>CM073210.1:2845232-4267849 GCA_037042885.1 Auricularia sp. M12 | reverse complement strand
CGAGCCAGAATATGGTACAACCGATACGGAGGAGGATTATATTCGTTTGCAGACCACCCTCAGTGTGTGGCCGAAGTGCTCAATTTTTAGGGAGACCGGCTTTATTCGAACTTCCGTACAAGATATGAACCTATGCAAGTATTTCGAAAGGCCTAAGGCGAGTAGATGAAGAGTTGCACTGTAATATATGGCTAAAAAATAAAGACATGGGAAGATGTCAGATGTGTGAGTGAGTAAAAAGAAAAAAAAGCACCAAATAGACGGGAAGCTGAATTATGCCTTCTTGGTCCTCGGTGGCTGTCTCGGGCTGCCTGAAGGCCGGGCTGCATTCCTTTGATGAGTCTGGCTCTTGGTCTCCGCATGCTCTTGGATTCCATCGATGTTGGCCTCAGAATGGACGATGTTGAAACCCTGGGGATTTGTCAATGGGTTATTCATAACGGGAGCACCGACCGCACATTGTTATTGTTGGGTTGAGGACGATGCTTTTTCTTAGGCCGGACAGGTGTGTCGTCTTCTTGGTCTTTCATCCGTGGCTCTGACGGTGACGTGGGATGAAGATCGCGTCTTGCTAGCTTCCGGATCAGGCAAGGATAGCTTCCGTTTTGGGCGATTGTTTCGGAAGAATAACTCGGTGCCCGAAGAATCTGAATCTTCATTGGTGTCCGCTGTATTTTCCTGGGTGGTAGTACCATGTCCTGCATTGGGGATTTGTGGTGTTTGAAGTTCTTTTCGGGTTTTGGGTTGCGAACTGCTAGACTCGAGCAAGGGAGCATTGTGTATGGTGGGAGAGTCCACCTCGGCGTCGTTCATTCTGGGCGCTAACCTCTCTTGAACTCGGTCTTGGTATTTTTTCCTTGACTGCACTAGCTGTGGGAAATGGGCATGCTGCTCATCAATAGAGCGGCAAATAGAGATGGCAGAGGGAAGCCCACAGTATAAGAGAGGCAATTATTCACCTCGAGCAGCGCTTGTGGATAGAGTGCGTACTTGCGGCCGCGGCACTGGGCAGTGCACAAGGTGTAACGCGGAGTTTGAAGCGCCTTGATTTCAACCGGTGCTGCGTGCCGTCATCAACAGAGATTACCAGGCCCCAGGATGTTGAGCACGTCATTAAACATTTATTATTATTATATTATTACTGGTATCACAGCTTGATATTATAATTCTGGAAAAATATTATTATTCTGATTTGCGCAGGGGCATCTGGCTGAAACATCTCACTGTTGTGTCTTATACAAGTAAGTACCGGTGCCGTGATTCTTGATGGTAATGCTTCAACTGTGAATATTGCGTGAGAACAGCATTAGATCTGAAAATCGAGCTATCGGCGACAGGACATGAGACTTTTCCAAGGTGTATATATAGAGTATGCCATCAACAGTCGTAATACATAAAAACCTCATGTAAATGTACATCAATTTTTATAGCAGCCAAGCGGTCAAAAATTCCTCAAATCGGTTTATGATTTAGGCTATATGATAATACAAAACAGTGCAATGCTGATCGGTCCTGGACCCACTTGATATCTGGGAACAGGTGGAGCATGACTTGAATATTAACCTTCTTCTCCAACTTTATCTTTCCTGATGGAGACAGTGCTCAATGAAGCATTCATGACTATCCATTTCTCATACACTGAGATCATCTGACATCTATGAGGACAATGTCACGAATGACCACAGAAAGAATCTGTCAACATATTATCACAAAATCGATATACCTGGATTTCTTTTTTCATCGCGGTACTTGTAATTTCACACATTGGTGTTGTTTTTTGATGAGTAAATTTTGCAGCTCTACCGTTACCGAGCCTTCTGGCGACATTCATACCGAATTACAATTTTAAATTCAATAAATACTCAGAAAAAAAAAAAAAACACATTTTCGGGCCAGTGCGGCATGGAAAATGTGTTGACAAGCACCGCTCCTGAGGCCTGACAGCAGTGAAGACCATACCGGACGGAGAACATCATCATCATACTCAGCTGCACACCCAACGATATTGCTTTATTTCACCACACGAAATTGACAAAATAATTATTATCCCTAAAATCCGTTAGAATACTATTTTTTGATCTATAAATCTTAACTAACAGACTGCTTTCTGGGGTCCTTTGAACTAGGCCCGTCAAGAGACCCTTGGGCATGGTTTCCCTATATTCTGAATCAGAATTCTTTTTGAATGATGTGAAACAATTTCCTACCATCATCTTGCCAGGGACCTTACCAACGGGACTTCCTTCAGACTTTTGTGTCTGTAAGATGAGTCGCTCAGGACATTGTAGATATGTTGGTTGAAGCACAAATACCAGCTGCTTTCGAGGGCTTTACCACCTGGACAACTGTGGATAAAGGGACATTTTCCATTGCAAGCCTTAGCAGATGGTTCTGCTGGGCGCTTTGAAGCCAGGACCTCTGGGCTGGGGCAAACATCTTCACCCGCCATGTTAATTTCTAAGCAGAACAAATTAGATTAAATATTATTGATAGAAGTAAATACCTCAAAGATTGTTGGTCCTGAGAGTAGGGGCGTAAGCAAGAAACGGCGTGGCTCGGAATCTTATTTACAACTCCGCAGATCTGCTTGCGAGCAGATGGTCAGTTGAAATTCTTCACTCGACGAATTGTTCTCTTCATCAATGAAGCTGAATAGAACATGGCATTATAGGCATTATGGAATCCCAAAGTAGGGTGGAAATTTAAACAAAATTTTGTGTCGAGTAGAATTGGACGGTGTATGTAGATCCGATACATGGGGAAACCCTCATCCATCCAGTATTACAAACACGCCTATAGCAAGCGCGGACGCGTGTGGGCCGAGAAACACACCTGCATAACGGCCGACTGCCCAGCCTTCGAGCGCGACCGCAAGGTCTCCAGGTCTCTCCAGGTTTGCGGCCCAGCCGCTCCTTTGTGAAGCAGCTGTAATGCCCTCCGACATAAGCTTCGTATTAGACTTGATGCGTAGGTTGAAATTGAGGATGATTATGAGGTTCTCCACGTCATAGCGATTCTCTAGGCCGGTGTCAGCGCTTTGTATTCGTCCTTGAGGACGACGTCGGTCGCGTCTCGATGATCTTCGAGCGGCCGCTCACTGTGCAAATAAGTAAGAATGAAAAAAGATAGGAAATGCGAGCAACTTAAAGTCGGCCGCAGCTATTCCAATGGTATGCCATGACGATACGTGAGCAGCAATGAAGCGATACAAGACCTGGGATACGTACCTATTTATTTGCTCATCCAGGTCCGCGTACTGCGCCTCGTACCTACGCGAGAGCTCCTCGCAGAGGCGGTTCTCTTCGTCTTTCTTGGTCTTGATTTTTCTTTTCTGCACAGGCTTATCTCGGGCGCCGCGACGTACCGCCAGGGGTCAAGATATTCCATGTTCAATGTCAATGCATCTCACCAATTTTGCATGAAACCGAGCGTTGAGCGACGCTAGGTTTATTTAAATTAATCTCACCCTATTATTATAATTTTATTAGAGCTCAGACGTGCAGTAGAATTCTGACACGCGGGGAGAAAGCCGGTCGCAGCGCAAACGCCCACAAACTCCTTGCATAACATCTGCTTTGCAACACAGCGCCCTCATGGAGTCTTTCCTCGACATGGACATCACGGAAGCGTCTATCCACTACGACGTTCCCGTTCCGCGCGACGAGGAGATCGGTTTCACCCATGGCGGTGACACGCGTATTGTCGCGCGCGATCCAATGTATCTTGTGAGCCTTGGTTTAAACTGCTGTTCCCGTCATTAAACATACATCAGCGCCTTACCGATATCGTTTCTCGCCCCCTCAGCATGTTCCCGTATAGTGTCGAGGCCATCGTCGTGATCATCGCGGTCTTGGGCATCCTGCTTGGCACTTTCTGTCAGCATCTCGACAAGAGGGCGGCTGCGGCAATAGTCATCTACTTGGTTGTTGCGTTCGCCCTAGGATGTATCGGTACACGCATTCGCGCACTATCCCGTCCGGCGCAGGCTCCATAGAGGAAGAACCTTCTCAAATTTCTTGATGTATTCGTACTGCAGTGGTGTGTTGTGAACAACCTTTTCCCTTATAAAGAATTTAATTTCCGTTTCATTTTATAATTCTAAAAAAAAATCACCTTATACCGTAACAGTTGAACTCACCGGAGCAGGTTGCGGACAATTAGCCACACCGGGTGATTCCGAAAGGATCACATGGTTGCAAATTGCACGTGACGTAAATTTTTTGCTATGCTCTGTGGATAGTAAGCTTACAATCCCCGACAAACATTAAGTGTTGGAACTCACACCCTGTCCCCATTTCCGGCTCCCAAGTCTCCCAAATCCACAGATGGCGAACAGTTACCGTATATTTCCCCTGACACTGTCTTGGATACCTCGTTCGCGGTATTCCGAATATTTCTCAAAGGCAGTGGAACACAGTGGCCCAGCCCTCGAAGTCGGAACATATCGCTTTCCCTGGAACAGCTTTCTCGACGAATAAACCTGACAGGGCCTGTTAGGCAGGTATGTGTGCAAATGTTTGGCTGTTCATGAACCTCGCAGTTGTGTATTCTCAACATGTAATATAGAGCTTCTTGCGCGAGGGTACACCGGATTTCCAAGCAGCGGCATAGCAGCATCACGGTGAAAAGGACGACTTGGTGGCGATTGCAGATTCTTCACTTCCCATCCTCATGACGTGGCAACTCCGGGGCCGCGCTGTGCGGATATTAAACATGCCAAGTTTCAGAAACCTTATACCTTGGTCTGCAGGAGCTAAGCGCAGGCCTTGGGTAGGCTGTACGTGAAGGGCGACTTGATCGATAACTCCTGGGCAGCCCCATTTCGCCCTCGAGTGCAATATCCCCAGCCCTCCTTGTACACTTCTCGCTCTCTCGAACACAGCGCACAGAGAGATGGTGCATCATCAGTGAGCACGATGGTAAGCGTCGGAGTTTATGGCTGGCAGCCTGGCTCCGACTAACATCTATTTTTCTCTCATCAGCCGCCTCACGAAATCCGGCCGAATCCTACAGTATGTTAGTGCCGCTCACATTCATTGTAAGGACTCAAGTCTCGTGTAATATCTATCTGGTGATGCGTTGCGCAAAAGGCCTACGAGATCTAGACCAAGCTACGCTTTCAAGCAATCTGGGACCTGAAGCCTGAGGTAGGAACGCGGGAGCCGCACCTGTAAAAATTTATCCCAATGGCAGCCCAATGGCATGCATTCGTGTGCAAAGGGGCAGAAAGCGTGCCTGCACGTCAAACTTCGCGGGGGGTAGTCCGGGCTGTGTTGTCATCGACGAAGGGGTGCGTTCCAGCAACATATGCACTGGAGCGCTAGTAAAACAGGGCCGCACGAGCCCGCGACCAGCGTCATTAAACACGGGCAGCGGTAGCCACCACGTGATCCGATGCTAAAACTAACCCCCACAAATCGAGCGCTTTGCACGACCGCGGAATCCAGGCGTGCGTTTCTTGGGACTGAATGAAAACGGCGAAGCGCGAGGCTGTGTCCAGGGTCGAGCGTCGAGTGATAGGTAGGACGCCACAACTGTGGGATGGCAGCTACTGGGCAGTGAACGTAGAAGTGGACGCACACCCTTTCCCGAGTTAGGGCGCATCACATGAAGAAGGTTGGAATCTAGAGCTTGGATTTCTTGCTGCTGGCGTCGACGGCGGAAAAGAGGTCGCGCAGGTCCTCCGCCGCCCGCTCAATCTCCTTCACGAACTCCGCGTTCGTCATGTCGACCCGGGACGTGATTGTGTATTGCAAACGATCTGCAGGGTGATCCCATAATCAGCTCGCTGCGTGAAATGCAGAAGAGAAGGCGCGAACCGTCGTAGCCGGTCATGTAGGCCACGCCGAACCCGTTCGGCACGACCTCGCCCCAGACGTATGCGGGGAAGTGCGCCGAAAAATGGCGCTCGTACTGAGCACCCACGTGCCCCCGCACTTGTATAGCGCGTCGTCGAATAGTGGTACCTCTCCGTCCTCGGGCTTCAGACTGATGCGAAGACCTTGACCGGCAGCCGGGCGTCAGCGTCAGCACTGGCAGCTGTCGTCTGGCACGCACCAAATAGGTGCCGATCGATGCCACGCGCGGCGCCGGCCTCGCGCGCGTCCGTGCTGTGGCGTTTCAGCGCGAGCGCGAACAGCTCCCGCCGCTTCTCCGCGAGCGCGGACGCGTCTTCCATGCTCGCAACCCACGCGCGGTTCTCGGACGACAAGTCGCGAATAGCCTCAGTGCGGCCCTTGAAGAAGCGGCTCGTCATCGCGGCCTCGTACGTCCCGCCAGGGAGCCGCACAGGCTCGCCCGCACTCGCCGCCTGGCTACCCTGCAAGTGCGGATGCGCACGCAGCAGGCGGGCGTACGCCAATTGGACGATCATCTGGGATCGCCCGTCGGGACTCGCGCCGTACGCCTTGATCTCCTGCTTCCCGTACTTGGTCAGGTGGTAGCCGAGCGCCTGACTCGAGCTCAGCGCCGCCGCGGCGAGCTTGTCGCCGTGCATGCGCTCTTGCAAGTCCGTGTCGATGACTCAGCGCTGATTGATGACGTTCTGGTGGATCCATTGGTCGTTGAGCAATTTGGCAGCATCATCGCCGTGGTCGAAGTCCCGTTGGTGAAGCGCGGTGAGCACATCATCGCAGAGGCGCACCATCGGTGTTCCGTCCATGACGGAATGCTCGCCCATAACGCCGGCCTTGCAATTGTCGTACACAATCAGCTGCACATGCTTGCCCACCCTTCGCCGGCCAATGCGTGCGCGAAAGGCTGGAACCCGAGTCTCGGGTGGTAGAGACGCAGCTGGAAATAAATCCATAGTGCGAAGACAGAAATAAGGTGTGCGTGCTTGAAGTGAGAGAGCGCGGTTCGGGGAGAGATCTAGAAGGCACGTGTGTTCCAAGTCTGGCAACGCGCGGCGGCTCATCGCGGTCTGCCGTTTTGCAGCGAGACGAGCACCAACAACCGTGTCAAGGTCAGACTAGACAACCAAGTCCGTCCCATCGACACTGTCCCCCTTGCCGGCGCGCGCTCGGGCAACCCTGATGGCCGGGAGACGACCGTTTTGTATGGGATTCCGAGTATGGACGCGACATGTTTCAGGCAAAAAGTCTGTGCATGATGTTGTGGGCTCAGTCAATGTAGCGCTGTTGGGGGCGACGTTTGATGTGCGTTTTGGTAATTTGCGCCCGCCCAACGTGGTGGTTCGGGAGAAGCCATCCAAATCTCAAACTCATGTTGAAAGTCCAGGTTATCTACCCAGTTGATGGTCTACTTCCTTCTCCTCTTCTTCCTCTTCTTCCTCTTCCTCTTCTGACACTAGACTATGTTGTGATGCTCAATACCAATGAGATTCAAACAGAAGATACGGCGTACTCAGGTCCCTCATCCTCGCCTGTCACGCCGTTGGGAAACGGCCCGAAAATCACGCTGTAGTAATTTTCTGAAGCAGAGATGACACTGCGCATGAGTGCCTTTATCTCTGTAGCAGCGATTTCCTTGCAGTTTTTAGGAAAGCTGAGAGGTTCATGGGTCAGTAACATTAATATTTCAGAAACGACATACTAGGCCGTGGCGGGCTCTGGACCGAGAAGACTTTGCCTTCATTGAATCCAATTAGTAGTGAATATCGCATATCCGTTCGACTCACAAATGGGAGGCCTTGACGGGCATGCGAAGTAATATTCCGCTTTTATTTTCAACAATATCATCGGCAGCGCGAGAATAATCCCGATGGCCCTCTGGAGGTCCCGAAGAAGCTTGATCCGCTCAGACTTCTCTAGGACCTCAAGGAACGCGATGACACTGTTTGTCCAGTTCCCTATTGCACCGGAAAGACTGTGGTCGTCCACGTCGATGCTAAGAAGGGCCTCGATGTGATCCACTTGCGCGGGTTCAAGGTTGGCCATGTCAATGCTGCGAATGGCCTTGACACCGCCCTCTCGCGCAGCACGAAGGTATGTTTGGCGGAAGGCATGCTTCTGGAAGCGGAGGAAATCAAAGGCAGGGAGGGCGGACGGGGCGGGCATGGAGCGATGTGTTCGGGTGCAGGATGGGCTGAGCAAATCACGGTTTTGCGATGTGTAATTTTATCTCCGACAATCTGCTCACGATCAGATCAACGGGGTTCGAAAGCGTGCCATACACCATGCTCTCTCATATAAGACTCTATTGCTAAAATTATACCCTGTATCCAGGTAATTTTTCAGTTAAGGTCATATAAACTCGATCTCCAGGCTATGCTAAGTGTACAAGGCTAAAAGCATTAACGGTTGGAGGCGGCCGAGCCCCGACTAAGGTCTTGGATCAAAAGAATGTTCAGCTCGGCAATTCATGTCTCAAGTATGCACTAGCTGAGAACACATGGCTTCAGATAGTTTAGCCAAGACGCATTTTCTCGTTAGAATAAAGTGACCATGGTTCAGGGCGTATAATGGAGATCTGGAAATAATCATGAGCGAAAGACAGAGAGACATGGGGATCTTGGGATAGCATGGGATGTTAATTAGCCGAAATATGAAGGCTTTTATGTGTTATTTAAAGAGACGTCGTCGCGCAGGACATAGGCAGGGCTATCTAAAGATGCTGTGATTCGCGGATGACGGGAACATAAGCTATCAGCAGTTTGGGAAAAGAGGAAGGCGCCCCGCAGTGCTGCACAGGTTTTTCTTCCCGAAAAAAAGATTAAAAAATCCATGGGCTGCGGAATATTTAGAAAAATACATCGTTTTATAGTTAATCAGGAAGAAAAGACATGTTTCAGCAACTCATCACCTATTCCTGGGTGCCTAGCCGTCCTGCCTTGACGTTAGAATTTTTAGGCGTGCACCACAACAACCTCTAAGAAAATCCCATATTCAGACTTCTCCTGTATTTCCCATGAGCTTCGCCTCCTCCTATGGCTTCCCCTCCTTCTTCCATTCCCCGGATAACTGCTCTATGGCCTCCCTCAGGGCCTCACGCTTTTGGAAATCTCGTGAGTTTTCCAGAGCTCTTCCTTGTTGACGCCTTCATTCTGCATCGAATTCTGCAGGAGCGTTCGAGGAAATCGTGCGGAGAAACGATTTTTCGTACCAGGATAATCTTCGTGTAATTCTTCGGATCGCTGATGAACGTTTCTGCGAAATGCAATAGGTAGAGCCCGCAATCGGAAAAGTTCGGCTGAATTGGTACCTGGCACGGAGTGGTGAGAATCGATATTTATGAAAGGATCCCTGGTAAATCATTTACGGTTGCTTTCATTCCATAGGGGACACGCGTCTCGTCTCCAGGAACGTTGCGCTTGTCCTGGGCCTCGGCGGCAAGATACCTCTGCAGATTCTTGATCACCTTCGGATGTTTCTCGCCGAGCGAGTCGAAGGTGAAAATATACGGCCTGGAAGAAATCTGTATGCTAGTGCCAATTGGAAATGCGATGGACACACACCTCTTCATGAAGTCGAGGCCATCATGAATTTCAGGGAAATCCATAGAGATGACCTCGTCACGATAGTCAATGGTAAACGGTTGCGGCGCTGCAGTCGGCTCAATCGCCTTCGACAGTGGCGGGATGGGTGACCTCGTCGCAACAGCGATACGTCTTTCCTTGCCCTCCAGAAGAGGCACCTCTTCATCAGTGTAGTCTTCTAAGAAATATTTCGGCGCAGGAGTGGGCTCCTCGACAGCAACATCGGCGGGTTCCCCAGCGACATGCTGCTTGCCCTCTTCGGAAGCCTGAGACGATTTTCCTTGCCCTCAAGCAGAGGCCCATCTTCCTCAGTGTCGGTTTCAAGGAAATTCACCTGTGCGTCGACCGTGGCATCGTCGAGCTCCAGCAGTAAAGGATCGACATTGATGGAATACTCGATTTTCCACTGCTGTGCTTGCTCTTGCAGGTGGTTATCGTGCATCAGCTCGACGCTCTCGGCGGGTGTGGGAGTCTCGATAATGAAAGACTTGACCTCGTCCTCTGGGTCATCGACCTCCACTGGATTCGCCTGGCTTCTATTCGAGGAGGGCCGCGAAGACGCGGCCTTGGACACCCGCTGGCGCAGGACGTACTCCGGCAGGTAGATGATGGCAAGGTACCAATGAACGCTACACACGCCAAGGTATCAATGTCCCCGAGTGATAAAGTAAACGAGTGAGAACAAAAAAAACGTACTGCTCGTTGATAGGAACGATGATATACTTCTTCTTGAAAATATCTACCTTTTTGTCCATTTTCGAACGCTCATGTATCCATCTGCGAAACTACAAACATGCCTCAGCGGAATTCGCATTTGGAGAATTACCGATCAGAAATAGAAATATTCACTTTTTCTGGTTGAGCTTCTTGTAGAAGAAACTTGAGAAGACGTGGGTGTCCTCCGCAACTTCGGGGTTGATGCTCGAGAGCCAGTATCTATGCACAGCATACTTAGATCCTGGCTAAAAAGGCAAGTTGACGAAGCCCACGCACTTCAGACCAAACTCGATCAAGTTGTCGTTGAGGAACTCGCCCGGATCGAGTCTGCCCAGGTCGCCCACCGAGATGTCGACCGCTGCGCCTTTTGGCCACACAAGAATGCTGAAGCAACTTATTCAGTTGATGATTGAAGAAGAGAAATCGACGTACATCTCCTTCAAGTTCACCTTTCCATTCAAATTTTCCATCTCCTTCTTCTTGGCTTGATTTTTCAAAATCGGTTTGGACATGTTGAGGGTGCCCTTTCCGCCGCCTGCGGAGGGTTTATCTTTTGACGGTTTATGGGAGGGAAAGCCTCCATAATTCCTTGAGGTAAAAGCTTCAGACTGTAGATTAATCAAAGAACGTGCAGGAACAACGTACTTCCCTGGTGCCAAGTTTTTATCGGCGGACTCGTTCGGTTGATTCCGCTACACAAGTTATTAATATAGAGAAAATTTGAAATCCGTGATAAAAAACGCACTTTCCAAGCCGGCGTCGGGGTGGGCTTCAACGCCACCGGCCCGCGCTTCGGCAGCGGCGCGCGGTCTCTTCGCACTCGTGTTCAGTGTGGGACTCCATGGCTTTCACCGTAAGCTTCTTGAAATTTTAGGACCTTATAAGGACCTTGAGCAGGCGTAGGTGACGGTAAGAAACTGCTGGGACGGATGATACGGGTCGCGGCTGGGTCGTGCAGAAAGCGTCGTGCCTGTTTCCTGCAGAAAGAATCTGTGCGTGCTGACGCTCTAGCCAAGAATTAATAGGGGGGGCGCAGCGAATAGCAGGTCGGTAGGTAAACAGGATTGCCAACGGCCTTGGTAGAACCGGTCGATGAGACTGAGCGGACTTGTTTCGCCCGGACTCATTTCCGGGCTCGTCGTAGCCAGCATAAATTAGAAAAATTGATCCCCCTTGCGCCTTGGATAGTGTGTTTATATTTTTTATTCATTCAAGTCCCTTGAGTCTCGACCTTCGAGCAGATGTTCATGTAGTTAACGACACTTAACGATACTTCGAGACATGTAGTTGTATCATCCGCGATTAACCTTTCAAACTCCGCCGATATGCTCGCCCGCGAATCGGGAGATAGAATTACCGATACTGGTTTCACATGATATAAGTAAACAGGGTGGAAAATGCGATAATATTTGTGTTGAATTTGCCATTGATAATCAAATTTTGAGACCAATAAATTCCTTGGATACTATCGGGGAAATCTATTCCAAGGCTTTAACTGTCCGGGGAGTGAATTCCCGCTCAATGGACCATTATGGGCTTATTAGACGTCGTCTGTAAGGTGACTTACAGTCTTCAAGGGAATACATTTATTCCCTCCCACGACTGTACCCAACGTGCCTTGGACGATTATTCAGCACCTTTATTCACATTTTGCACATACTGGAGGCTCAGTAGATAAATTTCATAACATATGTTCTCCTATTCTGAACAGTGACGGATATAGGGATCACCCTGAAACTGTGATTTGTTCAGGTCAGATGGTGTCAAGGATATTCCTTTATTTGATATGCGTGACCGAAAGTTGTCAAAAATTGGGCCTTGAGACTAGCGCCAGCCCTGCCTTCCTTCAGATAGTAAGTATGCTGATGATGAATCAATGCATTTATCCTGCAACAGGCTTACAGATAGTTGAGCCAAGACGCAGTGCCACATTATCCTATGGAGTACATTCAGAATGACACGGGACATAAGGAATAAGTGAGTGGTGTCAAGGAGCCGAATCATATAGGGCTGCACATGTGGGTTGGAAGGAGGTGTTGTTACAAAGATAAAATATCTGGGCCATCTAGGGGAGGTGTGGTGTGTCTGTAGGGGAGGTATACACGAATGGCCGTCTGAGAAGGGGACAAAGACGGCGCCACCTCGGCGTGGGCGGGGATTGAGGGTGGTGGGGTAATTGGCACGCCCTCAGTCAACTGCTGGCGCCGCATCCTCGCCAGCGGGCTTCACCGTAGTATGTGTGCTGTATGGCAGGTTGGGACGAAGATGGGGAAGGGTAGGCATCCGTCCCAGATGGTCGAAGTAAGTCTGCTGGTAGAAAAGCCAAACGCCGCGCTCGAAATCTTTAAACTCTTCCGAGTTTATATCGGGTGGAGATTCGACTCCCCACCGAGAATCCCATGCCTGAAACAGTAAATCCGCCCGCGGCCACGAATGCATGAGCGATGTGAACGACATGACCGCAAAAAGCCGCTTGGAGGGATCGAGTGAACAGAGCCAATTCTCGTCCGACGGCTTTGCTGACTCCAAACCACCACACCAGCACATGGTGATGGCGTTGAAATATTCGATATCCGATGACTGATGCAGGTCCATCTTGCCGGGGTACCATCGGCGAATCCGAATCGATAGACCTAGCATCTCGTAGCGGAAGGACAGCTCCGAAATCTCCCAGATGAGATAGGAGAGCCATGGGGAGACATGGCGGTCTTCGGTAGTCCGCAATTGATCGTCGTCAATGACGATGCCATCGAATGTAACGGGACCCTTGAGGATTTCTTCAAGCAATCGGTGTGGACCAAGATCCGAATTCGCCGGGTCGAGTTTCAGAGCATCTGCGACTTTGACAAGGCCTAGTCGCTGGATAAGAACATCCGCATCCTCCTGTCTGAGACCTTTGAGCAAACGGCTCCACTGGGGCTTTGTTAGGCCTTCGTCGACGCCGACCTGCTCTGTGGCTACCTTTGCAAGGTAATATGGGCGAATACGAAGCCACGTCGAAAGTAAGAGATTGAAGTTCTTTCGAGACGTGATGTTGCCAGACAGGGACCATGAGTTTGCGAAAAGGGCGAGTGGAGGCATTTTGAAGATGCCCTGCTGTCTTTTCGGGTCCTGGGGTACTGGGTACTGGTCCTTAGCGAGATCAAGTTGACGATCCCTGGAAACGTCGACGGCCGATGCGCAGTTTATGGCAGTGGAATGCTCGACCGGCCACCACGGTGGGAAGTTATACTCAACCCCTTTGTAGTCACTGAACCGAGTAGTGCCGTTCTTGATCTTCTTCTTCTTCTGTGAAGTCTTTTTCCTCTTGTTTTCTCGCTGCTTCTTCGTAAGTTCTAAAATATTTGAACATCGTCAGTCACGTCCTCCCCATAGTAATAATGACAATGCCTTTGGGTATCCGTTCCTCTGAAATGAAATCTTCTTCCTAAAAAGAAATCAGATGAGGATGCTGCAGAACTTCATTTGTGAACGTACAGCAGGAGATTGATAGCATGAAGCATCCTCACGCGCTGAAGTCGGTTCAAAAATAGGAATTTCGTCGGAGACCATGATTCCCGAGCTGGGATGGTCTCCATGGCTTTCTATCGATCCTAAGAGAACCCGATTCGGCTGAGAAGCAGGACTTCCTTGTGACAAGTGAGGTGGAGATGGTGCCGGGGTTGGAAGGTCGTCATCGAGCTGCATGGGCCAGAGCATTGGAACTTCGTGATCGGGATCCATGGACCCTTCCATATGAACGTCGTGTGCAGGCGGTGTACGATCTGCAGTCGAAATATCTGGAACCCGCATAGTGGCCAGCGCAAGATAACCCGAATTGGAATCAGACCCGACAGGATCATCCTCTATCCTGGCTGCCTGTCTCGATTCTCCATAAGAGATCAGGATGGAAGTTGGCAGGAGATGCTGGTTCGGCGGGATAACAGGTTTGCATGGCTCGACGAACCACACTGGAACATCAAACTGCGCGAACTTGACTGCGTCCATAAGGCTCTGGACAAAAACGCCTCTACTGTTCCTCCGCCCAAACGTCTGCTGCACCCAAGAGATGTCGAACTCTGTGTCTGCACGGTAAATATTGAAGCTGTCGACTCGTGCCGAATTGAGAGCCCAGCAGAATGCAACATATCCGCGGATGTCGAGGATGCACCGTTGGAACCCTACAAGAGCAGACTGAAGCTGCCACATGGAGCCAGACTCTCCGAGAAGATAGGATAGCGAGATCATCATCTCTGAGAACCTGTCCCTAGGTTGGTGTTCCGTTGCTGAAACGTGCATTCGAACGTCATGCGCGGCCTGCCAAAGGAGCTTGGTGTGCAATGCAGTAGCTTGCAAAGATTTCCTGAGCTCCTGCCCAACACGCCAGATATCTTCGGCAATCGGGACGAAGTGGATTTTGTCCACGACATACCAGGCGGCGTCGTCATCGGAATGGCGGTGTGTCATGAAGTACCAGCTGCCTGAGAGGTCGAAGATCTGCTGTTCGGTATCATCCTTCGGCTCTTTCATGGGGATGAAGGCCATATAGGGAATTTCGTCCTCCAGGGAATGCCACTGAGGAAGCCAGAAACGCTCTAGGAGACCATAGCGCGCATCCGAACAGAGAGCGGTTTGACCGTATGACATGGGTGGGTTTATCAACCGATGGCCACCAAGATACGAATGGAAGCCAATCGACCTGGGAAGTATTCACAGGAGTCCGGACAGATGATGGTTGCCGGTTCCGGATCGGTCCTCGCGTGGGCGGAACACCGAGTCTGTTGAACTCCCATGCCACTCTGACCATGCCCATGACAGCAGGACTCGTTTCGGAATATTCCAGAGCACCCTTGAGAGCCTCAGGCAGGATCTTCTGATATAGAGCGTGGCCGAACATTTGCGCATTGGCCCTGTACTGCGAGATATTTATCTTGTCGTCAATGTGCCACGAGAAGTGACTATGAGGTGCAGCCTCCCTAATATGGGTGGGGTGATCAATCTCTCCTGAGAATAATTACCAATTGCAAAATGACATACATAGCAGTGACCACATCATCGTATGTCAACCGTTCCACTGTCGAAATCTCTCTGGCAGGGGGTTAGATACATCAGTACGTGCGGTGGATATTATTTCACCCTTCATGAGGGACCCTCCGCCTTTTTGCTGGTATATGGCTGGAAACGATAATTTAGCAGATTTTTATTTCATGTTCATGCAGCAAACTGACCCCGGTTGTTGATCTGTTAGTTCATCTCGTCGATCTTCCATTATTCTTTTCTTGAGGCGTTTCTCGGATATGTGGGTTGCCACTGACTTCTTACCGAAGTCCATGTCTTAAAATATTTATGTCAACTGGGGTTGTATGCCAAAGCAGGGAAGAAGAAGAGAAGGGACGATAGCGGAGAGTTACCAGCTCTCACGCCAAGCCACATAGGAATAATATATCGGGCTGGATAGCGCTTTGGAGACATGGTGGCAAATGTGAAGGCCCGACGTACGTATAGTACGTGGGTCTGCTATGACAGACTCCAAGCAGCATTGCTAGGTACGGTTCGGGTGGAATTTGACTGCATGAGCACGGCTTAACATGTTGCCATCTCGCGCACCGCGCCACCTGAACGCAAGTTCGCGTGGGCAGCACAGGCGGAAGATGGCGACCATACCGTGTGCAAGCAAATATGAACCGAGGATGTAGCAATTATGCAGGCAGGCCAACCAGGTAAATTGGGGGAGCCAATGTGGGGTTATGCCATATATATGAATAAAATCATATGCTGCTCACCTGTCGTCGGCTGCAAGGTTGTCCTTTGCAAGGATGGGCGAATGGAACAGGCGCTTACCGGAACGTAAGTTCAAACCCCGACCATCTGCTCGCAAACAGATCGTCGGAGTGCCAAAAAGAACTATATATGCTCAAGCTCCTCACATGCTGTATTCACCAAATGTGTTGAATTAAATTCTCCTTTCACAAATTAATCGAATTACACACCTCGTCTATAGGAAGAAGATCTGACAGCGGTGACTTCGCAATTGGCGCGCTTTTTAGAGCCGGCCGCAACCTGTAAGAAAGCAGATCGTCATGGGCCATGCAGTTGAATGCTGCGCTGCTTATTTAACTCAAATTTTGATGTAAAAGACCGGCATTTAGATTTTCGAGCTGGGAATCTTGCAGCTGGGTAGCGGTCTGGAAGGGAGCCCTGGCCATATCACCCGTAGAGGCCACGCAGTCTTTGAGACCAAAGAGCGTGCAGGGCACGGAGAAGTGCATATTAGAGCAGAAGGATGTTTCAAGGGATCCTCCGCAGCTCTCCAGAACAGCAAGGTGTGCCGAAGATGTGACTGCCGAGGGGACGGGTCCAGCGCGGCGGAGAATTAACGGCCCGTTCTTTTCTGTACTTGAGAAACAGCAGAACACCAACACAACGGGATATTATGCAGAAAGACCCTTCGCCGGTATATATTAGAGAGTTTATTGCCCGCCAAGGAGAAATTATAGAGGCCATGGCCCAGGTGCTGGTGCATGCTTTAAGTATATTAATAAATGCGATCTCCAGGAGAATGCCAGGGGCGAAGAGGGCGGTATGTATGGATGTTGAGTGAACTTGATCCTGACTGGGCTGGCTACAGTTGCAGTCTGAACACATACATTCAGAAGTTTTTCTGGCTCATGCACATTGCCCATTTGCAGCGGAAATGAACTTCGGGGAGGGGAGCGAGCATTATCCCCAAGCCCAGAGAAAAAAAAAACCGTTTTTGAGACATTATTCGTACGGTTTTCTATTGCGGATTGAGGCTTGGAGTGCCAAGAGGCCCAAGACTAAGTAAAAATGCAGCAGGAGTTAATCCAAGACTGAATGTGAAATTGGAACAACACGGATCTGAAAATCGATATTGCAGATTGATAGATAACGGATGATAGAGGAGAGCATGGATTTTCCAATGATACAGTCCTACATACACTCATTTATGAAATTTTCAACTATCTTTGTCATCGGAATCACGTTGACGTTAGAGCCACAATATGCAAATATCGAATTTTCGATCTCCTGAGCTAGTTGCAGGAACCTGATGCTGACGGCATCCCGCCCAATGCAGCTGAACCATCTGAGGAATCGACGAAGGAGGCTGATTGTATGCTCGTGCTGCTGCATGATGAGACGGTGATGGCTGCTATGGTGAAAAATACACCCATGAGGGAAAATCACGGCGGTGACTATGACTGCAACAGCGAGATGAATGAAGATATTCCAGTCAAAAGAGGTTGAATCAAGGAAAGGTGGCTCCTGGGATCCTGACTCCATGAGCCTAGCAAGGGAGGCTGTTTCCGAGAGGAATATCCTGTCATATGCGGCCAGGACGTTGATGTTGTGAGCGGCGTTCGTGAGGGAGCCGTCTTGAGCCAGTATGGCCGCCGCGAGAACGGATCGGGGGATACACTCCAGGGGCAGAGCATGGCCACCGACAACAACCGCAGTCTCCAGAGTAGCAACGAGGTGGAGCTGCCCAGGTCGCTGCCACCTGTTTGAAAATAAGCATGGTCGAAATAGAGCTGACTGTGGGACTCACAGGACGTCACCTGCCTCGATGACGACGAAAACGTCCTTGTTCTTGGCTTTGTCCCGGAAGACCCAAAGCTTCTTGCCAGTGAGGACAAGCGCACACGTAGACTGTCCACTGGCATCCATGTGCTCCTGGGAGTAGGCACCGGGAAGCGCAGCCAGGATAAAGTTGTAGTCCTGGGGGGTATAGCGGACGTCGACGGTATGTTCAACCTCATGAGTGGTGTCTGCCCAGCGTTGACCCAGCCTGCAGAATGACCTGAGCAGTATTTGGTTATTTATCAGGGGAAATATCTCTTGATATAGTCTTCGTACCCTCTCAATGCCTCAAGTTGATCCGGAAGCTTCGACAACTGGCCAGAGAGGACGTTTAGCCCGGCGGCATACGGGCTTTTGCTCAGCCGGATTATCTGGTCCCAGCTCGACGTGCAAAGCCAATCGTTAACGGAACAGTCCTTCTTGCGAAGTACAGGATCTGGAAATGGTATATTGGACTTCATCCACTGAGACAACGATAAACTCACTTTGGACCTGCACTCTTGATGCGATGTTCCCAACATTGCTCTTGATGGCAGCCTCAACCGTTTGATTTTCAGGCTGGACTTGGAAGCCCTTGATGATGAAGTTCTTGTTCATCAGCTCCTTTCTACCCTCAGAACTGGCTGCCATTTTGTCGAATGTCTCCCGGGTAAGCTGCACGAGTAGATCGGCATCCTCTTGCTCATTGAACGCTCTCGCGTTCGCGAGTTCTTGCTGCATGAGTTCACTCTGGAACTTCGCTGCCTGGCACAAGGGAACCTGGACATCTCCCACACGAAAGGTCAACTGTAGGACATCGTCATCGAAATCCCCACAAAAAAGCAGTACGGATTACCGGTGCATCGTTCAGCATCCATGGGCATATGCCGAGGAACCGATGAAATGGACCAATATTTCTCTTGGTAGCCTTGTAAGCCTCCTTGCTGTGTGTAGCAGTGCTCTGTGGTCTTTTTCCCGTCGCCCGCAATGACCTGATGATGGGCAATTAACAACGTTTTTATCTCCGCCGATTTGTAACTCACGCATCTGGCATCTGGTTATCCGGACTTAGAACGGGGTTTTCCATGTCAACTGGGTGTTCATAGCATATGGAGCAAAAACTGACTTTTTCGTCCCCCGCAATAGCTTTCCCTGCATACCGGAAGTCTCCACTCCACCAAGCTTGGCATGAACGTTATCGAAAACGGTCTCTCTGATCTCAGAACAGTTAGATTCTTCGAAAACTTGGATTAAAAAAGTTGCAACCTGTTGAGACCGCTCATGTCTGACTCATTTCCGGACTGAGTGTTCTGATTCTCAGATCTAGTAACCGAAAATTAGTGTCATATTTAGAGTTCTAGTAAAATAAACACCTCTTGGCAGTCCTTTGAGGATCATCCTTCAATGAGGATCCCATATGAGATTTCCTGTGGATGGGCTCATGGCATCTTCAGAAATAGGAAATATCCAGAAAATTCAGTTTGTCGACGACTATTGAAACGGGGTTCCTACCCATGACCCATCCAGTCGATAATTTCTGGCGAAGAACAGTTTTCATGTGAGAATCGGGTCATCTCGACGACGGTCTGCACTTTCAAGTCCATTTCTTCAACGCTGCAGGCAATCAATAAATAAACGGGTCCGAATGGTAACGAACCTGCTAGGTGACCTTTGACAAGGACCTATCGATGGAGAAAATCTGAAAGATTCTACGTCAATTTTGGATTCAAATCTGGATCTTATTAGAAATCTAGGCAATTTAGAGGACAGGACAGACCGATTTTGCTTGATGAACGGATCGGACTCTTCCCCGTCCTCGGATCCCGCCTCACTGGGACCACAGTCTCCGATTTCGTGTGACACCGTTGCAGGACTAGCAAGCTGATTGAATGGCAAATATTCATCGATATCCTCCCCACTATCTTGTTCATGTTCATCTTGGTCACTGAAAGACAGGTTGGTAGATAAGTCAGGTTTCATTCACCGGGACAATGGGACAAGACCCACTCATCGTTATGCTCGTGATAATTTGACGGATTTCTTCAACATGAATGTGAGTGGTTGACGATTATTTTTGGAAAACGTACGAAGCTTCTCCATTTCCACGAGATGAATGATTGGAGCCGTTCCTGTTATATCAGGAAAAGAGATAAATCTTCAATGGCGATCGCAATAAAGGATAGAATTACGGACATTGAGGGGCGGGGAGATAGATGGGCGGTTCCTGCGGGTTTACCTGATAGAATACTGGCACCGGTGAGCAGAGGAAAGAGAAAGCAGAGTTCTCAGGCTAACCCATCATAGTCAAACCTCGAGCTGCGGAATAATGAATCCGAGGAACTTCTATATGTGTTCTGCCGCCTTGAAGCTGGTTAATGAGGGCGAGAGAATATGACAGAAATAAACCCACGGAGATGGAGTTGGGCTCATCATTCGGCGTCTTTTTAATGAGTCGAACCCCGAGGGAGGCTGCAGCGTATGTGTTGAAGGCCTGAGATGCCCTGAGCAATGTTCATATGGAATAAATATTCTTGATTGGCACACCTGTTTCCTGAAGACATGTCGGTACTCTGCTGATTGTTACGAACTATTCCCGATAGAGTCCGTTTATGCCGCAGGTGACCTGGATGATGTTCATCATCCGGGCGACCGGTCAACTCTTGCTCAGAATTTATGACGTGTTGGTCGAGGTAGAGGTTGTGGTAGAATGGTCCAAATGCTGGTCCTTCTCTGCGAAAACGTTTTGATTTACTCGGGCGGGTCCGAATGGCAGGCGGACCACGACCAGATGCCTGGTTCAGGACCCTTGCATCTTGATCGCGATTTTCCTCAGGTGGAGCTTTGATGATGTTGTAGCTCAGTCCTGCTGAGGACGGTACTGGAGGAATGTTCGAAGGATGCAGCGCAGCAAAGTCTTCAGCTCGGTGGGCTGTTCCTTTCTCGGGAACCTCGGCAAAGGCTCGAGAAACAGCTTCCAAAGCCGGGAAGAAACATTGGAGGTCGTGCATAAGTTGTAATGCCACTTGAGAAGTCGGCTGCTTCTCTCGTAGAAGGCTCATAATCGTGAAGAGGATCTTGTCCTGTACTGCTGCGATTGTCTCTTGACTCTTTTCGTCTAAGCTTGACAGTTGGCTTGAAACTTTTTTCAGAATCAGGTCAAGTTAATCTCGGGAAATATTAAGACTGCCATACAATTTCCAAGTCTTTCTGAGGCAGTCGGCTGCTGTTGATAGAGATTATCAGGTTCATTGATATGTATCCAATGAAGACTGACAAATCATGTGGGGTGGAAGCCATACGAATCTATGCGAAGGATCTGAAGTGGTGTTAGCATCTAATGATAATTGAGGTGGAAAGGGTCATTTCATATGCAGGTGGAACTGCGCACAAGGATTCCCAACCGTCAGGTATTGAGCTGCGCCGCCTGAACGCAATATTAGGGTGGGCAGCACAGCTGGCCGATGTAAAATTCGGGAGTTGGGACCGGCCATGGCAACCATCGATGCAGGTGGCAAAGATGAGTACATCCCAGTTCAAGACAACCGAACAGGAAAACATAAAAGATACCACTCACGTTTCCTGAGAGGCAGCAGGGCGTGATGGTAGAAAGCAAAGGATCCAATGATGGGCTGCGAAGCTGTGCGCTCAAATCACAACTCCGAAGATCTGCTCGTGAACACATCATCGGAGTATGAAAAAGAATTGGTGCGCGGGGACTGTGTAAGCGTTTTCTACGAGCGTTGATATGCTTCATGTGAGATGGTAATCATATTTTCAACTTGACCACTTCATGAAAATAGGTGATTGAAATTCCAGACTCTACTGTACGGCATCAACCGTAGGTTCAGGAATGCGTAACGACTACCTCTGAGAAATAAGGTTTGATTTTAGAAATATACCGCAATCTCTCACTGTGGCTGAAAAATATTAAATAAATTTTATATGAGCCTGTGGGAATGAACCTACGGTCGATACGGTAAATTGTACCAGGCGAAGTTTAGTGTAAAGAACGATGACTCTGACCCACACTCAGGTGCAAGAAGAAAAATTCACTATTACAACAATGCCGTAAAATTACAAAGAAAATTTTCTATATTGATCCATCGATAAATTTCGCGACAGCGCCAGACAGGTCCGGAATTTGAGCATCCTGGCCAACATACTCCCTAAGTCCAGCTTCGAGTTTGGTAGAGACCTCCGTGAAGGCAGGCCCAAACAGCAACATTTCGGGTCTTCCAGGGCGGGCCAACAACTTAAGGAATTGGAGCAGCCTTGCGAGTACATCGTTGTGCTGCAGCATGACCTGTTCGGCGTCGTACTGGTTGTACTGGTCTTCCTCATGGGGGAAGACCTGGTCAGCAAGGATGACGGCGACAGAGAGCTGGATGAAGATGTCATCCGACGATGCCATGGGAAGCCTCGGCTGGTCAAGGCCGTCATATGCCTCATCCCCAGCCTCCATGAGCCTAGCAAGGGAGGCTGTTTCCGAGAGGAATATCCTGTCATATGCGGCCAGGACGTTGATGTTGTGAGCGGCGTTCGTGAGGGAGCCGTCTTGAGCCAGTATGGCCGCCGCGAGAACGGATCGGGGGATACACTCCAGGGGCAGAGCATGGCCACCGACAACAACCGCAGTCTCCAGAGTAGCAACGAGGTGGAGCTGCCCAGGTCG
The DNA here is from genome assembly GCA_037042885.1 of Auricularia sp. M12. Lineage (NCBI taxonomy): Eukaryota > Fungi > Basidiomycota > Agaricomycetes > Auriculariales > Auriculariaceae > Auricularia > Auricularia sp. M12. Next base: position 4,245,467 of record CM073210.1, on the reverse strand, counting down.
CTGCCACCTGTTTGAAAATAAGCATGGTCGAAATAGAGCTGACTGTGGGACTCACAGGACGTCACCTGCCTCGATGACGACGAAAACGTCCTTGTTCTTGGCTTTGTCCCGGAAGACCCAAAGCTTCTTGCCAGTGAGGACAAGCGCACACGTAGACTGTCCACTGGCATCCATATCTCTTGATATAGTCTTCGTACCCTCTCAATGCCTCAAGTTGATCCGGAAGCTTCGACAACTGGCCAGAGAGGACGTTTAGCCCGGCGGCATACGGGCTTTTGCTCAGCCGGATTATCTGGTCCCAGCTCGACGTGCAAAGCCAATCGTTAACGGAACAGTCCTTCTTGCGAAGTACAGGATCTGGAAATGGTATATTGGACTTCATCCACTGAGACAACGATAAACTCACTTTGGACCTGCACTCTTGATGCGATGTTCCCAACATTGCTCTTGATGGCAGCCTCAACCGTTTGATTTTCAGGCTGGACTTGGAAGCCCTTGATGATGAAGTTCTTGTTCATCAGCTCCTTTCTACCCTCAGAACTGGCTGCCATTTTGTCGAATGTCTCCCGGGTAAGCTGCAAGAGTATATCGGCATCCTCTTGCTCATTGAACGCTCTCGCGTTCGCGAGTTCTTGCTGCATTATTTCGCTGTGGAACTTCGCTGCCTGGCAAAAGGGCACCTGGACATCTCCCACAGGAAATGTGAACTAGAGAAGATTTTTATCAGAGTAAAATGAAAAATCGACTACAACGTACCGGAGCTGCATTCACCTTCCATGGGCAGTTATCCAGTAACTGCAGTGGGCGCTGGGTCTGCTCTGCGGCTGGCTTCTTGGCATTCTTTTTCTTTGCAGCAGTACGTCTCTTCTTCTTCGTCCTCCTTGAAGAATTTAGCAATAAATACACCTCAAAAGCACATTGATTCTCACGTTGGAACTTGTTGGGAATTAGAGTCTTGTACTGGCTTGCTTCTGTAATTATGTCAGTTTCATAATGACCTCAACTTGATATGTACCGTACTTCTTCCTTTCCCTGAGCTTCCTGACCGGGGACTCAGCGTCATCGTTCTGCCCTGCCCTTGTCATACCGAAGGTCAATATTATATAGGTTTGTCTTTCAAAAAATGAACCCACTTTGTGCCGTTCGCCTCGGTTTCAGAGAGTTCAGTAAGATCTGAACCTTCATCCTCAGTATTCTGGCCGCCGTCGTCTCTGATTTATCTGAGTTAGAATCATGCTGATGACCATGAGGGATATTCACAGGAAGCCTCCCCCAGAAATGAGGCCTCCTGTCTCTGGCTCCTCGCCGTCCTCTTCATCGTCGTCCACCCTCCTGTGTGAAAATTAGCATCATAGGGACGTAGACTACGGGTAATAAAAAGAGACGAAACCTGAGTGATTCCCCGGCAGTCACCTTGTCTGACTCAGCATGGACGTCGATGATGTTGTCCGTGCTGTAGCTGGATGAGTCTCCCTGAAATGATTGGGGAGAGATCTCACCTCTTGTCCTTTTCCATGTTGCCGGGGTCGTCCTCCATAGAGAAATCAAGCAAATTATTCATCTCATCAGGTAATCCCCCTTGTCTGCCGGAAATCATCAGAGGAGGACTCCAACCATGGAAAACATACTCGAGTTGGACCCCATGATCATTGTCGACATCCATGTCATCTTGGCTGAAAGAGAATATTAATACGACGATGATATGACGAATAAAACACCAACCGGCCATCGGGGTCATCTCTGGTAAGAATATTTCCGTCTTCAGTTTGTCGAACGAGACCCAACAGCCATATGCTTACCCAGGGGAAATCGTTGCTTCGTCCACCAACTGCATATCAATAATCTCGTTAAATAAAGAATCTTCGGAAGTTGATTGAATCAAATCCGAGCTGTGAAGAGTCAACTTGATTGCCACAATGGATAAACTGATATCGAACCTGGTTCCGACAGGGAGCATAGACGGGACATCGCCAGGACGTCCTCCTACCAGTTGCGGCTCTAATTCCGGATGACTGGCCACGTCGTCATCGTCATCATCATCACCACCACCATTGTCTTTGCCGGAAAGACCACTGCAATAAGAATGTCAGAACATATGGTGAAAGATTTTATTGAAAAGACGAACTCGGCGTCGCTGCTTAATAACCATTGAATCACTAAACCTGGAGAGAATCCATATAATCTAAAGCCTTTACATACCTTGAAGAGCTGATGTGGCCGCCTTCAGAATGTCTACCTGAAACGACCCTGAAGCAGATAAGCAGAACTCCAAAGAGCCGAAATAAAGGGCATACCTGGCAGTCGATGGTCCTGGGCCCATTCCCCACGTACTCCTTGGCAACATGGGTTGAGGTCTGCGACGGGAGTGAGTCCGTATCTACAATACAGATCGCTAAGGCTGACCTGAAACCAAAACCGCTCTGAGCTTGAAGGACCGGAACGTTTGTTGGCCTGAAACTAAATCAGTGAATCGTCTTAGTATGTATTTTTTGCTCACGATGGGAAGCCATTGCCCTGAAAAATGTTTATATTGAAGTTGTTGGTCACCGAGGGTTCAGCACTTCGGAAGCGCTTCGACGGTCGACCAGGGGCAGGTCCATTTTCTTCAAGTTGCCGTTTTTTGGATCCTTCGGGGGGTCGGGGGTATTCGGTGGGTTGGGGGTCTTCAGTGGGTGGGGGGTCTTCGATACGCTTGCGGTTGAGGAACTGCGCGGGTAAAGACTCGCACATTTCCTTCAAGGCGTCGCAAGCCGGAATTAACTGCTCTATGTCCTGATTCAGGTCTTCCAGGAGCTGTTCGCGACGGGAACAAGCTGCTGTGGGGTCTCTACCAGAGACAGCATGGTGCTGAGGATCTTCTCCTCGGCCTTGAGCAGTGTTTTTAAATGTTCCTTATCGAGATGGGCCATGGCATATCGAAACTGCAATTCTGATGAGGTAATATTCGTCTCAGATGCAATCCGTACCGTTTCTAGTTCCGAATCTGATCCCCCGCTGAGAACGACACGCTGGTGTAAATGCGAATACAGCCGATGTCGCAAGGAACGTGAAGGCCAGATTTCTGTTTGCGAAGGCTTTTCTCTCTACCATCTGGGCGAGCTCCACCATGGCCGTCATGAAGGTATTTAGTATTTTGATTTTCCGGTAGGACCCCTTGAATTTATCCAGTTGCCTATTGTATATGACCGAGATAGGTGTGGCTTTCATGACCAGAGGGAAAAAAATGTCAGAGTGTTTGATGTTCATGCATGAGAACGCGGAGACATACTCGTCGTGCCGTCCAAGATGATCAAATCCGACCCGGTTTCGTCATGATTCTCATCTGAGGAAGCTGAACCTTTCTCCCGAGTTTCTGTGAAAGCAGAAATCGGAATTTTTTAGATGATATCAAATGCACGGTGTCAGGGTGAATTACCCTTGAAGGCACTAGCCAAGTCGTTGGCCCACATGGACATGGACCGAAGTAGCCTCACGTCCACCGCAGTAGGATTGCTTTGGAAGTCCCTGAGATACTTGAATTTCTTCTCTACGAAATTCGTGGTGTCGGCTTCCTGGAAGACTTGGGTCTGCTCCCTGATCCATCGTAGATATTTGTGCGGCTGGGCTGAGGCGGAAAAGAGAACCGTGGCCAGGTCCGTCTTCTTGAAGAGGACGAGGGCATTAGAAGCTCTATAGCAGGATTAACTTCATTTATAACAGGAAAACAATATCTTACGAGGGCATGGGGGAGGACTGAGGGGAGGAGTTCATGTTGATTGAATGACTGTGAACAACAGAATCATATTAGCGTTCATGTCAGATTTTAGATGAAGGTATCTATGCAGGGTTTTAATATTGTTCTGGCACCTGTAAACACCAATATCCAGCAGGCAGCGAATGCATACCAGGGAAAATTGTGCCGACAGCTCGTGCTGAACAGACGACCCTGGAGGCTTGTGCGTCCACAACTCTCGCCGCGCCACCTGAACACCGATCTTGGGTGGGCAGCTCATGCGCGAGGTGCACACTTATCAGCTTGTGCGGTGTATATCAAACATGGCGCCGCTTCAGCAGACCCAGTATCGATTGCCAACGGCCAGCCCTGGAGGCATGCGCGTCCAACTCTCGCCGCGCCACCTGAACACCGATCTTGGGTGGGCAGCTCATGCGCGAGGTGCACACTTATCAGCTTGTGCGGTGTATATCAAACATGGCGCCGCTTCAGCAGACCCAGTATCGATTGCCAACGGCCAGCCCTGGAGGCATGCGCGTCCAACTCTCGCCGCGCCACCTGAACACCGATCTTGGGTGGGCAGCTCATGCGCGAGGTGCACACTTATCACCTTGTGCAGTGTATATCAAACATGGCGCCGCTTCAGCAGACCCAGTATCGATTGGCAACGGCCAGCCCTGGAGGCATGCGCGTCCACAACTCTCGCCGCGCCACCTGAACACCAATATTGGGTGGGCAGCGCATGCGCGAGGTGCACACTTATCACCTTGTGCAGTGTATATCAAACATGGCGCCGCTTCAGCAGACCCAGGATGGATAAACGATGCCAGCCCTGGAGGCGTCCGAGTCCACAACTCTCGCCGCGCCGCCTGAACACCAAGTTTGGGTGGGCAGCACATGCGCGAGCTGCACTCGTTGCACGATAGAACTACTATGTGCGTGGCGCGTCCAAGCCAGCGTCGGCCAGAGCAAGCGGCACCCGTCTTAAGCACCATTAGCGCCGCGCGCATCAACACACCTGCTGTCACCAGACAGGTTGACCCGTGGTTCGAAATAGACGAGGAAATTTGTAGAACGAAAAAAACAGCGACTCACGTTGGGTGCTACGCGAGTGGACGTTGGCTTGAACGGAGAGCAAACTGGCGCTTATCGGAATCAGATTACAAGCTCCGCTCAGCTGGCCGCGAGCGAACCGTCGGGGTTTGAAAGCGTGTCAGCAAGTCAAAGATGGCTCTGCCCTGCCTCATCTAGAACTTGAATATATAAATCCATAGATTATAGCTTATATAACAGCCTGAATATTCAATAAATTGGTTCTTCCGCATTCCAGGTTCAGTACCGTTACCGTACCCTCGTGTCTCATTACCGCCCGCACGCGGCCTGTGAGATGAGGTAACCTTGACTTGCGAATCTTCCACTTTCCGAAAGCTGGTATGATCCGGGAGCCGTGCATGAGATTGGTGAGCCCAGTGTCACGGCAGCTTGAAGCTATGTAATAATCTATTAAACCCCTTTCTCTAAATTTTCAGGGAGTGTAACACTCACTAAAACATTACAATGAACCCTCTTCTACAGGTGCCATTCATAGTTCATCACCTGATTCTGACTGGATGGTACATGAAGTTCGTTCCAGAACATTTTACAATAAAATAAATGCTTCATTAAATCAGAATACTACGGAATTTTGAAATTTAATAATTAGGGATCAGGTAATGAGAAGAAGAACATGGTTTTAGATAAGACACAGGTCAAAATATTCTAAGGGGAAAGTTACAGAACACATGGGGAAGTATGGCAGATGAGATAGGCATATAAAGGTGAAATTGAGGAGGACATGGATAACTGGTTTAATTAGAGGTCGAATTATGAAGATAATCACCGGAGGGAATGCGGGAAAGCGGCCAGGAGTCTTCACTAAAACACAAGGGGAATTCTAGCTAATCCGCATACTCTAGTTCGTCTTTCAGGAACAACAGCACCTTGGTCTTCTCCCTGCATGTTACCATCATCCACAGGTCCTTCTCCGTTCAATTCATTTTCATCCTCCTCTTCCTCGATGTAGTCAATTTCCACAGCAGCAAATTGCTCCTGGGAACAGAAGAGGGCGACCTTGGGCCCTCGGATGACACTGTCGTGGTCGGGGAGCAGGAGCCACTTTGAGGTAGCTTTCCGAGTGTCCCAGACCCGCTCTGGGGTTGCAAAGGGAAGCCACTTCAGCCTCATGAATGACTTTGACCAGATTTGGGTTCTGCAAGCCTGAACGTCGTTCGGACTGAGTTGGTCGAGCAGTTGCTTCCACAAGGCGAAGTACGCCATCGAGCCCCAGTTCTGCAGCCTTTTCCCTGTGATCCTCAGTGGGAAGTAGATGTCGAACAGCTTTCTCCACTCGTCCTTTGTGCATGGCTTGAGATTGGCAGATACAAACCTGTCGTGGATGTCCAGCGTTTCGAAAAACTTCGAAGTAACAGAGCTGGCGTCCTCATTCTCGAAACGAACATAGCACCGTCCGCTGTTGATGTTGGGGGCCTTCTTCGCAATATCGATAGGAAACAGCCTCCAGACTCTTTCGAGGTACTCGTCGACCTTTTTGCCATCGATGGTGACGATGTCTTCTTCGTCATCGGGAGCATCCTCAGCCGACTCTTCGTAGCCAGGATTGCTGGGGAGTGGAATGCGGTTCTTGACCAGGCGGACCTCCCGATGAGTGTAGCCCTGGTCCGGGCTTGGCTCCAGAAGTCGAAGGTTCTTGAACATATCAACGATGGAGAGTTGACCACGGTTATTGGACCTCTGGCCTCCCTGCATGGGCTCATGGGAAGGCCCAAAGCGACCCACGAGATCGAGAAAGGTGGCAGCCTTGTACGAGTTTGCGAGTTCATCCGTGGTCATCACCGACTGCTTGGGGACACTAGGGTACCCATTGCCATAGTAGATGTCGGAAAGGAAGAACAAGCCCTCGGCATCCCCTACGGAAGGATAGGCCTCGATGTCTTCATCTAGAAGCTTCCGACCACTGGCGAGTAGCACGGGCCCATCTCGACGACTGTCTCTGGGTTCCCTGAAGAACAGCGAGTTGAACATCACTGCAAGTGCTGCCCCCAAGGTAAGGGAAACAGGCTGTTTTCGGACAATAGGCGGGCTTTTCAGCAAGGCTTCAGCAACTAGTTTGATCCCATGCAGCCTGGCATACTTGAACATCCTGGTTTGTAATCAGTTTCTTGCACACCATGAGAAAGGCTGCATACCAATATGTCTTGGATTTGACTACAAGTGCAGACCCAGTGACATCTTCAATGACAGTGTCAGAGAAAATATCGACGACCCTCGGGCCAAGTTTGACAGTGGCCTCGATACGAAGGGCACCATCTTGAACTGGACCCTGACCAGGACCGAGACCAGCATTAGCAAGGAGGATGTCCTTCGCTTTATTCATGTCCTCCAAGAATCTCCCCGCCTTGCCTGGGAGCAGGTTGGAAGCATCATGATGATAGATTGGGTTATTATGGCCGAAGGTGGTAAATCCGTTCTTCTCCGTCATGTACGCCTTCATGTGCAGTACACCGTCGAAAGAGTTGTTCTTGAACATGGGAGCATCGAATCCGGCGACCTCATAGAGCTGCGAGTTGACGTCGAGCCGAAACCGTTTTGAGTTTAGAACGCGTGTGAGCATTTCGTCGGAGACATTGGGACAAGCAATTTTGATGATGGCCTTGTGGCAAGGTCTGCGGACGAGGAGGCAGTGATCTTGAACACGGAGCTCGATGGCAACGTCCACAGTCCAGTGGTCTTCTGCCAATGACGTCCGGTGAATGATACGAAACAGCTCCGTGAGCCTAGCCTTCCTCTGGTGCTCCACGCCGGGTTCATGAGGCGTGCTGTCCTTACGACCTCTGATAACAACCATGAATTTCATTCCTTTGAATGACCGGACTGGACCGTAGTTTGCTTGGTGAAGCAAGTGCTGTCCGAAGAGGCCAACGTTTTCCTGGGTGATGCCGACGCGACGACCTTTGTCCACGCTCTTGAGCGCATCATAAGTGACGAGAAGGCGGGTTGTCGACGGATCGACTCGAGTGATAGAAGGTCTGAGGACGTGGTCGTAGAACTGCTTCCGGAGGGGCTCCGGGATGCCGCGGTTCACAGCTGCACCGTTGTTGGCTTGTGGCTCATAAAGCGCGGGAAAGCACACAAGGAGTGTTGCGTGCTCTCCGAGGTTGGAGAGAGGAAGGTTCGGGACATGGTGTGCGGGGACCGATATGCTATGACCATGAGGACCATCGATGGTGACATTGGCGTGATTGTTGTTGGAAAGGCAGAGTCGATTATCCGCCAAGAGCATCACGTCGAAGCCGTGTTTGAGAGGCATATTAGTGCAGAAGCCGAACGCTGAGTCGTAGTCGCGAACAAGCACTGGCTCCAAGTCATGGCGTTCGTGAAGAAGCTGACCCTCCGTCACATCAACGTCCAGCTTGCGAGTGATGATTTTCATCGTGGCGTCGGGCTCGGGCAGCCTACCACAGAGGGACAGCCGAGCATAGGCCTGTTCGTCATAAGCTTGCGGACCAATGCGCTTCATCACATCGGAGCAGAGGCCAAAGTAACGACGGAGGGAGACCTTCGAGGTGTAGTACATGTCCTCAGCTGGATACGAGTGCGGCACATCGTCTCTCCTATCCTCCTTGAAGAATGGGCGGTCGCGATTGTAGCCATCCCATGGCGTGGGATCGAGGAATTCGGCCATGAACAGAACGAGGAAGACGGAGAGGACGGGTACGAGGTTGAGCAAGAGCTGTCGGATCACTTTTTTCCAACACCGACAGACTGCTCGTGAGCTTATCGTCGGAGTTTCCGCGATGACACCGGAATCAGCCAAGCAGACCATCTTCTACGTTCCTCCCTTATTTTTGTCAATAAAAAATATGCACTGACCCCGTCAACCTGTCAACCCGTCAGACGGCTATTGACGGACCCGTCCCGTGCCGTCTTGGGGTTATACAAGGCAATAAGGCCGTATTTCTGACGGACCGTACCCGTTCTGTCCCGTCTCGAGACGTCGGGACCGCTTACATCCAGGCATAGGTTCGGATCTCGATCCGTAGAAATTTCCATATATCGGAAGATGCAATAGAATGTGGTAAATCAATATGCGAGGTTTGGAGGGCGATCTTTCCCAGGTGTAGAAATACCGAACTTGCAATTTCAGCCAGATTCCCATAGATCTTTCAGCTATAGCCGTCAAATGAAAGTTCATCCCCTCCAACAAACAACAGAGATATAAATATTATATCAGGATATTATAATCTAAATTTCGGTGTTCACACCCGGTGTAGCGCTCAGTTTGTTTTATCCCCGTCGGGGTAACTAACATGTTACTAACACACGGTGTTACTAAAATTGTTGATAACAACCGTATACATATACTACTTGCTTATAACCCTCTGGAAACGTGCTACCATGATCTAGAAGAGTTCATTGGACTCTATCCAAGGGTATCATCCATTCACAAACTCTCTCACGTGGATGATCAGCATGGTGTCACAGACAGCGGCAAGTCTGGAGACCTCAAGAGCTCTGTTATCTCGGTCGATAAATGTCACATTGGCTCTTCTGGACTGTGGGGGAGTTCAGAATGCATAGAGCTTCAAATTTAATGATGGCAAACCGTCTCTCGGCCGGCCACTTGGTACACCTCTCCAGTCAGCAACGACACTTGCCCTCGAGGTGTAACTAACAACTTAGAAACATTGTTAATAACCTTGAGTAACTAACTGAGTGCTAATCCGGTGCTAGTGTTTCACCTCGAGCCAGAGCTTGGGCCCGGATTTTGGAAGGGCTTGCTGGCGATGGGACACGGCTCTAGAGACATTATCTTAGTTTGCAGGAACGATTTACATCATCAATCCTTGTTTAATTATAGGCGGACAACTGTCAGATTGAAATAACACAGAGGAAGACGACATCGATATTTGCAGCTTCTCCATTCAAATTGGCTGGCTAGAAAAATAATTGTCAATGTAAATTTCCGCCACAGAGTGATCTCCCAGGTATCGTTGGAAATTCTTCTTGAAGAACATCGCAAGCTGACATTTGTCGATGACAGTCCAGTCGTATTGATTGTACTCCTCAAGGAAAGGAAGCCGCACTACAGAGAGCCCAGTGAACCTCCTTGGTTGCAGAGAAACCCGAATGTTGAAAGCATTCAGGTCGTCGGGAACAGGCTGCCGGCAGAGTATCGCAGTGATCCTCTGCAGCTGAGGATATTCCTGTCGTGCGGTGTTGCCAAGAAGTGAGCGGAACGCTCTGAGATCGCAGGTAATGTGCGACGTTCTCCGTAGAATATCCGTTATAGAATCGTGGAACATTTCTACGAGATGCATCGAAGGAAGAGTGAGGTCGAAATAACGGCTTTGTGCCCGAATGGAAAGGCGGTAGTAGTCGGACAGGTCGAACCCTGCAGGGCACATGTAGACCATTTCAAGGGAATTATCGGACATAATTCCGACAATATCGTTGAATGGAGCTGTAATGGCACGGTGAACCCAAGAGATGAGGGGCTGTGACACCAGAACATCGTTCATGATAGACATCGCCTTCAAAACAGGCCATTGCGTCGATTCGCGCGTAAATGAATCCAGTGAGGGCCCGATATTTCCTGCGATGCTAAGAGACGAGATCCTATTCGAGGCTCCCAGAATCGACGACAGGTACCTTGGCTCTTCGCCGTCTGGTAGGGTGATATCGACATCTAGTTGGAGAGCGCCAGATCGTTCGAGATAGGTATTGACCATGATAAAAGCGAATTCTTTGTCGATTATATCAGGGATTCGGAGCCTCGTCCAGAATGAAGGGCAGCGCAGAATGATCTCGTCCCATTTCGAGCAAACAAGTCGAAGAAGAGCGGGGCATGGCACTTGGAGGAAGACCATGCAATGGATTTCATGTGAAAGGCAGTTCGTAGACATTTAAGAGGGGCGCCGCAGGGTGGAACAGAGAAGACGAATCGTGGTGGTTGGTTGTCTCGGAGAGAGCCGGCGGAGTTTAAACCAACCATGCTCTACCTGAGCGACACCCCGTATCGCAATGGGCTTCTCTACGCTGCAGACAAATGGGCTGGGAACGACGATGAGGTCTACCCGGATCCTTCTGTTCTTTCATGCATAGAGAACCACGTCCTGCGCGAGATATACATCAATGGCCCATTGAGAATGCCCCAAGGCGGGTCGCCAGCCTTATTCGATGTTGTCGACGCTTTCGACTTGCCTCGTATCGACTTCATCAATGATATCTGGAGATATTCCGATCTCGACGCAAGCAAATACATTGGCCTTCTGCAGAACATCAGAACAAAAATCACCTGTCGCGGCCCAAAGGGACTATGGCTCACTATGTCAGTTTTATTCGCTCTTATATCATCCGATTGATATTGAATACCCGTAGGCTAGTCCAGGCACACCTGTACCTGCAGTGCAACCAGATCCCGATTGATGTATTCTTTCCTATCATCAATCAGAGGCACCAGCTTGGACTCCGGACAACGATCGACCTTCCCAAGAATAAACACCTATATCTTATCTGTGGCTACCTCTCTGTCGCAGTACCCGAGGATCAAATTGGGGATTGCATGTCTGCGGTCGAGCATCCCCTCCATTCTCCTTTGGTCTCCGTTATGGCAGGGCCGTTACGTCTCGTTAATTCGATATGTGGGTATGCAAGTTGCAAAGTTTGCCCATCCAAGCCGAACGCAGTGGTGTGTGATCCGCAAGTAACACTTCATATGCTCACGGTACTTCAGTTCAGGGAGCTTTTCGGCAACAGCGGTAGGAATGCTGTCTACTATCTGATGACAACAAGGGATGTTGAGAAGGGAGAGGAGCTCCTTGTTTCTTACGGAAAGTCTTGGTTCAAGAACGGCACCATACCTTGCGGAAGGACGCGAGATTTCGAAACCATCCACCTGTAATCATACTTCCCCACTTGCCCAGCAATGCCTGAGATAATATTCGGACCATAGGACATACTATACTAAATATAAATGTCAGGGGAATAGGAAAGAAAAATATCGGGACAGTGTATAATTATTTCGTCAGCTTCACAAAGACGAGCGTATCTTCGTCAGAGTCAGACTGCCTTCTGGACTGCTGATCGATTACATATCGACCATATTTCCGGGTAGGTGGAGGCTCAGGCGCTGAAGAAGCCTCATTATGCTTTATCCTTTTCGTCGCAGACGAAGATGACGGTCCTTCCTCCTGATCTACAGGATTCTTGCGCTTTTTGGGAGCATCCTGCCCATTTTGACGGTTCTATTTTTGTTCAGTAAATCATGCTCGAATAGGCTTGAGCAACGTGCCTGAGATTGTGCGGAATTAGGCCTTTGTGTGCTCTTGGGATCGGTGCCGTTTCTGGACTGAGGGCAAATATGGGAAACAGAAATTCGCACGAATGGAAATACTGACGCTCTTCTGAACGGTGCTCCGCTGTAACAGACCCCGAGGTTGTAGATATATTAGCGATTTGAAGTCAAATTTAACCATTATTCACCTGTGCAGTTGCACTGTGGCCTTTGTGATTGCTCTGAACACCCGATCTGACTGTGTCCGCTGTTTTGACACCGCCGATCGGCTGGCCGGATGCTCGATGAATCTTGGCCGGGTCCTCCACAGCTCTCGATGAGGTTGCGATCCCCCGAATTGGATTTGAGTTCATAGAGCCGTGGGGAGGATTTTTGGAGAATGTCCGCTGTCAGGAGTGTGAGGAGGCTTGGAGCTCATCATCAGAGAATGAAGATATATCACCTCCGGAATCGACGGTAAGGGGGCTTGAGCAGTTCTATCGTCTTATAAATCATAAGTGGTCAGGACAGGAGCAGAGAATGTGAGTATAGACACACCTTGACGTGGGACCCGGTTTGGACCAGCAGAAGATCCCTTGGAATTTCTCGTAATGCCCACTTCCTGAGGTGTAGCCTCAGATTCAGTGGCAGATATGGTGCTGCTATGGGGAATTTGGTCTGCAGTCACTCCGACTTGGTTCATCAAGAAATCCATCCAACCGTCGCTTCCTGTCGAACTATCCTCGTGAAAGGCAGCAGGGTCTTGAACCAAGTTCCCTTCCCGATGTCCAGCCGTATCCCTTCTCATTTTGGCCATATTGGAAGCGGCCCCCGATGGCGGGACGTTCTTTGAATCGCGCTCATCAACCCCTAACAAAGTCAGCATTATGACCGGTGAGAAGCGGTTTCCACAGACCCGAAGTTAAATGGGCGGGAGTGCCCTCTGATCGAAATCCCTTTCTTTCTGGGGGTCCACCAAATACTGTGATTTGACCATATTTGAATGACTTGCGTCCCGGAGCGGGATTGTCTTGCTGCTCTGTGACCTTAGCCCCATGGCCGAGCCTGGATGCTGGTATCTTTTCTTGAAGGAAGGGCTCGAGCTCAGTGGCATCGATCGATGCATCTCCGGGTTGTACTGCAACAGGATGGTCTTTGTGCCTTTGCCCTTCGGATTCATCCGCGGAATCTGGATGGTCTGCACGATGCCTAACACCGACGGTTTGTCCTCTCGTAGATTCTGCAGTCGAGGTGGCTCTCGAAGAAGATGACCTCATAGCTGATGGAAATGAGATGTTTTATAGTACCAGGAAAAAGTGTGCCACTAACCGGATGGTAAAGTGGAAGGAGTCCTGGATGGTTGAGCATGTGCTGGAGCCTGTTCTTGAAGGAAAGGCGCAAGCTCAGTGACGTCGATCGATGCATCTCCGGGTTGGTCTTTGTGCCTTGTCCGCTCGGAATCGTGTGCGGAATCTGGATGGTCTGCATGATGCCTAACACCGACGGTTTGTCCTCTCGTAGATTCTGCAGTCGAGGTGGCCCTTGAAGAAGATGACCTCGTAGCTGATGGAAATGAGATGTTTTATAGTACCAGGAAAAAGTGTGCCACTAACTGGATGGTAAAGTGGAAGAGTCCTGGATGGTTGAGCATGTGCTGGAGCCTGTTCTTGAAGGAAAGGCGCAAGCTCAGTGACGTCGATCGATGCATCTCCGGGTTGGTCTTTGTGCCTTGTCCGCTCGGAATCGTGTGCGGAATCTGGATGGTCTGCATGATGCCTAACACCGACGGTTTGTCCTCTCGTAGATTCTGCAGACGAGGTGGCCCTTGAAGAAGACGACCTCGTAGCTGATGGAAATGAGACATTTGATATTTTTGAAATGGCCCACTGACCCGATGGTAGAATATGAGCTTGATGGATGAAATTCCGATTCCCTCCGCTACGAGTCAGTCCTTCGTCTTGTCCAAGCGGAGCCTTTTCAGAATTCTGAGGAAAATCCTGATAAAGTCCATCTTGAGGGCCATCCTCTTGCACTGTGGGGGGGGTAGGAGCAGCATCTTTTCCGTCATCAGCAGGACCTGCTGTCTGAGAGACCAGGGTGGGCTGGATTTGTGGCAGCTCTCCATCACCTCCGGTTGCCGAACTGGATACTCCGGCCTCTGATACAGTAGTGGTGACTTTCGAAATTCTAGCTGTGCCGGCTAACAAAAGAAAGGTTGAGTGCCATTCATAATGCTATTCCTGGTAGGCAAGTGACGCAAACCTGAAGCTGTGGATGAACCTGGAGTTGATTTGACCACGCCTTTTTTGACAGCTAAATAGGGTGATTCCTGAATCTAGTAATTGATGTGAAGAGAAGGAGACGAACCTTTAGGACGGGGTGCACTGCCCCTCCCTGAGATTTTGGAGCTTTTCTTTCGAGGCCTCGTTTTAGGTTCGTCATCATCTTCTGATTCCTCAAAGTCGTCCTCCTCGTCAACCTGCTCATTTGCGATGAACTTGGCTTTTCAAATGATTGTCAGCTGGGTATGTGATGTAGCCGTTGTCCATATACCTAGCTTGCTGTCCGGGTCAAAGGCATCCAACATGACACCTTTCTGAAAGGCGATATTGTTCAGGAGAACATCAGTTGTTTTGAGGGCGAGGATTCTGTAGATGTATACGGGTTTCTGCTGCCCCCGGCGCCATATTCTACCTATAAGCTGTCGGTCTTCCTGCTCTGACCAGAAAGTGTCCTGTCTCATATTAGCAAAATTCAGATGAGATGAATTGCAGACTCACGAGCATGACCATGATGTTGGCTTCGACGATGTTTAAACCCTGAAGCCCAACCCTTGAAAGTAGGAGAATTCTGCATTGTGGCTCGGTTTTGAATCGGTTGAGTTCCCCGTTCCGCTTCTCCTGGGGCTGATTTCCATTGCAGACAGCAACTTCAGCGGCCCCAAAGCCGTAAAGGTTCAGAACCTGAAAATCAATTGAGCATGTGGGTATCAAAGGAATAAAACATACATTCAGGATGATGTTGTTATTGTGCACAAAAAAAGAGTAGATGACGATTTTGTCATTGGATCCATCATGCTCTGGCCATTTGATTTCCTGGGGATCCTGCTTTCGCGGAGGGGATGGAACAACAGTTGTAGAGTCTGATGACATGACCAACGGTGGCGCATTACTGGTGCCCAGATGGTGCTGAATCACCTCCACTAGAATAGTGAGTTTACGACCTGGGTTTGAATGCCATTCTCCCATGTCCGCAGGGAAATTGGCCGCTCTGTCTTTGTCGAGGGCAAGATTATGCAAGGTGCATTGCCTGAGGTCGTTGTAAAACTCCTGTTTTTATGTGAGTAGAGTCATAAACTAACTTTCAATGACACAGACCTGTTTCTTCTTGGGCCGTATAATCTCTTCGCGGACCCCGTGTTTCTTCTTGGCCTTTGCACGGTTTGAAACCAAGTCGTATTCGTCCATCATTCTGTCTATCTTGGCTTGCTCTTCCGGATATAGCGCAACCTGGAGGTTTATGTCGGTCGGTAGAGCGAGCTTGATGATTGGCTGGTTTTCGTTGTCGGTGCTGAAGATAGTGCGACGTATCCCACAGTCACCCAGCTTGAGTGCTACCGAGGATGCTATTTCGAACAGCATCTTAGTGACTGGCTCCAATATAGGACCATCGACACAGTCCTGGAGCGTCCTTGCAAGTTGGGTATGAGCTAGATCACCACCATTTCGCCGTGACGCATTTCGAAGGGCTATCATTCTTGCCCGCAGCGCAAGAAGCTTGTCGTTGTTCTCTCTACCGTCGAAGTTCTCGTGCTTGACTACTCGAAGAATGTTCCAGGTATCCTCGACTGTTGTTATGACGGGAGTGGCGGTCATTGAGATTCTGACGGTCGAATTCTGGGAAATATTCCGAACGGCGTGATACACCTGACTGCCAGGCTTCCGAGAGGTGTGGGACTCGTCGTGGATGCAAGCCGAGAATCGAAGGTTGTAAATGCTGTGAGAGGCATTGATGGGAGTGGGATACGTCTCATACGGCTCCGGGGGTCTTTCGGAATGAACGCAGGCCTTGAAATCCTGGACGATGGTCTTTCAGATGTCAGTAGTAGCCTTCCACAGATATATTTGAGCTACAGATGTACTGGCGATTATTATTCTTAGGCCTTCTTGGCAGGCGCCGATAGATTTCTGATTTTCCCACATTCTACCCCACACCTCCTCGCGGACTTCAGCCTTTGCTGTCTGGACGTAAAGCATAACGGCGAAATGTCCCTTCCTCAGGAACCGATATATTTCAGACCTCCACTGTGTGACGAGGACTGGAGGTACGGTGATGATGAAGGCATGGTTGGGTATGGCACCGTGATCCTTGTCCTTGATGGTGCAAGGCGACGGGCCATCACACCTGCAGGCCGTTTCTGAAGGAAAGTGCTTTTCCTCTTTTATTTGACGTCAAAAACGGTGTTGAGCTGAAAAAATGAAGACATACTGAAAGCACCAGGATAACGGCCATTTTCCTTGTAATAGCGTCGAAAGAATGCAAGTAGAGCGATGAATGCTATGGCTTGCAATGTCTTGCCAACTCCAACTTCGTCCATGATGAGGATAGGCTTCCCATCGAAGGCCAATTCCATCATCCTCGTGACGGCAACGAGTTGATGCCACCCCAACTGAAGGAGGCAGACATCGTTCTTTTCGCCATTGTCGAATGAAGTCCCCTGTTCGGAGAACCACTGTTCATCCGTCCAGGGGTCGTGCTCAGAGGTTGGATCGATGAACCTGTTCATACCAGGAATATATGTCTCCCCTGTATGCCTAAGCAACCCGAGATACCGCCAGAGGTCGTCCTTCGACCACCCATCGAACTTCTGAGTGCTATCCGCGAGCTTCAGCATTCCTACATCTGTTTCTAGCGGGTACGGCTTGTCGGTGTCGTACTCGACCGCATCGTGATCGAGAGCAAGCTGGTCATACTCTTGCCGGATGGCTTCAATCACATCGGCTCCCGCATTCTGCCTGAGGGTAGAAAGCAATGCGGCAGGGAGAGCTGTATAATAAAATTAGACTTTGAGGAGCAATGTGTAGTGGACCCACGAGTAGCGACTTTTCCTGCCGGAGTAATGCCTAGTGTTCACATATCCCGTGGAACCACTGTTCTATGCTATCAGTGCCGTTTGCAACCTTCCATCCATGTTCCCGAGCTTCACGGACGAGGCGTATGCCTTTCCTAAAGACTCTGCGAATCATAACGGGGTCCAGAACGAGGTTTGGCTGCTTTTCGAACTCGTCCATATCGTGTTTGACTTGAGTAATGGCATTGGTGAAACGTTCCTTCCTCCTTTTGAATTCACCGGCGGCTTTTGATACGAGCCGGGGAACTATGAAGTTCGTGATGAAGAGCGTGGCTGCTGGGCGAATGGCCCTGGATTTGGGCATGAAATAATCATCCCCAAAGACAGTCTTCAGAACTATCTCCTGGTTGATGATGAAGTTTTCCTTGTCGGGCGTCTTTAAATTGAATTTATTAATTGAATATGATCAGGGATAATGGACCATTAACACGAACCACTTCATAATCCTTCATCCATGCATCCAGGCCTCCTCCAATCTCCTTGAGTTGTGCCTCGATGACACCGAGAACGGGAATTTTGTTCCCATTCACCAGATGTTTAGTTATCTCCTCCCATGCACTAAGGCCTTCGATATTGAATTTGGCGGTCTTTGCAAGCTTCATCCTGGAGGTCCGAGAACGTGCTGAATCCATGTATAACCGTGCATAGTCATGGAAGGCCGCGACACGATGCTTCGTCCACTGCAGTGGGTGATTTTCACGGTCTTCATAGGGTATCGCAGGGTTCCCAGCGAGCACGAGTACACGTAGGAAGTGCTCGGACGAGAATGGATATAGCCTGTCATCCGTGGGGCTGAACCCGACTGGCACAACCTTTGGCACAGGCTCTGGCTTCGACTCGGCCATGTAAATCTCTACGAGCCAGAGGAAGTTGGGCATGTAGGGCATGCTGGAGGGCGATGAAGGGGAAGAGAGGAACAGCTTTTGCCAACAATCTTTACATCCGAGCGGTAGTTCCGGAAGGCAAATCACATGGGCATGCCCTAGAATACTAGTTAGTTTCACATTAAACGGGATATTCATACTCCTTCGAATAGTTACAAGAATGTTAGGGAGCGGAAGGAACGTGACGGACGGACGGGTGATTCTTTAAAGCAGGGGTGATGCCGAATGTTTTCAGTATGGAATATAAACAAAAATAATTGAATTTTAATTCAAATGCACAATATTATTTCAGCGTTTAATCCTTATTCCCAGAAACCCAGCCAGGTGGACATCATTATTATGGAATGTCGGCCTCAAATACAAGCTCCGACAATCGGCCCAAGAGCAGATAGTCGGAGTTAGAATTTGAACAACCGAGTTCCTTCATCCGGATCAAATTCAAACTCCGACAATCGGCTCATGAGCAGATCGTCGGAGTTTGAATTTGAACAACCGAGTTCCTTCATCCGGATTTTGCGAGATTGCTAGGCTCGTGACCAACCGCTTTATAACTCCGCTGCGCTGAGATGTATGGTGGAAGGTGTTAAAAAAGCAATAATTCTCCATTTGAACATTATCTTCCTGTACAATATCCATGCATTCAGCAAGATTTAACGATGCTCCCAGGAACCTATAATTACTGTTTTAATTCTTGAAAGCTATTTCATATGCCTTCATAAGCCTCTCCCGAAGATGAATTCTCTCCTTCCTCAGAACTCCTGATCCAGCCTTTCCCATGTCCCCTAAAGGAAACAGCATTCCGGTTCGTGGGAGTGCTTCTACCAGTGTCTTTAATGAGGGTAGAAAGCTCTGATCTGTGGATTCCCTTAGATTATCATGCTGATGTCTACTTCTTACGAACCATTTCTCATTCCCAAAAACTTCAACACGGCGAGTTCGACCGCAAGTCCAACATATCCTCGAGGTGCGCCATGTTTTATGTCCAGTGTCGCATCGGGCCAGGTGTGCGTGGCATCATGCAAGCCGCATTTGAGGGACACATAAAGCATGTCCTTGGAAAGAAACCAGCCGCCTTGAACAGTGACAGGTGTCAATGACCATGCCACTGCCAGGTATCCGGGAGGAAGAACACTGAATATTGGATGAGATCAAAACCCAGATTCAAGGGAAGACCTACATTATATGCCCTTCCTCAAGGATAGTTGCCCTCATGTCGGGGTCAACAGGCCCAGTTGAGGATAATCGAGCACACATCTCAGGCAGTAGACTGCACTGGGATATGACCACCGCAATACGGCCAGACAATGCAAGAAGGTAGTGACAGAAGCCCTGTCCAACTCGCATCTCATCCCGCTCGAAAAGTCTTGTCCCTGCACCAGCAAAAACAATCCAATTCTTGCGTCTCCATTGCGTGGAAAGAAAATCAGATTCCGATGTTATATCCAGTGAAATCGGGCTGGAATTGTTGTCAGAGAGGTACCCAAATGCGGAAATCTCACCTTATAGCCTGAGGAGGCTCGATATCCACGTCGTCAAAGTGGAAAACTCTTTCTGATCGATGATAGGGCTTTTTTTCAATCATCGATGCTTGTATCAGATCCAGCTTCTTTTCCTCCAATTGGGTGTCTAGAAAGATAATCAGGTGAGGCATAATAGTAATTTGAGGTGTGACCATGCATTACCAAAGCAATTGACAGTGATTTTCGGCAGGTCCAAGCACTGCTGCGTCCCTCCTACGAGAATAACTGCTTTCCCTTCATTTATTTTTACAGCGATTTCAGTTTCATCAATCTTCGGTATTTCCTTGGGACCATAGACAAGAAGGAGGTCACAAATGCACCAAAGCCAGGAGACTTTCTGATATTAGCAACAGATATGATGATTCGTGTAATCACTCACCTTGCACATGATCCCGTCTATTTTAAATTCCCCCAAGTGAGAAGAGTGACGGGGTAGAATAGAACGAGGCAAACAGGCATCTCGTCCGTCATCCTGGATACATTATTTGTAAGAAGTTGTTTTCCGTAAGATAGACTTACAGCCAGGCAATGATTCAACCACCGTGCTGAAGAAAAGGAATGAACCCAAGTATTTGTGGTCTCCGAGTAAAGTTTAAGGGACTGCGTGAAAAACCATCTGACGAATGTATCGGCGTCGGATTGGATAACCCAGTCCATGGGAAAGTTCACCCGTGAGGGAGGCCTTTCTGGATTGACCCAGACTGTATGCAGAGGTAGTCGGTGGCGAAGCTCTGAAATGTGCGCGCGCATTCCAGGATGAGGCAGCGATGTGCCGACTATAAAGAGCACGTAAGGAACATCCTCTACTGCAATCTCCTCTGCAGAATAATTGCCGTCCTGAAGGAGGTAGACATCATGGAGAAGGACTGATTTCACCTCCCTGCCAGAATGAGTCGGCTTGCACAGAGGACACTGTGTCATAATCTTGTGCTGTGCCGACTCAACGCGATGTCCACAGCGTTGTCCTCGGAGCTTTTGAATAGATCCATGTACGCTTGCAAGTCTGCGGTCTTCGATTCCGACTCGATTCTCCAGGCTATCCATGTTCTGCGAGAAGACAGCCAAAAGAT
Organism: Auricularia sp. M12; assembly: GCA_037042885.1. Lineage (NCBI taxonomy): Eukaryota > Fungi > Basidiomycota > Agaricomycetes > Auriculariales > Auriculariaceae > Auricularia > Auricularia sp. M12. Next base: position 4,224,818 of record CM073210.1, on the reverse strand, counting down.
CGCCCGAGGATGAAAATGCGGCCATAAGAAGATGCATGGCAGTTGGGAAGGCGCTCCTAGAAGGCTCGACCATGAGTCCCTCATAATCTGTCTGCCATGTGGACGTGGTCAGGACTTCTGGAGTGACGGCCAGTAGAGCAGCGAGGTCGTTTTGCCCCGATTTTCCCTCTGCAGGTTTCAACGGCTGTGGAAATAAGTAATTATGCAATCTGGGCGAAATTATATACCTTTATGCCTGCACTGGCTGAGATACCTGCCCCGATAACGAACATTGGGCGGGCCTTCTTGTCTATGAGAAGTTGTCCGACTTCCCATATGAACCTCCACCCTCTACTCTGGGGGTCTTGTACTTCTGCATCGTAAAGAGAAAAATCCTTCTAATTTCGTGAGTTTTTTTGTGCTGAATTTCATTCATGCGCTTACTTGTCCTTGGCTTGCAAGATTCATGGGTGATGATGGCGGGGGGGTCTCTGATTCCACCGACTGCGCCTAAGTACTTATGGGAATCTGGGATAGAGAAGGAAGATCTAATCACATGAGTATGATGCTGTGCGCCGGCCATGTGGTCTCGAGGACATTCTACTCCGACATTGTGCTCATGAGCAGATCATCGGAGTTGGAAACCCTTCTTCTGCTCTCCCCACACAGTGCGCCGCGAAGTGCTTTAATTTCTACCGCTAACTTGATACTTAAGCAGCCAAGATGCTTCCCAGTTCGACCTTTCGCGTTCAGACGGCGCGGTGTCACCACCCTCCAACCTCTACCCCGTCGTTCCTCGCTTTCTCTCCTCCCGCATGCGCTTTCCACGCGATTTCTCGCGTTCATAAGGCGCGGCGTCACCATTCTCTCCAACATATACCCCGTCGTTCCTCGCTTTCTCTCCTTCCGCATGCGCTGTCCACGCGATTTTCGCGTTCAGACGGAGCGGCGTTACCATTTGCTCCAGCATCCACCCCGTCATGCCTCCGTCCGCAGTGCTTTAATTTCTACCGCTAACTTGATACTGAAGCAGCCAAGATGCTTCCCAGTTCGACCTTTCACGTTCAGACGGAGTGGTGTCACCACCCTCCAACCTCTACCCCGTCGTTCCTCGCTTTCTCTCCTCCCGCATGCGCTTTCCACGCGATTTCTCGCGTTCAGAAGGAGCGGCGTCACCATTTTATCCAACATCTACCCCGTCGTTCCTCCATTTCTCTCCTCCCGCATGCGCTGTCCACGCGATTTTTCGCGCTCAGACGGCGCGGCGTGATGATTGGCTTATTCAGCCTATGTATTCCCTTTCTCTCCTTCCTCATGCCATGTCCACACCATGGCCAGTACCCCCGTCCATTCCTAAAATTTGCTACCTAAACTCTACATATATTAGCCTATGAATAATTTTTTTCAAATGTTTCATTTATATGGGGCTATAATTCCGTATCTCCCCTAGATACTCAGGCCTTGTAGATGAAATAAAACCCTTGCACGTTTTCATGAATCAGATCATCCGGAAATCCCTCATTTAAGGAAAAGATGGCTCTTTGAAAGAAAATTCTGAACCATTTATTGCGTGAAATGTGATTTATGAAATATGCTACGTCCAAATGGATGCCATGGGAAGAGGGCCAACATCAACATCTGCAAGGACATTACGGTGCATGAAATGCGCAACTGCTACACGTTGTCCGTCTCTATAGGTTACGGCATGAGGGATGCTTCCACCCCGAAGAAAAACAGCTGTGCCTGACCCATATTCGACATCCAAGTCGAGAATACGCATGATGCCAGATTTGTACTCCCCCAGTGTCAGCACGGGTGTAAAGGCGACCTTCATGTCTTTGTCATCGGTATGGCAGGGTGTTTCCCTGTTGAATATCAACGACCGACCGTGGAAGAAAGTTGGATCGATGGCACTGAGTGCTGCGTAGGCAGGAAACTCGTTTGCAAGGCGTTTCTTTGCCGCTGAGAAAATGGCGTGCTGGGACGGGTCGACCAGCTTGAAAAGGTGGTCGAGACGCTTGCTTACGACACGAAGCCGCTTCATCAATCGCATGGTGGCATTGAAGTTTGAGATCTTGTCCAAAATATCACGTGATGGACCTGCGGGGCCAGTCTGAATTACCAAGTCAGCATACTTGGGAAATAAGCGATATTTGAGATTACCCAGTGGCCAACACCACGCCAGAGTGTCACAAGCTGAAAGACCCCATGTACCTCGTTCTTGATGGTTCTCCTGGTGTAGCTTGAGCGTTGGTCACGAGACTTCTTGTCTGCTGCCTTCTTGATCTTGACGCCCACCTCCCGTCCAAAGTCCATCAGGAGCTTGTACAAGATTTTCTAAAATTTATGTTAGCGGCAGGAGTTAAGCCATCAGAAATCCCACCTCAGCCCGGCCCCGGAGCCACTTGGGAAATACAATGAGGAGGGGGATGCCCTTTTCATCCACGGCCATTCGAGCAGTGTCTCCTTTCCAAGTCTTCCGCTCCTTATTGTCGAATACGGGAAGTGGCTTTATGATGTGATTTTGGTCTGGTGAGAGGTGTGAAGCTAGGTCAAAGCCCTTGACTATGTCTGCAAAACAAGGGAAGATGAGAAAATGTTCCAGATTTGTAAAAGCACTTCTCACGGATGTTCTGCTTGGCCTGATTCCAAGCCCTCTTATTGATACACTCCCAAGCATGCCAGAAACCTTTGATTCGCTGTTCTGTGCTCTTGTCTTTGAATGACCTGTGTTCCATTGTGAGGGAAAGTGAGATAATATGACGGTGAACAGTCTTACTTCCTGATCCTGAAACGTTTCTTTTTCCTTGTGGAGTCGTCGTTCACTCGTTCGACTGGATGGGTCTCATTTGTGGATAACTCGGATTTCTTACGTTTCAAATGCCGGCTGTCATGAACTGTTAGAAAGCTGCTGCAAATGATGAAATAGCAGCATACAGAGGTGATGGTACCCGTGAAGGGTTATCCTCCATCTCATCGATGGGAAAGGGTGCTGGGATGTTGTCATCCTCATTGTCAGACCATTCATCACCGTCAAAGGCGGACATGGTCTCCTCATCACCAGTGGATGAGATACCAAACATCTTTTGGATAACCTCATTCGTTAGAGCATCCGCCCTGACTGCCTGCAGGACTTCTCCGATGGTAATTTTAATGGCCATCTGGTCCTGATAGGCACCTGCAAAAATCTTAGTATCAATACCTATTCATACCTAACCCTAACCTTCACGGATTCCGTCTTCCATTTCCGCCAGGTCGTTATGTTGCGGCAATGGTTATCACAAACAAGACGGTGTGCAAAAAGTGGCGCCACTTGAAAATTTTGCATCCGAATCGCGGCTTGAATTTAAACGGATGCGGAGAATGAAAAAGTTGTCATGTTGACCACCTGGTTGCGGTGGCCCAACTACCTGTGACTGCGAAGCGCATGTCACGGTATTTGGGTTATATCAGACCGCCTTGTTGACTGCGCAGCGCATGTCACGGCGAGCATGTTCTTACCGCAAACAGGTGGCCAACTGTTCTCCTCTCCCTTGAGATTTCTTCCCGCACCTTATCACCTCACCCCTTCTTTAATCGCCCAATAATTGAAGAAAAACATTTTCCGTTCCTCACGGCTCCGGACAAGCGGCCAGTCTATGCCTCGTTCCTCTGTGTGCTACTCACCGTGACTTGTATTTGATCAGGAATCAAGGGTGATTCCCTTATAGATCCTTGGATTCAAAGGGAAATATACAATGATCAAATCATACGGCTCCCTGAGGGAGTCCTTTATAAACCTGGATGATCAACGTGAATTGACGTGGTAAAAATGGACCTCATAGGGCAATCTGTAATCAGACGCTCAATTATTGCATCCACATCGCATAGAACCTCCAATCATTTTTTGAGCCACAGTATGGGGCCACCATCCCCTAGTTTCTCGCTACCTACAAATGGAGTGCAGACAATAATAGTTTAAATTGAGGTTTAATTCGTCTAATAATGGACATCGATGCCGAATCCCAGTGTCAAATGAGAATCTCAAGGCTGCCATTGGTGAGACTGTGAAATACTGGGACAGGTTTTTTTCCTTTCGAAAAAGAATTTGAACCCCGTTAACCTGGTGGAAATGGTTTATTTTATTGATTTATATGCAAAGCTCAGAAATAACCTATCAACATAGCACAGGCTAAACCCACATGAGACTGCATCCCAGTACCATATTTCTCCGTATCAGATTGCATCAAACATTCCTCCAAGTCTGTGAGAAAATCCCAATGTCTTGTGGGTGTCGGAGGGGCTGTTTTGTGGTCAACCGGGCACCAATACCAATGGGTTAGAGACTTTGGTAAAAAAAGTATTCATGTAGATAGACTGCCACTCTCTGAGAGTAATTCATGGAAACAACGGATTGACCGTCGAATCTCGTAGTAGTTGAAGCTGGCAAGTATGATAACACGGAACAGATCACTCACCAACACTCTCACATACGAGGCCGCAAGACTGCACATATTAAATAATACATGAAATTAAGCATAAAATTTAGATATTGCGTCGGTCTGAGCTACGTGAGGCTCAAAAAGATTCTAGTTATTGCCCATCTGTGGGTGTGAGATGAAGCACGGGCCATTTCTTTCTCGCAAAACGACTCGTCTTTATATCTGGATAAAATAAAAAAATTATTGACTTTTTTAACACCTTTCACCTATCCGCTTCAGGAATCTCGGAAAATCCGGATGAAGGAACTCGGTTGTTCAAATTCAAACTCCGACGATCTGCTCATGAGCCGATTGTCGGAGCTTGTATTATATCAATGTGGCATGCGCCGATGCTCGGCTTGCAAACGGTCACTCCCTCTTCTCACTCATTGAACCAAACTGTAAGTATTTTACTGTCCAATAACACTATCGCGCACCCTGTACACCGGTGTGCATATTTATCGGACTGTACGCTAGAAGCCACATGAAAAACGCCCACAGGCCGTTCCGGCACCACCAGCTACTTTTGGAGTCCCAATATTATTTGACATTGGGCAGCAATATCATCATAACATGATCAGGATGCTGTCGAATACGCTGCAGATCACGATCCCTGAAGCACAATGATCGTGAATAACATCCCAGCCGCCGAATCTCCTTTTCTAACTGACCTTGAATAGAGTGCAAGCGAAGCCTTTCTCATGTTGACGATAAATTCTGAGGAAAGTAAATGTTCATTCTTTATCGAAAGAGAGCAGGCATCCGCACGCTCACTCGCGGCGCTTCGCGTCGCGCTGTTCGCGCGCCCCCAACAGTTTTTGGCGCTCATGCGAGGCGCTTCGCGCCTCGCCATTCGCGCCACATGGTCGGCAGCGCAGTCAGAGCTGAACATCATCAGTGGTAGGTGCCCGGTACTCACGAAGGTTGACCGCAACGGGGACAGAATGACTGACTTGCTGCTCCCCGGTTGGAATATCAGCGCCCGAAGTCGCCTTGCTTTTGGCCGCACAGGGTGATGCTGTTGTGAGGCAGTTCAACTTCCTCCAGGTTAAACAACGTTCACTAAGTGTGACTGTAAATATGAAATATCATATCTTCTGAAAGCTAGTTGTGGTTTTAATCTTAAAATTCTGAAAACATGGTCTGGTAGGTGGATAGACTATCTCGGTCTACAGAGAATATCACACTTGATGAGCTGCCCTGCTATGGTCATGGTGCAGCAACCAAGTGCTCACTGTGAATACGTCAAGTTGGCTTGTCGATTTCGTGTCTGGGTGCAGCTGGGAGAGCTGTAGTGTTTGCAGTGTGGTGGTACAAGGACAATGCACCTCCTAATTTTTGTGAACAGCTATCAAGGTGTTGGTAGGGTGGCACATACAAAAATATGCTTCAGTGGGTACCCCGACTCGGAAAATACATGAGCATGTGGTCCGTCACGGTAGCTGGGAGACCGAGTCGAGTTTCAAAGCCGATATCTACGAGGACTGCACATCAGTCCCAACCAAAGCAGAGAGAGAGAGCCAAACCGAAAGATCTCCCTGATCCATTGACTTGAAGGTGCATACCGTTTGCCGATGTGGTGCTCACTCCCCTCCAGGACGACGTCTTCGTCCGTGGTGTTCTGCTCGATGTCACACCAGAAGTTCGGGGATAGACCCGGGAATGGGTGTCCTAGAGAGCTTGAGGGTGGGTATTTATTATCAGAATGGAACGCAGATTCAGAGTGATAGACTCATAGAGACGCACAGCATAGGCGGTGCCACGTTTCATAATGGTTGGCCGATACATGAACAATGATGCATGTTGCACACGAGAAGCGTCGATGCTTGAAGTTTCTTCTCGATCCTGTGTCTTTGGCATCTGGGCTTAGTGTTGTGGTCGTGGATTGGACACAAGGAGGAATGCGCCCGACGTCGGACTGCACAAAGAAGTTGACCGGCAAATCCTGCCGGAAAAGCCGACCGCCAGCTGGACACCGTCCCATTGTCATGGTCTCTTAAAGAAATTTATATAAATAATCAGTGTGCCCTTTTGAAACGAAGTTTGAGATTGACATGGTTACGGGCCAGCGGAATGAAGGGATGCTTGTCGATCCGGAAGCCTCTCAGATCTATATAAGTACAGTACTTCCCAGAGCCCACTGAGCACCAACGACAAATGAGTGATATTAAAAAATTAATGCACTCATATTATTGCAGACCCAAGACTAGAGGTGACCTTGGGACTGTATGGACCAGTGATGTTTAAATACTTACCCATAACCTGAATCTCAGTTGACTGAAACTGCGTTTATTGAATTAGAGAAGAATTAATTTGCATGATTTAGAATGTCTGAAACACAGGATAGATGCTTTGAGAAGATTTGATGCGACGATCTGAATGTCGGACTTCCAACTTTAAGGCGGAACCTAAACTTCCTCAACTTCCTCCGTCTACCATGGCGACGCATTCGATTACCAGCGGCAGGCATTCAGATACGACTCTGAAACTAGACTCGGACACTCTGTCCATGGTCTTATGCCTTGGCTTGCATTGCAACAGCGCTGTCCTCTTCGTTTGTAAACGTTGGACAGCACTGCTCTATAGTCTGAAACGGCTCTGGACGGCTATCGACACGCCATCTAAAATGAACTTCCTGGAGCGCTCTTATCCTCTGCTCGTGGAATTTACGTCTGTCATACTTGGCTCACAGAAGTCAGCCTGGGCATCATCGACCAACGTTCATCTCTGGGAATGTATTCTCCGCCAGAGACACAGGGTGAAGCGGCTCGAGATGGAGTGGGACATCTCAAGGCCTGAACAAGTGCTCCTTTATGCGCCTGGAGGCCTGCTCCCGGATCAGCTGGAGCATCTCGCTGTCTCCATTGCACCCTTCCGACGTGATATGCCAGATTGGACTTCGCCGCATGGTCTCAGGTCACTGTGTCTTGACTCAATGATCCTCATTTCACTCAACATAATCAATCCGATCCGCCTAACGTCACTCCGGCTTCACGTTAACTTGGAAAGGTTGACCATTGCCGACCTCCTCGAACGTATATCTCTGTGTCGGCAGTTACATGATCTCAAGCTATATGTGAGGGGGATTCTGGGAGAATCATGGCCCCCTCCGTTGGCCCCAGCCATTAGCTCCCTTCGGGTCGTCGTTCTGACCATCGTCCACCTTGACATCCTTCCCCCCATCTTGAGGCTCATCCCATCCAGCCTCCACAAGCTCAGGGTGTCAGTCAGGGATAAAATCGATGAAGAGTCAATACAGGGGCTCTTCGATGCCGTTTGTGCTAGAATCCACACTTTCCAGGGCGATCTCCACGTCAGCCTCGCGTGCACCTGGGGTAAAAGGGCAACAGAGACTCTAACCTTTGGGGGAACACCCTCCTTCACCTACGAACTCTCGTGGTACAGATTTCTGAACCGCACCCGTGACAGGATGTTGGGCCTGTTCAAGACCCTCATCGCTAAGAGCATCTTGCTCGACATCCAGCTCCATTATATGGAGGACCCGAAACTCTGCAACGAGGCAGGAGCCTTGGTCATGTCGGACGTAACCCATCTCGTGATCACTCTTCCGGACCATGACGAGGGTGGGCTGGAGGAAGCTGTTTCCCGTATCATGGACGCATCCCGCCCCCTGAATGTCCAATTTCCGGCATTGGAAGGAATATCGATTCTTCCAGGTGAAACATATGGCATAACTTGTCCGGATGAGCCATCGGAGACAGCCTGGCCGGAACCTAGGCTTCTGGAATTTGATGATTCCATTCGGCTCTTCATTGAGTCCGCAGTCTGTGACATTGTGGGAAGAAAAGTACCCGTCACATTCTGAGAGCTGATTGACGTATGGGACTGCTTTTCAAATGACCATTTTCCTCTTGTAGAAGCTGCTAGACCCCGTCCCCCTCCATCATGTAAAGCCTGTCTGAAAATCCAAAAGGGCTGTTTAATCCTTGTCTTGTAGAATTCGATATACCCCCCTCCCCCCTCCACAATGCACCACCTCATCATTACCATTTAAATTCAGTGCCTGTGAAAAAAGATCAAATCCTCGTTTGACAAGTTCAAGCTCTATGTGAGAGACCATATCTCATCCCGCAGTTTTCCGCAGTCACAATGCATGTAAAGCCTTGCATTTGATAATTAATTAGTTTTAGATGCTCCCCATAAATTTTCCCTTATCTCAGCCTTCATTTTCTTGATTCTGTATCTAACATTTCTCCAAATGAACAATATCTATTTAGGGCCTAGACATGCACCCTCCCTGCATCTCCGGAAAGCCTCAAAGGCTGCCACACCTCAATACCTCGTTATAAAATTAAAGAATAGCCGTTGGCGGCTGTGGACCTTCAGTGGGCAAGAGATAAAAATAACAAAAAAAAAAAAAAAAAACCTTTGCGATTAGAAATTCCGTCATGCATGACTTCGTTCGCATGCCTGTCCATAAATTCAACATACGGCTTAAGGCTAGTCATTCTCCAATCTAAAATATGTAGTCAGCGGCAGTCGGAAAGCAAAGTCCAGGACTGTACGGACCAGGACGCACGATGCCCGCGGCATCAAGCTCATCAAGCTCCCGCAACAGCTTGCTGATCGTGGGAACAGCCTCTGGGTTGAAGTCGTCCACCTGTGCGGGGTCTATCGGCACGCACACACGGCCTGTTCCAGGGTGTACACAGAAGGGTGCTTTGAGCAGATGGCTTCGGCGCTTAGAGACCTCAATATCGAGCCTCGGGTACATATACTGCAGGATGATGTCCTCCAGTGAGTCTACCAGCTGTTGACGCTCAGGCCCGGCTTCCCGGTTGGCGACCTGTCTGAGAACATCCGTCCACTTCGTCCTCGAGCTACGGCAGGGAGACGACACCCACTCCTGGCTTAGGGTGGAGCTAATCTCAGTGTGGTTAAGGAGTCTGAGGAGCCTTTGCCACTGCTCCACCGTTTTGAAACAATCTTGGTCAACGAGGATGAGCTGGTCAAAGCTCCATCGGTACACGGGGTCATCCGACTTCGGGTTTAACAGTCGAGAAGCAGAGCTGCAGTGATACATTCATCAGTGACAGCAATATAAAGGTTGGCACTCACGAAATGGCGGGATGCAGAACGTTCTGCTTCGATTGCCGTACATCGAGCTTTTGAGCCATATCCTTGGACCACTTGAGAACATCCAGCCATTCCATAAGCACGCGGCGCTGCTCGTCCGTGAGATTCATTGCCTCCAGGTCCGATACCCAGCAATGAATGCCCCGTCGCCCAGAGTACACCCAGATGATGTGCCGGTAACCGAATTGGTTTCGGAGAGCATTGTCGAGGACCCGGACAGCTGCGGCTATGAAGCCCCAGCAATGGCCACAGATATTTTTGCCGACGCAGCAAGTACGGACGTTGTCATAATCCGTCATATCGATGTCTAGAACAAGCTCTCGCTGGTGCGGCTGGAAGGCATCCTTGCGCAGCAATCTCTTATCCATGGGTCGAGCGTTATAGATGGCGCCGATTTCGAACCGGGTGGGGTTCAGGCGGCAGATGTTCGACTTGAATTCTGCCAACGTATTGAACGAGTTGTATCGAAGGTATATGTCTCCATGAATTGTTGCTGAAAATTCACGGTGCGTGAATAATCGGCCAGGTGCCTGCTGCTGGTTGAGCCAGTGGAATATGGACCTGAATGGGTACAGGTATTTGTAGAACCGAAGCATGGACGATGGATCACAGCCACTAGAAGTCATCAGAGATCATAAAATTCAAAAATTTCAAACTGACTTCTCGGACGACATCGTAGCGAGGAGGGAAGACGCGGTGGCCGGAGCCGATCGGAGTTGACGGCGGAGCTGACACGATAAAACCCCGCCCGGAAGTGGAAGTATATATACTTTTAATGGAGGACATTTTGGGAATTTGGAGACTTTAAAATGGGGAACATGGAAAGAGAAATTCCGAACAAGGAAGTCAATCTATATCTTATACAATACTGACTACGCCGGCAAGCGAGGAACATTTAAACCCCGCTGGTCTGCTCGCGAGCAGATCGTCGGGGTTTCAAACCGTGCCCAGGGGTGACCCTCTGGTAATTATGCTGTAACAGTTCCATGCGGATTTGATATATATATTGATTTAATCCGTAAGATTTCGACACTCTCATTTTGATTAGCCTCAAAAACCCTGTACTGAATTACCGAGATTTGTGCGGTCACCAAGCGGTCACAGTAGAAATCTCAGAATCACTGATCCTGGAAGTGCATTATACCTTACCTGCTGAGGAATTATTGTCCATTCTCTATAAATGGGAATTAATCATCATCCACAACGAGAAGACAAGACATGGAGAACGGCCTAGGACAGCAGAGGTGGGCAGCAGACGGTTTAAGCTTCAAAGTCCGACGATTTGCCCACCTGCAGATCGTCTGAGTTCGAAATGGTTCCAAAGCCGACTGTGTTCCAGGTACCAAACCCAGGAGTTGGAATTCCTCAGAGATTGAAATATTATAAAATAAATGTAGATTATGGATGATAAATAATAAAAAATAAAAGCCCGATATCGCTGTGAAGTGTTTAGTCTGTGGCAGGTTGCGGTGTCCTGAGAAACGTGGACATCGGAGCCATTGCGCCGTCTTGTGTTCGGCACAGGGAGAGGCAACCATCATCCTGTTGCCAATGCGCTGTCAAACGTCTGGACCCACATAAACGGCCCCCATGTTCGAACCCTCAGGCTCAGTTGGGCCCTTCGAGCGGTTCTGCTGGATCGGAGCATCATCGCACCAAGCGTTTCGAAGATCTACCTGGTTGTCGGGGAACGAGACACTGGTACCCGGCAAGGGTACGAGGTGTATGATGCGATCCATAGGTCTGAGACGATGGGAATCCCAAGCTTCCCGAGTCTCACGGTGCTTCGGATCGAGAGCTCAACGGACGAAACGGGCGGTTTCATTCGCAGGATCGTTCCAACCGCGTCCGTAGAGCTGCTTGCTGCCAATCTGCGCGGCGTCAGGGTCTAGTTGTTCGGTGTGGAGGTTCAGTAACGGCCGGAACATGGTGGCCACTAACCACGATCTAGAATAGCTATTTTCCCCGTGCACTAGCCCTCATAGCCTGTTCAGTAGTCCAAAACAGAGTACAAATCAATGCATGTCCCAGTTGCCATCTTCCACACAGTATGAAGATTTATTCAGGGGATATTATATTTTGAGAATGCAGCAAGCTGTAGTGGAAGACTTGCACTGTAAACACTAGCACTATAAGCACACTAGCAGGGAAATCATCTGATAAAAGCATGTATCACAACTTTACTGTTTTGGTTAGGGTCACTGCTAACTAGCTACATATGAGGAACTTGAACTCGTCTGCTGGCTCTACGACGACTTTTGGGCGCGCCGGTCTGGGCGTGCTTAGCGCGGCTGAGGGCCACCGGACCATGATTTGATCGCCGACAATCTCCGCCGCCTGCTCTGTCTTCCACAAATGCCCATGCAGGCTCAAGAAAACGATACAGAGGTATATTACCTCTTGCACAAGATTGCTTATAAGACCTTTGTCCCAACACCCGAGCTGCATCCCGTCAAGGATGCCATCCACCGCTATCTGCGGGATTTGCTCCCCAACGGTGCCACAATATCCAAAGGCGACGATGCTGTGCTTCATAAACACCCACTCTGGTCTTCCAGCTCGGGAGGTATTGTGCTATACGAGGGTGCGTGTCTTTCAGAGCACCTTGCCACCCACATGGGCATGACAAGTTACCCGGGCAGGTGTTCGCGGGGACGGTGTTCTGCGAACTTTTGTCAGACGTGACCAAATCCTGGCCATTGTCTCGGCTGCAGAAGAAAATTTCGACGGCGATGAAGAGCTTCCAGCTTTAAAGCCTCATCCTGAAGTGGAAGCCTACACTGTTGGCACAGGAGCGGACAAGATCATCCAGGCGCCCATCGTCTGCCGTGTTTATTGCACCTTGGAGGAGCTATACAAGATGAAGACCGTATGTACCACAATTATCAATGGCTCGACTTATTTCTCAGTAGAAGGTAGAAACAGCGTCGTCAGACACCGTTCGGTCCTGAATCCGCAGCACTGTCAAATTGCCCCGTCCTCCCCCATCAGCGCCGTCTCGCACACGGCTGACCGTGAATGATGGCATCGAAAAATCTGAGAAGATGTATGCAGAGGCGCTGCGCTGCTACCAGTCACATCGAGGGACGTGGATTGCACTCGACATCGAGGTCTCGATAAGAGATAAAGACAAAATTACGGAAATTGGAGTGGCTTTTTCCTCTCCCCCATCCATGAAGATCCAAACTGCCACCACTTCATCATCTCGGAGAACACTGGTTGGCGCGATGTGCCCAAGGGCCACACGTCCATCCCCTCCTTTGCCTATGGCGAGTCGGAGGTTGTATCCTTGGAAATAGCCAAAGGCCGCGTATCGGAGATCATTGGAAATGCCCGCTCTTGCGGGCCCGTTTTCATTTGCTGTCACGACCAAACTATGGAGATGAGGTGTGTTCAATCTCATATGTTCAAAGCATGTTATACTCATTTCCTTCACTTTCTGCACTCGAACGAGCAGATACCTCAGGAATAAAGAAAAGTCCTCCCAGATCCCTCTCATCTCACTATAGAACAGAATCCTCTTCTCACTCCAGGGTTAGTCGCATATTTCGACACACAGTACCTCTTTTGCGGAAGGTATCACCAGAATTCCCCTGTCAATAACCGGATCGGCATGCGGGACATGCTTTCCTTCTTGGATCTTGCCTCGGGGTTCACATGTTTGCACAACGCTGGGAATGACGCTAAGGTCCGCACCTCATGCTTTCCCATATATTGATATCAGGGACCCTGACTCGGATTTCATGGGTTTCAGTGGACTTTGGCCGCTGTTCGAGAGCTTCTGGAGACGAAAATGTCCTAGCACAAGATTAGTCTTGTATCCATGTTATAATTTATTTGAGAAGATGTAATCCGTTAAAATCTTCGAAGTTTCCGGAGATGGAGATACGAACCAGCTCACAGGAAAGGTGGGGTGGAGACAGGGCTTGGGACGTTTCGGTTTCGGAGCTGTCTACAGTCTCCCATCAATTGTTGTAATACCTAAGACTTCATTTCATCTACGGCATTTTATTGAGTTGCAAAGGGTCTCAAAACAGAAGGCTCACTTTGGTTCATGTTTTATGCTATAAAAATGATAAGATAGTGAACGGTGCAATGGTCGGCCCCTGACCCGCTTGATATCTTGGAACAGGTGGAACGTGGCCGCTTCGTCTGCAAGTTTTTTTTTGCAGTGGGAGACGGAGAGCACAGACCAGTGGATGGACATGCTGCTTTATTAAGCATTCCTGATTGATATCCATGCCTCTTACAGTGGTGCTGCTCATTCTTGAATTCTACCTATATAGAGTTTGGACTATTCAACCATAATGCATATTACCTTAACATGATTGTGGTCAATCAATATGGGTAATTTTTATCGAATGTGTTTTTAATCATCACCGGGAGGTGAGAGCTGAGGTTCTGAAAAAAGAAAAATACACGTCCAAGCTCAGAAGACAAGAAATGCACAAAACTTTCATGATGACTTCTATCAAATGGATCGCCACATTTACAGGGCACAATTCAAAGATCACAGAGGACGACATACGGATTCAGGGATCTGAGCGGAGGCAGGACCTGCTAGACCTAGGATTTAGTGGCCTTGCTCTTGCCAACTCCACCCCGTTTGGAAGCATTCTTTGCCTTCTGACGGTTCCTCCCATCCCCCACGGCCCCGGCCGGAAAGTGCTTGACCTTTCCGACCCACGACGGACCAGAGGGTAATGCATCCTCGTCCGGTATCCCGTCCCGAGTTGCGCGGAGATTGGGCTGGAGAAGGTCGAAAGGCGCAAACGATGGCCCTCCTTGCTATATCATCATTTGAGCACCCAATGAATCTGACCTGGCAGTCTCAGATATATACGTACCCTCATCACCCTTGCAACCCCCTAAATCATCCTGTGAGCACGACATTTCGGGTTTGGCAGAGTCGGGTATAAAAAGACTTACAGGATTGTTCCCCGGACACATACTGAAGCTGTCCGGCATCCCGTCCCAGAGCAGTGTGCCGGGCTGTGATTTTCAAGTAAGTTTTCAGATCCGAATACTGTTCATAAAGTTGATACAGACAGTATCTTCAGGCATCACCTGGAACCTACCGATGAGAGCCTTCATCTTCTAAATATAAAATGAGAAGGGATGCCCTGAATACAGCATGGAATATACCTGTCCGAACTCTGATGCAACCAGCTGCTCATAACCATTTTCGGACACAGGCGGGGGAGGAACTGGAGCAGGGTAGATATCGGCCTCCTCGACCCGATGATCTGTTGCGTTTACACTGCTGTCCCCGATCTGCTTCAGCAGATTCTTTGCCTTGCGGTCGACCGTCAATTCAGCGATTAGGCCTAACGGTTTGCCTGGGTGACCCAGTGAGAGATACAGGTCGAGGGAACGGGTGTCGTGGACCAGCATAATGCTGTCATTGATGTGCTGGTGGATGAACATCGCCATGTTGTTGAAGTCAAAGAGGTCGTCCGTCTTGGTTTGCTCCTGATACCATGTTTCCAGGGCATCTGCAGCCAGCTTGTATCCTCGGACACTAATGTTCCGAAGGGACGTCGGGAATACCACGGGGCTGGACACCACCTTCTCGTCCAGAGCCATCGCTGCAGTGGCCAGGTTCTCGAAGCTGGAGTTCATGGTTGAGGTAGGTAGGTAGGTGTATTTGAACTCAGTCAGCTCCGCTCAAATTGTTATGGCTGCCGGCCCCAAAATAGATTCAGCGAGTAGTACCCTTTTCCATCATTCAAAAATCCAAGATTTATTGGCTATGATGCCGAAGTGCATTTGCCGGAATACAATTATTTTTTGGGTGGCATCAAGGATCAGGAATAAGGATTCTTGGTGAAGAGTGTGTTCACATGAGATAAATAGGAAAGATTACATATATACGTCAAGGTCGCGGGAATATCTGGATATGCTTAAGAGCCTAGTATTATTTGATAGGCACACACCGGATAAAATACTGTAGAGCTATTAATTATTACCGCGTCACGCGTCGCGGACGTTGCACGGCGCGGTAATGGAGACGTTTTGTAGTATGCCACGTGCGGCTCATGGTAATAGCGTGTCACGGTGCTCGAGCACATGAAATACCCATTATGAACGCCCGGAGCTTCGCGCCTCTGTGAAGCTCATCCCGTAGACGCCTTTCCTTCATCAATGAAGAATATGCCTCTTCTTTGGAGTCTATGTCAGACCTAAATAAGTTCCACCGCAAGTACAATGCAGGACTTGGTTAGGCCATTTTCTATGGTAAGTGTTGCATCTGGCCAGGTGTGCTTGTGACCTTGATTGGCAATTTTCACAGACTTGTCCAACATTGCCCTGGTCAAAAGCCATCCACATTCAAATAAATTTGGTTCAAAAGCCCCAGCCCAATACAATAAGTCCCGGAGGAAGAACACAGTAATTGAATTTTACCAGAATATTTAAACCACGGAAAAACAAAGAGATTGTGTTTGTGGGGAGACTACTGTACAGGAGAGGAGAAGGTAAAAAAATTCTACCATGCAGAGCCGATGACCGTACTGACCATGGGGATCGATCAGCAATTCCAGGTGGGGGTAGGTCATTGGAGTTTATGGACAGCGGGAGTAAGGGCTCAGGGCTCAAGGCTTAACGTGAAAGGGATGTATTCCTCGGGGCTCATGGTAACCTCCTCTGCGCGTCATGAGATCCCGAAAATAGAGAGATGAAAAGTGATACACAGAATCATACCTTCTCAGATATTCATGACCGCTTGCCAGACCTCCTCACTAAATTGTTGCAGAGCCCACATGGCACTGTTATATGTCCCCGGGGTTAGGCGGTGCCACGGGCCGAGAGACATGCTGCGGTCCCGTCCAACCCGACCAGTACGGAAATCGAGCGCGACGCCAGCGAGGATGAATACGGCCAGGTTTGGCGGTCTGCACATGTGATCATGCGCTGCAAGTGCATAACGCTTGGCCTGTGCGACTGCGTGGAGGCGGAGATTGAGCCGTCCAGTCCGGGCCTCCCTCTTCATCTCGCCGGCAACGATGATGAAGGGGATGGGAAATGCATAGCTGGTAAACCAGATAGCGAAGTCGCAGTATCCACCCATTCCGTCCCGCCACTGCGGGTGCACCTCGAAGCCTGCCCAAACTGGAAAGATCTGGCATAGCATATGGTTCCAGAAGGGGTAAATGTCGGATTCGTACATCGTCCTCGTGCTGGCCGTGTTCATGTAGGCGGCGATTACGCCGAGGACGATGTAGAACCGCATGCGCACCACCCAAGGGATGGCGAAGAGACCCTGATGCAAGAGACGGCGGGGGTTCATGGTTGGGCGCTGCTTTGACTTACGGTTACCTGTCTACTGCTCTTATGTGCACTGGCACGCCGTCTGCCCGGGTGCTATCGAGCTGCATGGCCGTCACCTTTTGTGACCCTTATGCCCACGATGTTGTCCCGAGAGCAATCTGAATGACAGACGCCGTGCGGGACATATGTGAAGTGAACCCATGCCGACGTGAAACAGCTGTGAATGTCTGGAACTCTCAGCAGAAAAACTCCGATACTGCAAATACCACTTGCCCAGCCTCCCAAATAAAAAAGGAAATGAGGAAAAACTGCTACAATGCTTATTTCAATGTTATTGTTCAGTCAGAGGCACCTGTGACAGGAATGCATATGGAGTATGGGTACGATGGTTAACGAACCTAATTCCCTGTACCATTCCCAATATGTATTAATGTTGTCCCTGACGGGCGTCAGCACGCAGAGCCCGTGAGCTATCCCCGTCAACACCGTCCACGTCCAGCGCTGCACCATGAAGTCCTTGTAATTACCTTTCTCTGGAGCTTGAGAATTAGGCGGGGGAGGGGACATTTTAGCTGCGATAGTGAAGCCCGTGAATGAGAGCATAAGCGTCTGACTCTTGCCCCGTCAGTCTTTCCGGATTCTCAGGTTGCCACTTTGGCGGTGAACACGGACATAGCAGATGTAGTCAGGCACTATGAAATGAAGTGTGGAATTATGCTGCTGAGAGTATCCTGCTCGTATTTGCAGTATCAGAGCATGGAAAGCTGCGATCGTGCCTCAGAATGGGTAACCGCCGAAATCGACCTTAAGAAAATATCTCCGTTATGAGACCTG
Source organism: Auricularia sp. M12 (assembly GCA_037042885.1). NCBI lineage: Eukaryota > Fungi > Basidiomycota > Agaricomycetes > Auriculariales > Auriculariaceae > Auricularia > Auricularia sp. M12. The sequence continues at coordinate 4,207,179 of CM073210.1, read as the reverse complement.
ACCGCCTTTGCACGCACAGGTAAGTAGACTAGCGCCAGATTGGGGAGCTGTCAATCTGGTTAACAATCGTCTGTTCACTCATGCATATGGACACAGGAGGACACAAATACGGGCCCAGTAGCCGAGAAGCTTGGGGTTCTAAATCAACAAACATATTGAAAAAGGTTCTGTACATATACACAATGCGAATTGGAGCTTTTTACGTGAGGATCCTACGAAGGGAAATTCCGAACAAGTAACAATACTGACTCCGTTAGAAAGTTTAAACCCCGCCGGTCTGCTCGCAAGCAGATCGTCGGAGTTTGAAACCGTGTGACCGTCTGCTGATTATGCTGTAACAGTTGCATGCGGCTTTAATATAGATCATTTTATTCAATTAAATTGCGGAAGCCTCAGATTTATTGGCCTAGAAAACCATGTACTGAATGACCATCATCTTTGAGGTAATTATCAGTAGAAATCAATTTATAAGACAAATGAGTACTGGGTAGCAGATAGACCTTTAGTTCGCAACTTAACATACTAATAACCTGGAATTCCTCCATGGACGCCTTGCGGCCCGTCTGAATCCGCGACGTCGCGGTGTACTTCGCCAGTGCGCGATATAAGGAAGCGCACATTGCACGCGTGTACCACGGCCTGAAGCGTGCGCACGCTGCCTTCCTTACGCAACTGCGTTCTTTTCATGTTTCCCTCAATCGCTACCTCCATCGCATCCACGCCATCGACTCGCCGCTGTGCCTGCATTGCGGTGAACCCGAAACCATGGACCACTATCTTCTCCGTTGCACTCGCTTCCTCACTCCCCGACAGACGCTCCGTGGAAAGCTCAAAGGTCATATCCTCTCTGCTAGTTCATTGCTGGCTCGCGAAAGAACCCGAGCGCCTTGATGACCTACATTGACCGTACAGGACGTCTTGACAGACACACCCGCACTCTCCCCTCCCACTCCCACTCCCAAACCCAACCATATATTTCTTCCTCTTCCTTTTGATTACCTCTATCGCATCCAACCATAGAACGCTGCATCCTCCGCGCGCGCAAACCCTGCTTCAAACCACTACTATATTCCGACGTCACTTATAACTCCAACATACCTTACTTGCCCCATCATCGACTATCCTCTCTCGTTCGCTTGTCTCTTATTATAGGCCTCGTGACTGGTAGTCGGAGTAGTTAAAGAGGTTAACTTTTACCTGAACAACTACTTCCAATCTTGACTAATCAAGCGCACGTTGAACTCACAGACGGCTGCGAAGTTTCCCCTGAAGGCGGGTGAGAAACGCCGGCTCCTGTAGGGAGAGGGTTCTGGTTTACTTAACAAATGAGTATGCGCCGCACAGAACAGACCAATGACCATCGCAGTGCGCGTTCCCCTACAGAATATGAATTCAAGATGCAAGTTTGGGTGGTATACGTACCATGGGACTGCCGTCTTGTCTATTTAGTGGTTTATTCCTCCTAGCCGGGTGTTGATCCTGCAATAACCCATCAGCGGTGTCTAGCTTTCTGCCCAGAATAAATGTTTAAGCGGAAGGTATGGAGGTAGTTGTCCTGACATACTGTACGCACACAGTCTATTACCGCGTCAAACGTCACAGAGGTCGCGCGGCGCGGTGATAAACCTGTTTTGTAACAGGTCACAAGCTGCCCGCGGTATCGGGATGTCATGGGAGTTTTAGCGAGACTGAGCTCCCCACAAGCCAAATCTCAGTGCCACTCTCTAGCAGATCCATAAAAATATATCTTAAATAGGTGAATAGTTTGAATGGTGGCACCGAGATTTGTTCACAATCATCCTCAAACTATTGTCTTATATTCTTGCAGTAAGCCATGGCAATAATGTCTAACAGATCTCAACCACCACACTATGCCGGGTCCAGTGATTCTGGTGCAGCATGCTGGGGTTGCAAGGACAGCCAGAGCTTCTGAGGTCTTCCATTATACTTGCATTACCAGGCCAAAATATTGCATTTTCCAACGGTAGCACAAAAAGCCCTATGCTTTTCTTGTAATAGCAATTTAACAGCATAAGGTATGCTATTAAAGCCCTTTCCCCCGGTGTTATGAAATGGCCCCTCTGGAGGAGAAAGCATATATTTGAGCCAGAAGAGCATGGTGACCATCCAATTCTAGGGCATGTGGCCTTTGATGCAGGCTGACATTTGGCAGAAGAGTGAAAAGTCTATCATTTCAATCACTTTCTCCTAGAATTACTGACATGTTGTAATCCCTCCTCTGGAGCCCAAGTGGGTATGATGGGTGCCTCTGAACCACTTGAGTGTCTTGAACCCGTCCTTGGAAAAGAGAGAACTCTGCTACTATTGTATCAGCTTGTGCCTGAATAATCTGGTTGATATCCCTACAGATGCATGCATTTGTTGGGTAAAGGCATGAGATAAACATCTTGGGTCCCTATTTTGCCAGAAGAGATCCATTGGCGGTTGCGGCCAGGAATCGGACGACTCCGCATAACAATTATGCTGGGTCCTTTGCGCGATCCATGCCGTGCTCTGAGGAATGAGTCAGTGAGAGCTGCTGGAGTACGGGACAGTCAACACATACCGGCTGGTACGAGGACTGGTACGAGATTCTGCGAGATTTATCTGAGCTTCCTCCGCTGTAAGCAATTGACGACTGGCCTACTCTGTGCATCCAGGATGGCCGATACTTGAACAATGATGAACGGATGTCCATGGTAGAGCAGCAGCAACGGGATCCCGGAGCATGCAAATATCGGAGACACAAGCTGAAGTGAACGAAGCCGGTCTGAAAGCATGCATCCCGGGGTCCGATATGCAAGAACTGGCCATGGACACAAAGGCAGAACTAAGCGGCAAGCATGGCATCAGATACTCGAACCACAGACCACAGGAAAACCGGTCTATACATACAGCATATGTACAGTGTTCACTTTTGTAGCAACGATTTTGGCCGAGCCCAAGGTTGTCATGGGCAGGTGCCACTGCAGTCTTGCGTGGTGGTAGTACGAGGGCAAGGTCATCTCACCGGATCCGTCCGGCATCCTTGGGCCGGATAGCTCCCATATCACACCCGATGTTGCCTGAGGTTCAAACATTGGCTTCTCCGCAGGAGAAATAAGAAAGCACGGAGATCCATATGAGTTGAGGATTTGCTTCTATCCCTGCCTCGTCTGCTGTCCAACCCTCCCCAATACCCCTATCATTGTGAACCTAGCCTCACCGAACGAAGCACGGTGACCATCTCTAGTCTCAGTGCGTACATGGTGTCAGATATAGGGTAAGAGCCACCCGGTGAGACCGGAGGTCAGCATAAGTGCTCGGACCTCAGTCAGCCTTGAGGTATTGATGTTTGGTCAGCACTGCTCTATAGTGAGAGGTGCGCGGTGCGAAATTTTAAGGGGAGTCGACGAAGCCCATATCGTCAACATTCTATATCAATTGTTGCCACTCCTTGCAAACAAATAGGATCGAAGGGTGTTCCGGAAAGACCAACAAGAAAATGTTCAACATGATGTCAACAGGTAGGCGCGAAATGAAGGAGCCTGAACCTGAATCAGCGTGAAAAAAGAGAACAGAAGACATTGAGAATAAGACAGCAGAGGTGGACGGCGCATGGTTTAAGCTTCAAAGTCCGACAATTTGCACACCAGCAGATCGTCGGAGTCTGAAATGGTTCCAAAGCGACTACTGTGTTTCAGGTTAGCAAACCCAGGAATTTGAATTCTTCAAGAATTGAATTAATTTATTTTTGGCTTTAAAATAATAAACAATACAGCCCGATATCACTGTCGAGTGTTTTATGAGGTTGACGAATACGACGACGATCCGGAGGCCCAGGCCGAAGATGCTTTTGATGAGGACTTACTCGCCACTGGCAAGATGGAGAATGTACCGTATCTGTAGATGTCTACTACCTAGACATAGCTGCCAGTCAATGCCAATTTGTCGAGATTATCCTGACCTGTGAGAACTCGAATTTAAGTCCTACCAGTCACTCCCGACCCCCACTTCTCCTCGATGTGCAAGGTCTGCCTCACGCACTATACTGTCAAGGAGCGCTTCTGACCTATGTGGCAATCGTAGAAATCGGTGGCTTGCCGCCGTTGCCGCCGCAAAAAAATCAAGTGCACTGGGGCGGACGCCATGAGAAAGGAGAACGGGACGCGATATCTGGGAGCGTGTCAAAACTGCGCCACTCTTGGGATGCCCTGCGAGTTGTAAGTCACTGCTGATCCAAGCCTCGTCAGACGGTCGAATTCATTAGGTCTGACAGTCCCGGCGTAACTTTCCACCCCCCGCATCGCGACGCCATTCTGCCTTCCCCCATCGATGTTGGGACCGAGACCGATCAGCCGGAGAAAGGTTGGGACCTAGGTTGGGTATTATTGGGGACGATGGCGGCCGAGGCAGACAATGCACAGTTTGATCACACTAGCTCTTGGGGAGTGAGGTCTGCCGCGTACGTTTTCTCCGGGCATTGCAAGCATTTGACATGTCACAATTGCAAGGAACCCATATCAACACTTCATTTCCCAGTCACCGCGAGCACGTCTCCGATCCGAGCCTACGATTCCCAAGATTGGGAGCCCCGCACAACGCTTCCTCCTTCCTTGGAATTTCCGACAAGTTATGAACGTACTACTAGTCCTGATGTTAAATGATACACAAGATCATGACCAGGTAGACAGGTTTATGGCGCCGGTGAATGATATTTGATATTATATCCAGGGGTGCTGAAGAAGTGGATGTGGTTTCTGGGGATGCTCATGGTGGCCTTGTAGCAGGCGGTGTGCTTGATGCCCATGCATAACCTAACCTAACCGAATCATTAGAGATGGGAGTCCTTAATGAGAAGCCTCAACATGGAGAATAGTTATGCCAAAGACGTTGTGCCATTGGAAATCATAGGCGCTGTTTGTCCAAAGGTTTCATTCAATCCAAGATTTGAAAGACACCATGCACTGATCATCCATATTTTACAAATGCCATTACGGACACATCAGTGCATGTAGACTTCTCAAATCCATTCTGACTCCTGGGAAACACTAGGACTGGAAAGTGGATTGGGGGTAATATAGCACCTGCCATCCTACCATGATACTGGGCCACAGGAGGACTGGGAGACTCTATACATCCGGCTTGCCTGCAGGTCCCCTCATTCTGTTCCTTCTGATCCTCTTCAGGTCACATTTCTGAAGGAAATGATATGAGGTATCTCTTTGAAGCAGGAGGAAGTTGGACCGAATTTTCTCTGTGAAAGATTCACCTTTCAAAGAATGAGGAGCTGACCTAAGGATGGTTTTACATTTGAAACTGCTCCCCTGAAATGTAGTCATATGGCTAGGTTATATTGCAGCACAGTCAGCAAGGCAGGGTGACAGTAAAACGGACAGTCAGAGGTTGTTCGGTCAACCGATGAAACTCTTCAATCATGAATGGGGTATTTAAGGCATATTTCGAAATTGAAATTTGACTAATGGGCGGTTGCACATGAGTCTAGATAACACTAACCATTCAGATGGAGCAGAGGAGCAGTGTGCACATCCCAAGCCTGCTATTATAGCTGGGTATGAGAAAGATTTGAATATTGAGAGTTTGGCAGATCATAGGGCCAAAGATATATAGTGTACAGAGAGGTCACAATTGTTGTTGGGCAGGTAACCTGCATATAAGAGCCTGTGATGGACACATTGATGTACATTGAAGGCAAGTCCAACTTTTTCATAGCCGGGGTCAACTCCAAGGCCGCTGATGGGGGATCAAAAGGGCCCCGCACACAGAGGTCCGACTTTTTCATAGCAGCAGTCAACTCCATCAGAGGGCAGTTGATGGGGGATCAAAAGGGCCCCACACACAGAGGTCCGACTTTTTCATAGGCGCAGTCAACTCCATCAGAGGGCTGTTGATGGGGATCAAAAGGGCCCAGAGGCACACAGAGGTCCGACTTTTTCATAGGCGCAGTCAACTCCATCAGAGGGCTGTTGATGGGGATCAAAAGGTGCCCCGCACACAGAGGTCCGACTTTTTCATAGGCGCAGTCAACTCCATCAGAGGGCTGTTGATGGACACTGAGGGTGCCGCACACAGAGGTCCGACTTTTTCATAGGGAGACACAAACCCATCAGAGGGCAGTTGATGGGGGATCAAAAGGGCCCCGCACACAGAGGTCCGACTTTTTCATAGCAGCAGTCAACTCCATCAGAGGGCAGTTGATGGGGGATCAAAAGGGCCCCACACACAGAGGTCCGACTTTTTCATAGGCGCAGTCAACTCCATCAGAGGGCTGTTGATGGACACTGAGGGTGCCACACACAGAGGTCCGACTTTTTCATAGGGAGACACAAACCCATCAGAGGGCAGTTGATGGGGGATCAAAAGGGCCCCACACAGAGGTCCGACTTTTTCATAGCAGCAGTCAACTCCATCAGAGGGCAGTTGATGGGGGATCAAAAGGGCCCCACACACAGAGGTCCGACTTTTTCATAGGCGAAGTCAACTCCATCAGAGGGCTGTTGATGGACACTGAGGGTGCCACACACAGAGGTCCGACTTTTTCATAGGGAGACACAAACCCATCAGAGGGCAGTTGATGGGGGATCAAAAGGGCCCCACACACAGAGGTCCGACTTTTTCATAGCAGCAGTCAACTCCATCAGAGGGCAGTTGATGGGGGATCAAAAGGGCCCCACACACAGAGGTCCGACTTTTTCATAGGCGCAGTCAACTCCATCAGAGGGCTGTTGATGGAGACCGAGGGTGCCGCACACAGAGGTCCGACTTTTTCATAGGCGCAGTCAACTCCATCAGAGGGCTGTTGATGGGGGATCAAAAGGGCCCCACACACAGAGGTCCGACTTTTTCATAGGCGCAGTCAACTCCATCAGAGTGCAGTTGATGGAGACCGAGGGTGCCGCACACAGAGGTCCGACTTTTTCATAGGCGCAGTCAACTCCATCAGAGGGCTGTTGATGGGGGATCAAAAGGGCCCCACACACAGAGGTCCGACTTTTTCATAGGCGCAGTCAACTCCATCAGAGGGCTGTTGATGGGGGATCAAAAGGGCCCCACACACAGAGGTCCGACTTTTTCATAGGCGCAGTCAACTCCATCAGAGTGCAGTTGATGGAGACCGAGGGTGCCGCACACAGAGGTCCGACTTTTTCATAGGCAGACACAAACCCATCAGAGGGCTATTGATGGAGACCAAGGGTGCCGCACACAGAGGTCCGACTTTTTCATAGGGAGACACAAACGCATCAGAGGGCTGTTGATGGACACCGAGGGTGCCGCACACAGAGGTCCGACTTTTTTATAGAGAGACTCAGACAATGGCCAGCAGGACAGTGCAAGGTTGGTAGGTAGGTAGGTAGATAGGTACAGGAATTGTGACCCTATGCAGACAAGTGAACAGGAGATGATACTACCTGGTGCAACTTAGCCATCTGAGGCTGTATGTATGGCAGGCAGGATATCCAAGCCTGTGCAGACCAGGCAGGAGTTCTTGTGCAGGCCAGGCAGGAAGTCCTGGCCTGCGAAGGCCAGGCAGAAAGTCCTAGCCTGTGAAGGCCAGGCAGGAAGTCCTAGCCTGAGAAGGCCAGGCAGGAAGTCCTAGCCTGTGCAGGCCAGGCAAGATTTCCTGCCTGGTATGCCTGGAACCCCCTCTATAACCCTTAGAAAATTGCGCGTTGCCATGACGGCGCACAGCCTCGTGAATGGTACCATCGCGTAGACCCTCGCGAGAGCTCCCCGGAGATATATGGGTGTCCGACGATCGGGGTCCAACTGGGGTCGCAATTGGCTCTTGTCGGTCCCTTGTCCATCATTTGTCCATCATTTGTTGGCAATCGGTCGGGCTCACGTCTGGAACGTGTTTGGTCTTCGTCCCGCGGTTTCGGCTGCACTCCTCGTCGAGATACGGCTCCTTGTCGACGCCTTGTCCATCATTTGTCCATCATTTGTCGGGGATTTGTCGGGCTCTCGTCCAGAATGCGTGCGCTCGTCGTCCCGCGAGTTTAGCTGCACCCCTCGCGGAGATACGGCTCCTTGTCCGGGTTTCATGACATCGGCAGGTATTCCGGGTTGCTTTGGCAACGGACGGCCGAGGTAGCGACACCGTCGCGTAGCCACGATCGTCAGCCTTCCGGAGATATATGGCTGTCGGGGTGTCTGCTCTCATTTGGAGTCCCTGGAAGCTCTTGACGGTCTCTTGTCGGACAAATGATGGACAAATCGCGGACAAGTGATGGACAAATGATGGGCAAGTGATGGACAAGGCCAAAACGCGCTTTGCACGCAGAGTGCCGTGGGGCTCGCAAAATTCCGGCACCAACCCTCAATCGAAGTGCCGGGCCCAACATAATTTCGCGAGTCAGCGCCGAGCCCCCCTTCCTCGTTTCCGTGGCGCAGGAACCTTTTGGATCTCATACCATGAGATCCGGGCGACATATTAATATCTTCCGGGACCTCGGCCCACTCGCAGCGGCACGACCGGTGCACCGATTCGCACGGTTGAAACTGTTCCCGGGAGCTGGAATTTTCCTCGTCGCAGATCCGACATGCGGCATCACGATCGCCGAGAGAAAGACGGGCACGCTTCCAATCGGCCTTGCTGGACGAGACCAAGTCGGAAGAACGTATTCAGCCCCGGTTGAGTGTGACTTCCTTTCTCCTGGCCAAAGGTCGAGGATGCTCAGACTATCGGCAGAGTCCTTTTGCCTTCTGCCAGCCAAACACAGCCGATCGGTGGGCAGACCGACAGGCTCCCGAGCCGCGCACCCCCAAAACCCCCAAATCGAGGCCAGTCCGACAGCGTCGGCGGGCTTCGGATTCTGCGATTTTGTGCCGTTTCCCCTGCAAATGAGCCCCCAGTGTCCCGACATGGTGCGCAGAGAAGTTTCAGGCCTTGACGAGCGCCAGGGACGAAGCGAGACACACTTTGGCATGTGCAGATCCTGCGGCAGAGTGCGATCAGGTCTGGACACGGTCCCTGCAGATCCCAGGCTTCCAGTGCATCCGATCGGCGTCTTCGGCAGCTCTCAGGTCATGTATGGATGTCTCTGACTCGGTCCCACGAGTCTCACGATCTGCCTTCGGCACTTCACAGCGCAGTCAAACCCCGATCGGCAGGGTTCGTATTTTGGCACCGCCCATCGGATGGTCGTCCAGCACGCCGGGAAGACTCCGGAAGGTAACCTCGGCAGGGTCTGCGGTCGCCCATTTCGGATTTTGTCGCATCGGCGAAAATTGCGCGTTGCCATGACGGCGCACAGCCTCGTGAATGGTACCATCGCGTAGACCCTCGCGAGAGCTCCCCGGAGATATATGGGTGTCCGACGATCGGGGTCCAACTGGGGTCGCAATTGGCTCTTGTCGGTCCCTTGTCCATCATTGTCCATCATTTGTTGGCAATCGGTCGGGCTCACGTCTGGAACGTGTTTGGTCTTCGTCCCGCGGTTTCGGCTGCACTCCTCGTCGAGATACGGCTCCTTGTCGACGCCTTGTCCATCATTTGTCCATCATTTGTCGGGGATTTGTCGGGCTCTCGTCCAGAATGCGTGCGCTCGTCGTCCCGCGAGTTTAGCTGCACCCCTCGCGGAGATACGGCTCCTTGTCCGGGTTTCATGACATCGGCAGGTATTCCGGGTTGCTTTGGCAACGGACGGCCGAGGTAGCGACACCATCGCGTAGCCACGATCGTCAGCCTTCCGGAGATATATGGCTGTCGGGGTGTCTGCTCTCATTTGGAGTCCCTGGAAGCTCTTGACGGTCTCTTGTCGGACAAATGATGGACAAATCGCGGACAAGTGATGGACAAATGATGGGCAAGTGATGGACAAGGCCAAAACGCGCTTTGCACGCAGAGTGCCGTGGGGCTCGCAAAATTCCGGCACCAACCCTCAATCGAACTGCCGGGCCCAACATAATTTTGCGAGTCAGCGCCAAGCCCCCCCCTTCCTGGCGCAGGAACCTTTTGGATTTCCATGAGATGGCGCAGGAACCTTTTGGATCTCATACCATGAGATCCGGGCGACATATTAATATCTTCCGGGACCTCGGCCCACTCGCAGCGGCACGACCGGTGCACCGATTCGCACGGTTGAAACTGTTCCGGGGAGCTGGAATTTTCTCGTCGCAGATCCGACATGCTGCATCACGATCGCCGAGAAAGACGGGGCACGCTTCCAATCGGCCTTGCTGGACGAGACCAAGTCGGAAGAACGTATTCAGCCCCGGTTGAGTGGGACTTCCTTTCTCCTGGCCAAAGGTCGAGGATGCTCAGACTATCGGCAGGGTCCTTTTGCCTGCTGCCAGCCAAACACGGCCGATCGGTGGGCAGACCGACAGGCTCCCGAGCCGTGCACCCCCAAAGCCCCCCAAATCGAGGCCAGTCCGACAGTCGGCGGGCTTCGGATTCTGCGATTTTGTGCCGTTTCCCCTGGAAATGAGCCCCCAGTGTCCCGACATGGTGCGCAGAGAAGTTTCAGGCCTTGACGAGCGCCAGGGACGAAGCGAGACACACTTTGGCATGTGCAGATCCTGCGGCAGAGTGCGATCAGGTCTGGACACGGTCCCTGCAGATCCCAGGCTTCCAGTGCATCCGATCGGCGTCTTCGGCAGCTCTCAGGTCATGTATGGATGTCTCTGACTCGGTCCCACGAGTCTCACGATCTGCCTTCGGCACTTCACAGCGCAGTCAAACCCCGATCGGCAGGGTTCGTATTTTGGCACCGCCCATCGGATGGTCGTCCAGCACGCCGGGAAGACTCCGGAAGGTAACCTCGGCAGGGTCTGCGGTCGCCCATTTCGGATTTTGTCGCATCGGCGAAAATTGCGCGTTGCCATGACGGCGCACAGCCTCGTGAATGGTACCATCGCGTAGACCCTCGCGAGAGCTCCCCGGAGATATATGGGTGTCCGACGATCGGGGTCCAACTGGGGTCGCAATTGGCTCTTGTCGGTCCCTTGTCCATCATTTGTCCATCATTTGTTGGCAATCGGTCGGGCTCACGTCTGGAACGTGTTTGGTCTTCGTCCCGCGGTTTCGGCTGCACTCCTCGTCGAGATACGGCTCCTTGTCGACGCCTTGTCCATCATTTGTCCATCATTTGTCGGGATTTGTCGGGCTCTCGTCCAGAATGCGTGCGCTCGTCGTCCCGCGAGTTTAGCTGCACCCCTCGCGGAGATACGGCTCCTTGTCCGGGTTTCATGACATCGGCAGGTATTCCGGGTTGCTTTGGCAACGGACGGCCGAGGTAGCGACACCGTCGCGTAGCCACGATCGTCAGCCTTCCGGAGATATATGGCTGTCGGGGTGTCTGCTCTCATTTGGAGTCCCTGGAAGCTCTTGACGGTCTCTTGTCGGACAAATGATGGACAAATCGCGGACAAGTGATGGACAAATGATGGGCAAGTGATGGACAAGGCCAAACGCGCTTTGCACGCAGAGTGCCGTGGGGCTCGCAAAATTCCGGCACCAACCCTCAATCGAACTGCCGGGCCCAACATAATTTTGCGAGTCAGCGCCAAGCCCCCCTTCCTCGTTTCCGTGGCGCAGGAACCTTTTGGATCTCATACCATGAGATCCGGGCGACATATTAATATCTTCCGGGACCTCGGCCCACTCGCAGCGGCACGACCGGTGCACCGATTCGCACGGTTGAAACTGTTCCGGGAGCTGGAATTTTCTCGTCGCAGATCCGACATGCTGCATCACGATCGCCGAGAAAGACGGGGCACGCTTCCAATCGGCCTTGCTGGACGAGACCAAGTCGGAAGAACGTATTCAGCCCCGGTTGAGTGGGACTTCCTTTCTCCTGGCCAAAGGTCGAGGATGCTCAGACTATCGGCAGGGTCCTTTTGCCTGCTGCCAGCCAAACACGGCCGATCGGTGGGCAGACCGACAGGCTCCCGAGCCGCGCACCCCCAAAGCCCCCAAATCGAGGCCAGTCCGACAGCGTCGGCGGGCTTCGGATTCTGCGATTTTGTGCCGTTTCCCCTGGAAATGAGCCCCCAGTGTCCCGACATGGTGCGCAGAGAAGTTTCAGGCCTTGACGAGCGCCAGGGACGAAGCGAGACACACTTTGGCATGTGCAGATCCTGCGGCAGAGTGCGATCAGGTCTGGACACGGTCCCTGCAGATCCCAGGCTTCCAGTGCATCCGATCGGCGTCTTCGGCAGCTCTCAGGTCATGTATGGATGTCTCTGACTCGGTCCCACGAGTCTCACGATCTGCCTTCGGCACTTCACAGCGCAGTCAAACCCCGATCGGCAGGGTTCGTATTTTGGCACCGCCCATCGGATGGTCGTCCAGCACGCCGGGAAGACTCCGGAAGGTAACCTCGGCAGGGTCTGCGGTCGCCCATTTCGGATTTTGTCGCATCGGCGAAAATTGCGCGTTGCCATGACGGCGCACAGCCTCGTGAATGGTACCATCGCGTAGACCCTCGCGAGAGCTCCCCGGAGATATATGGGTGTCCGACGATCGGGGTCCAACTGGGGTCGCAATTGGCTCTTGTCGGTCCCTTGTCCATCATTTGTCCATCATTTGTTGGCAATCGGTCGGGCTCACGTCTGGAACGTGTTTGGTCTTCGTCCCGCGGTTTCGGCTGCACTCCTCGTCGAGATACGGCTCCTTGTCGACGCCTTGTCCATCATTTGTCCATCATTTGTCGGGGATTTGTCGGGCTCTCGTCCAGAATGCGTGCGCTCGTCGTCCCGCGAGTTTAGCTGCACCCCTCGCGGAGATACGGCTCCTTGTCCGGGTTTCATGACATCGGCAGGTATTCCGGGTTGCTTTGGCAACGGACGGCCGAGGTAGCGACACCATCGCGTAGCCACGATCGTCAGCCTTCCGGAGATATATGGCTGTCGGGGTGTCTGCTCTCATTTGGAGTCCCTGGAAGCTCTTGACGGTCTCTTGTCGGACAAATGATGGACAAATCGCGGACAAGTGATGGACAAATGATGGGCAAGTGATGGACAAGGCCAAAACGCGCTTTGCACGCAGAGTGCCGTGGGGCTCGCAAAATTCCGGCACCAACCCTCAATCGAACTGCCGGGCCCAACATAATTTTGCGAGTCAGCGCCAAGCCCCCCTTCCTCGTTTCCGTGGCGCAGGAACCTTTTGGATCTCATACCATGAGATCCGGGCGACATATTAATATCTTCCGGGACCTCGGCCCACTCGCAGCGGCACGACCGGTGCACCGATTCGCACGGTTGAAACTGTTCCGGGGAGCTGGAATTTTTCTCGTCGCAGATCCGACATGCTGCATCACGATCGCCGAGAAAGACGGGGCACGCTTCCAATCGGCCTTGCTGGACGAGACCAAGTCGGAAGAACGTATTCAGCCCCGGTTGAGTGGGACTTCCTTTCTCCTGGCCAAAGGTCGAGGATGCTCAGACTATCGGCAGGGTCCTTTTGCCTGCTGCCAGCCAAACACGGCCGATCGGTGGGCAGACCGACAGGCTCCCGAGCCGTGCACCCCAAAAGCCCCCAAATCGAGGCCAGTCCGACAGCGTCGGCGGGCTTCGGATTCTGCGATTTTGTGCCGTTTCCCCTGGAAATGAGCCCCCAGTGTCCCGACATGGTGCGCAGAGAAGTTTCAGGCCTTGACGAGCGCCAGGGACGAAGCGAGACACACTTTGGCATGTGCAGATCCTGCGGCAGAGTGCGATCAGGTCTGGACACGGTCCCTGCAGATCCCAGGCTTCCAGTGCATCCGATCGGCGTCTTCGGCAGCTCTCAGGTCATGTATGGATGTCTCTGACTCGGTCCCACGAGTCTCACGATCTGCCTTCGGCACTTCACAGCGCAGTCAAACCCCGATCGGCAGGGTTCGTATTTTGGCACCGCCCATCGGATGGTCGTCCAGCACGCCGGGAAGACTCCGGAAGGTAACCTCGGCAGGGTCTGCGGTCGCCCATTTCGGATTTTGTCGCATCGGCGAAAATTGCGCGTTGCCATGACGGCGCACAGCCTCGTGAATGGTACCATCGCGTAGACCCTCGCGAGAGCTCCCCGGAGATATATGGGTGTCCGACGATCGGGGTCCAACTGGGGTCGCAATTGGCTCTTGTCGGTCCCTTGTCCATCATTTGTCCATCATTTGTTGGCAATCGGTCGGGCTCACGTCTGGAACGTGTTTGGTCTTCGTCCCGCGGTTTCGGCTGCACTCCTCGTCGAGATACGGCTCCTTGTCGACGCCTTGTCCATCATTTGTCCATCATTTGTCGGGGATTTGTCGGGCTCTCGTCCAGAATGCGTGCGCTCGTCGTCCCGCGAGTTTAGCTGCACCCCTCGCGGAGATACGGCTCCTTGTCCGGGTTTCATGACATCGGCAGGTATTCCGGGTTGCTTTGGCAACGGACGGCCGAGGTAGCGACACCGTCGCGTAGCCACGATCGTCAGCCTTCCGGAGATATATGGCTGTCGGGGTGTCTGCTCTCATTTGGAGTCCCTGGAAGCTCTTGACGGTCTCTTGTCGGACAAATGATGGACAAATCGCGGACAAGTGATGGACAAATGATGGGCAAGTGATGGACAAGGCCAAAACGCGCTTTGCACGCAGAGTGCCGTGGGGCTCGCAAAATTCCGGCACCAACCCTCAATCGAACTGCCGGGCCCAACATAATTTTGCGAGTCAGCGCCAAGCCCCCCTTCCTCGTTTCCGTGGCGCAGGAACCTTTTGGATCTCATACCATGAGATCCGGGCGACATATTAATATCTTCCGGGACCTCGGCCCACTCGCAGCGGCACGACCGGTGCACCGATTCGCACGGTTGAAACTGTTCCGGGGAGCTGGAATTTTTCTCGTCGCAGATCCGACATGCTGCATCACGATCGCCGAGAAAGACGGGGCACGCTTCCAATCGGCCTTGCTGGACGAGACCAAGTCGGAAGAACGTATTCAGCCCCGGTTGAGTGGGACTTCCTTTCTCCTGGCCAAAGGTCGAGGATGCTCAGACTATCGGCAGGGTCCTTTTGCCTGCTGCCAGCCAAACACGGCCGATCGGTGGGCAGACCGACAGGCTCCCGAGCCGTGCACCCCAAAAGCCCCCAAATCGAGGCCAGTCCGACAGCGTCGGCGGGCTTCGGATTCTGCGATTTTGTGCCGTTTCCCCTGGAAATGAGCCCCCAGTGTCCCGACATGGTGCGCAGAGAAGTTTCAGGCCTTGACGAGCGCCAGGGACGAAGCGAGACACACTTTGGCATGTGCAGATCCTGCGGCAGAGTGCGATCAGGTCTGGACACGGTCCCTGCAGATCCCAGGCTTCCAGTGCATCCGATCGGCGTCTTCGGCAGCTCTCAGGTCATGTATGGATGTCTCTGACTCGGTCCCACGAGTCTCACGATCTGCCTTCGGCACTTCACAGCGCAGTCAAACCCCGATCGGCAGGGTTCGTATTTTGGCACCGCCCATCGGATGGTCGTCCAGCACGCCGGGAAGACTCCGGAAGGTAACCTCGGCAGGGTCTGCGGTCGCCCATTTCGGATTTTGTCGCATCGGCGAAAATTGCGCGTTGCCATGACGGCGCACAGCCTCGTGAATGGTACCATCGCGTAGACCCTCGCGAGAGCTCCCCGGAGATATATGGGTGTCCGACGATCGGGGTCCAACTGGGGTCGCAATTGGCTCTTGTCGGTCCCTTGTCCATCATTTGTCCATCATTTGTTGGCAATCGGTCGGGCTCACGTCTGGAACGTGTTTGGTCTTCGTCCCGCGGTTTCGGCTGCACTCCTCGTCGAGATACGGCTCCTTGTCGACGCCTTGTCCATCATTTGTCCATCATTTGTCGGGGATTTGTCGGGCTCTCGTCCAGAATGCGTGCGCTCGTCGTCCCGCGAGTTTAGCTGCACCCCTCGCGGAGATACGGCTCCTTGTCCGGGTTTCATGACATCGGCAGGTATTCCGGGTTGCTTTGGCAACGGACGGCCGAGGTAGCGACACCGTCGCGTAGCCACGATCGTCAGCCTTCCGGAGATATATGGCTGTCGGGGTGTCTGCTCTCATTTGGAGTCCCTGGAAGCTCTTGACGGTCTCTTGTCGGACAAATGATGGACAAATCGCGGACAAGTGATGGACAAATGATGGGCAAGTGATGGACAAGGCCAAAACGCGCTTTGCACGCAGAGTGCCGTGGGGCTCGCAAAATTCCGGCACCAACCCTCAATCGAACTGCCGGGCCCAACATAATTTTGCGAGTCAGCGCCAAGCCCCCCTTCCTCGTTTCCGTGGCGCAGGAACCTTTTGGATCTCATACCATGAGATCCGGGCGACATATTAATATCTTCCGGGACCTCGGCCCACTCGCAGCGGCACGACCGGTGCACCGATTCGCACGGTTGAAACTGTTCCGGGGAGCTGGAATTTTCTCGTCGCAGATCCGACATGCTGCATCACGATCGCCGAGAAAGACGGGGCACGCTTCCAATCGGCCTTGCTGGACGAGACCAAGTCGGAAGAACGTATTCAGCCCCGGTTGAGTGGGACTTCCTTTCTCCTGGCCAAAGGTCGAGGATGCTCAGACTATCGGCAGGGTCCTTTTGCCTGCTGCCAGCCAAACACGGCCGATCGGTGGGCAGACCGACAGGCTCCCGAGCCGCGCACCCCCAAACCCCCAAATCGAGGCCAGTCCGACAGCGTCGGCGGGCTTCGGATTCTGCGATTTTGTGCCGTTTCCCCTGGAAATGAGCCCCCAGTGTCCCGACATGGTGCGCAGAGAAGTTTCAGGCCTTGACGAGCGCCAGGGACGAAGCGAGACACACTTTGGCATGTGCAGATCCTGCGGCAGAGTGCGATCAGGTCTGGACACGGTCCCTGCAGATCCCAGGCTTCCAGTGCATCCGATCGGCGTCTTCGGCAGCTCTCAGGTCATGTATGGATGTCTCTGACTCGGTCCCACGAGTCTCACGATCTGCCTTCGGCACTTCACAGCGCAGTCAAACCCCGATCGGCAGGGTTCGTATTTTGGCACCGCCCATCGGATGGTCGTCCAGCACGCCGGGAAGACTCCGGAAGGTAACCTCGGCAGGGTCTGCGGTCGCCCATTTCGGATTTTGTCGCATCGGCGAAAATTGCGCGTTGCCATGACGGCGCACAGCCTCGTGAATGGTACCATCGCGTAGACCCTCGCGAGAGCTCCCCGGAGATATATGGGTGTCCGACGATCGGGGTCCAACTGGGGTCGCAATTGGCTCTTGTCGGTCCCTTGTCCATCATTTGTCCATCATTTGTTGGCAATCGGTCGGGCTCACGTCTGGAACGTGTTTGGTCTTCGTCCCGCGGTTTCGGCTGCACTCCTCGTCGAGATACGGCTCCTTGTCGACGCCTTGTCCATCATTTGTCCATCATTTGTCGGGGATTTGTCGGGCTCTCGTCCAGAATGCGTGCGCTCGTCGTCCCGCGAGTTTAGCTGCACCCCTCGCGGAGATACGGCTCCTTGTCCGGGTTTCATGACATCGGCAGGTATTCCGGGTTGCTTTGGCAACGGACGGCCGAGGTAGCGACACCGTCGCGTAGCCACGATCGTCAGCCTTCCGGAGATATATGGCTGTCGGGGTGTCTGCTCTCATTTGGAGTCCCTGGAAGCTCTTGACGGTCTCTTGTCGGACAAATGATGGACAAATCGCGGACAAGTGATGGACAAATGATGGGCAAGTGATGGACAAGGCCAAAACGCGCTTTGCACGCAGAGTGCCGTGGGGCTCGCAAAATTCCGGCACCAACCCTCAATCGAACTGCCGGGCCCAACATAATTTTGCGAGTCAGCGCCAAGCCCCCCTTCCTCGTTTCCGTGGCGCAGGAACCTTTTGGATCTCATACCATGAGATCCGGGCGACATATTAATATCTTCCGGGACCTCGGCCCACTCGCAGCAGCGGCACGACCGGTGCACCGATTCGCACGGTTGAAACTGTTCCGGGGAGCTGGAATTTTCTCGTCGCAGATCCGACATGCTGCATCACGATCGCCGAGAAAGACGGGGCACGCTTCCAATCGGCCTTGCTGGACGAGACCAAGTCGGAAGAACGTATTCAGCCCCGGTTGAGTGGGACTTCCTTTCTCCTGGCCAAAGGTCGAGGATGCTCAGACTATCGGCAGGGTCCTTTTGCCTGCTGCCAGCCAAACACGGCCGATCGGTGGGCAGACCGACAGGCTCCCGAGCCGTGCACCCCCAAAAGCCCCCAAATCGAGGCCAGTCCGACAGCGTCGGCGGGCTTCGGATTCTGCGATTTTGTGCCGTTTCCCCTGGAAATGAGCCCCCAGTGTCCCGACATGGTGCGCAGAGAAGTTTCAGGCCTTGACGAGCGCCAGGGACGAAGCGAGACACACTTTGGCATGTGCAGATCCTGCGGCAGAGTGCGATCAGGTCTGGACACGGTCCCTGCAGATCCCAGGCTTCCAGTGCATCCGATCGGCGTCTTCGGCAGCTCTCAGGTCATGTATGGATGTCTCTGACTCGGTCCCACGAGTCTCACGATCTGCCTTCGGCACTTCACAGCGCAGTCAAACCCCGATCGGCAGGGTTCGTATTTTGGCACCGCCCATCGGATGGTCGTCCAGCACGCCGGGAAGACTCCGGAAGGTAACCTCGGCAGGGTCTGCGGTCGCCCATTTCGGATTTTGTCGCATCGGCGAAAATTGCGCGTTGCCATGACGGCGCACAGCCTCGTGAATGGTACCATCGCGTAGACCCTCGCGAGAGCTCCCCGGAGATATATGGGTGTCCGACGATCGGGGTCCAACTGGGGTCGCAATTGGCTCTTGTCGGTCCCTTGTCCATCATTTGTCCATCATTTGTTGGCAATCGGTCGGGCTCACGTCTGGAACGTGTTTGGTCTTCGTCCCGCGGTTTCGGCTGCACTCCTCGCGAGATACGGCTCCTTGTCGACGCCTTGTCCATCATTTGTCCATCATTTGTCGGGGATTTGTCGGGCTCTCGTCCAGAATGCGTGCGCTCGTCGTCCCGCGAGTTTAGCTGCACCCCTCGCGGAGATACGGCTCCTTGTCCGGGTTTCATGACATCGGCAGGTATTCCGGGTTGCTTTGGCAACGGACGGCCGAGGTAGCGACACCGTCGCGTAGCCACGATCGTCAGCCTTCCGGAGATATATGGCTGTCGGGGTGTCTGCTCTCATTTGGAGTCCCTGGAAGCTCTTGACGGTCTCTTGTCGGACAAATGATGGACAAATCGCGGACAAGTGATGGACAAATGATGGGCAAGTGATGGACAAGGCCAAAACGCGCTTTGCACGCAGAGTGCCGTGGGGCTCGCAAAATTCCGGCACCAACCCTCAATCGAACTGCCGGGCCCAACATAATTTTGCGAGTCAGCGCCAAGCCCCCCTTCCTCGTTTCCGTGGCGCAGGAACCTTTTGGATCTCATACCATGAGATCCGGGCGACATATTAATATCTTCCGGGACCTCGGCCCACTCGCAGCGGCACGACCGGTGCACCGATTCGCACGGTTGAAACTGTTCCGGGGAGCTGGAATTTTTCTCGTCGCAGATCCGACATGCTGCATCACGATCGCCGAGAAAGACGGGGCACGCTTCCAATCGGCCTTGCTGGACGAGACCAAGTCGGAAGAACGTATTCAGCCCCGGTTGAGTGGGACTTCCTTTCTCCTGGCCAAAGGTCGAGGATGCTCAGACTATCGGCAGGGTCCTTTTGCCTGCTGCCAGCCAAACACGGCCGATCGGTGGGCAGACCGACAGGCTCCCGAGCCGTGCACCCCCAAAAGCCCCCAAATCGAGGCCAGTCCGACAGCGTCGGCGGGCTTCGGATTCTGCGATTTTGTGCCGTTTCCCCTGGAAATGAGCCCCCAGTGTCCCGACATGGTGCGCAGAGAAGTTTCAGGCCTTGACGAGCGCCAGGGACGAAGCGAGACACACTTTGGCATGTGCAGATCCTGCGGCAGAGTGCGATCAGGTCTGGACACGGTCCCTGCAGATCCCAGGCTTCCAGTGCATCCGATCGGCGTCTTCGGCAGCTCTCAGGTCATGTATGGATGTCTCTGACTCGGTCCCACGAGTCTCACGATCTGCCTTCGGCACTTCACAGCGCAGTCAAACCCCGATCGGCAGGGTTCGTATTTTGGCACCGCCCATCGGATGGTCGTCCAGCACGCCGGGAAGACTCCGGAAGGTAACCTCGGCAGGGTCTGCGGTCGCCCATTTCGGATTTTGTCGCATCGGCGAAAATTGCGCGTTGCCATGACGGCGCACAGCCTCGTGAATGGTACCATCGCGTAGACCCTCGCGAGAGCTCCCCGGAGATATATGGGTGTCCGACGATCGGGGTCCAACTGGGGTCGCAATTGGCTCTTGTCGGTCCCTTGTCCATCATTTGTCCATCATTTGTTGGCAATCGGTCGGGCTCACGTCTGGAACGTGTTTGGTCTTCGTCCCGCGGTTTCGGCTGCACTCCTCGTCGAGATACGGCTCCTTGTCGACGCCTTGTCCATCATTTGTCCATCATTTGTCGGGATTTGTCGGGCTCTCGTCCAGAATGCGTGCGCTCGTCGTCCCGCGAGTTTAGCTGCACCCCTCGCGGAGATACGGCTCCTTGTCCGGGTTTCATGACATCGGCAGGTATTCCGGGTTGCTTTGGCAACGGACGGCCGAGGTAGCGACACCGTCGCGTAGCCACGATCGTCAGCCTTCCGGAGATATATGGCTGTCGGGGTGTCTGCTCTCATTTGGAGTCCCTGGAAGCTCTTGACGGTCTCTTGTCGGACAAATGATGGACAAATCGCGGACAAGTGATGGACAAATGATGGGCAAGTGATGGACAAGGCCAAAACGCGCTTTGCACGCAGAGTGCCGTGGGGCTCGCAAAATTCCGGCACCAACCCTCAATCGAACTGCCGGGCCCAACATAATTTTGCGAGTCAGCGCCAAGCCCCCCTTCCTCGTTTCCGTGGCGCAGGAACCTTTTGGATCTCATACCATGAGATCCGGGCGACATATTAATATCTTCCGGGACCTCGGCCCACTCGCAGCGGCACGACCGGTGCACCGATTCGCACGGTTGAAACTGTTCCGGGGAGCTGGAATTTTCTCGTCGCAGATCCGACATGCTGCATCACGATCGCCGAGAAAGACGGGGCACGCTTCCAATCGGCCTTGCTGGACGAGACCAAGTCGGAAGAACGTATTCAGCCCCGGTTGAGTGGGACTTCCTTTCTCCTGGCCAAAGGTCGAGGATGCTCAGACTATCGGCAGGGTCCTTTTGCCTGCTGCCAGCCAAACACGGCCGATCGGTGGGCAGACCGACAGGCTCCCGAGCCGCGCACCCCCAAAGCCCCCAAATCGAGGCCAGTCCGACAGCGTCGGCGGGCTTCGGATTCTGCGATTTTGTGCCGTTTCCCCTGGAAATGAGCCCCCAGTGTCCCGACATGGTGCGCAGAGAAGTTTCAGGCCTTGACGAGCGCCAGGGACGAAGCGAGACACACTTTGGCATGTGCAGATCCTGCGGCAGAGTGCGATCAGGTCTGGACACGGTCCCTGCAGATCCCAGGCTTCCAGTGCATCCGATCGGCGTCTTCGGCAGCTCTCAGGTCATGTATGGATGTCTCTGACTCGGTCCCACGAGTCTCACGATCTGCCTTCGGCACTTCACAGCGCAGTCAAACCCCGATCGGCAGGGTTCGTATTTTGGCACCGCCCATCGGATGGTCGTCCAGCACGCCGGGAAGACTCCGGAAGGTAACCTCGGCAGGGTCTGCGGTCGCCCATTTCGGATTTTGTCGCATCGGCGAAAATTGCGCGTTGCCATGACGGCGCACAGCCTCGTGAATGGTACCATCGCGTAGACCCTCGCGAGAGCTCCCCGGAGATATATGGGTGTCCGACGATCGGGGTCCAACTGGGGTCGCAATTGGCTCTTGTCGGTCCCTTGTCCATCATTTGTCCATCATTTGTTGGCAATCGGTCGGGCTCACGTCTGGAACGTGTTTGGTCTTCGTCCCGCGGTTTCGGCTGCACTCCTCGTCGAGATACGGCTCCTTGTCGACGCCTTGTCCATCATTTGTCCATCATTTGTCGGGGATTTGTCGGGCTCTCGTCCAGAATGCGTGCGCTCGTCGTCCCGCGAGTTTAGCTGCACCCCTCGCGGAGATACGGCTCCTTGTCCGGGTTTCATGACATCGGCAGGTATTCCGGGTTGCTTTGGCAACGGACGGCCGAGGTAGCGACACCGTCGCGTAGCCACGATCGTCAGCCTTCCGGAGATATATGGCTGTCGGGGTGTCTGCTCTCATTTGGAGTCCCTGGAAGCTCTTGACGGTCTCTTGTCGGACAAATGATGGACAAATCGCGGACAAGTGATGGACAAATGATGGGCAAGTGATGGACAAGGCCAAAACGCGCTTTGCACGCAGAGTGCCGTGGGGCTCGCAAAATTCCGGCACCAACCCTCAATCGAACTGCCGGGCCCAACATAATTTTGCGAGTCAGCGCCAAGCCCCCCTTCCTCGTTTCCGTGGCGCAGGAACCTTTTGGATCTCATACCATGAGATCCGGGCGACATATTAATAGGCCGGTACTTGAACAATGATCCCTGTCCTACGGCACAGGCAGCAGCAGCATGAGTGCGACTATTCCGCATGATCGCAGTGCTCTGGGACATACGTTTCATCCACTGAAGGTATGCAGTACTGTGACATGCAAGCGTAGAACCATGGAGAGAGGATTCAAGACCGAGGGCTGGATTTTGCCCTCGTCTCGAGTTCAGCTGCATGGCCGTCCTGGTGAGAGATTGAAAGCACCCGGTACTGGTACGCACCGACCTCGTACATGCCGGGCGGGGTTCCGGCCCCCCAGCACCGGTAGGGCACCGGCCTCGTACATGCCGTGTTCCGGTATATTGACACGCACTGAGCACTGAGCAGGGAATGGTAAGTAATCAACCCCTGCGCGCTGCGGCACCAGTGCGCCGTCTGCAAACTCCAGCACGCTCAAGTCGCCGCTCTGTCAACAACCATCAATTTCCCATGCCTTCCGGGGAACGTATGGGCTGGTCATGCACCTGCAAGGCTCACACTGACGCCGTGTTAGACTGCACATCGACAAAGAAGATGAAGACCATCTGAGCATACAACTTCTTGTATGCTTCCGACGGACCCCGGAAGCATCCAAGTTGAGGCATTGGGGTCAGTCCGCTGGGCCGGGGACCGTGGTATCAAAAGCAAAGACCCCAGCAAGCAGAACATGTCCTCTGGATGACACTTGAGTCAGTCTGGCCAGTGGCATGATGAGCCAACAGCGGTCATGTGTGGGCGGCGGCCCGGAAGCATACAACTTCTTGTATGCTTCCGACGGCCCGGAAGCATCCAAGTTGCTGCTCCAGGCTGAAGTCCGCTGGGCCAGGACCCTGGTATCACAAGCAAAGACCCCAGCAAGCAGAACATGTCCTCTGGATGACACTTGAGTCAGTCTGGCCAGTGGCACGATGAGCCAACAGCGGTCATGTGTGGGCGGCGGCCCGGAAGCATACAACTTCTTGTATGCTTGGTGGACGGCCCGGAAGCATCCAAGTTGCTGCTCCAGCCTGAAGTCCGCTGGGCCAGGGACCCTGGTATCACAAGCAAAGACCCCAGCAAGCAGAACATGTCCTCTGGATGACACTTGAGTCAGTCTGGCCAGTGGCATGATGAGCCAACAGCGGTCATGTGTGTCTGCATGAACTATGTTAATCTATTGTCATCAACATTCACCATAGTTCGAATTCCTGTTTCTCATATCTTCTCAACCTGATTAAAATATTTTATTCAGTCTGCTGCTGCTCCTATAGTTCTCCAAATTCACATTGTGAACATGTAATGACATAACAGTGATGCATACCATCCCAATAAGGAAGGTACAATCAATATCCCGGCATCCAGTGGTCCCCCACCCATGATAGCTTGGGGATACCTTTCCACCAATATTCCCCCAATTTAGCATATTTTTACGAAGCCGGATCATGCCGGGTCCATCGGGAACTCTATTTCGCAATTTCCCATCCCGGCGCTTATCAAAATTCCAGTCTTGCTATACCATCGTGACCGCATTGAAAAGGGCTATCTGGCAATATATCACTTCGAATTATTTCGTCGAATAGCCTAGCCAGATTCTAGGCATCTATGAGCATTAACCCTAACCTAACCAAACGATGGACCTCCGTGCAGCGCTCAGTTCTGCCCCTGAAGTCACGGGACGAGAAGATCGATATCCTGCCTCCGGAGGGAAGGCCTCCGGCACGGGATTTTGATGGTAAGTGCAGTAGATGGCGCTCAGGAAGCAAACGGGATTGATGGTATCAAGCCGGGCGACATAGTAAGAGGTCCCAGGCATCGTTTGCATCGGATCGCCATGGTCGGCAGCTCTCAGGTCATATGTGGATGTCTCCGACTTGGTCCCACGAGTCTCATGTTCCGCCTTCGGCACTGCGCAGCGCAGTCGAAACTCGATCGGCAGAGTTTGTATCCTGACACCGTCCATCGGATCGACGTCCGACACGCAGGGAAGGCTCCGGAAGGTGACCTCGGCAGGGTCTGCGGTCGCCCATTTCGGATTTTGTCGCATCGGCGGAAATTGCTCGTTGCCATGACAGCGCACAGCTTTGCGAAGGGTACCATTGCGTAGACCTCAGCGAGAGCTCCCCGGCCATATATGGGTGTCCGGGTATCCGGGCCCAGCCGGGGTCGCAAACGGCGACGGGAAGTGCAGCTGATGGGAAGGGGCACTGATGGGAAGCTTCCCATCAGCCTGCCGTGATGGTAAGTCCAAACGATGGACCTCCGTGCAGCGCTCAGTTCTGCCCCTGAAGTCACGGGACGAGAAGTTCGATATCCTGCCTCCGGAGGGAAGGCCTCCGGCACGGGATTTTGATGGTAAGTGCAGTAGATGGCGCTCAGGAAGCAAACGGGATTGATGGTATCAAGCCGGGCGACATAGTAAGAGGTTCTGGGACGTCGGCCGACTCGCAGCGGCACGACCGGTGCACCGATTCGCACGGTTGAAACTGTTCCGGGGAGCCGGAATTTTCCTCGTCGCAGATCAGACATGCGGCATCACGATCGCCGAGAAAGACGGGCACGCTTCCAATCGGCTTAGCTGACGAAACCAAGTCGGAAGAACGTATTCAGCCCCCGTCGAGTGGGACTTCCTTTCGCCCGGCCAAAGGTCGAGGATGCTCGGACTATATGCAGAGTCCATTTGCCTCCTGCCAGCCAAGCACAGGCGATCGGCAGGGTTCCGACGAGCTCCCGATCCCGGCGCCCCCAAACCCCCAAATCGAGGCCAGTCCGACAGCGTCGGCGGGCTTCTGATTCTGCGATTTTGTGTCTTTTCCCCTGTATTTGAGCCCCCAGTGTCCCGACATGGTGCGCAGAGAAGTTTCAGGCCTCGACGAGCGCCAGGGACGAAGCGAGACTCGCTTCGGCATGCGCAGATCCTGCAGCAGAGTGCGATCGGATCCGGACACAGTCCCTGCAGATCCCAGGCATCGTTTTCATCGGATCGCCACGGTCGGCAGCTCTCAGGTCATATGTGGATGTCTCCGACTTGGTCCCACGAGTCTCATGTTCCGCCTTCGGCACTGCGCAGCGCAGTCAAAACTCGATCGGCAGAGTTCGTATTCTGACACCGTCCATCGGATCGACGTCTGACGCGCAGGGAAGGCTCCGGAAGGTGACCTCGGCAGGGTCTGCGGTCGCCCATTTCGGATTTTGTCGCATCGGCGGAAATTGCTCGTTGCCATGACAGCGCACAGCTTTGTGAAGGGTACCATCGCGTAGACCTCGGCGAGAGCTCCCCGGACATATATGGGTGTCCGGGTATCCGGGCCCAGCCGGGGTCGCAAACGGCGACGGGAAGTGCAGCTGATGGGAAGGGGCACTGATGGGAAGCTTCCCATCAGCCTGCCGTGATGGTAAGTCCAAACGATGGACCTCCGTGCAGCGCTCAGTTCTGCCCCTGAAGTCACGGGACGAGAAGTTCGATATCCTGCCTCCGGAGGGAAGGCCTCCGGCACGGGATTTTGATGGTAAGTGCAGTAGATGGCGCTCAGGAAGCAAACGGGCCTGATGGTATCAAGCCGGGCGACATAGTAAGAGGTTCTGGGGGAGTGGAAGAAAGCCGTAGAGGCGGAGCTCAATTGGCTCGACAGTCACCGATTTTCATGATGGACAAATCTCCGTGATGGCGGCGCCCCTGTGGCTTCAGCAAATTTTCGTGATGGACAAATCTCTGTGATGGCGGCGCCTCTGGGGCTTCAGCAAATTTTCGTGATGGACAAATCTTCGTGATGGACAAATTTTCGTGATGGACAAATCTCCGTGATGGCCGCGCCTCTGCGGCTTCAGCAAATTTTCGTGATGGACAAATTTTTGTGATGGACAAACTTTCGTGATGGACAAATCTCCGTGATGGCCGCGACTCTGTGGCTTCAGCAAATTTTTGTGATGGACAAATCTTCGTGATGGACAAATTTTCGTGATGGCGCCTCTGTGGCTTCAGCAAATTTTCGTGATGGACAAATCTCCTTGATGGTGGCGACTCTGTGGCTTCAGCAGACCAGAGCCCATCGCAAAAGTTTGTCCATCACCAAAATTTGCTGGTTTGCTGGTTTGCTGGTTTGCTGGTTTGCTGGAGCTGGCTGGAATACACCATTATTTTCGCCATTTTCCCCTGAGATATATATTCATCAGAAAATTTTCGGACCAACTACAGAAATTTCTTAAGACCTTGCGCTATATGGGAACTTTTTATTCTAGGTCATAGCGTGTGATACCCCCCCTCCAGCAGCGATTTTCTTTGATGTCATCAAAGAAAGGCGACATATTAATAGGTACATTGCATACCCATACCCCATGATTTAGGCCCTGTGGAGGCTTTTTTTCCTGATACTATCAGGATCGGGCGACATACTAATAGGGACGGGAAGAAGAGGAAGGAACATGACAGAACGGGGGAAGCGCGGCGCCTGCCGCGGGATGGACTATCGGGCGCGCAACGGGTGCGAGTGTATGAAGCTCGTATGCCAACAGCATGTGTGGCGCGGCGAGCAAGCGCACACGATGCAGCGCGAGCGCGGGCGCGCGAAGAAAAAACTCACCATTTCCCAATCGGCCAGCTTGACCCGTCTACTGTAAAGCTAATAATTATTACCGGGGCCTCTGTACCGTGACACGTCAGAGACATTACCTTGGGTCTCCCGTGACACGTGACCATGGCCATATGACTGACAAAAATAACTGATAGGTGTACTGGTATTTCTCACCAGGAGGACATGCAGTGGCCCAATTAGACAATGTTGTGCCGGATTATTTGATTTCTGGACCTTTCCAGGTTCCCCAACACTTCAACCAGGTAATTCATCGAGAAATAAGGCACTAATTGCTCTAATTTGAGACATACTATGTAAAACCCCCCTTCATGTAATCCTATATCATGCGCGCCGAAGGCGCGCCGCTCCCGACGGTAATAACTGAGCAATTGGGCCTTCGAACGGCGTGACATCTTATTACCTTGAGCAGCCCGTGACATGCTACAAAACACGATTATTACCGGGCCGCGCGTCCTCCGTGACGCGTGAGGCGGTAATAATTATTAGCTTTACAGTACGCTTGCTCGTATCTTCCCACACGACCTTTCCCGCGCAGCCGCCGTCCTCCATATTTGCGTTGCCAGTGCTCCTCAAGCTGTGGCCGGGTTGTGGCACCGTTCTCGGCGCAACGCTGGCGCGCTGTTGCAAGAGTAGCGACGGGTACTGGGCACAGTCGGGCCCAGGCGACGCGCGACGCGCTGGCGCTCCAGTCATCGGCTCCCTGCGCGAGGGTGACGGTCTTGAGTAGCGGCGCGGCGCCCGCCAGGTCCAGCAAGTTGGCGTTATATGCGCTGCTGCTGCTGGCGCCGTTGTTAATGCGCGATATGCCGGACTGCTAGCGGTCGACGCAGTTGCCGCTGAAACCCTTGCCCTGGCTGAGGAGCGCGGTGACGTGCTGCCACCCACCGTGCGCAGGATTGCGCCAAGCGATGGTGGGCTGCAGCTGCTTGATCCCGTCCAGCACCGTCTCCGCGTCGCGCTCTTGATCACCTTCAGCGCGACGTGCAGCAGCATCCTAAACGCATGGTCAGCAGATGCAACGGCGCCAGGCAACGCGCTTACTCGGTGTCGAGCGCCAGCCACCGTGCTGAAGTGGTCCCAGCCGAACCTGCGCACGACCATGCAGCCGGAGTCCTATGTAACCGCGCTGTTTGATGACGCATCAGCATCGTCCAGAACGCCCGCGCCGACGAGCAGAACGCACCTTGACGCAGTACCCGACATACTCCTCATCTTTCGTTAGTGTCCACGATCCGTCGTCGCGCTCGTCGTCGTCATCCGCACGGCCAGAGCCAAGTTACGCAGGCGCTTCCGGGTATCTGTCAAGGGCTCGTGATCGTTGCAGACCGCGAGTGGGCGAAGCCGTACCGCGCGCGCTGGCTCAGAAATCGGAGCAGGGGCATGCGGAGCGTCTGGTGCCCGGGCGCAGGACACAAATAATGTATGGGCGCGCGCAAAAAGAGCAGAAGAGTAGCACCGGCCAGCGGCGAGGCGCGCGTCGCGAGGCTGGGTACGTGCAGACGAGCGCGCTGGCAAGAGGCACTCCGGTGGCGGTGTACCGTGTCCGCATTGTTTGTTTCCGTCAATATTTCTTACACCTTGCACGTTCCACAATGGGTGACTTCTACCCGCGGCCGTACAATTTCGCGCTGAAAGACATTTCATTTCGCCAAATTCAACATCTCCGGGTAATTGCTCACTGCACTCACGCTGCCAGGATAGACCTCGGGGAGACTCGTGCGTCGCGTCAAGCTATGACGCGACGCGCGCGGAGCAGAAATCGTGCTCTGAGAGGCGAAAACGCTGTCGGGAACGGAGCGCGATGCGTCAGACCGACGTGCGCGATAACCAGGGACAGAATAGCACCTTGGCACCATGCATAGCATACAGTACACATATCAGGGAGGGCTAACGCGCGCCAATTGTATTCAGAGCATGGCGCGAGCAGAGCAGGGGTATCCACGGAGAGCGGCGCTTTTTCTGACCATTCGGCGTACTGTACCGGTGGATTGAGCACATTGTACGCGCGCACGCCATCTGAGATAATAGCCCTTCCCCTTTAAAAAGCCATCGAGCGCAACTGAGACCAAGCATCGCCCACAGCCCTCCATACTCGATCTTGATGCTCGCGCTCTCATCATCTGCTACCCACGAAACCCATATCATCTCCAACCAGGAGCGCCTCACCGACTCCGCGACGTGACAGGTCTACATCTTAGAACTCAAATCGCGTCGGCCGACTGGTGTAGAACATGGAAACGCGCGGCGTCGTAGGAGTTGACAGCGCACGTTAGGGACAACGACATCGGTCGCGCAAGCTGGGACAGAGGATTGGAGAGGTTCATCGCACGGCCAGTTGCATCCGATGCAGCCCCATACGCGGGCGTCGGTGCTGGACGAGTGAGGACTGCGACAATGAACGGGAGACTGCGGCGGACATGGGGCTTCCAAAGAGGGAGTCGGGCTTGCGGATGTGCAGCAGCGTGCAGATTCCAGAGCTTTCCGCCGCCGAGATAGCATTTCGGACTGCCGCGGCGGACGAGACCTGCTCTTGCAGCAGTATAAAAGCGCGGGCATCTCACAATGGGAAGACAGCTTAATAACCCGTCCACACTGCCGCAGCCTCGGCGTATACGACAGTCGCGCACTACTGCCTTAGCCTGCTCGCTGTTGCCATCATCGGCGCGTGCTATACACGCTATCACATTGGAGCCCATCGGGTGGCCGTACACAGAGCAGCTGTTCATGCTTGACTGACGCACCATCCACAGCCGGCCCAGACGTAGGGGTAGGATCATAGCGGCTGGGACCGACGGCGGAGCGCAGTTACCGCACGCCGGTCGGCACGCGCGTTGAGCTCGACATCCATGGTGTTGCGAGAACTGACGACGAGCGGACAGCAAGCTGAACCTCGCTAAATGGTAGACTCGGGCTCAGGACAGTACGGCGACGCCATGCACTGGCAGCGGAACTTGGCAAGAAAGAGTGCGAACAGAGCGCCGAGTTGGCCGATGCCACTGCGGGTGCCGCACATCATAACGCATCATTCAACATTACGCACGGCACTCGCGCGAGTCGCCGCCAGGAAGAGCGCGGTGAGCAGGCGCAGGCGCAGGAGAGGGAGCGGAGCCGGAAGGGACGCGCAAGCGATATCAATAGGTTGCCAGTGTCAAAGGCAGGAGCGCAGATGCAATCTAGAATCCAGCGGCGATGGTGCAGAGCAGAGTCGGCCGCAGAAGGAAATACGCCCCAGCGATGATTGCAGCGTGCGAAGTTACGGCGGCAGCTGCACAAGGAGCACAGATCAATGAGCACCCAATCTTCGTGCACTTCAGGGTACAGGCCGGCGGACACGGTCAGTACTCGAAAGGCTGGTGATGGAACGAAGACAAGCATTGTTCGGCGCTCCGAGTCGGAGCTGGAATCCGGAGACCTCGGTTGGCTCGGTACGGCACCGGTCGTCGCTCGCGCTCGCGCTTTCCTGCTTTCCCCGCTTACTCGCTGTATCAACACTGCACACACCCCATCTAATCTGCTATCTGCTATCTGTTGTATCTGTTCTTGATTATATCCGACGCTGGCTACCCGACCGCGATCCAAGCTCTCCTCGCATGCAACGGCGACGGCGGTAGATAACCACGAGGTAAGCGCGTTTGAGCTCAACTACGCGTGCATTAACTGGGCTGACTGCGTTCTGTTCGGTTTATAGGTTGACTTAAAATTACACCTGGACGCGACCCGCGCGCGGTGCTCGGCGCTCCAAGCGCGTCTAAGCGCGACACTCGACGCGCTGGACGCCGCCACCGCCGCCCGCGACGTAGAAGAACGCGCGGCGCGTGCAGCAAAGGAACAAGCGCGCGCGGCGGAGGCGGAGCGCGACGAGCTGCGCGACGCAGTTGGCTTGCTCGTCGAGAAAGGTGCGTTTATCGACGCCGGCGCTGCGCGTATTGAAGCTGACGGGCGGGCAGTCGAGACGGCGGGCGATTGGCGCGTCTTGCACCCCGCGGCGATGCGGCTTGCTGAGCCTGCGGACGACGGTGCGCTGCTGGACCTCATGCACGGCGGCACCGATGTGGACGAGGCGGCGCTGGCCTACATTCCGCCGCTGCTAGCATCGCTCAGCGCGCAGCTCGTGGCTGAACGACGGCGGCGGACGGACGCCGAGCAGCAGGTGTGCACCTTCGTCCGCATTTATTGAATATTGAATGCTGAACTAGCGCGCTCCAGGTCGCCCTGCTCGCAGCACAAGTCGCGCGTCGCGAAGCCGAGCTCGAAGCGCGCCTCGAACCCGCCCGGTCCGCGGCGCAGGAGAAGGAGCGCATTACGCGCGAGCACGCGCTGGACGTCCTCGAGCGCACGCTCGCACGCAACCGCGCTCTCGAGGCCGACGTCCGGCTGCTGGACGCCAAGGTCAAGGTGCGCGCTTCATCCATCACTCTTCGGTGCGTCGCAGCGCCCGCCTCTTAAGGGCGTATGCTGAAATGCTTTCATTTTTGTCAGGCTGCTCGAGTTTATCACCACGCAGAGCGCGATGACCCACCACCGCGGTCGTCATCCCTCGCGGGTTCGCCGCGCCGTCCAGATAGAGTACGGTCTGCGCCGCCTCCACCGCCGCCCTTCTCGCCCGCTCGCTCCATCCGTGACGTCGTTATTCCGCCCCGACCAACCTTCGGACATCGCCAGGCGCGGCAGCAGCAACGCTCGCCGTCGCCGGTCCCGCGCTCGTCCCCGTCTGCACGCGCGCCTTCGCCGGTACAACCACCGCGAACGCCGTCCCCTACCCGAGCGCAGACTCCGCCGCCACCGCGAGCTCAGACTGCACCTCCACTACCTCTAACGCCGCCGCCGCCTGCTGTCCGAGCCCTGGACGCACACCTGAACGTTCTGGAAGACACGCTCGCCGCGCAACACCGCGAACGCGAGCGGCTCGCGCACCTTTCTGCCCAAACACCGCCTGTGCGTCCGTTCTGCTGTCCTGCGCGCTAGTGCAACGTGTTGACCTCGCCATCTCCCTTTCGCGCCCTCAACATGATATATCCTGTACCGACCTCGCTCGAATGCAGTTCGATCCTGACCAGTTCACGCGCACGGGCCTTCTGGAGGCGGAGTGCGTGCGGCTGATGCGGCGCGTGCGCGAGCTCGAGCTGCAGCTCGCGCTCAAGGACGACGGCGCGCAAGATGGGGAGGATCCTGATACGACCGTCCGAGGTCCACCGATAGCTGGCTCGTCGCGGCCGGATCCGCTGCAGGCGCCGTCCGCACTTCAACCGCCGCCGCATGCATCTCAACCGCCGTTGCTGCCGCCTATCGACTTGCGTCCATCGCCATCTTCTACGCCTATGCGCCCGTCGTCCGCCCCTGCGCCCATGCGCCCGTCGTCCGCTCCGATCCCGGGCCCGCTCGTACCTCTCGACGACGTCTACGCCCGCCCAAACGTCAGCTCGCAACACGATTCGTCACTCGCCATCCACCCCGATCCCGCGCCCGCAGTCGAGCTCCTACCCGGTGGTTGGCCGCCGCGCGACTTCGGCTCGTACGGCGGGCACGACGCCCTCTCGCCCGAGGCGTACAACGCCCGCCAACACGCCGAACACGACGCCCAGCCACAGCGCGGACCAGTCGCCCAATCGCCCGACGCGCATGGCGCAGAGCAGCGCATGGCGGCGCTCGCGGCCGAGCTCGCGGGCGCGCAGGACGCGGTGGTCGCGCGCGAGCGCGCCATGGAGGAGCTGCGCGAGGAGATCGCGCGGTTGCGCGGGGAACGCTGGATGAGCGCGCGGGGCGACATCGTTCGACAGAGGACCGGCGGGGTCGTTGAACACGGGCAGAGCGACGCTGTTCAACCCGGCTCGAGCTCGTACCCAGCGCGCCGAATCCCCACCGCGACCACGCAGGCCAGCCCAGCGCGCGCCCGGTGACTGTCGACCACGCGCCCTAGGCGACGCGTGCACAAGGATCGCCCGTGACATCCAACGCTGGCCGGCGTGCAGAACGTGCACGCGCCTGCCCGCGCGGGGCTACTGGAGAGCCGACCGCGATAGCATGCGCTGAGTTTGGCTGCTGCGCGCCCTTCCATCGCTACGCGTCAGCACCACATCTACTGGACTCCACGGCGCTCCCTACCTGTGCCCCGCAGCTCGACCTCCGTCATGCGCACTGCGCCCAGCGACAGACCCCGCCGCCCGTCCATCCCGCGCACGTTATCGATCTACCCGGCCTTCGACTCTGGCCCCGAAACCTGCATGCGCGGTGCGCAGGTT
This sequence comes from Auricularia sp. M12, assembly GCA_037042885.1. Lineage (NCBI taxonomy): Eukaryota > Fungi > Basidiomycota > Agaricomycetes > Auriculariales > Auriculariaceae > Auricularia > Auricularia sp. M12. The sequence goes on along the minus strand of CM073210.1, from coordinate 4,173,836 downwards.
GCCAGGGAGCTCGGTGGGCGCGACAGCCCCTTGCACCGCCGAGCATGACGCCCGCGCCCCGACGCAGAGCAGCATATGGCGGCGCTCGCCAGCATGCGCGCGCAGGACGCCATCGTCGCGTGCGAGCGCGCGATGGACGTGCTTAGCGGCCGAATCGCACGAGGTGCACGCGGGCCGCCTGCACTCGTGGGCGTAGCTTGCCATTGGAGTCGTGGCATGAGCACGCCGCGGTTGTTGTGCACCTTGGGCTGACGTCGAGGCGCGCGCGACGACGCACGATCTGGTCGGTCTCGTCACTTGACAGCGCGGTCTGCGGGCTCGAACGCGACAGGCAGCGGGCACACGGCAAGCACGAATGCGACAGCAGGTGCGGTAGTGCCGAACGCGAGGCCCCGCCGACACCGTCAGCTCCACGCTCGCGGCGTCACGTCGAGCCGCGCTTTTGCGCGCACATGCGCACGGTGGAGCTTACGTCGCGCGCACGTGCGGGTAGCCAGCGGCAGTTGGACACAGCGCCCTGGTCGAAAGAGCTGCGAGTATCTGACGCGACGCCCGACCAACGGACGTGCGCTGGATCGACAATGGACTGCCCGTTGCGCATCGACTACAGCGCGCGCGCGCTGCTCAGGCAGCTGCAACCGCGCGGGCGGCTACGCAAACATCAGGCCCGACTGACCACGCGGCGTGCGCGCGACCTCCACCATGCGATAGCCTGCCGTGGTCGCGCGCGTTCGCAGTTGTTGCCGGACAAGATACCTCGGTGCCTCACGCACGGACGGTGGTCTGCGCAATTCTCTCGCGGGCCGTGGCAGAAGCGCGCGCGGTGCTGCCTTGCCCGGTGAAACAACATGCTCGGCGCGCGTCGCAGATGTGTCTGCGCGCGGGACACTATGGCTATGGGAGAAATTCTGTGTCCGCCTGATGGAATGCGGGCGAGAGCTCGCAGGCGCGCGAGCGGGTAACGCGGGCGTACGTGATGGACAGGGCGCGCTTGCGTTGTGCCGCCCATGGTTGCGAGAGGGAGCTGCGCGCACTACCGTCCGCCGCCGACGCACATTGATGTTTCACGCGTCGCGTGGCCCGCCCCTGCCTGCGCGCCATGAGTGACGATTAACACGCGCCCGCCACTGTGGGTCTCCATGCTGCTCACGGGCACGGCGCGCTTGCCTCGCTCGCCGCGGAGCTCGCACGAGCGCGCGCGGTATGGTGGGAGGGTATTGGTGCTTGCGCCATGCGACGCGTTGCCTGGTCGGGCGCGATGCAGCGAGTGTGGCGGCGCGCATACAACTGGCGGACATGGTGCCGTGTCCGTCGTCGCCAGCGCCATGGCTCCGCCCGCCGCAGAGCGAGGAGACGAAGCGGGTATGAGTAGTCCGGCGGGCGGTGGTGGTGTACTGATGATCTTTGAGTTTGTATATTTGTGCTATTCGCGTACAGGCAACACGATGTGACCTGTTTCAGATGCTTTTCTATGGCAATCCCTCTAGGTGCTGCCCAAGTCGTTCTCTCTGGTCTCTGCTTCGTCGAATGTCCATATTCTCGACCATCATCAGCGCGAGCGTTACAGGTGCGTAAATCTTCTGGGTGCGAAGTGGTGAGTTAGAGTTCACAAGGCTCAGGATTTGGACAAGAAACCCACGCGACATCCCGCGCGTCTTCATCCTGCCCAGCCCATCGCTGTACTGGGGAGGGAGTTCGAGGGATAGGCCACGGCGGATGCGGCCATTGAGTCCGTGGCGGATCCGAGGGCCTGAATACTTCGCATCCCCGCTGCCCAAACATCAGTGCGCCTCCATCCTACGAAGGAAAATGCCAGGCGTGCTTACCTGCAGTACCAGAAACCGTGTAAGCTGTTCGGGCTCCGGGAGGTTGAAGAACGCGTCGACGTCGCCGGCGCTGTGCAAAATGTCCAGCGGTTGTTGCCATCTTGCCACACTCCTCAGAAATTCGCGCGCGCGGTTGACCCCGCCGCGCTCGAATCCGTCCCCGGGGTGGTATAGCGGTGTTCCCTGGGGTGTAGAGCCTGCTCTAATCTCAGCTATTCGCTCCTGAACGAGCTTTCCGTCTGGGCGCACCAGACTCGTGTGGTACAAAAGCCGCGCATTCTTCTCCTCGCGCTCCTCTCGCCCCGGACCGTCCGTTCCTCCAAGTTTCACTTGGCCGCACTCGACGAGTTTGCGCAGAAAATACTGGTCGCGTTTGTATCTGCGAAGAAACGTCATGAGATCCCCATGTTTCGCAAGCAACGTCTGTTGCACTCGGTCGTTGAGCTGAATGCTGCCACTATGAAAAGATGGAAGCGTACCATCGCTTCTCGCTCCACGTCTGCAGCAGAGTATATTCGATTGCGCTGAACTAGCAGCGCGAAAATCCACGGGGTTGCCAGAGCGAATAGTCCCAGCAGCACGATTGCGAGCGCAGATGCGTATCCCGCTGCACCAGTTGCGCGAGATACATCAGACAGTGCGAGGGCAATGGCAAGCAGAAAGGTCCCCGAAGCAATGCATACGATGCTGCCTCCGAGCGTGGTGATGATGGCAATATTTTTGAGAATTAGAGCAAGGTCGTGGAGGAAGAACTCGGACGCTGGACGCGACGTTGGCAGCCGAATGAAAGGCCAGACGAACGAGATGACCAACGCCAGGATGTACAGTGCAAAGGCCCATGCGAGGCACGAAATCGCGCGCGGGGGGTCGTTCACTTGCCGCGCCGCGTAGAAGGATGACAGGGCCACGCCGGCGCCGAATGCGCTCATCGCTGATACGGCGGGAAATTGTGAACGCGCGCGCTCGAGCTGCGCGCGTGTTGATAGTCTATACAGGAGCAGAGTTCTGCTGATCGCTGTGGCGGACGAGATTATGGTACCAATGGGGTGATCGACTGGCAAACCTACCCATTTTGCGTTGCGTTCGAAGAGTGCGGAGATGAGGTCGAGCGCGGGCACCGGTGAAACCACTTTGAGCTATATAGCCCGTTGGTCGAGGGCGAGCGCTTCGGCGCACCGCATGCATCTGACATGCACTGCGATGTCCCTGCAGAAGCGCCCTGTCGGGTCTGTCTTCGGGGATATTCGAGTTGTCCCTGGGCAAACGGCGTCACATCTGTCGTAGCACTTGCTGCGCAACTTTTGTAATGACAATTGCCTGGCTTGAGAAGTTTCTGCGCCGCTGAGAAGAGTATGCACTGACCAAAGCTTTCAATCGGAATCAGTTGTCACAATGTCAAACGGAAAGCACTTTCGGGTGTATTATTGTGGCGTGATTGCGCTCTCTGTCTGTTGTACTCCAGCAAGCTGAGCTTTAAGTCATGCGGTACCTCCTATGAAGCAGGAGTAACCGAACACACGAGGAATATCTCTGTGCATGTAGAGTGCTGCGAGCGCCATTGAACTTCGACATCGCCAGAACACATGTCACCCCACCGCGGAAGGAATTGTTGACTGTGGATATTGAACGGTCGAACTAGTGGCGTTGATATGGGATGAAGATCTGTACGTCGTAGAATATAGCGCTCGCGATAGCGTGGTTTGAACAATGTTCTTTCCTTAGATTCCTGTTCTGTGGCGATCCTCACCCCTTATGCGCTGTTGTGGGTCCTGTTGCCCCTCGTCTCCAACTGATTCGACGTGGATTTCGGCTTCCTGTGCCCTAGATAACCTATGAACAGACACGTTGGGCGGCCTAGCGTTTGATCTTCACGGCAAACGGGACTACGACTTCACTCCCCCTCTCCCTCGAAGAACTACGGTGGCGGACATCGCACCGACGTCACTGGTATGTGTTTCGTAGCAACAGACTCCAATTACGACCGCAACGGTAAGTACTCGTTATTTCCCATCCGCATCGTCAGAAAGCGTGTGCCTGGCTGATCCTGAGGGCAAACGGATTAGCGACTATCAAAGATCGTCCAACTTCGACTGTTGCAGGCGGTCTGTCGAGTTTGCAGTTAGTCTTCGGTCTATAAGAACGTCCTTCGCCGGATTGCAACGGGTGGAGACGTGCTTGTCGCGTCAGCCCCACGCTGCTCGAGCATTTAGATCCAGAGTCACGACATTTCCAACCTGAAATGCAGCTGCGACAGCCCTCACTCGTCAGTGATCAATATCTGGTATCTGTGAACTGACCTTGCGGACGGGATGCAGCTTACGCTCGTTCTCGTTTCATCATGGATACTACCGCTTCGCGGATCGAGAGAATGCGACCAAACCGATAAAATCGCCCAGAACGTCATGATCCAAGGCTGGACCTTGTCCTGCTGCCATCCAGAGTCTCTGGTGTGTAGAGTTCAGTCTGAAGGACCATGTGAGCTTTATTCTGCGAGGCTGAAGGGCATCCTTCGCTGATCGATAATAGGCAACGCTGCACTGGTGGCATACTGCCTGGGCGCCGGTAGTACTCAGGTATGCCGCACGATGGCAGTCTCTCCCGGTTCACCGACAATCGTACTTTGCACCGTGCACTCCGGTCCGGCGGGGGGGGATATCTTCGGCCTCTCGCCCGTTTCGACGGAGTCCGTCTCTCTGCTGAATGCGGAGGTCCAGGAGCTGGTCCAGACGCACTGGCACGCGCTCTCAGCGTCAGATCAAGCAGTTGTCTGCTCCGCCGGTGGGATGCATTTTCCCACCGGTACTGGCATTCGGCTGGCTACCTGGAAGGATCTTAATCCGCCAGTCTGCGCGACGGGCGAGTACACGCTGAGGTGCCTCGGCACGGACGCGCAAGGACTCTGCACCGTGTACAACACGGACTCGGTCGGAAATATGGAAGAAATTGGCCAGCATTACTTTGTGAACTTCAACGAGAGTCTATCGGAGGCGTTAACTGCGCATTCATCTACCAGCAGCATTACTCAGGCTGCCACTGCGAGCACGGCGTTGGGATCGCCACCAAATCCAGCGATTGCATCGGGATCCCACGGCACTGCTACCACCACCGCCACTAGTCCCTCTCTTCTCATCATCGCCGTACCCGTTGCAGCTGCTGTGCTCATTCTGGGGGCATTGGCGACATTCTTCCTTCGCCGTCGCACAGCCAGGAGAAAATCCATATCCCCTTATGTCCGCCACCTTACTAGCTGCGGCGGCGCAGAGCCATCCAAGAAGTCTCTGTGGCATACGCTGTGCGCGCTAACACGGGACCCGCCTGAATCAACGCCAAGCGGATCCCAAGACCGTTCGCAGGGCAGTGTCAGTGGAAAATCGCCCACCTGGGCGGACAGTCTCGAGTCGGCTGATCGTCATAGTCGACTCCCGCCTTATAGCCCTGCATAAAGTACTCGGAGCGCTTCGCATGGTCTTTCTTGGCCATCGATTACGGTCTTGTTTTCACTACACATATGAGAGGTGTTAGACTTCTCCTTTTTGATGCGCCGAGTCTGTGTTACTTATACCTCGGCCAATACCACACTCATTACTGTATCATTGTTTGTTTAAATAACTCGGCTGCGGTGTTATGTAGGGAGCGTCATAATCTCAATTATTTGCCCAGGTCAATCGATAGGGCCGTTCCGGTTCTGCTGATGTTGTTTGCTGCTGTCCCCGGCCCTTCGCCCGGGCACAATCGCTCGTCTCACACAGACTACTGTATCTGTTCAGCAAATTGGGAAGAGCTCGTAGTAGCTCTTGTACCGCGCTCATCCTATTTTCTCCTTCGTGACACGGACCGGGCTATTAGCAATCTGTGGAAAGGCGTTGATGATGCGCGGCAACCCATCCGCTCTGTTTCACGCACTGTAGACGAACGGCATAGTTTCATTTATAGATATTCATGACATATACTGTAATCAGCCCATCTGCGGCAGCGGACCGTACACATCCGCGAGCCAGCCCCTCGACTCGCCGAGCTGGATGGCCTCGTGGAACTTTCGGCCCATGCGCTCATACGCGGCGTCGTTCGGATGCGTCCCGTCGACCAAATCGCCCAGTTCGACGACAGAGCGGATGTCGGCGAGCACGACCCAGCGCCCCTGGTCGTTGAAGCGCTGGACGACGCGCGTTGCACGCGTCGACGAGCTGGTCCGCCTCGGGGTTTCCGTTCGGCGGGAGCGTCGCGAAGACGACCATGATGAGCCAGGGCCAGTTGATGATGTCGTCGATGACTTCTACAGGCGGTCGGGCATCCCCGCCGGGTCGATCTTGGACACGGCGTCGTTCGTGCCGACGAGTATGGTCGCTGTTGGGGCGGTAGTACGGCATGGCTTCCTGCCCGTGCGCGTCGAGCTACGTCAGGACCGCGCCGGGATAGCCCTCGTTGAATGGAAGGTGGAAGTCGCCTGCCTTCTGCGAGCCAACCAGGTTGACAGTGTTGCCGTCGTTCAGGAGCAAGTTGTATAGGTCGTCGCGGCAGCCGTTGCCGCGGCTGCTCCCAACGCCGTTCGTAATCGAGGCTGAACTCCGTGCGCGTGAGCTACACATCGACGTATGTAAGACGTTCCGGCGCACCCCAAGCGGCATGATCCTGCAGGTCTTGCCAGAAAAGGCGTTGGCGCCAGGGACGAGTGCGAAGGCGAGCGCGAGCGGCGAGTACTTGAAGAACATGTCGAAGGGCAGCAAAAGAAGAAAATAGAGAAAGTTGAAGAGAGTGTGACGGAAGGAGAATTGTCTGAAAGTCCGCGCAGTCCACTACTTTATAGTCGCAGGTGATCAGCGCGAGGACATTTCGAATTGCTCAGGCATGCCCAGAGTGATTCGTCCATATTTGGTAACCAGAAAATCCTGATTATCGCTCTGATACGCACAATCGCAGCACGAGGAGGGCGAAGGACATGGCGCCGCAGACCGTTTAGGCGTCGACCTCCAGGATGCCTTGGACCTACAACAAACCAAATGAATCGTTCGCGGTGCACGCGATGCATCGTGCGTTGTGCAGCAAGGGACAGCAGCGCCGAGCGCGTAGCTCGTAGTTCAGAACGGTACACGTCGCAGCCCGCCGCGGTGCTGCGCCCGCAAAGCGCGACTCAGCGTAGCACCGCCGTCATTATCTATTGCCTGGCGGCACGCGCAAGCCGAGCAGTACCGTGGGAGCAAAGCCGGGACGCATAGCCAGCCCAATCGTGAGCGCGAGCGGTATGGCAGGCGGAAATGTTAAGTCCGGGACGTAGAGCCGGCCAGCGATTCAACTCCGCTCTCGGACTTTGGACCATACCGTCACGGCTTGTTTCGCTCTTACTGCCCTTTGCATAATATTTCGGACAGCTCCGAAAAAGAAAAAGCGGGCGGGGCCGACCGAACCCCCGACCAACACCGCCCGGCAGGCAGTAGCGACCGATTTTCGACTGCTGCAGGCTAGCTTTTAACATAGGGAGCACTGCACCGTCATACTACACGCATCCCGCCAGTAAAATTGACTGAAAAGGCGCGCTCGCCGTCGGCGCCGTGCACGACGACGGAGATGGGCAAATCGGCCGATGCCGCTCAAACCGCAGCCCGGAGGGCTGGCGGCCGAGCACACCGCAACGGCACTCCCAATCCTCAAAGAAGCTGCGCGGAAGAGGTTTCCAGCCTCCCCGAGGCCAGCCATGTACTTGGCTTGAGTGTATCTGCGCATACACCGTCGCTACTGTCTGCCGGGCTGGGTTGGTCGGGGGTTCGGTCGGCCCCGCCCGCTTTTTCTTTTTCGGAGCTGTCCGGAATATTATGCAAAGGGCAGTATGCCAGTATCCATCGCCGAGTCCGTTTTCGTGCCAGCCGCGACGGTCAACGTAACGGCAGCATCTTGTATTGAAGCGGGCGCGCCAGGACCTCTCCGTTTTGCCAGTCTCTTCGCGACGTACAGGTTGATACAGCATCTGGCCGTACCTGGGGGTTCTGGAACAATTATTATCACTCCTAAGCTACTACGTCTAACTTTATGCGCTTGGTACACGTCCATATTGCATATTGGCACTACAACATTTGAGGCTCTGGTATCCCGTCCGTTGCCCGCCTTCGCGAACCTCGTACGCCTGAACCTGCATGCGCCGACGATCCTCTACCCGCCCGCGGTTCTATATCACCTATTCTAACATATGCCATGACTGCGCGAGCTCGAGTTACGGATTCCTAGAGACAGTTCCGAGCGCAAGCCGCTCTCATCTCTGATCAAGCCAACCTTTCTATTGGATACCTTCATGTACAACGGGGTCATCGCGCGCCTCATGTGTGCACGCCTCTTGGGATTCTCGAGCCGCACCCTTCGAATACTGCATCTTCTCGACATGCGCCTCGGGCGCGTTAGCGGTGAAGCTGACGCAGAGCTCCGCGACGCGCTGCTCATGGTTGCGCCGCGTCTCCGCGAACTCCGGATTTCCGTCCCCGGGCGGACTGAAACCAAAGCATTCCGGCGCCCGACAGATGAATCTGCCCGCGGCGATCGATGCTTTCGTGACGCGTCATGGAGCCGGTATTCGCGGTCATGTCGCGCGTCACTGTGCTGGAAGTACAGCTGCCCCTGCTGTCCTGATATACTGCTACGATTTCTACTGTGAATTAAGGTGGTTGTATCGGTTGCGGCGCGAATCGATGGGCGCTGGTTTACTGCCTCCAGATCTCGCTCTCATGCTGTTCTGTTCTCACCGGGACCGAACTCTTTGTCGGCTTCGTAGCACGGCGTCACGTCGATCAGGATGCGACCGCCAGCGTGGAACAACCGAGGCTAATCACGGTGCGCCTATCCTGCTGCCAGTGTCTGTCATCCGTGGACACCTCGTCCGCTGAGAGGTCCGGACGCGACCGGTCCCGCGTAAGGCGTGCCGCACTCTCGCGAGCCCTCCCTGTGGAATTTCCGCGTCTCCGTCAAGTTTTGTGCATTACTCGTACACAAGAACGTCGTGGGTGCTCCGCATTTACATCGAATCCTCCAATATGGCTGCACTGTACGCACAAAATATCGCAGGGCCTGGTACAGGTTCTTTGTCCCGAGCAGGATCGGCAGGATCTGAGTTTGCCAGCAGTGGCGGTGGCAACGCAGATTGCTAACAAGAACATCCTGCTGAGAAGCCGAGACGCTCGCCGAAGATCCATGGGCACGTTTTCGCGACTCGCGACCTGTTAACAAATCCGTGATTCCAGGCGTTTCACCCGTACAGGCTATAGGCTCATGTTATCAACAGTCGGAGGTAGGAAATGTCCGCATGTCAAGAGCCAAGTCTGATGTCTCTTCTTTGTGTGGATGCATCTTCGAGAAGAAAACGACGAGCATTTGGCGGCCCCGAGAGTCGGTACCTTCAGGTGAGGTGATCCAGCTGGTGTCAAATGACTTGCGCGAGATGCAGCTTATAAGGACTGTGTATTTCAGCTATGATAAGTCCCTTCCCACTTCAATCTATATCCAGGTCACAAGCCATTATGCGGCAGTTCCTGCTGTTGGTATGCCACCATCTCGCTTCATCATTGTGCATAGGATCTGATTATTTACTACGCAGCCCACCGTCGTGTTCCTCATCTGCTTCCCACCCCTGCATCGTGCAGAAACACGATGTATGGACCACGCTGAAGCGGCAATTCAGATCGCCAAGGGCGACGGCCTTTCGGTCATCTGCTGCGCCCCTCATACGCTAGATTGCCACCCGGAGCTGCAGGTTGGAGAGTGTGAATGAGTCCCTGAAAGGGGATTATGGATTATTGCTAACGGCAGTATCAGGCGACGAGTCTCTAAATGAGACATGGGTGTACTGCATAGGCGGTGGTGGGTCGCAGGCTTGCTCAGTGATCTACGGTTTGGATCCGGACTTGCCTTGCGGGGCGTATGCTGGCTCATCTGGCCCGACATTCGGTGTATCTGCCACCTCAGAGCATTACCAAATTCAGCTGCTGAACTCGGATATCCAGGCATCCGTTCAGCGGAACTGGAATCGACTGACAACTCTCCCCAGCGCTGTCCTCTGTTGCTTTGCGACAGACATTCCACAGGCGCCAGGGTGTCACCCTGCGAAAAGAAATTTATTTAACGTCAATGTTTGCAATCGCAACGAGTACGAGCTGAAGTGTGCCGGAACGAGCACAGCAGGTGTCTGCACCGTATATAATAACACGACCCCGACGGACGAGATTGGCCAATATTATCTCGTGAACTTCGACAGTGCGACAACGCGGCAGCCTCTCGTCGACTCGCAAAGCGTCTCCGACACCAGTTCATCTATAACGACTTCGTCTAATGTCACCGGCAACCCTTCGGAGACCTCACCGCCGTCTACACCACAATCAGCGCCGTCCGAGTCGCCTTCGTCCAGTCCAGCCGCACAGCGCTCGGGTATCCGTCCTGTCGTCATTGCTGTACCAATCGCAGCTGTAATAGTCGTTCTGCTAGCTGCCATGGCCCTATACGCGTGGCATCGCCATCTTGTTGCTTCCAGGGCTGGTGCGCATCCCATATCGCCCTACCCACCGGCGCCTCCGGCTTTTGATACCTTGGACACATCGCGTATATCTTCACCGGGGCATTCTCAGCCAGCACTGAGCACAGCAGCAGGCGTTGCGCCTGTGATGGTCCAACCCCCGAGCAGTGGAAAGCGCATCATCGGGGCTGACTTGGAGCGTGCCACACATCTACCGGCATACATTCAAATTGCGGACACTTGGTACGCAAGCGAAATGAACCTCTTAATTTTTTATTCATGTTCCATAGGGTATACGCGGCGAGATACGGCGGCGTACTGTATATAGTTCTCCGATCATTCTTGGTCCGCCTACGACGAATCCCACATACTTCCCACCTTAATTTAGCACGCAGTCCACGGATAGAATATATAGCTCAATACCATCTTTATATACCCTCGAAGCCGTTGCTGTCTCATGGCCATGTGGTGAGACAACCGGAACTTTTGCCGGCTCCGCATGCACCGCCACAATCTCGCCTCTTTCGCGCGCCCGCGGCCGATGCTCGCTCTCCGAGCATGGCGCGCGCTAGCGACGCGCCTAGCAGCACACCGCGCCCTTTGCTTGCTAGTTCATAGGACTCTTCCGTTACGCCCAAAACTGCGTACACCCAGCCTGCAGCTCTGGATGCCGAAATCTTTCGCAAATGGACCGCTCTCTTCGCGCCGAACGCAGAACGCGGTACTGTTCCCCAAGACTACGCTGCCTCCATTCGTCAATCTGCTACGGCATGATTTGTGCTCATTCATGAACGCGGCCTGCCCAGCGAGCGAGGGTGAAGCTGACCTGGTTCGTCGACCAAGCTGTGTGCCGATCTGGACGCCCAACCCACAGCAATAGCTCAACTTCTGCGCGTTTGGCCCTTTCTCGGTGGCAGGTAGACGGCCTGACACGCCTTTATGCCATGTGCTCGCCTTCGCTGCTCGTAGGCTCGCCCGCCGAGCTGATGATTTATTAATACCGCCTTGCTCTACGCGCTACTAGTACTCGCCCTATTCGTCCGCCGCATCCGCTCTTTCTGCGTCTGTGACTCAAGTGCTCTCTATGGATTGCGTAGTAGCTTTGCTGCAGCCGATAGCGTAGACGACCAGACGAGTGACCCGAGATGCGTGCCAACTTACACGTCCATCGCCACTCGCGATACCCCGCAGATACGGCGCTATTTGCTCGCGCTAGCTCCGACCATTACCAGGCCGACCAGAATATGCTTTATCCAGCTCTTTTGCTCGTCGACTCGCTGCTCGTGTGCTTCCGTCGATGGCCGGCGGCCACTATATGTCCACAGCCTGGAAGAAGACCGGCCGGTGTCCGACTCTATTCCTGCTATTTGAGTCGTTCTGCCTGATGCTTGCTGAGACCTCACACGCACGACCGGCGCCGCAATGACAGTCCACCTCGAGTCAGAATATAAAAGTTGCAGTAGCCGGTGTGACGTCGCACTGGCAGGTGGCGGCCGCCTGCCCTGGCCTTTACTTCGGGACGCATTGCCTGCGTGGCCGCCGACGGTACAGCGACCCAACTGCAGTTCAGTTCAGTTCGAGGATATTAAGGCTGTGCGCGGCCCGAAGGGGTTGCATTTGGCGGCTTCATGTTGGTTTGTGTGCAGCACTATTCGTCGGTCGATGTCGGAGTGGGGTAGCAGATGATGAGGGCGACCAGGACTGGAGGGGGAGGTACATTTTGAATCCGGGCAGGTCATCTGATCTCAGTGCGTGTCGCGGTTTTATAGCCTCGCCGGTGCACGATATGTTTCATCCTGAAGATAACCCGGTGCCGGACCGAATTCCTGACATCGCGATGGGTAAATGCAATTCAGTCGAGTCTATCATCCAGATCGACGAATCACCGCCATTGCGTACTCTCAATGCGGTCGCGTTACAATCTTACACCCGTGAGTGCAAGCTCTGCGAGCGTAACGGAGACTGGACGCTGACAAGATGTGCATTCACAGACTCTTCGCTCACACACCTCAGAGCCAGTCCTTTTTGACTTGTTTTCCTGATTGGAAAAGAAGTTGAAAATGCTTCAGACACATTTTCAAGCCATATCCAAGGCGTTTTCCGCTTTTTGGGATTTTCAAGTCGTTTTCCACAGTGGGAAACAGGGCTGAAAAGGACAGGTTGCGGGGTGTGTCAGGCTCGTGATGTTTCATTCACTCGCCAATGACGATTCACAACCGACCAAGTTGCCCTCTCGCCGCAAACCGCCAGACATCCCAGTTTTTCAGCGTTGCGGCGCGACACAGTCGCATTTTGGAGAAGGATGTGGGACGGTTCGTCGCAACTAATGCAACCCGAGCAAGTTCACAAGTTTGCCGGGTCTTTTTGTTGAGGAGGCACTGCGGAAGTCGCAGCAGAGTCGTGCGTTGACACCCAAAGAATCTCATCGAGGCCGTGTTTCTATGAGGAGGGTCTTTAGATCGCGTGTTTGTGATTAGCAGGTGACGAGGGCGCCACGGGAGAGAGGCGAACTTGGAGATGATCATGAATCAGCTGCGCTGTATTTCATACACTTCAAGCAGCCTTAGCCCTCCGCCGGGATTTTCAACTTATCCCAATGAACCTACGGGCGCTGTAGCCGGCGGCGCTCGAAGAAATTGTTCTAGCATGTGCTCTGAGTCAATGATTTGTCGATGATACCGAAAATTTGAGCCGGGCACCGCGCGGGCAGACTCAGAGCAATCTCAAAAATGAGGCAGGTCTACCTCTGGCGCATTTTTGACCCGCACAGGAGGTTGAATTATCCTTGTGAGGACGGTAAAGGAACGAAAGGTGCGAGGCACGGAGTTAAACGCCCGGGAGCTTTGGTGCCGGCTCCGCGTGCACCGCCACCACAACGCCGCTTGCCCGCTGCCATTCTTGCGCTCTGGCTTTCAGCGCAGTTCTGCGCGCTGTACGTGAACTCGATGCTCAGTTGTTGCGCGCCTGTATGAACACGCGCCGCATGGCGCTCTGGCTGCCGGATTTCTCGCGGCGCCTTTGCTCAGCCTTCCCCGCGAGTCACCGCGCGGCTTGCGCTTCACGCCCACTCCGGCTCCTTTCTCTTTAACTGTGATCCCTGCGCCACTCTGTCTACTACGAGCGTTGAGCTTTTCCTGCGCGGTCCTGATGTCACAGCAGGCTGGGCGAGTGCGCGAGTACACCATGCTCTTTCCCATCCTGCACTCCCACCGTAACTTCGTACTGCTCAGCTGCGCGCCTGCTCCCCGACCACATGCTCAGCACATTTTTTGCACACTCTGCCGCGGTTGCGGCGTCCATCACGTCGAGCTTTGCGCTCAGCCGCGCCTGATGCGCCGACGAGCATGCGCGTGGCGCAACCAGACGCGATCTCAAGTCTACCTACAGATACTCTGCCCCTTTGTCCCACGGTCAGAAAGTGGACCTTGTCCTCTTCGATTCGCCTATAGCAGCCGCTGGTTCTCACCGGGCATGAGACGCGAGTTCAATGCATCAAGGGGCGTGCGCCGTGATTCCACATCCCCCACAGAGCTCACTGCCATCGGGCGCCTTGTCTCTGCGCGTTCGTCTGGGCCTCAGAGAGCGCGCTTCCCTCGTCACTCTGTACCGCCGTCGCTGTCGTATGCGCAGAGAACTTTGATCGCTGTCCGATCGCGGCCGAACACTGCTTCCCTCCGTTCCATCACCTGCCGTTCGTGTGTTCACACTCAAAAGGAGGAATATTATGTGCTCGTTGGTACTTCTAGGGTCCTTTTCCATTTTCCAATATCTGTACTTCGAGATCAATTTCATGCAACTCCACAGCTGGCTCGGGCTTGGTTCTGCGGCTGACTGCTCTACGCTGCCATCACTCTCAGGCTCAACTCCTAGACAGGGTCTGTGTTCCGACCTCTGGCGTTACTTGCATACTCAGCTGCTCACTCACACCTCTGTTCCGGCTCTGATTCCCATGTACCCACCTCTTTTAGTCGCGCGCGACCGATCCATGCATTTCGGGTCAACGCACACCACCTCATCGCTCCCAGTCAGCGGCGTAAACTCTGAGTCTGCAAGCTGCGATACGTATCCCAGGCCTAACTTGCTGTCTCATAGCGACTCTGCGCCCTACGTCGCTCGACTGTGACCGAATTTTCCGGCCGATATAACAGGTCGGTGCCCCGCCAGCGCAGATGTGCTCCACCGCCGTCGCCGCCGCCGCATCCATGACCAAGCCTACTGTTTGCAATAAGCTCCCAATGTGCGAATGCTGTTGAGCTCGAATATGTAGAGCTGTGCAACTGGCGTTTGGCGTCGGTCTTTCTGCGTTCGCATTCTGTTATCGCAAGGTGGAGCAGATGACGAGGGCGGACCGTGAAAGGGGACGACGTTGGCCATGATGGAAGCTGCTGGATCTGTCTCAAGGACGCGAGCTGACCGCCTTTTATACACCAACGGGCTGCCGGCAATGTGCCGGGATGCTATCTGTCGCGGCCGACTCGCCGGCGGGAGCTCTGGTTTGCACGCTGCATAACTCCCGCCGTTCTAACATTCGCCGCAGTTGCCGTCTCTCGCGAATTACGCGATATTCGAGTGGAGTCCTCACTAGCTCGCTCCGATCGTTACACAAGCGCCCTGGTGGTGTACGTGTGCACCAACGCAGTCCATAAGATGCAACTCGCCGGCGCTGATTCATGACTCGCGCAATATCAGTTGGTCCCATAATAGCCGCAGTGACGTGCATTCCAAGTGGTGAAGCTGTCTTATTGCTTCGCACTGCCGGTATACTGCTGTCATCATGTTTGATCCAAGGGAGCAGCAGATGATGAGAGTGGGGGCGGGTGAACGGACAGCGGCAGTAGCATTCTTCAGACGGCCAAATGGCTGGCTTTTACTTATATAAAGGGACTGGGATGAAGGTCCAGTGAGACGCTGGCTCGGCGCCTCAGCCTACTCAAGTGACTCGCCATCTGCGCTAACACTCTCAGTCCGGCTCTCCCACGCTCATAGATTACCGCGCCCGTCGCAGCTGTCGTGCTCGTTCTCGGTCCAGTTTTTCTCTTCTTCTGGGTTCGGCACCTATGGCTGGAATTAACATGCATCGGAATGTTCCTGTTGTCAGATATATACAATGGAATAGCACAGGGTTTAGACAGTGCCACGGTATGAATCGCCTCGGTCAGTCACAGGGCGACGAGCGGAACGCCGCTACAGAAGCAACTGATTCGGCGGGAATGGCACGCATTCAATGTCTTGACTAGAGTCTCCATGGGCAAGGCGGAGAAGTTGTCCACCTCAAGCATTCGGAGGCGCGTAAGCTGTGGTAGCTTCAAAAGCCTGGTGATGTCAAAGGTGGCATCTCTATCATTTAACATAATGCAGAGACTGTGCAGCGGCAGTTCTGGTGGTGCGTAGGCCAGCAACTGGCGAGGGAGTACGTCGGGGTCTGGCATTATGCCGAAGTCCAAGCTCTCGAGGTGAGCGAAAGCCAAAAACATGCGCTTCAGAGGCGCGAGAAACCTGTCCGGTCTGGTGCTATTGAATTGGAAGGATTTCAAGTTGGGTGCAAGGTCGACCAGAGCGCCCGAAAGTATACCGTTGTCCGCTAGAGGCTGACAAGCGGAGACTGGGCTGCACCAGAGACTCAGCCGTTTGAGGGAAGATCGGGAAGCCTGAAGAATGCGCACGCCGGCCTCGAGCCAGAAAGGACCACTCAAAAACAAGGTGTGGAGTTTCGGAAGAGTGAACTCGGTGGCCGGCAATGGGTGAAGGATTTCATCATGCTCAGGTGTCGATCGCTCGTCGAAGTCCACGGCCAAATCGCGGAGGCCGCGCATGTGCGCGAGAACCTCAAGAACAGCTGCTGCGAGGTCCGGGGTTTCTGCTCCACGAAGGATTGTGAAACTGAACGATTGGAGATTGACAAAGTGGTTCATCTGCAGGGCCGCCGAATATGACGGCACATCGCATAGAACGAGACGGCGGATTTGGGGGCACGAGCTCCCGAACTGCCTAAGGCACGAGGTTGGAACGACCGATCGATGTTGTTGGGTCAGGAAAATATGATGCCCTTGATTCAGGAACAGATGGCGAGCTGAACGCGACACTGTGAGCGTGTGCGCTTCGCGAGACTGAAGCAGTGCCAGGGGTGCCTCCGGATGGATATCCTCAGCGTCGATTGCAACGGGAGGATACAGGTGTGCGCGCATTCGACAACCGTAGGTGATGGCGTAAGAGCAAGACACACTGACTTGGATTGATGCCGATGCCTCGGAAGAATGTAAGGTTTCTCAGCGTGACGCCCCCACATTCTACACAGGACTGGTTCTGCAGGTGTCAAATACTGAGGGCACAGTCGAAGGTTTGCAAGTTGAGTGTTTTGAAACTTGCAGCTCGACCGCCCGATGCCTCGACCTCCTGACTTCATCGGTCACTTGAATCAAAATCGAAACTATCACGGCGCGTGCAAGCAAGAGAACAAAGCGAAGAAACAGACAGACTAGAATTATAAATACTCTAAACCCACAACAAACGGTCACACCACCGGCCTACGCCAGCGCCCGCGCGTACTTTTTACAACAACAGCGCAAGAAACAATACCAACACCGCGACGCGCACGCGTAACACCGGAGTGCGTCACGCACGAGTGCCTCTCGCGCCGACAGATCATACAGGCGCTACGACCGCTCAGGCGGCTGGTGCAACCTGAACGTCCGCCTCGTGCTTCTCCTCAATGCGCCCCTTCTCGCTCTCGTGCAGGCTGGCGACCGAGTCCTCCTCGCGCAGCCCAAGGTTAGACAGGTCGTACCCGTTCTCCGCGAGGTACGCGCGGAACTGCACATGGCGTTAGCGGCTCGAAAAATGTAAAAGGCGAGAGGATAAGGACGAATCAACACCAAAGGTGCCAAGCAGACAAGACGTAGCAATACGGGCTCGCTGGGCGCAGCCAACACGTTGCGTGGAACACCCAGCATACCGCGCGCGCGGTCATCAGCGCACTACTGCACCAGCATGGACGCTGTTTGCTACATGGCGAGCCGCGCACAATAAACCAATGTATATCGAGCCCCCATCGCCGGCGTAGACGCTGGTGACGCGATACCAACGGTTTCACGCAGAGCACGCAGATTTTGCTCCAGAGTACCAAACTCGGTGGGGGTCTCAGAGCCTGTGGCCGCTGTCCATGAACAGGGAATCGCGCACAAGTTACCGGGCATACACCTGCTACACCGCGAGCTGCAGACCACCTGTAAGCCGAGGAGCGCATCGACACCGACGCGTATCCAGTACGCCGGCATCGACACGCACCAGAGTTCCCAGAGCTCGCAGCCACACAGTGCGCGGGCTACGCCGTTGTACGCGAAGAGGGACGGCGGCCCGCGCGTCAGAAACGGCGCGGTACGCACACAGCACATCCGCAGGGCACGGCGAAGGAGAAGGAAAGAACCGCAAAGTCAGAAAGAAGAAGACACGAACCTTGCGGTCCTCTTCGACCATACCGTCGTGGCTCAGCGGCACGATGAAGAAGTACGTCACCGCAGCACTGAGCACCGCGAGGCCGGAGCCGATCCAGAACGGGCCCGTGTTCGCCTGGTCCGCGCCACGCTTCTCGAACGCGGCGATGATGGGCGGGAAAGCTGCGAGGAGCGTTAGCGGACGTGCAGAGCGGACGCGATGAGCAGAAATGCGATGGAATAAGGAGTATGAGAAGGGTAAATGAAACGGGCCAGATGCGCGAGCGCCAGGAGATACACACGAAGCTGGACATTGCAAGGGGCAAGAAGCAAAACGCAGTCCGGAAGGGGATAGAGCCGGGAACAGCGGGGAGTAAGTGAAAGTGACGGCACGCGGGCGTGACGGACGACGAGGACAGATAGGAGCGTCGAATGGGACGGGCGACGCTCGAAAGCGAGGGCGCAAGCAACGCAACCATCTTCCGCAACAGCGACGGCTCGCACACTTGCGCTAGCCAGCGATCGCGCATCGATGCGTACGACTGTTCGCGCATCCAGCCAGCAGCGATTCGCGCGCCTATGGCAGCATCATCTGCGCGACACCACCGGTTTCAAGCCCCCCGCGCGGCGACGGTAAGGGTATCTGCGTGGACACAGCGTCGACGGGCGCGGCGTCATCAGAGCAGTCGAAAAGAAGGCGGAAGAAGGATGAAGTCGACAACCCATTGGCGTGACGAGGCCCGGCCAGTCCTCGCGCGACTAGGCCGCGAGTTGCGCAGCAGCGCCACCCAGGTTTGCGCGCATAGACAGTCCGCCCCGCATTCACGCATTCATGCGCCGCCTGCATGCGCGCGGCTCGCCCGGCGCTTGCGCGAGCAGACCGCCCAGGCGCGGCGCATGGACGCCGTCGACGTTCGCGCTCCTAGGCCGCCAGTATTCCGGTGGCGAGTGGCGATAACGCCTGCTGCCGCACGGATCTGCGCAATTGCGCCGTCTGCCACGTTCGCGCGAAGACACCGTCGGTGTTCGCGCCACAACGTCACCCACGCCCGCGGGACGACATCGGCCCAATCCGCTGGACGAGGGCGGCAGCCATCGCGCGCAGACGCCACTGAGTCTGCACAACTGCGCCGCCGCGGCCACCGCCCAAGGCCGTTAGCCTTCGAGTGACCGCCAGCGCGCGCGCGACGACATGACCACGTTCGCGCGACGGCCCGGCTCGCGTTCGCGCGGCTCGACCAACATCCTTCGCGTGACGGCAATGTCCGCCCGCGCGCGACACCACCGCCCGCATTCGCTGCGACAACACCGCCCGCATTTGCTGCGACGACGCGGCCAGCCGCACGCACCGTATGCGTGCGTGCACAGGCGGCGTTTGCACGACTCGCTACGACCTGCAACGACGCGGTCTGCGCCTGCTCAACGAGCGGTCCGCGCCTGCTCAACTAGCGGTCCGCGCCGGGTCAACCACGCCGTTCGAGGCTCGCGCGAGTGGGTCGGTCACGCGCCAACCGCCATGACTGGGCCGTCGACCCGCGCGACCTGCAACGACGCAGTCGGCGCCTGGTTAAACACGCCCTTCGAGGCTCGCGCGAGTGGGTCGGCCGCGCGCGCCCGCCAACCGCCACGATTAGGCCGTCGACCCGCGCGACCTGCTCAACTATGCAATCGGCGACGCCGTCGCGTTTCGTCGCTGGCGCAGGTCGTCCGCCGCGCGCCCGCCAACTGCCACGACTAGGCCATCGACCCGCGCGACCTGCTCGGCGACGCCATCACGTTTCGTCGCTGGCACAGGTCGTCCGCCGCGCGCCCGCCAACCGCCACGAGGCCGTCGACCCGCGCGACCTGCGCAACTACGCAATCGGCGACGCCGTCACCTTTCATCGCTGGCGCAGGTCGTCGCCCGCGCGCGCGTCAGCCCAGCTCGCGCGTCAGCCCAGCTCGCGCGTCAGCCCAGCTCGCGCGCCAGCCTCAACTCGCGCGCCAGCCCAGCTCGCCGCGCAGCTGCGCAACTCGCGTAACGACGCAGCCAGCCTCCCCATCGCCCGCCCCAATCACGCACACGCACACACGACAAGCAATCGCGCGCGCGCCAGCCAGAGGGCCGATCCCACGCACAAGGCGCGCGGGAAAGGAGCAGCGATGGGCAAGCAAGCCATCCGCGCACCGACGCGCTCGGCCCCGGTCACGCACTTCGCGCGCACACGCACGCACGCACGACAGGCAATCGCGCGCGCCGATCCCGCGACCGAGGGGCGCGGGAAAGAGTAGCAATGGGTGGGCAAGCGGGGCATCCGGCCTCTCCATCGCCCGCCCGTCACGCACTCCGTAGAACGGGAGGGCGCAGGAAAGGAGCAGCTATGCGTGGACAAGCGGCCGTCACGGGCGCGCGCGCACGAGATAAAACGGGGTTGATGACGGAGGGCCGGCGACGGCGAACAAGGTAGAAATGTCCGCACTGGAAACGTGCGCGCAACGTAGAGCCGAACAAGCAGGGGTAGAAGTGGGAACGTGTCGAGCGGCGTATATCGGGCCAGAACGGACGCAGGGAGCCAAACGAAAAGGAAAGAAACAGCGAGAAAGAAACCAAGCAACCAAAAACGCAAAAAAAACGCAAAGAACGCACCCCAGGTCCCGACGAAAGCGCCAACCTTGCCAATCGCAGCCGCCGCGCCGTAGTACTGCCCGCGCACGGCCGTCGGGCCCGTCTTGCTCGCCAGCAGGCCGAGGCAGTTGCCCGGGCCTGCCGTTGGGATAGGGTAGACACAAGCAAGCAAGCAAGGATACGGACGACACGCGAGCGCGAGCGATGCAGAAAAAAAACCAAGCGTCATCAATCAGCACCCCATCCACCCTCCCACACCCAAAACAAAGAAAAACGCACCAAGCTCCCCGAAACTCAAGAAAATGCCATACAGCACGGCGAAGCCGCCGATGTGCCGCGAGAGCACGCCGTAGCAGCCGCTCATCACGAAGCCGAAGAGCGCCTGGAAGAGCAGGCCGACGATCTGCCGGGCGGGCGTTAGCGGGCGTTAGCGAGCTCGTTGCGGTGTGGGGTGAGCGGTAGCGGTAGCAGCGGCAGCGAGGCGGGGAGACCGGTAGCAGTGGCAGCGGGGCGGGAGAGTGGTAGTGAGGCGGGGAGAGGAGAGGAGAGCGGTAGCGGGGCGGGGAGAGCGGCATGCGAGGTGGTTGCGGAAGGGACGGCAGCGGTAGCGTCTCGTTGCGATGTGGGAGAGCGGCAGCGAGGCGCAGAGGAGTTGTAGCGAGCCGGAAAAGGGACGGCAACGGCAGCGAGCTCGTTGTGGGGAGAGCGGTAGCGAGGAGAGGAGAGCGGCATGCGAGCTCGTTGTGAGGAGAGGAGAGCGGGAGCGAGCTCGTTGCGTTGTGGGGAGAGCGGTATGCGAGGCGGGGAGAGCGGTAGCGGGGCGGGGAGGGCGGTAGCGAGCTCGTTGTGGTAGCGAGGAGAGGAGAGGAGAACGGCATGCGAGGTCGGTACAGAGGGGGGCGGTTGGGACGGCAGCGCCAGCGAGGTGGTTGCGCTGGAAGAGCGGTAGCGAGCCGGAAAGGGACGGCAGCGGCAGCGAGATGGTTGCGGCTCGGACGGAAGCGGCAACGGTTGCGCAAGGGGCGGAAGCGCGGTGGAGACGGGCAGAGCGCGGTCACGAGGCAACAGGAGCGAGGCGCGCGCTGCGGGAGAGGGTGGGCGCGAGCCTCGTCTGCACCCTCCCCCGTCGTGTTGCCCTGCCCCATGACCATCTCGCAAACGCCACCGTCACGCCGTCCCCCTTCGGGCGCGAGAAGAGCGGCAGCGGTTGCGAGACGAGCGGCAGCGCGCGCGTGTGGGCGGGCGGGCGGGAACGGCAAGCGCGCAGCTGGATGGACGTGCAGGGCGTTGAGAGGGAGGCGAAGCAAGGGGGCGCGGAAGGCACGAAGATGGACGCGGGATGGGCAGGGAAGGCGCGTACGCACCATGGTATACTTGGGGCCCAAGATATCGACGACGAACGCGCCGATGAGGGTGCCGGGCATATAGAACAAGCTGCACCATCATCAGCGCACCATCCAACCAAACAAGCGGGGCGCACTTGACAACGACATTCCAGCCAAACACCACCGTCAGCGCCTTATTGCCATGGGTGACGCGGTCGACGATGAGCGAGGAGTACAGGCCAAAGGGGTAGACGATAAAGTCGTATAGGAACCATGTGAAGGAAATCGCCGCGAGGCCTTTCCAGTAGCGCTTGAAGATGAGCCAGTAGGGGACTTTGCGGCGCATGGCGCCCTCCTTGTAGCGCGTGGGCTCCTCCATGCGCAGGCGCCAGATGAAGACGGCGACGGCGGGGATGAAGCCGAGGCCGAGCGAGATGCGCCACACCGCGCGCAGGTGCGAGTTGCCGAAACTAGCAAAGCATCAGTATCAGCGTTTCTTTCTTCCTTAACACGGGGCGGGGAGAACGTACATCCAGACGAGGACGAGCGGCACGAAGGCGCTGACGACAAAGCCGAAATCGATCATGGAGTTGGTGGCGAGGGTGAACCAGCGGTGCTGGGCCTTCTTGCTGATGCCCTCCTCCTCGCTCTGCTCGCTCGCGGCGACGGAGCCGCACGGGTACTCGGCGCCGACGCCGATGCCCAGCAGGAACCGGTACGCCGAGAGCGACGCGAGCATCCCGCCGATGCTGCCGTGCGCGCCCGCCGACGACGCGCTGAGGAGCGAGAAGAGCGCCACGATGCCCGTTGCCGTCATCTAAGGCGGGCGCGGCGAGCGTCAGCGAGCCGCACAAGCCGTGTTGGAATGGGCGCCAGGACGCACCATGCCAAACTTGCGCCCAAAGCGGTCGCTCAAGTATCCAAAGCTGAGCATGCCGACGATGGTACCGGCAAAGGCGAGCGAGGAGAGGGTGGTGCCGTAGTCGTGCTTGTCGATCTCGGTGGGGTACAGCCGCCGCAGGATCGTGTTCACGCTGCCTATCACGCCGTTCGCATATCCTTTACACAGCGCGTCATCAGCAAGCGCCTTCTGGAACCACCGAGCGCGTTGTGACGCCCCAGCGCGTCGGCCAGCGAGCGCGGCGCGAACGTACCATCCGAAAAGAGCGCGGTGCCGCATCTACAGTCCACGCGATAACACCCATCGTCAGCCAGCGTCAATCCAAGCCAGCGTCAGGACGCACGCAAAGATAAGCGAGATACGGCCAAGGGGCAGCTTGCCGCCAGTCTCGACGTCCGCCATGGCGCGTTAGATGAAGGGCAAGAGGGAAGGAGGGAAGCAACCGGGCGAGCATGCCATGTGGAGTCCCATCGTTTTTGACGGCGAGCGGCGGAATGATCCGCGTCGCCGCAATGAGCTTCCTTGCCCGGACGAACGTGCGATGGCGGTCGACGGAGGCCGCTTAACGAGTACATTTATTGTCCTGCATTCCGCGCGTGGGCCCGGATGGGTCGTCCCCTATTTTCGTGGACTCACCGTTGAAATTCCTCCGTACTTATTTCAGTCTTTCAGGCACACACCTGCAGCGATCTCCAAGTCCAAACACCTCATCTCCACCGCCGCAGCGTCTCCCTCCCAACTCCCAACGCCCGCCGGCCTTCTCAAATGTCCGACGTCAAAAGCAAGACAGCTTGTCCCCGCTCCTGACGCTGCTTGTCCGCGACCGAGCCGCATGATCCCCGGGCGCCAAGATAACGATGGCCGGCATGCAAGCATCAGATAGTGATAGTGATTATCTTACGTTCTTGGCTCTCCTGAGTCCTGTCGAGTCGGTGTTCCTCAAACGCCGCGATAAGTAACAGATCATATCATACTTAATTTTCTGGAGGATCTCTCAATTTCAACCAGGTGAGGTCGTTCCAGTCGTAGCACAGCACCGCAATAGTCTATGGTGAGTTGGATTTATTCAGAGTGCAGTGCGGCACTGTTCTTACAATTGTTCATGGACCAAGGAAGTTGCTGCTAATTTTAAGAACCGCGGAAAGTGGCACCCCCGAGTCCCAAATCGTTCATTCTCAGCATTGGCCGGAGACTTTTACCCTATACTTGGGACAAGTACAAACTGCATCTCGCCAGGGATTGACGCACAACTAGTCTCCTTTGCATCCTCTATTGGAAGATAGTCGTTCCAATTAGAACGCACAACAGGTCGCTGCCAGTACAGTATTAACTCAGCTTTGGAAAGGAAATACAGTATCGATCATCAGACAGCCAGCAGTCATTGGAATTCCAGTAAACAAGGCTCTGTCGTTTGTATTGGCAGCATCTTCTTAGCTTGTACCTATACTGACATTGAAAAGCGAGACTCAGAATCGGCGAACAGTCGCCCGCGAAGCCTCCGTTAACCTTCTCCGAATCATCCGCCTGCACGACTCGGACCGCGGTGCTCCCCAAATCCTGCTGGCCGCTGAACTCTGTCTGCTATATCTATCGGCATCATCTAGCTATAGGGGCCCGTCACCCCTTGCGCTGGGCTGCTGGTTCTGTCATTCTTCCTCAGGCTGTCTTGCGCTGCTATACACTGCCCCGCTTCCCATACTGTGTACGGACCTCGACGCGAGGCTTGCAGTCGTACAAAATTGCGCGCTGCACCCTTCTCTTATCCGCTCCCCTTTCTATAGTACTCGTCCTCTTTCGCCCGTCCCCTCATTTCCGCTGTCTTTTCATTTCGCTGGAAACCATCTGCGCTGTCTTTTCGTTTCGCTGGAAGCTGACCCAGACTCGAAGTTGAAGTTGCGGAGCCTCCGACTGCGTAGCCGACCAAGACGACTGCGTAGTCGGGCGCCGGCGCAACACCGCTCGCGCCGGGATGGGAGAACCTGACACTGCCCCCTGGTTCCAGGAGGATTCCAGGTGGAATTCCGGTGGAAAACCTGCTCCAGACAAAATATTTTCTAAGGGGTAAAAAATTATGTTAGACATCACAAATAAGGTTTAGAGATGCACAGCCGCCTCAGGAAACATGAAAACGTTCTAGTAACCTAACCTAACCTAACCTAACCTAACCCCTAACCTAACCCAACCTAACCTAACTCCTAACCTAACCTAACCTAACCTAACCTAACCTAACACTTAATCACAGTTTTTGATGAATTTCCACATTGTTTCCAGTGGAATTCCACCGGAATTCGGCCATTCTGGCCCATCTGATCCAACAGTCCAGTGGAATTCCACCCAAATTCCACCTTAGGGGGTATACCATCAAAATATGATGGATTTGACATTCTGACACTTTTTTTGCATAGTTGCATTTTTCCACCTGGAATCCACCTGGAATTGGGGGGCACAGTCACTTACAGCGGGATGGGCCTGTAAACGAAACGCTCTCCAACTCTGAACAGCTGCTCTCCCGCTCTGGACGGCGGCTCTCCGACTCTGGACAGCTACTCTCCGAATGCAACTCTGGACGGCTGCTCTCTAACTCTGGTCAGCTACTCTCAATCTCAGGTCGGCTGCGTACATATGTACATTGGATGCGCCGTCGCCTCTCCTTTGGATGCACAGTCATCCTTCATTCGGATGCGTCATCGCCCTTCCTATGGATGCGCCGTCGCCTCCCCTTTGGACGTGCCGTCGCCTTTCATTCGGACGCGCCGCCCTCCCCTTTGGACGCGCCGTCGCCCTTCCTATGGATGCGCAATCGCCTCCCCTTTGGACGCGCCGCCCTCCCCTTGGGACGCGCCATCTCCCTTTCTATGGACGCGCCATCTCCCTTTCTATGGATGCGCCCTCGCCTTTCCGTTGGACGCGCCGTCGCCTTTCATTCGGACGCGCCTCCGCCCGTCCGCCTGTGGTATCTCGTCTCAGCGTCGGCAGCAGCTCTAGCCTCGAGAGAACTCTGGCGCGCGGCTACGCAAGCGTGACCGTCCGCGGCGCAGTTGCGCGAGCGTGAGCATCCGCGGCGCAGTTGTGCGAGCGTGACTGTCCTCGGCGCAGTTGTGGGAGCGTGATCGTCCGCGGCACAGTTGCGCGAGCGTTGACCGTCCGCGGCGCACTTGCACGCGCTCGTTCGCCCGCCGCGTCGACGCGCCGTCATTTGCACCGAAGACCGCGACGGTGTCGTACAGCAGCGGTCAGGCGAAGCGATGCTGGCATAGATAAACAGCGCCCGCGTGCGCAGTGGGCGGCGCAGGGTCACAACCGCCGTCCAATTGGCCGTTCGGCGACTGCGGCGCTGGCAGAGGCGCGGTTGAACAATGCAGGCTGACCGCGCTGTCGCACACTGCAGGCTGACCGCGCTGGCCCACCGCGCGTCGGTGTCTGCTCGTGCGCGGCGCCGAGTTCGACGGCTCACAGTCAATCATGCGAAGCTACAATCATAATCCATTCTTCCGTACGTACGTTTATTCGACGTCCTTCCCGTCCTCCGCTGCCGCGCGCTCTAATGAGCTGGAACACTCCGGGACTGCGACGTCGTGTCTACGCACCAACTCGAAGCTCCGACCTGATCTGCGGAACGGAGCGCTACTGCAATTGTATGGTGCACTGGAAAACCAAAATAGCGCTCAGTTAGTTATCTCCTGTGAGGTAACTAACACGTTACTAACATTAGGTGTTAGTAACACCATGTTAGTAACATTGTTAATAACAGTTGTGCTTATATAATACAATGCAGGTTGAGGATGTATCCTGGTCTTCTCCGGGGTCAGTAAATAGCATACAAGAGGTACTCTCAGCAAGCTCTGAGGTCAAAGGCACATGTTAAGCTCTCCGGGACACTTCATTGAGATCCACACAGCAAGTGGAACACTCAGGTATATGAGGATCAGCCAAAATTTCCCACTTCCAGGCAATATAAGACATTTGGAGGCTGTGAGAAGTGAGATTCACCCGATCAAAGTCACTCAAGGGCCAGGATCCCTTCCTCAGCTGGCGGCTCTGATGTGCTTGTGAAGTTAATAACACGACCGTCCCTCAGCACAGGCGTTACTAACGTGTTACTAACTAACACGTTAGTAACAAAGTTAGTAACTTTCAGTAACTAACTGAGCGCTAAACCAAAACGAACTATCCGTACGACTCTCAAAGGTCTTCTGAGCCACAGCGGGAGAGTTCAATAGTAATCGCTATGCAACATACCTGATGAGAGCTTCCGACCGTAAGAGAACGCCAATGAAGTTGTAGAGAGTCGCGGAAACACCTCCGTCCAGAAGGGCGACTTGCCCCCGAACCACCATGTTCACCAGGAGTGCCACTGGCCTCCATCGCCGTAGACGGCGTCTGCTACTAGCAAATGGTCCCTACGACCCATGTATTCCCTGGAACTTCAGTCTACGAGCCGCAGCTAGGTGCGGGCGCCGGAAGCACGTTCGCGAGGGCGATCGGGCTGGCGCAGGCGAAGACACGAATGGTAGTTCGGTATCATCTGCACCACACGACCTGTGGTCCAATCCAATGCCAGGTAGCGGGCCTGGCATGTAACAGGACGCCCGAGGTCGCGCAAGCTCCCTTTGAGTATGCCCTCTCGGCGGGCCGTCGGGGGCGAACTCCGACACCGGGCCGCGGCTTTCAGCCAACACATCACGCACTCATCGCAGCAACCCGCACGCCGCGCCTGTCCCCACAGCACATGCAGCGCGAATCCTCGTATCCTTGCCAGACGCGTCCTGGTCGACGCCCGCCCGATGCGCCATATGCGTGCCACCCCCGATAATGGCACAACAATCCAAATGCGCCACGAGGCTCATTGAAAGGCAAACCCACCTACTTAAAGATGGCCTGAGACTGCACCGCTGCGCCGTCCCCGGAGCATCATGCCCTCTCGCGCAGACACCCCTCGGTCGAGCCCTCGCCCTACATCTCCCCGTTATGAGCGCTATCCCGGTCCTGGTCGATCCGCATCCCCTTCTCCACCGCCAGGCCGTCACTCGGCCCCCTCGGAGGCGCCAGCAACCCCCCACCAACCCGGCGCGACGCCGAACCTCTGGTCGGCTGGGCGGAGGCAACGTGTCCAAGAAGCCCTCGAGGTCATTGAGCTCGACCTGGTGAGCGGACACCCGTTTGACAAGAGCGCGCCACTGAACGCCACTCTAGACCTACTGGCACGGCGTTCTTGACGCCCAGAACGGTACGATAGACCAAAGGTGCCCAGAGCAGCGCGGCGGAAACGTACGGTTGCTCCCACTGAATGCGGCCCCTACTCATGTCTCGCAGCTTGAAGTTCACTACCTACGCGGCTTCATCGACGGCGCACGCGCACGCACAAGCGCTCAAGCAGATGACCAGGCCGGCGGCCACGTACCTAGAGCCTCGACCAGCTGCGAGCAGGGTGTATCGTCCAGCCAAGACGGGCACGCTGGAGGTCGCGCACCTACAACGCCCTTGGACGCCCAGGACATAGCCACCGCCCATAACGACATGGCGGTCGATGATATCGAATATAATAGGGCGCCAACGGGCGTAGCCATCGATGTCGACGACGCAGAAGAGCTCATCCTTCCCGGCGCCTTCCTGCGGCCAGCAGTCGCACCGTCTCCGCGACTGGCACGGCACCTGCACCCGTCCACTGACCCCTTTGTGGCCCATGCGCTCCCAGGAGTCCGCCTCCCCGACGGCGTCGATCGCGACACGCTGGCACGGACATGGGATCCAGCGCTACGCGCGGAGCTCATTAGCCTTGATGGTGAAGTAGCATGGGTGCGATCCGAATACCAGTCCTCCCCGGCCGCCCTGCATTTCCTGGCGGCCGTTATCTACGCCCTCTGGGCATACGAGTTCCCAGGCACAGTCCCGCCACGCACGGTGATCCCTGACGGCACAGAAGGCGTAACGCCGACCTCCATCGCCGTCATTGCCCCTCGGTACCAGGTCGCTCACGTCACATCAATCGGCACGTGGTCAACGACCTGGGCGTGTGTTCAGGCCTTCCCGAACCGCCCCCTACCCTCTCGTTTCGTCTGCACCCTCGAGGGTCCGCCCATCCCTCGCCGCGGATTCCAGATCGTCCATCGACTCGTCGAGAGGGCCATCGCCGAGAGCGTGAGAGTCGGAGACTTCCTCCTGGCACATGGGGCCGCAGTAGACGAGACAGTAGCCTCGCTCGATGTCGAGTACGTCCAGCCCAGGCGCAACGGCTCACACCTGCATCTCTGGAACATTTTTCTCACGCCGCCATCAGCGAACGAAGCCACCAACTACTACTGGCGCTCTTTGATAGCGACGCTACGCCCGTACGACCCGTCAGTGGGGGAATTCAGAGCCATCAGCCTCCCGCTCCACTGCGAGACCTGCGGGAACGTGCGCCACACCACCGACACGTGCCCGACAATCTCGATGCCGGAATGGCTGGGCTTTGTCCCGCGCCTAACGGACGCCTTTGAGCACGACACTGACGGCACACACGACTCAGTGCTCGGCGCTGGCGGGGCCCCGCTCGTGGTAGCGGCACCGAGCAGCACTGCCAAATCGGCCGACCGTACCGTCGAGACCGGCTCTGCTGCAGCCGCCGTCGTACTCGGGACCGCCAAAAAGAAACACGCATCAGCTGAACGCGCCTTCGGCAATGGGGGCCACACGCGCCGCTCTAAGTCTCGCCGCCTGTGAAGTACCGTGCCCTCCCTCACCCATCCTGCCCATGTCCTCCAAGTAAACTTTCACCCCTAATACACTATATCCCTCCTTTCTGACCACGCCGAGGCTTGTACCGCCGACCTGAAGAGGTGCCACTGAACCACCGTGGTCCCCCATAACGGGTATATAAGAACACGCCCGTAATCGCCCGCCTGAGACATGGACTCCCCGCCCCCATACTCGCGTGCTGACGGCGACAGACGGGTGAATGTCCCGGCACATGGTGGCCAACCAGCCCCGTGGATAGGACACATGGACGCTACAACCGCGGCCATCCGTTCCTTCGAGGACGGAGTGGCAGACGGTCGCTCACTCAACATAGGCGAGAAGAAGCCGCACTTAGGCGCAGCCTTCCTGGAGCTTCACTACCTGCGGGGGATAGCCTTCGGTGCGTACGACAGGCGCAACAGGCCCGATGCGCCGACCCCAGCCAACTCCCACGACGTTACGCGCTCTCCGGACTTCCAGTTCGTGCGCGACCTGGCACCGAACCCGTGGCTGCCTCCAGCCATTCTCCCAGCCCCGTTTGAGCGGGCAATGCGCCTCCCGAGGCACGCACGCGCCCCGATGTCATCGGAGCCATTCTCAGTAACGAGCATGCCACAGCTCCCGTTGCCGGAAGGGGTGTGCAGGGAATGGCTCTCATGGTCTTGGACTGAGCCACAGCGCAGCGACCTGTTCGACCTTGAGGGCTTTGGGTGCTGGATGACCCCCGAGGGCCAGCAGTTACACGCTGCGTCCACGGGCGAGGTGCGGGACGCGATCACCCGTATAGGTGACCACCTTTTCCCTGATCAGCCTCCCCTTGAGGTTCACACGCCGCTTACCTGGTTGTCTATGATGAGAGGGGCTACCTTTGTCACCGGAACTCGCGACCAGATCCAATTTCTCGTTCGCGCCAAGTTCCTCCTCACGCCGATCATGAACCTTATAGTCGTCCCCAACCGCGAGCGACGTACAACCTTCGTATGCACCTTCGACGGAGGCGACTACAACCTTATGTGCCACGAAGACGTATACTGGCATGTTCGCGATGCTCTGGACGGGAGTGCTGAAGCCGCGGAACTCTGTACCCGCTACGGCCGTGACCCGATCGAGATCTTCTCCTCGCTCCGCCTTGAATACGTGGCAACGCAGGGCCGCCATCTGTGGAATATCTCGACAGAATTCCCGGGTACATCACGTGAGTGCATCAACGCGTGGCGCAGGATTATAGCACGACTAGAGCCTGGGGACGACAACGGAGATAAAATGCGCGCATTTCCGCTAAACTGTAAAGTTTGCGACTGTGTCCGGCACGACGCAACCACTTGCCCGACGCGCGCCTACGAGGATTGGACCGGAGCTATCAGCAACGCGCCCTAAATGCGCGCTGTAAATTCATGCTGCTCATTACGTGTACTATACTATACCTAATCACACCAGCCATTAGCCTATCTCGGCGCGTGCAAGCGTGATTATCAGATAATCTTGCTCGTGGCACGCTGACTGGCGGCACGATACGAGCTACTTGAGACTCCGCCCCCTCGTTGTTATCACCACAACCACGTCCGCCCGCAGACTGAGCACAAAGGTCGGCAGTGGCAGGTGGTCCCCAGCAACGGCATTGTGCCACCGCCCGCTGTGCCACTCGAGCGGGCAAAATGAGCGGCATGGGTATAAAGAGCATCGACTGGGCCGCCCCAGAGTGCTCACCCCATCGTCATGTCCAGCATCGTCGACCCGAACGCTTTCGAGAACCTCTCTGTCCACTCTGGTGGGAACTCGCCCACACACGCGCCCAACGAGGAGGGCATTCGCGCCGGCGGTGACGACATGGAGGTCGATCAGCAGGGCCCCGAGTCCCCCGGCTCACCACGCTTCACCTCCTCGCAGAAGGGCAAGCAGAGGGCAGGCCGCGTCCGCTCTGCCTCCGAAGCCAGCCTGTCCCCGCCACCTGTGGCCACGCGCCCGTTCCAGTCCAGCGTGCGCGAGGAACCCCTCGAGACCAACCTAGGCACTGAAGTACGTCGCGGAATGCATCACGTCGCCCCGCGTTGACAGTAGACAGGACATGCGCGCCACCACCACCGGCAACTCGACCAGGGGTGACAGCGAACGTATCTCGCAAACCGCGACGCCCTCGTCTGGCTTCATGGCCGACGCACGCAAGGCAGCGGCACCCACTGTCCAGACCCCGGCCGATATTGCCAAAGACGTACGTTACTGCCGCCATTGTTCTACCTCGAACTAATAAACGCAGTACGACTTGGCTTTCGCTCTGCAGGAAGCTGACGCACGCCCGCAACGGGCTGCTACGAAGTCTTTCGCCCAAGCCGTGCGCACTCAGGCCTCACCGCCCGGCACCAGCCAGCCGGGCTCTTCGTTCTCCCGCACCACCGCTCCGGCTGCGGGTACTGCGGCTCCCTCGCCTCACACCGCGACGGCGGGTACGACGGCCTCGGCGTCCCGCGCCGCGACTGCGGGCGCGACAGCTTCATCGTCCCACGCTACGTCGGCAGCAGCCAGTGCAGCCGCCTCGTCCCGCGTCGCGCCTTGGAAGGCATTCCAGTTCACTGGCAGCGTCGCGCCCGACGACCTCCTTGTCGCCGAGTCCAAGGACGTCGCGGTCCGCTACTGGCCAGCCGCCCTGCCGGTCCCTCAGGGGGCTACCTTCGACACGCTCACCATCTTCCTCTCCGACTCTAACCGCGCGGCATGGAGGGCGGTCCCGGGCTATATCCTCATTGCCTACCCCGCCAACCTTGGCCGAGCTGACGTTGACGACTTCGTATACACCGTCCGCCTCGTCTGCGAGCTGATATTCGACGATCCGTCCGCCGTCAAGGTCTTCCCGGCTGACATTAACGACAACTTGCAGGCGCCGATTGCGCTACTGCGCTGCAAGACCGAGGAGATCTATAACTGGCTGCGCGACCAGGTCGTGATCAACAACTCGCGGCGCCCTTTCTTCGTCATCTCGCGCCGTCGCCCCCCCGCCCGTCTCGCAGTTACAGTCTCGGGCGGCGCCTGGGAGGCTGACGAGGAGAGTCGCCTCGCGTTGACTGCGCTCTACCGCACGACGGCCTTCGCATCCGGCGACGTCGGCGATTTTGCCGACAAGCACCACGAGGCTGTGCCTGACGGCGTCACCGATTACCACGCGTACCTCGCCCAGTCCATCACCGCGAGCCCGCTCTGCGTCTTCAAGAAGGGCACGCGCACCCCGATCATCAACTGGCGCATCGAGTGCGCACGCGTGACGTACGACGAGGAGGCGGTGAAGGAGCTGAGCCGTATCATCCGCGACCTCAACGTCTACGACCCGCTCTACGGCACGCCGCGCCCGATCAAAGCCCCTCGTTGCGCACTCTGCGGGTGCGTTTACCACATGTACGGGCTATGCACCATCGCCGCGGTCGAGTCCTACCTCGGCGAGCGTCCTAAGACTGAGGCCTCGTCTAAGGCGGTGGCCGAGGTCAAGACGGAGGACGAGACGCTGCCGAACGCGTCGATGCGCATCACGGCCGCCCTCCTCAAGAATGCCACGCCCGCCGAACATAAGGGCGGGAAGGGCGACAAGAAGGGTAAGGGTAAGAAGAACTAGCCCTCCCACTTCCCATCCGGCCTCGTAGCTCGCACACATTTAGAGCGCTCGTCTTCACCTTCCTACTGCTACGTTAGCCTGCCTTCGATTTGTCTAGCAACGATCTCTTGAATACACGCATCTCATCTATGGAATATCTTACGTCTCGTCTAAGGAGCACTTTACCCACCGGTAAGGAAGTTAACATTAACATCCAACACCGCTGAGCTTCGTCTGCATCAGCGCGACTGAGAGTTACTGCGGACGGAGCTGAGCGCAATCTCTAAGTAGCGCCGTGCATCGAGGGGAGGCGTGAATGCACGCGCGGTCTGAGACGGTCCTTGCTTCCCGGCGGGCAGCTCAGTCGGGAACCTTTATGGCTACCCCAAGCGCATCAGTCTCGCACTGTAAGTCGCAAGTCTTAGAGTGGAGGGCAACGCTCCCGTTGGAAATTACGACAAACCCCCGCGTAGGATGGCTTGGCGTCTACGGTAACGGTATTCCATGACTCACACTCACAACCTAAGAAGCAGAAATAAAGTCCCTGCGGGGCAAATCAAGGCGGCCTATCACTCCATCGGTGACGGAGCGTTGAGAGTACTGACCGACTCTCCTCGTGAAGAAATCGCCGATGGAGCTTCCCACGGTCAGCCTCACCCCGGACGCGAGCCCAGTATCGTACAGCCAGGCAGCGTCCAAGTACTCGCTCCTGACGGTCCGATTCTGGGCCGCCAGATGGATGAGGGGTGCCACACCAGCACGATTTCAGGCCACAAGCCAGGGCTCTTAGCCCGCGCCCACAAGCGCAGCGCCCACCAGCGCGAAGATGATGAGAATGTTCCATCGTCACCCACCGAGGACTCACCCCAGCCTGACAAGGCCCACTATCGGAAGCGCCAAAAGGTCTCATCCACCGGTTGCGACCATTTCCCCCCGTCACGGGGTCAAAAACGCCCTCTCCCTGACGAGACGGCGTCGAATACGAGCACCAAGCGACGACGGCGAGCAGGGCAGCATGTTGACGAGGCCAGCGAATGTATACCTTCCGGCACAAACAGTGCAGCCGGGGACGCGATAGCCGGCAGTTCTGTGCGCGCTCACCCCTCGACTGCAGCACTACCATACACTACTCCGGGCCGCCCTCGCCTCCCGGCGGAAGATACAGACGAGTTCAACGCCGCGCTAGACGAGGACGTTTCCGGCCGGAGTCTGCCCGAAGAGGCAGAACAGTGCGCAGCCAGCACACACAATTGCGACGTGCAAGCGCATGCTCTCCCGGCGCGGAGGATAGGGCAGGTGCGCCACACCGGACCAGCCAAGAGAAAGCGCACTCGAGCGCACTTGAGACTGGGCACGCTCAACATGAATGGCCGAGGTGCGAGCAGCATTAACCATAGCGGATCAAAATGGCCGGAGATCAACAGCATTCTACGCGATAGGAGAGTCTCCATCCTGGCGCTCCAAGAAACTCACCTCGACGAAGGACATCTGGAGGACATCAGACGCCTATACCCCAGGATGCTAGTTCTTAACTCAGCGCACCAAAATGCTACGTCTACTGCAGGCGTAGCGTTCGTGCTGAATCGTGACCATATATCTGACCCAGAAGCGGCAGTGACCTGGCAAGTTGTGCCGGGCCGAGCGGTCGTGCTCAAGGTCGAATGGAAAGCCTCGCATCTGTTCATACTCAACGTGTACGGACCGAACAACGCTTCCGCGAGCAGTAGTATGTGGTTGAAAGTGTGCGACTGGCTGGACGAAAATAGCGACAAAGTCCCGCGTATCGATGCACTACTCGGGGATATGAACTTCGTCGAGGATGAGATGGACAGGGCTCCCGTACGCCTTGCTAAAGTTGACGACGCCCGGGTGGAGTTCGGAACCCTGAAGTCCAAACTCAAGCTATACGATGCCTGGAGAGAGTGCAATCCGGGCAGACTAGAATGGACGTGGCGGCGTCGGAACACGTTCGAGCGCTCTCGCTTGGACAGAATATATCTCTCTGAATCATGGCTAGACGATAGCCGCGACTGGACCATAGACCATGCGATGCCTGACACCGACCACTACTTGGTCACGGTTGACATGACGAATAAGCTCTGCCCCGAGGTAGGGCGCGGACGATGGGCAATGCCGAACTCGGTCGTACAGGACGAAGATTTCCAAGCGAAAGTGAAGCGACTCGCTATCGAGCTGGAAAAGGACGTCATGGCCGCAGTCAAAGACCGGTCAGACGAGTTCAACGCGCAGACGTTGTTCGAATCGTTCAAGTCTGACGTGGTCAGTCTGGCTCGTGGGAGAGGCCGGGCTATTGGCAGTACTGCGAAACGGAGAATAATAGAGCTGGACGAGCTGCGTACGTCAACGCAGAATGATCCTGGCATTGACAAAATTGAGAAGGAAGCAAAAGTGCAGAGCATCGAGGAACAAATCCAGGGCGAGCGCCGCAAACAGGCCCGGCAACGCAGTGATCAGCTTAAAGCGACTGATTGGGTCGAGGGCGACGACATGACTAAGTATTTTTTCAGACAGGGAAAGTCGCATAAGCCTCGCGATATGATCAAGTCGCTGAAGGTCCCAGACTCGAATCCTGTGGAGTGGAAATCACATTCCCCGGAGTTAGCCAAGGTTGCGCGAGACTACTACGAATGGCTCCAGACTGCGGATATGGATGTCGACCCTGTCAAGCGGGGCGACGCTGTCGACGCGGCGTTGAACCATGTCAATCGCCACCTTAGCCCAGAACAGAAAGAGTCGATGAGCCAACGCATCTCTAGGGAGCTGGTAGAACTAGCGCTACAGGAATCCCGGAACGACAGCGCGCCAGGCATTAATGGCGTCCCGTACGAGTTCTGGAAGATGCTCGACAGGAATTTCCGGGCGAGCAGTGAAAAGGAAGACCCCTGGCCCGATATGGTCGGGGTGATGACGGCTGTGTTCAATGACGTGGAAGAGTTCGGAGTCGACGCCAAAACCAACTTTACACTGGGCTGGTTGTGCCCGCTATTCAAGAAGGGCAACAAGGATGAGATTGCAAATTACAGGCCAATAACCCTTCTAAACACCGATTACAAAATATTCACGAAGGCTATAGCGATCAAGCTAGCCTCAGTTGCTCCGTCTCTAATTAACGATGATCAAGCGGGATTCATGACGGGCCGTAGCATAACCGACCAGTGTAAGCTAGCCAAACTTATGGTCAACTGGGGCGAATGTACCGACAAGGAGGGCGCGATTGTATGCCTGGACCAAGAGAAGGCTTACGACCGAATCGCTCATGATTATCTGTCCCTGGTATTAGGGGCCTTCAACTTCCCACAAAGCTTCGTGGATACGATCAAAACGCTATATGAGCACGCTGAGACACTGGTCATAGTGAATGGTTTCAAGAGCCCGACATTCCGAGTCACCAGGGGCGTCAGACAAGGAGACCCACTCTCCTGCCTATTATTCAATCTGGCGATCGAACCGCTCGCGGAAATGTTACGGCAGTCAGGCCTAAGTGGATTTAAACTACCAGACTCGACCAAGAGTCTAATCACGTCGTTGTTTGCTGACGACACATGTGTCTTCCTGTCGAAGTACGATGACCCGGCCGAACTTAAGAGAATTCTTGACACCTGGTGCTTGGCAGCGGGGGCGAAATTTAACATTAAGAAGACAGAGGTGATTCCAATCGGCCCCGTTGGATTCCGTCAGCAGCTCATTGCTACGAGAAGGATGAGTCCTAACACGGCACGCTTTGATGACAGCATCCGAATCGCGGCTGACGGGGAATCTACGAGACTCTTGGGCATCTTCATTGGCAACGGTCTCGATCAACAGGGCCCGTGGGAGCCAATGTTAGACTCAATCCGTAAAATCCTCGACGGATGGAACCTACGGACGCTTACTCTTACTGGCAAGTCTCTGGTATCACGCTCCATCGTGGGCGGAAAGACCCAGTACTTAGGCATGGTACAAGGCATGCCGCCCCCAGTTCAAAAGGAAATTACGAACATAGTTCAGGATTTTATCTGGACAGAGGGACGCAATAAGGCGACGGTGAGCGCCGCGATGCTATGCGCTGCGACAGAGCAAGGGGGGAAGCAGCTCCCAAACTTCTCCCTCGCGGAAAAGAGCCGCCTGTTGATGTGGCTAAAACGCCTGTGTATGCCCACTACAGTATCTGACGGTCCAACGAGACACTATATAGCAACGATACAAACCGTTCCTGTCGCCGATACAGTGCTCCATAAATTTTCAAATTAATATCGTATACTCTTCTATATGTTATCTAAGCGACTGCACAGTTTGGGGGAGTTTGGGTTTTGATGAGCGGGTGGAGGAAGTGTTGAATGGTTGGTCAAGCGGCCAAAACCGACTGTGCAACTTTGCATTTCCATGTCTGCACGACCGGTCAAAGCGTATTCCTACAGCATTTCCTCACATATCTACGGCCAAGTACCTATAAAATGCTATATTAAAATTTGAGAGGATGAGAATAAGAGTTGGATGAGAGAGAGCTGGTTCACTTCGTACTGGCTGCTCCGGCCGGTACTGGCTCCGCTGTTCCGCTGACCACGTCTCCTTCTTCGACCGACAGATGCCGCCGCGCGTCAAAAGCCAAAAACAAGCGCGCCTCAATGCACGCCTTGATCGCCATGCGCGCGAGCGCAAGGCTGTGGAGGAGTGGAAGCGGCTTCGCCGCATGGGGACTCCACAAGGTGTGCGCAAGGTTGCTGAGCGCTTTGGCATCAGCCATGCCACCCTGAGCGCCCGCATCGATGGCCGTATGGCCCGCTCTGACAGAGATGCTGCGCAGACCCTTCTGGGTGCGGAAGGGGAGGATATGCTAGTCAAGTATATAATCGGCATGGGTGATCGTGGTTTTGCACCAAACGATAAACACATCGCCGAGCTACCAGACACCCTCATCCGCAAGCGTGGGAAGGTGAAGGACACCTGGGAAGGGGTCGGCAAGCAATGGGTGTCTCGGTTCAAGACCAGGCATTGGCAGCGCTTGTCGACTTACTGCAGCAAGGGTCTGGAATCCATTCGCGCCTCTGCTTTGTCTCCAGAGCGTGTGGCCAGGTGGTTTGAGCTTCTCAAAGACCTTATTGAGAAGCACAACATCACTCCTGACCGCATTTTCAAGATGGACGAGTGTGGCGTCCAGCTTGGTGTTGCTCCTCGTGAGCACGTCACGGCAGCCCGTGGAAAACGTGTTCAGCATGCGCAGGGCAGCGGCAACCGCGAGCTGGTGTCGGTCATTGCGACCATCTGCGCAGATGGCAGCACCTTGCGCCCTGCAGTTGTCTTCAAGGGTGCCAATGTGATGTCGAGCTGGACCAAGAACAATCCACTGAATGCATCGTACGTAGTTCCATTCCCTGTGGGCCAACGGTCTGATATTTTTCAGCGTTGGTGTCTCCAAGAAGGGCTACGCCAATGGTGTTATTGGTGCGCACTGGATGAAGAAGGAATTTGTGCCGCAGACGGCAGACAAGGCTGGCCCGGGCCGCCAGGACACCATCCTCCTCCTCGCCGACGGCCATGCCTCCCACTACACTGTGGACGGTCTTGAATGCGCCCGCGACAACAACGTTCAGGTTGCTGCTTATCCCAGCCACTGTACCCACGGTCTTCAAGGGCTCGACGTTGTCAGCTTCTCGGTGTTCAAACGTCGATATGCTGCGGCATTCCAAGCCTACGAGCGGTCCACCGGCGAGAAAGTCACCAAAGATGTCTTCCTGTCTGTCATTGAGCAGCCATGGAAAGATACGTTCACCGTCGAAAACAACCTCGCTGCGTTCAGAGCCACAGGCGTTCACCCCTTCAACCCTGACGCTATCAGGCCAGAGCAGATGGCGCCCAGCCAGGCCAATGGACCTCTGACCTTCTTCGACCCTTCGTCTCCCATCAAGGCAATGATTACCGCCATGACTGTGCGACCACCAACACCGCCTGCGGACGATCCGGGCTTCCCGCTGGACCCTGCCCTGCGGGACCCCAACACCGCCAACCCTGCTCCAAAAACACCACAACGCGCGCCTGCCGTGCCTGATGTTCCGCCAACCATGCAGCGTCGTGCACGCGTCGCAAAAAGCCTGCTGTCGGGCACGCGGGCCCGTTTTCTGGTCAGCGGCAACATCACTTCCGATGACAAGCTGTCGTCGCCTGTTGCACACCTGCCGCCGAGCTCGCCCGATTGGCTGGTCTCCGAAGGCGACCTCTCGCCTGAGCAGACCCTGCGCCACCAGCTGGCGGATGTCGAAGCAGACAACCGGGCGCTCCGAGCCGCTCTGAAGACTGCACGCCGCAAATACCGCACACAGAAGCACATGCTGCTCAGTGCCCAGGCCGCTCTGGTGCTGGAGCACCAGTGGAACCTCCAGCTCAACCGCAAGCTTCGCCACAAGGAGAAGAAGACAAAGAACCCGAAGAAGCGCCTCTTCAAAGGCGGGCACGGCCTGCTTTTGACCAGTGACGAGGTCCTCGAGGGCCAGCGCGAGCTACAGGCAAGGGAGGAGCGCCGCAAGTCCGATATCCAGGAGCGGAAGGAGGCGCGGGCGACGACGAAGGCAGAAAAGGAGAAAAAGCGCCTGGAGAACGCGGCACTTCGCAAGAAATACGACGAGGAAATGGCGGAATGGCGTGCTGCACTTGCCGCGGCCAAGGCGCAGTACAAGGGCTCCAGGAAGTGGAGCGACAAGACAATGGGCCCACCGAAGCCTGTTTATCCATTTGCACGCAAGAAACGGGCTGCTCCAGCACAGGGGGAGCAGGAGGAACGGGCGGCGGCCACCGAGTCCGATTCTGAGAGCTCCAGCTCATCAGATGGATCCAGCACCTCGGGTGACGAGTCGGACGAGTCAGAAGACGAGTAAGAACATGTATTTAGAGGCTGGCGGCAATGTAGGAAGCCAAAATTGGCTGCGGCGTCGAAACCGGTTGGTAGCGGCGAGTGTCTCGTTCCGTTGTCCGACGCTCGGAATGCACCGTTTCGTCGCGCACCTCACCGTGCACTCATTTCATTGACAATTCACCTCGAAAAAATTCTAGGGGGTATATAGCACTCTGATTTTGCGGAAAGTATCGAAATTTTGGCAGAAAATATGAGGAATAAACGAATATAACACAAGGTACTAAACTTGTCTCGTTGGACCGTCAGATACTGTACCACGAGACCGCGATGGGTCGGTATTGCCCTCGATCTGATGAAGCAGGACATAATCGCCGAGGGAGGGACAGGAACAGTACACAGGGACGGAAGGGTCAACCCACTGATGCAGCGATGGCACCCAAATAGCGACAAATTGTATGCGGATCTCCAAAGGCTCATGGACATTGGGAATGAGGTCGGCGTGGAACTAGTAGCGCTGCAAGTCCCGAAAGAAATCAAGATGCAAATGCCGCTTTGGCTGCACCTTGGCAGACGAGTCGGCACGCGGAATAATCATAGGACGTCGCAATCTGACAGCACTGCGGCGTGTCTGATTGATAAGCATAGAGTAATACTAGTTGGCGACGCGATTGACGCACTCAACCACTGGGAGCTAGCGGATCACGTGCCAGCCAGAACAGACGGGTGCGAATGCGACGAGTGCGAATTCACGCGGGCGAGAGGATGCGGTCATCCTGGCCAATGCTATAGAAAGTTGGTCACCGTTCTGGACGAACTCTCTCAGAAATGGGATCCAAGAATCACAGACGTGGACGACCCTCTGCGCCTCACAGCAGATGAAATTGCCCAGAACGTTGCGAATTGGGAGATGAAGGTCGTCGACGGCAGGAAACAGCACGGCATCCTGGTCTTCAACCCGTCGGTAGGCCAGGGCGAAAATGCTGAGTCATATATTAGAGTCTTCACTAAATCCCTGCGAGGGAGCCCACTGGTGACAGATGCCGGGGAGCATAGACAACTCCCGGCGCAGAGAGCTGTAATGATCGGTCCGAGACCGCGGCCAGTGACGATATCAGTGGCGGTCGTGGTCGAAAACGCAGAAGGTGATGACGCCGTGTGCGGCGTCGGCGTCCTATTCACTGCATCGTTTGATGTCGGAAGAGGGCAAGATCAAGACGTAGCGAGTCGCGCCATCCGGATGAAAATGGAGGATGAGTGGGCATCGCAAGAGTGCGGTACTTTAACGGGGCTAGACACGGCTCTACGTCGCCTGGACAAATTTGCCGAGGTAACAATCCACTTAAATAACCTGCAAGTGCTGCGACGGCTCACGCTGGATCTTCAAAAACACACGGACGCAGGCTGGACGACAGTCAGTCGTTATGCAAAGTTATACAGGCGGGTAGTGGACCTACTTAGGTCTTGGTCTGCCCGTATCGTCTTCAGAGACGGCAGAAACTCGGCGGATTATTTTGAGGCGCTTGGGATTGCACTGGAGGCGGTGCGAAGCGATGGCGCGATAGTCCCGCAAGAAGCATGCACCGAGGGATGGGACGTGCCGGGCAGACGGCTCGACCTGCTGACACAGAACGAGGCGTATAAGACGCTGAGGGATCTGATGTTGGTACCCGAGCGCCGTGGCACACATATAAACACTGCGCGGGCTAAGTGCGCGGTGGCAGAGATCAACGTAGCTGGCCGACGTCGCAAGACCTGTGGCGATCGCTGCGAACGAAAGACTTCTACAAGCCCGTGCGAGAGTTCATGTGGCGAGCAATGCACAATACACAGAAGGTTGGCAGCTTCTGGCATAATGTTCCACATAGAGACGGTCTAGCAGACTGCCCACCATGCGGTACCTTAGAATCGATGGACCATATTCTGCTCGAGTGCGAAGCGCCGGGCCAAGAGATTGTGTGGAGCGAAGCTAGAGATCTCTGGGCTAGAACGAATCACCCTTGGCCGGATATCTCACTCGGGGCGATTTTGGGATGTGCACTGGTCGAAATTCGAGGCCAGGATGGCAAAGTCCTTAACGGCGCGTCCCGACTGTTCCGGATCTTAGTGTCCGAAGCGGCCTTCCTGATTTGGAAGATCCGAAATGAGCGCCGCATTCAGAACGAAGACGATCCAGAGAAACATCATTTTGAACAAGAAATAATTAGCAGGTGGCGGGCAACTATCGAGAAGCGCCTCCGTATCGATGCTCAAATGGCAAACAGCCGCAAGTACAAAAGCAGAGCCCTGAAATGGAAGACCATGAGGGAGACGTGGGAACCAATCATCCACAGTCCAATATATGGGACGACACCGAGGAAGTGGTGGGCTGGTCCTGAGTTCTTAGTGAGTATTTGGCCGCCCCGACCGCGAGGTCGGGAACGTTGAACGGCTTATGAGTCTCACACTCCCCAAGCGGGCGTGCATAAAAGGCATTTCTCAGGCAATCCGGATTCGAGGGTCAGGCGCTTTCGATAAACCAGCTACGCAGTAAGAAGGTGAAGATACCTAGCTTACTGTATGCTCCACCAAAAAAAAAAAAAAAAAAAAAAAACACCTCCGTCCAGTGGAGCATCTTCTCAATTCCATCCAGTCCGAGGGCTGAATCACGCTCACAATGTTGAAGAGCGCGCCGAAGTGGTGCGTTTGGGCGACCCACCACGGAGGTTGAAGATGCCACGAACGATTGAAGCGCGCGCCGTAGGCGCGCGCGCGCGACCCGACGCCGAACCGTCCGCTGCCCTCGTGT
The DNA here is from genome assembly GCA_037042885.1 of Auricularia sp. M12. Classification (NCBI taxonomy): domain Eukaryota; kingdom Fungi; phylum Basidiomycota; class Agaricomycetes; order Auriculariales; family Auriculariaceae; genus Auricularia; species Auricularia sp. M12. The sequence goes on along the minus strand of CM073210.1, from coordinate 4,131,338 downwards.
CCGACCCAGTCACCGTCCCCGGAGTCCGTCCTCGAAGCGGCGGGGGATCTCTATGCTTTGGATATGCTCATGGTCTATGATATGATTCTGTTCTCTTTTCCCTTCTTCGAGCCACTCATCTTGCCCACACCGCAGCCTCACATTTGTAGCGCCCTGAAGCCTTGCATGTACACTGTCCGATCGGTGCTCCGTCTCTATTTTGCTCACACTCTGTCTTGGTTCTCGTAGTCTCGAGTTCGCCGCGTCTTGACACTGTAATTAGGTAGTCTGTTGCGGGGTAATCCACTGAATCAACAACAGCGCATCGGCAATAAGCTTGCCTAACGCCGGATCTCGGAAGACGAAATTGAACCGCCGCGAAACTTCCGTTCCGCCTCTTGGCATCTGCCTGCACGCACGACTCGGACCGCCGTGCACTTCAAAGACTTCTGTCCGCTGCATCGCGAAGACCTTCCAGAGCTCCTACCATGCAGCGCTCACCAGTGACGACTGCCAGTGTCCTGTTCTTCCCTGAGCAACCGGGTCATTTATTCTTACCATGTCTGTCCTTGCGCTGCTATGCTTATTCTACTGCGCCGTCTGTGCTCTCGCCGCCGTCTGTTACTTGCGCCTGTCATTGTCACGGATGGAAACCTGTCGCCGACACTCGACGCTCAGCTGCAGCGTGCAAAAGGATAACATCTTTCCTAAGCCTCTGGGCTTACGACGAAGACGAACTCTATGACCACTTCCAGCTCCGTTTTCCTATTCATCTTGGTGCTCCACCCTTCGCTCGGCTTATGCGCTCCACTTCTACTCGTCGCCCACCCACCTCGCCCCGCACCCCGCACCCCCGCTGCCTCATTTCGGTCGTCCTTTCGCCGGACGCTATCGCCGCTGTCCGTGCAGCCGTAGCAGGCCAGGTCTCGAACGTTCGAAGTTGCTCAGCCTCTGACTGCATAGCCGACGAAGGCGTCGGCGCTCGACGCCGCGTTCCGATTGCACGGTCGCTCACGAGTCAGACCGCGGCAGTGGCATCAGGCTACGACGGAGCGCCTGCATATGCTCGCCCGCTATAGTCGTTTGCGCGGAGAACGGCGTTGTTGCTGCGCAGCAGCGGTCGCGCGAGGCATAGATACACAGTCCCCCGCGCGCAGTGGGCGGGGCGGGCCGTCCAATTGGGCCGCGGCGCTGTTCAACTCTCCAGGCCGACGTTCTCGGCTCTCGCTCGTGGACTTCGGTATAACGCCAGATCCGGACATGCTCCCTCGCCAGTTACTCGCGTACTCCCGCTGCGCCATGTTGAATGACAGAGACGTCAGCTTCGATATTGCCGGGCGTTTGGAGCTGTTGCAACTCGCGCTTGAGGAAGCCAGCTTTTACGCCTTGCCCAATGCCCATGCAGTCTCTAGTCAGGACATCATGATCAGATGCATGCCGTTCCAGCCGATTCAGTTGCTTCTATTAGTATTCCGACGTTCCGCTGGTCGCCTATTCATCCTCCCATGACTGACCGACGCGGCTCATGCCGCGGCCCTGGATGACCCCTGTGCTATTCTGTCCTACATATCCGACGTCAGACACATTCCGAGGCATCCTAATCCCGACTATAGAGTGGCAGCTGCATCTCCTGCTCTCGGGTGCTCGGGAGGGCGGGCAGATCAGTCTGCTGGGATATTCCTGAGGCGACATCAAGCGCGGAGAGCAGAGATTGCGCCTCCTGCCGCTTGGACCGGCCCTCGGCACCAGGGACGGCGGGAACGCCGGGCGCACCCATGAAGGGCGATATGGAGCTCTTTTCTGCCCGTGTTTTCGCGAGGTGGCGGACCCAGATGAAGAGCGATGCGAGCCCGAGAAGGAGCGCGACCCCCGCGACGGGAGCAGCGATGACTAGTGGGCTAAGACTTGAGCTCCCTGAGCTTGGCGATGGGCGCAGTGTCCCGGCGACGTTTGATGCTGATGATGTCGTCGCACTGTACGCGGGCGCTTCAGATGCGGTCTCCGTTGCTGTACCTCCATTTTGGATCGTGCTCGCAATTGATGAGGGTACATCGTCCGATTCCGCGATGGAAGTTGCTCTAGCCGGAGGTTGACTAGTCGATGCGGCATCTGGGTCGAGCTCAAAGTTGACGAAATAATACTGGCCAATCTCCGTCGTTATCAGCTGGTTCTGGTACGCAGTACAGAGCCCCAGCGTCCTGTGCCCAGCGCACTGCAGCGCGTACTCTCCCGCATAGCACGGATTGTGGGTCAGGTCCAGCGCCGTAGCTTGGTGCGGCGCCAGCGGGCGGATGACGCCCTTCGCGGAGCAGCACACGACGGCCAAGGGATGCGATATCAGGCCATCCCACTGTGCCTTTACGAAGTTCTGTACGGCGGGGCTAAGCAGTGGGAAGCCGTAGCCCCGAAACACGGGGGAAATGCCGAGTATTGAGCCTGTCGGGCCAGAGTACGTGCCACACGGTAATTCGAGGTCTGTGCCGCTGACGACCGTGCACGCCTGCGAGGTTCCTGCGTGCACGCAATATACACGGGTTTCATGCCCCGCGGGGTCACCTAAGTGGTAATTAATATGACTCCCTATGCCGTCGATCGACGCGCTCACATTTAGCCGACCCAGGGTGCAGACGACAGTCTGGAGTATTGGAATCGCAGCACAATGTAGTAAAGCCTTTTCCCTTGGCAACTTTTATCGCGGCATTAGCATGATCCATGCATGCAATCTGCGCGCTGTGGAGCGGGAAGAGCAACATGAGAAATACAGCCGAGATCTGGAGCATATCGGGCGTGAGTTGTTCAACAGTGGCCGTTGGAAGGGTGCAAATACCATAGATCTCTGCCTCATCTCGCCTGTCTCGGGGGAAATTACTGAGTCCGCGGTGGGACTGGCTATTAGTTGCTACAACTTTTGCTTGTCCTTTATAACTCAGTGGGCTGTGATTTATCGTCTACTGTGTCCATCATCAAATCAGCAGGCAATGCGTGCTATAAATGTCCTACAATGCACCGCGTGTCTCTTAAAGAAAGCCTTCATCACGGCCCTCGAACTGAAGGCATGCTTGAACACAAGGAACATGACCCTACACGCACATATACTGTATCCTAGCAAGGCTTGAGATTATATGCCAAATTCAAAGGCGTGAGCCCTGGTTTACATTATTCCGCTGGTCCGGACTGGTTGACTCTCGGTTGCACTTGCGGCCTCATACCGTCGACACCCTGAGAATGTGTTGAGACGATGGGTGAAGCAGAAAGATGCACTGGCTTTCCACATGGTACCAGTCTCCTTTTTAACTTGGTGGGAGACAATCATTCGAGAGTTAAACAGGGTTCATACTACTGCGTAGCCACCGAGAATAGAATTCCTGCTACCTTGGTAGTAGGTCTTAGCGTTCGATGCCGGAATCCGCAATAGAAAACTATTTGATACGAAACGTTCCTCCTGCTGCACAATCTCCTCTTATAGGAATTCTCCGCGGAAAAGAGCCTGTTATGGCCATCATCCGCGGAATGGTACGGGTTCCTCGGTCCGATACAGCGCCCACGGATGCAGTCGCCGCCCTCTTGGACTTGAACATCGACCTCGAGAGTCTCGTTTTCGTTTAGGTGTGCTACCCCCGGCTCACTGCCACCCCTGCTATTGCCTTTCCTTCCTTGCACCTTGCACCTATCCGAAGCATAGCTCTTTTGCTCCATGTCGTCAAATTGGTCATCATCGTTTCTCGTTCAGTCAGCGTCTACTAGTACTACAGGTCTCGAGCTGCTCCATACCGTCAGTTCTCTTACAGCAAACCGTCTGGAGAATCCTTCAACAACATTTCTGTTCTATGTGGTGTTCTACCAGTACGTGGACTAAGACTTCGAGAATGTGTTGGGATTTCTCGTTCCCGTCCACCTCAGGCTCTTTTCCGCTGCACATAGACGACTTACCTGGGCCAGCACATTCGCCCAAGATGTGCGTACAGAAGCCCGTCAAGTCAGGCTGAGTCTGATTCCACAACACAACCGCTCTCTTTGCCGCTGGCTGATTCTTTGGACATCGTTTTTGCCTCTGTATGTGCTGCACGCGACGCGCGAGTGTGCAATACTTAAACTCGATGATCTCTCCTTGACACATGGTACCCTCTGTCGATACACTCCCTAGCGACGCATTGGGCGGATGTGCATAGCTAAATCTGGGCTCTGCCGTGCACAATATGTCTCGGCTCTCATGTCGGACAGAAAATCACCGGGCGGTCACTCAGCGCATTCAGCGCTGCGCCAGACTGTCCCCGTGCCGGTGAATGTTAATCATGGTCCGTGGCTCATGCTCATTCTAGTTACTTCGTCCGAGGCGGTCAGCTGTAATTTTCTGGGCTTCGACATTCTCTGCACATTATCGTTATAGATTCAACAGAGAATGTTTGTGAACCAAAAGAGTTTCACACAAGGTAGCAGGTGATGCCCGCAAGGGCCTGTAGGAGTTATATTCGCAGTCGCGGACATGTGCCATATAGATACGGGATACCCTGTTGGATCAACTTTCCTACAATATCTGACATATATTCATAGTCTTTCGATCTGTACAATGAGAATATAAACTGCGTTTCAAGGATTGTGACCAGTAGTCGGAAGCTTATCGGCTTATTCCGCTTCTTGGCTTCCGACGATGACCTGCCGGAAACCGATACGAACTGGTGCTCGCTGTTCGTGGCTTAGGTGATATAACCTATTATGGATCATTTCCCACGGTTCTATATTCTAGCGCATGAACTGCCTCACTGCAAGGCTCCCGCGGCACAGCAGTGCACCAACTACTGTACCTGCACACGCACATGCTTGGACTTCTCTCGAAAGTTTTCATCACTTTCCCGAGCTTCTACTCCTGATCTCCATTCGCTCCTCTTCACCAATGGGCTATCGCGGCCGTGGAAAGAAGTGGACCAACCCAAACTCTTTCTCGTCGTTGACGAAAAAACATTCCCTGATATCTCTGTCTCACCGGTCCACAATCGAAGCGCCAGCTGCTTCACGAACCATCCCCCGCCACCCACATGCGATGCCTGCGCTGCTCTGTTCACTTTCACGTGATATTGGCCCGAGTCTTTCAACACTGTACGTTGCGCATGCACCATGCAGTTCGCAACTGTTCTGATTGCCTACTGATGTAGCCGTAGAACTGATTCGATGGTATTGCGACCAGAACAGGCATCAATTTGGGCCGCTCACTCTCCGCATTGTGTTCTAGCATTATAGATGTCTACCAGAATAATCGGCGCGTTCCTTTCACATCGTGGGCTGCGAGGAAACGACTGACGACTAAATGCATAGTGCCTGGGTCGCACGGGGCAACATTCAAGGCGTCTAATTCTGCATCCACGGGCAAGATCTCACTTGAGCGCTTGCCAATACCGCTCTGCCATCATCTATTCAAGCAAACGGTTCCGAGCGGCTCCGAGCTGCTGCAAGGATTTGCGCTTTGGTAGTTCCAGCGAAGCTGATACTGTCTGCAACAAGCATGCTCGGCTAGATTACGGCTGTTGCTGCCTTCAGATTGATCGCGCGCCGCAGACTCAGACGGCTCTCTGCCTCTCACTATTCCATTCTTTCTTCCTTTGAACTTGACCATGCTGGTCCGTGGGGTGCGCCGTTCCACTTCGATTGACGGCCATGTCTCATCTGAGACTCATCAACGTCACTGCAGTCTGTTGCCGTTGTGCTGCTGCTGGCGCTGATTACGTGTTGTTCCGCGGCGCCAGCGGCGACGACGTGCTTGAAGCACGTCGATGCCGCAGTTCAAACAATTGAAGGCGATGGAGTCGGCCTGGTCTGTTGCGATCCAGCTGCAAACGGGGATTGCAAGAGTAGTCTCGTTGGATCATGTAAGTCGGATGAACCAGTGTCGACGTCTCATACGGTATCTTAGCCCGCCCATAGGTGCAGACGCAAACGCGACCTGGGTATTCTGCGCTGGCGCCGGCGACGCTCATGCATGCGCGATTTCATACGGGACAGATCCGGGGCTGCCCTGTGGCGCTTACACCGGCCCGACTGGCAAGACGTATGGAATGTCGCCTGTCGCGGCAGGATACGCTATTCCTCTGCAGAATGACGATGTCCAAGGGGCGTTGCGACGGAACTGGGGCCGTCTTTCCACCATCTCTGACGCCGGCCTCTGCTGTTCCGCTGGCGACGTCGTCGGTGCTGCGCCGTGCCACGTGGGCAAGGTTCCGACTCTCGAAGAGAATCACTGCAATGCGGGCGAGTACGAGATTAAATGCTTTGGCACGCCAACGCACGGTTTGTGTACGGTATTCAGCAACGAGACGGTCACGACGGAGATTGGGCAATATTATTTCGTCAACTTCGACGCCGACGCGCCGAAACCGCCTCCGACTGTTGGCTCGACGACCAACAGTGCAACATCGGCGGATCTTGCAGAGACTGCAGGAGCCAATCCACACAGCTCTTCTAGCGTCAATCCAGTCGCGGTTGCTGTGCCGGTCGCTGTCGTCGTATTATTGCTCCTTGTGCTCGGTATCGCCTTCCTCATCTGGCGCCGTCGCCGCGCACGGACAGCTTTCGATACGAACACCACTGTGCCTTACGACGCTCAATCAGCCTCGCTCGGGGTTGGCGCTTCCCCCGTTGCCGCTCGTAGAGCCTCATCAATGCAACATGTGTCGACAACGGGACATATTATCTCTTTCCATGGCTCTCAGACCTCCCAGCCTCGCGGCGGAAAGCACGCGTATCGAGCGGAGGAGCACGCGTCTCCGGCCGAACCGCAACTCCCGACTTATAGCATGTACTCTGACGATCAAGGACAGTTGCTTCGCCCTTGATATGTAGCTTGCCGTTGTTATTCTAGTCATGCTCCGGCGTATGTATGAGAGGTGAGAGAATGCAGCAGAGCAATGAGACAGGACTGCGATTGTAAAGCCTGCGACAGAAACTACATCTTGAGTCGAATTCTGTGTTTGCGACAATGCTCGGCCAGGTCGGCGACCTCCGCGTCTGCGAGAAGCGGCGTGCCCACGGGAAATTGGAGCTCGAGGATGCGCAGCCCGCGCAAATGTTGAAGCTTCAACACCCTGCCTAGATCTGTTGCAACGTCGCGCGCATTGAGATGGCGCAGAGTGAGCAGCCGAATCAGCGCTGCACGTGATGATATGAGAGAGATGAGCTCGGCGACTCCGGCGCAAGGAAGGTACGGGTCAATGCACAGGGTGAGCTCTTGCACATACGTCAGGCGGGGGAAGACGCCGCGCAGCGCAGCAATGAGGGTATCCTGCGGCACGGCCGAACCATCGGAGCGGAACATGAATTCCTTGAGCGAAGGAGCAGCTTCGGCCATTGCAACGAAGAGAGAACTGTCGTCGTGATGTGGTAGAAGGGCAGGGAGGTACACATTCAATTTCGACAATGTCGCCTTGCTGCGTAGGATGATTTTGGCTGCAGCGCGCACCGACAGCAAACCGCAATACCAGAACTGCGTCAAGCTGAACGCGGGAGTGGGCAAATCCTCCGAGTCGGCGTCGGTTACTTCATGCTGGGGGCCGGACATCGTGTCCCAGATCACCAGGCGTTTCAGCGCGGGCATATCGACAAATAGATTGAAGAGCGCGATAGTCGTAGCGCCGTAATCGATGAAATGCGTCGGGAAGTTCACGGTGAACGATTCGAGAGTCCGGAACGTTCCAAGAGCGGAGATGTGCAGAGGTAGGTGGGGGATTGAGTTGCACAGTTCCACGGAGCGTACGTTTGGGCAGGAAGCCAGAACTGCGCGAAGCGTAACTGATGGCGTAATGGAGAACACAGCCCTGGAATCGATGCCCAGCAAAATTGTCTGCACAGAAAGAGCCAGATCGCTATCGGATTTAAGATGCTGGATTTGTTCCAGCGCGCGCTCGTCTGTGTAGCACCATAGGGTTGTGCTCTCGGCAGCATGAGTCTACGTTGGCCTCGTCAGTACCTAGACCATATAGTGCTTCCGCAGCAGATTGAGCTTAGGAACACTGACCATGATGAATCGGGAGGAGGATCAGATGGCAAAGAGGTCGCTGGTGCGAGGGAAAAGGAATGCAGGAACGCGAGGTTGCTTACGACAAGCACGGCTTTTGAGTTATATTGCGAGGATGCAGTACGGCTTCCGGACCGAAGCTAGAGTTTTCGGCATTGTCTGTGCATTCACGGGGAACGGCGAGATCGACAATTATATGGTTTCGACATCGTGCAAATCATTCATTAGTGTCAGAGTTGCGTTAGTATTATTTAGATTTTACTGCTTCAGATTACTTGAGATTGTCAACCTAGGTGGCTCGAGAGACGTCGTGCGCCCTGCATCAGTGTTTATCAAGATGATACACCGTGAAGTCACTGCAGAGCATTAGCACAGCTTCAACCCCACTTGAAGGACTTACGCCTGCAGACATCCGCGTTCACACGCGTTGTCCAAGGTCAAGTCAGCAACCGACGGAGCGCCGGACGCGTAATCGTGCACGTCCCCACCGGTCCACGCGATCAGTCTGTCCACGCGCTCGAGCGGAAACTCGTTGTGGGTGCACGCGGCCGAGAACTCCTCGCCGGTCATCTCCAGCGTCGCGAACACAAACAGTTCATGCAGCATGTCGCAGATCGCCCTGTGAGGATGCTCGGCGTGCGCCCAGTCCGCCTTCTGGCATTCCCGCGAGCAGTACTGCACGACGCGGCACCGGGCGCATTTGCGCAGGTCCCACGGCCTCTCGTAGCCACGATGGCAGCCGGAAACGTAGCAGAACCGCTTGAGAGTGAAGCGTGCCAGGCAGTTGTGCAGGTTCCGGTAGGGGTCGGTGAGGAGGGTAAGCGTCGTCATATCCACCTTTCGCAAGACGGCGGGCTTCTCGCCTTTGTTTTCCTCAGGAAGGTGTGGCCAGAGCCAGGATGCGAGGTACAACATACGACTGAACGAAACCTGCGGCCCGTCCTGATCGGCCAGGCTGAGCATTTTGCAGATGGCGTTGAACAGTTCGAGGTTGTATCCGCGGAAGAGGGATTGCGCGAGAGTCGTACGATCGATGGAAGGTAAGACCACGCCTATAAGGTGAGAGATGTCGTGGTCGCTGGTGAGTCTTCTGCGCGGATGCTCGGCATCGTCGCAGAGCGGTTCGTTCTTAGCCAGCCTATTCGTGGTGTCCCCGAGCTTCGCAAAGACTGCAGCAATAAAGCGTTGGCGCGTAGCTTCCTCGGACAGGATGGGCATAAGAAGCTCGCGCTCGCGCCGGAGGACACTGGCAAACAGGTTGTGCCCAAATCGTGTGATCCTGAGGGCCTCAATGAGCGACTCGGCCGCGCGCGGCGCACCGAAAGGCATCAGCTGCTCCAGCGTACGCGGCCATCGTTCCGCGGAGCCCCAGTACGCCTTCTCCCGCCGGGAGGGGGCGTGATTCAAGCCCATATGAAGCGCGGTGCTACACGAGTCGAGCAGCAGCCGGAAGTAGTCGCACCCGCACATGCCCAAATGATCCCCGGTAACTGTGCAGCTAGGGCAGTTCGCGCGGTTCTCCCGCAGTCGGCGGTCCAGCACGCGTCGCGCGCCGGGCGTCCATTCGCGCATCGCAAACGCCGCGAGGGTGTTCCAGAAGTCGTGGCATTTGTAAAGCAGTACTCCAATGTTGGCCTGCATGCACCTGCTCTTTCTGCCCGTGGAGGTGCAGTACACAAAGTGTGAGAGACAGGTTGGGCAAAGAGTTGGCGAATGGGCGGGGAAGAAGCCTGAAGCAAGGTGCTCTGCGCGTTGTAAGGCAGTGGCGCGGACGAACACATGCTCATGCTCCGTGCATTGCAGAGCAGTGGAACTGGAAGCCATTTCCTAGCGGGTGCTAGAGCGGGGTCGGTAGCGCAGGCAGAGGTCAATGTAAAAGATGCGGAATAAGCCGATCTGATCCGTGCTTCTTGCAAGTTGCCACAATGTAAAGGTGTAAACCAGGCTTCGCCATCTACATTTATATCGAGGAGAGCATTTAAATCTTTAGAAATAAGCCCTAAAGGCAAAGGCTTGCGGTAAATTTCCATTAGCTGGGTTGTAAACTGCAACCCCGTGCAGACCACGTGCACAAGTATGTCACGTGATATCCGTGTTCGGTTACATTGTTCTTGCATTGTTCAGTCTGAACGCATGCTCCGAGTCACGTCAGATTGGTCGCCCAAGTCGCAACCGCGCGCACTCGGAGTAACCATCCGTGACAAAACGCCGCCCCGACAACGACTTCTGTAAAAACCGGGGTTGCTCTGGAGCGCTGTGGAGCCTCCATAGCGGCCAGAGCCGCCAGAGACACGTACCCCGATCTGAAGCAAGCCGTTTGCCGCAAAGCTCTCTCAGATCAAGCGGCCTGCTCTGAGAGTGCTCTGATAGCAAGCCAAAAGCGCTCTGGAGCACGCCAATTCAGGCAACTCCGTGATATCCATGCCCCGCTGATACCGGAGCAGCATTTGATCACCCGATTGCTTGCCTGCTCTTTGCTTTTTTTCGGTCCTTGTTCTGTAGTACATAAAGACGCTAACAAACATATATTATCCTCCCGTATGGTTACCCAAATCCTCCTTACCTGTCAGACCCGGACGTAATTTCCTTCTTTAGCACACGCGAAAAGCATTCCCTGCGGTTTCCTTTTATATAAACTGGCTCATTGCGTCACTATGATGCACCTTCGTGGGCAAAAAACCGCTCGCGAGTGTCCACTTACGTCACTCGCTCCTTCGCTGAGCTCTGCCCGAGAGACTCGCAATCTACCGAGCAGTCTGCTATGAACAGCCAGACGCACCGTGCACGCATCAGCTTTTCCCCCCCTTCTACCAGCACCGATACTTGCGCTGCGCTTGCCATGAACTCTAGCTACGCGCAGACTCCACGTTGCTGGTCTTGGCTGTAATGCCACTGTCTCCCACCTCTGGCCGCACTTTCTCTTCCACCGTGCGCATGCTCTATGGCCGGCCCATGTCTCTGTCTTCCGCGCGAAAAACATTCCATAGCTTGACTTTTCGTCTATCCGCGCGGACGAAACTGCGCACTCAGAGCTTGACGTCGGCCTTGCTGGGCAAGTCTGCTTGCGGTCTTGCGGTCTTGCACAGCCCAACGATTGCCTACGCGCGCAGGCTGGCCGCGCGGCTTGCAGGCTATCGAACAGTCGAACAGTCGACGACCGCCGCGCGTTTTTCCTCTGCGTCTGCACGGACGAAAGATTGCACATGACGTCACCGCGCGCCCGGACTTGCTGCAGTTTCGTCGTTCACGTCGCGGTGCCCTTTCTTTTCGTGTGCGTCTGCACGGACGAAAGATGGTAGTGACGTAAGGTCGCGCTTCCAGACTTGCTCGCTGGAGTTTCGTCATGCTCTCTGGACAGGACTCCTGCGGTTCGATTTTCGTTCGCGCGCGGGGTATCCTCGTGATATCTTGACTTTGAGAAGATGACGCCATGTGGGCGACGCGCGCCTATAAAAGCTGAAGATATCTGACCATCGCAGCTCAGAGGCAAGCAGGACTCCGGGACATGTCGTCCTTTCTGCTTGCCGGCTATGTTGCCGTCTGCAACGGCCGATGGCTCGCGTCAGAGAACGCAACGACAAAGAAGTCGACCACCTACATGTATTATGATACCGTTATTCAGACCATGGGCGTTGACATCCCGGCCGAGATCCGTCTCTGGGTACCGGCCAGTGAGCCTGTTTTGGCAGATGGGACCATAGTGGATGTACTCGCGAAGGTTTACGCTCCGTCGAACGCGAAAGCCCTTCTGGATGCTATTCAGTTTCTGCCTTTCCCAGGCGATGTCAATTCGTCTTCATACGAGGAGAACATTCCTGACAGGCCTTTCCCTACGCTCTTTGCCCTCGGGCATACGAGTGGACCGGCAGAGACGATGGACGACGGCATTTCAGTAGGCTACAACCTGGCCGTGTCCGACTACGTCCGAGACCAGTCTCGCGTCTCTCGCATTTAGTACGCATGATTTTCAGCGCTCTGGAGTTGAGCTAACTGAATTCGCCGCACAGCTGTCGTTTTGACGGTAACAAGCCGCGTTGGAAGAAGACGCCCCGGCCGTCGCCTGGCTCGTCCGTTTACGTGGTTGGTTTGGCTCACGGGATACACCTCGCTGGTGGCAGCGTCATGGTCGACGTGGATTAACTACAGCTCAATGTCGGAACGGCCTCCGCTAGCGCGTCCGCTTCGCGCGCGGAAACTGCAGCGTCGAGCTCTTCGTCCGCTCCTCCGCCGGCTAAGCGTCGCCGGTTCCCGACGAGCGTAGCAACTGCGAGTTCGGATTCTCAGGCCACTGGGTACGCGTGTCTTTTCACACATTGCCCTGGAATATAATAACCGTCATGCTCAGTCAAGAGAACGTACAGCCTGGAGAAATAGTTCTCGATCCCGAGTCGTCTTCTGCGGCGTGAGTAACATGCGACTCTCAACGACGGTGACTTAAGATTTTCAGGAACGTGACAGAGGAGCCGCAGGAACCAGGAACGAAGCTTAGACGCGTGGGAAGGCGCAAAGTTGCGTCGCGACAAGATGAGCAGGAGGGCATTGAATGAGTGTGGTGCAGGGGGCTTCCGTTGATGATCTGCTTGGGCGATGTTGTGACGCGAAGAGTTGTAATTCGATTTTGTTAAGCGTGTGCAGTGTAATTGGCAGTGCTAAAGGCGAACGAAAAATACAAAAATTTTTTGTATAATTTAATGATGAGAGCAAAACTCTCGTCATGTTCCTCGCCGAAAACTAAGTCAAGTTCACGAGAGTGTTGTTCTACATGCGAGTCCATGAAGTTATGCGGGATGACGTCACTTTCCGATCGTGTTCTAGACAGTTCTCCGACATTCTAAGAGATTCTGTCTTGACATTCTAACCAGACGCTGCCCAGTATAAAAGGAATGGCTTATAAAAGAGCTGCGTCGGGCACTTCCAACGCCCCGCATGTCCAGCACGTCCACGACCAGCGCCACTGCGGAGGCGGTCAAGGCGGCTCTTGGGACGCGCGGTAGCATTGTTTGCGAGCGCGCACGTCCAATCGTGACTCTTCGCGTCTGTGTCGATGATGTCAGTGTTTGGTTTTGTGTAAGTATCCTGGCTGTTGCGTTGACATGTAGTGCAGCAGACCGTCGCGCTCATCAAGATTGCGCTGGACGATGATCCAGACGCCGTCAGCGCCATGATATCCGACTCGCACGCTAACTCGACGCCGAGCTTCTGTATACTCCCATTAGGACTACTGAGATCCACAATGCCTTGAACGTTATTTCATATTTCACAAAGTAATCTAGATTCTGCCCATTTTCTCGTTCTCAAATTTGATATCTTGCATCGTTCTGCATGGCGATGAGCATCACCGGGTCGACGATACTTCGTTGGCTAACATGACGCGCCTGAGCCAGGTGACGTCATCTGAGCGGGGCTTTCACGCTTCAAAGTCCGATTCCGTTCCAGTACGACCATAAAGTCTCGTCACTCCCGCACCGCGCTATAGGAACCCACAATGAGTCTCCGTGCAGGGTGTAGGCATTTTCTTGCACTTGCAGATCGCACATTCTGACCGCGGTTTTCATTAGGCTGTCCGTGCGCACTTTATCGTGGTCGCGCGCGCATTGTGAGGCGAGCAGCTCTGGGCTCGAGCGATAGATACCCATCCCGCGCATTGGAAGTACGTGCAGACTGTGTATGTCAAATTGATCGCGGTCTGACTGTGCTCTTAGTGCTATTACATCGCGCTCACCGCCGAGATATTCGACGGATTTCCCAATATCGATTGGGCGTCTGTGAGCCGGCCGGTATACGCTCGCCGCTGGGCAAAGCATTTGCTGTTGAAGATCCCACATCCGCGCATAATCTATCGCCGCCTTCGTCGCTGCCGTGAAGATCTAGAGACTCTGGAGTTCGAGGAGCGTTTCGGCATGGCCAACTCGACACGATCCAAACGCGCTATCACAAGAAGGCGCAATTACTTCGAGAAGTGGATCTGGGACCTGTACGAGTTCTTGGACCGTGCAGAGGAAGAGATCAGTTCATGGATGCCTTAGCCACTGTCTAATAGCTCGATGTACGCCCAAATGATGTGGTTGTATTTGTATGCTTGAACTATTGCAATGTACATTCTTATCGACACCTTTGAGTGATTCTAGGCAGCGTGCCAGGGAAGCAGTGTGAGAGTTTAGGGAGACTGGGAAAAAGGCAGAGATAAGCGTCACGGCCCGTTCATGCGACGGTTTCTCGGGCAAACGCGTGCTTGGGATGGAGAAATCATTGAGATATGCGTCACCGCTCTCGGAGACGCGTGCTCGCAGACGGATTTACGTCATTCGTCCGTTCGCAGAACCGGAGCTAGCTATGATCTCACAGGCAGATTCCGAACCTTAAAGGGCATTCGATGACGCCATTTCTCTCCCGCCCGAGTCCCGACGCGTTCACAGGAGATTTTTTGCGCTCGTCATGGACGCCGGGTATAAATTCGGTCTCTATACGTCCGCGGGTCCGTGACTCGGTGAAAGAGCTGCGATCCGAAGATGGCCGGCATTGTTTGCAACACGTTCCTCATCCTCCGCTACCCCGTCTTCGTTAACGCGCCCGACTTGGAATGCTCGTTCAACACCTACCTGGCGTCGTGCAAGATTGGTGGTGAGCATGACGTCGTCCGACCTGCGAGCTGATCTGACTGCGCGCCCAGGACATGAATTCGCCATCTCCATCGCGCAGCCTCTTACGAGCCGCATGGTGCCTCTTCTTCCTCATGGCCACAGCGCGGAAATTCGCGCAACCCTCAGCGTGCACAACAAATCGATTCTTCTGTCTGCCACTTCGGTCTTGGGTATGCAAATCGCGACCGACGAGACTACGCGCGGCGACGTCCGCAACCTCTACCAACCGGGCCTGTCCTTTGTGGGCAAGGTCACGCGCGTCTATCCGCCGGATGTCCGTTGCCCCGCCGTCAAATCCGTGGACGTTACCGTGGAGTGTCGCGATATGTGGCCGTACCAGCCCACCGTTGTTAGGTGCGTCGACCTGCTTGCGGTTGCACGTCTCCCTCACCGCCTATCCCAGGTGTTTTTTCAACCGGGACAAGCGCCGCTTTCGCAGCCTCGCGCCCTTCACGGTCGGCATGTCTCTGAGCCTTACGGGAGAACTCATGGGCTGGGTCGATGGCAACATCGCTGTCGACGTTGGCGGCATAGACCCCAATAACGGCGGCCAACTCCCGATGGTTTCCCTCGCGAGGACGCCCGACCTCTTCGGCAAGCTCGATATCATGAACGACTACGCGGTATTTGGCGACCCATCCAGCTTTCCTCCGCGCGCAGGGCTGCCGGCGTCACTTCATGGCGCGCAGACGTCATCTTCGCAGTGGTATGTTACTCTCTCTCGTGCGGTCATCGTACTAAATTCATGCACAGGCTTGAAATTGTAGCAGGACTGCCTTCTCAACGCGTCAGGTGAGCGAGCTCTCGCTCTGGTGATCACAGCATGACCTGACATACTGGTAGCACGTCTACTCCGAGTGCTATTGAGGGCATTGGCCAGAGACACGTCGCGCGCCGCGCTCTTAGCCACCGTGGTAGTCGTGGTCGACGTCCCGCATCTGTAACGCATGTGCGCAGCCCTCTGGCAGATCGCGACATGAACATACGCGAGGTTGAAGCGACCTAGATGTTGTGCTGGGCGGTTTTACTTTGTATTTCATAGCCTGGGTCTGAACGAGTCTGTATTATTAGCTCTTGAACGTCATGACTGTATGATACGATGAATTGTTGTATCCGTATTTTCTTTTCTCGCCGGTAGCTCTCTGTCATGACGTCTGCAACGTGACGGCCATAAATACAGTCTGCTTTGCACTGAAGCCTCATGCCAATGTCCCTCATCATTCACGGCACATTCACGCTATTTCCCCGCGAATGTGTTGTCCGAGGAAAGTCGTCGTCTGGACACATAAAGATGCTGGAGATCTACGATGCTCTCATTGAGCATGGAGGCAGTTGTCCGACGTCAGTAGTACTCAGCTGGAAGAAGCGTATGGATGTCGCGTGTGAGGAATGCTCTCTGAAGGACGGTGATGTGGTTCGCGTCGTAGGACTTGGGACTATGACGCGCATCGGCATTCTCATAGTCGAGATCATGCGCGCAGCAGTTGTAGGACATGCTTCCCGCATATATCTTGATACAACCATGAACGAGCCCATCGCAATAGCCATCGGGACTGTTGTAGGAGATGCACACGACTGGTATGGCCGTTACCGACGCGTCAAGACCGTTCGTCTTCGTATCAATGACGATTCCACGGCCGTGTAAGTGCTTCTACGAGTCAATCTCGAGCATTCACCTCAATGTATACAAGGTGCATTTTGTCCGTGGACTTTGATTGCCTGTCCGCATTCTCGCTGGGTTGTGAGGTTTTCGCATGCGGTCGTATTGTAGGATGGAACGTCCGCGAATCGTGCGCCGAAATCTGCGTGTATCATGCACAGATTCTCACTTCCAGGAATGACGTCATGTAAATACGTTGAACGTCTCGCATCTATGACGTTTCATTCCGTCTAGAAATCGGGGAGATAGCGTGCGCGTGGCGGCGGACCGTTTCTAGCCGTGTGCCTCGGCGACCTCTTCTTTTCGCGCTCTCTATGCGCATGGCGCCGACTATCATCGGTATATAGATGCAACGCTATTCTAAGTCCTATTAATAAGAAAAATTTGATCCTCGTATTCGTGTTGGCTGAGTCTGAGCCTTGGCGGAGCGGAAAGGATCCCCCCGCTACCCCGCTGCTCTCCCAGCGGTGAGACCGCGTTGATGCTTGAGGGACGCGGGCAAAACAAAGAAAAATGCGTCATTGCATCTTTTCCGACCAGATGACGTAGGTATGAGATTACGGGGTATAAAATAACAGCTCATCTTTGGCTATGTCGCGGGACGCACGGAGTTAGCCATGAGTGAGAGCGCTCCTACTTCGGCGTCACGTCAGAGGAACGCTAGGCACATTCCAGGTTCGAGATTTTGCTTTTAGAATATGCATAGGTTTGGTGAAACTATCGCATCAGATGGTCCTGATTCAGACTCACTGAGGAGGTTCCTCGGAGTTCCTTTTGCGATGGTTCACTCGCGCGACGTTGAGGTACATAAAACGTGTGAGACTCTTTCGTAGCTAACGCAGACACTATAGAAATACATTGCCGCTCGTACTCCCGTAGTTCATTCCGGGTTGCCTAGGATCAGCGAGGCTCTCATGAGTCGGGCGTCGTACACAAAGGTCTGGGTGAAGAGCGCCATCCGTCAGGCAGATTCTGTCGACGATGTGCAGCACAGATTATCCCTTATAGTCATTCTCGTGGAGACATTGGGATGCCTCATGCTGCATGAGATCTCATCGGCGGACTATAGTGCTCGCAGGAAGAGAAAGCATCAGGACGCGGTGGATGCATGGATTTCCAAATATATGACGTTCTACGAACTGGCTGTAAAGATATCTCGCCTGTATACAGACTGATTTACGCGAAATACAAATTCTGTGTGGCTTTCTTCCTACAATTGAGCGGTCGCAACTTTATGCGTAGCTGTCTGTATGAGTCTGTCTGAGTTAGCAAACTTCGTGCGCAAGTGTGGCACCATATATCACGAGCAGAGACCTATTTGACAGCGAGTAAAGTAGTACAAGAGGCTGCACGTCTCCCTCGCGTTCGGCAAGCATGCTTGGAATCCACTTCGACGCTATCCTCACGCTCAGGACGCCTATCGTAGTCCCCTCCTTGACTGAGAACTGCGCGGACTTGCACATTTGGTCATCCTCAGTCAACGCAGGCGGTGAGATCGCGTCGTTCTGCTGCGGAGAGATGCTAAGCGCGGAATAGGTCGTGACATCGCGGTGCGCATCGTGGAGCGCGTCGCCCGCGATTCGAATTGCCGGATTCACGCGGAGGGTACGACAGCACAAGTAATTGGGAAAGCCGACTTCAATGGTTGCGCACTCTGGGTCGCGGCCTCGACCATCGTCGTGTTCGAGCCGGCGAAAGGAGAATCGGCCGATGCCGAGCGGGACCGAACTTCGCGCGGCTTGCTCGCCGTGGTCTTCGCTGGCGTTCTAGTCGCCCTCGAGGCGCAGTCCGCTCAGGCTAACATCGCACTCGCTGATGTCGCCGTCACTGCGCGCACCGTGCTCTTCGAAACGCCGCTTACCATACGGTATGGCTATGCTCGCGTCCTGCCCGTACGCCGACCTCGCTGATTCGCTCTTCAGCTGCACGTTGGACCGTGATTCATACCATCTGCGTGATCTTGGCGTGCTTGAGGATTACGAGGACGTCGTCGTCTCGGGCTTTCTGACGGGCATTACGGACGGGCAGCTCACTGTGAACGTGCACGACATTGGTTTCGGATCTGGCAACCTTCCTTGCACTATGCATGGTGCCAGCCGCGTCGGATCAGCTCCTCTGGACATCGGAGACATGGCCTGTCGCTGGTGAGCAGTTCCTACGCGGTCGTTCTACGCGCAACTTATTCGAGCGTAGGCTTGCAATGATTTCTCGCGACGCGAAAAGCCTTGGGTACGCGCATCCGTTCTGACGAGCCTATGTAATCTGATACTCTTTGCAGAAGCCGCGCGACGTCCGAGGTTGTGCACGCTTCCAGCGAGGATGTCAACATGGCCGCATCCGACTTCGACGATTATGACAACTTCGAGCGCGATGTCCATGTTGCCGCGAGCCAGCGTGAAGACAACGCCGGTTTCGCTGCTAGGTATTCGCCGACGTCACCCTCTTATTCACCTTACCGCAGCGGTTCTCCCTAATTTTCGCGCCCCGTTCAAGATCGATATCGACAAGCTCAGATTTGTCCTGCGTATTCTAGCGAGGCATATGTAGATACGTTCTAGACCTCTCCACCGTCGAGACCAATGCAACTGTCTTCTATCGTTCTCAGATCCGTGCTGTGTCTCCGAGGGAACATCCAGATAGGAGGACGTCGGCAGATTGCGAGTATGCGCAACCGTGCGACTGTAGTCCGTCTGATGTGCTATCGTCATTGAGAAAGTGCGTCATGCTGAGAGCGTGCAGCAGTGAATGATCCGCCCGAGAGAATGACGACTTTCGTGAGTGAGGCGGATGACGCCATACGCAACAAGTTAGCCACCCTAATTTGACTATAAAATGGACAGACATCGAAAGAGACACTTTCTCATGGCCAGCTCGGACCTGTGGAAGATGGGACGCGTGCAGAAGAACACCCTTTGGTGGGGGACCAGCAAAAGAACAAACTCTCCTCACCTTTGCCCCCACTGCAACCTCGAGCTTCTCACCGGGGAGGATCCCGGATTTTGTTGTGGACCGCAGGGTGAAAAATTGCACACCGTCGTTCCGCTTCCCCCGCTTCCACATGAGTTCGAGGATTTTGTAAACGATCCCCGCGTGTCGTCGTTGTCGCGCCTTCTCAATCTCATCTATACCTTTGCGCAACTGGAATCGTCGCACGAGTTCCCCAGTTTTGGGGGCATACCTGCTCATTTTGCCGTTGAGGGCAAAATTTTCCACCGTGTACGCCCCAGTTTTGCTAATTCGGCGGTGCGTTGGTTGCTGTACGATGGATTCATGAGAGGCAAAGCTCCGCATTCGTCCACCGGTTGGTTTCATAAATTACCAGCAGAGTGGATAGATGCACTGGGCGCAGCTTTGTTGCGTGTAAACCCCTACGTACGCTTGATTAATGTATTTCGCCAACGCCCCGAGAGCGACTTGCCCCGAGTGCAGTTGCTGATACGCGACGCTGGAGATAACGAGATAGCCGGAATCATGTGCTTTGAAAATTCAATAGCGTCTGAAGCGAAGGTGGACTGCACTTTCCCCGTCCCGAAAACTTAGAAGACTGACGATGTTCCAGTCTAGATCAGTCGTTATTTCCAAGAAGCGCCGGGTGGCGTCGGAGTTTGTTGATAACATTGAACACACAAACTCCGATATACACCACATTTCTGCTATAAATCGATTCTGGGAGCCACTGGTCTACCCGCTCTTCTTCCCGCATGGTACTCTTGGATGGGGTCGCCCGTCGAACGCGACCGTAGGCAACGCGGGTCTGGACGACGATGTGGTGACCAGCCAAATCTGGCACTGTCGAGCACGGCTGTTGCGCGAGGAGCGTTTTTCGATCTTCGGCAGACTGACTAATGAATACGTGGTGGATATGTTCACGCGTAACATCGAATCACGGTTGGCGTACATTCGGGCCAGTCAGCAAGCCGCTCGTCGCGAGGATGCGGCGCTCATGGGCCTCGAGGTACCTGACAGTGACAACGTATATTTGCCGTCGTCCTTTCTCGGGTCAAACGCGTGGTGTTCAGACCAGATTGCTGATGCATTGACCATTGCCGCGAACTGCGGCGTGCCGACGTTCTTTATCACCATGACATGCAATCCGGACTGGCCGGAGATACGAGCTAAACTGCGGCCTGGACAAGACTGGCAGGATGCGCCCGTGGTTATCGCACGCGTTTTCAAGCAGAAACTTGCGGTACTGCTTCGAACCCTGAAGACCATGTTCCCCAATGCCGGCAAAGTGGTGAGTACTGCAATAGCACTCCCGGGGAGATATGGACTTAATTTGAGCACGGATAGATCTATCGCCTTTACGCCGTTGAATTTCAGAAGCGTGGTCTGCCGCACTGCCATATTCTCATTAAGTATGAGGCAGACTGCGTCACCGCTGCGGATATCGACCGCGTCGTCTCTGCAGAGATGCCTTCGAATCCGGCCGATGCAGCTCTCGTCAAGCGCTTTATGACCCACAACCATCCCGCGGATCAGGCAGAACTCCCGAAATACTGCAGACCTCGCGGACGCGTTTATGCCCGCGACGGTGACGCGCCTGATCCCCAGGTGTGCCGTTTCGGCTATCCCAAGAGGTTGCAGGAGGTCACGACGTTAGCGTTCGACGGCCGCGTGCAACATCGTCGACGGCAGTTCGCTGATCGCTCCGTCGTGCCTCATTGCTTGCCGTTATTGCGAGCATTGGACTGCCACATCAATTTCGAGGTTGCGAACTCCTCTCACATCTTCCAGTATCTCTTCAAGTACATACGGAAAGGTGAAAATGCTCTCAGCGAATTCACGGATGTTTTTTCTCATATGTCAACCAGGGGTCGATCGCACTTATGTACGTCTACGCGAGGACGGCACGGAAGTGGTAGACGAAATAGAAGACTACTGGCGCGCGCGTTACCTCTCGGCCGGAGAGGCAACCTGGCGGCTCCTAGGCTTCCGCGTTGCGAGTAAATCGCCTGGAGTTACAGGCCTGGTGGTGCATTTACCAGAATCTCGCAAACACCACCAGTATCGCCGCGTCAACGGTCCTTCGAGCTCCTTCTCGACGCTCGATCGGTATTTTCACCGGCCGCACGGGCACTTCGAGTGGAATGGGCAGAGGCTGTCGTTCGCCGACCTGTCCTACTCGGATTTCTATGCGAAGTTTCGACACGTCGCTTGGGACAACGCCTTGCTCGGCAGGCCCGGTGTTTTCGAAGAGCAGAACATCCCTCCGCATGAGATCAAACGGCTTATTGTTCAGCGCAACGAGGGATGGCGGCATTTCGTTCGCATTGCAACCGTCAAGCCGTCCCAGGGTGAACTCTTCTACCTCCGCGCGATCCTCATGAGCCGTCCGGCGTCATCATTTGCGGACGCGCGTTTGGTAGAAGGCACTCAGCATCCTTCCTTTCAAGAAGCCGCGCAAGCGATGGGCTTATTCGCAGATAAGAACGAGGCAGAGTTTGCTATGCGCGAGGCGGTTCAATCGTTGAGGACGCCACGACAAATCCGTCTGCTTTTCGTGCACCTCATCATTCACGATCCCGAAGAGGTTGACTTCCCGATAAACCTGTGGGATTTGTTCCGTGACGACATGAGTGTTGACTTTTACTTGCAGAACGGAGGGTCACGGACTGCGGCTTACTCCAGCGCACTGGAGGAGCTGTCGCGCATGCTAGAGGAATTTGGTCGCAGCCTCCGCGATTTCAATCTCCCCTTACCGCAGTCTTTCGCTGGCGAAGTGGCTTACGAACGAGATCGCTGGGCGCCGCACTTGGTCAAATTCCGACGCAACGTGGCGGCGGCGATGGAACGCTTCACCCCGGAGCAAGCTGCCATATTCCATGAAGTTGTCGACGCAGCGGCGAATAACAGACCGCTTCTCCTCTTCATCGATGGGAAAGCTGGCCGCGGAAAGACGTTCCTGATCAACGCTATCTGTGATTATTTTCGGTCGCGCGAGGAGATTGTACTTCCGACAGCGACTTCCGCTTTCGCAGCCCTGCTTTATGAAGGGGGACGTACTACCCACTCGTGTTTCAAAGTATGCTACTGCTTTCTACCGTCTCATCGACATTCTAAACCGACAAATTTCTAGATCCCCGTGGACGAGTATAACGAGCTTTTGCGCTCGCCAATCGAGCCCGGCGATTCTCGCGCCGAACTGATTCACGAGTTGCGGACTCTGATCTGGGACGAGTCTCCAATGGCTAATCGCGCCGCACTCAGTTGTGTTGAGGAGACTTGCCGGCGTGTGTGCGGAAATAATCTGCCCTTCGGAGGCAAGATTGTTATACTCGCCGGCGACTTCAGGCAGACATGTCCTGTCGTGCGTCGCGGGACCCGCGCTCAGGTCGTGGACGCGTCAATTCGCTGCTCTCCGCTTTGGGAGCTGTTTCAGGTGCGCCGCTTGACCGCGCCCATCCGCAACGCCGAGGACCTGGAGTACGCAAATTGGGTCGATGGCATCGGCGACGGAGACGGTCCCAAGGTCAAGCTAGACCTTCTGCGTCATGTCTACACGGATAGCGAAGTAATAGACTTCGTTTATCCGCAGCATGTTATCGACGACCCGACAGCGTGCATGAAGCGGTCTATCCTCTGCCCGACGAATCGACAGATTGACAATTACAACGCCTTGCTACTCTCCCGCGTGAAAGGCACTGCCAAGAGCTACCTGGCTGCGGATAAGATTAAGGAAGAGGACGCAGCTGGCATGCCCGAGCGTGCGGGAGCAACGTTGGATTATGCAATCAGGGCACATATACCCGGGTTTCCACCTCACTCGTCGGTCATCAAAACCAACGCCGTGTTCAGGCTTCTTCGCAACTTCTCCCTCAGTCGCGGACTCGTCAAGAACGTCCGTGTTGTGGTCGTCGACGTTGGAACACGACTGATAACAGTGAGAATTCTGCGCGACACCGTGTCAGGAGTGCGGATCGATTCAGAAGACATTCTCATACCGAGAATTACCTTCGAGACTTTCATGCCCGAGACTCAGCGTACCTTGCAACGACGTCAGTTTCCTCTCGCGCCGGCTTACGCTACCACCTTCAATAGTTGCCAAGGACTTACATTAGATACAGTCGCATTGGATCTGAGACGTCCAGTTTTCTCACACGGGCAATTGTACACAGCTCTCTCGCGTATTCGAAGGCGGGATCATGCCGTTGTGAGAGTTCCAAATGGTCAATTGGAGGTTGAGAATGTTACATACACTGAGATTCTAATTTAAACACTGTAATGCAGAAATTTAGATGAAAGCATTGTGTATATTACCTAGGTATCATCCTAATGACATGGGCCTTAATGGTCAAGTTGAAACCTCTGACAGTGACGTCATCCGAATCCGGTTATATTTTGGTTCCGAGGACAGACGAGCCCGTATCTCTCTCTCTCTCGTGCGATTACGAAAATAATGGAATACAGCATGCCACGTCCTCCAGAGAGTGTGCACCTGTAGGGTGGACGCATACCCGCGTGAGCTGCAACCAGTATGACATCATGGGAGATGCTTCCGGGCACAGCTTTCTGAGTTGGTCCCGGCGGTTGGTCTGACGTAGCGGTCATCCTCAGTCCGCAACGTCTGCTCGGCGCGCCATCATGGACGGCCGTAGCAGAGCTTGACCGTCATGGACGAACGACCTACGTCTACATACCCAGACAGGCCGTCATAGCCTGAGGGCTCCGAAATTCGTTCTGCCCATTGCGTCATCAACCATGCCAGATAACGTTGGAGGCGTCCTCGAGCCTCTGTATGCATAAAACCTGCCCGTCCTAGGTAAGTGGAATTTTCTTCCCCCAAGTCCCTCGTCATTCGTCATCATGGCATCCTTCACTTGCACTATCACAGCGGTCCTCTACGAACCATCGCGTGCCCCTCCAGACGCTCCCGGTCTCAAAGGGTACAACATTTATCGCGCCATGATCCAGATGCAAGGTGTGCTCTGCCGTTTGACACAACGCGAATCGACTCAAACGTCGTTGCAGGCTCTGAGGTTCCGGTCAACGTCGCTCATATGACGCTCCAGCGGCCATGCGCAAATGGAACTGTTGTACGCGTAACCGGAAATGCGAACTTCGTTGGCACGGCTATGCTGCTCGTCAGCTCCAGGTTCATCGTCGCGCCGGTGCTACCAGTCGGGACAGACCATACCCACCTGCTGCCTCATTTTGTGTTCGCTGGCGTCGTGTCGTCCGAGTACGCCGTGCATCCTGCGAACTCGGACTGCATCACCTTCGATGTTTCCGTCGCTCGTACGGACGTGTGGCCCGTACGAACGGTTGTGATCAAGTGCGTCACACAATCTCGCGACTCTACTTCTTATTCTAATTTTTTTCTCCCGCTCGTCCAGATGCTGCGCCAACCGCGACGAGAAGCGCATCGTATTCAACGAGTATCCCGCGCGCGGCATGGCTGTGAAGGCCTCTGGTTCCTTTTCCGGATGGTCCGCTGGCAATTCGCCTTTCGTCGACTTGCACACGATCGCCTTCAACTTCGACGGGCCCCCTTCGCCTGTCCGCGTCACTGACACTCGCAATCCCTTCGAACGTGCTATCTTTTGCGATGGCTTCGCGCTTTTCCCCCCTCCCTCACGCGCTCCATCTCCTCCTCCCTTCCACATCATTTCTTTCAACGCACGACCGACCCGCGTCACGCGTCAGTACACTTCGCAACCCGATCCTCGACTCGCGCGCGCAGTGGAGGCGTCGGCTGCGGCTGCTGCACCTCCCTCCCCCGCGACAATTCACGCTCCTTCGCCGCACGCCATCATACAGCCCATGGAAATCGAGGCAGTCGCTACGGCAGCGTCTGCCGAACGTACTGACAAAGACGTTCTGGCCAGCTTGGTCTCTGGGTGGTACGTCTTCAGCAACATTGACTCTATGTCCAACTCAATTATGTCGTAGGTCGCCGGACGAGGGAGCACCCTCGCACATCAAGGTCCCGCCGTTTGTGCCATTGGCTTCCGGCGATGAGCATGCGGGAGCGTCGCCGAGTGAGGATGAACTGTGAGTCCCGCCTTTTCTCGAGCACGGCGATCCCTCATTTTCTTCTCGCAATGCTTAGGTCCCAGAAAGACGGCGCTGCTATGTCCATCGAGCCTGTTGAGGCAGAGGGCAGGTAAGTTGAACTGTGAGTCTTAGATTTCCTTGCTAAGTATGTTACAGTGATGGCGCCGCGGCCCGCGCACTGTTGAGCTTGCAGCGTGCGGCAAACAACGACGGGAGGTGAGTTCTTCTGGCATGCTGGTCCGTCTTCATACACTGACGCAATCTATAGCGTGGCTACTACTTCTGATTTCGCGTCTCGCTCTTCGTTAACACCGTCGCCACCGCCGGCATTGCCCAGCGTGCAAGATCTGCGCGATGCGTACCAGAAGTCGCGTGCACGCGTTCGTTCGAGCAAGAGGCTTCAAGACGCCGCGGGTCCCAGCTCGCTCAAGATACGCAAGGTTGTTCTGCGCGTGACTCCAGATGTGGTATCGTGAGTTCTGATTTACGCGACACTATCCCGACAAATAACTCATTGTTGGGCAGGGTGTGAATGAAAGTCTCGACTGTTCAGCTTTGTACATTAGTTACTCGCCGAAATTTCTTATCTCCAAACGATGTATCGAAATGTATCCAGTCCGATTGTATATTCTAACATCCCAATATTATTGTGACTGTTGAAATCGTGTTACTTGGAAACTGCGTGATGACATCATTTCTGGCTGGTAGCATTCGGAGTTCAAACCACTTCGCAACATGACCTTACTCCTTCGACCGCATGCCCTTTGAGAGTGGAAACGGTCAGCGCTCTAAGAGTTGCTGCAGGCGATGTCTTTGTCTTCACCGCCGGCTTGGCCACGACTGTTCGTGGCGCGCGGCCGGAGTTCGCTGCCACTGTCGCTCAAGCTCATGGTATATATAAGTTCGCGACCCGCTTCGCTGCACCCAGCCCCGCTCGTTCTTGCCCACCATGTACATTGCCTGCATGACCGACTTCCTCGTGCTCTTTTCCGCCCTCGATCCAATCAAAACGGTGTCTGCGGGCGGCAAGCTCATCAAGACCTACACATGCACCGGCTTGCTGCAATGTACGCCCCGTCTATCTTCTCGTCTGCGATTTCTGAACAATTTCTAGGCAGCGATGTGCCCGTGACGTTGACCTACCGATTTGCTGGACCGCCAATACCGCCTGGCACGCTCATCCGGGTTAGCGGCACGTTCATGTTCAAGAATTCAAGAATCGAAGTTGGCGCTGTGAAGCTCGCACCGCTCAAGAAATTGGGCGAGAAACCCGACTACCGCTGCTCGGTCGTTCTGTTCTTCGAAGGCTTCGTCGATGGGACGCTCGACTTCGTAAAGGTAAACGGCGGCTTCACCGTTCTGAACTTCAAGTGCAGTATACATGGGCCGGCGGCGGCGTCAGTGAGGTACGTGTTGGCGTTGTGTTCAGCAACGATGTACTGATTGCTTCACAGATGCTTTCTGCTTGACGCCGAAAAGCATCGGCCTGCCTTCCCCGTCATCTACGAGTGCCATAAAGTCAGCATCATCGGCGAAGCTTGCGGCTATAAGGACGACTTGGTCTTCGTCAACGTCTTCAGCTTCGCGTTCGCCGTCTACCCGCCGCATGTGGTCGCAAATGCTGCTATTATCTACAACCCGTCCGACCATCCCGTTGAGCGCGCGACAAAGCTTTTGGGATCGAGGGAGATCCTTGGGATCTGTTATCCATTTTATGAGTACGTACCGGCGTGTGTGCATGAGTGTGCGGACGTACTGATAGCTTGCAGTGCATCTGTGCCAGACCCTTCCAACGGTGCGACGATCATCCAGACCGAGTCCGTCCCGGGACCAGACAACGACCCCGACCCTCTCGCTGTATCGCCTACGAGGGTCACGTTCTATCCCTTGGCAGCGGAATTGGATGTCCCGGCGACGCCCGTTCAGCACACTCCTCGCGTCGAGACTGTCCATGAACTTTCTACTCCGGCGACGGACAATCTACACGCTACGCCGACCGTATTTACTATGTTCAGCCCATCGGCCGTTGATATTCCTGGGTCGCCTTCTTCTCCCGTGAAACAGATCTCTTTGTCTGCACCGTAAGTGCTTGGATGTGATACGGCGATAGACATTACTTAGAGATTATTTGCAGCGACGAGCCTGGTCCGAACGTGACCTTCGAGAACATGCTCCAGCTCTCGGCCGTGCCTGCAGTCCCTGGCCCAGCTACTGGGTGAGTGTGGTGGCATAGCTTGCCTGCAACGCTTACCGTGTTCTGAAGAATCGACGTACTGCCTCTTGGCAGCCCCATCTCCTTTGCGCCGAGCAGCTTCGAACTTCCGGAGCAGAGCGGCAATGACGCTGGGGGGAGTGTCAACGCCTACATCAGCGGCGTCGACAGTTCGATGGGAAGCGCAGAGGTTGCTGGGGGTAGCGTGCAGCCGACGTACGTATCAGCTCGTTAAACTCCAACTCGCGCTCATGAATCAGCGCCAGCAAGAGCGACTCGGCCGACCTTCTCGACTTCATGAATATGAATCTGTCCGACCCGTTGTCTGCAATGCAGATGGATGCAGACCATTGGGCTCTCCTCGAGTCGTAAGTAACTTCGTTTCTTGCTAGGTTCTCGTCTGATCTTGCGCAGGTGTCTCGACATGCAACTTCCTCAGTCGAGTCCAATCCAGTTCGCTTTCCCTCTCGCGACTGTCGAAGATCAGCACCCCGCGGCCGCCGAGCTCCCCAGTGATCAGCCGATGGACACGGAAGCGGACAACTCGACTGCGAGCGGGGCGGAGACCTCGCAGGTCACATCGACGGCCGACACCCAGGGAACGTCTACTGCCACGACATCGACGGCACTCGCCGCATCTGCGCCTGAGACCACAACGGCTGCATCTATGTCGGCGCCTGCCATACACACGTCTGCGCAGGCTACGTCTTCCGTTGTGACCAAATCGACGACGGCGCCGGTGTCGACCACGTCTGATGTGGTGCCGGCGAGCCCTCCAGATTGGTCTGCACTGCTGCCCTTCGACGTGTTCGCGTGGTCCGGCGATTACGCTGTGTTGGCCAGTGTGGATGCTAGCGAGTACGTCATCACTGCCGCCCGGTCTTGCTTATTCTGAGCCTTTCGCAGAATGTTCGAAGTGCATTCCGGCTACGTGTCGACGTCTGTGCAGTGGCAGGACCTCGACCTATGACGTGTATTACGATACTTGGGTGCGTACGTGTTCGCTGCCACGCCAAGCTGCTGTTGCTGATCATTGTCCACAGTATACCCAGCACCCCAGGCAATCTGTTTGTGACCCCTCAGGCCTCTAAGCGAGACCACTGATGGCTGACCCAAGGGGTCACACCAAACAATGTCCCTTTGCACAGCCACCCCTAGCGGTCACCTCCAGCAGCACTGGCCAATGCATTACTGCGCTGAAAGCGATCTGGCGTGTTCCCAGCGTGTTCAGATGGTCCACTGGTATTGCCCCATCACAAATATCTTCTAGAAACAGCTCCATGGGTGCCTCTGAGCATGCTGCTCACTGGCAGCTGCAGCAGCAAATGCAGCTGTAGCAGCAGCGATGCTTCTCGTCGTTCTGGTTGCGCGCAGCAGTCTAGAATGTAATTTAGCGATGTAATACATTATTCCTTGCAGAGAGCGGCTGCCACATTGAGCTACACATGGAGTGCATTGTTTTCGCGGTCGCCGCGAAAATCAGCACAGCCACAGTGTCGCATCACAGCCAGCAGCATTGAATGCAGCACAGCGGTAATGCGAGCAGCCTAGGGCACTAGTTGTGCATTAAGGAGGCCTACATGTGTTATCCCATCTCTATAGTGCAAGGAAAAGTGTCTACTGAGCTGTCCCTTACAGGCTGTTGGCTGTTGGTAGCAGCAGCCATGGCGCAGTAGCACCAGCAGCGGCAGAGGGTGTTCTGGTCGCGCACCATGTTGGAAAACACAATTCTCCATTGCTAGACACTATTCCACATCAGGGGGACATGCTATACTATGCAGTATGTCGATGGCATTGATTTCGCGGCGACCGCGAAATTTGCACAGCCACATCTCGCGGTCACCGCCAGCAGCGGCAAGCACTGCGTTGCAGCACTGCAAATGGTTTGGCACACCTGTAGCAAGCTTAGGGTATCTCCCGCCATGATACAAGCTCATCGCATTGTACATAACAGTGTTCTTAGCACTGCTGGATAGGAGCGCTCACCGTCAGCGGCAGCGGCAACGGTGCAGCAGCACTGGCAAACCTCAAATGGTGTACTGATCATGCGCCAGGCTCAGAAACACATTTCCCCATTGCCAGACATTATCCCTTGCTATTCCAAGGTGTTGGGATGTGCTGTACGCCAATGACATCGATTTAGCGGTCGCCGCGAAACCTGCACAGCCACAGTTCGCGGTCACCGCCAGCAGCAGTGAGCACTATGTAGTGGCACTGCAAGCGACCTGGCGCATTGGCAGCAGGCTTGGGGTGTCTTCTAGCATTGTACAAACTCAAAATCTAATACACAGCAGTGTCCTCAACACTGCTAGACAGGCTGCTCATTGCCTGCAGCAGCAGCAAGGGTGCAGTGACAGCGGCAACACGTTCTGACTGTGCAGTATGCTTGGGAATGCTATTCCGCACCGCCAGACACTGTTTTGAGCAAGGGAGAGTGTCCTGGGTGAGCTGAACACCAAGAGTGTCGATTTATCGGTCGCCGCGAAACCTGCACAGCCACATCCCCACAGTTGCCTGCAGCAGCATGAACACCTCGTGGAGCATCAGGAACGTTGCAGTGCATGGCCAGTAGGTTTGTACAGTCTAAAATGGACATCCCCTGTGAAAGCATTGAGTTGAATGACTTTCTGGATGTCCCTGAGTGTGGTGCTCACTGTCTGCAACAGTTGCACCACTTCTGGCGGCAGCGACGAGCGCAGACACTGCAATAACACTCTATTGTAATCATTTGTGACCCTTGAAACCTTCCCCTGCACAAAGGGCTCCTGGGGCAAGTCCCTGAGCATGTTGCAGGCTCAAGGGCCAGTTTATCGGCCGCCGCGAGATTCTGCACAGCCACTGATCTGCATCGATCAATCCGGACTTAAGGCCGCTTTTGCCCTAACCTAAGTGCATTTGGGGCATGGGAATTTCGAGGAAATAGGACTGGATTATGATGCATTACATTAGGCCAGAGTCAATGGCACATTTCCAAGTGCCTGCAGTGCCTGGAAGGTGTGCAGTGAGCCAAATATACCTCCAGAATGCGAGCATAATAGCAGCTCAGTCCCTGCTCCAATCCATTGGGTATGATAGTGTAAAACACTTGGTTTTACGTCTAGATCATACTCCCCAAGGCCCATACAAATGCATCAAGAATTGGGAGCTGGGTGCAAGTGCACATTTCCTGATGGGGCAAGCATTTGCACCCAGCTCTGTAGACATCTCCAATGCGCATGGGACTTTGGGATTACATTTTATGAGTGTATTGAAGCATATTCCGTGCATGTGCCTGGTGGGATATAACAATGGAAGCATCCCAGAAGCGAAGCAACTGGAGCTCAGGGTAGCATAAACTCCCATGAATTCCCCACTATCCCTCGCATTCCAGCTCAAAATTTCAATGCGGACCATCTCAGGGGTACTCTATGCATGTATACCAGCTGTTTTCTGCTGGATTAAACTTGATTCCACCAAAAGATACATGTTCACTCATGTTTGCTGAATGTTCACTAAGATTGCATAGACAACCTACTTGACATTCCAGTTCGGAGTTTTCCTGCGTGATTTTGACTGGTATACATGCACAGAGTACCCCTGAGGTGGTCTGCATTGAAATTCCGAGCTGGAATGCGAGGGATAGTGGGGAATTCATGGGAGTTTATGCTACCCTGAGCTCCAGTTGCTTCGCTTCTGGGATGCTTCCATTGTTATATCCCACCAGGCACATGCACGGAATATGCTTCAATACACTCATAAAATGTAATCCCAAAGCCCCATGCGCATTGGAGATGTCTACAGAGCTGGGTGCAAATGCTTGCCCCATCAGGAAATGTGCACTTGCACCCAGCTCCCAATTCTTGATGCATTTGTATGGGCCTTGGGGAGTATGATCTAGACGTAAAACCAAGTGTTTTACACTATCATACCCAATGGATTGGAGCAGGGACTGAGCTGCTATTATGCTCGCATTCTGGAGGTATATTAGGCCCCCGGCAAAGTCCGATAAGGGTCCCATCTAAACGGGACCCGTATCGCCGCGTTTCGCGGCCGCTCCATACATCTAAACGGGACCCGCGGTGGCCGTCAGGTGCGTCCATGGTCCATCTAAACGGGACCCGCGGCAGTGCTGACGTCGACGCGGACGGCCGCTCCCAGCACCATGCTTCTGGATGACCGATGCAGCTGCCTTGCGCCAATCGTGTTAAGCGAGGTCCGAAGACCATTATGCACCACAAATGCACCAGGTGCACACCACGATGACCGTTCTGGGCGCGTTCTGACGTGATTTTGCTGTGCTCGTCGCCCAGACATCTTCATTTGAGCTGTGGTGGGCAAAATGAATTGTAATCGTGGTGTAGGTAGCGCAGTGTGGCCCACGCGCCCGCCTCCCATATATAAGGGGCGATAATGCCCGTTGCTTCATCCTCCAGCTCCAGCTCTAGTGATCCTTTGCTCTCTGCCCTTGCAAAGTTGTATCAGAGGATGAGGAGTGTACAAACAATGAGATTTTGACCAGTAGAGAGCATTGATATACATATTGACTATCTGAGAGTGCGCTGGCAGCAGATCTCGGAGGAAACTTTACTTCCGCGGATACCCGGAAATAGCCGAACCTCCATGTAAACGGGCCCCGCCAGGGCCGATTTTTGAGGTTATAAACGGGCCCCGCGGCCGGATTTTGCGGATGGGACCTCTAATGAGCTATGCCAGGGGCCTGGTATATTTGGCTCACTGCACACCTTCCAGGCACTGCAGGCACTTGGAAATGTGCCATTGACTCTGGCCTAATGTAATGCATCATAATCCAGTCCTATTTCCTCGAAATTCCCATGCCCCAAATGCACTTAGGTTAGGGCAAAAGCGGCCTTAAGTCCGGATTGATCGATGCAGATCAGTGGCTGTGCAGAATCTCGCGGCGGCCGATAAACTGGCCCTTGAGCCTGCAACATGCTCAGGGACTTGCCCCAGGAGCCCTTTGTGCAGGGGAAGGTTTCAAGGGTCACAAATGATTACAATAGAGTGTTATTGCAGTGTCTGCGCTCGTCGCTGCCGCCAGAAGTGGTGCAACTGTTGCAGACAGTGAGCACCACACTCAGGGACATCCAGAAAGTCATTCAACTCAATGCTTTCACAGGGGATGTCCATTTTAGACTGTACAAACCTACTGGCCATGCACTGCAACGTTCCTGATGCTCCAACGAGGTGTTCATGCTGCTGCAGGCAACTGTGGGGATGTGGCTGTGCAGGTTTCGCGGCGACCGATAAATCGACACTCTTGGTGTTCAGCTCACCCAGGACACTCTCCCTTGCTCAAAACAGTGTCTGGCGGTGCGGAATAGCATTCCCAAGCATACTGCACAGTCAGAACGTGTTGCCGCTGTCACTGCACCCTTGCTGCTGCTGCAGGCAATGAGCAGCCTGTCTAGCAGTGTTGAGGACACTGCTGTGTATTAGATTTTGAGTTTGTACAATGCTAGAAGACACCCCAAGCCTGCTGCCAATGCGCCAGGTCGCTTGCAGTGCCACTACATAGTGCTCACTGCTGCTGGCGGTGACCGCGAACTGTGGCTGTGCAGGTTTCGCGGCGACCGCTAAATCGATGTCATTGGCGTACAGCACATCCCAACACCTTGGAATAGCAAGGGATAATGTCTGGCAATGGGGAAATGTGTTTCTGAGCCTGGCGCATGATCAGTACACCATTTGAGGTTTGCCAGTGCTGCTGCACCGTTGCCGCTGCCGCTGACGGTGAGCGCTCCTATCCAGCAGTGCTAAGAACACTGTTATGTACAATGCGATGAGCTTGTATCATGGCGGGAGATACCCTAAGCTTGCTACAGGTGTGCCAAACCATTTGCAGTGCTGCAACGCAGTGCTTGCCGCTGCTGGCGGTGACCGCGAGATGTGGCTGTGCAAATTTCGCGGTCGCCGCGAAATCAATGCCATCGACATACTGCATAGTATAGCATGTCCCCCTGATGTGGAATAGTGTCTAGCAATGGAGAATTGTGTTTTCCAACATGGTGCGCGACCAGAACACCCTCTGCCGCTGCTGGTGCTACTGCGCCATGGCTGCTGCTACCAACAGCCAACAGCCTGTAAGGGACAGCTCAGTAGACACTTTTCCTTGCACTATAGAGATGGGATAACACATGTAGGCCTCCTTAATGCACAACTAGTGCCCTAGGCTGCTCGCATTACCGCTGTGCTGCATTCAATGCTGCTGGCTGTGATGCGACACTGTGGCTGTGCTGATTTTCGCGGCGACCGCGAAAACAATGCACTCCATGTGTAGCTCAATGTGGCAGCCGCTCTCTGCAAGGAATAATGTATTACATCGCTAAATTACATTCTAGACTGCTGCGCGCAACCAGAACGACGAGAAGCATCGCTGCTGCTACAGCTGCATTTGCTGCTGCAGCTGCCAGTGAGCAGCATGCTCAGAGGCACCCATGGAGCTGTTTCTAGAAGATATTTGTGATGGGGCAATACCAGTGGACCATCTGAACACGCTGGGAACACGCCAGATCGCTTTCAGCGCAGTAATGCATTGGCCAGTGCTGCTGGAGGTGACCGCTAGGGGTGGCTGTGCAAAGGGACATTGTTTGGTGTGACCCCTTGGGTCAGCCATCAGTGGTCTCGCTTAGAGGCCTGAGGGGTCACAAACAGATTGCCTGGGGTGATACCCAGCTATGCGCCCCGCTGCCGACGTTCGTGTATATACGTCATGTCTTTCCTTGGGCCTACGTCATTCCTGTGAACGTATTTATTCCCGTGCCTGCTCGTCTATGTCCTCCTAATCATGGGTAGACTCATCGACCGTTTGTACCGTACGACTGAAATTGATCTCGCTCATCTTCGTGGGTTGCGATACGACTACGTGCCCGAAGACCAGTTGCCGGTGAGATGGTGCAGTCACACGAAAGACGCGGACTGAACGCGGCATGTTAGTTGTACTTTACTCTGCACAGTCCATTTGAAAAGACGGGTCTACCGCCAACCTCGTGCGACGCCGCTGGGTTCGTTACTACTACGTCCATATGGGAATGGATTGCCTGCGCTCGTCAGACCTATGACAGCCGCGAGAAATTTTGCGACGCGTTACAGTCATGTTCTGCTGCTGTAGCGGACTTTGTTAAGGTCAATGAGACGATCCTTCGCACAACCAGTAACAGCCGTGTTCAGCTGGATGTTTACTGGGATTTTCTCCTGACCTGGCAATATAGTGCCACAGCGTTGTTGGATATAGCGGCGGCGTGCCATTGGCACCATCCCACGGGATAGACGGTATGACGTCATAGGATTCAAGGCATATATAAGGACAGCGCGCACTCTGTGACTGAGGACGAGTTTCTGATGGACTGTGCTATTTTATGCGAGTTCGTACTGTACATGCTCGAGTACCTAGCCGATGTTTCTATAGTCGATGTCCCGGTTGAACTTCTCCCTGTGCGCAAAAGTCTGAATAGTAATAGCTGCACTTCTGAACCGATTTTAGATGTACATCACAGTGCAAAACCCGTTCATTGCATTGTGGTTGCCGCCAGTCTATTGTAACACCGCGGGTTTCGTGTTTGTAAATGATGTGTGCGCTTGGGTGACGAGCGCGGCCAGGGAGCATCAAGACTTGCGTTATGTTTTGGACGAGTGCCGCGAGATGGTCCATATTCTCTCTGCAGGACACCGAATTGAGTTAGCTGCAATCACCACATCTGAAGACTTTCCATTATATGACACGTTCACACGGACTTGGGCGCAGACTGCGATTGCGTTCATTGATCTCATCGGTTCGCTGACGACTCAGCACCGTTCACTTCGCGTAACAGCAAAATATGTGAGATAACAGCATCTGTCCTGATTTTGAGTCAAACGAAGGTCAGTGATATGCTCCGTGTGTCAAGGTGAACGCCGGCCGTCGCCGCTGTTCATCATGCTCGTCGACGAGCTTGATTAGGCTCATGCCGCGACAACTACAAAAGCGGCCCCAACTAAGGATGGCGTTCATGATGAGCGACTTGCCCGTTGCGCCTAGCAGTTCTGCCACAGCATCAACCGTGCGCATCGACGCCTTGCTGATCCTACGCTATCCAGGGATCGTCCCGCCAAGAAGCGTCAACGACCATTTCCACTTCACTTACAACGCTGAGGTCACCTCCAGTTCTGGTATGCTCCGTCTTTCTAGTCGCGCGTGAGGATACTCACATAGTTCAGGTCGCGTCCTTATTATCGACGTGGTTTTCCCTGTCAATACACCCACGACGCTCCTTCTTCACGAGACCTCCGCGCACGTGGTCGGAACAGCTGGCATGATTGGCAATCGTTTCACAGTCACCGCGTCTTCCATCTCTCCCGGTCCGTCCGAGGTGCTAGGTCCGGAGCTTGCTGGTCTATTACGCCCACTGGTCCTTTTTGGGGGCGTGGTGACGGGCCGCGACCTTGCGGTCGGAAATGGCACGCAGTCAGGTCTCCAGATCGTCGACGTCGTAGTCCAACGTACGCAGGACTGGCCTTACGCACCGATTACAATCAGGTCTGTTCTTCTGAGCCCACTGTTCGCGTTCCTAATCCATGCGCCAGATGCAAACTTGATCAGGCCAATGAACACGTTCAGTCGCTCGCTCATGTCGAGGTGGACGCCGTGGTCGTCGTGTCTGGCGTACTGTCAGGCTTCGTCGATGGGCAGCTTATTGTGGCCATCCATGACATCGGTCTCGAGCATAACAGTCTCGTCTGCACCAGTCCGGCCCTGTCTAACACTGCTGGCCCGTTCCGGTCGACGTTGAACTCTACTTGCCGCTGGTACGAGGGATCCCGTTTACTTCCACTTCCACTTCTCATTCTGCCCAGGTTTGCAAACACCGTCCGCCGAGGTCTTCGCACGTTCGACAGGAAGCCGAGGCGCGTTCTGCTCGCTCTCTTATCGTCGTTTCTAACGCTACAAT
This sequence comes from Auricularia sp. M12, assembly GCA_037042885.1. Lineage (NCBI taxonomy): Eukaryota > Fungi > Basidiomycota > Agaricomycetes > Auriculariales > Auriculariaceae > Auricularia > Auricularia sp. M12. The sequence goes on along the minus strand of CM073210.1, from coordinate 4,094,923 downwards.
CTGCAGACGTGCTCGTGCCTCGCAACCGAATCAGAATCATGCGTAGTCTTTTCATGTATAATCTGTAGTGGTAGTCTAAATATGAATTTGTTCATCTTCTACACATGAATGAGTTGGAACTAGGCTCTGAACTGAACACACAACCGTAGCGAAGCGAAGGTTTGTCTTGTAGTATATACGGTAACAAGTGGGACCGGGGCATGTTCGCCGTGTCGATGTGTAGAACGACGTACAAGCATTACGACGCCTCTCGCCCCCGATGATCCTTCGACTCCTCGCATGAAAGGAAAACTACCTGCCAAGAGAATGAGTGAAACGTATATAAAATGTTGCCCATAAACCACGTACGTGTGCAGTTGCGGGAGTCGATGAACTTCTGAGAAAATATGTCAGATGTTCAAAAATGGGCGAAGCGTGACGGCATGGAGCAGGCAGTAAGTGAGCACCGCAAACAGAGCAAGATGAGACATCCCAGTCAGCCCAGAACAGCCCAGAGCACCAGAGAGTCAGAAGTCTACGCAGACAGAAGAGTACCAGACCGAGCAGAGTACTCATACGGGACGGCGAGCAACTCCAGGCAGCACGACGAGACGGGAGTCAGGCAGTACAGCTGGCAGGAAGCTTGAATGTTGCGGGCGATCTTGTAGGTCGTCAGACTTTGAGCGACCAAGCGCGGCTTGTCGCTCGTGTGGTACGCCCCGTTCGGGGGAGAGAAAAAGAGCAAGGGGAGTTCAAAGTCAGCACAAGTCGAACCATGTCCTCGAGTCCCGAAGTGACCAACCTGGCTGATGGCTACACGCCGATGGCAACCATCCGGGCGCGGCAGACCTGCGGCAGACTGAGCGGCGCGCGCAGAGCGGTCAGAGCAATCAAAAGCGCACCAGAGCCGCTGTATTTGGCTTCGGAGTGCCCTGGAGCATCAATTCAGTGCTCTGACGCGCTGTGGTTCTTTGAATGGTGATCTGGAGTGCTCTCAGGCGCTATGGAGCAGCCAGCTGCTCTGGAGTACTCTTGTAGCCGTGGCTGGTGCTCTGAAGCATTTGGGTTTTTACAGAAGGAACCAGAGTCTTGAATTTTTTCGTCTCAACCAGCCATCAGCCATCCGAGCTTACCGCCTTCGCATCTTGCAGCAATGTGCTCATGTCTTAGTTGTTGGGGCGCTGCTTATACGTGTATTATGTAAATATACGGACTTGTCTCACGTTCCGCAACCAGCTGCTCACAAAACGACCCAGTGCTTCATCTCTGTACGTCGCCGTCGCCGCGTCTCAGTCACTGCACTCATTCTAGGGAAATAGCACGCCTAAAATAGTACCGGGGAGCATGTCTTCCGGCGCAGAGTCGGCAACTTTACGTTCAGTCGGATTATGCGTGCACGACTACAAGCAGCCAAATCGCCAATCTCAACATCAATCATGCGCCAAAGGTTGATCTAATAAAAAGCTCCTTAACATTCTTCAGGCGCAATAAGACGCGACGGAGCGCACAAACGAGCACATCCTGCGCCGCGGAGGTGCCGTCCGCGCGACGCACGAGCCCCTGGAATGATGGTGCAGCCTCGGATAGGGCGGCGTAGAGAGCAAAACTCTAATCGCGGTCCAGCAAAGCGGTGGGAAGGAGCACATGCAGGTCCAACAGCGTTTTCTCGCCGTGTTGCGGGAAATCGTGACACAATACAGTCAGCACCACTGGCAGTTTCAATCAAACGAGCTTATAGAATATGCAGTTCAGGGGTTTAGCACCGAGGAAGAGTACGTCAGCACACTCGCTCTGCTCTGCGCGATCGTCACCCTCGCTCCGCGCACGCGGCAAATTCGAATTCTCGACCACCGTGACGCCGGAGTTGCTGAGACTCGAGAGAATGCATCAAGATTTTGGCCCCCCTGCGCCGTCGCAATACTTATGGCCGTCGAGCTACCCTCAGCCGAGCCTAGCCCGAGGTCGACAGCAGCCGTCTCAGAGCACCGACGTTCGCTTTCCCAAGTTGCGCGGAATCGCACTGAACTTTGTCACCGGAGTTCCACTCTTAGAGTCCGTCCGGCCGAAAGTTACGACTTTCACTTTCGACTTTCGGCCAGATCCGACTGTCGGGCCGGAAGCGGCGGAGGTGCGCGCCCTCGTCGCCGCTCAGTCGTGGCCGCCATTTCTCAACGACAACCCTCTCCCTTATCCTGTCAATGTATGTTTGAGGTTGGATTAGTAGAAATTTGACTTAAAGCGCGAAATATGGAAAGAAAACTACATAGTCGGACACAGGGACGCGCATTGTACACTTTGTCGCTCTCTCAGCCCTCCGCCGGCTTGGTCCGCCCAATATGCAGGATATGGCCCTCTAAGCCCGCGGGTATTAAAGGCTTTTGCCATGAGAGACGCTGTGCATGCCCCAGAATCAGAATGAAGCTGCAGGCAAGAGTTGGTCTTCACTGCACTGTGCACAAGCATGCTCCCCCCTCATAGTAATGCCGAACTTGAGCTCTCTGACGGTCTGGTCTGACATAGCTCATCAAAGGTGACGCATAAACGGCTTGGATAACATCCCAGGAGTTGTTGAATTTGTGTAAGAGCTCCTGGCTCTAGAAGGGGTAGTTTGGCACCAAACTGAACCTATTCAAGTCGTTTTTTCGAGGTAAAAATGTTTATAAACGCATAATTATATCCTATACAGAATATGAAGCAAATCTGTGCTCATGTTGTTGAGAAATGGCGGCCACGACTGAGCGGCGACGAGGGCGCGCACCTCCGCCGCTTCCGGCCCGACAGTCGGATCTGGCCGAAAGTCGAAAGTGAAAGTCGTAACTTTCGGCCGGACGGACTCTTACTGGCACCAATGAACGAGGACTGAGTAGGTACGACACGATGTAATTCCAAACTGTAACGACGAATTGATACTTCCTTCTACAAGTACAGCTAGTGAGTGCCAACGAGAGCGCAGCGGCAGAAGACAGAAGACGGAGTGAGAGGTGAACAGTGAGCGGGAACTATGAGACGGAAGGTGAGGTGAAGAGGAGTGATCGGGAGTAAGTCGTGAGCGAAAGAGTGAACGCTGAACGGCAAACAACGACAGAAGAGTGAACAGCAGGAAGTGCGAACAGTGAGCGACAACAGCAGCAGTAGCGGCAACGAAAGAAAGGAGGTGAGATGAGACATGACGAGACGAGACGAAAGATGAGAGGGGTGTGTGCAAGATATCAGCACCAAAAGACGGATGGAAAAGGATGGATACAGCCTGGGCAGGGATATGGATATCATAAGCGGCACCGCGACACATAAGCGACGCCGCGACACCCGCGGCATCGCGGGTCGCAGCGCCCTAAAACGAAGGTCAAAGGTTTCGGAGAACCGAACAGCGTCCAAATCATCAGCGGCGCCCAGCATCGTCGAGGTCGCGCGGGCGCGCTCACTCCGTCGCAGCCTTGCGCCCCGCCAACATCTTCCCCATCCCATTCTGGCGTCCACTCTGCGCACTGGCAGTGAAGAACTCACTCTGGCTCTCCGGCAGATGCACACCGCTATCATGCACCCGCCTCCTCTGCCGTCCGTAATCCACGGGCGAAATCAGATGGTCGTCGTCATCCTCATCCCCCGAGTTGTGGTGATGGTGGTCGGCATCATCGAGCCCAATGTCGATGTTGAGATTGCCGAAGCTGGGCCCAACGGTAGCGTGGAAGCTCCTCCTCCTCCTGCGCATGACGGGCAGCTCCATCGCCATGGGAGCATCGGAGTCGTCGACGGAGGCGCTGTGCGGTTTGAGCGCTGTGCGGCGCACGTTCAGGATGAGGCGTGTGCCGCCGATGCTGCCTGAGACGTGGGTGAATCTGCCATCGCAGTCATCAGTCGCGCGAAGGGAGAGGAAGAGAGCGGCGTACGAGATGAGCGAGTTGCCCGGCGAGGCGGGGTACATGAACCAGACGACCGTCACCCAGATCAGCGTAGCCGCGACTCTGGAAGAGGATAACACTGCATGTCAGTTATACGTTATACATAGACAGACACGCGTGCAGAGGTGAAAGCAAAAGCAAGCGACGAGCCCGCGTGCGCATAAGAACGCGCCGAGCCCGCGTGCGCGAAAGGACGCGACGTGTCTCGCGCGTGCAGACGTAGGGGACGAGCCCGCGTGCGACCGGCCCACGCGCGTAGACTAGCCGCGCAGGGCGCGTGAAAAATATTAAGGCAGCCGAACGCGCAAACAGAAGCAGCCGCGCGAGCAATTGCACGCAAGGAACGAAACGCAACGAAACGCGCAAAAGGAACAACAGACTCACAAGAAAAAGTACACGATATTATCGCGCACGAGCAACCCCATCAAGCTCGTCCTCTTGCCCAGCGCGTGCCGGTTGCGGTTCGTCTGCCACGTCTTGTTGAGCGCGAGCAGCGCGAGATACGTCTCGTACGCCAGAGCTATATCGGGTCCGGGCGCGTTAGCCATACAGTATGGATTGCCGCAATGCATACGCACGCGCGAGGAGCACGACGGCGATCTCCCGCGGCGAGTGGCTGAAACACGAGCCGAAGACGGCCGGCGAGTTGGGCAGGGCTGCGAGAGCGCAGCCGATGTCAGGGCCATGCATGCGCGAGACCGGAGCGGGACCGGGCCTGGGACGCACAGACGGTTTTGGGGAAGACGAGGACGACGAGCGCGATGGCGCACGCGAGCTCGACGGCGCAGAGGACGAGGTTGCTGATGAGCACCCTGCGCGACTTGCCGTACATCACGTAGAGGCGGAATTGCAGTATAACTGCGCGCGAGTCAATATGGAATATGGGATGCGAGTGGATGGAAGGCAACGTACTTTGCACGACGACGAGGATGACGAAGGTGCCGCCGGCCTCGACCCACTGCAGCACGTCGCACACGCCGTGGCCGACGCCGGGGAGGAAGTTGGTCGCGGCGGACGAGGCGACGACGAGCAGCGGGACGTAGCGCACGACGGCGAAGAGCGTGGTGAACGTCGTCCACTTGCGCCGCCAGATGTAGGTCACCTCGAGGTCCATCGTCAGCGCGATGTCGTACAGCAGCCACGCGAGCGCCGCGGCTGCAAATGCGTGAGCATCAGCGAAGGCAGGAAGCTGGGCGGGCGGTCGGGCGTAAATACCTTTACAATATCCAGACGCCGTGGCCTGCCTGGCGGTCATGGAGGCTGCTCAAACTCAAACTCGGGCGCGGGAGGGGCATGCGAGAGCAAAGGCAGCCGGGGGCCAAACAAAGGGGTACCGCTTATGAAGTCTGACTGGAGCGGGCGCGGACTGCGCCCGTGCGGGCGGGAAAATGTTGGCTGGATTGGCAGCACGGCCGGATATGAACGCAGCTCGCTCGGACGCGCCGATACTGAGGCGGACTTGGCCGATCGCCCGTGCGTCCGTGATCGACCGTCCTGCACTTGCACTAGCTCGTCGCGGCACCAAACGGCGCTTTTGCACTAGCGTAAACAGCCAGCATCCAGGCACGCCGTCGTCTGTCGTCTGTCGTCGCCCTGCGCGGCTTATCAGCCAAGGCTCGGTCACAAGGTGACGGTCCGTGCGCACCACTTTTTTTCATGAATTTTCGAAGCCGGGCACAGCCCATTTCATTGTCGCGGCCCGTGCTCCAGTGCTCCAGTGCCCGCAGTGAGTGGGCTCACGCCAGCCGATATGATATCTGGATTCTGGGTTCTTTCGAGATGGCGTTCATGGTCCGGCCCCAGATCTATGATACGCGCGCGGGTGAAGACCGGACGCCGACATGAACGACGTCGGCGCTGTGGGGGTGCAGAAGGACGAGATGCGGGATCTCCCGGCCGGTCATCGCCCCGCACGGCCTTCTGCTCCGCTCGTTTTACCCATTGGCTCTGCACTCTGACCGCTGACTTCTGAGGCCCCTCGGTACGTACGTACTCGCGCTCGGGAAAGCTGAACCTGTGAGCGCAAGCTGCGCACCTTCCCGGCTGCAGTCCCAACCTTCGCACACAGAAACAGAAACAGAACAAAGGGGATCGACGGCCGAGCTTCGCAAATCGCAACGCCATATGGACGCCCCTTCTTCTGCGCTCACCGACCTTTACATTACACCCACCGCAGATTATTATTAAAGGGCTTCTTCAGTGGGTAAGCTCGTATATCGGATTAAGTCTGCAGCGGGCCGACCCTGGATACAATAACAACCGCCGTGCCTTGGCCCTGACTCGCCCGTTGCCTTCTGGTTCCGCCGCACTTCGAACTGCGAAGCTCGCGTGGACGAGTGCACGATCCTCCTAGCACTACCGCATCGAGCTTACCCATGGGCGTCAGCTTTCCGATCGTCACTCCATATGGAATGTTCACGCTTAGCGGCCCGGGTGCAGTCGTCCTGATTTGCCGTCGGCGTGCGCGCACCTCAGTACCGCGTAGTATAAACCTGACGCTCTCGCACGCAGGACTTTCCTTCCGTGATACCGATGCACCTCAGTCTCAGCCCCCGGACACTGGCAACCGAACTGCCGACCGTTCTCTGCGATATCGCCGACCGTGTTCCCGTTTCCCACCGCGACCGAGAATGATCGCGACCAGGCAGACAGACTGTCCAAGGCTCTCGCCTCCGAGTCGGGACGATTTGGGCAGCGGACTCGGAACCGTGCAGCTCGAATCGTCGGCCAACTCTGAAACTCGCCGACTAGTCACTCTCTACGATTCCCTGGTCCACATTGTTCACGCGGAACTCTGCGGCGGCGAAGGATGGCGACGCACAGACGGACTGCCTCCGACGCATTCGGGCAGTGCGCCGGGTACCGCGGCGGCTGCCGTGCGAATTCGTCCTGCCAGTTGTCCGAGCGACCGTCCACCGTTGCTGTGTCCACTGCGAACCTGGACGGATCGCAACCGTCTCGGAGGGATTCAGACACCCGTCTCGGGCTCCCGCTGACAGTGCGGTTCCGCGTAACATTGGACGGCCAGCCTGAGGAGCAAATATTTGTGCTCGGGCTCTGACTCGGAGACCGGCTGCTGTCCTTCCTCCATTTGCTAAGCTATCCTCAGACCTGAGGAACGACGGCCCAATCAAGTACTGTACTGACACGTTCCAGCTGTACGCCACACCGGCAATTGAGTGGCTCAGCGTACTGCCGAGCGATATTACTGGCTTTTCCGTCCTCCTTTGCGCTGAGACCACAATCCAAATGCTCGGCGCACACTGTAGAACTGCGACGGGTATTCTCACTGCTCAAGGCCCGTAGAGCGATCCCCCAGACACCCGATCGGTGCTTCGACACGGCTATGCTTACCGGGTGCAGTCCCCAAGATTTGCTTGCCCTCTGCGCCCTGTCAGGCTCTCTGCATACATGTTCACTGCCAGGAACTCTGTGTGTCGGTGCGCTCTAGGGCTGGCAAAAGTTAAAGCTCGCGTCCGTACCGCCTCTCAGCAGCAACGGCCAGCTACATACGTTGGATCTCAACCTCTGCGCTGCCAACGGACACCCACGTCCATGCCAGCCGAACCGCCGACCGTTCCCTGAGATCTACCCGACTGTGTTTTGACTGGCAGTGGAACACTCTCTGCAGCCTGCGAGTAGTCCGAGTCGTCCCCACCAGATTCAGACCTCAGGCGCAGAGTCAACTGCTTTGAATTGCAATTTTTCCGGTAATGCCAGGGTCCAGCCTACTGTAGGTAGGGCAAATGTTTGCACTTCGAGGCGGCTGCTGTTCATCGGTCTTCCGTCCCGCCGTAGACTCATGTGCAATCTGCTGCGCTCTACGCTACGCATCCAAGGTGCGCTCTGGACAAGACTCCCATCGCTAGCCCGCCTCCGCCAAGCTTCAGCTGGTTCCCACTACGACCTCGCTCTTCTCCCACATCCATAGCACTGACAGCCGAATCTCCTCCATTCTTTCGAATTCCCAGTGACTGCTGCCAGTACTAAAGAGAGCCAGACCGGTCGTTCTCGCCCAGATTCAATTGAGAGCCTCGCTCGGGCCCCTGAAACTGCATTTAATGCGGTTCCGCGACCACTGCACTGAGACAGGACACCGAGGGCAAATATTTGTGCTCGGACTCGGACTCGGACGCGGCTACTTTCCTCGTTTCGTCCTGACTATGATAAAACAGGCGCTTGCGGATTCGCCCGTTCGCCACTGGCAGAATGCATATTGAGACAGCGTACCGCCGTTCGCTCGTCACTGTGCTTAGCCGCGTTTTCCCGCACCTCGGTTGACCAACGCCAAAGAGCCTCTTATCTGCATCAAGCCGTACCTCGTATTCTCGGGCGTGACATGGCTCATATCCCTCATCCCATCACGTGCGGCCGCCGGCGCCTCTTCGGACGTTGACCCTGCGCCGTCCCGACGCGCGCGACGTCGCGGGTTTGTGCTCTGGAGGGCGTTCTGCACTGGAGCATCTGCGCGCTCACCGTAGGGCGCTCAGAATCTCGTTGATGCGGAGGTGGGATGCCAGTGCACGCAGAATCTGACTGGAAATGTCGCTGCTCTGCCGCGGCGCTGAAGGACGACCTCACCAGCGTCATCCTATTCTCCGAGGATTTCTCACTGAGTGTTGCGTTCTTCGCACGTCGACCTGGGGACCATCGTCGCGCCCGTCGCAGCCTGCGTGCTGGTTCTGCCAGGCTCTTGGCATCGCCTTGTTCTTCTGGCTCCGCTGCCACCGAGCCGCGAGAAGTGCTGAAACCGGCTCTCTATCGCCCTTCGTGAGCCATCACGCGACTCCCGCGTCGGCCAACAGCGTTGCGGACGGCATCTGTATGGCAGAAGTCACTGCCTGTGATACCGCTTCAAGGCCAACTTGAAGAGCATGTAACACAGAGAACGAAGGTTCATCGAGTTTTTGTAATCACCGCTGCCTATGCGCGAGCTGGAATAATCTGAGACCGCGGCCAGTGATTGCGCTGGGGTGGCAATTTGAATTGGCCCAGTCTGATCAGGCCTGAGCATTGACGAAGCTGCACGTTTTTCGTAGCAAAGCTAAGCCGTCTGCCTCACATCAAGAGGGATTGATTATCTCTTTCTTGCGACGCGTTGATACTGATATGGGAATGCCTTCCTCGTGTTGGAGACGTTAGAGACGTGGGAGACTGGTCGTACAGTAGCGCCGCATTCATGTGCAACGGCTTCCACTTCACTCGAAATACGAATGCTCGTCGCATAAAGGCCTCAGCAGTACGCGGATGCATATTTGGCGCCGGATTATGCTTTCACGTGGCGCCGTCCTTCTGCAGAACCATGATACTGGATTGGGAGAATATGTAGATTCGCAGCCAGGCGAAGATTCTGGATGCGTGAGATTCAATAGATGCCAATATAGGCTGAAAGGTAGTGGTTAAAACTTAAGATGTACAATATAGATAACTCATGATAATGAATGAGCAACGCGGAACGTCGTGTTCAACGACGTGCGAAGGTTGCCTGGTCCGCGGGATGCAGGCTGTACGGCGGGAGCTGCGGCTCCCCGGCACCTGCTGCAGAATCCTGCTGATACAGTCGCGCAAGCTTCCCGCCCGCCATGACATGAGAACTAGCAGGCGAGTCGCCGAACTGGGTCATCGGAAGCGCTGTTGACGACTCCGGCCAACCCGCTGTCGAAGGCGAACCTCCTGTTGCGTGCGCGACAGACGGTGCGACGAAGGGGTGAGGAGAAGTGATATGAGCAGCGGCGCGTGCAACTCGACGCCTTCGACGCAGGATGAGAAACACAGCGACGGCAATGGCGAGAAGAACAACGAGCACAACGGGGACAGCGATGGCTGTGGCGTTCGTGCTAGACTTCTTCGGCGAGGGTGTTGGCGAGTTCGGCGAGGGTGTTGGTGAGGGGGCAGCGGACTGCGAGGGAGACGGGACGTTCTCGTCGAAGTTGACGAAGTAGTACTGCCCGATTTCCGTCGTGTTCTTCTCATTGCTGAACGCCGTACATAGCCCGTGTGTTGCCGTGCCGAAGCACTTGAACTCGTACTCGCCGTCATTGCAGGGGTTCTGCGAGAGCAAGAGCACCTTGCCGACGTGACACGGCGCGGCGTCCTGCACGTCCGCCGCCGAACAGCAGAGCCCCGCGTCTGATAGAGTGGAAAGTCGTGCCCAGTTTGTCCGCAGCGCGCTCTGGATCTGCGCGCTCTGCAATGCGACCTTGTAACCGCTTGCAATGGGCGACATGCCGATGGTGGGTCCAGCAGGGCCGTCGTAGGCGCCGCATGGCGCGTCGGCGTCCGGGCCGTACGATATGGCGCACGCGCGCGAGGTGCCTGCGCCCAGGCACCATCCCCAGGTCGAGTACTCGTCGTCGCCTGTGGACAAGATCAGTGTGAACTTTCTAATGTCATAGCTGCTAGATACGCACAGTCTCCAATGATGCTGAGCTTGCAGTCCGCCGAGTCGGGCTTGCAGCACGAGACGCCAACACCGTCGCCCGTGACGGTCTTGACAGCAGCCTGGACCTGTTCGGCGCACGTTGTGGCAGCGCGGCAGCTCGATGATAGGACTGCAAGGACGACTACAAGTGCGCTCTACTCAGGCTCGTAAGCAAGTAGTTCTGGTGTTGTGAAAATCGTCCAGACGCACTGATCTGAGCCATGAACGAGCTTGCTGGGACGCCATGAGTGGGTATGGGTGCGCAGGCAAGGAGTAGCGCCGGCGGGCGATGAAAAGGGAGCAAAAAGAAATACAAATGGGCAACGCGCGGTTGCGTCGTCTGAAATTGCGCACAGCCACAGATGCTCACTACCACGATAACGCCGATCCGTCATGCAAATAGGAAAGATTATCGTCGCAAATGGGATAGGGATGGCCACGAACAGTCCGGAGTTGTACTTTGGTCTTGAAGAGCAGTTGAAGGACGTTTGAGAACACAGATATTGTCGCTGGCAAGCGCTGCGACTGGCGACTCGGAGATTTACCATATAAGACTGCGCTCCTCGCTGACATATTCTCGCAATGAGCACCAGACTAGCAGGGGAAACTTGGCAAGGTCATCACTTGCCACTGTAATGAGCCCGCATGATGCGAGGATCGGCGCTGCGTGCCCTCAATCGGATTCCCCTGCTCCTGCTATCAGGAGCACCTACTCGTTAGCTCAAAGTACGTAAACAGGCTAGTCCTTCGCGGTATAAATCTTTAGTTATGCGGTGAGTGGAAATACACTGACATTCCGTGCACAAAGCGATTTGTTAGCGGAAGACAGAAAGTCAGATAAATCCCCACGTAATGTCGAGCCCGTCCACCGCCAGTTCTTCTTTGACCTTGTGCATCGCGGTGTGCAGTTCTTCTTGTGACATGACCTGACCATCCGCGGTGGGAGGTACGCGCACCTCGTACAATGCCCCGCGCTGACCAGAGTCGCTGCTCACCACTTCGAGAAGCTTCACCTCTATAATAGATTAAGTATCTTCGTCCCGGTTGTCCCAAGAATCACATACGCGGTTCAAAATTCCGAGGCTTTATGAATATCTGCATTCCGCCGGCGTAGTCGCTTTTCGTCTTTCCGTCCGTCGCCCACGTAATGAGATAGTCAACGCGCTGCAACGGGAATGCGTGCGCGCGGCACCCGTCAGTGAAAGCCTTCCAGGACATAGACGGATCCAACGATGCGAAGGTATAGAGCTCCTGCAGCATATCGCAGACCTGCCGGTGTGGGAACGGCGTTCGCTTCCAGTCCGCAGTCTGGCACTCCTTGGAACAGTAAATCATGACACGACACTTGCCACAGAGCGAGAACGTATCAGACGCCGTCTTGTCGCGCACCAGTTTGCCGCACTCAGGTCCGTTACACCGATCGCGAGTAGGGCGCAGCGAGAGAAAATACCGCAGGGCCCAGTATGGGTCGCTGAGGCATTCGGAAGAGTCAATTTCGCGCCCGTAGAACGGCGGGTTCGGGCATCCTACGGCGACACGCTCGGAGTCAGAGAGCCAGACCCAGAAATGGCTGGCGAGCGTCGCCGTCCAGCTGTAGCGCTCGTCCTTGTAGAGCAAGCACACGAGTGGGTGGAAAGCCCGGAACAGCTCGCGAACATCGAAGATGAAATACTCCCTTTTGTCGTTCGGCTGGCTGCCAGGCCCGAACGCAATAGCGTGCAGCATGAGAATCGTGGCGTCGCAAGGCCTGATGTGCCGCAGAGCGATATCCCGCTGCGTGGACTCGGCGACGGGCTGACGACACTTGGAGAGGTCGGCGTTGATTGCGGTATTACACGTCGTGAAGCGACGGATAACGGACGCGATGATGCGCGAGCGATGGACAGCCTTCAATAACAAAGGAAATGTGATGGAGCGCTGGAGTGCCACGAGGTCGATAAGGACGGCCTGGACAAAGGAAAAGGTGCCGATTTGGGAGACGAGTGCGTCGATTGTGTGCTCAGCACCGTACGGGAAGAGCTCCTCAGGACTAGTTGGCCAGCGCCCATGCTTGCCGCTGAAGGCGCCACGGCGAGCCATCCGGTTCATACTACCAGCGTGCAAACATGAGCAGGACAACTGGAAAACCAGTCCAAACCAGGTGTCTGCGTCGGGAACGGCGTGTTGAAAACGACCAAATTGTCCTGCGGGTTTGCACTTCGTGCATCGAGAGTGCTGGCGTCCGAGTAAACGGGAGACATCATCCTGGCGCTCGCGAGTCCAATCCAAGGCTACAAACGCCATCATGGCGTTCCAGAACTCGTGGCCTTTGATCTGTAAGAGCTTGGTAATGGCTGCATTCGGCACGATTTGTTTGGCAAAGGAGACGAAGCAGATAGGGCATATAGAGGGCGACGCTGGTGGATGTAAGCCTGCGGCAAACGCTCTTGCGGAGCGCATTTGAGTGCGCTCGGTAACGGTGACCATATCGAATGACACAAAGAGACAGCAGGCCTTCAGAAAGAGAACGACGCGCTCGTCAGAGCCAAGAGTCAAGACAATGGAGAAGAGAGCCGGTGCGGAGTTAAACTGATGTCTCGGACCTTTTCAAATTTTTTCAGACAGTAAGATTTAGGACCCTATTCTTCCTATCTTCTGGTGGAAATAGGATCCGGTGGCTGCAGTAGGCGTTGCTCGGCTGAGAAAGACAATTTTGCTGCAGCGCTTCACGCTCTAAGGCCACCGGCGCGCAATTACCAACAGCGCGATCCTTGACGGTGGCGGTCATATCCTCAGCTCCGCCACATACAGCATGTTCAGTCCATAAAACAACTGCGAGCACAGGCTGCGCTGTTTGCGCGCATGGGGATTGTGCCCGTGTGCTGATTAATTGGCACTGTGCGAGTGACGATGGTGACGAAACGAGGGCACATTTGGCGGCGCACCAGATGAGTAAGTCACTTCCAAGACCGTGCCACACAATGGAGCGTAGTTATATGAAGCGTGGTTATATCAAGTGAGTGCACATCGTGGTGGTGGGTCAGTCCGGGAATTATAAAGAGGTCCGCTAGATGTGAATGCCGACCACCATCCCTTTCCCCAGCACGATGTCAACCAATGTTGATATCAAACCGCAAACGACCAGGCAAATTACCTCGTCGTCCTTCTGGTTCAATGACGGCAGCATCGTTCTCCTGGTGAGTCCTGTCACAATTTTAATTTATTGTTGTTGATAACGGGAGCTAATGTTTATGTAGACGGACGATCGCATGTTCAAAGTGCATCGCAGCGTGCTGGCGAGGCACAGCACCTTCTTTGGAGATCGGTTCGCGTTCCCGCAGGCGGGAAAGGCGGCGCACCCGGAGGGAACGGTGGGAAATCCGTTCCCAATCGACGTCCCTGCTTTTGCCTTCGAGTGCATCCTCTCGCTGATCTATGATCCGTGAGTATAAATCTCATCATGAATTGCACTCACGCTGTTGTTCCTGCTGTTTATTAGGTTCGGACCTCTCCTTCCAGCACATTCCCCACACTATGTCGCAGACATGGTGGCGTTACTCCGGGCGGCGCACAAACTGAAGTTCACCAGCGTAGTCAGCTACGTCGCGCAGTCAACTGACCTGAAGATGCACCTCAACTCGGTCAACCGTCTGACACTTGCGCTGGAATGCAACGTCGCGGAGTGGATCATGCCTGCCTTCGTGGAAATCGCGCTCTCCTTCTCGGATCCAAGCCCACCATTCCCTCTCGACATTCTGCTGCTTCTCCAGCGCGCACGGAAGGAAGTCGCTGACGCGCGGCTGACGCGCATCGTGCAACACGGCTGCGAACTGGGCAACCTGCGCTCGAAGAATGTGGGGCCATATTATCCGACCTACAGGGAGACGATGGACCAGCCGACGGTTGAGGAAGCGCTGATTATTTCGAGGGCGCTGCCGTTCGCGCCCTGCGGTGCGTTTGAGCAGGCGTATGCCACCATCGCTGCGCAGTTCGAAGAAGACCTCACGAACTCGAAGAGCCACCGCGACTACCGCACCCCATGGACGCCCATGAAGGGAGATTTGGAGCAGTGGCTGCCATCGCACGAGGAGGAAGTTAAGATCGTGCAGCGCGTGTGGGCTAGTTACATCGCGCCTCGCGGATGAGCTTCTAACTCTGCCACATGTATTTATCGGTGCGGAGCACTGCCAAGTCGGAATTCCAGGCGCTTTTTCGTGAGCAATGGTGCAAGAGCCGATCCGTGGTCCCTGTCGCGTGGGAGCTCAGTCAAAACATAGTTGTTCTGCATATTGCCCGTTCGAGTAGGGCATTGTTGATGTGTGAAACAAAAGCTCCACACAGGATACAAAGGGGAAATCGGATTGTCCTTGGCTACGGTGTAGATATAGATAAGTAGAGAGCACGAGAGCGAGTCGGACCTTACGGCGAGTCCGCTAACCCCATCTTGACACCAATGCGCGAGTTAGTGGTGGTGTCGAAGTTCGACACCACCCAAATGCTGGCGTGGTTCCCACATTATCGTGGGCCGAAGTCGTGGTGGTGGTCCGACACAACGAGTATAAAAGGAATACGCCCAAAGGTGTGGACTATGATCCCTTTTCCCAGGACCATGGCATCCAAGCCGACCACGCAAAGGAGCCAATCTTTCTGGTTCGATGACGGCAACATTGTTCTCATTGTGAGTACTTTCACAAAGCTATCTTATACTCCTATTGATTGCTTCCTTTGTGGACAGTTTGACGATGTCACGTTCAAAGTGCACCGCGGCGTGCTGAAGAGGCACAGTGCCTTCTTTGGAGACTTGTTCGCGCTCCCGCAGGCGGGAGATTCCATGCTCCAGGAAGGCACCGAGGAGCACCCTCTCGCTGTTCCGGACGTGCCTCCCTCTGCGTTCGAGTACATTCTCAGCGTCATATATGACCCGTATGTATACCTCTCCGTTGTGATCTCTAAAAGGACTAGCAGCTCACGCGGCCGCTGCGCCTCTAGACTCAAGCGTCGACTTCAGGAGCGTTCCCGCAGTCACACAGACGAGATGGTGGCGGTTCTGAGGGCGGCTCACAGGCTACAGTTCAACGATGTGCTCCATGTCGTTGTGCGAGGCATCAAGAAGCACCTGGAGCCGTCCCTACGTCTGAGCCTCGCGCTTGAATGCGAGATACCGGATTGGACGGTGCCGGCGTTCGTGGACATCGCCCTTTCCTTCTCCGAGCCCAAGCACCCGCTACCTCTCGATATTATGCTGTTAATCGAGCGCGCGCGTTGGAAAGTCTCGCAAAACCGCCTCCTTAGTATCGCAAACTACGGCTGCTGCCTCGGAGACCTACGCTCGAAGAACATGGACCCGCGGCCGCGGGTGTATTCGCTGCACGACGGGGATCGGCCGTCAGCGGAGGAGGCCCTTGCCATTGCGAAAGCCGTTGCGTTCGCGCCGAGGAGGGGTTTCGACGAGGCATATGCTGGGGTTGCCAAGACGTTTGAGCGGGACTTCGCGACCTCGGGATCGCCTCGTAATTATCGCGCGCTGTGGAAGCCCAAGAAGGGGGAGCTGGAGAAGTGGGTTAATAAGGAAGAGGAGGAAGTGAGGACTGTGGAGGAGGTGTGGCACGGTCGAAACGCGCCTTGCAATTGATTGTAGACCGGACCAACATGTTTTCCTTGACCCGAAGCATCGCGGCATTTGGCTTTGGAAACAAGCGCGTCCATAGTGCATTCTATACCGTACGGAAAGAGCTGATCAGAAGTCGCCAGCTAGTGCCCATGCTTAGTGATAAGGCCGGCGTTACGAACAACACGGTTCACACTGCCAACGTGAAGACGCGAGCAGGACACTTAAATGATAGCCCAAACCACATGTCTGCATCGGGAACCTGGTGTTGAAAAGGTCCAATATTTCCCGCGCGATTGCAATTCGTACACCGAGAGCTCTGTGAGCAAACAAATCTGAGACAGCATCCTGTCGCGCGCAAGTCCAATCCTGGGCTACAAACACCCTCAAGGTGTTTCAGAAGAAATGTCATTTGGAGTGTAAGAGGTTGGTGATGCGACAAAGCAGACCGGGCGGATAGAAAGGGACATTGGTGGATGCAGGCCTGCGGCGAATGCCATTGCTGATCGTATTTCAGGCCGCTCGGTAACAGTAGCCATTCTCAGAAGCCGGAGCAGTTCTCCTGTCCAGGAAGCAAAGAGGAGTGGCGCGTCTGGAGCCGAGGGTCAGCAAACAGAAGAGAGCGTGCAGCGGAGTTCGAGCGGAGTTTGGCAGTTTTACAAGTTGCTGCTTCGTACATCACGCTACGTCTAGCTTCTTCCACGCCCAAGGAAATGTATCGGGATAAGCACCTTGTATGTGCTGAAACGATGCCGTGCTTATAGCAGGGTAGCAAGCTGAAGCTGCAAGACAGCCCATGCCACAGTGCCGAGGCCGTGCGGAAGGAAACATCCCCCAATCCTTAATCATATATTTGCAGGCAGGCGAGCTGATTGTTACAATGGTTGTCATCATACTCAGACTTTCATACGGTGCATGTTTGGGCATTCCAACGCCTAGAACCTCACAATGCTCACCCCCTCACTCAGCCCGCTTTACGCAGAACGTGTTCGGCGTAAATATACCCTCCGGATCGGCGGCCTTCCTGGCCCGCATAAGGCGCTCGTACTTGGGCCGATCTTCGTGGTAGCAGTTCCAGACCGCGTCGAGGTCGAAATTGCCAAATGAACCCCATAGGAAGCGGCGGTCCTCCTGGCAGAAGATCCCATACGGTCCGATGGCACCTTTGTCATTTTCCTCCTGCCACGCCGTGGCGCGCTGCAGCTCATCGGGCTTGTGGAAACAGTCCATGGTGAAGCAGAGTGTCGTGTCGCGGCGCCACTGCAAACGACGGCTCAGAACACCGCGATTAACCTGGAATGACGAATGGTACGCACACTGTATGACGTCCCGTTGTCGGCATTGGTCCTGAAGCGCGAGTACTTGCCGCCAAGGCACAGTACCTGCGCCGTGAGCCAGCAACCGTTGTCGATGGGCTCGACGATCTCGTCCATGCGCTTGACGACCCAGTCGACCCAGCCGTTGGTCGCGAGGTCCGTCTTGTTGGTGAGGTACGTGCGCTTGACGTACGGCAGCTCGAGCTCGCGGTCGTTGCGGAAGATCCAGTCGGCCGTGAGCTCGGACATCGGCTTCGTCTGTGCGTGCGCGAACCAGCTGCCAGCGCACAGGCGCGCGAACCAGGCGTCGTCAGGCGTGTCGTCGGGGCCGAACGGCACCCACTGCGCGTACACGACGATCATGCGCGGCCACGCCGGGAGCCCGTCCTCGCCCCAGATCTCCGGGTGCTCCCGCTGCATGCGGTCGTCGACGCCGCCCATGAGGCTGAGGATGTGGAAGTGCTCGCTGACGACGGTGACGCAGAGGTCGTAGTTGCGCGGGAACGCCTCGTCGTCGCTCATCTGCGCGACGCAGCCCAGCAGCTCGCGCAGCTTCTTCGCATCGTACAGGTGCAGCACCTTGAGCCCGCGCGCGCCGACGTAGTCCGCGTCGCGGTGCACCTCGAGCGTGAGGTGTGTCAGCACGCCGAAGTTGCCCGGCGAGCCGCCGAGCCACGCCCAGAAGAGCTCCGGGTCCGCCTCGCGCGTCAGCTCGCGCTCCTTGCCCTCCCAGTCGACGATCTCCAGCGCGCGGACGCAGTCGCCGAACAGGCCGAAGGAGCGGCCCAGCTGGCCGTAGCCGCCGGTCTGGACGTGCCCGCCGACGCACACCGAGACGCACTGCCCGTGCGGCACGAAGCACCTGTGCCGCCCGAGGAACGCGTTGAAGTCGCCGAGCGCCCAGCTGACGCTCGCGCGCACGAACGACCGCGCGCCGCTCTCGATGTAGACGAGGTCGTCGGGCTTCGTGAACGTCCGCCGCACGTCGAGCAGGATTTTCGCCGCGCCCGTGGACGACGCGCCGCTGTACTGGTGCCCGCCCGTGCGGATGGCGAGCGCCTGCTTGTTCTGCCGCGCGAATGCGATGGCGCGCTTGATGTCCTCCTTGTCCGCGGGCTGGACGATCAGGCCCGGGTGCATGTTGTGCTCGGTCTGGTAGCTCGAGCTGGCATACTGGTACTGCCAGACCGAGTAGTCGGGCGAGTCTGGCAGGAACTGGTTGCCTCTGAGGTCCTGGATCTTGGCCATGGGAGATGTTGACGCTTCTGCGGCGTGCAACCCATATTATACCCTATGTTATTCACGCTTCAGCAGGGGTGCACGGCATCCTTCTTGTTCTATGATGCCATTAGCAGTTTCGACAGCTCCACGAAGTTCCCCCTTTCGGCTTGTAATTTGCCGGCATTGCAAGAAACGATGAAGGAAGGTCGTCTGGACGTTCCGCTGGCAGTCTCCACGTCAAGAGGAAACGGAGAGAGCACTGTGTAAGGGATCTGGTCAATCCGCTTACAGTGTTTCCCAAGATAGCTATAGTACCCAGCGAGGTTGACGCTTGAGGGACATGTAACAACACTTAGATATGGGACACTTGGAGCAGTGGCTAGGTCGGTTCGAATCTAGTCTGTTCCGTATTGTATTGCTGTTCGTTACACACTGACATAGACCTGGAGCTGCGCATCGCTAACCTCGAAGCCTTCAAAATGCGGCGGGACGAATGGCCCTTCTGAGAACGACGGGCGCGCTCGGGCCGTGCAGAAGCCTGCGTCAGAATAGCCGGGAGAACTGTTGCAGTAGCACGTTCCTTAGGCTGTAACATGCAGTGGGTGTTACGGTCGATTGACGCGTCGTCGTCGCAAGCTGTAGGCGGGTTAGAATGCGGTGGTTTGGCGCGACCAGTAGTACTTATCCACCAAAGCGAGCCTCCCTGCAGACGTACCAGCCTAGTCTCATAATGTCTGTGTGCAGCGGAGGCCCACTGGCAGGTCGCCGGCTCCATCATAATCATTCTTCACACAGACACCTATAGTTAAGTCGGCGGCTATTGTACATTAGCCAGATGCTTCCTTCTTGATATGTAGCCACAGGGACTGCACCACTGATGAAGGAGCTGCAGTCTCATTGAACACGCCTTCACAGTCATCCTCTCGCCCAGCGATATTATGCACCGTGGATACCATAAATTACATGCATGACCGATCTGTGAGTCGGCACTGTCCAACCACTGGGCTACAGTAGGTCCTCCGACTCGCAGCACCGGCGTATCATCCCCATTGCAAACGCCGACACAAGCAGCCGGCCCACCGGCAGTCAGAATACACGCAGCGACCGGCATTGGTCACGGTGAATCTCCCGGGATCTGAGGTTTGGGCGGTTTGAGAGCTCGGGGGAGCTCGCAGAGCAGCTCAAGCGCGCCGACGACCGAGAGCTCCAACAAACGTTTACCCCGAAGCCACTTTCTTTGGCGAGGAGCCAGAGCGGCCCGAGCTCGGGCTGCTCACATCACTCGGGCTGCTCAAATCACTGTTTTCTTTCCCCTGTGCTTCCTTCTTTTTCTTACTTGAGACGCGA
Source organism: Auricularia sp. M12 (assembly GCA_037042885.1). Classification (NCBI taxonomy): domain Eukaryota; kingdom Fungi; phylum Basidiomycota; class Agaricomycetes; order Auriculariales; family Auriculariaceae; genus Auricularia; species Auricularia sp. M12. The sequence continues at coordinate 4,075,153 of CM073210.1, read as the reverse complement.
AGATACAAAACACAATATGGATTGCGAATGCTACAGATGTACAAGGTAACTACTGGCGAGATGAAATATGACAAACAGTCTGCAAAAACGGGACGGGGGTGCAGTGGAGACGGGGACAGGGAGCGAATGGCAAAAGGGATGATAATGGCAGGAATAGGAGTGAAAAGCAGGACGGGTGAACAAGCTCCTGGTAGGAGCATTGACCTGTTGTGAGGCGTTAGAATGCAGGAGCCTGACACTCAGAAAAACGCGACGTGCAGACTCAATGGCATAGTGAGCGCGAATTGCGCTGCAAGAGGGCGATATACGCGCTTCTCACTGCTCAGCTGGTGCACTCTGCGCGGCGCCCGCGGTCAGGCCGAAGTGCAAGCGGTCGGCACTGGTCACCTACGGGAAAAAACCAGCCAGGTTCAATGCGTGGTTGAAGAACAACCTACCTCGGTTAGCCGGCCAACGTTTGCCTTATTTCGCAGGCGGTACGTGAAACCTTGAGGGGTTAATGGTCTAAAGTTCAGAAGGTCAATATCGAAGAGCGAGCAAACTGCCTTCACGGAGCCAGTAGTACGCCAGGAGCACGACAGCATGCCAGCAGAGATGTAGACTCGGAATGCACGGAAACGATTCAGAGAGCAGTCATACCAGCAGGAGCAGATAGTAGGCGAAAATAAAGTACAGTAACATATGCGAGGGGAAGGCATGACCAGAGGGACAACAGCAAATGAACAATGCACGAGAGGCAGACACGAAGTTCAAGCTAGCTGGAGCAACAGGGCACATAGCTTGGAAGTACTGCAGAGCCGGTGTATCGGACGAGCCGTACGCGTGGGGAGCGCAGCGTGGCCCGCGCCGTGCGTGCGATGCCAGGACGTTGGGACTGGGGCCTGGGCTGGGTGCGACAGTAGCCCAGGTCGAGCCGTCGATAAGTGATACTGTAGGTATCGACACAAATATCCAGAGCCCCCGACTCGGACTGTTCGGCCCTGCCAGTGAGGAGCCGAGCCCCGGCCGAGCGAAGCGAACATGATTATGAAGGTGATCACAGAGCGAGACCGTGACACTGGCAGATCGGCGGGAAGAACCCTTGAAGATGTCGCCGTCCACCAACCTGAGAGAGTGAGTCTCGGAAGATTCACTTGTAGCGCCGAGTTCAGAATCAATACTGTAGCCGCAGTGTCAACTGTTCATCGATAGCCCTTACTTCGTCGGTGTGCGCGACCCAGTCTGAGGCAAGTCCGCGACAAAAAGCCGACATCAGGAACCTAGGAAATGAAGCGCCGATGCTGAACGAGAGGTCGTCGGAGTCAGTCCAGTCGCCAGCGGAGGAGTCGAGCACGAGACGAATGAAGCGGGTCGTCGGTAGTCTCCTTTGCATCCTCTGTTGGAAGATAGTCGTTCCAATTAGATGTCCGACTGGGTAATCAAAGAACGGAACATCCGGTCTTCACGGTGTGCAGAAACGTGCATCTCGAGAATTGAGGATTGATATTCGGTACATTCGTCGCCTAAGAGCAGATCCAAACCTCAGTATCAATACTTGCGCACGAACCCATCGTCCGCAGCAGTCCACACCTCACCCCGCACAACGCGCACGCCGCGCAGCGGATCACAATCGGGCCCGACGAGCTCCTCCTCAACGACAACGCCCCCCGCGTCCCCGTCCAGGTCCACCCGCGCGCGGTACGCCAGGCCGTCCTCCATAACAGCGCACAGCGCCCCATCCGCAGCATCAAACGCCAAGTCCTCCACACACGCGCCGTTGCGCCGCCAGCAGCGCACGGGCGCGCTCAGCGCGCGCGCGTCCCACAGGCGCACGACGCCGTCGCGCGCGCCCGTGGCGACGCGGTGGCGCGGCGCGTCGAGCGCCACGGCGTGCAGCGCCGCGGCGGGGGCGGCGGGCGGGAGGACGCGCGCGACGAGCGTGCGCGCGGACAGGTCGTGCGCCTCGAGCGCGCCGTCGCCCAGCGCGAGCCAGGCCGTCGCCGTCCCTCCATCGCTGTGTTCTGACTGCTGCTGCTGCACCGCCATTCTGAGCACGGGCGCGCTCTCCGTGCTCGCGGCCATCGCGACCTGCGCGCCGGCGCCGACGTCCCACTGCCGCAGCGTGCCGTCCTTCGCGCAGCTCAGCACGTTGCGCCCGCGGCCCAGTATGGCGACGTCGGTGACTGCGCGGCGGTGCCCTTTCATAGTGCGCGGGGTCGCGCCGAAGTCGGCCGGGGCGGCGGAGAGGACGCGCAGCTCGTATGTGGAGGTTGCGCAGAGCAGGACGACGCCCGAGGGGAAGAAGCGCAGCGCTGCGGATGTGGTGTCGCGCGGAAGCTTCGTCGTCCGAGAGTGCGAGGACATCGGGTGCGAGGAGTCGTACAGCGTGATGAGCCCCGTGGCGTCGCTTGTCGCGACGCGCGTTTCGCCGTTCTCTGTCGCGTGCACGTCGAACGCCGTGATAGCCTTCGGATTATCAGAATAATAAGACAATACGAGCAGGATATGGCGCACAGCAGAGCCCTGGACACCGATCTTCTGCCTCGGTATTCGAACCTTGGTCGACGGGATGCCGAGCGACGCGCAAGCAGCTATAAACGTAGACTGCACTCGTAATTCAGCAATATCAATAAACAATATTGCTTAACCACATACACTAGAGTCCTCATCGCGTGCAAATTCGACGCCGTCGCGCGCAACGAGGCCGTGGCGGTCGGCGCGCACCTTGCCGTGGACGGACGGCTTGCCCTCGGCGTAGCACGACACCCAGAAGTCTTCCTGCGCGACCGCGCCGTCGCGCGCGTCGGCTATGACGTTGGCGAAGTCGTGCTGGACGGTGATGTAGGGCAGCGCGGTTATGGATGACGACGCATCGGCGCTCATCGTGGTCGCGGCGGGAAGAGTGCCGAAAACTCCGCTGCGTCTCTTGCTCTCGACCGTCACTGCAGCTCGGGCCAACATGTCGCTTCGCGCTGCATTTCTCGAGCATGACTACCTGCACAATTGCCTCCAGGTCCTTGAGGCTCAAACATGGGACGGCTACTACAGTAACAAGAAAATCTGTACCGACTGATCGTTTCAATTTTGCGCGACCTTGACTTCGCACGACGGACTGAGTGTACAGTATCTGCTACCTGGTCGTCTCTGGGGCTTTACTGCGCTGCTCTCTTGCCAATTCAATATTCATGACGCTGGGCTGTTCCTGAGGCTTGCACGGACTGGCTGAGAGCCTATAGACTTCAGCTTTCTATCGGCGACCCGAGTGGATCTATGCATTCGACGCCCACATCGCAGCGAATCGCTCTTCTGGCATTCCAAAGGCGCGCATATGTCGCACGGATGGCTCTGCAGACGACATCGATGCTGGCGTTGGCGCTGTTCCGTTTTCTTCTCACCTCCCGATCAACACGAAACGGAGGCCATTGGCTTGCACCTTTCGAAGAATAAGGAAACACCATGGCGTTGGACTCGCGGATTGTTCTAGAGTAAGCACAGTAGATAAGCACTACCGTAGGCTGGCGTTCGACACTGTGTTCTGAGTCATCGAATACCCCGCTTACAGTGGAATCAGAACGGTCCATCATTCTCCACATCTCTCCAGATACGAAGATTAACGGCGAAACGCGTCCAGTTCCTGCAGATCGCGATTCACGATCCATCGTGCGAAAGATGGAGGGTCCGCGCGAGCTCTGCGCTAGATCTACACCAGTCGCGCATGACAGTCACACCTGGCATAATTCCTCTACCTGCTGCAGTAGATCTGGCTGCTCTGTGATGCGCGACCGAGCGATACGTCGCGCCTAATCCTTTCAATCAATGCCAGACACCTGGAGCGACGGCCACGCACACCGTGTCCTTGACCTGTATCCGGAGAAAGCTTCCACTCGCACGCTCAGAAAGGATACTGTATTACATACGCCCGCGATGCAGCCGGCGTTTCCAAATTCAAGTTCAAGGGAGTCGACGATGAGACGGCCCGGGTGCTAACCAGGGATGATACGCTGCATTGAAGTATTGGTGGGACGTCGGTGCCGATTCATAGATCGGCATGCATAGCAGTGACGAGCGCACGTCTCCCGCACCGGTGGCACACGGGGGGGGGGCTACGGTATTCGCGGCCCCTGTGGATCGCGACGGCGATAGACCAAGGAAGCCGCATCTATCCAACGTACAGGGCAGCTTGTCACTGTGAAGCATCCATCGTCTCGGGGAATGATAGAGCCGGCGACCTCTCTGCTCAAAGTCAAATAGACTTGCACGAGACTCGAGCCATCGGGAGGAGGTTCGCTCCAGGCGCTGTCACAGTGAGCCGCAGCGCTGGTGGCGCCAAACGACCGAATTTCCCGAGCCGCCTGCAGCATGCGACGCGTCAGTCAACACCTACTGAATGTTAATTCTCGGCGACATTGGCGCCCAGGAACGTGCTAACAGTAGTTCCCCCTCGCGGGATAGTCTGGCGCGCGCTACCGCACATCCTGGTCCCGAGCGCGCGCCTATTCTCCGGACAGCCATTCGCCCTCCCGCATGCTCATGTCTTCTGGCGTTGAGCTGCTGTAGATCTGTCTCTGTTCTCTGCCCGTTTAGCTTGACGCGGGGACAGCGGAACAGCCAGATGTCCAATGCCTCCATCGTTTGCTGCGGTGCCGGCGATTTACAGGCCGACGCCGACGCCGGTAAACCCTCGCTAGAGAACGGCTAGACTGATAATTACACCCAAGATTTACAGGGATGCTGTGCCCTTCAGACGCCCAAAATATCAACGATGAGTATATAAATTTGGATGTTGAACACCTCGGAAGACCCAACATCTCCGAGACACACACACACACACCCATGGCCAAGATCCAAGACTTCACGGGCAACCAGTTTCTGCCAGACTCGGCCGACTACTCCGTCTGGCAGTACCAGTATGCCAGCTCGAGCTACCAGACCGAGCACAACATGCACCCGGGCCTGATCGTCCAGCCCGCGGACAAGGAGGACATCAAGCGCGCCATCGCATTCGCGCGGCAGAACAAGCAGGCGCTCGCCATCCGCACGGGCGGGCACCAGTACAGCGGCGCGTCGTCCACGGGCGCGGCGAACATCCTGCTCGACGTGCGGCGCACGTTCACGAAGCCGGACGACCTCGTCTACATCGAGAGCGGCGCGCAGTCGTTCGTGCGCGCGAGCGTCAGCTGGGCGCTCGGCGACTTCAACGCGTTCCTCGGGCGGCACAGGTGCTTCGTGCCGCACGGGCAGTGCGTCTCGGTGCACGTCGGCGGGCACGTCCAGACCGGCGGCTACGGCCAGCTGGGCCGCTCCTTCGGCCTGTTCGGCGACCACATCCGCGCGCTGGAGATCGTCGACTGGGAGGGCAAGGAGCGCGAGCTGACGCGCGAGGCGGACCCGGAGCTCTTCTGGGCGTGGCTGGGCGGCTCGCCGGGCAACCTGGGCGTGCTGACGCACTTCACGCTCGAGGTGCACCGCGACGCGGACTACGTCGGCTCGCGCGGGCTCAAGGTGCTGCATCTGTACGACACGGCGAAGCTGCGCGAGCTGCTGGGCTACCTCGCGCAGATGAGCGACGACGACGCGTTCCCGCGCAACTACGACCTGTGCGTCAGCGTGCTCAGCGGCAGCTTCGACATCCTCGGCCTGCTGGGCGGCGTCGACGACCGCATGCAGCGGGAGCACCCGGAGATCTGGGGCGAGGACGGGCTTCCGGCGTGGCCGCGCATGATCGTCGTGTACGCGCAGTGGGTGCCGTTCGGCCCCGACGACACGCCCGACGACGCCTGGTTCGAGCGCCTGCGCGGCGGCAGCTGGTTCGCGCACACCCAGACCAAGCCGATGTCCGAGCTCACGGCCGACTGGATCTTCCGCAACGACCGCGAGTTCGAGCTGCCGTACGTCAAGCGCACCTACCTCACCAACAAGACGGACCTCGCGACCAACGGCTGGGTCGATTGGGTCGTCAAGCGCATGGACGAGATCGTCGAGCCGATCGACAACGGTTGCTGGCTCTCGGCGCAGCTGCAGTGCTTTGGCGGCAAGTACTCGCGCTTCAGGACCAACGCCGACAACGGGACGTCGTACAGTGTGCGTACCATTCGTCCGTCGAGTTTTGACGCTGTATACTGAGCCATCGTTCACAGTGGCGCCGCGACACGACGCTCTGCTTCACGATCGACTGCTTCCACAAGCCGACGGAGTTGGAGCGCGCGACGAAGTGGCAGGAGGGCAACGACAAGGGTGCCATCGGACCGGATGGGATCTTCAGCCAGGAGGACCGCCGCGTCCTGTGGGGTTCATACGGCAACTTCGACCTCGACGCCGTCTGGAACTGCTACTACGAGGATCGCGCCAAGTACGAGCGCCTCATGCGCGTCAGGAAAGCGGCTGATCCAGAGGGCACCTTTACGCCGAATACCTTCTGCGTGAAGCGCGCCGAGTGACGGAAGAATGCTTTTGTTCGAGGTATCCTGCGCTTGAGTGAGCGAATGAAGTGGGGACGCGCAAAATGCGAAAGTCATACATTTTGATGGAGAAAACTGTAGTTAGTTACGATTACAAGCGCAATAATGAGCTCACGAATTTGTTGATACGTGGTCAATGAACTTAATACTCTGTTCAGCCTTGACAACTGACAATCGTCCAACCCGAACACCCGTGGAAGTAGCTTCGATAACAAAGCAACCAACTGAGCTTTGGTGGACACCGCGAAAGGAAGAGGCAAACTTGACCGGCTGCGCAGTTTGAAATCGCGTCATCAACTCCGCGCTTTTTTCTCTGGCTCACTCGCCAAAGACCGAACCTTCCGCGCTTACACATTCCACTTCAGCTTGAATTTGGTTGTCTGGTTTCTCTCTGCCCTCCGTGTAGTGCTCGCCAATATGGCTTCGGTAGGTAGGTAGGTAGGTAGATTCGTCGGTGATCGCGCGCCGCCAGTTACGGTCCGCTGTCGCTGTGGACCTCAATCCGTCCCTGTCGCTTTCGGTCTGTCTAATCAAGCATCTTCTTCACAGCATATTTCTTGAGCAGCTTCTCCAGACGAAGTGCTGCGCCCTGCTGGACGCTATATCCATGCATTTTTTAGCGTCGGACTGGATGCCCAAGCATCAATCCTCCGCTCTGAATTGCTTGTGCAGTAGAACTTTTGAGCACGAACTGCGTTGCGGGAACTTGGGTATCTGCACTTCAACAACCCTGAAGGCCATCCTGGACTCCTGTCAGTGGTTCGTCTTAGTTCCAGACTTCCAGTCACTACCGTATTACACATTTGGACGCTCCTCACAAAGCGCGTGGCTCATTGCGGCCGTACCACACGTCCTGCACGACCCTCACCTCATCCTCTTCCTCAGGAACCCATTCCTCCAGCTCCCCTTTCTTAGGCCTCCACGGCGCATGGGAACGCCGAGGCGATCCCTCCTCAGTGTCAAAGAGCGGAGCGACCGCAGCATACGTCTCGTCGAAGACTTCCCGCGGCGCGAACGCCAGTGTGCTCGCCACAACCATTAACTCCTCCGCCGACGGCCCATCTGTCGCCCCTGAGCGCAGGCGCGCGCGCCAGGCAATATACACGAGACGCCGTTGCGAGACGGTCGTCCGCGCGCGCTGTACGAGCAGCTGGACGTCTGCAGGCAGTCTGGCCGGCTCGGGCAAGTCGCAAAAGGAGAGGACGAGCTCGACGAACGCGGGCACTGTCCACTCTGCTATGTCGCACTCCAGAGCCAGCCACAGACGCATCGCCGGCTGCAGGCGTTTCTCCGTGCACCGCGCTACAACGACGAGCACTCCTTTGAACTGCAGCCTATGCGCCGCGCGCAGAACCGACACAAGGTCTATGGTATCGCGCCGGGAGCAAGGCCGCAGTTGAACGCGTTCTTGAAGCCTGACCGAGACATTAACACGATGAGTTTTGGAGCCATTCAGTGGGAACAACACGTACTGGCCGTAGATGAGCGAAAGGATGTACTCGAACGCCGAGGGAGAGACGTCCGGGATCGCGAGGGGGCGTTTCTCCGTGCCCGGCTCATTCTGCTGGATCCTCAAATTTCTGGCCTGCGAGAGCAGGAACATGTCTTCAAACAAGGGGCTGTGCCTCGCAAGCGCGTCCAGGTGCACTTTGAACACGACACCGTCTAGCTGTGGGCAGAGCTCTCAGTCAATACTCGCAGTCGGCCAAGCTTCTGAACTTTGCTAGGAGAACGATGTCGCCGTCATTGAACCAGAACGACTCAGATTTGGCTTGCATGTTCACTGGAGATTTGCCGACGCCGTCGAACGTCATGATTCTGGAGGAAGAGACGGAGGTCTGCGGATACCCTCAGGCGGTCGTTTTTTTATACGCGGAGATGGACCACCACCACAACTCGCGCCGCCAGTTCAACGAACTACGCATGCGATTACTCTCGTGGGCCGATCGCGCTACGAAGCGCTAGTATTCTTTTCTCCCAGAGCTAGAGCTATAGCTTCAATACACAGTATCACACCTGCAAGGAGTGTGGTGTGGCTTGTAAGCCTGAAGGCAAGCTGCCGGGAATATCGGACCGGACTCACCGTCGGCATCAAGCGGAGGTTCGGAGACATTTGCCTTCTTCGCCCGTTCCTTGCTCATCTTGTTTTTCTCGCCGTCAGTCCACGCTCAGTATTGTGCCGCAAATTCTATTTCCAGCGTCATTCTTTTTCACATCCCGTGGAAATAATGTTGGTGGCTCTGTCCAGCGCGCTGCGGGCTTCTGCGGTGGATCAAGGTTGACAAGTGACAGAGGCTCCAGTTAGGGCCCTTACAGCCTGGGCTCCGCTACGCTCAGCTCTGCTTCTTGCCCCCATTCCCCTTTACCGACCAGCACTACTACGACTGCCCGACAGACGAATCGCGTGCTCGATGACGCCAACCCAACGCGCTCAGTTGCTGTCTGCAAAGGTGTTCGCAACGGGGCTGCGCGACCCGTTTTCTCCTTCCATCTGCGCGGTCTGCTTCATGCTGTTCACCAAAAAGCTCGAGCCGGGTCACGCTATTACGAAATTCCTGCAAGCCAAGTGCCATGCATTCTGGGATAGCTTGATGGCGTTCGTAGCAGCGGCCTGGACTCATGAGCTCGAGGCCGGAGCCTCGGCTTCTCTGGAACGCGCAAACGCGCTGTGTGTTAAGTGTAGGCATACGGGCCGGGGCGTACACGTTCACCATCCGGAGGCCAACTCTTGGTTCGGTTTTCTATTCATGACCTGCTGTTCCAGCCTGCACGCGGTCAACTTCAGGCAGATAATAAACAGCACAGTAGGACGTGGGGGAAAGAGCGGACGTTGGCCGATTTGCGCCGAGCAGCTCTTCCCTTACGGGCCAGAAGCAACGATCGCCGCGCTCGTCGACCGCCTCGGCGCCTACCACTTCGCCGAAGCTGTCATTGGCAACCTCGTCTCACTCCAGCGATTCATCGTCTTCCCTATCCTCTTAAAACCCGTGCATCGCTCGCGTATCATGGCTTCCGTCATCCGGCGTCTCACCATGTGCCTGGCCGCAATCGACACAGACCTTGCTAAGCTTCGCCCGCCCGTGGGCGACGCCGCGCGGGATGCCGTAGTCCGGCAGAATATGCAGAAATGGGACGGCACCGCGCTCTTGCTATACTTCATCGCCTTTGGGCCGGATTACCGACGCGAAGACAGGACAGCGTTCTTCGGCTCTGACAGTCTCGCGCTCTTTCGCGTCCTCGACCCGCTCGTCTTGCTCCTCGAGGACTGCGATAAGAACGCTTGGATGAGGGCACTTGCTACGAATGTCTGGGCATCACTCTCCATCTCGGAGCGTGAGGAACACGAATGCATATGGCCGCCGGCGTACGCGGAGCGCATGGTGGCCTCACCCGACATTATGAAGGACCCCTACTGCGCGCTTCACTACTTCCTATCCCACTGTCGCGCGACGCAACGCATCTGCAACGGACCCGGCTGCGCCAAGACCGTTTCCGCGGCGTTCTTCCGCTGCGGAAAGTGCCAGGGCTTGCAATACTGCTCGAAGGCGTGCCAGAAGGCCGATTGGACGCGCGCGCCGTTCCCTCACCGCGAGATCTGCGACATGCTGCATGAGCTCTACACTGTCGCCTCGCCGGACGGCTCTTTTAGCCCCGAGGAATTCTCGGACGCCTGTCGCGCACATGCCTTCCCTCTTGAACGCGTCGACAGTCTCATTGTATGGGCAACAGAAGGAAAGTCATGCAGCGGCTACGCTTCTGGCAATGGACTTGTCGTGATGCCCGAAGAAGCATTCGAGCCAGGTGCGTAGTTTGTCCAATGTACGATCATTGACACGGTGCATGCTAACGTGACTCCAGGCGCCTGGACGACAATACCCGAAGAGAGGGAAGTTACACAATCGGAGGCGGATTTTAGGTATGTGATGGAAGCTCGCCCGGGACCCGACGGTCGGATGCCCTCCCAAAGCGAGGTCATCGCCGCGTTGCTCAAAGTGAAGGAAAAGCAGAGGCTCGAAGGGTGGAACCTGTCGTGGGGTATGTTGCCGTCTAATGTGTGATTGTTCGATGTCTAGCTTCTTGCAATGCTCGTACTCCTTGTGCGATCGAATCTCATGACCGGCCAGGTGTTCGTTTCCCCAAGTCTCCTGCTGGTCTCATGCTACAGCAGTGTTTGCCCGTACCCGAATGGAGCTCATTACAACAGCCATCTGTACAAGCAAAGCCGTGATAACTACGAACTTGATCCCTTGAAGCTCTGGTGCGCAACGTGCTAATCACCCGCTTACTTGCACACTATTTCCTCTGTGCCCGTTGTCATCTGCGCGCCCATGGCCCCGCCGTGTTTCTGCGTGCCCGGACTCCCACGTACCTCGGGTTCATTCAGCAGCATGGCACCGGTAACCGAGTGCGCGCTTCTTCAGGGAGCAGACTCTCTGGCCGCTGCCCTAAAAATTCGTGAACGATGTACTGATTTCTGGGCCGATTAGAATGCGGAGATCTGCGATTGTGCAATGTCAGACATTGTGCATACAAAAGTTAAAACTGACTGTCAGCCATTCGATGTGCTGCGTGGGAGAAGCGGTAAGAGCATGCAGAGCAGGTTACTCGCCTTGAGGTACCCCACCTTGCTCGCGCAATGTTCGAGCCAGCGCCGCCTCAGCGAGTCACCGGCAAACTTCCCCACACTTACTGTACATGGCCCTTGGTTCAGTGCATGGCAGACCGAGGGGGAGATGCACGCGTTGTGCGCAAGGCGGAGACGCCATGTAACCGGGATCTGCAGCATGGCATGATCGGACATCGATGGGAGAAGCTTTTGTGCAGGGAGATCCAGATGTGCAATGTACATGCACTGCCCCGCTGCCTGGCCGATACTCGCATGCGGGGAGGAGCCAAATTTTAAACTGAGCGAACAAAACATTGTGAGCGTCTGCTTGTGATGGTGCACGAGCGGGTGCAATGACTGAAACAATCGACAAGAGCTGGACTCGGGATCGCAATACCGAATGCAGGCCCATCGCGAGGTCAATGGGCAGTGCTGGTGATGGGAGCGTGCAGTCGGTAACGATAGAGATGAAGCACAGAATAGGAGGATGATTCGGAAGGCGCAATGTGATCCAGATCTGGAGGGGTCAGTTGCAGCTCAACACGGGAATCGGAAGATGATGCAGCCAAGGGGCGAGCTGATGCACAGGAGAGCGTGAGAAGTGATAGGAGTGCAGCCTAGAAGCAGGTGCCGGGAGATGGGGTCGGGAGCACTTCACGGGAGCCATCGATGGGACAACGCACGCTTGCCACTGATGGTCCGAGGATGCGGGGAAGATGGAAGATGATGCACGTTCCGTCCTCTTGTTCGGCGCGTGGGATTGGGCCACCCGGGAAATGGGATGCATCGATGGAGAAGCACGGGAAAGCATGGCGGCACGTGGTCGAGGTGTCTGACGAAAAAGTGGCTTAGTGCCGATAGATGACTGGACAGAGCGCAAGAAAAATTGTGGAACATCGACCATCACGCAGTGTGGTAACGGCGAAGTGAGAATTGTTATTCGGTATACAGGAACCTCAGGCGCTGATGTGCAGGAAAGTGCCTCTGCTGACAAATCCAAAGCAGGCTGACGAACCTCTTCCTCGTAATCAATTTGTCTGCCGCGCCCTGGCCGCGCCGCAGTAACCGATTGTAGAACCGTAACGCCGGGATCGACACACGCGTTCGCAGGGCAGAATCACAGCCATGTACTGCTTGCACAAGGACCAAGGCGCGCGAGCCGCGTGCAAGTGTATTCCGATTCGCGATTGCAGTTTCTCCGAGGCTGCCAGAAGTCAAACAACGCCGAAGGTTCAAGCAATGAATACATAAACACACCGAAAGCGGTGTGCAGACGCCATTGCCCACGTGGGATCAGCGCTGCGATGACAGAACTTGAACAAGGGTAATCCCGGGCTGTGCGTGCGGTGCGCGACCGACCGCGAGCGGCTCCGGTGACTAGGAGATCTGCGTGGGGATAGGTGCCGGGAGATGCGGGTATTGGGAGATGCGGGAGATGGAAGATTGATATGGGCCAGAAGGGCTCAGTTCAAAGTTGCGGGAGCGGGATAGGACGGAATCGGTGCTGCGAGTGTATGTATGCATACTGAAAGATTGGGCTCGCCGAGGTCTCCTCGCATGTAGTGGTTGCAAAGGAATGCAGAACGATTGGTGCCGATGGTGAGGAAAGCGTAGCAGTAGGACGCGACAAACCGGGAAATGGGAGATGGGAGTGCTACCGCCCGGAAGCTATGCCCCAGACAGAGGACGACGGGAAAGGATGCGGGGGAAGAGTGCAGGGAACGCGCTGAATTTGGCCTAGCAGCGAAGCTCGGCCCATTATTTGCGAAGTTTGGATGCGGCGTCTTTTTTTTTTCTGCGCGCGTGCGCGAGAAGAAGAATGCGAAGAATGCTACACGGCGGCAGTGAGAACTATGGAAGCCAGATACGACCGCACTCCTGATCGTGGTAAGGGACGAGGGAGGCGTGCAGGACGCAGGGTTTGAAGTTAGCCCGATGCTATAGAACCGGGAAACTGGAAACGCAGGCTGCGGCGCGAGCTCTCACCTCAGACTGCGTTGATGCGAGCAGGAATCAGCACGATGCAGTCGGGAGCCGCGTTGTACGGCCCAGGCTCCAGCGTGTCGGAATGATCGCGCCGCCATCGCACCTCGCATTTAGTTGTTGCGGAGAGATTCAGAATTCCGTCCTGATGCAGAAGCACAAGCAGGTCTTCGCGATGCGGGTGAGGTGCGACTCGGAGGAAGGGCGCATGGATACGTTAATTCAAACCTAGTGTTTCGCCGAACTGCCAGTGCCTGCACATCGCGCGAAGACCGAGGACTGCATATCCGTTTGGTATTTGGCTGCAGGGGACACGCGATGCGGCTGCTGTGATGACTTTAGAAGGCAAGACAGCGAACAAAGGCGCACTCCTGATCGAAGTAACAAGGCGACGTGCGAGGGTGCCTGCGGGTTCGAATGCGGCTGCGTGCAGTAGCCTGGGAGAACCGGGAAACGGGACCAACGGCCTGAAACGGAGAGGTATCAACTCAGACTGCATCAATGAGAACAGGAGAACAACACGGAAGTGGGACCAGGCGAAGCAGCTTTCGGGAGCCGCGTTGCGTGTTGCGGTACAGAACATCCAGATCGCGACGCCGTCTCACCTCGCCTTGTCTCATTCCGTGCCCGCGGTGCTCGGAGAATAACATCCGTTCGTAGAGAACGACGTCCGGATGCAGGCCTTCGTGATTCGTGATGCGGGTGCACACCGTTCCCAAAGATCGGGACGCGAGTGATCACCCGCCGGACGAAGCACGCACGCAAACAACGTCGCCGTCTCACCTCGTTTCAACGCGCAACCGAGACAGTGGCCGCGCGACTTCGCCACGACGCCGGCGATGCCGAGCCCGAAGGCGAGTGCAGATCGAGGACTAGAATGTACTCTAGAAGACATGCGCAATTCAATGCGTCGACGCAAGGTGACGACTGAGTGAATGCCAGTATGGATCCCGCGGCGTATTCGGCGACCCGGCGAGCACAGTATGAGGCTGAATGCAGAATAGAGCGCTGCGTCGACTTCGTACGTGTGTAAGTTTATGCCCGTGACGACTGAGTGAATGCCAGTGTGGATCCCGCGGCGTACTCGGCAGCTCGATGCCTGAACGCGCGCCAGCTTGTAGCCCGAACGCAGGTGTAGTCGATGCCCGACGCGCTCCCGATGCCCGAAGAGGCCAGCTTGATGCTCGATGCCCGTCGCAGGCCAGCTCATCGCCTGAATAGGCCAGCTCGTTGCCCGAACGCAGGCCAGCTCGTTGCCCGAACGCAGGTGTAGTCGGTGCCCGAATAGGCCAGCTCGATGCTCGATGCCCGACGGCCAGCCCGATGCCCGACGGCCAGCCCGATGCCCGACCCAAGCGCGGGCATCGATCGACTCCCCGCACCAAGCGACACACCGTAGCGGGTAGTCCGGCCCGGGCAGCAAGGGTCGGATGCGAGTAAGTACTTACCGCGGCGATAAGCACGCTCTGGAGCGCGCCCAGACTGCACGGCGATAAGAAGGACGCGACGCCGGCGGGTACCAGTAGTCTAGAATATGCGGAGAGTATAGCCGGCGCCCGATGTGATTGTCATTGTCAGTCCAGAACGTGTCGAGTGCCAGGCAAAGGCGTAAAGTCAGACGCCACTGATTGACTGCTTGTGTAACTTCGGGATTACAGCGAATGCGAACATTGACAAGAGCCCGTCCATGATTAACTCGAGTGGAGTTGCGGAGAGCTAGGCCGGAAGTGGGTGCTAAGATGAATACGAAGCGGGCCAAGATTATCCCATGGAAGAAGAAGAAAGCTCGGAGAGTTCCTGTCATTCAGCCTAGAATAGAATAGAATAGAATAGAATAGCATAGAACAGATAGATAATTCTGCCCCGAAAAAGTAACAAGTGCGCACCCGACACTAGCGCGATGCATTATGAGAAACTAGGATAATATTAAATCTCGGCGTCGCGTCCGGAGTGCGAAGCATCCCGCTCTGGAAGAGAATTGAACCTGTCGAACAAGACAAAGTCTAGAATGCGCTCCAGAACACTAGAGCATCCGCGAAGCATCTCCCGCTTGCACCGGGATGGAAGTATCACGAGGATCTCTAGAGTCGCAGGCTCCAGAATCCAGAATGCGTGGACTCGAGCGAGTCTAGGTGCGAAAGATCGTCAGGATCATCGTGTCGCGTCGGGAGTTATCAGATCAGTGATTAACCTACGTACGCGTCAGGCGCGTCGAGACTGGAGACTGCTGCAGGGACGCGGCGTGGCGTCCTGGAATAGACGGGGTGGACAGTGCGCAGTAGGAGCGGGATTGCAAGACTCAAGCAGGTCGCGGCCGCCGTCACAGTGCGCAGCAGCCGAGCAAAGATTCAGTGAAGATCGCAAGAGTCATGCAAGCAAGCAACGTGCCGGACACGCGGCGCCGATGTGGATCACAACGACGCGCGTCGGGATCCAGGCCAGATCAGATTCGAGGCGCGTCGAAGCGAACGCGTTCTGCAGTCCGCAAGCGTGTGAGCGCCAAAGTTAGGATACTGCAGCGCTTCTATCCTGAGCCGGAGCCGCAGCGAGCAACGCGCGGGCGGTTGCGGCTGTGCAGAGTGCAGAACGCCGGAATACAGTACGCGCGTGTGTGTTGTGCTGCTAGACGCGCGCGAAGGGCCATGGAGTGTAGGTTAGTTACAGCAGCCGGGTGGAGGCGTCGAAGCGCCGGTGAATGGACGCGAAGAGGCGCTAGCGCGGCTTCCTCTTCCCTTCGAGTGGTTCTTAGCGCGCATTCTCGGGCTGAGTATGAGTGTGAGTGAAGGGTCAGTTTCCTAGCCATAGGTTGTAAGCGGGAGCCGGAGTCAGCGAGCGAGTTCAGTCAGCGTCAACGTGGCCGGCAAGCTGGAATGTGGAAGCTGAGTCAGCCTCAGAAGTATCCCGCGGCGAGCGGGCGGGCGGGCGGCCGCGGAGAAATCAAAAAGCAAAACACGAGGCGCCCGGCCGCGGAGGAAGATCTTGTCTTGTCGGCATCCGACTGTCGTCCCACCGGCCGCCCAGCCCTCCGCCCGCACTGCACCCGCATGTGGTGGCCAAGCTGTCCCTATCGAATCGATGCCCAGCATCCCTATCGATGTCGATGCCACGAGTACTTGCCAGGGGAGGGGTCGGAGGCAGGGAGGCAGGGGCTGAGTCACGGCTGGTCGGGAGCCGACGGGCGCACTGATCGCGGCCGGGCGCGATTACTTACCAGATTGGCGCCCGGGACACGCAGTCGGGTGGGCCGACTTGCCTCGTGGGACCGGCCGGGTTATATAAACCCCCGCCTGTTTTTCCCCAATACGCCGTCACACCCACCCGCCGCCACCCCGCCCACCCACCGACGCACAATGCACACCCCGACGCCCACAATCAGCAACGCGCGGCAAGAAATCGCGCACCTGCTCGACCCGTCCTACCACCGCCCGTCCGCGTCGCCCACGCCGTCCATCTGGACCGACGCGGCCGGCGGGACGCACGACCCCGACTTCCGCCCGTTCGTCACCTCCACCTCCACTTCCAACCGCCGCTCGTCCTTCACCGAGGGGAGAAGGAGCTTCGAGCTGCCCAGCGCGCCGGTGACGCCCACCAAGGACGAGATGCGCGCCGCGCGGAGGGCGCTGCAGCCTGATTTGCGCGAGGCGCTGAAGGCGCATGAGCGCGAGATGCGCGAGGAGAGGATGCCCGCGTGGTTGCGCCGCTCGCGCGCGAAGAGCTCGCCTGCGCTCGCCGCGCCGCTCTACCCCACTTCGGCCATTCCGCCCTTCTCTGTCCCCGATTTGAGCGCGGAGGAGTCGGACGAGGACGAGGATGGGCATTCGTCTGTTGACGATGTGCATGAGTGCGTTTTCCTCTTTTTTCATCATTAATGCTATGGTGCTGACGAGTGATTTTAGGAAGCATCACATGCACACGGCCGAGCACCTGCGCCGGCAGCTCGCGAGCCTGAGCCTCAAGGTCGACCTCGCCGTCTTCCGCGCCAAGAAGCGCATCCGCCGCAAGGTCGGCCTCGACTAGCCCGCGCTCCACCCCACACACACTACATACCCCACACACATCTTGGCCTCGCCGCCAACGCACACCGCACATCGCACATGCCGCCAGCGCGCACCGCGCTTCGTGATCGGCGCCAGTGCCCACCCCTCTTCGCCCGTCTAGCGCGCATCGCGCACCGAGTCCTCTTCCTGGCGCATAGATCCACAGCCCCCTCTATCACACTTCCCATTCTTCCCCGCTCCCCGTACCCCTCTTCTCCATCGCCCATCGCCCATCGCCCACCTCTACACAGCCTGCGCATCCTCCGCTGTTCTTCACCTTGGATACATCGACTCCTCGATACGACGCACGATATGAATGTCCCTTTTCATGAGGTCTATATTCGCGTGGGGTGTTGGCAACGGATGAATGGGCGCGTGAAATGCAAGCAACGCGCCGCGCGGTCTCGTGAAATGCAAGCAACCATCCTCGTGAAATGCAAGCAACTGTCCTCGTGAAGTGCAAGCAACCGTACTCGTGCAGTTCGCAACCGCACGTCCTCGTGCAGCACCCGCAACCATCCTCGTGAAGTGCAAGCGGCCATCCTCGTGAACCTCAAGCAACGCACCTCCTACAGCCGCCCATCCTCGTGCAGCGCCGCGAGGCCGCGTAACCATCTCCATCTCCATTCTTGCCTCGTCCCTCACACAGTACGGCCAGTTGCCCGCCGCGTTCGCACGGCGAGCTGCCGCTGCCTGGCGCGTTCCCACGGCGAGCTGCCTGGCGCGCGCCTCGATGACGTGCAAAGTGGAGTCATACTTACGCTCCCATTACACTTGCATTCAACGGCATGTTCGACTTCAAGCATCCCATTGAACGGCGATTCGGGAGGATTGGGAGGTTCCTTGGGGTCGGGCATCGGGATTGGGATAGGTGGTGAAGACGTCATGCTTGACGAGGGGATGACTCTCCGTCTGTGTGGGGTCGGCGCCGTGGGCTTGGTCCGAAAAACTTTCGTTGGTTACTTTCTGAATGTGCCACTTGGTCCGATCGTTCAGTAATAGTGCTCCGGTCTGTCAAGTGCCAGTGTCAGTTGAAAAATTGTTCAAACGTTCAAGTTGATGATCCCAACATTTTTGACTGATTCAGTCATTATTCAAAGAAAAAACAACGGCCGACGCGGATGATTCTGTTAGTCATCAACTTGCGACGCGCCGCGGACGTTTTGGAGCTTAGATGGGTGGCGCGATGCTCGGCCGACTCGGTCGTGCTTTCTCTAGCGTAGTGTACAAACTATTAGTATCACGGCCGTCCATCGCAACTTATAATACACCGGCGGCCGCGCTGGAATAAATACTTTCCTGTGGAACGATAATGTAATGTGAGTTTGCCTGCGCGCGGGAACACATGTGTTCACAGTGCCACTGCGCGCAGTCAATAATGAGACCCTTCACTCTGCGGGATACTATACCGGACCGGGAAGCGCGCACCCCCCGGGAAGCGCGCACTTTCAGCAATCGCTTTCCCGCCGTCGTATCCGTTGAGCAATGCCCTTAGAAAAAATGTAACTCGCTTCTATAGGTTCTTTATATTTTGTGTGCCAAGCCCGGCTTTGAACGGCCCACTTGAAGAGTGGTAAGAATTCAGACATTTCGGCCAGTTGCACACCCATGTGTCAAAAGAGTTGATTCCCATCCGTGGCAGAGCCCATCAGACCCTACATTCTCCAAGGTGCGTTTTTACACTGTCCTTGACGTATAATCCACATTACCGAGACTTTGTCTTTGCTCTACGGTGAGACCGTCGAAGGTAAGGTACTTTGGGGGATTGCCGTGCCTCGGTCGGGTTCGATCCGTCATCGGTGATGCACAATAGTTCCGAGTACGGTTCACATGGAATTAAACTACCAGTGGCAAATCTTCCAATTTCTGCTTTTATAGAGAGATATTTCTCTCAAAATAAATTTTGGAGCAGGTTCCGAGTCAAAATAATGTCTGCATCGAGGGATCGAACATTCGAGGTGCTGGCCGAACTCGGACGCGGCCCATCACACGCCCACCGGAAGTGCGCGCTTCCCCGTCTGCAGCCGGCATCCCTGGCTCTCCCGTCGAGTCCCCTCGAAAATTTTCAGTCACTCGAATTCTAATGTATTAAATGATGAAGAATCTTGATGAGATGAGCCGAGAGTCATCGGGCAAATGAGGGAGGCGGTAGGCGAAAGTGCGCGCTACACGGTCCGGTATAGTAATTGATGACTGATCTGACTGTGATATGATAACGCCGATGGCTGTGACGTGCAGGGCGGCAAACGATAAACGGTGCCTGTGCATCCCGGCTGGTCGGGCCGGTTCCGCGCTCCTGCTTGGCTTTAATATGTGCTTGTGCTCGTCCTGTGCTTGCACTCGTACGCATGACTGGAAGACCGTACCGGCCCGGGAGGTCACGCGCGGGTGGATCTGGAATCTGGATGGCGTTGCGCTCTGGGACTCGCTATTCGCTGTATACTGTATCTGCGCCAGAGCAAATACTCTCAGGCTCGAGCGGCATGACGTCGCCCCGCCGTCCTGCCCTTGCTATTTCTCGCCGCTGCCAGTGTCCACATGACTTCACTGGCAGCTGGCATGAGATATCGGTACGGCTGAGGTCCTGCCACTGCCGGCGCGGAGCATCGCAGTCGAACGCTGCTTCGTACGCAGGTGTCCGGGCTGTCGCAGTACAGTTCGCACTACTCCATCGGATAGGCTTCGCTGTAATACGCGACACGAGGCCGATCCCCGCCATATTCACCGACACTACAGCACGACGCGAGAGAGAAGGAGCCGCGCCTTATCTCCAGCAGCATTGCAAGATCATGTGACTCGTTGCAGATCGTCCGTCTCGCAATTACCGTAGTAGGTCGCCTCGTGTCTGCAGCGTCAGAATCAGCGTCAGCTGGGTAAAATAAGCGTCATCCGATACTTCAAGGACTGCTACCTACAGTATGTTCGGTTTGGCGCTGAATCTCCCGTACAGTATTACTTTCTACGGCCACAGACAGCTTTGCAGGAAGGGCTGCGGGCCGTGTTAGAGCCCAGAATCCGTATTTCAAAAAGACTCACTTGGAGTACCACTTTTTGTTCATCCGAGTCGAGTCGGCAGAGAAACAAAGACCAGATTTGCGTTACTCACCCCGGCGCGACGGACGAATCTCCGCTGGTCATCGGCGATGACGCCAGAAACGCGAGGCAAGGACGTTTGAGTTTGAGGTAACTCAAAGGATAGGCGGCCGCCTCATGTCCGTGACGTCCGTCTCGCGCGTCGCAGTCACATGACCCGCACGATAACGGTGTGTCCCCCAAACCCCCTGTCAGCGGAGAGTGTGAAGATAAACTGCTGTTGCTGATCTAACACACCGTCCTTCAAGCTTCAAGTTCGCGTGCGAATGACATCCCAATCGTCAGCTTAAATGTTTGCCACAGTGACGAATCGTCGCTGACGCGAGACGTATGTGTAACACTGAATAGTTAGTTGGTCAGCAGATGCAGAATCCGCCGCCCTTGGCCGGTGGTGCGCTTTCAAAGCACCATGACAAAGGCTGACAGCGCTTTCTCACCTCCGGGCACGGCAGGCTAAATTTACACGGACGCGTCTCTGACTACCTATTTTAGAGCATGGGACTTACACCTACTTGTAGCAAGACGCGGAACGCTGGCCCGGTTTTCACGCGGTCTCACACTCGGAGGGGACCGGAATGGCGTTGGGACTCGGGAGGGCGACTTGGACGGAACGGCAGTGTCAGCAGGAAACAGCAGGCCCCCGCCGTTTGAAGTAAAATCCTTACAGTGGCGCTACGCCGCTGAAGCTTTTCCACGCGTCGAGTGTAGGTTATGAGAAATTTCCGCTATGGAAATTTTTTCTGAGTCAAGCCTGGCGCCTAATTCGCGGCGGCCCGGCGCCGGATGCTTTCTGGCTCTTCCTCTTCAACTTGCCGACGCTCTGAATTCAGAATTGCTGCCTGCGCTCCTGCTCCTGTGACACCTGCTACAAACTGGTGTTACGGCAGAACTAATGACCTCGCGCAAACGGATACGCACTCGGGCTAGCGCCTGTTTCTGTTCTTTGCGCGCAGGCCTGTCACCGGCGCTTCAAGTTCACTCACTCTCGCTGGCTACGGATGCTCTGACCACTCATCGGGCTTACCTGTGTCCACGTCTATATCCGACTTCGCGCGCTGTCTTCGCGCGTTGTGCTCTTTACCACTGGGCGACATCACTTCGGCCTCCGAGTCCAATACGCACCACACCCAGCCAGACCATCGCGCGTCAGCCGCTGTACAGCCGAGCTGCTACCGGGGTTCTCTACTCTAGATTATCAGGGCGCGTCGGGGTCTCGTTTTTCCCGCGATATTCGAGCTTTATACTTGTGCGGAGCGCAGGAGTCTTGGCGTGCTCGAATCTTCGACGTGGGCCGTATCTTGCCTTGCTCATTTCGTTGCCAACCTCCAGAGCCGAGAAAACTGACAGAGCTTCTGCGAAGAGGGTATATGAGCCAATGACTCTATTTCTCTCAGGCTAGCGCTGACTTCAAATGCAATGCGATCTGAAGCCGTCACATCCGAGCTGTTATGCGTCCCATTTTTCGCGAATTCTGCCTATGCTGGCTCATTGCTCTAGTTCGCATTGCGAATAGCGGGAGTTCTTGCGTCTCGGCCTTCCTGTGCCGTTCGTGTGTGCTTCGAGCCAACGTGTCGTCTGGTCCGTCATTCAGTGTGCAGCACCGTTTAGATTGCCATCCTACCAATGCTCTCAACCCGCTGGCCGCTGCACCTTTGCCCAGGTGAGTGATACGATATCTTGCCTCAACAGTACCTGCGGTTTTCACGTCGCCCCCGCACATCTCGCCCCTCGGTTTGCTATTGCATTGCAAAATTGCTCCGGGGATGCGAACTTGCAAAGCCATGCTGTCCGTCAATCCTTAGATTTCTGGGTCAGCGCTCACTTGGCAGCAAGCGCCGGTTATTAAAGGGCCGGCCAACTCCGGTCCTTTGTCTCCTTCCTCGCCTTTGTCCGCTGTCGATATGGCCTCCAGCGATGCACTGCTGCCGAAATTCAACGCGCTGGCTGCGGGTTTACGCCCGCCGCATTCCCCGACGGTCTGTCCTGGATGCTTTGCTATCTACTCGTCGCTCGTCAAGCCGGACAACGCGACTACGATTCTGCTTCAGACGAAGTGCAACGCGTTCTGCGATGCTCTCATGCTCTTTGTCACTGCCGACTGGACTGCGAGCAAGCGGGCCTCCGCGGCCCAAATGCTTCGCCGCGCGCACCTCCGCTGCCGCAGGTGCAACCCGAGTCGGAAAACGCTCGAGCAGGCAGGCATCAAAGGAGATGTCTGGAACTTCACGTTCAAAGTTGCAGACGAATACCTATCAGCTTTCCTCGACGCTCGCATCGAGCGCCTCGAGAAAGGCTTTGGCAGCAAGCGCGGACGCTGGCCAACGTCTTCCGAGCAGCTCTTTCCCGGCGGGCCGGAGCGTACGATGGGTGCTCTCGTCAATCTCCTCGAAGTCGATGATTGTGCGATGTCTGTCATTGTGGATCTCGTGATGGCCCATCGCCCGCTCGCGTTCTCTGTGCTCCTGACTCGCGAACATCGAACACGCATCATCGATATGGCGATCGCACGCGCGACGGCAGCGTTTGAGTCCGCTCAGGCTGATCTGGCCAAAATTCGCCAGCCCGTTCTTGCTCCCGTGCGCGACGCAATTGCGCAACACGCCACATCGCCTCGTGTCACCGATACGTCCTCCTGCTCTATACGCTCTGTTTCGGCCCGGACCACAAGATGCTGGACAAGGTGCATTTCTTGTATCATCGCGAAGCAGGGCTTTTCGCGGCGCTGGAACCGCTCGTTGCTTGCTCGAGCACCCGGAGCGTTCGCACCAGCACATGACCTACCTAACGGGCTACCTCTGGCACGCTTCGCCTCTCGTGCAGCTGGAGAATCTCGGTTATACAGACTGTCCGCCCTACGCGCGCGAGATGGAAGCGCAGAGCAACGAGATGCTGAAGGACCCGTACCGCGCGCTGCACCACTATCTGACGCAGCAGGCGGTCCGGCGCGAGTGCCAGGGCCCGGACTGCGGCAAGCGCGTGCACGGTAAGTCGGCGCCGGGCGCGTTC
The DNA here is from genome assembly GCA_037042885.1 of Auricularia sp. M12. Lineage (NCBI taxonomy): Eukaryota > Fungi > Basidiomycota > Agaricomycetes > Auriculariales > Auriculariaceae > Auricularia > Auricularia sp. M12. The sequence goes on along the minus strand of CM073210.1, from coordinate 4,051,991 downwards.
TCCCGCTGCGGGAAGTGTCGCGCCGTGCAGTACTGTTCGCGGGAGTGCCAGAAGGCCGACTGGACCGACGAGAGATTCCCTCACAAGGAGATCTGCGACATGCTCCGCGAGCTGTACGGCTTTTCCAGCCTTGAGATGGTCGGCGCGCAGTTCGCAGAGGCTTGTCGCGCGCACTCCTTCCCGCTGAAACGCGTCGATAAGCTCATCGCGTGGGCGACGAACGGTCTGGAATCGTACGATTACGAACACGGTGCGCCGCTTCTACACCGATCCATGGAACCAGGTGAGCTCTCAACCGGTTTCCTCCACGAGAATGACGCAGAAGGTTACTCGAGGAATGACCACAAACGAACTATACGGCATATCCCCAGCTGCTTCGGAAAATATGGTTATGCTCAAGGTTTTCCCCAACAATAGCAGCAGGCGTACGCCGCTTACCCAGGCCGAGATAGCCATGGCACTCGCTGAGATGATGCAACAGATGGAGTCGCCGGAAAGTCACGATCCTGATTTTGCTGCGATGCAGCGCGCGTGAGGCCGCTTCATAATTTCATGTGTACTTTCTTTGTTGTACGATACTTGCTCACGTCGCTGCGCGCAGCTTCTCATTCGACATCCTGTACTCAGCATTGATTGTTCTCACGTGAGAGATGGATAGAACCAGGCGGTGTTACTATTGTATCGTCAGCGAACATGCTTTATATGAGCTATGTAGTAGAAATAACTCTAAGGGCTACCTGAACCAATTCAAATGATGAAACTTATGCGTAATAGACAATGTCCGAGACCACTCCATACAGCAGCGCTTCATTTCCGCTCAGTTCGACTCGATCCAACTCAAGCATCGCTAGCGGCGAGTGGAGATTCAGATCCTCGACAAATGGCGCCAGCCAAAGCGCAGACACCGTGACCTTCGAGTCGCTCTCAGGATCGCCGGATTGCACGCACACGGACTCGAGCGCGGGAAGATGGGCGTCCTGCGGCCGTTTCCACCCCGGTATCCCTGAGTCATCAATCCCACATGACGGAGTGACGAGTGTGAGGGTCTGCAGCTTGGGCATGGCAGTGACATCGGGTGCAAGCTGCGTCCAATAGGGCAAATGAACGACAAGGTGGACCAGTTCATGGGCTGCGACGTGCTCCCAGATGGTCGCCAGAGGGTACGCAACGCTACAGCAAAATGCGATTTCGCGGACGCGGCCCGTTGCAGATGCCACATAGAGCTTGAGGCGTGAGTCCCAGAGCAGGCAAGCGAGGGTTACATCGTGCGTGCAGTCGGCCATGATCTCGAAGACCTGGACGGGCGGCTGCGCGTAGCCGTGTACGGTGAGACTGCGTCGCTGCGGGGCCCGAAACAATTCCAGTAGCTGTTGCGCAGCTGCTAGGTCGTCCGTGAAATCGAGGAGCCGGACATCATCGATCTGGGCGAGTGCGTTGGAAAGGCTGTGGGTGCGACAGCGTGCTGAAAAACTGTGGAGCGAGTGAAGCCGAAGCACTTGCAGATTCGGGAAGGCTGTGGCAACGCGTTCGATGTAGGTCGCATCTCCGCAAAAACAAGTAAGACTTTGAAGCGAAGTGAGCTGCATGGTTCCGTCTCTTGGCAAGGCCAGCTCGAATGAGAGCGTCATCGACTTGAGACGAGGCATGGATACCGCCTTCTGAAGCAGCCACGAGCGGTTTTCATAGGTGTGACGATGGACATCGATGTAAGACAGGGCAGGAAAGCAGGCAAAGTGGTCGAGGAACCCATCAAGCGCGTCGCCTAAGAATGAATCGAGCACGAATCCAGAAAGTCGGTGAATATGAGGAGCCAGAGCATCAATCAGCGCGGGAAGTACTGGCGCGTAACCGCTGCGATTCCCAATCACGCAGCACTCTAGAGCAAATTCGGCGTGCTGGCAGCGAGCAAGAAGTTCGTGTAACATTGCCAGAGATAAAGTAACCATGTGCCGCCCGCAAACCCACTGATTGCACAATCGGCAGAATGGTACGCGGCTGAGGTCGATGGATAATTCGATGTAAGTCCACATGGCTGGGCATGCGACGGCCGTGCGCCGCCACAGATGACACGTGTGCGAGACGGCGATACGATCCGCTTGTGGAAGGAAACACCAGGCCGACAACCAGAGCTCGGTGGGTAGGCGAGCCTGTAGGAAGTTATGTTGGTTTAGCCGTCGGGTCGCCTTAACGATCGTGACTGAGGGAGAATTGTCGATAGCAAACGGAGCAGCGTGATTCCTCATCAGGCTGGAACGAGCATCGAATCCTGGCAAGCAGTGAACTGAAAAGACAGCGCACCTCGAAGAGTTGTCGAGAGCGGGCGGCGGACTCTCCATTGCAGATACGGATGGTTCCTCCCATGCGGGCGACGTGGAAAAAGCTGGTGCCATTTGTTGATTAGGGACAGACCAGGATAGAAGCTTCCGGATCAATCCGAGGGACGAATCTTGCACATCGTCATAATCTTTACCCATCCAATGGGACCTTTGACCTGAGTCTCACACATGCCCTCATTTTTGGTGTGGGGTGCACGACAAGGCCACGCCCCGCGCATTCTCTCGCTGCGGCAAATGTCGCTTCGTCCTGTACTGCTCGCGGGAGTGCCAGCCGATTGGACCCGCGACAGGTTTCTGCACAAACTCTGCGATATCCTGCAGGAGCTCTTCTCGTTCGCGAGCATGACCATGAACCGCGAGGAGTTCTCCGAGGTCGCGAGTGCCCACAACTTAACTTCCCGCTCGAACGCGTCGACCGGCTCATCTCATGAGTGTCCGACAGACGCGATTGGTATAACTATGCGATGGTCCCCGTGATCAATCCGTTCGACGACGAACAGATCGACAAAATACTTGAAGAGATGGAACGCGATGACGCCGCGGCTCGGAACGGTGTGACGAGCGATGGTACGTGATCTCGTCCATGAGGAACATTTAAAGTTGCTGAAATGACGTGAGCAGCGTACAAGTAAAGGATCATGCAACACATTGAAGCTTGGGAATCGATTCAGGGACCAAGAGCTGTCATCTGCTCCAATTCGTTACTGCCTTGCCTCCGCATTTTGATCGGGCTGGAAAACATTGCGAAGCTAATGACTCTAGATATTATCCCGTATATGAGAGATGTCGTCAGGATGTTATTCCCAGGAGAAATCAGGGTTATGAACTTTTCCGGCTGCCAACTCCTTGGCGAACTTGGTGATTTCGTAGCGCACTTCGCTTTCCGTAGGAATGCTGCCGTCTTCCCTTGGGAGAACCCTCATGATGAGGCCTTTATCTTTAAACGCCGGATCGATGTCAAACAGCTCTCCCATGGTGCCTGTAGACGTTTAGAGTTCAGTATGAACCCGAGATAAGTTTCGATGTGATGGAACGCACCGGGTTGCAGCATTTTTTTCAGGAACGGCGCGCCGTGCGCATAATCGTGCGATGTGCGGCCGTTGGTCGCCCACTTGATGAGGCGATCAACGCGTTCCAGCGGAAATTCATGCGCGTTGCAGACGGTGGAGAACTCGAGCGCGGCCATGTCTATGCGAACAAATGTGAAAAGCTCCTGCAGCATGTCGCAAATCTCTTTGTGCGGAAACCGCGCTTCCGTCCAGTGAGCGCGCTGGCACTCGCGCGAGCAGTACTGGACGGCGCGGCATTTAGCACAGCGCGAGAATGCGCCCGGCGTAGCCTTGTCGTGCACGTGCTTTCCGCAACTTGGTCCGTGGCAACCTCGTGCCCTCATATTCTCCCGGAGGTAGTGTTGAAGGGCACGGTACGGATCCTGGCGTACGAAGGCGGATCAGAGCAACCGAGCTGTTGCCTGAGCGTCGCACTCAAGGAGTGCCAGAGGTGGCTGGAGAGAGTGACAAGGTGATCGTGCGAGCGCTCGGGGTCATCGAGCAGGTCGAGAATGGCGTCCAGCGGTTTGAAGAGCTCCTGTTCACGGTGATAAAATATGTGCATCTTGTCGAGAGGCTTAGCGTCCACACCAAACGCGAGGACGTACGGCAGCATAAAGCTGTAGCCGGCGCCATCGATGTGCCTCCGCCCAATGGCGTCGCGCACTGCGGGGAGTACAGGCTGGCGGATCTTCAAGAGGTCGGCCTGAGCGGCGGCTGAAATGCCCGTGAGGCGCGATGACATGGCCGTGATAAGCCTGTCCCTCGTTTCCGCCTTGAGCAGCGGAGGATAGGCGAGCGGCCGATGAACTGTGACCAGGGCGATGATGATAGATTCGGCCTCAGGGCACGTCTGAAGCAGGTTGACCAGAGATATCATCGTCTGCTCTCCCCCGCGGGCAAAGAGCTGTTCGGACGATACGGGCCAACGTCCACGCTTGCTCCCAAACCCCTTCTTTGGTCCGCCCATACGATTGGCCAAGCATGCATACAAACATGTGCACGCAACATCGTACACGAGATTGAACACGGGCTCCGGAGGGAAATCTAGGCCGCTGCGCCGCGGACGCAATTTGCAAATGCTGCACTGTCTGCATGCGCGTCGCAGCAGAGTGGCGGCGGTGGCTTGTCTCTCGGCGGTCCAGTCTGACGAGACGAACGCCATGAGTGCATTCCAGAAGCCATGCGCATTGGTTTGCAACATCCGGGTCTTGTCGCCATCCGGTATGATGTCGTCCGAGAAGAGGATGAAGCACAGCGGACATGCAGAGGGAGCAAGGGATTGCTGAAAACCAGCGGTTAGAGATTCTGCAAGCTGAAGCAGGGCGCGCTCGGAGGCCATGGCACAAGAATGCAGAACGGGCGCCTAGACTCGATATTTTTTGCCTCGTGGATATGCGCGTACACGAGACGGTTGGTGACAGGCTAAAGCGCCGTAGCGCACTGGTAGGTGGCCCTCGACGGAGAAGGCGAGCAGTGCGCAGCTCGGACGGTGCACGCGCAGCACGTGAGTACGGAATGGAAAGAGGACGTAGTCAAGTCAGCGAGGACGGAGCTGCGAATGTTTTTTGATACAAGCTTTGCCCGATGCTGATCGTGGATCAGCGTCGAGAGACGCCGGCGGCAGGTTTAACGTGGAAACTCCGCTCTGCGCCGTTTGCGTTGGACTATACACCGTCCCGGATGGCGTATTCTCTTCCGCACTTACGTTCTATCAAACCATTGGCTCCTACTGCGCAAAAGGCGTTTGCCTGTGTTCCTTACAAACGGCATGGATATTTGAATGAGTGTTCAGCCGTTATCACAGTGGCAACCACTGGTGAACCCATAGGTTGCAGGAAGTATGGCCGTTGTATTTAGGCAGCTCGTTCCCTCTAAAGCGCGGCCTGGCTCAAGCTCGTACCCAGCGGCTGCACTGCGTTCGTTCGCGATATGTCAAACGGGCGGAGGGAAATGTAGATAGAGGACAAGAGTGGCAACTGAATCCGAGATCCGACGTTTAACCGAGAACAGAGGCGAAGAACGTTGCACGAAATCTACACATCTACATTTCCCTCCGCCCGTTTGACATATCGCGAACGAACGCAGTGCAGCCGCTGGGTACGAGCTTGCACTATCTCTCGCGCCAGACGACACGGCGCGACTGCCAGGGCCCGGACTGTGGCAAGCGCGTGCACGACAAGTTGACGCCCGGCGCGATCGCCCTCTGTGCGAAGTGTCGCGTGGTCCAGTACTGCTCGAAGGAGTGCCAGAAGGCTGACTGGACCGAAGAGAGGTTTTCCCATAAGGAGATCTGCGACATGCTCCAGGAACTTTTCACTTTCGCGCGCATGGACATGAGTCACCAGCAGTTCGCCGACGCTTGTCGCACACATGACTTCCCTTTGAAGCGCGTCGATCGCATCATTGAATGGGCGAGGAACGGCCTTGAGTCTGGCCTTGAGTCTCATTATTATGCACACGGTGCGCCGGTTTTACATCGGTCGTTGGAGCTGCGCCTGCTATTGCATCCATGTGTTTATCACAGGAATAACCGCTGGAGAGCTGTATGGCGTTGATCCTGCAGACTACAAGTCCAGTGCAATCCTGAAAGTGCTGCCTAACAACGACAGCAAGCGGGCCAGTTAGCAGCCTGCACAGGGCCCAGAGCGAGATCAAGTGCCGGCTATCAACCACAGTATTTTCGACGCTACATAACCGCAAAAGAGACTTTCATACAGCCTGAATTTGGGTTCTGGGGCATTATGCATAATCCTTTGGATGTCAAATCAAGTTAGTCCTCCCGTGACCGAGTGAAAGAAACAATTGTAGCATTTCCGCGATCGGCGTCCTTGATCTCCACGACGAGACCGCGCAGCAGCTCGATCGGACCGACGATGCTCGTGTTGCGTATGTTGAGTAGAGGCAGCTCCCGCCCAAGCTCGAGACTCTGTATGAGACTGCACAACCAAGCGACGGGGAGCGTGATCGTGGGATTCTCCGCCATAACCGTCAGAGTGTGCAGCATGGTAAACGCCGGCGCCGCGGGCAGGCCAAGACGGACGGGCTCGAGGGCCTGGACGGCTTCGTCCACAAAGACATGCAGGTCGACAAGTTTGGAGAGGTTGGGTGGCGGTTGGGACTTGCAGATGAGCGGCCAGGCGGTCAGGCACGCACCGAGCACGCACACCGTTGCCGTCGGGAGCACCGAGGACCAGATGTGCGGCAGCAGCGTCTCTATATCTGTTCCCAGGGGAATGCGGAGTGTGCGAAGGCCCTGGACGCATATCACGGTGAGGGTGAGTGTGCGACCGCGGCCAGGCGCCTCGGGCTTGGCCAGGGTGCACCGGAGTCCCACGGGGCCGGCGCCGTGCCGCAGGATAGAGAGCGCGAATGTTATGTGCTGGCGCGCTCGCAGCGTCTCAAAGCTGATCTCGAGCTCAGGCCAAATAGAGGACCCAAAGAGGACGATGAGAGCGGGAAGATAGGTGCTGTCGACGTCCAGAAGGCGAAGGACGTCGACGTTCCGCATCTTGAGCGCAAGATCGCGAGCGGCGACGGGATGAAGGGTAATAGCTCCTGCGAGGCGGAATGGTGCCCGCACGGTCCACGTCGCCAGATTCGGGCAGGAGGCGACGATCCGCTGTAATTCGGCGAAGCTGCTGAACGAGCATTCCAACTCGCGCAGCGAGGGCAGCACGAAGGCGTCGGCTTCGGGCCATCGAATGTCCCGCGAAAGTACCAAATATTGCACCAGAGGGAAAGATACCACACCTTCCGGAATCAGAAACGAGCCTCTATGCGGGGCGTCCGGATTCCCCGTGATCTCGAGATTAGTTGCCGCTGGAAATGCCGGGAAATGCGCAAAGAACCTGTAGAGAAGCTGGTGGTACGGCATAGATATGGTGATGTCTGAGACACGTGCAGCGTGCGGGACAAGTGCGCGCGCGAGCCTCAGGACGGTCATTTCCTCGTTCAACACGTGGCCAGTGACCTCTACTGTGAGCGAGAACGGCAGCTGCCTTCCGCGCTGAAGAAGGATTGGTAGAAGTGGGAGATTCGTCGGGGAAAACTTTGGGTGGACGCCTGCAATGGAGTTTTCGAATCCCCGGAGCTCCTGAGCTCGCAGACACGGCAGGCAGACGCAGACCTTTGAAACGACAGTGACTTCATCCCATAACCTTGGGCACGAGATGGAATTCTTGCGCCATGCGTGGCAAACGTGGGATACTGCGATACAGTCCTGTAGTGGTTGTCCCAAAAATCGCAAATCGGTGATCAGCAATTATGCTCTTATCAGAGCTCTATGTATCGTGATACATGCCTATACGCACCTATGAGGTGCCTTAAGTGCCTATAAGACCTGGTAAGTACTGATAACTCGTCAATGTGGAGTGATAAGCGGTGACCGGCGCTGATCAAGGCCTGATCAGAGCTCTGCGGCCTGGGATAAGGCCTCATCAGAGGTGATCAACCCTCACCAGCAACAAGTACCCCCAGCGCCTGTTCACTCAAGTCCCAGCTACTGAGAGGTCAGGCCAGTCATGAGATGGTGCTTGGGGGGCCTCCAGGAGGAAGGGGAGCCGCGGTTCAATGGAGCGGAGGTCCGGTGGAGCGGTGGAGCGGGCATGTATACTTTGCTCCACCCTTGCACACAATTGGCGTAATAGCCCAGCTGGTAGATCACGCGAGGGCGCGTGTGGCCAACAGGCAAGCCGTTGGTTCAAATCCAGGCTAAGTTAGAAAAATATACAAGTCATGTACAACCTGGAGTAAGTCTAGAAAATGTACACTGGTTAGTAATACGAGTAACTAGTAAATGTACAAATGTAAATACATAGAGTAACACCCAGCTGCCGCATAGGAGCAGTGACTGGGGGAGTTTTCATAATATTGGGCGGGGCGGCTGATCAGCTCTTATCCGCCTTGTCCGCATTATAAACTTGTATTGGCCTTGTCAGCCGTATAATAGGCCTATAAGCGAGTATACCCCCTGAAGCTGTTTGATCAGGTAGGGGGTCGGCTGACCCTGTTATCAGGACTCATCACACTTGGTCAATCCTCATAGCCAACTTGCACTTTTTGGGACAGTAGGTGCGTCCAAACGAGAGCCCAGACTTCGGCCGGAAGGCGCGCCTGACGAGAACAAAGGAAGTTGTAAGACCTTTTCGCGCGGATGAGCGCGTCGCGCAGAAAATCGTCTATAGAAACCGCAACCTCCGAGAATGTACGAGCACTAGGCGCCTGCGCGTCAACCTGAGCCGCAAAAGCAGGATCGGAAGCGGCGCACCTGCAGCCGTTCTTTTGTTCCCCCAGCGTGAGATCAAACGCTCGTGCCACAGCTTGTTGGAGCACAAGTTTTGTCTCGGACGGCAAGCCGTCGCTTTGATTCATGTGCGGAGTCCTCGAGACTCGAGTGTCTGAAGGCCGGAAGAGGGAGAGCTGCGTTCGGCTATGGCCGATGCACACGCCGGGCAAAGCAGCAGTAGCACTGAAATATCTGGGACGTTTCTTGCGCATTATCAAAGGGAAACTTTGCGAGACCTCGTTCAGCAAGTGCCTGCAAAAGCAGGATTTTCTCCTTGCAATATAGACAAAGTTCATTGGGTAACGAACATAGGTTTGCGTATCCTCTTCGTAGGGACGGGCCGTATTACTGTACAGAAATACAGTGGTGAGTCGGTAGTGAGACTCTCGGAGGCAGCAGCACACCAACGCTTGCAATCGCAAGTGCATTCAGTGTTTACGTAAATCCGTCAATCTCGGAGCTTATCTCCGCGAGCGTCTTATCGGAGCCTCGGCGCGATTGCGGCTGTTGGTTCCTGACCACGATCAATCACCGCACACGCGTTCGCCGCTCGCCATGGACGGCGACAGGAACCCGTCCACCGAACGCGCCGTCGACGAGCGCACCCCGCTCCTGCGCGATGGCCACAGCCAGGATGACGAAGATCGTCCCCTGCCTAAGCTGCAGGTTACGCTGCTCTGCGCGGCGCGGGCGGTCGAGGGCGCTGCATTCTTTACTATTTTTCCGTATGTGAACGAAATGATCAAGGATACCGGCGGCGTACCACCCGCTGAAGTGGGCTTCTGGTCTGGCTGGATAGTGCGTGCGCAGATTTTTCGAGGTTAACCTTGACTAATATACCAGACTCGCCCAGGAAAGCATGTTTTCGTTCACTTCGATGATTGTCATGCTCTTCTGGGGTCGCGCGTCTGACAAATTCGGCCGCAAACCCGTTCTTACGCTCTGCCTGGTCGGGATGGCTCTGACAACCGTCGCATTCGGATTGGCGAGGAACGTTTGGCAAATGATTGCGCTTCGCTCGCTCGCTGGCGTCTTCGGAGGAACAGTCGTGTGAGTCGAGTGGTATCTATGCTACGCCGTGACCCTGCTGCTAACACTAGCAAAGAACCGTGCGCACGATGCTGTCCGAGAACAGTACGCACAAAACGCAGGCGCGCGCATTCGGCCTATTCGCATTCGCCGGCAACTTGGGTATCTTCTGCGGTCCGCTTATCGGCGGCGCCTTTGCCAAACCAGCAGATCAGTACCCGTCTGTGTTCGGGTCCTTTCAGCTCCTCCACGACTATCCCTACCTTCTCCCGGGTCTTGTTACTGGCACTATAACAGGAATCATAGCATTCGCTAATATCTTCTGGCTGAACGAGGTATGCGCCGTTTCTCTCATATCAGGACCCGCGACTGACACAGCGAAGACCCTCCCAAGCCAGACGCACTCAAACACTAAGCAGGAACCGCCGTCGATCAAAAGTATCGTTATGTCACCAGGCGTACAGCCGGTCCTGGTCATCTTCCTCTACGCCTCGCTACTGGGCTTCCTGTTCACAGCTTGTGAGTCTTGCAATTTTGCGTCGCACTTTTCACCACCTGGTTACATTCCTCCGCAGTGGTCCCAGTCTTCTACTTCACGCCAGTTGAACTCGGCGGCTTCGGCTTCACGCCCGCACAAATATCCCTTTTCATCGCGCTCGCGGGCTTCTCGCAAGCATTCTGGCTTCTACTCATCTTCCCACCCCTGCAGCGGCGTGTGGGGACGGGCAACCTTCTCCGCGGGTGTGCCGTGGCGTGGCCGCTGGGCTTCGCGCTCATGCCGATGATGAACGTCATCCTGCGCGCGCACCACGACCGCGCCTTCTGGATCTCCGCGCCGATTCTGAGCTCGCTCATGTCGGGCGTTAGCATGGCGTTTGGTGCGCATCCTCATTCGCTCCTCCCTGCTTCGCCAGGCTGATTGCAAACTTCCACTGCGCAGCGGGTGTGCAGCTCGCGCTGAACGACATCTCGCCGTCGCCGCTGGCGTTCGGCACCCTCAACGGCATCGCGATGTCGCTTACGAGCGGCGTGCGCGCCGTCTCGCCCGCGTTCATCACCTCCGTGTACGCGTACGGCGTCACGCACCAGATACTGCGCGGATACCTTGGCTGGGTCGTGCTCATTGCGATCGGGTGTGGGTTTGGCATCACGCTCGTGTGGCTGCCTGCGAAGAGCGAGGGACGCATCGTCGAGGAGAGGGCAGAGTAAGAGATATACACATAGTAGATCTCAATCATCTATGGTCTGTAGAATTTGAGCAGGGCGGCAATTCGTCATGCAGATTAGGGAACGGCTCTAAGAAGCGGATCCTCTCGCACAAAGCGGATATAATAGAACATCTAGAATCTCAGTATTTGTTATACTTCCTCAATATCAATCTCAACATCTTGCTTTCATGGTTATTCACAGATGCGAGACTCGTTTCCATTATTCGCCACTGTCAATCCTATCTATCTCCGGGTTGCACCTCATCCTGAACTCTTCCCTCGCTTTTCGCAGGCAGCCAAATCAGCGTGACGCCAAAGCCACAAGTCAGCGAGACGAGCACCACCCAGCCAAAGTAGCCCTTCATAATCTGATGTGTCACGCCGTAAGCATAGACCGAGGTGATGAACGCCGGGGCGACGGCACGCAGGCCGTTCATGAGCGACAATGCGATGCCGTTGAGCGTGCCGAATGCGAGCGGGGAGGGCGAGATGTCGTTCAGCGCGAGCTGTACGCCGGCTATTCATACTTAGTGTCAACTTGCTTCAGGGGAAGGGAATGTGAGAGGGAGTACGTACTGTACGCCATGCTGATGCCGCCCATGAGCACGCTCAGCACGGGCGCTGCGATCCAGAACGTCCTGTCGTGTCCGCCTCGCAAGACCGCGTTGAGCAAAGGCATCGTCGCGTACGACACCGGCCACGCCGCAGCGCATCCTCTGAGGACGCTTCCTGTTCCCAGGCGCCGCTGGATGGGTGGGAAGACAAGCAGGAGCCAAGCCGCTTGCGATATGCCGATCAACGCGACGAAAAATGAGATTTGCGGGGGTGAGAGGCCGAACCCGCCCAAGTCGACGGGGGTGAAGTAAAACACCGGGAGAACTGCATCGAGGTCAGTGCGAGTGGTGAGAGGCGTAGAAGGGACTGACGGGCGGTGATGGAGAAGCTGAGCAGCGAGCAGTAGAGGTATATGATGAGCACTGCGATGACGCCCGGCGCGAGAACGATGCTTTTGATCGACGGCGGCTCTTGCGGTGTTTCCTCTTCTGTGGCTGTTGGAAGCGTCTACAAATCCTACATCAGTTGCCCGCAGCGCACGGAATGACTACCCACCTCTTTTAACCACAAAAGATTGGCTAGGCCGACAAGTGCGGTCAGCGATCCTGTTATGGATCCGGGTAGAAAGTAGGGATATTCGCGCAGAAAGCGGATGGATCCGAATATCTCTGGGAATTCCTCGGCTGGCTTGACGAATGCGCCGCCAATGAGAGGGCCGATGAATATGCCGATGTTGGCAGAGAATTGGAAGAAACTGAACGCGCGCGCCTGCGTTTTCGGAGTGCTGTTCTCCGAGAGCATAGTTCGTACGGTTCTGACGAACGCGGTCAGCTGCATATCGCAGGCGAGCATGCGGGGTATTCACACTGTGGATCCGCCGAATACGCCTGCTAGCGAACGAAGCGCCATCATGTGCCAAACGTTTCTCGCGAGGCCAAACGCTGCAGTCGTTGCTGCCATTCCCAGCATGCAAGTCGTGAGAACGGGCTTGCGCCCAATGTTGTCCGAGGCCCGGCCCCAGAACAGCATCACGACCATGGACGTCAGCGAAAACATGCTTTCCTATGCATTAAAATGAGCGACCTGCCATGTTACAAAGGGACTGAACGCACGATCCAGCCCGACCAGAATCCAACTTCAGACGGCGGGACACCGCCCGTTTCGGAGATCATCTGGTTGACGTACGGAAATATCGTGAAGAACACGATCACCTCCATGGCGCGCGCACCACAAAGCAGCGCAACTTGCAGCTTGGGCAACGGTCGATCTATGTCGTTATTGTCATGTAGCAGCGGCGCAAGCTCATCTTCAATATTGGAGGGCGAATGCTCGCGGCCCGTCATTATGTGCGGGGGAAGGAAACACCGCCTGATGCCTTCGGCCGTGCCGCAGCACGTTATATACGGGAGAATTGCAGCCGATCATTTTGGCCACCGGGCGTGACGGCACATTCCTACTCGCTTCCCGCTGAATATCGTAGAAAATGCTTCCACATTTTGGGGCCTGATGAGGCGAAATCAGCCAAAATAACTTGGCGGTTGTCCGGTGTCATGTAACTCATTGTAAGCACCTGAAGGCTACGATCAGCTGAGCTCTTCGAGACTCCCGCGTAAATTTTCCAATTCCCAGGCCTGAGACGCGAACAGGCTGAAACAGGGACCGCAGAGAAGTGGTGTGTGATTTAACCCTGCATGCTTTTCGTAGCTGTTTCGCGCCCTGAGGATCTCACCCATGGCCACCAACGGCATGATGCATCCGATGTTCATCTTAGAACTTGAATATGATAGTGTACCACCGATCCCTTTGGGTGCGCACTCGTCTCGTCGGAAATTATGACTGTTGCTGACACTTCTTCACACAAACAGCCCGACTACAGATTTTGTCGAAATTTTGGGCAATAATACAACCATGATCCTCCGGATAGTCCGGCTCTCTTCTGCTTCAGAGAGCTCGGCCACCCCATCCTGCCTTATACGAGATCCCGGATAATGGCAGGCTGGTTCTCTAACTCAGCGGCTCTTGCGGGCGTAGTGTACCGAATACCCCGTTTTGCCTTGTGATCAACTTGAAAAGGCATTGCCGTTTCTTTCTTGCGAGGTTTGGTGAAAGCATGTTTGATACGTATTCCGAAGCTGTAGTGACCGTGCCAGTTAGCACGATCAGCACTGCCAACCTATTGCATGATGAGAATAAGTATCGCGAAGTTGCCCATATGTCCCAAAAATCGCAAATCGGTGATCAGCGATTATGCTCTTATCAGAGCTCTATGTATCGTGATACATGCCTATATGCACCTATGAGATGCCTTAAGCGCCTATAAGACCTGGTATGTACTGATAACTCGTCAATGTGGAGTGATACTGTACCCACGCGTCACATTACCACGTCACGGGTCACAGGCCCTTCGTGGTGTGGTAATAAAACGCGATTGTCACGGGTCACAAACGGGTGGTGGTAATGTTTCCCACATGTCACAACATGTCCAAAGCTTCGAAATATGCCATTTTTTTGCTGCGCTGCGCGCAATAGGCCTTACTTACTATGCTATCTCCTGTTATATATGATCATACTTCATCCTCTTTATTGGACTCTCGCAGAGTCGCATTGTATGCTTAAAAATAGGATGATTCTGCGCTGACGGTAGGTAAGGGTCACATGTCACAGACTGCTCGTGGTAATGTGTCCCCCATGTCACAGGTCGAAGGCCGTGGTAATGTGACGCGTGGGTACAGTAAGCGGTGACCGGCGCTGATCAAGGCCTGATCAGAGCTCTGCGGCCTGGGATAAGGCCTCATCAGAGGTGATCAACCCTCACCAGCAACAAGTACCCCCAGTACCTGTTCACTCAAGTCCCAGCTACTGAGAGCTCAGGCCAGTCATGAGATGGTGCTTGGGGGGCCTCCAGGAGGAAGGGGAGCCGCGGTTCAATGGAGCGGAGGTCCGGTGGAGCGGTGGAGCGGGCATGTATACTTTGCTCCACCCTTACAGACAATTGGCGTAATAGCCTAGCTGGTAACTCGCGCGAGGGCGCGTGTGGCCAACAGGCAAGCCGTTGGTTCAAATCCAGGCTAAGTTAGAAAATATACAAGTCATGTACAACCTGGAGTAAGTCTAGAAAATGTACCCTGGTTAGTAATACCAGTAAGTAGTAAATGTACAACTGTAAATACAGAAAGTAAGACCCAGCTGCCGCATAGGAGCGGTAGCTGGGGGAGTTTTCGTAATATCGGGCTGGGCGGCTGATCAGCTCTTATCCGCCTTGTCCGCATTATAAACTTGTATCGGCCTTGTCAGCCGTATAATAGGCCTATAAGCGAGTATACCCCCTGAAGCTGTTTGATCAGGTAGGGGGTCGGCTGACCCTGTTATCAGGACTCATCACACTTGGTCAATCCTCATAGCCAACTTGCACTTTTTGGGACATAGTTGCACACTATAGAGTACACGGGTAGTATCTCAAGCCCCGCCTTCGTCGATAGGCGCGCTGCGGCGGCTTCATCATCCTGACCATTCTGGCAGAGAACTTCTCCGCGGGATATACTGCGGCTGCCAGTGCACCACGGGCGGCGCGGTACCGTTCCACAAAGCAGCTGCAATCTCTCGCTCCGTCGCCTCTGGTAGCATGAGAGCTGAGACAGGGCCCATCTTATCACAGCATTTCGGGTCCCTGAATCGTGAATGATAGCTGGAGCACCGGTCCTGGAGCTGAGAGCGCGGCACCGACGGTACAGCGCACAACAGCGCCGATATTTGGTGCGTGCAGACCGATTTTGTTTTCAGGATCCAGGCTACTCGGGCCTCGACAACGCGGGCGCGAGCGCTATAGACCTTGGCACAAATCGTTTCTCCCAGATGGGAAACCGGCGGGACATCCAGGAAACCGAGCACGAGATCTTCGAATGCGGATTGCTGCCACTCGTCGATGTCGCATTCCATGCCAAGTCTAAGCTTCTCCGCAGCAGTAAGACGCGTATTGAGAGTTGAGACGGCGGATTTAATAATGGCGGGGAACTGCAGCCGGTGCGCAGTGCGCAGAGCGCTGATGAATGCATCGTTATCCAGATCCAACTGCGTTCCCCACCTGTGTGTCCGTTCATTTATTCCGTTCCCTGAAGATATGTGGAAAGTACGTACACATGATAGATGATCCTAAGTATTACGGAGAGCCCATCGGCAGTGACGTCTGGCACCATCAAAGGGGAAGCCTCTGTGCCATCTTGACGCTGAGCGTCCTGGGGTAGCGACATCATGTCCTTGAAGAACTCGCTCTGGAGCTCGAGAAGCGAGGCATGAACTTTGAACGTCGTCTGCTCGGCCTGGCATTCTTCAATCAGTCCCCAATCACCAAGACGATATCGCAGCCGAAAAGACCAAAGTGAATGCCGACCTGTAAAACGATGGTTCCGTCTCTGAACCACAGCTCCTCGTGACGGTGTAGCTGTGCGTCTGTCACAAACATGGAGGCAGGAGGCAAGAGGCACGGTGAGAGAGACTGGACATGCCGTCTACACGTGTTCGCGTCAGTTCTCCCGTTGCATTGCTGCCAGCTATTGGGGCATATGAATTTCGGACTGAATGGGACCAAAGTTACGCCCGCCGTACCGACGCACTGGATGCAGACGCCGGACCGGAAGAAATAAAACTCCAAAGTCGCCCAGCGAACTGTACGACGCGCTTGTGCCCAGCAGTTGCCCGCGTGTTCCGGTCACATGCACGTTTGCGTTGAGAAGAGCAAGTTTCAGATTCCTTGCTTGTGATCGTTTCGTATCGATACCGCGGCCACATGTACAATGCGATAAATTCAGCGAAGGAGTCTTCATCTCCCAGCGTGACTCCGTCAAATGTATTTAACAACAACAGTCGCGCCCTTCAAAACCGTCTGCGCGAGCACGCCCGCATCGTCCTGCGCAAGGTCGATAAGCGTGGCGTTCCCGCCGGCCCCGATGATCCCGCCGCTGGCGGAGGAGGCGAGGACGTTGCTGAAGGTGACCGAGCCGAAGTTCGCGAAGGGCGCCGCGCCGTCGTCGACTGGAGCGGAGACGCGAAGAGAATTCACCGACGCGCGAGCGGGATGCGCGTTTAGGCGCGAAGAGAAAGGACCACATCGCATGGGAAGAGAAGGTAACGTCAACGGTGGGGTGAAATGGAAGAGACGCGTGCACGCACTGTCAAAGTCCTCGACGATCCACTCCGCATCCGTCTGGCAGAGCGCGACGTCGGACGTGAGCTGCTGCTCGACGCGCGCGCCCGTCGAGAGGTTCTCGACGATCGCGACGCCCGACGTCGGGCTGAAGGCTTGCACGGTGAACTAAGAGTTGAATTGGCACGGTGAGAAGTGGACTCTGGAGATGAGACGGACGTTGAGCGTGTCCCCAGTTTCGATCAACAGATCTGCGAAATCGTATGGAGTGAGAAAGAGTTCAGCAGGTATATGCGCGCACTGGAGAAACGTACCTCCGTCGAATTCGAACGACTCCTCCGGGTACCACTCATACCAGGCTGCATAAGTAATTCCATCAGCCATAAACGCTGCATCGCGTAATGCAGACGCACCGTAGTAATCCACCTGCCCGCCACCGGCCGGCACGACCCAATCGATGCCCGTCTGGAGTATAGCCCCCGAGCACGCGCTGTAGCCGTCGATGCCCACCCACGCCGAGCCGTAATAGTCCGTCTGCGCGTTACCGCCCGGCGGACGCGAGGCGGAGGGGACGATGATGGTCGCGCGCGCCTTGGTGAAGGAGCCCTAACATCGAGGGTGAGATAAGATGAGCGGGAGAGTGATAAGAAACCGAGGACAGGAACGTACAGGCGGATAGTCGTGATAAGCCGCGCCCGCCCAGTTCGTGCTGAACTCGTTGTGGGACGCATTTGCGAGCGACGGGGGCTTGGGGATGAGCCTGACGGGACCTGCTCCGTGCTTGAGCTGCGAGCGTCTCGACACTGGAAGCCTGCGTGAGGTTCCATTGGGGACGGCGGTCGCGCCAGCGAGAGAGAGCGCGAGAGCGACGAGCAAGTGTGTGAAATGCATGGCGGGGACTGGCGAAAGGTTCACTCCGTCCGACTCGGAGTTGTGAGACTGGGTCAACGATTCTAGTTGGAGCAGAAGCAGAAGAAGGGCGCCTTTTTATACAAATCGCAGTACTTCGATGTCGATGTCGATGTCTGCAGCGCTGAATGCGGGAATATGCAGATCACAAGAACTGAGCAGCCGTGACGCGGCACAAGACCTCACGAGACCAACCTGGGGGCGAGCCGCATCGGCGTCCCGCGTCATCGAATGAATACCCACAGATATGCTGAGCGTCCAGACTGTCTCCGTGACGGACTTTCAGTCATTCCTCAGTGCTGTACATTGCCGACTCGGTTCACCAGGTCGATGGGTCTAGAAAACGAATCCCTGGTGCGCTGCAGCTCCATCGCGCTCCGGGTCGTCCGAGCCGGAAGAAGTCAGAGACCCCAGTGATTACATACCAGCCGCTCTGCGCAGACGCAGAGCATTCGCAAACAGGCCTTTGAACGTCAAGAATGGTATTGTAGTCTGGTCGCAATGTCGATGCAAAGAGCCACGACTCTTCAGGGCGCCGGAAACTCGGGCTTGGACGCGCATGGCATACAATACGTGCACGGTGCACGATTCCAGTGAGTCGTCAGGCCCTAGCGGGAAAAGACGAAACGTCGGTGACGGGCCATCCCAAAGACACCCATGGCCAGAACTAAGTATCTGCGCTTGTACACTCGGATGAAGGTTGCGATTAGGAGCAAAAAATGGACAACATGCACGCTTTCCGAGCCAGGCGCGCGCAAACGCAGAACTTCAACTCCACCTTCGACCTCGACGTGCCTATCGTCAATTGCAAACGCGAGCAGACCCAGCCGCAGATCGCAAAGAACTGAGCAATGCAGCCCAAGACCAGCGTGACCCAGACACGGGTCGCACTATCATCCAGCGCTTCTGAGCTCAAGTGAACGAGTGCGTCGGGTCGGGTCGGGTCGAGGAAGAGCACAGTGCCGTAGGAAGCGAGCCGTCCGAGACGTCACGGTCATTAGCGGGGAGCGATTGCGACAGGCAGCGTAGTTCCAAGCCAAGATCCAGAGCGCCGACGTCGAGAAGCGTGCGGTAGTCGGACAGCAATATCAATTCAGTCACCAGTGTCGGTTCAGGCAGGTCGCGCCAGAGCATAGCTTGAAGGCAGGGTCCGCTCGTCGAAGACCCACGGAATGCGCGCCGGCTTGGGTGCTGCTTGGTGACGCGGGTGGGAAAAGAAGAAGCAATGGCGGAGCTTGATCTCGGGCGCCTCATCATCTTGGCTTGAACCAGCCAAGTTCCCTGTACGGTGCGCAGTGGAACATCGAGGAATGTAGAACACTGCGATGTTTTCAACCTCGCGAGTGAAGTGTTCTGTTCGGATAAAATAATCCAAAAGCATACTCAAGTGGGAATTTAAGTTTCAATCCGAATGGGTGCGTCAAGAAACAAGAGTCGAGCAACCATAGCATAACACACGTCATACGGCAAGTAGATGGGTAACGTGACTAAGCTAGGTCTAAACAAGAGATTCACTTCAGATTTCACTTCCAAACAGCTACATCGCTTCTCACGCGGATTCTCGTCCTCGTCCGCCTTCCCATCCTCGCGCGCTTTCTCCTCCGCGTCCGTCCTCGTCCACTACCTGTTCTCGTTTCGCTCTCGCGCTCTTCTTGCGCTCCCGTTAAGTCCTCTTCCCTCTCGCCCTCTTTCCTCGCATCCACCTTCTCCTCTACCTGCTCCCGTCTACGTCCGCGCGCCCGTCGCCCGCACCCATCTCCCCCGCGCATCCACTCACGCAGCAAGTACCCACACCTTGCGCCGGCCGTCGCGCAGGTCGCGCCCGTGTGCGTACGTGCGCTCCGCCTCGAGCCGCTTGGCCGTCTTCTTCTTGCCCTCCATGATGCGCACCTGTCGAGTGTCAGCGTCAGCGGGCGCAAGGGAGGAGTGGTGAGAAGTGCGCATGTACGGCGAGCAAGGGTGTGCGGCGCGTAAGGGTGTACGGCGGGTGCGAGTGTCCGGCGAGCAAGGGAGGAGAGCAAGGTGGGAGGAGGGGCGGCATGGAGGCATGGAGGAGGGAAGCAGTGGTCACGGGTGAGTGGCGAGCGCGTATGGGGAGCACGGGAAGAAGCAGCGAGCATTGGGGAGCGCTGCGAGAACGGTGGAGGAACGGCGAGCATGAGTGAGGGGCCAGGAGCATCGGGGGAGAAGCAGCGCGCGCCTGTGGTGAGTAGCGTGCGAGGAGTAACGGGCGCGGGAGAGAAACAGCCAGCACGGGAGAGAAACGAGCACGGGGAGGCGCGGGTGAGGAGTAGCGTGATGCGGAGAGGAGCAGCGGGCGCGGGCGAGGAGTAGCGCGATGCCGGGAGGAGCAGTAGGCGGGGCATCGGAGGTGCAGCGAACGCGGCGGAGGGGCGACGGGCATCGGAGGAGCAGCGAGCACTCGGGAGGCGCAGCGGGCATCGGGGGAGGAGCAGCGGTCACAGGTGAGCAGGGGCGAGCATCAGGGGAGGGGCAAGTTGCACAGGTAGTCTGCAGCAGCGGGTACTGGGGAGGAGCGGCGGAAGCGGTGGAGGAGCAGCGCGATGTGGGGAGGAGCGGCGTGCACGATGGAGGAACAGCGGGCGCGGGGGAGGAGTAGAGAGCACATGGACAGCGCGAACACGACGAGCGAGAGCGGAGAGCATCATGCATCATGCACGCCTCGCACAGTGCACTGCACGGGCAGCTGCTGCGCGCGTTTGAGGTCGTTGCGAGTGACCAGCGCGTACAGCGTTCACCGTGTAGACGCAGCAATCTGCTATCGGGCCGTATGCGCCAGCGTGTTGGAAGGGCAGGATGCCGCGCAGCGCGTACAGCCGGACATCGAGCACACGGGCAGATTCTAACAAGACGCGCACGCACCTTCTCAAAATACTTATACGCAGCAGTGAAGAACCCATTCTCGGAGCCACCCATCGGGCCCGTGGCCTTCACTACAGCAGCACAGCAGCACGTCAACTCCCTCTCGCCGTCGTGGAATAAAAAAAAAACGGGACGCACTGAAACGCTGGTACGAGTTATTATTGATATTTCCGATCTCCTTGAGCCACGGCGTGACCTGCAAGACGTGCCAAGGCGTCAGCGGAGCGCGGCGAGGACAGGACAGGAGAGGAGAGGCGCGGACCTTGAAGCCGGGCGTGGCGAGCAGCAGCCGCATCTTGCGCCGGACGTCGTTGCAGTCGTCACTGGTGACAGTCAACACCGCCCCCCTTGTTCACGCGAGTGCGCACTAGATAGGAACGTCCTACGATAAACGCGTCAGCACCGCACCACAGCGAAAAAGAAAACGCACATCCTCATCCTCGCCCTCAATGGGCACGTCCTGCCAGCGCGCATACACAATCTTCTCCTCCTTCTTCTTCCCTTTCTTCGTGGCGGGCGCCGGCGCGTTCTCCTTGGCGTCGTCGTCGGCAGCGCGCGCGCGTTTGGCTGCCGGCGCGTCGAAGAACTCCGCGTCGTCGGCGGCGTCGGACTTGCGTTTGGGAGGCATCGGTGTGGGCGGACGGGCTGGGTGGTGGTGAGTGGTGGTTGGGCGGTGGTGGTCAAGAAGAAGGAGAGAAGAAGCGTGGGGCGGCGGCTTTTAAACTCGGGTATCTGGCTCCGCGACGCGTTACGTCACACCGCGTCGTCACGCTCAGAGTCAACGGCATCACGGGTTCTAGCATTGCGCCTGAGTGTAAGCACTCGAACCTTCTGTGCTTGAGCAAAGTATGAAATCGAGTAACGCTGTCGCAGCTTAAAGGAGTTCTCAGCCAGCTTGAATCTCAGAATCAGTCAGGTAATGTCGTCTGGACTCAGTCTCGACGCGAGGTGAGCTCCTCGCGTCGAGACTGTGGCGCCTCTGTTACTAGAACTACTTACGGTGCTGTACATCGAACTTTGAACATTGCGGCACGGCAGCTCAGTAAGTGATGCTCCGGATCCAGCAGCTCTACATCCACATGTACCAAAGGTTCCTAGCCGGGTTGAGGAACGATGCCTGGTGATGTGTAATCTGGGGAGTAGCCTAAGCATCACTTGACACTAGCTGCCAGTGCCCCTGCAGTTCCCAGAGCGCAGCTGCGCATCGCGACGAGCGTCTCCCGTGTAAGTACTGCAATTCAGTTCCCTGCCACCGTGACGTGAGTCACCGTTGGAGGCATTCTCCCGACAGGGACAGCTGCCAGTGTCACCGTCAACAACGAGAGGCTCGCAGCAAGACATCCGATTCTGAGCGCTCTTATCCCTTTGAGTCTCTGAGCCCAGGCCCCAGAGCACAGACTATCTCAAGACTATGTAAGTAAGAATCATCATATTAGCTGCTGCAGTGCCGACTCCCGATCGCAGCCCAAAAACGCGCCGCCCGGATACGGCGGATCCCTTGCACGATCGCAGCAAACGTCGAAGCGTATAAACGAGGCCCTGCGCCCGCCGCGCCATTCAGTCGAAGATCGTCAACAGCGTATGTGGCGGCAACCTGGTGCCAGCGGTGATTCGGCGCCAACCGAAGCGCGTCGTTTGCCTTTCCCTTTGCCTTATCCACCGCTGCCCGTGCTGCGCAGGCGTCTGCCTTTCCGGCCTCTCGGTATGCGAAGTCAACAGAACGCACAGTCGAACAACGGGCGCGCCTCTACGAGCTCGAATGTGCGCGCGGAGCCGTATCCGACCCGCCCGGCGGACCCTCGGCAAAGGAATGCGTCTGGGAGTGGCAGTGGGAGCGGGACAGGCCAGATGAGACGGTGCAAGGAGTTGTGGTTCGCCGATGGGAACGTCACGCTGCAGGTGCGCTTCGAGTTCTTCCCATTTTATTTTATTTACCTTTGTCTATCCGGGGCATCATCGACTGACAACTCGGACGCTAGGCCGGGCGCA
This sequence comes from Auricularia sp. M12, assembly GCA_037042885.1. NCBI lineage: Eukaryota > Fungi > Basidiomycota > Agaricomycetes > Auriculariales > Auriculariaceae > Auricularia > Auricularia sp. M12. The sequence continues at coordinate 4,029,606 of CM073210.1, read as the reverse complement.
CGCTCTTCCGCGTGCACAAGTCCATCCTCGCAGCCGAGAGCGGGCTCTTCGCGACCATGTTCTCCCTGCCCCAAGCGCCGGGCGGGCAGGACGCAGACGGGACGGACGAGCGCCCGCTCGCCGTGCCCGACGTGCCCGAGGGCGTCCTGACCAACCTTCTGCGCGTGCTCTACCCAAAGTGCGTCCTCATTCCCATCCTTCCTCCTTTCATCCTATATTAGCATCCTTTCATCCATAGTAACACTAGCGTCAACTCTAGATGGGGCGCCGACCCGCCCTTCACCCAAAGCGACCTGACCGACCTCCTGCAAGCCGCCCAGCGTCTCCAATGCGACACCATCCGCACACGCACCATCACCCTCCTCTCCGCGCGCGTGCGCGCGCCCGTCGACCGCATCGCGCTCGCGCGCGACTGCGGCGAGGACGCGTGGGTGTGGCCCGCCTTCCGCAAGCTCGCCGAGTCCATGATCTCCTTACCCCCCTCCGACCTGCAACGCATCGGGCCCGAGCTCTCACAAAAACTCCTCCGCGCGCAACTGCACCTCGCCCGTGTAAGGAGTATGCGATTCGCCAAAGCGCTGGCGGCACGGCCGGCGGGCGCCGTCCCGTGCGCGCATGTCGTGGCGTTTGCGCAGGCGACGCTGTGTGGGCCGATCAAGGAGTTCGGGGGCGGTATCGCGCAGGCGTTTAATGAGCAGCGGCCGAAGAAGGCAGATGGGGTTCAGGCTCTGGAGAATTGCTGCTCGCTGCAGGTGCTGGAGCAGATGCAGTGGGGCCAGATCGTGCAGTGGGAGGCGGACGAGGCTGCGCTGCGCGAGATCTTCGACTCCAAGGACGGGTGATTTGGGGTGGGCTGTCATTGTGTGGTGCCGGTCCTGCTTTTTGATTACATTTCCTTCCTTCTTGTACTCTACTGTATGTCGCTCGTCACCTTGATTGAATCGTTGTACAGTATCATTATACCGTATCGTAATCACGTTCCGAATACCCGCTCAGAGTCAGATAGATAGATGTTCGCCTGAAGCAGCTGCTATTGCTATAATCTGTGCCGGGAAACCCCAAGAGGTCCGCAAAAAAAAAAATTCTTGACACAGGGCCGAAAATCCAGATAAGCTCTCAAAGGGACCCCCCTCCCCCCCATTTGCTTCCGAAAAGGTTCCGTTCCGTGTTATCAAGCTGGTTTTGTTGTTTTTTAGGCTCTGAGAGCTGCTACCGTCTGTGTTTTCATGTTGAGTGATTGTCGTTGGCTCGGAACCACAGGACCGAACCCTCGGCCGAGCATCTGGCACCGATCCGGTTGTTCCGCACTTGGCTCCGACCAGGCTCCGACAAGCCAACTGTTGCAGGAAAGCAGAGAATAAGACCCGAATAAGCAAATTTAGCCTCTAATGACTTGCTGAACACAATCTGGGATGTACTGTCCGATCTTTTATGATGAAATTTCATGAATTCATGGCCCAAAAAAAATCCAAATAAGCCCTCGTCGGAGGCACCCCCCCTCCCGCCTCGTGTATCGGATTCCCGCTACCTTGGTAGTGGGTCTTAGCCCTGCAACACCAGCGAATCCGCACTATTTAATTATTGATAGTAAACTGCCACTTTTGATGAACTTCCCCTTTTATGGTAACTTCCGCCGGAGCGTTCGGCTTGAGCAACTGCGCATCTGCCGGGTTCCTCTTGGCACGCTCGGTGTTCGCGTTCTTGTCTTCAAAGCCGTCTGCACCTGGCACCCTGGGCGTCGCGCAGGAAATACGGGGCGATGCTTCGCAGCGCACATGCTTCTCACCCTCGGGAAACCCCTCAGGAGACTGCATTAACTTGCCTTTGCCACACTAAGACTTTCTGCTCCCTGCTGTGTACATCTGGATCGCAAACTTGTGTTGCTGCTCTCGCAACACATCGTCCATGTCACGGTGACTGCTATATCACTCTCCGAGACGACGCCCGAGGGGAAGGGATGAGTGGGGAGAGGGAGGCGCGGATAAGCGGTATGATAGACCAGACCAAACCTAAGATACAAGAGGGGCGACGGCCCAGATATATATACTACGGAAGCAAGGCCGAGGGGCCCCGCGGACCAATTGCGCCACCGACCGGTTGTCACGCGGGCGCCACAGATCAGGCCGAAAGAGACCGCCGGGGCGTCGTCGGCGAGACAGGAAACCCGGGATAAATAGAGCCCAACCCAACCAGAAACATCCTGTCATATTACCCTTCTCCTGGGAAGAGACCGAGATACTCGCCGAGCGGAGAGACCGCTTGGACGCGCCGACGAAAGGGCCGCGGGGCCGGGCGCAAGGAGTTTGGGGCGCCCGGACGAGGTGCGAGGGCCACGGGACGGCGAAATGAAACAGCGGGGGAGGAGGGACCCGACGAAGACCGCAACATAACCCCCCTTCTAGCCGTCCAGTGGCCGAGGGGGGAATGGCCAGGGGAGGTGCGGGTTAGATCGGGCGTGGGGAGACGGACCATAGCGTGGCCGGGCCAAGCTCCATCCGCCGCGGGATCAAACTCGCGGTACTTCTCGCTCTTCGCCTCCCCGCTTCCCGTCACCGTCCGATATCCTATGACGCCCACCGCCACCGACGGACTGACTGCGAAGCCTCTCGGCGAACTTCGGGACCTCAGGGAGCGGGTGTTCACGCTGCATGCCTCCATCCAGCGCCAACTGGACTTCGGGCACTACGCCGCGGACGCGGAGGAGGAGAAGGCGCGGACGGTGCTTGCGTCTGCGGGCCAGCGGTTGGAGGCCATTGACGCCGAGGTGCGCCGACGCAACGCCGCGACCCGCAATCTGGAGACGGCGGCGTCTCTCCTCGGCATGACAGCAGCCTCGCTCCCCGTAGTGCCGAAGGTGGAAGGGGTTCGCCGCACGGGAACGACCTCCTCGACCACGAAGGGCAAGGGCTCATCGGGAGCGGTCGCGTCTGGGTCGAAGCGGTCTTCGGACGTCGGCGCGCGAGGGACCGGCGACGAGGAGAAGGACGCTGTCGGGCCTCCTTTTAACACGGTACGTCTTGGTCAAAGGTCCTCTTGCTCCGGGGTGTATCCTGCGCTGACATCCTTCGTCCGGGTCCAGCCTTGTGAGCAGTGCGAGCGCTCCGGCCGGCCGTGTTTTCGACAAGTGTCCGGGTCGGCGACTGCCTGTGCTCGTTGCCACCGGACCCGCGTGGGGTGTTCTCACAGCGTCGGCCGGTCGGGCACATCGCGCAAGAGGGTGCGACAGGACGCTGACGTGGATGGCGATGACGGGGACGATCCGGACCAGGACGACGTGGTGGACACCGTCGGCGCGTCCGTGGCGCGGTCGCGCACACGCCGAAGGCTTCGGTCGCCGGGGACAGCCACCATGGCCGACCTCGAGGTCCTGGGCGACCGCATCGTCCAGGGGTTCCAGCTGTCCGTCTCGGCGTTGAGGCGCGACCTTCGCAAGTGGACGCAAGAGCTCGTCGATGACCGGCGTGCCCATAAGACGGTGCGCCTCGTGTCGCCGGGCGGGAGCGAGCGCGATTCCGACTCCAATGACGGCCGAGCGGTGGAGGACAAGGCGAGGAGGTCGCCCACCGACGCGCCGACTTCCCCTGGCGCCGCGGGCGTGGAGGCGGAGGCGCCGGCTGGTCCTGTCGGCGTGCTTGCTGACTTCGGCGCCGACCTGGCCCTTCTTGGCGTGGTAGTGCCGGGGGATGTGCGTCCGATACCCAGCTTTGCGTCGCTGGAGGCGTCTGGGTCCGGGTCCGGATTCCTGCCACGCGTCCAACGGTCCGAGGGTCGGGATGCGTCCGTGGTAGGGGAGAAGTCGGTCGATGCGGGCCAACCCATGGAGGAGTAAGACCGTGTCCGGGTATGATTTGGGTAGTGGTGTGGAGGCTCGTAAAATATGTAAATAGAGAGGTGGAAAGACGAGCATAAATACGGGGTATGAGAAACGACCGGGACCGTGACTGTGGAGAGCATCCGACCTAAGCGGCGTCCGACCGAGATAGGGTCCGATTCTGGGCACGGTCGCCGAGGGGGAGGGAACGACGGGTGGCGTCACCTGTACGCCAGTAGATATCGACAAAGAAGGGCGGTTTCAGCTTCGCAAAGCGTGCTGCTGTACAAGGCAGGGGCGACCGTCCGGAGCGTTCAAAGACGGTGGGCCGGGCCGGGGGACGCGATCCGCAGGACCAGGGCGTCGTCGGCGTACGTGGCACGATATTCGCGGACGTCCCAGACAAGGCACGCCGTAAGCCGAACAACCTGGAGGGCTCGTTCCGTCGTAGGCGACGTGAGGAGATGAGGGCCGAGGCGAGGTGGGAACGAGAAGACCACTAGCTCGGTGCGAGCCCGGCGGCCTCGGTCATTGCGCACGACGGTCGGGAGTACCCAGTAACGCGAGATATCGGGCGGGAGACGTCTCGGGGCAGTGAAGCGGCCGTAGTGAGTGAAGCGGTCTAGCATCCAGAAGAACGGTTGGGGAGGGGCCACGAGCATGGCGATGTCGAGCCGGGGGTCGTCCGGGTCCGGCGACCGGATACGAGCGCGAAGGGGGATGAGCCCCAGCGGAGGTGTGGCCGGGCGCGCGTCCTCAAGCTCGGACGACTCGTCGGCGGCGAGAGGTGACTCGCCGGTGCTGATGGGTGATTCGCCGAACAGCTCTTGGGATCCGTCGCCAAAGTCCTCGCCGAGGTCCATGTCCGCATCCTGGTCCAGGTCCTGTGCGGCGCCTTGGTCCTCATTTGGCTCCGGTGGTTCGGCGTGGTACTCCTCCACGAGTCCGGTTCCGTCCAGGTCGGCGGCCAGTTGCCAGCTAGCGTCCTCGGGGGGGGAAACCCATCCATTGGACGAGATACTGAGGAACTCCTCGGTGTACGCGGTGGTCCAGGACTGCCGCCGGTATGTATTGAGGGTTAACTATGGTCTCGTCGTACTGGGACATTTTGTGAGCGTTCGGTCCGAACAAAGGGGCGTGTCGGGGAAAAGGGGGGGGAAAGAGGCGTCGGTCTGGCGGCCGATCCGGATTATATGGTGTATGTGTCGTAAGCGCTGATGCGTGGGGATGATGGGGGTCACGATCCGAGGAAGATGATGTGAATGCGCCGCGCGCACCACGGGGGGGGGGAACTTGCTCTCGGGATGCGCGGAGGGTGAGGTTCTGGAGAGAGGGGTCGGCCGTGGGAGGTTTAGAGGTTGACCGAGGGGTGGGGACGCGCAGCGGGCGCGTTCGGCGAGTAGGGCTTGTGGGGGGGTGGTCTCGCCGCGGATGACCTGGCTCTGATGAAGAGGAGAGATCAGGAGCCGGTGATGGAATGAGCTTTCGGGTTTGACGACCGTATGGGTCTGGAGGGGTCCTCGTTGGCTGAGTGCCTGACCAGAAGGCCAGTGGGCAAGGCTCGGCGTCCGGAGGGTGGGTCCTGCAGGGTCCTGGTGGGCCGATGAGTGGGCGCGGCGGTCGCGACGGGTCCTCGTCGACGCGAGGGGTCTCCTAGCCGGTCCGAGGGGTCGGATTCCTTCCTGGACCGAGCAACGCCGACCGAACGGTTCGCCCGGATTGGAAGGGTGGTGAGTAAGGGGTATGGGGATCTCGAGCGTCGGGAGGGAGGGTAGGTTTGGTCTTATGTCACGGTGACTGCTATATCACTCTCCGAGACGACGCCCGAGGGGAAGGGATGAGTGGGGAGAGGGAGGCGCGGATAAGCGGTATGATAGACCAGACCAAACCTAAGATACAAGAGGGGCGACGGCCCAGATATATATACTACGGAAGCAAGGCCGAGGGGCCCCGCGGACCAATTGCGCCACCGACCGGTTGTCACGCGGGCGCCACAGATCAGGCCGAAAGAGACCGCCGGGGCGTCGTCGGCGAGACAGGAAACCCGGGATAAATAGAGCCCAACCCAACCAGAAACATCCTGTCATATTACCCTTCTCCTGGGAAGAGACCGAGATACTCGCCGAGCGGAGAGACCGCTTGGACGCGCCGACGAAAGGGCCGCGGGGCCGGGCGCAAGGAGTTTGGGGCGCCCGGACGAGGTGCGAGGGCCACGGGACGGCGAAATGAAACAGCGGGGGAGGAGGGACCCGACGAAGACCGCAACAGTCCATCTGCAGACGACTTTTGTCCTGCACGTCCGCTACAGGATCGATGCAAGGTACCGCCATCGACATGCACCCGCTCCCCATTCCCTGCTTCTGCTCCTGCAAAGGAGCACATTCCCGCAGGCGATCTCTGTCCTTTATGTTTTATGACACAATTTGAGTCCCGCCAAACGTCCGCATGAGACCATTGTCGGGATACACACGATCTTCATTTCATATCGCGCTTCCCAGAGCCGATTTATGGACCTGCAGGCCTCGGAATGCATTCTGTAGCTTATCTTTGGTGTTCTTCAGCTTTTTGAATGTCTCATATCAAGGACTATTCGCTCGTCCAAATGCCTCTCATGGCGTGCGGCGTCGGTCTTGAACACACCGGCGCAAACACATTGCCCATGTAGAGTAATGGACGACAGGCACTCTCCTCGCATCTCAGCAGTTCCGCCTAGGATGCAATTTTGTATCCCTCTTTCTGCAGTCCAATCCCACATAACATATCACAACACATTTCCAGAGGGCTCAAAGAGGGCTGACCTCGAGTGGTGAGTTTCCCATCCACTGCAGTGCATTTATATGCATATGCCTCTGGCCGCACCAAACCGCCTGAGCTGCAGAGAACGCTCGGGTTTGCTCCAGGGAACTCTGCAGGCACTCCGGTATGCCTCGCACCCCCTACAACAACTCCGAGCCCATCCCATTTGACCACAGATTGTGTGCATTGTGTTGCTGCAACAAATCGCAAGTCTCAGCAATGTCAGCATGCTTGGTACATCTGGGAGACAGTAGATTAAGATTTCACATGGCTTGTGAACACTGGACTATGTAAATTTGATCATGGGGATCATCGAACAAGGTAGCGGCGCAAATGACGAGGTGGGAACCATCCTCGCATGAGCGCTGCTACCGGCAGCGTACTGCCCAAAGAATAGCAGGTTTATGAGCACATGAACATAACCATGTACTGACTGCATAAGGTAGCGGGGTTTGCCCGCGAGGGCCCTTGGGGCGTTATTTTGCCGATGCAGACCTCTTGGGAAACCCGAAATGACTCGTACAATCCAATCCCCTGTGTCTCTTTGCACTAGATGACCGTGTTCCAGATCTAGCACACGAAAGTGTCATTCAGGTTCTCCTGCAAGTATGCGGTGAGACCACCGGGCCGGCAGCTTGCTGCGGGTTTCTGAATCAGGATTGAAGCCCGACAGTATCAGCCCCTCGGATTCAGAAGACAGTGAATCATGAATGCTTCCCGGGAATCCCTACAGAGTTGCTGCTCCATACACCAGAGAGAACCGTTTCATACGCTGGAAGCAAAGTCGGGGATTGGGCAGCGATCTTGCATAATCGGGCCCGAGAACCGCTATACGTTACATTTCACTTCCGGATCCACATCGGCCCCTGAGACACGTCCTGAGCATTCAATGAACACTGTACCCCTCTAGGAATGGTAATAAAGCACAACACATGCGACTGTTCAATGATCCTATGGCATGATCCCAAAACTGCCTATCCCTGGTCTCAGCAGTGGGATCCACAGCGCATGATATAACCAGTTATAACGGGTTATTACCATTTTCAATTACATTATGCTCCAGAGTAAAGGTAATGTGAAGGGTTGGAGCCTTACGAATCAGAATCGGCTGATGGTCCTCTCTTCGTTGTTGTTCAATTACTTCGGTGATTTCACTACAATCTCCTCAGAATGAGACAACATGTGACCTTCAAATGCGATACGACTGCACGTGACGCTATTGTAACCACGGCCATTTTTTGCGCCCAAGTTGGAAACAACAGCATATTCGGGATATGTATTTGCAAACACTACATAAGCACACTTCGCACAGCGAGAGGCGCACCTCCGGCATCTGCGCTGCGTCCTCACCAGCCTCAGGGCTAGCACGGTAGACGCGTCGCTGAGCCTAGTGTTGCCCTTTCCAAAATGCAGCGACAGTCCTGCGTTCCGTCCGCTCATCTACTGATAAAAAGTCGATGGCACCCTGTGTGAACGCAACGCAACACTCGTGTGTCAAGAACTTGGACAGATAATCGTTGGACTTCTCCAGGAGCTGAGAGTGCGGCGTGAAAGGCACTGCGCATAGATACGCGGATATTCTATGCTGGCAGGGAAGACCGAAAGAGAGTATGGGACTCGATGAGACCCTTACGACTTCGTCCAGCCGATTCTGACAGATTTGTTCCCGCGCCTCGTACACCTGTAGCCACGTTTCGTCGTCGAGGAAAGAGCCATTCGCCCTCGGATACTCCTGGAACCCGAGGACAATATCTTGGAAGGCCTGCTGTTGCCACGCGTCGATGTCGCAGGCCAGTCCGAGCTGTAATTTCTGGGGCGCAGCGAGGCTCAGGTTCTCAAGGAGGGAGATGGCAGCCCTGCCAGTGAATACTGCGGGAAACTGCAACCTGTGCGCGATTTGCAGGGCGTCGGCATAAGCGGCGACGCCTAGGCCGAGTTCGGTCCACCAGCTGTACCCAATATCAGAGAGTTGTCGAGTCGAGCGAAGCAATCGGGTGTACTTAGTACACGTCATATATGATCGGCAAGGCCCCGAGCCCCGCGGCGCTGGCGTCCGGCACCCGGAGCGGACACGCCTCCGTGCCTTCCTCAGATCGGGATTGCGCATGGCCGCCGTCGGGAAGAGAAAGCATGTCCTTGAAGAACTCGCTCTGGCGCGCGAGAATAGAGCGATGGACTTGGAACATCGTCTGTTCCGCCTGAAGCGCGATCGGTTCACCACAACCGTGGCACAACGGCGATGATGGTCGCTCACCAGCAAGACCATATTTCCGTCTTCAAACCACAGCTGCCCTCGTTGCCGATGGGCGTCGGTCGCAGACATGATGGCGGGAAGAGAGCGGCAGCGCTGTAGAGTAGACCCCGACACGCCCTCTACACGTGTTTTGCGTTAGTCCAGGGAAAACTCGGCCCTGAACTCCCAAGACGCGTACGTCTGCCTTTTTATGAATAGCCACGAGTACATGCTCTAAAATGTAATTGTTCATATGAAGGACTGTATGACCTGGATTAGGAGCAGATAATTGTCAATCCCGACACGGGGGTATCACTAGCAAAGCCTGCATCTCCTAGTTGCCGCCGCTGGTGGGCACAACGACGCCGCTGGGCGCGGGGTGGGCCTTACCGGCGCGGCCAGGCGGGCGGCGGATGAGCGTGCCGGTGGGCGCCGCGGCATTGCTGGGGACGCGAGTCGCTTTGCCGCGGCCGGAGGCGCTCTTCAAGCTGTGCTCATGCGGCGGACCGCGAACGAGGGTGCCGGTGGGGACTGCGGAGGGTATGCCCTTGCCGCTCTTCTGCTGACGGGGAAGTATTGCATCAACGGCGCTCGACGACGGAGCTGAGACGACGTCGGTCCCCGTAGAAGCCGTCGCGATGTCGGATTCGGTAGATGCAGACGCGACGACAGTCTCAGTAGGGTCCGCCGTGACAACGGTGTCGGTAGGATCGGCGGTCTCAGCCGGCGCAGACGCGACGACGGTCTCAGTAGGAGCTGGTGAGGCCACGGGGGAGTCTGTCGGAACGGGCGCGACAACAGTTTCGCTAGGAACTGGTTCAATCGCAGTTTCCGAGGGAGCTGGAACGACGCCCGTGTCCGAGGGGGCCGGCGCGATGACAGTCTCCGAAGGAGCCGGGCCAACGACAGTCGAAGGGGGAGCAGGCCTAACTGGTGGGCGCGTTGGCGCTCCGGTCGGGAAAGCCGTCGGGGTATGTGCACCAGAGGGACCGCCGCCGAAAATCGGAGGCATGCCGCTGCTGAACGTCGGATGCACGCCGCTGTTGAACATCGGAGGCATGCCGCTGCCAATGAACGGCGGACGACCGCCGCCGTGGCCATGAACGAGATGTCCAGGCTGCGAGAAGACGATGATGAGTCCAAAGCACGTTATTTCCGGGAACGAAGATTATGCACGAACCTTCATGCTTACGCCGTCGGTTCCCTGCGGCGGGACTGGAGTCTCATGCTCATACTGTAGCGTTGTATTAGCCTGAGGAACTAGTCATTGCGAGCGTGGATGAGACTTGCCGTTCCCGTAGGAAGCGCGAGGGTATATGAGCCGAGGGAGACGGCGAGAAGAACTATTGAGAGAAGCTGCATCTGGAGTAAAAGGCTGAGACTGTACTGTGAGGGGATGAGGTCGCCGCAGTCGAGCGCACCATGAATTTATACGTCTCCTGCAGGCGCCCATCTGAAAGGTCCGTATCAGTGCGCTGCATATGAAGGCGAGGCCATCATTATCTGTGAGAAAAGAAGAACCGCTCACATATCCGCAGACCACCGCCACTGGCTTGCGATGTAATATTAGAAAACTGAAAGACTACCATTGGCTAGCGTCAGCTGAGACGAGGAGACCTCCCAAGTAGGGCGCTGAAATATAATGCTTACTGTCCCGACGATGAGTTGCACAATAATCATACCGGTACCATGGAGGTCATCTTCCGATGTTCATGCCGGTGCATGCCAATTATTTCCGTGTACGTGACATCACTTGTAAAATGGTGCGGTTCAGGTGAAAAGGCTGCAAAAAGTAGAAAGCAAGTGTTGCAGTGAAATTCGAAATAGCAGTTGCCATGATGATGGTGGTTCGGGGCGAAGGTGCGCGCTAGAATCCGGACTCCGCCACGCACCCTGCCTTTCCGCCACCGTGACCATGACCCCGGACCCACCGCCCGTGCCGCGCGTGCTGCTGCCCCGGTCGACTCTGACGCCGGCGAGCGCGAGCAGCTCGGCGCTCAGTCAGGGCGTGTCGCCAGAGCAATTGGTGCGCCGTTTGGTTGTGTTATCCTCATGTGCCTTGCGTCGTTGACACGCGGATGCAGCGTCTGCTGGTAATCGAGTACTTGGAGCACAATTGCTATGGCCGCACGCTTGGCGCTTTAAGACGAGACTTGAATGTTGTGGGAGTTGACGATAAGGGCAAGGGCAAGGCGCTGCAACCATCGGCCGAGGAACCAAGGCATGGAACCGACGATATGCTCACGGATGAAGGCCAGTCTCCACTCATTAGTACCACTCTTCACCTAACCAATAGTTCTATTACCAGAATCCCACAGTAGCGAAGGCGAGAGCGATGATAGAACGCAGCTTCGCTTTCGAACCGGTGCGTTACTTGATCCCCGAAAGAATACATGCTGACCCCTCAGGTGCGCAGAAATCCGCTCCGCCATCTTATCTGGCGACATTCCACGCACGACTTCTCTCCTCGAATCTCACTTCCCTACCGTCCTGCACGGCACCTCACAAGCCTCGTCGCCAAAGCCACCGCCATGGATCCCCTCAGTCCTCCCGCAGCACATTTCGCTCAACCTTCGCATCCAGGCGTTTATCGAGTCCTTGCACCCCTCACCCACGCACAACATCGCGTCGTCCATAGCGGCGGGACGCAAACTGCAGGCGGAAGTGACGGCGATGTGCGACGTGGCGTATACGGCCGAGTGGGCGCTCGTCGGCGCGCTTCTGGCGTACGCCGACCCGCTGCGCGACGCGCCGCTACCCATGCGGCGGTACATGCTCCCCGGGCGGCGCATGGCACTCGCGGACCAGGTGGACCGCGCCATCCTCTGTGCGCGTCATTTTCGACTCACCATGCCTTCCCTTGAGCTGATTGGAACGCACGCTCGCTTTCGTACACAGGGAATTTGGGGATATCCCCAGCGACGAAGCTCGAGACGGCCGTGCGGCACAACGCGGCGGTGTGGAGCACGGCGCACGAGATGCGGCTGCCGCTCGACGCCGCGGCCATCCCCGCGGGGATCGACGCGCCCGCAGCAGTCTCGTCTTCGTCCTCAACCCTTGCGAGTGCGCCCGTGGCAGCGCAGCAGGTCGCTCCGCTTTTCGATTTTCACGAGTGGCTCAAGGCGCGGAAGGACCGCGAGAAGGACAAGACGCGGGCGTGAGCATGACTGTCATTCACTGCATCGTCCATATGATATCGTACAGCTACCACCCTAATAATGTATCGTTCTAGTTTTCTGCTCACCACTCGTGGCATATAGATTCATTCAGAAGCGTACGGACTACCGAGCCAAGGAAACAATGGTCATCAAGCCGTGCTTCACTCGTCCCAAATTGCCTGGACGAGGCGCAGTTCCTCCTGCAGCGGCCCCGCGAAGGCCTCGACAGCAGCCTGAGTCGCCTGCTTGCACGACGTGCACCCTCTAAACTGGTCATTATCGCCCTTCACCTTAAGTGCCTTGAGGAACAGCTCGCGCGGCGTCTCGGCGACCATCCTGACTGCACCCATGTGCAAATGGATGCAGAGCTCGCCCTGGGTCTGCGGCGTCCGGCCCTGGCGCCGCGCAGCCATGTCGACGGCGTGCTGCATACGCAGCACGCCGACTTTGTGACGCGCCTTCCAGATCTTCGACACCGTGCGCGCGTCGAGTGCCGCTGCGAGCGGGACGGTGTCGAACCCCAGCACCGTTGTCGTGAACTCGCGCTTGATCCACGGCTTGATCCCGAATGCCAGTGCGAGCTCCAGGCGCCGGTCGGCGGGCAGCTCATTGCAGAGCCTCTGCACGACCAGGTTAAAGATCCGGTCGAACTGGTAGCGCTGCGCGGCGTGTGCGACCTCGATCAAGTCGTCTGCTTTGCGCTCCAGCGGCGGATCACCCCAACTGAGCCGCGGACAAGTGTTAATCATTACGGTGTATGCGGGGAAAGGAAACTGGACGCACGGGAGATACGCGATGTGCAGGACGTTGGAGAAGGCTTTGGCCGAGACGTCGAGGACCCGCAACGGCGCGGCTTCCGTCCCGTCCTCCTTGCCTTCAGGCTGTTTCATGTCCTGCAAGCTCTCGAAGAAGCCGCTCTCGCGCGCCAGCATGGACATGTGCACTTTGAACAGCGTGTTCTCGGCCTGCAACAATTACGTATAGGATGAGACTCGCGACCGAGACACGCGGGGATTGTGTACGAACCTGCAGCACAATGTTGCCATCCTTAAACCAGAGAGACTCGTCCTTGATCGGGTCAGGAAAGCGACCTAACATAGAGGCCGTATCGGGCAGCATCGCAAAACATTGATGTGGCAACATTGTCGAGTAACAGCGATGTGGGAAGAGCTCAGAGAGGGCGAATGTGAGGCGGAGTTTGCGCGACGGGTCTAAGACCTTGTCGTGTCATTTAGGCTCTGAGGTCCGAGTGGCTGTCTGCTTCCCGGCGCGCGGCCCACGGCGAGAAGCAAATCATCAAAGATATTGCATTGCGAGGGCACTAAGCAGTAAGTAACTTTTGGAACCTCCATGTGACAACCGAAGAAGCAGCAGCAACCCGTGAGCAGGAAGGGATCACTGGAACCCGCCCACGCCACCCGCGAATTGAGCAAACAAGCTGAGCGGGAACTGGTTCCCAATAGCCGTATAGCCCGCAACGTTCGGATGGAGGAAGTCGCCCGAGTTGAAGAGCGGGTTGAGCTGCGTCCCGTTCACCGGGTCGCGCAAAATCTTATCAAAGTCGATGACGGCGTCGAACCGGCCGCTCGTGCGGATCCACGTATTCACCGTCTGGCGGGCCACCTCGCGCGCGGGGTCCGAGTACGCCTGCGCGGAGCTGTTGGGCGCGCCGAACGGCGTGATGGTCGCGCCGAAGATCGGGATGCCTGCGGCGTGCACGCGCGCGATGATCTGCTCATACGCGCCGATGAGCCGCGCCGCGACGGCGGCCTGCGCGGCGGGCGTCGCCGGCGCCGTGCCGATGTCGTTAACGCCCTCGAAGAGCATGGCGTAGCGCACGCCGCTGTGCGCAAGCACGTCGCGGTCGATGCGCCCCAGCGCGTTCGGGCCGAGGCCGTCCGCCAGCACGCGGTTCCCGCCCGCCGCCTGGTTCAGCACGGCGATGTTGGACGTGAAGGCGTGCCGCTGCATCTGCGCGAGTACGAGGTCCGGCCAGCGGTTGTTCTTGTCCGTGTCGCTCCCGCGCCCGTCCGTGATGCTGTCGCCCACGATGGCGAAAGCGCGCGTCGTCGTTGGCGCCCAGACTTCCAGCGCGCTCAGGAAGAACCTGACAATGGTATCGCGTCAAGAAGTCGTACTCACGAGAGGCCGAAGGGCTTACCAATGAGCAGCATTCTGCAAGGAGGATCCTGTGATATTGGTCGCCCGCGTCTGGTCGCCGAACGCGAACCAGCTCGTCGTCCTGCTGCCGGGATGCGACGTAACCGAGTTGGTCGAGGTAACCTGGCCGTCCTGCAGGAACATGCTAATTGCGACCATGCTCTGCGGCTTCACCGCAAAATCAATGGGGTCGGACACGACGAGCGCGCCGTTGGGCACGATGAACGACGTCTTCCCGCTGAACGTGAGCGTTTTGAGCGTGCGCGGCTGGATCGCGCCGACCCCCGCTGCGCCGCCCGCGGGCAGCGCAATCGTAACGGCGGTGATAGGCAGGGACGCGTCGGAGAAGACGTTCGAGATTCGCAGCCGGATCTGGCTGCCGCCTATGGACGTGTGGATCGTCTGCCGGATAGTCGAATTGGGGAACACCAGGCCGGTGCTGTTCTTCGCTCAACAAGTCAGACTTCTCTCTCGCTACAGAAATCATGGCAAATGGACACGCACAAAAGGCGCAGGCGGCAGGTTCGCGGGCTCCGTCAGCTGCGGCATCGACACCCAGGTGTCCACCCAGTGGCCGTTCGGGAACGCGGGCTGGATCGCATGGACACCGAGCGACGCAGCAGCAAGCGCAACAAGCAGGACGAGGACCATGGTCGTGCACGGGCAGCGCGGCGACCGCGCGTCGGCTTATATGTCGCGCAGGGCGCCAGGGCCATCGCTGCCGGAGAATTTCGCCGGCCAGCGCGACAGCGTGCACGTGCCGTCTTCGGGCGCGATATGGACCAATTTCGGATTTCTGGCCCCCGCTTTTGTTGAATGAATATGCGCTAAATAAACCTCGATAAATAGGTATATCATTGGCGTGCAGATGCTGGTCCATTGGGATATCGTGACTGCAAGGCCGAGCAGGAAAAGCGAGGTGAACGCAGGCGGCCTTCCGTACGGTGTTGTCAGATCCGTCTTCCAACATAATCCGTGGCTTCTGCACGCAAGCAGATTTAGAATGAATAGCCAGAGTGCGGGGTTACGGTGCCTGACCTGAGTGGCGTGTGACGACCTGGTTGAGCCTTGCGCTCTGCCACGCGAAGTGGAAGGCTAATTGCAGCATTGGGGGACCATAGCACCATGTTCGGTTGTAGTACGCATCACAGACGAAGGATCGGGTTAAAGCGTGGTATACTGCGCGCTTGACGAGATGTTGGCTGCTGGCTTCGTTCCGAGTCGTGGGACAGCTTCCGGTTTTGTTCCGGTTGTGTTTCTCATTTTCCGCCGCTGCAGAGTGCTTGCTACTCTAGATCTTCAAGAAAAAGGTTACTCAATGACCCTCGTGTATGTAAGTCATAATTTCCCGACAAATAGTTCACAGGATTAGACTACGACGAAAAATTGACGATGTATGGCATCAGCCGATGTAGTTGATGGTGACAGTCGCATCGGCGGACGAGGCCTGGGTGTGCACTGTGCCGTTCTGCCTCATATCTAGGAGAGTAGCGTATACCGGACCGAGGGTGCCTCCCAATCCGCCGTTCACGACGGCTGCAGCGTTGCTGAATGTCACCGCGCCGAAATTGGCGAACGGGACCAAGTTGCCACCGCCTGAACATGTCAGACGCATTGACGATTGCATATACAGCGTAAGACACGCACTGGTGAAGTCCTCAACAATCCATTCGGCATCGGCCGCACAGAGTGATACGGAGGAGCTGAGTGATTGCGAGGCAGACTTTCCTGTTGTGAGATTGTCCACCGTCGCCACTCCCGATGTTGCAGATGTGGAGTCCACCGTAAACTGCACGCGTAGTCTCAGAGATATAAGGAGCGAGGGAGGAATCGCGATGGGACGTACCCTGAGCGTGTCTCCGGGATTAATCACAAGTCCTAAACAAAGTTACACACATCCTGATACACATTTGAGATTACGAACCGCCTGAGTACCGGATGGACGGCGCTGGGTACCACTCATACCAGGCTGAAGTGAGCGAAAATTGCGTCACGTGTCAAAACTGCAGTCCCGGAATGTCGCGGCCGTGAGACGTACCACCGTAAGTGATTTTGCCGCCTTGGACGGTCCAATCAATTCCCGTCTGTAGAATGGCTCCATTGCAGACGGTAACGCCGTCAATTCCGACCCAGACAGATCCGCTGTAGGCAGTAGTGTTGTCTCCTCCGGTAGGCGGCGTAATTGCGCTTGGCACGATTATGGTGCCGCTTACATGGCGGAAGGTGCCCTAGAAAGGTGGTCAGCGTGAGAACAACGCACCGCCCGGAAGACTGAACGCACGTGTAGATAGCCATGGTAAACTGCCCCCGCCCAGGTTGTGCTGAACTGGTTGTGCGACACATTTCCTCCCGCCAGCGCGAGGCTCGTCTCGCTTGGAACGAGATGGACCAGGCTGCTCGTGTGTGGGACGTCGTGTCTGTCGACCGCGTGACGAGACTCCAGTGCGGGAAAGGCGCCAGCGGTACAGGCGAGCGCGATGGCGACAAGAGAGCTGAGGAGCATGATAGTAGTCTGCTGTGAGCGACGGTACTAGCGGGCCTGCGATGACAGCACGATTTGGCTCTGAGGCTTTTATACGGGCACAGGAGTATTCCCTGGCCGAGGACTTCGGAATGAGATCCATCACAAGGTATGCGTGGATCCTGAGAATACCAAGCGTGAGAGATTCTGGCGGCCATAATAAGCTCCAGTGGCAGATTGGCAGCCGCAAGTCCCCAAGCCCCGGACGTTCACCAACCTCAGATCCCTGTACATGACCTAGGTTTCTGCACTGGGGATCGCATCGAAGTAGTATAGCCGAGGCACATGAGTATCTTTAGACCTCGTTGACAGGTGTATTGAGCAGTTGGCACCTTATAGACCGCGTGAGCGGCGCGACCTTCGTCCGTGGCACACAATGTCGTTACGTACATTCAGATGCGGCGTCCTCGGAATACGCTCGGTGAACGCGAGCGTCAGATCGAGCAGCCAGCGCGTCAGGAACCAGTTTCAAACGACGCGACGTTGAAATTCGAGCACAGCACGACGCAAAGCGAGCACAAAGCGTAGCGCGCAGGTAATAAAGCGATACAGCAATACCGCGACATTCCAACAGCACGAGCTAAGTTTCTGCGGTTGCTGCAGCCTGCCAGCGCCACCCCTAGATTCTTCAACACCGGACGAACAGCTCAAATTGATGCCGGGTGAGTTAAGCTGCCAGTGCGTGGATAGGTAGGACGACGGTGATGACCAGCGGGTTGGCAAGAGAAGATTCGGGTCTTCGGTGTCTGAAATTAGTCTCCGTTGCTGACTTTGCAATCGATCCCGATGAAAATCTGAAATCTTCATCCGACTTTTGGCCCGCTCCACTACCTGCTTTGTTCTGCACGCATCCAGGCGCACAGGAACATTTCAACTCAATAGAGAGATGCTTACCCAAAAGGCTTGCTCAGACATTTCTGCGATGTAATCAACCAAGTAAGTAGACTGACGTTCAGTGCAGAGAAGTCGTGCCAAGGCGCGTGCTGCAGCTCTCTTCCCGCCATTATATTTACGACAGACGCCCGGCAGAAACACCGCGAAAAAGCTGGCCCGAATACGGAAAACTCGGCCTGCGGGTGAGTATCTATCGTCGTCATTGTGATTCGAGCAACACGATCTTGAACGGATTGCGCACCAGGCCGAACAGACGATGGTCAAAGTCCATCGCTACGTTCTCACGCTCCAAGGAAATTCTTTTGCTTTCCGACGGCGACAAAACAGAGTCATGCTCCGAGGAAGGTACGTAGGCATGACCGCCGCTCTTGGTACCAGACGCCAAGCGCCAGGGGGTTTGGGAAAATGTTCTAGGCACAACCCTGCTTGGATGGCCGCATCGCCATCAAGCGCGTCTGTCATTCTGCAGCTCGGTCGCGCTGCAGGAGCCCAGGCTCATCTGCCGCGTGGACTTCTGGTCGAGTCTACACACTGGGCTGCAGTCGACTTGTTCTTGGGGACGTGAAATCCCCGCAATGCCGTTTGCCTCCGGTCGGCTTCCCCCGTATGGATCGACTGTCCAGGGCCTATTTTAAGTCCCACAGGAAATATAAAATTTTATTAATTATACAAATCTAAGTCAATAAAGGCTATCTTGAGTTCGTGGGTCTCATTTACCCGAAATGTTTGGCCGGAGTATTGATTAGCTGTCATTCTGAATGATTGAGATACGGTATACGCAAATTGAGACCCACAAATTGTAGATAGAGTGCTAAAACAATATTCCCATAAGTATCAAAAGCTGAGATGCTGCGGTTCAGAAGGAATAGGACATGCGGTTTTGGGCGGTTCGCCATACAAACGACCCGCTTACATAAGCTATCTCGTCCGTCCTGAAGGTGCCGGAACACCTTTTCCATCCTTCGGGGCATCTCCCGCCCATATTTCAGCCTCAAAAGTACTAATATACTTAAGTTACATTGAAATAGGTACAATGTGACATTTATTTCGCAACATGAGTGTGTCAATGAGCTAATTTCAGTGGTGGGTATGGGAAGCCCGAAGAACCCATTGTATCCTCTACCTTGCTTCAAAATATGTCTCATACATGTATAATGACATATATAGTCATATAATATCCTTTCAGACTATTTGAGCACTGTATATGGCTGTCTTCAATTTCTTGGAGGCGGAGACCAGTTGTATCTAGCTTATATCTCTGTCATTTGGCGGACTTTCAGCTCAGACCTTAATATATAGCTAGTATAGACGTATGCTAATAGTGAGGTGCAGATATTTTGCGGGGAGTGCTTGTCCTTCTGCTGTTAGAGGCGGATTGAGTCCCAGGGGACTTATCTCGGCTTCAATCGGGAACGGCCGGTTTGGCGGGGATTTCACGTCCCCATTGTTCTTGCCCGCTTCAGCTGTTGCCGCTCTAAGCATCTTGCCGCGCAACATTGTCCGGCCACTGCAGCAGCTTCCGCTCTGTGATGTCTCCCTCACGGCTAGTCTGGCTGTCCCCGAGCACGACATCGTCGTCATTCAAAAAACGCTGCCCAATTTCTGACTTCGCCTCAGGTGTATAACACAAACTTGTGAGCATGAGACTCCTGATATTGATAAATATTTATTCTAATTCCTATCCTAGTGGCAATTCTTGAATCGTAAGAAGGCAAACGTCCTCGGAGTTAAGGGCCGAGCGGAGTTTGCATCTTTGTAACCTCCAGTGATCACGAGAGGCTGTGCAAGGCAAGTCATCATCAGGCTCATCGCGTCCAGCGCCCCCGCTTGACTTGGTTGCGTTCGCATCACCTCCCCGGCACCGAATGACTGGACAGCAGCATACAAGAGCGCCATTGTGGGCGTCCTAGTCGTCCTCAACATCCTCCAGCACACCAGCTACAGTAAACAGCTATGGGCTCACGCGCGCTCACGCTCATCCTCAATGCGAACCATTCGAAAAAATCGACTGTGCTGCTGCCAGTCGAGGCTGCCGACATCCAGGCACGCATCCTGCGCGAGGCGCGCAACAAATTCCGCTCGAAAGCGCTGTCGCACGTCTTCCTGCAGGGCGGCGCTATCCTTGGGCCCGACGATGAGCTCCCGCTCGGCGCAGCACAGGTGTGGGTAGCCAAAGGCGAGGCCTACACCGGCCCGCCCGCGCCGTCCGCCGTCCCGACGACGAAGGGCGACGTGCGCGTGCTAGCGCGCGAGGCGTACATCGACGACGGCGCGATCAAGCAGCTCGAGGCGCTGGCGCTCGCGCCGGGCGTGCTGCACGCGGTCGGCATGCCCGACCTGCACCCCGGCGCGCGCTTCCCGATCGGGTGCGCGGTTGCGGCGACGGGCGTGTATCCCGCGCTCGTCGGGTCTGACGTTGGCTGCGGCGTCGCGCTCTACTTCCTCGCGCCGCGCCGCACCAGCTCCGCGGCCCGCCTCGCCGCGCGGCTCGTCGGGCTCGACGCGCCGTGGACGGGCGACCGGCGCGCGTGGCTCGCGCGTTTCGGCGTCGAGGAGCCGTTAACGGACGACGGCGATGCGCAACTCGGCACGGTGGGCGCGGGGAATCACTTCGCCGAGCTGTGCGACGTCGAGGACGTCCTCGACCCCGCAGCAATTGCGGCGCACCCGGAGCTGCAGCCCGGCGCACTGTGTCTGCTGGTGCACTCGGGCTCGCGCGGACTCGGCGCGGCCATCCTCGCGCAGCAAACGGCTGGAGGCAACGCGAATCCGCTCCTGGAGCCCGGCACGTCCGCGTGCCACGCGTACCTCGCGCAGCACGACGCCGCCGTGCGCTGGGCGCGCGCGAACCGCGCGCTCATCGCCCATCGCGTGCGCGCGTGTCTCGTGGATTCTGAGTCTGACGCGGACGCCGGTGGTGAAGAGCTCCGCTTGATCACCGACGTCACGCACAACTCCGTCGAACGTTGTACGCTCGGCGGGGTGGAACTCTGGGTGCACCGTAAAGGTGCAGCGCCGACGACGACAACGGCGGGCGGCTTGATCCCGTGTCCCGGCTCGCGGGGCGCGTTCAGCTACTTGCTGTCACCAATAGGCGACGGCGAGCAAAACGGTGCGTCTTGTCTCTCTCTGTGTCCCATTCCCTCCGCGCTCTTCCTTCTTCTCCCTTCTCTTTCTCGTGCCCGCTCCAGTCGTCCTCTTCCCCCGTTCGACCCCTCGCTGCTTTCGTCCAGACTCTTACGCTAACCTCCCTCCCTCCCTCTCACAGCCCACTCCCTCCCGCACGGCGCCGGCCGCCGTCACCCGCGCACAAAAATGCACGAAGGCTCCCCGCCCGCGCAGCCCACTCTCACCACCACATCCCTCGGCAGCGAGGTGGTGTGCGCCGACCGCGCGCTGCTGCTCGAGGAGCGGCCCGAGGCGTACAAGGACATCGGCGCCGTCGTGCGCGACGTCGACGCGCTGGGGTTTGCACGAGCGGTCGTGAGGTTGAGGCCGGTTGTTAGTTATAAAGTTCGGGAGGGTGCGCGGGGTTGAAGCGTGAGCTGGAGAGGGGACGCGGGATGGGGTTTAAGTGCCGCATATTCGAGTTTTGGAGGGGTATGTGCTAGTGTACAGTATGAGTACCGTGACTGCTGGTTATGACATTCAGCGGTCCTCAACATTCCGCGTCCTGCTTCCATGGCAAGTAGTCTACATCGGACATCTGAAAACTTGGGCCAACAAACAGGTACGCTGCACTTACCGTACCGCTGAATCCGGAGGTCAGTCCTGTGAAGTTCCGGCCTGGGTGAACATCGTCCGTCTGGTGTCGTTGAGCACGACAGCGTAGCGTCATGCTGTACTGTACCGGACTCGCCAACCGCACCGTCCACTGCTCTGCCTCTGGTTGAACACCAACACACAACAACGGCTTCGAGGGAAGGCTCATCCTATCTCTTTTGCCAGTGCGACTGGTTCGGCGACCACAGAGTCTCTAATATCCTCTCTCACCTGATCCTGAGTGGGCCTCTCGGAACGCACGTCTACGGTCTCACCTCTATCTTCCTCTCACACAGTCACTTGCTCGCGTCGTCTCACAACGCCGCTCGAACGGATTCTGCTATGGCGCATGACGCTTGCCTGCGGTCAATACTAACCATGGCATTCCAGCGATAATACGAGCGTGAATTGAACATGACACTGGTCTCACCGGGGAACACCACGCCGGTACGTTTCTTAGGGTGCACAGTGCCTGATGCGAGCGGCAGACGAAGACCTGGTGAGCCTTGTGCTCTGCCGCGAGAACGGGAAGCCCAATTAAACTTCAGAAAGCCGCGGCACCATGCTCAGATGAGTATGCAACACACACAGTGCGTTACGTTTGATCCGCTGCCTCTTGCGCGTGGACGAGGCGGTCGAGCTGGCTGCCGTCGTGCTCAAGAAGGCTGGCAAGAATAGCATCCGATTTTGTTCCTTTGTTTAGTTCTGGCTTCCCCATCGAAAGCAGTCTAACAGAACTTTCCAATCGCGCGGAATCTGATTTCTCGCATTCGCGGACTGCTAAGTACGTAGGGCGCTTCGTGAACGGCCACAGTAATCACTACCAGATCTTCCTACAAAGTACAAAGGTGAAATTTCGGAGGCACCAACTCAACCGGAGTAGTTGACGGTCACAGTCGAGTCGGTGGTGGACGACTGCGTCAACACGGTGCCGTTCAGTTTCAGATCCAGGAGGGTGGCATACACAGGGCCCAGTGTGCCTCCCGCCCCGCCATTCACAGTGGCTACGGCGTTGCTGAACGTCACCGAGCCAAAATTGGCGAAAAGGACTCCGACGTTGTTGACTATCCGTGACTGTCAGCCGCGCGTAGTCTTGAACATAGACAGTGAAAACTGATGCGCACTGGAGTAATCCTCGACGATCCACTCCGCGTCGGCCGCACAGAGCGTCACGTTGGATGTCACGGAATGTGATACCGATACGCCTGTTGTGAGATTCTCGATTGTGGCTACGCCGGACGACGCGGACTTGGAGTCTATAGTGAACTGAGACAGGGGCGTCAGCATTCCAGCAGTTGTCGACGGAGAAATTTGAGGCTGTGACCGCACCCTCAGAGTGTCTCCGGCATGGATCGCAAGTCCTGATCAACAGTGAGATACGATTATTGCATGAAACCGCCCAAATTATGACGCTCACCGCCTGGGAAACTGAGCTGTGGCGCCGGGAACCATTCATACCATGCTACGAGTAGCAAATGGCCAGAAAATGAAAAGCGACGCGTTAGTCGGAGCACAGCAACTCTCGGAGAATAATACTAACCGTCGTAAGTCACCTGGCCGCCCTGAACGGCCCAATCGACTCCCGTCTGCAAGACTGCCTTCTGGCACGAGGAGCCATCGATACCCACCCAAGCGGTGCCTCTGTAAATAGTATTGTTGTCCCCTCCCTTGGGCGGCGTCACGGCCCCAGGAACGATGATGGTGCCAGTAATGTGCCGGAATGTGGACTTTGCACATAAATGATGAGCAGGGTGAAATGACCACTTTCGAGAAGAGAGAAATGAACGCACGGCCGGATACCCGGCATAAACTGCTCCCGCCCAGTTCGAGGTGAAGTTGCTGGCGGATTTGCCTTGACCCTTCAGCCCGGTGTTCTTGTGTGACAACAGAAGGGGGCTTCTGCTGCTCTGGCCAGCGACGTCGCGAGCAACAGCGGGGTGAGACGCCAGACCAGTCTCTGGCGCAGGGAAGGCGCGGACGGCACAGGCGGCGAGAGCGACGGCGACAAGAGAGCTGAGAAGCATGATGGCAGTTCGCTATGAGC
Organism: Auricularia sp. M12; assembly: GCA_037042885.1. NCBI lineage: Eukaryota > Fungi > Basidiomycota > Agaricomycetes > Auriculariales > Auriculariaceae > Auricularia > Auricularia sp. M12. Next base: position 4,006,227 of record CM073210.1, on the reverse strand, counting down.
GACGGTAGTTGTGGGCCTGCGATGAGTGCACGGCCTGGTTTGCTCGAGCAGGAGATGCTTTTATATGAGCCCGGGAGCTACCTGGCACGTTGCGAACGTGTGCGTGCACTGATGATTTCTGTATCAGATCCATCACAAGGTATACGCAGATCTCAAGAACAACAAGCGCCAAAAGTTAGCAGCGGCCACGGTGAGCACTGGGCAGCCATGGCAGCCGCAAGTCCCCAAGCCCCGGACATCTGGCAACCTGCGATCCCTTCGAAACAGCCTGGACTCTGCATTGGCGATCACATCGAAACGGTGTAGCCAAGGCACAGAAGTATCTTTAGACCTGCCTGACAGCTGTATTGAGCAGTTGGCACGTGAGAGACAGCGCGAACACCGCGACCTTCGTGGGTGGCGTACAACTCGTGGCCACCTTCAGGACGTGCGGCGTGAGAGAAAAATCAGGAGACCCCGATACTGCCTGAGTCGGAAATCGAGAGCACCTCCGCCTTGGGGTTTAATACAAGGTCCCGGGGCGCTGTCCGTCCTGTCAGAAGCCATAAACCCTGGTGAGTTAGACCGCAAAGGCCGTGGACCTGCGGGTCAGTTGCAGTCCTGCCCGCTTGTTCAGAACGTCGTCTGCGGGCTAGTCGCGCCATATTCCAGCTAGAAATCAACTGCAACTCGAAAACACTTCGTGATGCAACTGCTGCAATACGGCTGCCGCGGCGCAAGAGTCAGTCGGAAGTGTCACGCGCTATTGAACAGCTGTATCCACCAGACACATTGGCGATGGAAAAGGGCTGGGAGAGCTGGGAATCGACACGCCAACTTGTCAGCCAGCCCCGTCTGAAGTGGCATCCGTGAAACGGGATCTGAGGCTTCTGAGCACGATGAAATATCTTTCTAAAGGGCGTCGTTTGGTAATTGAGAGTGATAGAAAAGGTCATGAAGCGCGAAGAGCAGACTGGATGCTGGGAGTTGCTGGCGGTGTAGGAGGCAATTGATGACAGTTTCTGCTACAGTGCTACTTCCGCCTTAGAGCATGATGGCAGACCATTGACGTTGAGCTAGGTGGGGATACCGATGCGTGGCTAGGTCGCCGGTGCATCAGTTGTACAACCAGAAGCAAGGCGAGAGATTTCAGACACCGATCCGGTGTCGAGCCGTTAATTCCGCTCCAGGTTCAGCTTCTTCTTTTTGCGGGTTCCGTATTTACAAGATGGTTCTCACCAGATAATACGGAGACAGTTGCTGTTGTGAAATATATTCCTGGTGCTCATTTGAGAGTAATTTGTTGTTCGGCTCATCTCCTAAGCTATGGAAGGAAGGCGTCACGCGAAGGTAGAAGAAATGTGCTTGGCATTTGCGATTTCTCGAATGTGGTGTCGTTTCGACTTCTTTAAAATCCGCGGTCAGTATTGCTGCCTATTGCTGCACGTGCAGTCGCATCGCATTTCAAGACGATGATAGATGGTACATTTGCCGCATCCTCAAGATTGTGTAGGGCACATCGTGAACGCCCACAGAGACAATTTAATCGAGAGAAGAAGAGAACCATCAACCAATGTAGTTGACCTTGATCGTCGTGTCCGTCGTGGTCGTCTGCGTCAGCAGCCTCCCCTGCTGGATATCAACGAGATCGGCGTATACGGGCCCGAGACTTCCTCCATCCCCCGCATTGACGATAATTGTCGCATCGCTGAACGTCACCGAGCCGAAATTGGCGAAGGGTAGATCGGCGCCGGTGCCTGGTATAGAGCGTCAGATGCGTGACTCACTGACAAAACATTGAAGACCCACCTGCTTGTCCTTGGTCTTCAACGATCCACTCGGCATCGGCCGCGCAGAGCGCCACGGATGAGTTTCCAGCAGTGACCGCCTGAGACACGGATTTGCCCGACGTGAGATTGTCGACGGTCGCCACTCCCGTAGTTGGGGTCCCGGTGTCGACGGTGAACTGTTAAGCATAAAGGAGTCCCAGCATGCACGGTCAGCAGCGTGCGGGCGGAGAAAACAGCATCCAACGGACCCTGAGCGTGTCTCCGGCGTGTATGACGAAGCCTGGAAGACAGATACATCACTGTCAGTGCTGCTGTACAAGAATCTCATGTCGAACCACCAACTCGATGGGAACAAGATCGACCCCGCAGGGAACCACTCATACCATGCTGTCAAAGGCAGTGGGAAAGAGCGCACCATCCGTCAGAGCAGAACTTGCCGGGCATCGCACAGTACACGCTCACCACTGTACTTGACCTGGCCGCCCTGAAGGTGCCATTGGACGCCCGTCTGCAAGATTCCGCTGTTGCTGCAACCGCTGAACCCGTCGATGCCCACCCATGCCGAACCGGTATATGCAGTAGTATTATCTCCCCCGGAGGGAATCTTCACTGCGCCCGGCACGATCACTGTGGCACTGATGTGCCGCAAGGAGCCCTGAGCGATAGAGGTCAAGCAGGCTGAAGAAGACGTTTTTAACGGCACAGTGCACGCACCGTCTTATACCCGTGGTACACGGCTCCCGCCCAGTTGCCAGTGTGTATCACGCTGGGGGACCTGTTCCCGCCTGGCTGTGCCAGCAGCTGGACACGACTGGTCCTGGGCGCAGCGACGTCTTTGCCGTTTGTCTGGCCGGTCGCTAAACCGATCACAGTTGCAGTGGCGAAAGTGCAGGTAAGAGCGAGGGCGAGAACGGAGGTGAGGAACATGCTGGGCTGGTCTGCGTCGCGGTGTGGGCGTACGAAGTGCATATCACTATGTGCACTAGGCGAGGACTTTTATACGCCCACCGGAGCATGAGGTCCCCCGAATTCCATATAGAGAACATCCGGATGCGTCGCGAATTTGGGTGCGCGAGACAACATTGTATTGCTCGGAGAATACACCGTGACAGCTCAGCGGCGGCGATAGAACACACATCATGACAGTCGCAGGCCGACCGAGTGGCGCGCACAAGGCGGGTGAGTTGCTATAGATAGCACGGATGTACGCAATGACCGGGTCGAACTGATCAAACCTTTCCAGAGTCTCAGGTCATGTAGCCATAACAGAACACGAGCCATTGAGGGATTCGCATCCAAAACAGCCGGTTTCTGGATAGCCCGAGTTTTCACTCGCCATATCCACTAAGAGATGCACAGTTGCAACAATCCACGTGCGCTGGAGAAGTAACCGAGCTTCTGAGATCCGACTGAAGCGAGCAGCCACATCCCGATGAATGGCCTGGGCGATGGAATAGAATGCATAACGCTTGCAGCCATGGTCAAAAATCCATATGAATAACGCGTAGGTGGGTACCAGTTTTGCTTATTCGGCTGCCAGAGGAAGTATGGGCAACCACCGTCGGGGACAGCGAAATGGCCTCAGATGGCGTCTGTGCGGAAATACTCGTAGCACCGCGCAGGACGGACAGCGCAAGGCGGGAGAAGCAGGTCTTAATCCTGACGAGAGATACTCGCTGTGAGCATATCGTGTTTTTCAGAAGAAAATACTGAGACAGAGGGCCACAGAAGACACGCCAGAACCAGGAGTTTGGTCGAAAATACGTGACGGGGCGAGGAAAGAAAATGACAACTTGTCGGAGGGATTGAGAAGCGTTGAGAAATCGAGCGTTTAATCAGGCCGCATCAGATTCAGAGGCAGAAGCTGGCAGAAGTCAGGGCAGAACGCTTCTGCCATCCCGGAATGAGCGTGCACGGGTACAGAATGCTAGCGCCAGAGTTTGAGCCACCCGTTCATCTGGGCCCTTTCGGTACAGATGCGTGCTCGTGCGTTTTGCGCCAGTTACTACGCGACTCGAAGAACGCCAGACGAGGTCAAGGATGCTGGGTCGGCGATCGAAATTTGCATCCGGCTCCTGGCCCGCTACACTAGCTGTTCTTCTTCATATTCCGTGTCAATGGGTGACTTCCCGTGGCCGTTTTGAACAACTGATCTATATTTAAACAATTCTAAATTTGTTTCCCCTGGGTAACTAATTCGCATAATCCGCCTACATCATCCTCCGCATTGAACCTGCCGCCTTGAAGAGACCAGCCTTTAACCTTTGCAGATTTATTGAGAATTACATCACGGATTGAGTTTCATTAAAGTCTGCATGGAAACTACGATAGCCCTAAAACCCTAGGACACCGTTATATTTTCATAAGCCGCTCACAGCTGAGTGAGCGGCTTGCTTTTCGCAGACTCTCTGTAAGCTGATATTGCTGTGTCGTAATACGGCTGCCAGTATATTGAGATCAATAAGCAGGAATCTGTTCCATTCTCATCACGCTAACACGGCAGATCTGCCAGCGCCGCGGGACAGGGTCCTCCGTCGACATAGCATGATGCTGTGCTGAGCGCCCTGGTATCTTATACTCTCACCACGATGAGTGAGACGGATATCGCTCGCCGGCAGACCCGTCATGATCAGGATTTTTGGCTCTCGGACGGGTCTATTGTCCTCGCGGTGAGTAAGTGCTGTGATATCAGTTCCTAACTCACCTGCTCTATGTAGGTGGAGAATGTGCTATTCAAGGTTCACCGCACTGTGCTCGCAATGCACAGTGGCTTCTTCAACTCGATGTTCGAAGCCTGTACTGCTGGTGAAGACCAGGATGGTTCAGAAGAACGACCGCTCGTCGTGCCCGACGTGGCGTCGAAGCCGTTCGCGAACATGATGCGCATGCTGTACGGCCCGTACGTACCGTCTCAGACGCCCGTCTTGACATGTTGTGCTCACCGCAGCTTCTCAGACTCGGTGCCCCCGTTCCCCTAGCACTCGCAGGAAGTAAACTTGATCTCATCGCACTCATACGCCTTGCACATCGCCTACAATTCCGCTCCGTTCTCGACGTCGCAAAGGAGCTCGTCCGCGATAACTTGTCACCGCTCGAACGTCTAGGCCTGGCGTTGACCTGCGACATCGACTCCTGGGCGTACACCGCCTTCAGCGACGTTGTCTTGAGCTTTGCTCGCGAGCCCGTGGATCAGCAGGCGTTGGTGTCGCGCGAGACATACGCCAGCGTGCTTGTAGCGCGACAGCGCGTCTCCGAAGCCCGTGCAACCTTCATATTACGCAAGGGCTCCAACTCGTCCGGATTGTGGGTATATCCCATGATTTACGCACTCATCATTCCCAACACGAGTCGCGAGTTGTTCACCGCGGCGCTTTCAGAGCTTCGCAACACGCCCAACATCACTCCACCCGTCCAACAATCGTACTTCAACAGCCCCAGCTTTCACCAAAAGGAGTTCGAGAACTGGACGCCGAGTCAGGATTCTGAGGATGAAATCATACGCAATGTCTGGCGCACCCTTCAGAGTGGCAGAGCTTGAGCCCGTCATCAGAAATGATTCTGAAACTTGCTTCTGGGTTCAATGTAATATACTTCTGATTTTATTTATACAGTGACGCCTGCGCGTTCTACTATCATACATGAGATCTACAACTATACTCGACATCGACGCCATGTCCGAACCCTGACCCAATCTTCGCGCTTCCTGAACATCAGCGTCTGGCGTGCTGAGTGTTCCACCAGCCGCGCCCACGGCCCATGCCAATTTTGTGGTTGATCTCACGCACGATGGCGTACGCAGCGTCGGTGCGGTAGAAATGTAGCCCGTCGGGCGTGTGGTGTGTCCAGGGCAGCGTCAGCTCGTCTGAGGGGCTGTCAGTCAATGGAGGAGCGGCATAGCCTGAGAAGACCGCAACGCACATTGATCAACAACGGCGACGGAGGGAAAATCCTTGCGCAGCATATCGGCCGCACGCGCCGTCCAGAGCGCGAGCCGCGAGTTGGAGCGCGCGTCTGTCCAGGGCTTGGCCTCCGACGCCGGAGAAGGTTGGAACGCTGGTGTGCCGAGCCATACAATGCGTGGTGCCTCCTTGCTGGTGTCGCAGGTCTGCAGAAACGCTGCGACGTTCTCTCGCACGCGCGCTACGTACTCCTCCGTTGTAGTCAGTTTGGACGGGTATCCCGGAGCGTTCGTGATGGCCAGATGGTGCTGAAGGAGCCACTCGCAATTAGCATTCGTAATTCAGTAAGGGAATCAAGCATCACGCACCCCGCCCGAAAGTACCACCGTGTCATACTTGCCCCAAGTTCCCGAGAACTCGGAGCAGTTCCTTTTGGCCTCAGCGGGCGCACGGTCCAGAAACGCGTCCCACTGGAAGCCGAACCTGGCTCGCCCGCGCGACCAAGACGGCGCCTGCTTCGTCGCGTACGGCTCGGTGAGATATTGCCAGTCTTGACGGTACCATGACGTAAACACTACGGGGAAGCATGAGATACGAGGGAAATCAACTGGTAGAGTGGGGCGCACAGTTATAAGCGTAACGCGCGTGCGAATCGCCGACGAAGAGGATGCTGCGCTCGTGCGCATCGAGAAGCGCGTCAACCTCAGCTGGAGGCACGTCGGCGTGCGGTAGTTTGTCCATGGCCTGCCAGAAAAGCGGAATAAGTTCTCCCGCCACGACTGAAATAAAAGCGGCGTACGCAACCAGATTGCGGCTCCCAGACGTAACCCTGATACGTGATGGGAGACTTGCCACCGCGAATATCACCGTCGTCCGCGCGCCGGTAGACGCCCAGGATGGGCTGCTGGCGCGAGCAGTCTGGCAGAGCGTCCTCGGCAAGGACGTCGGAAACGCCGTCCGAGGAAAGGTCGTCCAAAATGTCGGGAGCGGACTCGGAGGAGACCTTCGGAAAAGGCTCAGAAGTGTTCGTCTGAGGGCGCGCGTGCGCGAGCAAGCCTGGCGCGAGGTCTGCCGGGCAGAGCTCCACTGCGGGGTAGAACCCGTCGTGCTCTTCCTTGACTGCATGCGGCACGAGGTTGCCATTGCCGTTTGACCGATCAAGTGGCATGGCATATTGCTCGGCGGACGTGTCGATGAGCGGCGTGAAGTGCAGTAACAATGGAACAGAACCATTTAAGGTCTGCTAAAGGTAAATGCGTCAGAATGTATCGTTCTCATCTGCACGAGGATGTGGCAAAGCGTACCGTTTGCAGGTGATCAATCTGGAAGCCGAGGCTCCCGGCCGTGCGCACGTCGAAATCGAATTGCCACGCGCAAACCTCCGGTCCGAGAAACGATGCAGATTCAGCGCGGACAGTCGTGCGCGCCGCGCCGTGTATCTGCAGTTGGAAGACGTAAGGGGCGAGGTACGACTCGTCTAGTCGGTCATTATCCCATTGTCCGCTACGCAGGTAGGAGTCCGCGGCGCACTATCGAAGATGTTAGCTGTTAAGACGGGATGAGCAGGGCAAGGAATAAGTACAAACGTGAGACGGGGGAGCGGTGATCGTAACAGTTCCGACGTTGCACGCGTCTGTCGCGTAACAGAGCTCAACATTCAGCTGTGGGTCCTTGCTCGGGAGTACTCTATCAAAGTATGTGAGACGCGTCGTCACAGCGGTAAGAGAGAGAACGCACGTGCAAGCAGTACTAGACGCGGAAGAAAGTGGTGCGGCGAAAAGGTAGAACAACGAGTTTTGCCAAGTGGGGTTGAGGAAGAGTAGAAGTGTATTGGCGAGCGCCACGAGCATCACCAGCGTCAGCGCCCTGTACAACCGTAAGATGCGTGTGGGCATGCTGGTGATCGGCAGTGTCTTCTCGAGCAGATGACAGTACACGGAATCAGCCTGCCCAGAGAGTTATAAGGGATACGGTACAGGACGGGAAGGGGAAGGGGTGGCCCGTACTGAAATTGTTGTCGACTATCCGCTGTCGGTCCCGATCGTGCATCATCGCGATCACCGTCGGACCGAATGCAGACCGAGCCAAGGGTTGCACGTACACCTCAGAAACGAGGACGCTGATAGTTTAGTCATGATGATTAACAGTGACTCCTCAAACAGGCAGGTTCGGAATCGACGAGCGATGAATGACGGCCAATCTGCCGAGTCCTCAAAGCTCACGGTGACAGTAATGACCAGCCATCCTAACACGGGCATGTATGATTAAAGCCGGGATTGTAAGAACCCAACACTTACGATTCAGTTGCGCGCTCAAGGCTTTTAACCTGAACGAGCAGTAGCGAGTCGCTCCGCCTCCCCTTAAATCTTCAAGGCATCGTCCATATCGTTGTAGACTGTTTCCAAGTATGCCATGGCAGAAGCAACAGCCGATATATATATTTGTTAACGGTGACACTGATGTTGAAGCCGTCGCTCCGGAACGAGGTTGGAGGACAAGTAAGCGGCGAGGATCGGAGTCTCAAAAAGAATAACCGGAAGATGCGGTAAATCATGGTCATAATCAAATGAGTCGGGGACAGTATATGGCACTTATATGCGCTCTGGCGGGATGTTCGTACATGTTCCATTCATGAAAAGAACCATGCGGTTGCAATAGGTCTGCCTGGTGTCTCTTCCTCGCCCGTCCTGACCTAGTCTCCTTTGCAGACTTTACGAAGGAAGATAATCGTTCCAAATGTAAAGTCCTGACCTCACCCATTAGTGGGAACATATCAAGGGTCCCTCCATCATATCTGTTACGCGCCACGAAATGCTCTTCCGGAAGACCGCGAAGGCGCTTTGGGAACAGGTCATTGGCAACATCAACGACGAATTATCCTACGTATGTATGTCATCTTCTTCAACAGCGAGGCTAGCTTGTGATCGAAATGGCGCGCAGCGTTGTAAATATCTCATTCATCTTGACTTGAATTGGGAGCTCCGCGTGCTCTGGACGACTAGAGCAGCAAAGGTAGACACGCGACTGCACGACCTCATGGGTTCACGTTACAAGCACACCATTAAACCCCTGCGCATCATGCTCATGCCACTTCCCCCTCAACTTCCTCACCAGCGCCCGCCGATTTGCGCGCAACGTATCGAAAATGGCCTTATGCCCGTGGTCGGCATCGTGGTACTTCGAGCCATGCTCCGCGACGAGCGTCGCGGCGCTCTTGTCGTTGTCCGGGAGGAACGGCCGGTTCTCATCCGTGAAGATGTAGGTGCGCGCGTCGGGCGCGGGGTGCGAGCAGATCTGCGCGAGCTCGCGCGCGATGCCGTCGCAGATCTGGTCGAGGTTGAGGTCGTTCACTTCGTAGCCGAATGGGTCCTCGATTTCCTGCCCGATCTCGAGGAAGCCGAGCAGAAGGAAAGAGACGAAAGCTGTCGCTCTGTGGGGAATAGAGCATATTTAGTCCTGAGACTGCAGGCGAATGGATGAGACGCACGGGATGGTTAGCCACGTATAGGCGGGAAGCAGTTGGAATGGCAGGAGAAGCAAGTAAATCCTTTAGCGAGTCAGCTCTGCGTTCGAATATAGGCAGTAATTGACGCACTCCATGCAGAAGCGTAGATGGGCTTTATACCCCAACGGCAGCGGCGACGTCCGCACGCGCTCGCAATTAGCCACCGAGTCCTGCAGCGCGCCAAGCGTATTGAAGAACCCAGTACATATCGCGGGCTTCAAGACATCCTGGTCCAGGAGGTCGGAGAAGTACGAGTTGAGGAACAAGTTAAGCTCAAGGGGCAGGTTAGCTGTCTGCTCGTAATAAATCCTGCTCTTCTCGCGCGACAGCTGGGCAGCAGGCTTCCCGCGCCGGCAGCATGCGCAGGAGAAGAGCGTGCCGAAGAGGCCGCCGAAGGGCAGCGCCTCGCGGAGGGACATCGCTGTGCCTTTCCGCGGGAGCTGAGGCGGCGGTGAGCCGTGTTGCTTTCCTGAGAACCCCGAGGCATGAGACGCCAAACGATAATGGCAAACTTTAAGTACGGAGAGACGCACCATATTGTTTTCGCGCAGCGGCTTCCTTGGCCGAGCTCTCGGGGAAGTCATACAGCGGCAGGAAGGATATCAAATCGTGCAGATCGTCGTAATTGACGCCGTGCTCCCCGCGTAGCGAATGTTTGACCGCAACTGAGAACGCCTGTATCTAAACAGCCGGTTCCGCGTCACGTTTGAGCAACACGAGGACGCGTCGCGCTCCGAGTTTGCCGCGGGACGCACTAGGTGTATCATGGACCGCTTCTCGATTATAGATTCCAGAATTTCCCGCTGGTCGGGTTTTGCAGAGCCAGTGACATCGTCGTTGTTGCTAGGCTTGCGGCGGTCGTTGGGTACATGGACCCAGATGAGCGTAGCCAAGTTCCTACTGTGCAGTTGGATTGAAGTCCATAGTTTCCTTCCTTCTGAAACGCGCATGTCGCGATCAGCCAAGTAACGCGTCCATCAAAGCTGATATACCTTGATATCTACACCAAGCAGCTCGTAAGTTTGTGTCCAATGAAGCAATCTGCGCACCTTTCGTATGCCGAAGACGTCCTGAACGATACCACGAGACCGAGCACAATACCGAGAACGGTGAGAATCTGGTTGCTTATGCCGAGGTTGTGCACGAAATGCGAGATCAGAGTGACGCCTGAACGCGTCAGTAGCTCAGCGCGAGCCGTCGACAGCCGTGATGTGATACTCACCTGCCGCCCAGCTAGAGAAAAATATGACCTGTATGTATACACGGTCTATGACGGTTGCGCGGTAGCTCCGTACGATCCAGTGCAGGATGTCCATCCTTCGTAGTTGGCAGGGTCAGGAGGTGCTGGAGAGGCGCGAAGGATTAAAAATTCCGCCGAGTACAAGCAAGACACGCGTTTCGCCGCCCGCTGAGCGGCTTTGCGGTTGAATCAGGAAGCACAAGGCTGCAGTATAATGACCCTTGGCTGCGTGGTGAGCACGGGGATTTCGCCTGGATCGTGACGCATGTGAAGCAGTCCAGGCAAGCTGCAGCACCTCGACGCGGCAGCCTAGCACGGCACAGAGCTGCGAACAAGGGAATATGGCGCTGAGCGCCAGGCTCGGGCTCTGAGCCCCAGCATGTCGCGGTTGCAGTGAGAGGATAGATTCGGGCCGAATGCCGAAGCCCGACTGCACAGTAAACTAGTGAAGACTGAACACCGCTTCACATCTCTTGGCTCTGCTTTCCTCGGCCGACCGACCTGCATTCAATCGTCGATAGCCTTCCACCTCCAGCCCACGTATATTTCAAGAATATGGCTTCGAGGGACGAGCGTTACCAATTGCGTCCCTGCGCATGCCTCTGCTGTCGGGTTATTTGAATTAAAGGGCTTTATCCGCCATTCCCCCCAGCTACTTGTCCAGTTTGCTTCGTGCCCTTCATTACAGCAGTCGCAGTCGACACTCCTGTCGCAAAGCCTCTACAGACAAAGTGTCATGCTTACTTGGAAGCTATGCTGGCTTTTGTTGCGTCAGACTGAACTCCCAAGCGTTAGGACTCCGTTATGGCTTTGCTAGACCCAGCCAGCTTTTGTACTAAATTCAACCCCGCGGGAGAGTTCCCATGTCCTCTCCAAACGGCTTTCTTACGTGCTTCATGTTCGGCCTGCATTAAGTCTGCTTACGCGCGTGTCTGGCGGCCTCCATGAGCACTTCACCGCGGGCTTGACGGCAATCAACTCTGAAGCAACCGCGCTGCGTCCTTCGGCGTCGATCTCTTCATCAGCTTCCGGCCAGGAATAGTCTATCCAATCCTCTGCGGATGGTGTCTGGATGCGGGCCGCTGGAGTCCGACTTGCAGGAGCCCTAGCACGCGCTGCTGAATGTCCTGTCATGGAGACCGACGCTGCGTCCCTGCAACGGACCCGGCTGCAGCAAGACCTACTCAAGACCCGTGTGACGTTCTTACTCTGCGGGAAATGTTGCGTCTTGAAGAATGCTGCCCGCCGACGCGTTGCGCGGCAACGTACACTGCGCTGCAGAATCCATTGTGCACACAGAATTATTCTTACGTTGGAGTCCATTGATCTGAGAGACGGGGCGAGAACAGGTGAAAAGAAGTGAATAGGTAAAATTCTAGTGTCAAAACTCGGCAGAGGAGTGCACATGACGGATCACCGAAAATTACTGGACCGTGAGCGTTATTTGGTCCGGCTTATCGACAGGGCCTGTGACATCCCGCGCCGAGTCGACCGAATCCAACCCCGAAGTGTTCGAGCCGGAGGACGTGGAAGATTCGGACGCGGGGAGGTGGAGGTTGTCGTCGCACTCGCGGCTAGAGTCGAACCGCCGCAAACAATCCAGGACGTGGCGCGCGGAATATGAGGCCTCTGCGGGCGGCGAGTCGAAGAGTGATTTTTCTTCCTGTAATATCCTCGCCGTCACCTTGGCAGCAGCAGCGTCTTCGAGACCGAGATAATGCGCGGCGAGATTGTGGACGTCGGCGCGCGTGAAGGCTACGATGTGCGCGCATTCGGTCGACCAAAAGTACCAGGAGAAATGATAAAACATCCCCGTTAAGAATGTCATGTTTTGTTTAAATATTCCCATTAAGGATTGCCAGCCAGATATTCCATGTCCATGAGATATATTATGTGGTGTGTTAAATACACTGGCTGCTCGCCAATAGAGCTTCAATTAAGATCCGGAGTTAAATTTTCTCTGCGATCAATGTTCTCATTGTTGATCAAACAACCAGGGCCATGTCAATTACAATTGTTTCTATGGGCTACAGCTGCTGAATTCGACTGCATTTATGGACTGTACGACTGTTTAATCAAATCAGATTTTGTCAATTAACATAAAACATGATACATAAACCTGTCAAGACTGAGTTGTACAGGCAGGTGTCAATCCTAGCAGCTGTTGAACCACGACAGCTGCCACACTCCCTTGCAGCTGTCAAACCATTGCAGCTGTCGACAGTTGTCAGCTGTCGTCCAGGAATGGCATTGACGTACCTGCACATCAAGGATGAATCAAACAGTCTTGGCTCTGATTGATCAAATGTATACTGATGAAACAAATGAAAATGTGTACAAAATGACCTTCGCAGGATGGAACCATCGCTCCCTATTTTCACCTGCTGCATGAGGCATAAGTGGCGGCAGACCATCCATGAGCATTAACCAACTGGACTAAGTGACCATGCTCAACCACTGTTAATTACTTAATATATCCACACATATCTCGCACGTTAAATTAGTTGGCTGGCCGATTAATGTCCAGATGCCAATGTCAAACTGTCGCAGGTGCCAAAAGCATCTGTCATAGTCAGGCCTGGCAGATGCCTCTTAGACAGCTGCCCAACCTGCCGACAGCACTATAAACCATCAGGCACTCATGATTGAACATCTTGAGATTCAATAATCAGAGTGTTCCAAACGCAACAAGTCCTTTTCATGATTGAACGTACTGCAGTGCAACCCAAAAGAGTGTTTTGAGAGTACAAGTCCTTCCAGGTTCAGCATGTTTGAACGATCAGTTTTGATTGATCAAGCACACGCTTGGCCCTCGAGGCCCTGTGTGTTGCAGTACTATGCACAGTAAGTAATGCGAGAGTGACAAGATAGTTCGATATGATACACAAGACTTGATGGCACCACCCGTGGGGATGATGCGAGGAGAGCCTGTGCAGTGGGAGCCCAGTGTGGATTGGTGACCTGAGTACCGGATGGTACGTTGATGGGACCAGTGTTCATCCTGTCGAAAACATTAAATTGAGATTTGAGATTTGACAAAGGCTACACCAAGACTCTGGCTATAGAATGGTATTATGATATTCCTTTTTAATGAGCATTTCATCTGTGTACGAGTGAGCAAAGTCTGCCAGCCAGTGTAGCAGAGTCACCTCGCGGCCTCAGCCACTAGTGTTTCTCTCACCGCATTTAAGATGTCGAACTAGGATTCGAAATTCAACAATTTCAGCACCAATGGTATGGTAAGAAGTCTGTCTGGTAACCTCCTTTTTAGGATGACATTTCGACTCTATACATGTGAGCAAACTCTCACAAAGGGTTATTACATCATTCCAAACATTACAACTGTAAAACTCGGCAGAAGCCTGAGGCGAGAACGACAATGTCTGCTGTATGGTTTACACTATCCCAGGCATCCATATGAAGTCAATTGGTCCAGTTCCCAGCCTTCGGCAGCAGGGCAAAGTATTTCAGAATGTGTCTGGTTTCCTATTTTCCCTGTTCCAATACTTTGCCCTGCTGCCGAAGGCTGGGAACTGGACCAATTGACTTCATATGGATGCCTGGGATAGTGTAAACCATACAGCAGACATTGTCGTTCTCGCCTCAGGCTTCTGCCGAGTTTTACAGTTGTAATGTTTGGAATGATGTAATAACCCTTTGTGAGAGTTTGCTCACATGTATAGAGTCGAAATGTCATCCTAAAAAGGAGGTTACCAGACAGACTTCTTACCATACCATTGGTGCTGAAATTGTTGAATTTCGAATCCTAGTTCGACATCTTAAATGCGGTGAGAGAAACACTAGTGGCTGAGGCCGCGAGGTGACTCTGCTACACTGGCTGGCAGACTTTGCTCACTCGTACACAGATGAAATGCTCATTAAAAAGGAATATCATAATACCATTCTATAGCCAGAGTCTTGGTGTAGCCTTTGTCAAATCTCAAATCTCAATTTAATGTTTTCGACAGGATGAACACTGGTCCCATCAACGTACCATCCGGTACTCAGGTCACCAATCCACACTGGGCTCCCACTGCACAGGCTCTCCTCGCATCATCCCCACGGGTGGTGCCATCAAGTCTTGTGTATCATATCGAACTATCTTGTCACTCTCGCATTACTTACTGTGCATAGTACTGCAACACACAGGGCCTCGAGGGCCAAGCGTGTGCTTGATCAATCAAAACTGATCGTTCAAACATGCTGAACCTGGAAGGACTTGTACTCTCAAAACACTCTTTTGGGTTGCACTGCAGTACGTTCAATCATGAAAAGGACTTGTTGCGTTTGGAACACTCTGATTATTGAATCTCAAGATGTTCAATCATGAGTGCCTGATGGTTTATAGTGCTGTCGGCAGGTTGGGCAGCTGTCTAAGAGGCATCTGCCAGGCCTGACTATGACAGATGCTTTTGGCACCTGCGACAGTTTGACATTGGCATCTGGACATTAATCGGCCAGCCAACTAATTTAACGTGCGAGATATGTGTGGATATATTAAGTAATTAACAGTGGTTGAGCATGGTCACTTAGTCCAGTTGGTTAATGCTCATGGATGGTCTGCCGCCACTTATGCCTCATGCAGCAGGTGAAAATAGGGAGCGATGGTTCCATCCTGCGAAGGTCATTTTGTACACATTTTCATTTGTTTCATCAGTATACATTTGATCAATCAGAGCCAAGACTGTTTGATTCATCCTTGATGTGCAGGTACGTCAATGCCATTCCTGGACGACAGCTGACAACTGTCGACAGCTGCAATGGTTTGACAGCTGCAAGGGAGTGTGGCAGCTGTCGTGGTTCAACAGCTGCTAGGATTGACACCTGCCTGTACAACTCAGTCTTGACAGGTTTATGTATCATGTTTTATGTTAATTGACAAAATCTGATTTGATTAAACAGTCGTACAGTCCATAAATGCAGTCGAATTCAGCAGCTGTAGCCCATAGAAACAATTGTAATTGACATGGCCCTGGTTGTTTGATCAACAATGAGAACATTGATCGCAGAGAAAATTTAACTCCGGATCTTAATTGAAGCTCTATTGGCGAGCAGCCAGTGTATTTAACACACCACATAATATATCTCATGGACATGGAATATCTGGCTGGCAATCCTTAATGGGAATATTTAAACAAAACATGACATTCTTAACGGGGATGTTTTATCATTTGGCCTGGTAATGGTGGGTCGACGCCGTCAAGTCCTCCGTAAACCGGGGGAAGGGAATGGTGTCCTCGAAAGGCAACGTCATGCCCTCCTCTTCGTCGGGGAGCATAGTGCCCGTCATGCATCCGTGCTCGACCAGGCCGCTCGCGACAGCTACAAACACATGGGCGAGCATCACCGAGTGGATGGCGCTCTCGACGCGACGGAAAGGTCCATCTTCGGACATGTCGTGCGCTGAAGGCTCCGAGACGGACGCGAAGGGCGCCGTATAGTTGTCTATGGCGAGGAAGATTTTGCGATCGTGCTCCTGCGCTAGGTCCTACTCCGAAGTCGTGAGCAAATCCTGGTACGTGTGAATCAGGTAGCGAACTGCGTAACGCACCATGACAGTTAAAAAAGGCGCTGTGTTGCTTTGAGAACGTTCATGGTCGAGATCAGTTGCATCCGCGCCGAGCAGCGGCGTGTATTTGCGATAAAAGCGCGCCGTGGCATCCCACATAACACGCTCGCACTCCTCGTGCATCTGGCTGTCAGACATCTGCTCGGGCCGTAAACGCAACTCGGAAAAGTCTATGTGGAAGACGAGCCAGTCAGGAAACGGCTGATTGAAGCTCCAGACGCGTGGCGGTGGAACGAGGTCGTGGTCGACGCCCAAGTCGTAGTAGGACGCGAAGGCCGTGAGGAATGTAGTTTTGCCAAACCCGCTGGGACGGCGAATGACCAGGATATTGCGGAGCTGGGACGCAGGGTCTTCAGCCAGACGATCCCAGCGCCGCATGACCCAGTCAAAGTGGTCGATATAGCAGCTGCCCGGCACGTTGACCATCTCCGCGAAGTTCGACGTCGTGGGCAGGCAGGGCTAG
The DNA here is from genome assembly GCA_037042885.1 of Auricularia sp. M12. NCBI lineage: Eukaryota > Fungi > Basidiomycota > Agaricomycetes > Auriculariales > Auriculariaceae > Auricularia > Auricularia sp. M12. Next base: position 3,989,782 of record CM073210.1, on the reverse strand, counting down.
AGTTGGAAGGGCAGTTCGTCAATATATCTATTACAGCGCATATAAGTTCGAACGACCTACCTCCTGGCTACCCCAGACGCGGCACAAATTGCCGCAGATACGCCGCATGCCGCGAAACGACTGCATCACGAACTCCTTGGCTGAAACACGGCGGACGATAATGAGTGGTATGATTGTATGAGAAGCACGCACTGACATACGTAGAGGAGCCTCTGTATCAAACACAAGATGCACAATCCCCTGATGCAACTCCCCACCCGGCGGAAATACTTCCTCGATGGGCATCGAGCCATTCAGCAGCTGATCGTCCTGCGGAAGGTACCAAGCCATTGCGGTGTCAGTGTCCGGCAACAGACGGAGGTCCGCACGCCATACGCGCGGGCCCAACTTGAGGCCACAATCACAGTGGAAGGAGTGCTCTGCGTCGAAACGAGCCATCAGGTCGGACAGCGTCTGGATGCTCGGGTTGACGATGTTGCGCTCTTCGTCAATGTAGATGTCGCCGAGGTAGCTTGGATTGCGGTACATCGTGCTGTTGTGGCCAATGATCCCGGTTAGAAGGCTGTGCGACAGTATAACAGGCATGGTAGTGGACGAAAGCAAGCCGCGGAGTTCTTCGGCAACAGCCGGACCACCATGACATTCGCCACCGACGCTAGGAACGAAGACACCGACTCACTGCGATGCGTCCTCGCATTCCACGGTCCCAAACCCGTCATATGGGCTATACCGTGGGACGACTTCATTTCTTCCAAGACACCTGGGCTCGAGCTGCTCACACTCGTCCAGCAACGCCATTACCGGCTCTGTCACGGCAAGGAATGTCCTTACAATGACGGGCGCATGGATGCGCACGTATTTACTCCGCGGCGCAAGACCTTATATATCGGAACTCCAGCGACCGTCGACTGGATCTGGAAGAAATACCGATCCTGCAGCGATGCGCGGTTCCTCACCTCGCTTCTGCAGCTTCATGCTCACTCCAGGAGTTGGCCCTACCATTTGCGCTTTGAGATGACTCAGAGAGCCCCTTCTACCTTGCCTTCTCCATTTCCTTTGAGCGAGAACCTCGAAATCTGCCATTCAGGCAACGCTCGCATCGTGCATCATGTCGGCGCGGATCGGCCTAAACTCTTGGTACGCCTTTTCTGTTGATTAAGGTCTATGACATACAATTGAAAATATCTCCGCAGGATGCCGGAAATATTGACGGACTTATGGCTCCCAGCACAATGGCTCGTTTGGGGTCGCGAGAGCTCTTCGTTTCGCTACCGAGGGCGACGCTCTTCTGCTCCCCCTCCTCCGCCGTTCGAGAGGCGTTTATATCACACTTCCTCCTCTACACGAGTTCACAACACGCCTTCTCCGAGTTCCGTTCGCTCCTCGCGGTGCCCCCGCCGCCGAGTCCCGACATCACCGAACTCGTACTGGACTTCGAGCAGTATTCGTGGCCAATATCCAAGGCGTCCCGTACAATCAAGCGTCTCTCGCAGTATCTTTGGCATGTGTGCGTGCTGCACCTTTATAAGGTGATACCGAAGGCGGATCGATTATTCCTCTCGGCGACTCAGACGCCTGAGACCATCCTTGCCCGCACTCTCGTCAGTCACAAAGGTATTCTGGTCCCCTGAATCATTTTTGACCCTGGCCTCAGGAGCATCTTCCCTCGCGTCCTGACTGTTATGTTGTCGTCCACCATCTGCAAGGGATTTTCGAACAGCTGCTGCTGACCAGCATCTGCTCCAACATCCGCCATCACAGCCTCGATGGGATATTGGCTTCAATTGCTGATTGTGTGTTGGACCCTCTTGATGCAGCTCTCAGGGAAGGCGAGCTCGGCCGGGTGATTCCCGCTACCTTGGTAGTGGGTCTTAGCCCTGCAACACCAGCGAATCCGCACTATTTAATTATTGATAGTAAACTGCCACTTTTGATGAACTTCCCCTTTTATGGTAACTTCCGCCGGAGCGTTCGGCTTGAGCAACTGCGCATCTGCCGGGTTCCTCTTGGCACGCTCGGTGTTCGCGTACTTGTCTTCAAAGCCGTCTGCACCTGGCACCCTGGGCGTCGCGCAGGAAATACGGGGCGATGCTTCGCAGCGCACATGCTTCTCACCCTCGGGAAACCCCTCAGGAGACTGCATTAACTTGCCTTTGCCACACTAAGACTTTCTGCTCCCTGCTGTGTACATCTGGATCGCAAACTTGTGTTGCTGCTCTCGCAACACATCGTCCATCTGCAGACGACTTTTGTCCTGCACGTCCGCTACAGGATCGATGCGAGGTACTGCCATCGACATGCACCCGCTCCCCATTCCCCGCTTCCGCTCCTGCTGTTACGACCCATGCTCGTCCGACCCTTCTCTACCCTTCGGTCCTCTCGCCTCGCCCTTCCTTCGGTTCGAGTATATCTATTCTTCACTCGATTCCCTTCGCTTCCCTTCGCTTCCATTCCCTTCCATTTCCCTTTGCCTCGCTCCCCTTTGATCCTATCGGTCTCGCCTCGCCTTCGCATCGCTCCGCTCGACCCGGATCACCTTCTAACACATTCTAGTATCTTTCTAATCATCTTCCGTCACTCCCTTTTGCTTCCTAAGCACTCTGTCATCATCCTTACTCACTCCGCTCGATATCGGATCACTCTGACTGCGATCACTGCGCATTCCTGTGTTTCGTACTTCTATTGTTGATCCGACCGGTCTAGCAGTTACCCGAGTGTCTCCCATGTGATTCTGTGCTTTCCTATTTGTATCCTTGCCTCGCTTTGATGTACTCTAGTTCGAAAACCGAAATAGCAACAGCCTAGCTTTGTCCCACCTCACTAGAGCCGCGCCACTCAATCCGGCCGCTCTCCTCGCTCTCCTCGCTTTCTATCGGCACCTTCGGCTCACTCTTCCTTCTATCGACGCTCGAGTACCTCGATTACCTCTCGAGCGCCCCCGTTCGCCTACTACGGGCTCCGGGGGCCATAGGTCATCTGTCGGGCCACCCGTCAAGGTTCCCCATCCGCGCCTGGCTCCCCGTCTTAGACATCGGTCTATCGGTCGATCCGAGGCGCCCTAGTCGGTCCGGTCACGCGCAACACCTGCAAAGGAGCGCATTCCCGCAGGCGATCTCCGTCCTTTATGTTTTATGACACAATTTGAGTCCCGCCAAACGTCCGCATGAGACCATTGTCGGGATACACACGATCTTCATTTCATATCGCGCTTCCCAGAGCCGATTTATGGACCTGCAGGCCTCGGAATGCATTCTGTAGCTTATCTTTGGTGTTCTTCAGCTTTTTGAATGTCTCATCTCAAGGACTATTCGCTCGTCCACATGCCTCTCATGGCGTGCGGCGTCGGTCTTGAACACACCGGCGCAAACACATTGCCCATGTAGAATAATGGACGACGGGCACTCTCCTCGCATCTCAGCAGTTCCGCGTAGGATGCAATTTTGTATCCCTCTTTCTGCAGTCCAATCCCACATAACATATCACAACACATTTCCAGAGGGCTCAAAGAGGGCTGACCTCGAGTGGTGAGTTTCCCATCCACTGCAGTGCGTTTATATGCATATGCCTCTGGCCGCACCAAACCGCCTGAGCTGCAGAGAACGCTCGGGTTTGCTCCAGGGAACTCTGCAGGCACTCCGGTATGCCTCGCACCCCCTACAACAACTCCGAGCCCATCCCATTTGACCACAGATTGTGTGCATTGTGTTGCTGCAACAAATCGCAAGTCTCAGCAATGTCAGCATGCTTGGTACATCTGGGAGACAGTAGATTAAGATTTCACATGGCTTGTGAACACTGGACTACGTAAAATCTGATCATGGGGATCATCGAACAAGGTAGCGGCGCAAATGACGAGGTGGGAACCATCCTCGCATGAGCGCTGCTACCGGCGGCGTACTGCCCAAAGAATAGCAGGTTTATGAGCACGTGAACACAACCATGTACTGACTGCATAAGGTAGCGGGGTTTGCCCGCGAGGGCCCTTGGGGCATTATCGTTTCCGGGGACAACTTGCGCTGCGTCCTCGCCAAGACCACTCTGCGCACACATCTGCGGGACTTGACCAGCCACCCTGATTATGCGAGCTGCCACGGCTACACTCGTACGGACATTCTCATTTTCGCTTCGCATCGCGTTTTTCCATCACTGGTCGAGCGTCTGGTTGCTGAGACTGATCAAGTGTCCCGGTTCGCGCCGAGTAGTGCTGATACTACCTACCTACCTACCTACCGGTCACGTTTTCATACGAGAGTGTGGCCGCTGCGATCGCCAAGCCGGAGACCCTCAATTCCCCCACGGTAGACGTGACTTTCGCTTTTGGCAGTCTCGCGCTGCTGGCTCGCATCAAGCGAAGTCCGGACTCGACCCTCTACCTGACCCTTCGCCACTTGGGTGCAGACGGGGAAGTTCATGCTGCGCCGGCTGTTTGTTGCGACGGACCGTCATCCGACATAGTCGCTCTCTACCTTGATTCTAGCCTGAGGACGGAGTCAATGTGTCACGAGTTGCTGGACCTGGGCCTTGTTCGTGTCGCATCGAGCTCATCCGCCATCTGCGACGGCCAGATTTGCTTTGTGGCAGCGGGGTCCAACGCAAAACGGATACTTCACGCCATGAGTCTCTACGTACGTGCAGTCGCATTCGCTTGAATCGCTTGCATTCTGTGCTGACGTTCGATCGTGCAGGCCTACGTGCCAGATAGCCTGCTCCGCCACAGGTACGGCATCGGATTCCCGTACACCGAAATACAACCCGAATCGCTCGCGCGCATCACCATCGAGCTGGTCGAAGCGCGATACCGTAACGTGCCCATCCATCAACTGCCCAGGTTCGAGCGGCAATTCCAGAACGACCTGGCCCTGATATACAGACACCTGATGGTGTGCTGTGGCATTCCGGAGACGCACTTTTTACAGCAAGAAGTGATGGTCATGCAGACTGAGCTCGGCGTCGGCTACGGCGACTTCTTCCTCTGGAACCCCATCACGCGTCATCTCTATGTCATCGAGTTGAAGAACATGTGGTTCAGCCCCATGCCCAGCAGTACGCTCAAGAAGGCGTGGCCACAGGATCTGGAGGAGCCAGAGCTGACTCAGCATAAAAAAGCGTTCCGCCAGCGTATGGAGGCGACCCAGGCGCCCTCTGACTGCACGCAACGCGTCATCCCGCCCGGAAACACCGCCGTCCCTCTCAACTGGCCGGACATCGTGCTATCGTACACCAAAGTCGACGGATCAATATTTTCCGAGACTGCTGACCAGCGCTTACGCAAGGGGATCACTCAGGTCGGAGGCTACAAGGAGGGCGTGACACGACCACGGCAGATACTCGACAGGCGCGTGGGATGGGCCGCCGACGGGAAGTCCACCAAAGTTCACCAAATGGTTGTGATGCTCGTCGGCGGTACGATGTGCTGCGTCTGGCAGGGGGAGTCAACACCCATGCTGGGCTTTCCGATGTTCGCCGGCGTCTCTGCGGACCAGCCGGACAGGTGAGTTTACCGATGATTACCCGTCCCACGTTCTGACCCTGCCTGGTAGCGCTGAGACGATCCGGCGCTTGGGCGAGCACTCGCAGGGACGCATCGATTATACCCCATTGCCCAAGTACTAATCGGTCTGTAATACTCTCGGCTTGTAACCAAGATCGAAGCTTTGCTAGATGGATTTATACCTTTCCAGGCTGTCGTCCCCAACCGTTCTCACATGTATGATACCTTGCCACGCTGTCGTCCCCACCCGTTCTCACAGGTATGAAGGCTTTGAGTAGCTTGTGTTATATATAAAGGGAACCCTTTGTCTTGCTCCCGGAACTCTACCAGTGGTCCTCCTGGCCCAGACGTTCGTGCAGAGGAGGGCGCGAGCTCTGGCGTTGTCACTGATGAGTCGTGTGCAGCCCGTCAGGCGCTTGAGATCCATGTCGCCAATCATCTCTCCCGAAGCACTCCAGCCTGCCACAGCTCGCAGCTGAGCGTGTGCTCGCCGGGCGGGACGTTGCGCGCGACGACGTACACACTGCGCAGCAAAAGAAAGGGACGTCAGTATACAGGACTATGCAGAGGATCGCGATTAAGGAATTGGGCGCCAATGGGCGGGCGAACGCCATGCAGGACCAGGCTGAGGGCCATGCAGCGCCAGGCAGAGAACAGCCGGGCAGGAGAGAGCCAGAGGAACGGGAAAGAACAGGCAGAAAGAAGGGACGGGAAAGAACCTGAGACTCACTGCGCGATATTCAAACGTACACTGCGCTGCAGAATCCATTGTGCACACAGAATTATTCTTACGTTGGAGTCCATTGATCTGAGAGACGGGGCGAGAACAGGTGAAAAGAAGTGAATAGGTAAAATTCTAGTGTCAAAACTCGGCAGAGGAGTGCACATGACGGATCACCGAAAATTACTGGACCGTGAGCGTTATTTGGTCCGGCTTATCGACAGGGCCTGTGACATCCCGCGCCGAGTCGACCGAATCCAACCCCGAAGTGTTCGAGCCGGAGGACGTGGAAGATTCGGACGCGGGGAGGTGGAGGTTGTCGTCCCACTCGCGGCTAGAGTCGAACCGCCGCAAACAATCAAGGACGTGGCGCGCGGAATATGAGGCCTCTGCGGGCGGCGAGTCGAAGAGTGGATTTTCTTCCTGTAATATCCTCGCCGTCACCTTGGCAGCAGCAGCGTCTTCGAGACCGAGATAATGCGCGGCGAGATTGTGGACGTCGGCGCGCGTGAAGGCTACGATGTGCGCGCATTCGGTCGACGCCGTCAAGTCCTCCGTAAACCGGGGGAAGGGAATGGTGTCCTCGAAAGGCAACGTCATGCCCTCCTCTTCGTCGGGGAGCATAGTGCCCGTCATGCATCCGTGCTCGACCAGGCCGCTCGCGACAGCTACAAACACATGGGCGAGCATCACCGAGTGGATGGCGCTCTCGACGCGACGGAAAGGTCCATCTTCGGACATGTCGTGCGCTGAAGGCTCCGAGACGGACGCGAAGGGCGCCGTATAGTTGTCTATGGCGAGGAAGATTTTGCGATCGTGCTCCTGCGCTAGGTCCTACTCCGAAGTCGTGAGCAAATCCTGGTACGTGTGAATCAGGTAGCGAACTGCGTAACGCACCATGACAGTTAAAAAAGGCGCTGTGTTGCTTTGAGAACGTTCATGGTCGAGATCAGTTGCATCCGCGCCGAGCAGCGGCGTGTATTTGCGATAAAAGCGCGCCGTGGCATCCCACATAACACGCTCGCACTCCTCGTGCATCTGGCTGTCAGACATCTGCTCGGGCCGTAAACGCAACTCGGAAAAGTCTATGTGGAAGACGAGCCAGTCAGGAAACGGCTTGTTGAAGCTCCAAACGCGCGGCGGTGGAACGAGGTCGTGGTTGACGTCCAAGTCGTAGTAGGAGGCGAAGGCCGAAAGGAATGTAGTTTTGCCAAACCCACTGGGACGGAGAATGACCAGGATATTGCGGAGGCGGGACGCAGGGTCATCAACCAAGCGATCGAAGCGCCGCATGACCCAGTCAAAGTGGTCGATATAGCAGCTGCCCGGCACGCTAACCATCTCTGCGAAGTTCGACGTCGTGGGCAGGTAGGGCTAGAGTTGAAAGGGCAGTTCATCAATAGTTCTATCACAGCGCATATCAATTTGAATGACCCACTTCTTGGCTACCCCAGACGCGGCACAGATTGCCGCGGATGCGCCGCATGCCGCGAAACGACTGCATCACAAACTCCTTGGCTGGAACACGGCGGGCGACAATGAGTATAAATGGATGAGAAGCATGCACAGACATACGTAGAGGAGTCTCTGTATCAAACACGAGATGTAAAATCCCCTGATGCAGCTCGCCGCCCGGCGGAAATACTTCCTCGATGGGCATCGAGCCATCCAGCAGTTGCTCATCCTGCGGAACGTACCAAGCCATTACGGTGTCAACATCTGGCAGCAGAATGAGGTCCGCACGCCATACGCGCGGGCCCAACTTGAGGCCACAGTTACAGTGAAAGGAGTGCTCTGCGTCGAAACGAGCCATAAGGTCGGACAGCGTCTGGATGCTCGGGTTGACGATGTTGCGCTCTTCGTCAATGTAGATGTCGCCGAGATAGCTTGGATTGCGGTACTTCGTTCTGTTGTGGCCGATAATACCGGTTAGAAGCTTGTCCGACAGAATAACAGGCATTGTAGTAGAGGAAAGCAAGCCGCGGAGTTCTTCGGGGACAGCCGGACGGCCCGGACGGGCATGACAGTCGCCATTGCCGACGTACGAAAAGAGCTGGATACAGTGAGATTCGCAACTAAATGAACGGCTAACAATACTATGCTATGCAGTACAGTACACTAAATCAACAGACACAAGCCCAAGACAAACCTGCACGAAACAAAGGAAGGAACGAACAACACGCCATCTGCTCTAGCTGAACAAGAGACCAGCACCATCACGCCCCACCTTATATCAGCAGCCTCACGCGGACGAGCAGCCTCCCGCTCGCCTCTGCGCGCGACCATACATCAGCATCCCGTTCTCTACAACAGATCATCCCCGCTCTTCGCATAGTGCACGCGCCTAGGCCGCGTCGACGGCGATGATGCGGAACTCGTGGTCGAGCAGCTCGCAGCTGAGCGTGTGCTCGCCGGGCGGGACGTTGCGCGCGACGACGTACACGCTGCATTGCAATCGTCAGACGATCGGAAAGCAAGGCGATGGCGACTTGACTCACTGCGCGATATTCAGCCCCTTGTACTCCCACCGCCCGCTGATCTTGACGGCCTTCGCCTCGTCGTCGTCCACCCAGCACTTGGCCGTGCCCAGGTCGAAGTCGGCGCTCTGCGCGGCCGTTAGCGTGTGTGAAACGCGGGAAGATGGGAAGATGTGCGACGCAAAGGAAGAAAGTATGGCGGGAGACAAGGAGCGTTCGCTGGCGGCGTGAAGACACCATGGACGGCGCAAATGCAGGAGCGTCCAGCGGTTCATAGAAGGAGAACGCATGCATTGTTCTTCGCGCGCGAACTACGGCGCGTGGCCGGACGGAGCAAGGTGCCGCTGCACGCCACGCCTCCACATATCGAGGACTGTGTCGCCGCGCAACGATGGCGCGTGCCGCCGCTGATGAGGGACGCCTGCACTCAGTCTCAGAGGTACGGCGTGCGCTGCCATGGGAAGAGATGCGGCAACGGCAAGGAGGAGTTTGTAGTTCGCGCAGTGCGAGTAGAGGAGACGGGTGCCGCGAATGAAGGAGTGCTCGCTGTACCCTCCGCAGAGGAGCCCTGCACGCGACAACAAAAAGAAGAGCAAAGCAAGCAGCGCTCGCCTGCTGACACAGCGCTCGCGAAGGGCATTGTTTGGGCGCGGAGCAGCAAGCCGCACGCTAGACTGCATCGAGTCTCGCGCCCCGCAAGTGCATGAGCACTGCGCCGCGCGAGTGTCGCAACACGGAAGCGGGCGCACTTCACAACACGAACGCGGGCGAACTTGGCTTCGCCGAGCCAGCGTAGGAGTACGTCACTGCAAGAGAGGAGCATTCTGCCACGCGAGTGCATGGGCGCGTGACTGCGCGAGAGCAGGGGCACCCTGCCGCGTCGCCGGCGTGGATGCAGGCGCACGTCGGCGGCGAAGCGAAGTAGCATAGAAAGACGACGTCATTTGCAGGGGTGCGTCCCGTTACCGATGGCCACGCGCGGCGCATCTGACGCCCTCGAACGAGCGCGACGCGTTCCAGCCCGTCGGCCGCGCTCAGTGCATCCCAATCCTCCAAACGAGCGCAGCACCTCCACCGTCCGTCCGCCAGCTCCAAAAAACGACGCCCCAACGAACGACGACTGCACTCGGAGCGATGCCAGTCCAACAGAGAGCAAGGAGAGTCCAACACAGAGCCAGAAGCATAAGCCAAAACTCAAGCCAGACACACACCTTGAGATACGTCACCCGCACACGGCCCATCGAGCGCACGACGACGCGGAAGCTGACACGCGCGCCGGGCGCCGTCGCGCGGATGTACGGCTTGACGCGGTTGCCGCGGTACGTCCAGTTCGCCCTACGGGTGTGTCAGCGAGGGTGCGAGCGGGCGGGCGGGCGCGGAACGCAGGAAGGAGCGGGCGCGGAAGGTAGGAAGGAGCGGGCGGAGGGGAGGCGAGAATGAGCGTGTGGGGAGAGCGGACGCGATGGAGGCAGGCGTGAAAGCGGGAGTGGGAGTGGGCGCAAGGGCGCGAGCAGCAATGGATGGAGGTAGCGGGAGCAGGGTGTGCGCGAGAGTGGGCGGGTTGGAGCAGCGGGGGCGCAGGAAGAGAGTGAGCAATTGAACACAGAGGATGGGCGCGAGCAAGCTCAGACCGGGAGCGAGCGTGGGGGAAGGAGCCAGAGACGAAGGAGACAGGCAGCGGGGACGAGCTCAGAGCGGGCAGTGCGGAAGCATGCCCGTGGGAGGGGCAGGAGCGTGCGTCAAACAGACGGACCCGGGTGCATGGGAGCTCGAGTGGGAGCGTGAGAAGGGCGAGGGTGGGCGTGGGAGTGAGGGCGGAGAATCCGAGATGAGCAAGCCCCAGCGAGCCACCACCCATTGCGCACGCGCGTCATACCCGCAGCGGCGGGTGCCGGCGCAGCGCTGCCATCGAGGGCGCGGGATCTACGACGACAGTGCGGAGGCGAGAGGTGCATATAGGGCGAAGGTTGCAAAGGTGCGGCTAGGAGGGGACGAAGGGCAAACGGCGAATGCAAAGCGACAGGAAGTGTGTTCAGAGGCGGCGGGAGTAGCCTGCGTCGCAGGGAAACAGTGCGCATTCAGCGCGACGGCGTTGGAAGAGGGCTGTCGTAAGGGACGTGCAGCAGAGGAACGGACAGCCTCGCCCTAGGCAATCAAGGGAGAAAGGGCGCGCGGCGCGACGAGGAACGGAGCGCTTGGTGTAAGGCGAGGAAAGGAAGAACAGCTTCAGGCGAGGAATGGAGCGCCGCCGCGCGATGCGAGGATCGAAATAAAGACACGACACAGTGCACGAAAGACGCGACGCAAATGCAGCAAAGACGCGAGGCAATGCACGAAAGCTATGCCAGGGAACAAAGCCAAAAAAAAAGCAAACAAAGCAACGCACCATCCCTCATTCTCCAGCGGCACGAGCGGGTTCTTCGCCGTGCGCGTCGACGCGCAGAACGGGTCCAGCCGGCCGTTCGTCTTGTCCGCGCTCCACGGCTCCATCATGCGCAGCTGTTTTGGTTCAATGCCGCGCGTGCATGGCGAGCAGGCGAGTCGGCGGGTGGGACGAGGACGGCGATTGGTGGAGGGCGGCCGGTGACAAGGGGGAGGAAGCGAGAGGAGGGAAGAGGGCCGCGAGTAGGTGCGCGGCGGGAGCGGAAGTGGATGAGCGCGGTGGGGCCGGCGAGCAGGCGAATCAACCAGCGGGGAGGACGGCGAGTAGATGGGGCGGCGAGGACAGCAGGAAGGCGTAGTGCACGGCGAGCCGGCCGGCGGGCGGCGGGTATGGGTAGCGAGGAGGGGCAACAAACGCGGTAATCAAGCGGAGCAGCGTGCAGATGAGTAGGTGAGCAGGGTGGGCGGTATTGTCGACAGGCGGGCGCAGCGGGTGGAGGGTCGGGACATTGCGAGTAGGCGGGAGGGTAGGCGGGAGGGTAGGCGAGCAGCCGCAGCGAGGTGCACGAAGAGCAGAACGATGAATCAAGGGGGCCGCGAGCGCGATGGATGGGGAGGGAGCAGAACGAGGACAAAAGTGGAGAGCAAGGGGAGGGCAGTGGTAGTACACAGCGCACGCGGAGATCAGAGAGTGCGAGCAAGAAGAGCAGAGTGCAGCATGTGATGCATAAATCACAGCCAAAGACAAAGACGAATGACGACGAAGACGAAGACAAAGACAAAGACGAAAACGACGATCAGCCCAGCGCCAACATCACAACTTAGACGGAAAACCACGCACCCGTGGAACGTCCTCCATCTCCCTCCACCCGGGCAACATCGGGTCGCCCGGGCCCGCGCGCGCCGACTCGGATTCAGACGCGAGCGCGCACAGCTGGCGCTGGGTGTACGCGATGAGCAGGTCGGCCAGCGCGCGGTGGCCGTTCTTGCCGATCTACGAATGGACGGCGCGTTAGCCGTCGGTTGGCGTTAGGAGAGAGGAGAGAGAGTGGGAAAGGAGCGGCAGTTGGATGGGCGAGAAGAAGAGTCGAGGAGAACGCCACTGCAGGTGCAGGCGGGGCGCGCACATATGCAGAGATCAGAGATGTTGCTCTACGCGCGCGCAGCAGGTGCGGATGGTACACGGCGCGCGACCGCAGACGCTGCACCGCGCACCACGGTCAAGATGCAGACGAAGCGCGCAGAACGTAGCTAGCGCAGATACAGACAGCATCGTAAGGCCCGCACGCCCAGGACGCCGCTGAGCGGCGGGACGCAAGAGCGGCGACTCTGCGCGCCTGCGCGGATGCGGCGCGCTCGCGCTCCGTAGCAAATATACGGCGCGCGCCATCGTGCAGCAGGCGCGCTACCGTCTGCCGCGCGCGCGGTCGCGAAGCCGCCAGCTACGATACGCAAGATGGGCAAGCCCCGCGCCCCGCGACACGGCGAGGCCTGATGCAAGCGCAAATGCCTGTGCGGACGTGGTGCGCGAGCTCGCGCCCCGTAGCAAACGTACGCTGCGAGCGGCCGTTGCAGGTGCAGGATGACGGGCGCCTGGCGGAGCACTCGCTGGCGTCCGACCCGCGAAGCCACCAGCGGCGACGCACTCGCTACACGCACGCGGCGTGATGCAACTGCAGCAACCGCGCCTGTGCGGACGTTGCGCGCCCGCGCTCCGGGGCAGATGCATGGCTGCGAGTGGCTGCTGCAGGTGCAGCATGACGAGCTTCCAGCGCGCGATGAGGACGGAGCTCTGCGCGCAATGAAGATGGTGCCCCCGCGCGCGGGAGGAAGATGCAGCTGTAGGCGCACGAGGAAGATGGTGCTCCTGCGCGCGCGACGAAGACGAAGCCCCTGCGCGCGGGATGGAGAAGGTGCCCTGCGCGCACGACGAACGGCGGCGCTCTGCGCGCACGATAAAGCCGGGGCTCTGAGCACGGGGTGAAGGACGAAGCACTGCGTGCAACCAAGATGCAGCTTTGCACGCGGTGAAGACGGAGCAGGGCGCGCGTAATGAAGATGGAGCGCTGCGCGCGCTCTGCGCACGGGATGAAGACGGAGCCCGACGGAAGATGGAGCAATGTGCGCGAAGACGCAGACACATATCGCAAGCGCAGCAGTCCAACATACCCCAGCACGAAGCGCAGCGCGCCCTCCGACCGCGAGCGCCGCTACAAGAAGAAAACCTTCAAGCCAGGACAGAAGGAGAGGGACGTACATGCCGATGGTCCACCACATCCTCCTTGTTAATCGCGAACCAGTGCCGGTCCTGGCTCGGGTCGGCCAGCAGCGGCGGCAGCGCGACGTTGCGCAGGCTGATGTGCGGTATGTCTGCATCATGGGGCGGGGCGTCAGCACCGCTGTCAAGCAAGGACGCGAATTTGGGTGCAAAGCTGCTTTGCGGCTCATGCAGGCCAAGGCGCTTTGCGAGTAGCAGGCAAAGGCGCTTTGCCGCCAAGCAAGCAACAACGCCGCTCTGCCACAAAGCCGTATCAATCCAAGGCCAGACTCACCATAATACATCGAAACAGGCAAATGCAAATCTCCCCCGGTACTAATCAACGGATACGCCAGCCCGAAAACCTGCAAATTCAGCACCGCCGGGCGGGTCGGGAGCTCCAGGAGGGCGCGCATGAGCCACTCGAAGGCGTCGGTGTTGCTCTCGATGCGCTGGTCGTTCACCGCGAGCTCCGTCAGCACCAGGTCCGCCCCGCCGGACGAGAGGTCGAGGTGGTTGGGGAAGCACATGGAGAAGTAATCTGAGCCTGTTGCGGGCACCGCGCCGTTTTGCAGGTGCAGAGAGGAGAGCGGGAAGGTACGGGACCACCAGGTGGTGAAGAGCGACACCCAGGATTCGGAGGGCAAGACGCCGTGGCCGGTTGTTACTGCGCGAGCATTAGCGAGCGCGTCCAGAGTGTCGGCCAGAGTGTTAGCGAGCGGGTTTTGAGGGAAGCGGGCGGAGGAGAGGTTGCAATTGTTGAGCGCGCGCTGGAAGGAAGGGTCGGAGAGATAGACGGAAGGAGGGTATGGATGAATGGAAGGATGGGACGGACGCACGCACCGGAGCCGCCGAGGACGGCGATCGTCACCGGCCGTCCCCGCTGCGCGTCGCGCAGCACGCGCCTGAAGCGCGCGTTCGAGCCCTCGTACGCCCTCGACCGCGCAAGGTTATGCTCCCTTTTATTTATCCACATCAGCCTTCCTGTCCCCATCCCCTTCCCATTCCCTTTCACTCACCCATATTGCGCGCAAAGAGCGTCCCCCGGCCCGCACGCGTCGCAGAAATCATACTGGAGTTTCGTCGACGCAGGAGAAGGAGGAGGCGGGGAAGGAGGAGGAGAAGGTTGGTGCTGGTGTTGGTGTTCGTGGACGACCTGGACCTGGACCTCGTGCAGCGTGGGCAGGTGGAAGAAGAAGAGGAACACGAGCACCGCGATGTTGAACACGAACAGGAGCGTGTTCAGAGGCGAGCCTGTGCGCGTGCGGAACGCCATCGACGACGACGAGGACGAGCGAGGGCGAAGGAGTCCGAGGGCGGGGACGGTGTCCGAGTTAGTCGAGCGCGAGGGCGAGGACGAAGGCGGGCGCGACGAGGGCAAGAGGGAGCGCGACGACGAGGGCGACGAGTGGCGCGAAGGCAACGACGAGAAGGACCGAGTCAAATCTACCGCCGACGCCCGGCGACGAGCAAGAAGGCAAGAACGCCAAAGTCAAAGTGGACGGCGCAAAGTGCCCCTCAAGGTTGCCAATGCCAAAACGCGAAACCCGATCTCCGCGTCAGCCTGACTGGAGTCTGGCAGCTGTCGGAGTCCCACATCATCTGCATCGTCCCTTACTGTATGCGCACTGCAGCCGCCGGCCATTCTGTCAACTTCGAGCAAGCTGCTGTCGACCGGGAGCGGAGAAAGACGCGCAAAGCGGAGCGCGTAAATTCAGCGTGCTAAAATATACACTGCACTTGCCGCTTTTGGCGCCTTCCTCGATCTTAGCGCCGGACATTCCGCCGAGTCTGCCGCATTCTCGCTCTACCCGCCTATTGACGGCAACAAGAATTATTCGACGAGGGCAAAGCCGACACCAAGGGGTGTCCAAGAAAAAAAAAAGTTACACAGGGTCCAAAAAACGAAATAAGCTCTCCAGCGGACCCCTCCCTCCCTCCCTCCTGACTAATCCGGTAATATCTTCCCATGCATTTGCCTCCGGATATCTAGAACCGCTAACTCCGGGATCATCGCGATAATCCCAGGGCTTTTTGTCATTCTCCCAAGTATCTAAGTCATCAGTTCAACGTCTCAGTACTTAGACACATGACTTTTAAAGTTATTCCTGAATCAGACCCAACCTGTACTCAAGGAGTGGATGGTCTCTAATGACCTACTTGTGAATAGTATGCTGCATGTTAGGGTTCAAACAAGGTTCACACCACAATTTCAGGTGCACATACAAGTCTTGGGACCTTCTATGCAGCTTCAAGAAGGATTTAGGAAGCAAATACTCATTTTTCAAAAAACGAAATAAGGTCCTCATCGGACCCCTCCCTCCCTCGTCCTCGTGCTATCGGATTTTGCCGATGGACACCCCTTGGCCGACACTTCGCTCGTCATCTATTTTTAGCCAACGCCCCCGCTCAGTGCCAATCTGACTTTCAGTTTCAGGACGCCAGGGCATGTCAAAGTGTAGGCTAAGCGACAGACTGCCTCTAATTCCACACCGCGCTCTTACAGTAGTACGAATATGTCATTGTCAACCACTACTCCGAGTCGTGCCTCGCGCAGACGGTCCTGCCCGATAGCTCACTGTCAATCTGGCGCAAGATATCACTCTCCGGGGTGCAAGTGGCGCCTGGGGCCCTTCCCCTGTGAGTGACCACACATCTTGGCAAGACATCAAAGTGTTGAGTTCGTTCCGCACAAATCGAGTATCACACGACAATTAAAAGCTCACACCCTAGACCGTCGGACTCTCACCCTAGACCGTCGGACTCTCACCGACGACCGCTCGCTTACACTGTACAGAGGCGAGAACGCCAGCCTGGGTGCGTCCCGATCCGCATGCTGATGCGGTGAAACTTCCTGAGCTTCACCATTGCCCAGAGTCAGAGTCAGACTCACCTCGCCGGATGCAGTACCGCACATCGCTCTTCAAGTTGCTCAGTGACGGTGTAAGTATACTAACCTTCTCACACTCCTAAACTTCGGAATCATGATCGTGACCAAGGCGCACTCGGAGAAATTCGCCCCAGAATGAACTCGAAGAACGCGGTGTAGCTTGAAACGCCGTTGCTAGTGGTGTGGTGGCCAAGAATTGTCACGGTGGTAGGCAAGTCCCCACTTCTCACTGCATCTTCCGTCGCACACCAAAGTTTCCCCGCCAGCAGCAGGATCGAATGAATAACTTACAGCCTCAGTCTGAGCAGAATCGGTATGTACGGTATATTGCGTCGGACGTCGACCAGCCAGTGAACGTTGAACGCTGACACCTGCAGTGCAAGTTTATGCCACTTCAATTAACCTCCCCGTCAAGTTCACTGCGTTGCCTCCCCCTGAAGTTCACTGCGTTAAGTTTCAGCCTGCTACTTAGTCAGGCAGTCAAATCGTCTGAGACGCAGACTCGTCGGCGCCCTCAGACATCCGCTGCCTGGGGTGAGGACGCCAGATAATTTGAGTCGGGAGTCAGAGTTAATGCGGGGCGGAGGAGGCGGCCAGCGACGAGTCGTACGCTGCCGATGTCCGCTTCAAACGCACGCGGTGTCGCCTCCCCGTGTACATCTCGTTTCGTTTAGTCAGGCAGCATGATCAGACCGTGTCGCCCCACTGCCAGCCTTACTGCGGTGAGGACGCCAGGGCGAGTCGGGAGTCCGAGTTAATGCGGGGCGGTAGAAGAAGAGGGCAGCGACGAGTCCAAGCGACGTCGTACACTGGCAGTACGCTCTGCTTCCCGCGCCGATGTCCGCCCTTGTGCTCATCCGCAACGTTTGAACACTCCCACTCGCACTGACAGAGATGCGAAGCCGTATAGTCTCAGGCTAAGAGTGAGCCGCGGCCGGCGTGTTGGCCCGGGAGAAGGCCTGAGTTACTTCGTTGGCGTCCCATCTGAGACGTGCGAGGCTGCAGGGTAGCCGAGCAGCAGAATCCAATCCAATCGCAAGAAGGTGCAGTGGCGAGTACAGAGTACAGTAGCTGCGATCACCGAGTCGTCCAAATACACAAGTAAGTAATGCAGATCCAGCTCGAGTCTGAGTCCAATCCGGGGACCCAGCGAGCGTATGGGGCCGGCGCGAGGAACAGCGACAGGCGCGGTAAAAGGAACTGGCCATGGAAAGCGAGGGACAGCTCCGCCAAGAGAGATGCAGATGCAGTTACCGCGAGGGGCATCCGCGGCGAGGCTTGACGGTTCAAACATGAACACCGGCGCCGGAGCTGCACATCATGATTGAAGCTCCGCTAGAACACCGCCTCTCCCGCCGCCGCGGTCACGCTGTATCTGCGCATACTGTATACGTCCTTGAGAAGGATGATGCCGTGCGATCCGGACCATCTGCTTTGCGACTTTCGACACCCGCAACGGATGGTGGGGATTGATGCGCTGTGGGCCTCGCGGTCAGTAACTGGATCTAGCAGAGGTAGCAGTCACTGTGGAACAGTACTTCGCGTTACCTTGTCGCGCAGATGTCGTAGCCTCGCATAAAGCGTACGATTCTGACTCATGGCGTCGCTAACGAACCTTTTTCTGGCTCGGACGTGTCGTTTGCGTCGCGCTCAGTCCTGGCGCTCCATGACTCGCTGCCCAACCCCTTTGCCCCGGGTGACTGGCCGTCGAGCCACATTTCTGTACTGGTCGTCTGGGTCTGGAACTCCGTGCTGTCTATCCAATTTCAACATTTTTTCTGCTGTGCCTCCGAGTCGGGGACAAACTGCTGGCGAGAATAATCGATATCGAGCTGAGTCGCCACTGGTCGTCCCCTGCCGCGCCGGATACTGAAAGAATGCATCTTCAACTTGTCCTTACCGGCGTTCGGCCCGCTGATTCGCTCATGGAGCTGTTCGGCCACGACGATTTAACCACGTATCATTGAATTGCCGGCTTACTGTAGGAGCAGTCATACCAGATTCCGCATTGTCTCAAATTTCAGATGTATTCATCTAGCAGAAACCGGTACATGCTGCTCTCGACAGACTCAGATGGGCGGCCAGGGACTTCATTGTGTACTCGGAGTCTGGAGCTACCTACAGTATCTCAGCGATCAGCATATGCTTCGAGTCGGTCGGAGGACCGCAAAACTCACTCTCTTGGCTTATTTCACGGAAAGTCGCAGTCGGAGGTCTGGCTGCCTCGGGCCTCGCAGCACAGCCTGAAGTTGCTGAGGTGCTCCGAGATGGAGCTGGCGGCGCAGTCGTTGCCGCCCTGGAACGCGCCGTCGAGGCTCAAGCAGCAGAATCTGCGTGTCGCCGACGTTGTTGCCGCCCCCGAAGTTGAGGCACTTGCACGCCTGCGCGGCCACGGGGAGGAGGACGAGCGCGAGCAACTTCATAGCTTCAAGTAAGACTAGGCTGATTGGGTAGTTGGTTCAGTTGAGTTTGCGGTTGTGGGATGAGGGGCTACACTGACAGATGCTGCACGGGAGGCTTTTATACCAGTGCGCACCTCGGCTGTGGACTGAGCTGGGCGCCATCCCGCGCTGCTTACGAGACCTCTACATCATTGTTTCTGCGCTGAGATATTCAACCTCAGCACCGTGGACGTTCCTTTCAGCTTCTTGGATTCGTTCAACTGCAACACCGGCTGCGCTTCCCGGCCCCCGCACACATACAAACACTATGCCGGCTCCGAGGTATATCGGTATTCTAAAACTATGCCGAGCGCGGCTCCGAGGTACATCGGTATTCTAAATGATTGTGAAGACTTTTGGCCACGGCCTCCATCACCGTGGCCACCGCAAGCACAGACCCTGAGTCTGCCGTGGACAGTGTGTCACGCCATTTGCACAGACGTCGACGGCACGTGAGTCAAGTTACGTACGTAACGCACTCTCGAGATGCAGATCCTCGTATTTCAGTGCGGCATAACATGGCCGTCGCCACCACTGGCACTATGCATTCAGATTCGATCATACATTGAACTACTAGACATTATTTCACGGTGATCCTTCGCCGCCAACGGAAATTCAATCGCACTGGTTCATGGAGATCATTGGGAATGCCCGACCTGGAGGCCTCTCACCCTCTGCCCAAGACAGTGAGGGGAACGATTGTCGGAGCGAAGTCTGGCAACGTACGGCTCACGCTCAGGCGCCACTTTGATGATGTCTCATTCCGTGCAGAATCACGACATAACCGGATCCTGAC
Organism: Auricularia sp. M12; assembly: GCA_037042885.1. Classification (NCBI taxonomy): domain Eukaryota; kingdom Fungi; phylum Basidiomycota; class Agaricomycetes; order Auriculariales; family Auriculariaceae; genus Auricularia; species Auricularia sp. M12. Next base: position 3,970,327 of record CM073210.1, on the reverse strand, counting down.
CGTTTCGTGCTCCTCGTTGCGAACGTCGTGCGGCAAACGCACGCTCATCTGCCCGTGCCAGTTGCCGAACATACTTAACGCAGCGGGGTCTCTAAGGCCGGTGACCAAGAGACCTTGAGGACGCAGGCGTTCACGTGAGAATCACTGAGTATGAGACTTTCTTTCGCGCCAACATTTACAGTGGTAAGCGCCCGCTCGAAATGAATAAATAAAGTATTGGATTGAGCGCCCCGAGCGGAAGACGGCGTGGAAGGTTGTTGGCGGGAGCGCCGCATAATCAAGTGTAGACGTTGATGCGCGCAATGTCCCAGTACGCGTCCTTGTAGGCATCCGGGTTGTTGTTGACAGTCTCGATGCACTTCTCCATGCCGCCCGGGAACACGTTTCCCGCCCAGTCTCCACCTATCCAACCCACACAATTAGCCTTTGAAACAGCAGCGCGCGAGAAGAAAAGTCGAGTATCTCTCACAGAACGTCAAGTTGATAACAACATTATTCGGGCCAAACTTGCTGTCGATCGGGCACGAGTCGCTGACGAACAGCGCGTGCGGCGGGCCCCAAGTGTCCGGGTTGATTTCCGCGAGTTCGTCGTGCACCTCCTTTGGAACGCTCGCGTCCGCCTTGCTCCAGAACCACACCTTGATAAAGCTGCTGGTGCGCTCCGCCGCCCAGTAGCCGCCGCCGTTCTGGTTGAAGCTCGGTCCGAACGAACGGTCGTCGGCGGTCTGCACGCCGCAGCCGGCGTTGCCGGGCACCAGCCCGTCGCAGTCCAGAGAGATCGGCTGGCCCTTCATGTCGCGCCCGCTGGCGGGCTGCGTGCACCCCGGCGAGGTGTGTAGCGAGGAGAGGTTCGGCGTCACGTCGTTCACGCCCTGCCGGCAGCATGAGCATCTTTCCGGGCGCACAGGCAAAGGAGACATACCTCGATGATGTCGAGCTCGCCCTGGTACGGCCAGTCTGCGCCAAACTCCCAGAACGCCGGCTGGCGCCTCACCGTCAGATCCAGATCCCAGCAGCAACGGCGCGGATGGACGGACCCAGGTGCCCGGGCCCTGCGGCATGTGGCGCGCGGCCATAATGATCACGTGCGTCGTGTACGCCGCCTTGCTCGTGATGCGCACGCTCTTGCGTCCGCGCGCGTTGCCCGCGACCGTGCTCCTTGCGTCTCCGCGCAGTATGAACTTGTTCTCGCCCGGGACAGCGAGCTCGAGCTGCCTCGCCTCGTCCATGTTCACATAGCTGCCAGTCCAGTCAGAATGCGGGAATGGAATGGAGGAAAGACGCACTCGACGCGGCCGTGCGTCGGGTCGTCGAACGTGTTGAAGTCGAAGGCCGTGAAGAAACCGTCGCCCACGATCCGGTCCTTCATCCTGTACTTGACCTCGCGCGCGGCGAGCGTACCGTTGCCGGCCTGGGGCGTTGCACCCACCGCCAGCGCGCCGAGCGCACTGGCGAGGAACACAGACGACTTGAGCGCGCGCACCATGGTGTCCGAAAAGAGTGCAAAAGGGCTGGAGTGAAAGACGAAAGCCAGAGGCGAATGGTAAGAAGGTAAACGACGCAGCCGTGCAGGAACCTTCCCGCTATTTGAGCTGGGGCTGCACGGAACGTCTTGGCATACGTGAGATTCAGAAGCGTGAACGTGCACGGGACCTGCCACACTATCTGTGACGACACGTTGCAACGCGGGCTCCAGTCGCACATTTGCGTGCTCAATCCGGCACGATCCACTCGCGGGCGAACGCGTAAGCGACGAGGAAAATGTCCAGTATGTATGCCCTATTCATGCAAGAGAGACCCATTCCAAAGAACCGAGGGAGAGTTATCGCACCTTTGCATCAAGACTGCGCAGTCTGGCTTTCGCTTCGGCTCCGGCACGGAAAGACGCAAGGCAGTACACGAAGGAATGAAGAAAGGAAGTGTTCGCCTGATAATCATATACTCTGAGACAGCATGCTTTGCGAACTGACGAATATGTGCTGGCTAGGAGTGAAAGCGCGGCGTTGAGATAGGCGTTGAGAGCGGAAATCGAGTGCGGCCCCGGTTTATCGGGCAGGTAAAACAAGAAAGGCGCAAGCAGAAGTCATGTGCGTATGCAATGAACGTGCTAGCAGCTGTGACGACGATTCGTGATAATCGAACGAGGTTTTTCGGAGATGCTCTGCTCAAGATTCGAGCCGATGTCCGAGATTGGCGGATACGGCACTGCTAGAGCCATTCGGAACAGGACGAACGTCGCCTTGACGACGGCCTTTATGGTTGGAAAGAGTGTGAAGTCAATTGCGACTGTCGAGGTCCATCAGGAGTCGGGACCAGCACCACCAAGTCAGGACGGTAGCAAGCAAAGCACAAGCCAAGTCCAGATAAAGCTAGACAGAGCACAGCGAGCGCCACAGCAGCCCATAGAAATATGAGGCACTCTTTGATAACTGAGGCTGCGCTCGCGCTTGAATGGGCGTGTTTGGCCCGGGAAGATAGACGATTTGAGATCGGGGTCAGATACAATACAAAGTCCGCCAGCGCTTCCTTAGCGATCGGGCCGGTCACCGAGTATCCCGGGATACTAAGGTTATTACCAGATCCTCACCGCACCCTGCGACCTAACAGCCGCAGAGCAAAAATCATAAAGATGTGTAGGTGACCTAGTGCTGTAGCATAACACAATTGCTGCGAAGGAACATGATGTGTCCTGCGAACAACAACCAAAATCAGCTATATACCCCTCTCTTCTCCAGATATTGACTCTCAGAGCCAACTCGTATTGAAACCGTTCGAGTAACCAAACCTCAAGCCGCCGTCTCTATTCATGTATACTCATACGCGGCCTTGTGCGGCGCAATCTTCTGGTGTACCTCCTGGACCAACGCCGTCTACACCATCCGAGTCCCCATCGTCAGAAAACACTCCAACTCTGCCACACAGTGAGCTTCTAGCGTACCATGGCATCTGTCCCCCGCATGTGCAGCGTGTCGCCAAAGTCGTTGACGAACGGCTCGCTTGATGGAATCCGATTCGCGTCAGCATCGTTTATACTGGGCAAAGACACTCGTATTACCTGAGCGCAAACATGTCGACGCGCGCGCCGCCAGCGGCCTCGAAGTGCGCAGCGGCAGTGGTGTCGTACAGCCGCGTGCGGAAGCTTGACGCCGCGTCGAGCCCTGCGCGAAGAAAGCAATCGTCCTCGTCAGCGATCTGCACCGAGCGCGATAGCGTTTCGCTTGAGAAACTCACAAGCATTCCGTGGCGCAGCGACCCTCCTACTGATCCTTGCGGGGGCACCGATCCACACCACCTTGGCGCGCCTGAGCCCAGGGCATGCGTCTGGCGAGAGGCGGCGGGAAATAGACGCTGTGAGCGCGGACCAGTCGCGCAGCGGCCATTGTCGCGCGTGGTCCGCTTCGGCGGGGATCTTGAATGCGTTGTGCTGCCCGCCGCCGATAACCTGTGTCAATGTGAGATGAGTGACGGGTAACGGAAGGCGGGAGAGGACGGGTGAGGAAGGAGACGCACGATCGTGTCGTATATTTTCACGACGCTGCAGTTAAGCGTGATGCGGTCCTCGAGAAGGACTGATTCCCACACAACTACACCGAGATGGCTTATCAGCGTTCGTTCCCCATCTCAAACTGATATGAGAACCCACAGTCAAGTTTGACAGGCCCGATGCGCTCACTCTTGATCAGGCCCTTCATCGCGGGCTGCAACCCTATCAGATTCGCATTGCGGACACGGAAAATAAAAAACGTACAGCCAGTGTAAAATTGGTCCAGTCGCCGCGATATGCGTACACCTACAAGTCATCCGCCGCGTCATCAACGTCATCAACGAGACCGGAAGGATGAAGGATTACCGCACCAGCAGATCATATGCATATCTTGTATGCGAGTCGCCCAGAAACAGAATATTGCGCGGCTGAAAGCCCTGCAACCGGGGCGCGCCATACCTCAGCGCTGACCGTTCGCATCCCATTAGCAACAAATCCAGCGATGAGACAAGTTTTAGAGCGACGTACGGTTGGACCACCTGCATCCAGTAGGTTGGAATACGAAGCCCTGGAAGATGGAGCCATATGGCTCGGTCTGGTGTGTGCGGAGGTATACACCTTCCGTCGCCCATTAGCCTGCGCGCTCGCCTTCACGATATAAGCCGCCACACACCATCAGTCGCTCCCCATTCGCTGCACTCCGGCAAACTCGCAAGGTATGCCGCCTGTGCAGGCGAGCGCCACGCGGGGTCGCTCGCCATCGCCACACTAGGAGGACACATCCCATTCCCCGCGGCCATCCCATTTCGCCTCAAATTGGATGCTGGGGAGAGGGGGTAGATCATCTGGTACGCGTTCGCGAGCACTGGCCGCGCGAGGTCGTACTGCGTCGCCAGGTCCTCGGTCTCCAGTGCGGCACGGTAATCCTATGCGCCGCAAAAGGCGGTGGTGTCAGTGCTGGTGGGCACGGCGGAAGCGGAAGGGGCGGAAGACGTACTTGGTATGTCCACCAGATGGAGAGGTTGAACGGTGCGCCGGAGGCAAGGCGGAAGGGATAACGGTAGACGCAGCGGCCCAGGTACTAGCAAAGCGCACGAGCCGTGAAGCTCAACTAGAGATTGAATGCAGAGATGAAAGAAAAAGACGCACTTGGACATCAACCTCTGCGCCCCAGCGCTGCTCGCCGTCGAAGTCAATATGGAAGAAGTCCGGCCCTTTCGCGCGCAAGAGGACATTCGATTCCGGCTACAGTGAGAGTGAAAAAAGTGCGTTGTTAAGAAAGGCTAACAAAAGGAATGGACGCACATCGAGAGAAGGAACGATAGCTTCACTCGCTGCGCACGCCGCCGCGTCCGTGCGCTCAATCTGGAGCCACCCATGGTTGACTGTGCGGCTCGAGAGACACAGCTGCACGGTAAGCGCGCCGTTCAGCTCCGCATGCGCATCCAGGGACCTGCGCCCGCGCAATTAGCTCCGTTAACCCGGTACGACTGGAAGATCCTGCGAGACTAACCTGCAAACAGGACGGTACACATTTTCCTTCCTATCAAACGGCGCGAGCGGGTCTGGGCACGCTGGGCCCGATTCGGACGACCGCGAGCCAAACGCGAATGTAGTGGTGTATGGCCCGGCCTCAGATGACGACGAGAGGAAGAGGGCGAAGAGGACGACGCCGCAGAGCGCAAAGGCTAGCAGGCTGTGCACGCGCCGCATTTTGGAGAGCGCGGAGAGTGCCATGCGCGGGTGGGAGAAAAGGAGGAGGTGAGCCAACTTAAAGTGACTGCGCTGGATTTGTCGACAAGGACGTCAGCTCGTGACACATATGCGTCTCCGATGTATATCAGCAGCGTTTGAGCACTACGCTTCAAGCCCAACACTAAGAGGCAGGCGTGAGGAACAAGTTCGTCATCATTTATCGGGGATCCTGGAGTCGTCCGAGCGTTTGGAAAGCAACACAAAAAGCGCACGAAAGCACGTGTATGGTAAGACGCAGCAAGAGATCATTTCGCCAACAGGATGCCTTCCACAGCAGCAACATCGCCATCAATATCGAGCCACTCCCGCACGCGCAACTCCAAATCCGCAAGGCCCATCTGGCAGCACTTGCCGCAGAGCTCGGCGCGAAGGGTCGGCAGCGAGCGCAGCAGGACCTCGGGCGGGAACGGCGCCTCTTCGGCAGGCAGGGAATGCAAGCGCGTGAGCTCGCGCCGGAAGATGTCCCCGCACTCCGCGTGGGAATCAGCGTCGACTGCGTGCCCTTCCATATGCAAGTCAACGTCGCCATCAAGTATAAGCCCAATACGCCGCGCGATAAGGATGTCCCGCGCCTGCGCGACGCGACTGAGCAGCTCCGGGCCGAGCTCGACAGGCAGAGGCAAGCGGACACGAGAGAATTCGACGAGCGGAGGAAGCACCCATTCAGAAATGTCGCATTCCTTTGCAAGTCTGAGTACGTCAAGCGGCGGGAGGGTGTGGCACGGCTGCGAGAGCGTAGAGATGGCGAAGGCGCGGATGCTCGGACAACCGTAGAGTGTTGCGGCGCGCAGCATGTGGACTAGAGACGCAGTGCTGAACTCAGGATAAGGCAGCCTGTTCTTCCGATGAGACGGGGTAATTAGGACCTGAAATGGAATACGAACGAGATGTAAACGGCTGATAGCAACGCCTCAAATGCGTCCGCCGAAACATCGCTCAGAATCATGGGATCTTCTTCAGTTCCGAGCCCTTCACCGGGAGGTGGCCGCTCGAAAATGGCCGTGAATCTTAGGCCGGTCCGTGCAAGCAACGACTTGTGGACTTTGAACATAACAGTCTGAACCTGCATTCGTTCGTTAGCCGCCAAGTTTGAAAGCGCAGGCATACGATTCGACGAACCAGAAATACAACACTTCCATCGTCGTACCAGAACTTAGGATGCATTCGTGTACCTGACGGCCGTCTTCGCACGGGCGCAGCAAACGGACTAGGTGGTAAAAGAGCAATCGACGACTTTCTGACATGGCCAGAAGGGCTCGCACTCTTCTCATACGATCCCTTGAAAAGAGCAAGCGTCTGGAAAGTCGCGGTCATTGTGTTCACAGACGTGAACGACAAGGCGTGCAAAACACGAGGCGGAAGAAGCGGATCAAGTCGCGCGCGACTTCGAGCTCCGCTGGTGCGCAGCTTGCTGCGGGCCCCGTCTTTTCTTTCGGTCTCTTGGTTCTGTCTCGCATTCCTGCTCAGAGCTGGACAAGTTGCAGCGAGTTGCGCAATGTATTCTGAAGACAAATCGATATCACAGAAACGCTCAGCACACCCGCTCAGCTGCACGCGGCGTACGCGTCCTCATTGTTCTCCTCGACCTCGCCAATGGGCCTGGGCGGCAGTCCCATAGCGTGGAAAAGCGCACTAATAGCCTTCCCGAACCTCCTTGGGCCGGGCTCCTCGGCGGGCTTGAGGTGCGAAAGGACTTGGAGACTGTCGAACGATGGCAGGTCGTCAACGGTGCACGCGTTGTTGCGCGGCGCGCGACCAGGAATCAGGCACTCTGGGAGCGCGGCGACGTTCACCGGTGGCGACACCTCCTGAGACTGCGCATCGGTCAGTGACAAAGTTTTGGTCTCGCAAAGCACGACCGCGTACCCTGGCATCGGCGGGCAACTCTAGCCCCATCTCAGCGAGGATGCTGAACGGTCTCCTATGCGCGACATGCTCCGTCTGGTCCCACGCGTGAACAGGCTGCGGCTTTGCGTACGGCGGCATGGGCTCGGGCACGAGAGGCGCGAGGATGCGCTGCAGCTCTTCCTTCGTGAGTGACGTCGACGCCGTGAGCGCCGCGGAGAGGTCGGCGAGGTCGGCGAGATCGTGCACGCTGTCGGAGACGAGCCGCATCATGCTGTCCAGGCTCGCGCTGGGCTCGACGTTCTTGAACAGCGCTGCGCTGGCCGACTTCCACGAGGACAGCGAATCGAAGCTCTGCACGTCGCGTGAGCTGCGGGACAGGGGACAAGGGAGCGGCAGCAGCGTACCTCGCCGAGCTCTTGTTCGAGCATCGACATCAGCGTAGAGTTGCCGATGGACGGCGAGCTCGCCAGGGCGAGTGCACCCCAGGACGTGCCGGTAGTCAGAAACTTCGCGGAGGCAGGTCAGCCACTCGTCGAAGCCCGCCGCTTGGCCCTTACCGGCATCTCAACGACAGATTGCTCCATGGCAGAACTGGCATGCGACAAGGTAGACATTGCGAGAGGTACGTATGTCGGGGTGATAAAGACAAACGAAGGCGAGAGGCCCCGTTAGCAAATGCGAGGGCTGGGGAGGGTCGCGGTAGGAAGTCAAGAGGTATGCTAGGAGCCGTGTCGGGTCGGGAAGCATTCGGAAGTTAATTCCCCTGTTTTCCTGAAATGACGCAGGATGTGCACAAAGGACGAGATCAAACGTGAGAATGGAATGAACGGCAATATCGAACCAGCAGAGAAATGCTCACGAGCTCGGCAGTACCATGAAGCTCGATCGTGAAAGCGGACTCGGTACAATGGCGGACTTTGTACCGTGACAAGGTATGTTGACATCTTTACTCTCCAGCTCTCGAACGCGCTATCAGACAGGGAACGTGCGCCCCACCGACCTGTGTAACACTGAAGAGGCATATGGGGCCACGGGCGCTGACTGCCAGCGCGCTGTCTCGTGAGTACATCATAGGCCGTCGCTTTGCTGGTGCTGCCAGCACTAATAAGGTGTTGCTTCAGATTATACCCCTTTTAGTTGTTAACGAGGCCATTTGGGAGCCCCTTTTTACCTGCCAATGCTCTTTGCGACACTAGTCTGATTATGAGCGGAGCACGTGGCAGACACGTGGCATGTGTGCCAGCCGCGCGGCATCACCACTCTGGAGTGTTGATAGGTAATGCCCTTCGCCAAGGTATCTATGCTTCTGTCGTTGCTTGTTGGTACGACCAGCACTTATTGTGTCTTTCTTGATCCTATGACCAGGCTTTTTCAGTTCCAGGACAAAATACGTCTTCTCCCGGTCATAGTTCTTGCATAAGTCTGTGAGTCTTTTTCAGATATCAGATCACAGACCGAGACCCGTACCGATTGCGCAGATCCACGATCAATATACGTTGCAGGCGCTGATTGCGTGTCCCCACCCGATTGTAAGGCCAAGCGGCCATGAGTGAATAGTGAAAACCAATAAAGTCATTACTCACCGATGGCTTTGGGCCTTGAGACAATATTGAGAGCTGCTTGAGCTTGCTTCTCACTCAGGAATGAATGGGAATTGGCTCTGTTAAGCAGACTGAGGAGCTCAGAGTCCTAGGATACAGATATTTATACTAAAAATACAGGTAGAGTCATGGATTGTGCTCTGACTCGGGCTCCATAATTATCCCGGTCATTCTATGACTTGGGATAGCTCCTGCCGGGCGTACTCGTCATATCCCGCACTCTAACGAGGCGGGATAGTCGGTACCGGCGGCAGGAGACTGACTGCGGCGGCGCGCTATCCTGCCGCCGGGGTATACGCGCCGCTACGGCATCCTCGACTCCTCGGTCCCGAGCTATCCGCAGCTCGAGGGACGCGCGTCTCGACCCGACGGGCAGACGCGCGTAGTCGGCCGGCTTGCGATCCAGAACCAGGCCTTCGCGGCGAGGCCGCATCATTGGGCCGAGCCGCAAGCTATCTCTACCACTGGCTCTTTGGCCCAGTGGTTAAAGTGCTTGATGTGACTATCTGGTACCCGTGTTCAATCCTGAGCTGTGGTTGTTTTTTATTGCAATCCTAAATAGATTCTTGTTACAATCATCTCCTTCCTAGTTCTCAATTCCGAGAGACTAGAAGGACATGAGTAACAGCGGCAAGGTGAGAGCGGACGTTACATACGCCCTCCGAAGCTGGTATAGCGGCTTCTAAATTGAGCCGCTCGAGCCGCTGCCGCTGGCGACAATGGACGGGTCGACGACCTCGCCCTCCTCTGGCTCGTACGGCGGGGAGACCGGCGATAGTTCACGGGTGAGCTGCGAGGCAAGCTCAGCGGCCTCGCGGTCGACAACGATGCGGCCAAGCACGACGGCTATGGGGTCCTCGACGTCCTCGGCGAGGGTGACAGGCGGGCGCATGTAGGGCGCCGCAGCTCGAGCGGCGGCGGCGATGAGGGTTCCAGTACGGACGGGACCCTTCTTGCCGCGCTTGCGATTGAGCTCGGCGGTTTCAGCGAGCTCGGCGTGGCGCTTTGTAACCTCGCGAATAAAGCACAGATTGTTGTGCGCGACACGTGTGGAGTCGTCGACGTCGTGCCTGATGGCCTTTACTTCTTTCTCCATGTCCAGCACGCGCTGGTACATGACGGCAAAGCGGCGATCGAATTCTCCGACGACCTATGCGCGTGATGAACGGAAATCGAATAGGGAGAATACCCGCGGCTTACACGGGCTGAAACAGTGTCTGGCGTCGCAAAGCCGACCTTGGCCAGCTCCTTGCTGACTGCCTTCGACACGTCGTCCGGGTTGGCTGGGCGGATCGTTCGAACGAATTTGTCGACCTTGTCGACGGCTGTCGCGATCCCGGACGTCTGGGACGTCAACGCGATCCGGAGATCGGCCACAGCGTCCTTCGTCTTGTCGCTAGAGGCTGCTGCGCGTTCGCTGCGCAGGAAAGTCTCGTTAGTCGACGAGTACAATCCTGCGAGTGTCGGGCGTAGCACGTCGGCTAGCTCCGACGCGACGCGCCCAGAGTGATACGGGTCGAGCACGATAGCTCGACCCGAATCGTAAATTGCGGACGCTGTCGGGGCGTAATTGGTTCCTGTGCCGGGATTGACATTGAAATTCTGTCAGTAAACGTCCGAGGAGGCCCACCCAACCCTCCTCCTGGGAGGTTCGTGGTCGGGCGAGTATTAGCGGGCGTGGATCCGATGTCGGAATTCTGCGCTGGCGCTGTTCCCGCCCGCTGAGGTCGTCTCAGTCAAAGAAAGCGTGAAGTGGCGCAAACGAACGCACCGGTCCGGTAGGGGTAACGCGGCCATTGCGCGGCGCGAGACGGGGATCCTGGGGAGCGGCGGCATAGGTGGGAGCAGTGGCCATAGGCGTGGATTGGGGTGTACGGGTGTGAGATGCTGTTGAGGCGGTCAACTTGCGATAGGGAGAAAATAGAGCAATTGCTCCCCTTATAAACATTTGAGGAGGGCCGTATGGTCCTCCTATCCTTCCTGACGACCCTGAGGGCGCGCGTGCTTCGTGCGACGCGTCCTGACTGGCTGTATGCACTGGGAAACGGTTCCCAGTGCCGTTGATTCAAAGTCGGTCCCGCGACCCTGCATGATCCCGTCAGGGATCATTACTCGCGGGTGTCGTTCGGAGGCACAGCCGTACCTACTGGCAGGTCACGGGGTTTCTCCACCCCCATGGCCTGGAGATAAGCCTCGAGCGCCGCGAGATGCTTCACCTCGCGGATTCGCTCCCAGCTCGTCTGTCCTGTATTCCATTTCACTTCGAATAAGAGTTCTCGTCCCTTGCCATAGTGATTAGTGATTTCCGAAACGGTCCACTCGTCGGGAGACGGACCAAATCCGGGTAGGTGACCGAGTTGACGGCCCGGGAAACGTATGTCGTCGTTGATCACGTGTGGCCGGAGAAGAGACGCGTGGAATGCGTTATGGATGCCGCGAGCGCGCAGCTCTTGCGGCAGATCGAGTTCAAATGTCGTATCACGTACGATGGCCCGCGTAATCTTGTAAGGACCGATGTACTTCGGCGCGAGCTTTCGCGACGCACCTTTCGGCAGACTGAGATTCTTCGTGGCGAGGTAGACCCAGTCTCCCTCGCCGAACGGAGTCACACGGCGGTGCTTGTTGGCCTGCCGGGTCTGTCGCACGCGCGCGTCAATGATGGAGTCATGCGCCTGCATGATGGCATCCTTCATCATGCGCGCGAACTTGATAACGCCGGGATATGGTGAGCTCGCGTTCCACTTGAGAGCGCGAGGCAACGCACCATAGTTGAGGAAGAATGGGGAGAACCCCGTGGTCTCTGAAACCGCGGAGTTCATCGCAAATTCGATGGCGGGTAAGCGCTTCGCCCAGTCGGACGGATTTGCGAGAGCGCATGTGCGCAACATTTGCACCATCGTGCGATTAGCGCGTTCCGTCGACCCGTCAGTCTCCGGGTGATAAGCTGAAGACATCCTGAGGTCGATGCCAATCAGATCGTGTAAGTTGCGCCAGAATATGCTGGTAAACAGGGAGTCGCGGTCACTCACGATTCGCTCAGGGAGACCGTGCAGCTTGTAGACATGCTCGAATATGAGCTCGGCGACGTCAGTTGCCTTATAAGTTGACTGTGTGGGCACGAGGTGAACCATCGACGTGAGATGATCGATGATTACACACACCATGTCGAAACGACCGAGTCTCGTGAATGAATCGGGCAGAGGCCCGACGAAGTCGACTCCAATAGACTGCCAGGGCCGTGATGGCACTGGCAGTGTCTTGAGCTTTCCCAGAGGCTGCTGGCTGTTGGCCCTATTCAAGGCACAGACACTGCAGCTTCTGCAGAATAATTCAACGTCGCGGCGCATATCGCGCCACCAGAAAACAGTACGAACGTACTGTAAAGTTTTACTCGCGCTGAGATGCGCGAGTATCGAGTGTGCTTGAGAAATAATGATTTCGCGTACTGAGCGTCCCTGATGCAAGCAATCAGGAACGCAGATAAGCGATTCTTCGTCGGTGATCATTTGCATGATCCCGTTCTCGATTCGGAAATTTCGATAATCTTGAGGATTCTCGGTGATAATCTTGAAAAATTTATCGTTCCGGTACTCGTCCTCGAAAGCGGCGGGTACATTGAGCTGCGGCTCTGCGGCCTTCAGCACCGACGCTATGTCAGCGAGACGGTAGTCAAGAGGCGGTTCGGCTGTTTCCGCATCTTGTCCTAACACATCCCCCGAGGCGCGCGACGGCGAGACGTTCGCCGGCGACCGCGCGTCCTCTCCGACTTCTTCTTCCTCGCCACGGTCGCGCCCTCCGCTGGGCTGCGCGGACTCCAGCACGCGGGGCGGGTCCGCATTCGCGGGTTCGTTCGTCGTCAACGCATCGGGCGCGGCTTCATTCGAGGCCGCGTCAGGCGTGTTTGCATTCGCAGGCGCGCCGTCGTCCTTTCCACGTCGAGGAGTACGCCGACCTTGGATCAAACTCGCCCAGGCCGGCGGGCCTGTCTTCGCCCCAAGTCGCGCAGACCGTCGGACGGCATCGTTTAAAGGTGCGTCCACTTTCGTATCACCTTTGTTATGACTAGCTGCCTGTTGCTGACCTTCCGTATCACCTTTGTTACGTCTATCAGGGGAGTCTTGACGCTTGACCGTCGCGGCGAAGCTGGCAAGAGCTTCTCGACCTGTCAGTACCGGCGCCGACAACCAGCGCGACGCGCGCGCCCTCCAGGTAAGTCCCACGGCGTTGGCTTGCAGCGCGGGTTCGTCGTTCTTATCGTCCTCTTCGTAGACGTGTTCACTGGGGGCCCGTACAGTCCCTGTACCGTCCTCGCTGTACAGTCTGGACAACGCGTCGGCGAACTTGTTCGTCTCGCCGGGGATATACATAACTTCGAAATCGAACTCATTTAGTACGTCTAGCCATCGACTCTGCCGCGAGGACAAGGACCGTTGGCTCATGAAATACTGCAGGGCTTTATGGTCGGTACAGATGCGGAATCGCGCACCGTGCAACATCCCGCGGAAGCGCTTCAGCGATTCGACGATCGCGAGCAGCTCGAGTTCGTGCACGGGGTAGTTCTGCTGAGCGGGATTGAACTTCCCGCTCCAGAACGCGCATACCTTGGCTGTCGCGAGGTCGTCGCCTTGGCTAATGTAGCCACTTCCGCCCGTCAAGCAGGCATCGGTGACCAGGTTGATCCACGGTGCGTCTTTATCGTAGTTTATTGCGACTCGATGCTGATCGCGGTGTTCAGCTACAATTTTGCGTATATCGTCGAACGCGCGCTGTTCGGTCGCGCCCCATCGCCAAGGCCGATTCACGCCAGTCAACGGCGTCAGGACACCCATCGGGATTCGGATACCGGCGCAGTCTGGGGCGAGGAAACCCACAGCGCCAAGGAAGCTCTGGAGAAGTGCCCGGCTTGTGGGCACCTTCCAGTTAGCGACCGAATCGACTTTATGTGGGTCCATTCGGATCCCATGCTCGTCGATTATATGTCCTAGGATATTGATTTCTGTCGCGAATAGTTGCATTTTGTCCGCGCTCAAATAGAATTTGTTTTCGCGCAGAATCTTGAATACCGTGCGGATGTGTTCGACGTGCTCCTCGAGAGTATAAGAGTAAATAATGATGTCGTCAAGGTAGACGTCCATCCACACGCCCAAATGCTCTGAGAAGATGTGATTCATTAGCATCTGGTATGTTGCTGATCCGTTGCAGTCGCCGATTTGGAGAACTAAACTCTCCATCGTCCCGTCAGGTGTATTGAACAGAGTGCGGCTAACGTGCTCGGGCACGACGCGGATTTGTTCATAGGCGTCTTTGCCGTCTATGAGACTTCTCCACGGTCGCCGTACTACGCTCCTGAGAATCGTATCAATGTCCGGTAGTGGCGTCGCGATTTTCAGCGTATTCTCGTTCTGCGCGCGCTTGTCTACAACAGTGCGCATGCGCAGAACGCCGTCCCCTTTCGGCGGCTTCGGGATGATGAGCAGCGGCGTGCAGCTCGTCCCCGAGGCAAGCCGCCAGCGTCCAGTCGCGAGGTATGCATTCTTTTTCTCCGTCCACAGGCTTCTCATCGCCTCCGGACAGCGCGACGGACGCCATGGATATATTTTCTTCTCGTCGATGAGAGGAATCGTATGGTTAATCGCGCGCAGCGGCGGGAGCTCGGTGAGCCACGCATCCTTGCAGAGGTCTTCTGCCTCTTTCTTCAGTTGCTGACGCAGTGTCTCTAGTCGCTCCTCATTGATGATCGCGGCCGCGGCGGATAATGAGAACGCCTCAGAGCCTTGTATCGGCTCCGGCTTCGCGCTTCCGATTACCACACGCGTCGGGTTGAGTCCAATGGCAACGGAATGCTGCCACATAAAGGGAGTACCTAGAATAAGGTCGTAGTTGTCAAGGTTAGCCACGTCAAATCGTTTCTCGCAGTCTATGTCCTGATACTTGAACTGCGCAGATACTTCGACATTGATTTTCGATCGTGAACCCTTGACCGCGAGTTGCACTGGGATTGGTCGCTCCAGCGCTTTGACCTTGAGCTTGAGCTGGTCTACCAGCGTCGTGGACATGAAATCCGCGAGGGAACCTGAATCGATTAAAACGCGAACGACCCGACCTTGTACATGCGCTTCAACTACTACCGGCCGAGGTACCATCCGGGATACACTTCTGAACCGCATAGCTGTTCGCTCCAGCGGTTCAGATGGTACCGGCTTCCTCACACCACTACTACCCGCTCGCCCCGCGCCGACTGGACGCGAGGAACTCACGGTAATCGCGTGACACGCGATCCCGCTGCGGGAGAAATGGTCAGCGCGAGTAGTAGAGGGCAACGGCGCAGTACTCACTGGTTCCACAGTCGAGTGGATTTCAGCGCGGTGCAGAACCGCGGGTATGCTTATCCCCGCGGCTGCGATCTCGGGTGTCACGCGGTAATCGAGCCGCGTCTCCAAATCGCGGACAAAGGTCTGTCCGCGGCTGCGCATGATCACATAGCGCTGATTGTCGACTCCCAGCTGGTGCGCCTGCTCGTTTGACATTAGCCGGAACTCGCCATTGAGGAAGACCACTGCGTGATCAGGTGAGTAGTCCGGGTTCTGCTCGTTCGGAATACTGAGATCGCGCAGACTTGCGATCGTTGGTCCGTCGTAGCCTGCGTGTCTTTCGACATGACGGCGTACGATCGCAGAAACTCGCAGATCTCCTGCGAGGAAATCGTCGCGGTACACCTCGTACGCGTCGCCAGTACCCCAATCGTTCACGACGAACGAATTATTCTCCTCGTCGTAGTTGACGGTGAACCGGCGATCGACGTGCATCTTGATGGTGCCGTCCAGCGAGGTGAGATTTCCAAAGTAGCTTTTGAATTTACCAAGTAACACCTCCTCGACGATGTAGGGCTTGGCGTAGGCGAGCTCGTGCTCGCTCTCGGGGTGCTCTATCATTAGACGCATCCCCGCGAGCTGCAGGGCGTTCTCGTCGCTATATTCTCGCTCATCGTAGGGGATATCATCTTGAAGATCGATCCGGTGAGCACGAATGGTCTTGATCTTTGGCGTGGGTGGTTTGCTGACGCGCGCAGCGCTTGAATGTAATACTGCAGGTCTGCGTGCCTGCATCCGCGTTGGGCAATTCCGACTGAAATGCCCCTCGCTTTTGCAGATGAAGCATTTTCCCTCCGCCTGCAATCGCGCTTTCTCCTCGGCGCTGAGAGCATCGCGGCGCACGAATTGTCCGTCACGCGACCGTGGGGGGCCCGTGGTTGAACCTCCTCTCGCTCCTCCGCGGCCGTTGGATCCTCTGAACCCACCGCGGCCGCGACTGGACTGGAACCCGACAGCGTTGCTGCGGATCCAGGTCTTTGGTCGAGAAGTAGGTCGTTCGACGGCGAGACTCGCGTTCTGAACGCGCTGACGCCAGTGTGTAGCAGAGCTCGCTGCTGTGCGACCATGGACGCGGTCCGAGGTGTGCATATGGCGGTCAGCACCAGCGCGTGCACGTTCGCCTTTCTCAAACTGTTCCGCGGCAGTCACCAGCTGGTCGAATGAGCTCTCGTCGATGTTGAACCCGTAATCGAACCATTTAGACCGTATGTAGCTATGCACACCTTCCCATAACACTTGGATAAGCTGACGCTCTCCAATGTCAGGGAACCGGCGCGCAAGTACTTGGATATCGCGCGCGAACTCGCGCACATCCCTCTGGCCTTGAGTCGACTGCGCGAAACGCTTGCGCAGCATGAGCTTGAAGTCCGAAGGGAAACAGTGGTCGAATAGTTCATTGAAGAACTTTCGCATTGTCCATTTCTCCTCGGACAACACGATGTTGCTCATGAACCAGCGTAGGGCCTTCTCCGAAAGGAAGCTTGACATCATGGGGATTGCCCACTTGGTACGCACACCATTCAGCCGTTTCCAGAGGTCGACCTCATAGCACCATTGGTCGTAGATGTCAACGTCCGCGCGTCCATCGTAGACACGCGGTTGCTTGATTTTCATTTGTGAGACGAGTTTGCGGCGCGCGCGCAAGTCGTCTTCGTTGTCGTCCGACTCGCTCCCAGAGTCATCTCCGGGATCGCCATCTCCAGGCTCTCCGCCAGCAGGCGGAGTTGGGTCAGAACTGCCAGGCGGCGGAGGCGATCCTCCTCGCCAGCCGTCGCCGCCCGGAAAACCACCTCCCGGTGGTCCTCCTCCTCCTCCTCCTCCATTCCCACCCGGTCCCCCTCCGCCGTTCCCGCCACCATGCCCATTTCCCGCTGGGTCAGGGCTCGATGGCGTTGGAGTAGGCGGCGTGTCACTGGGTCCGTTCGGCGGTCCAGCCGGCGGCTTCCCAGTTCCAGGAGGTCCGCGGCGAGCATCCCGCTCGCCGTGCGGTGCTCCAGTCGCAGGGGCGGACGAATCGAGCGCAGTTGGGGTTGATCTTCCCCAGCTCTGCTGATTTGTTCGCACCTGTACGGGGTCCTTGGTGAGATTCATCGCAAGAGGAAATGGACGAGCAGTTCTTACCTTATTTCTTGCTGACCGGCTGCTGACAGGGTACGCGAGATCGCCAGAGTCGGACGATTCACTTTGAAAGAAAGTGGATCGGACTGGAGCGCCACCACTGAGTGCTCCGGGCAAGCCTCCAGCTTCCGAGTAATACCCACCCGGCGGCGCAGCTCTTGCTCGCGGCGTCTCCGGGTTGGCATTGTGCACAGTAATGCTGCGCACCATTCCTCCCGGTGGGAAAGGTACGTTCTTGCTCTGGGGAACAGGTGTAGTTTTTACTGACGCTTTCCCCCAGATCGGGATTCCCTGGCTGGATTGTGACTTGAGTACGTCCGTTTTCGCCTGCACAACACCGTGCTGTTGCTGCGCAGTCGAGGCGAGCGACGAGCTTGCCTTCGTCCGCCGCAGGATACCCGGCGTAACCGGTGCTGGGTCGGATTGATACGACGGCAGCGGCGACGACGAGTCGGCAAAGGAGAACCGAACTGACTTAGGCGTGGAGGTCGCTGTGGGTCTCTCCAGCGGGTCCACGCCTTTGCCTTTTCCCGGGCGTCCAGTGCCGATGGGATCAGGTAACGGTCGAGTCTTGGGCGAGGGAGACGTACGAGCGGCCTCGCTGTACGTCTTCGGTTTCGGTGGTGCCTGCACTGGCTTGACTAAATGCGCAGGTACCTCGTTGTTCGCGAATTTAACCAGGGCGGTCGCGGCCAGCGGTTTCGACTGCGTAGCGCATTCATTCACATAGTTGAGCCACTGGCGCAGCACCTCGACATGATGATCTGGGAAGATCCCGCTCATATATGCGAGCGCGGGATCCAGTCCTTCATCATGGTACTTGTTCAGCGCCGACTCGCTGAACCTGCGCAGCTTCTTTACATATGCGCTGACCGACGTCACAGGTTCCTCGCCAGGCAGCAACGGCTGCGGTTCGGGCGTCGAGCGGGGGCTTGACGGCGCAGTGGCTGGTTCGCTGTTGAAAGGACCAGTTGTTGCGCCACTTGTCGTCTCGCTCGGAGCGACGAGAGAAGGCACCGCGCTAGTCGCCCGAGACGATGGGCGACTGCTCGGACCCTCCTCTTTGTCGCTCTCGACGGCGGGTAGGTCCTGCACATGTTTAGGGTAAGTTTCTCCTTCTGTTACCCACGGCTCAATTCTGACCGAGTGATCCCCGCTGTTGTAGTGCGCGTACCACGGAGGGAAATCCTGCGGTCCCGAGATGGTCGGCACGGGGATCACTTCGCTAGCTTGCTTCGGAGGTGAGCCTTTCCTGATTTTGGTAACCCATCCGTCGGCGTCGACAATGGTTCCTTCACCAACTGTTCGCCAAGTTGGATTCGCGCCTACGTCTCCCGACGTGCGCGTGCCGAACTTGACAGTTGGCTCAGCTGCCATCGATGACGACTGTATTCTCGGCGGGCTCGTCCTTTCTGAGCCCGGCGGGTCTGCTGTCGGCGGCTTTGGTGCAACTCCGGGATCTGCCGGAGTTGCAGCAGCAGGCGACTGGATCGCGCCGCCGTCCGTCCTGACCGTCGCCGTTCCCTCAGGCGCAGCTGGCACTGGCCGGATTGGCCCGTGCGGCTGCGCCAGGGGTGAAACGCGGGGTACTGACGGCGTTGTAGGTGCAGTATCCGGGTCGGCCGTGCGGAACGACGCGTCCGCCGCCGAATCCGCCGATTTGTCTGCTGCTAGCGGGAACTCAAAGTCCCCGACTAGTTTGCTGACGTGAATGGACCCCGCTTCGCTCAGCGGGGTCAACGGCGACATGGGTGCGGTGCGCGACGCAGTAGGTGTCGCGGGCGCAGAGTCGCCGGCGTTCGATGCTCCAGCTGGTTTGGCTGGGGTCATCAGACCTTCCCAGGACTCCCGTCTCGCCGGGGAGTCCGCATCCAGCATAGCAAACACACGGCGCGCAGGAATGCGCGGTGTTGCCAGCCGAGCAATCGTGTCCCGCAGCTCGCGGACACGATTATGCAACGGGGTCGGTCCTCCCGGGAGCGACCCGGGGGCGCGAGTGTCTTCGTCACTCGCGTACGAACGTCTTCCAGAGCGGGTCTTGACCATGTTTAGAGAGTTTTTATTTGTTTTCGAATTCGAGTTGAGATTGGAGATTGAAACTTGAGACTGAGACAGGTTTAGAAAAGAGACCGAGACTTGATTTGAGATTTAAGAGACTTGAGAGGTTGAGGAGAGGTTGAGAGTTGAGGTTTGAGAGAGTTGAGGGTGATGGTGAGAGTGAAGTGAGTTGGTTGAGGTTGAGGTTGAGATTTGCTGTGAAAGTTTCTGCATGCAGTGTGATCAGTACTGTATGCAAGGGTCATAAATGCAAAACAGAGAAGTTTCATTCAAAAAATGTAAGGCCAAGCGGCCATGAGTGAATAGTGAAAACCAATAAAGTCATTACTCACCGATGGCTTTGGGCCTTGAGACAATATTGAGAGCTGCTTGAGCTTGCTTCTCACTCAGGAATGAATGGGAATTGGCTCTGTTAAGCAGACTGAGGAGCTCAGAGTCCTAGGATACAGATATTTATACTAAAAATACAGGTAGAGTCATGGATTGTGCTCTGACTCGGGCTCCATAATTATCCCGGTCATTCTATGACTTGGGATAGCTCCTGCCGGGCGTACTCGTCATATCCCGCACTCTAACGAGGCGGGATAGTCGGTACCGGCGGCAGGAGACTGACTGCGGCGGCGCGCTATCCTGCCGCCGGGGTATACGCGCCGCTACGGCATCCTCGACTCCTCGGTCCCGAGCTATCCGCAGCTCGAGGGACGCGCGTCTCGACCCGACGGGCAGACGCGCGTAGTCGGCCGGCTTGCGATCCAGAACCAGGCCTTCGCGGCGAGGCCGCATCATTGGGCCGAGCCGCAAGCTATCTCTACCACTGGCTCTTTGGCCCAGTGGTTAAAGTGCTTGATGTGACTATCTGGTACCCGTGTTCAATCCTGAGCTGTGGTTGTTTTTTATTGCAATCCTAAATAGATTCTTGTTACAATCATCTCCTTCCTAGTTCTCAATTCCGAGAGACTAGAAGGACATGAGTAACAGCGGCAAGGTGAGAGCGGACGTTACACCGATACAGAGCAGTCGCTTACCGGCAGATGGGGCACACCAGAGCACTCGGCCCCGGCAGCAGCGCCCCTGATGCCCCTGGTGTACGTAGCACTGAGCAGTCGCGTCGCCGCCACAATTTGCGCACAGACCAGGGACGCTGAATAAGCAACAAGTCGCCACATTCCGGCCCGATTTAGAAGTCCGCACTGAGCCCGATCCCGCTGCCCATGCTGAGTGCCCGAACGTTGCGTTCAGCGCTGGACGCCCGCCACGTCCTGCCCATATGAACTGGTGGTCTTTGATGATGTTGGAGAGTGTGTGACTATTATTGAGCCTTTCCTATCTCCCAAGACTTGGCAACTCTTTCAAGACTCCTCCTCCTGCACAGAACAGCTGCTAGACAGCTTCAGCCCGCTCATCCTGACTCAAGAATGTGCTTCATGAGGCTGGGAGACATAATGAATGGCCCAGCTCCCTGTGACTTGCTTGCACTGGCCTTTGTGACTTTGGAGGGTCCTTATGGACAGTTTGGACTTGAGCATCCTGCCGACTCTCCCTTGCTCATGCACTGGTGGATTCCATGACTGGATCTTGCTCACTGGGTGCTGCCTGACTGTGCCTGGCACTCCTGCCGGCATTCTGCGAATTTTCTGGATTTCTTCTCGGATTTTTGCGTTGCCGGCGCCCCCGCAGCGCCGCTCTCGTCCCCCAGTCTGCATGGCCGCACCCGAAACAGCCCTCGACGAGCTGCTCGCACTCGCTGTAGGCGGCGCCCTGCAGCTTGATGGCTCCCAGTCCGTGTCCGACGAAGACGAAGCCATTCTTCGTGCGGCGAGCGCTGTTTTGCGCCGCTTGCTTGCACCACGCTCTTCGACACCGGGCTTAGCTGCCCCGCTCGGCCGTGAAACCTTCGCACCTCCCCCTCCTGAGGACTTTATTCCTCACCCATCCCCATCGCGAAAGCTGGCTGGAGAGTCTTGGCAGGTCACTCGCCAGACCCGCGTCGTGCACGTTTATGAGCATTCGGCCGATTCCGTTATCGAGTACCCGCACACGGACGATCATGGCGTTGCACACATTTTCCCTCTCGATCCGTCCTTGAGTGCTCTGAGTGACGATGAGCGCTTGTATTACCCTACCAGGGACTTCGCGTATTCCCTTATCGGTCACGGAACTTCAAAAGGCCGCCGATGCCGTCTCATGAACCTTGCTCTGAAGCTACCCAACGAGCAGGTGCCTTCTGTCTACTTCCAACGGGTAGATGCAAAATGTATGCGCGTGATGAGCATTATACTTGCGTTGCTGACTTCTCTCAGGTGGTGCTGTCAAGCTATGCGAGTTTCAAGACCCTGACTTTGCAACGGCGCCGCATCAATTTTGCACGCCTGCACTGTTGAAGCAGCGAGTATCGTACAGCGGCCAATCAACAAACGCTGAGAAAGCACTTATAAGCCAAACCGTCTCAAGAAAGGAAGCGTACGACAAGTGCGGTTGCAGATACAAGCTCACCGACGAAGAGGCTATCGAACTGGGCCTTCTGGAGGCGCAGCGCTGTCCTGGGCGCCTCACCTTTTACAGGGACAGGCATGATGACGCCTTTGTTCGGTGAGTGCTCGACTTTCTCGGCATTGTCTCGTTCTCACGGTATCTACAGTTGCGAATTTTACCTCCCGTCGCGGCCGGGTCATCGCTGCGACAGTCTCACCAACGTCCACATCGAGCTTCTAGAAGCACTTTACGATGGGGATAAAAGCGTTGTGTCCTTTTTTCGTTCTCAGGAACAGGACCAGCACAACCCCTTGACTCCGTGCAGGTTTGCGGTCAACAGGAATGCACAACGTAAAGAATGCGGTGAGCGGTCCCAATTTTTGATGATCTCGAATACTCATCCTGTGCAGACTCGCAACATCTTTTTCTAGAGGAGGGAGGGAATCTGCGGAATGGCAGGCTTACGACACCCAAGTGCGGCGCGACCTTCGTAACTTTCGTCCCGGAGAAGCGCTTCCTCGACGTATGCCCGTACGCATTTGTGATATGCTTCGGTACCCACACCCACCCACTACCTCTCCCTTCAAAAACCCCGAGCGCCATTAAACGACGACTGGAAGAGATCCTCAGCTCGATCGGCCCTGCCCTGGCTGACGCAACCCCGCGGCGACTGGAACGCAACGATATCGTGAAAGCACGCCTCGCTGAGCTCTGCCCTGGTGTATCCGAGCCCTCGTTTGCTGACCTTCATCCATCGCTGGCTAATCGCGAACATTTGGCAAAGCTCATACAACCGATCAAGGCTGCAAAGTATCCCTCGGGCACTGGTTGGGAAGGTGCGTTCAATCACATCTTGCTGTCCAGTGATTAACTATGGTCAAAATAGGGCTGTTACATCAGTACCACGAGGAGATGCGGACATTAGACGCTGCTCAACGTTATATTCAAGAAATGGCTGAGCGTCCACTGGGCAACGACACGCTTCGTTTTGTGATTTGCGCCACGCAGGCGCAGCTTCTCCGCCTGCACAATCTCATGTGGCTCGTCGTTGACACGAGCTTCAAACGGGCAAGTCCATGGTACGAATTCGAGTTTTGTGCCTTTGACCACGAGCATAAATCAAGTACGTCGCTTCGCTCTCTTGACAAGGCAAATGCTTACCCAATGGCAGCCGATGTCCTTGTTCGTGTTTTCTTCAATTCTCAGTCTGCCGAAGCCCACCTCGAAGTGCTCAAATCGATTCATTGGGTCGTTCACCGAGAGACTGGCCGATTTCTCCGTTGGCGTCATATCGACTCGCAATCGCTCTCGTCGCACTGTGGAATCTTAGGTCTCACGGCCGACATGCACCCTGGTCAGGCCAAAGGTAATTTCCTCCTTTCACCATTGTTTGCAATTGAACGTGTCACAGGCTTTGGGTTATTCTTTGTGTGGCTATCCAGCCAGCTGCCACCAAAGCTGGATCTACACGAGCCTGACCGCCTTCTCAGCTCACTCGACGAGTGGGAACACCTTCGGCGGCTTCTCTGCATATGCGAGTGGCACTTCTTCGAAGAGATCACGAAGAACAAAGGCACCAACCCTACGGAAAAGATGATCATGCGTTCCATTGCCAATGGTTCGTTGCGCGCAGTGGAGCATGCAATCCAGCGGCTTCAACATGGTTCAAAGGCTGCCCAAGGTTCTTTGTTTCTTTCCGCACGATCCATTCATTACTCACAGACCGGTTCATAGACTGGCTGGCGCACAAAACTCGACTCAAGTTCATCCTTCCTGGACTTTGCCAGGAGATGAGTCTCATTCCAGCTGATGTTTGGCAGATCCGCGAGCGTACAAGTGGGCTGTCCGAAAGCGCACACGCCGATGTCAACCGCGAGGGTACGGCACTCTCAATCCTCTGCGCTGTTGCGAAAGGACGATACTTTGACGCTCGCCGGACCGCCGCGTTTGCCGTCCTGGAGAGCTCCGGGATCGGTCGCAATTACAAGCTCTTAACGTCTGCTCGACGGCAGATTCATGCGATTGGGCGCAGCGGTAAGCTTTCTGGATTACTCTTAGTGAGTGTACTTACATCTCTGCTCAGACAAGAAAGCATATGAGCGACTTGTGCGCACTGACGAAGAGCGTCAGGCAGCTAACGCATCGATTGCGGCACTCCAACTCAAGGTTGAACGTGCTCAGCACCGAATCGCACAGGCCCGCGATCAGCAGGCCTTGGACCGTGCTGAGAAGGAGCTTGCTTCTGCGCACAAAAAGCTCACCGAAGCTCTTGACGCCGCTCGTTCTCTTCCACTGGGCACCGGTCGTGTTTCGATTTTAGGAACTGCGCCTCCGAGTTCGCCGCCGCCGCCGCCATCACCACCGCCGCTCACTCCCTTCGAGTCCACGATGTCAGCCACTCAGACAAATACGGTCGAGTTTCAGGCGCATGAAGAGAGCGCTCAATATGGTGTATTTCATCCACTTGCTTTTGCATGGGAGATGCCAACGCAAACCTGGGTTGAGAATAGCGCTGACGATACGATGGACGGCGTCGAATATGCACCCATACCATCGACTGCTGAATATGCGGAATTGCTTGCTCAATTCGGTGTCAAGGTGAGGATTAACACTGCTATGGATAATGTGCCATTAACGTCAGTGAAGGACGAAGTTCCGGTATTCATGGACTGGGAGCATACCGCAGCAATGCGGGAGCCGATCGATGAGACGAGCGAGCTTTGCAAGGCCATAATTAGATAATATGGAGCGCAACTAGATCTCTCAATAAAATAGACACGATTTACAATCTCAATAATGTATCCAAAGTTGCACTAGAGTCGCGCTGAAAATAATGGTCGGAATCTGCCGGCGAGACTGCGCCCCAGACGCGCACGGCTAGATCTATCCTCGAGGATATCCGGGAGTCGCCACATTCTCACAATCAATGTATATAGCTACTATGTACCGCTCTATAACGTTTAGGTACCTTACAATCAGGCGCCTCCCACCTGACGATGTTCGGGGACTGTCAGTATGGCAAACCACACCGTGCTTAAGATCTAGCTTCCTCTTACTGTGTTTCTCACACACTATCAGTTTTTTATACTTCCATTTGCGTATATGGTTTGGTTATCCGGCACATCTCATAATTTTTCATACCACACACTGAGCACGCAACGTGTTCTTGTCCAAGGAATAGAGCACACTGATACAGACCATACTGTAGTACTTGTGTATGTGCATGATTAGAGTGTCTTTCAGTCTTATTTCCTCTTCCTGAATTACGGTAGTGGTTTCAGAGGGCCAGAGATTTTATGACATTTGCTTCCGAGTTTTTTGCGGAGCGTGCAAGAAACTCGGAAGCAAACTGACTCAGACTTAGCGGCGTCCATCATTCAACTTTTCCCTGTGTACTAAAGATTGTATTCAAAATTTTGAGAGTTCTAAGGGTCAAGGTGTAATGGGAATAACATGATTCAGATGCTAACGGACGACGAACTAGCGCTAGAACTACCAGCTTGACGAGAGCGCCCAGATCCTGATGCACCAGATGAGCCTCCAGGTGCACTATCATCGTCATCATCCTCCAATACTTGATTGAGGAAGCGGCGACAGTTTCCGCTCTCGACATGATCCCGCATTGCAGCTGGAAGACCCACAACATCGCAGTGGTTGCAATGCTGCAGCAAGCGCTGGAGCGCTGCGAGATAGTCGACGTTTAGGCCAAATGGACTGTTGAGTGCCATGAGAGCGCGTGTCTCCACAAGGCCCGCCGAGTTGTGTGCCTGTGGTGGCATGAACGGAACCTCGATGTTGAACATGGTGAGTCCGCGAGGGGCGTAGTTTGCGCGCTCGTCCTCATCGAGCCGATCGGGCACTGAAACCACATGTCAGTTCTGGAATAGCACACGAGCTTCATTGTGCTGCACATACCGTATCCAATAGAGCTTCGGCCTACTTCGTCAAACCGAAATGCTAGACTGGTGTCAGACTCTGACCCAAATATGAGAGGACAAAAGCGTACTCGGGTTGAAAACAGCAGTACGCCAGTCAGCAGTCGGGGTGCGAGGCAAAGTGACTGAATGCGAGTGAGAGACGAGCATGACTTGTTCAGAATCATACGCACCTTCGTAGAAGCAGTCCTCCTCTGTGCCATGTTTTGCGCAGACAAAGCGATACACACGGGTGCCATTGACGAGTTCGCTGATGATGGTTGCCTGTGCCTCCCGGGCCACGAGGAATGGATCCATCTTCCCATGCAGGCAGATTGGGTAGAGCAGACGCCTTTCGGCGATGAAGGTCCGAAGACCGCTGGCGGCAACGAAGGCACCTGCGTATGGCACACGATCGTGAACAGGCCTGAGACTGTGTTAGCACCACGTCAGAACAACCAAGACAGAAGTGACTTGCCAGGACCAGGGCCGAAGGTCGTTAGCCTCGTGCGACCACTCGAGGACACGTCCGGACCGAGCAGACACCTCAATGCGGTTGAGGAGAGCGTGCAACGCTGGGTCCTGCGCCGTCGCCAGCATCATCCGAGCAGTGCGCCGAAACGGGCTCATAATAGCACCGGTACGGACGACACGAGGCCCAGGGAAGGCATGGCCGGAGTACGAGGAACGGCGCGTCGGGAACGACATTGAGAACGCAAGCGAGCAAAGTAGAGACTAGCACCACTGAAGAGCTGAGAACAGCACGAGGGACTTCGACTCGCAGCGCCCTGGGCTTTTTATCTTCCTCGGGGGTGTTCTTGGAAAATTCTGGCACTCTGCACGCTGTTCCTTACTGCAGTCAACGCTGAGCACTCGCATCCTGAAACCGTTCATTCACAGCACACTCGGCAAATGGTGAATTCTACGCAAGCGACTGCTCAGGATGACAACAATGACGCCTGATGCAGATGCCGCGGAGCGCTCCGAGTGCGCTGTGGGCTGTGCATCTGCCGGGCATGCCGAGAGCCGAGTGCTCAGGATCGGGACGATCCACGCTGATTGCCAGCAGTTCTCCAATCCGAAGGAAGCTTTCCACATCTGACTTGGATGCAAAGGTACGATAAGGCACAGTGTCGTCGAATGGGTAGGCTGAAGGGAGCTAGTTGCGTAGCGGGTTTGGTCTCAGATGGCTGCGGCGTGCCAGTTCGAGCAAACTGTGTTTCACCACCGGATTTAACGTGACACTCCCCGCTAAAATATCTGCGCCTGGATGCCATTTCGTGAGCTGGAATCACGGATCTCGGCCTTCATCGTGGCATGGCCACGCTGTGTGTGAACTGTTGAGACTCGCCTCTGCCAAGACGCCGCGAGTGGCCTAGGTTAAATAGCGGGCGGGTTCCTGCAAGGTAGCGTCGTTCACTTTCTTCCCACAGTTCCCTCTTATTCTCTTTCTTTGCCCTCAGGGCCCTTTTACACTTCTTTTCTTGAGACAATGGTGCGCGCGCTGAAGTCGCTTGTATTCCTCGCCAGTGCGCTCGGCGCGCTTTCGGTGGCTGCCACGCCCCAGGCTGGAGATAGCCTGGTCACGCGTGGCGAGCAGCTCGAGAAGCGTCTCGGAGGTGCTTTCCCGGTCTCGTCGTGTTACAGTGACCTCCTGACGCGACATCGTTAGTTCTCGGGGAGTCGCCGGAGATTCTCGAAGAGGACGACGACGCGCTCCTGGACGGCGACCTGCCCCAGGACGACCTCGACCTCTCCGACAACTATCCCCTCGATGTGGAGGACGATCTTCCCGTGGGCAACTCCACTGAGATCGACTACGACGAGGTCGATGATGAGACCGACGTGGAGGAGGACGATGCAGACGTCGACGTCGACGAGGAAGACGAGGAAGACGAAGTCAGCCGTGGCAATGTCACGCTCGCTGCCCGCGCGACCAAGGCCAAGTACAAGATCAAGGAGAGGATCTCCGGCGACGGCTTCTACAAGGCCTTCAACTTTAACACATTCGCGGACCCAACGCACGGTCGCGTCGAGTGCGTCTTTCTTCTCCTTATTGCCAATGTTCAATCTCTCATTATACGCTCAGCTACGTGAGCATGAAGACGGCCAAGAAGCTCAAGCTGGCCGTTGCGGGCAAGGGCAAGTTCGTCATGCGTGCCGACGCGAAGAACAAGGTTAAGGGCAATCAGCGCGGTCGCAAGAGCATCCGCATCACGAGCAAGAAGGCATACAAGACCCACGTCGTCGTCCTCGACGTCCGCCACATGCCACAGGGCACGGCGACCTGGGTGCGTCACTTGTGAGCGCGATCGCTGCTGTCGCTGACGGTGAACGCCTAGCCTGCTTTCTGGGAGTTCGGAAACAACTGGCCGAATCAGGGCGAGCTCGATATCATTGAGGTACGTCCCCCTTATGAGAATCTGCGTGTGTAGGCGCGCTGAGGAAAGATACAGGGGGCGAATGACAAGGGACCCAACCTTTCGTCGCTCCACACCTCGCCGGGATGCACGCAGCCGCGCAGCGGACGCAACATGAAGGGCCACGCTGAGACGTTCGACTGCAACGCGTTTGCCGCCGGGAACGTCGGCTGCGGTGTGAAGACGGACTCCAACCGGTCGTTCGGCCCCAACTTCAACAAGAACGG
Source organism: Auricularia sp. M12 (assembly GCA_037042885.1). NCBI lineage: Eukaryota > Fungi > Basidiomycota > Agaricomycetes > Auriculariales > Auriculariaceae > Auricularia > Auricularia sp. M12. The sequence continues at coordinate 3,942,059 of CM073210.1, read as the reverse complement.
CGGCGGCTGGTTCGCAGCGGAGCGCACGAGCAAGTACATCAAGGTCTGGTTCTGGAGCCGCAAGGACAAGCACGTCCCCAAGGATGTCAAGAACGGCTCGTCCGCTATTAACCCGAACAAATGGGGCAAGCCTACTGCGCGCTTCGTCAGCAACTCTTGCCCCATAAACAGCAAGTTTGGCCCCAACAACATTGTCATCAACTTGACGTTCTGTGAGTGGCACCCTTTTGCTGAGCGTTTCTAATCATGGGCATCTGTTAGGCGGTGACTGGGCAGGTAACACGTTCCCCGGCGGCATGGGAAAATGCCTGGACATGGTCAACAACAACCCGGGCGCATTCAAGAACGCGTACTGGAACATCGCGCGCCTCAACGTTTACACTTAAGTCACTCCAGTGTTTCCATCCTTTCTTTTCTTCTTCTCGGGATAATAAATTATTGTGTATTTACACTGGGCGTAGACTTTCACCTTGTTTTGCAGTGCTGCAATGTCAGTGTGAATTCCAGACAAACAGTTGAGCGGTTGAACCGGATATAACGGCAACTGAGGCTGCCAGTGGCAGATGCCGGTTTTTCTCGCTTGTCTTCAACCTTCCTACCTACCCGCATGCCATCGGTACGCTTACCATACTTGCGTAGCCCTTTTGCTGTACAGCGCTTCTCGAGTTTCTTGGCCGGACCCACTGTTTTGATACACACGTCAGCCCGCCAAGAGTGGCAGCAGCGCTCATCGAGATGCGCGATGCGTCTGGCGTGCCACACCTGCTGCACCCTCCAACCCTCGGCGCATGGTGCTCGATGAATTCCCCAGGGAAACAGGCACCCCACTCGTCCCAGGGGACGAGTGGATGGCGCGGCTCACAAGGGCGCCTGAGGACGTTCCCGCGCTCCGCATTCTCGAGTTCTGGCGCAACCTCGGACCAGCCGGGCTCTCTGGAATGTCGGAAATCGAGTGCGTCGAGACGGTGAGGGCACAGAAGGTCTCCTCTAAGCTGCGCAGCATGGCACCTCTGAGCCGCGCCGATTCTGGGAAGTGGATGGCGTACCTACTGGAAGAGGGCGGGTGTCATTTAGCTTCTTACATGATGACCTGGGCTTGGTGCGCTGCTCCCGACGCCGCGATGAATTGGTATATGTAGCTTGCCAAGTCGATTGACATGGAAGTATCCTTGCAATGAATGCTGCATTTTTCATGCTGCTAATGAAGTTCTTACTGGACCCTCCTCGCGCGTTCATTTGACTGATTCGGTGTTGTCTCGCTTGCGTAATCCCAGTTAAGCTCAACAAGTGGCATGTCCAGTCAGCCAGCTCCATAGGAAGCACTACGCGAGCGCCCGAAACACGGCGCTCGACGAACGTTGCGGTATTCGGGGATGCGCACGGCATCGTCTTTTGACCTACGGTAACGCTCGCCTATGTACTCCGCAAGTACGGAACCTTACGCACCGTAAATCACTAGGCTGAAGATACAGAATTCGGAGATAGGGTGTACGAGACGCTCCGACCTCAAACTCTGAAGCAGCGAATAAATCTGGGATGAAATCCGAACCATAAGATAGTAATGGATTGTACACAGGTGTGTATTAATGTACAAATCTAAGCAAGAACGCCCGCACGCTTCCAGTATGCCAACCACTTCTCGGCATCGGCAGGGCTGAGGGGAAGCATATTCTTCAACGTCGACGAAACGGCCTCCGCTTTGTCAGTAGCAATGAGCTCAAGCTCAGACATGTTGCTCAGCCCGCCTTCGCCGAACGAGCGCCAGAACTCCAGGAGCCGCAACGCAGGAACATCGCGAGCGGCATCCGCGCCGTGCGCATCGGAGAACGCTACAAGGCGAGCCATCCACTCGGCCCACGGGACGCGCGGAACGCCGGTCGCTTTGGAGAACACGTCGAGAACTGTTCCCCATGGAATGGGACGCGGGTGCACGAGATGCAGTATGCCCGAGGCATCGCGCATCTCGATCAGCGCTGCCGCAGCTTCGTCCAGGCGCATCCAGGAAATGTTCTAGGGAAGGAGGGTTAGAGAGTGAGAGAATAGGGCTTCATGTTACGCACGCCCTGGGCATCGGGAAGGCATCCAAGCTTGGCAGCGGAGCGGACGATGACGGGCACCCAGTCGTTGACGTTCCAACACCCGCTGCTCCCGCCCGCCAGCTGGCCCACGCGCACAGAAACCGCCTGCAGAGGCGTATTCTTTGCTGCAATTTGCAGCATCTGCTCAACGATCCACTTCGACTCGGGATAGCCAAAGCCGATGACGCGCTTGATGTCCTGGATTGGTTCCTCGGGCGCGAGAATGCCAGGCGCCGGGGCGGCAACTGACACATGAGAAATTACACAAGAACAGCTGCGTGATGGAAATAAAACTCACATCGGGATACGGAAACACTGCTGATAAACATGAAGTTGGGCGGAGAGGGAAGCGTTGACCTGAGAGCAAGGTCGACCAGGTACTTGGCGCCGCGAATAGCAGGTTCAAACGTCTGCACAGCGTAATTGAAGTTAACAGGCCAAGCTGCATGCATCTATCAGTCCTACCCTGCAGGGTAAATCGTCTGAGACTTACCGTTATGAATAATGTGAGTGACGTGTTGGCGCAGGTCGTCGTAGGTTTCTGACGGGATGCCGAGGTCCTCGCGGGAGGTGTCGCCCTCGAGCAGGACAAACTTGTCGAGGTCCAATAGTGCGGGGTCCACGCCACGATCAATGAAAGCGGCTTTGTGCCTGTTCAACAGCGAACTGCCGGCGGGTCCGGGACGGTTGAGGGCGTAGACCTTGCTCACGTATGGCGTCCCCAACAACTGTGCAAGCAGGTTCGTCCCCAGCCCACCAGTGGTACCGGTAACGAGGAAAACGAGGCCGTCGCGTGACGCTGTGGATGGCGTGTGCGTGGGGAACGATTGGGTGTACTTCGAGAGCATCGACTCGATCTCTGCTGCCTTCAGCGCCGCGGCATCGAACTCGGCGTTCACGCTCAGGCCAATGGCGGAGACGAAGGCGGCGAGGCTGCCAATGGTCGGGAACTTGTATGCGATATCAGTCGGAAGTCTATCGACCGTAGCACCCGAGACGCGGAGCGAGCTAAGGATGTTGTTCTGGATGCGGGCTGCCTTTAAGCTGTCTCCAAGTCAGGAAGGGCTGAGATTCGGAAACGCGAGAGTACCTGTCACAGCCGAAGTTGAACAAGTCATCCTCGTCGTTCGCGACGTCCGGCAGTGCCTCCTTGACGAGTTCGCGAACGAACGGCAGGGTGCGCTCAAGCTGCCAGGATGCTGGCGGCGGGAACTCCGGCTCCGTCGCACGCTCGAACTCTTCGTACGCAGCTTCGATCTCGCGCTCGTAGTTGGAGATGATGGCTGACCGGACAGCGGTATTCTTCAACGCGTTAATCATGAACGGCTTGGACGGAGATTCCACGAGGATCATCTACGCAACATCAGACCCAACCCAGCGACGCTTGGAGAAAACTCGCCTCCTTGACCAGTCGTGAATGCGAAGGCGCAAATTGGTTCATCTGGACGACTGTCGGCCTAAGCGTCCCTGCTGTTCAAACCTGGAACAGAAAGAGGTGGGTCCCCTCACCATATCGTGTCGCGAAACTCGTGCAGTCTCTTGTGATCACTGGGATCAAACGCGAACTCTGGCTGAGGGCGCACGATGACTCCGTTGTGAGGGCGACCCCTTCCGAAGATGACTGCGTGCGAGATGTGCGGGTCAGAGCATAGGATGCCCTCTGGAACCCGTTATGAGTATGCACAAGCGTGGAAAAGGCCGGCATACCAAGCGGGATAGCATTCGTCTTCGCAGGCAGCCAAAGTGAGCGGCAAGTGCGGTTTCGCATACACCAAATTTGCATACCTTTTCACCCGTGCTGAGAACAATCTGGTCGTCCAAACGCCCGACGACCTTGAAAAGGGTAGGATCGGTTGGATGACGAACGACGACGTCCTTGGTCGCGATGGCCTTGTGGCCGTCGATTTCACAGTTAGGTGTATCGATGTGGTGCACGTCGTGCGACTGGTGCGCAACGCAGGTCAGAGACCAATCCGTCAATGTCAACGTCTACGTACCAGAAGGATGAGCTCATATGTTCCGTCTCCTAAGTCCCTATAAACCGGTTTTGTGACCTTCGCCATGCGATACCATTGCCAATCTTTGCCCAGCGACCCTGTAGGCGGAAGAAGAATGCGCTTAGTGTGTGCCCGAGAAGACGCGGGACTGCCTCACTGGTAAACAATGCCGTGCTCAGTCCACACTCGCTCATTCCTATATCCATCGCGGTCAGTTCAGTCCTCAATATGCGAAGTCGGGCTACATACCGTACCCGCCAATCAACTTGACGCCGGCTTCGGCAAGGCGGTCTCCGGCGGAAGCTTTGAGGGCGGCACCGCCGAACAGCTGTGGCAATGCCGATTAGATTAGATGGGCCATATCTGATCGACTGCATACCACAAGTTCGCAGCGGGCGAGCTGCGCTGTCTCTTCCGGATTAAGAGAAATGCTCTCGAGAAGGCTAGGAAGCGCCATTGCAAGTTGGCAGTCGTTCACAACGACGCTGTGTAGGAAGGTCTCGACGCGTGGTACGATGGGAGGGAAAATAGGGGGAAACACGGCAATCGTCGAACCACAATAGGCCTTCGAATGGTGTCAGCGTCTGGAGCGGGCAGACCGTATTGGATGCATACAGCAATGCCGATGTGTGAAAGTCTGCGTATGTCGCAACGTTAGGGCGTCTTCGCTGCTGCGTTGATGAGCACGTACCCGAATAAATGATACATGGGCGTCGCAGAGTAGTTCAGCGTCCAGCTCCCGACATCGAGCTCGTGGTTATCTGACCGACCATGTCAGAGAGTCGACATAGAACGCAATAAAAGTTACCCACAGGGGGAGATGCCAACTAAAGCAAGTGTGCTGAACGAGACGGGCAAGAGCTTCGGAACCGACGTGGACCCTGCGCGGTTGTTGATTATCGCACGAGCGCGAGTAACTGCGGAACGTACCACTAGAGTGTATGATGGCTGCGGCATCGTACATCTCTGTCTTCACAGGCGGAGGCACCGGCGCCGGCGCGCTTGCATCGAACAGGGTATCGAACGATGGCAATGGCAACAGCTTGACATCGCGGCCGGCCGTACCAGCTGCCGCCAACTTAGTTGTAGCGGCATCGGAGCTGTGGAACAGGTGCGTGATCCCACCCTTGGTAAGGAGTTGGGCCAGGACCTCAGGAGAAACGCGGGGCGAGGGTAGGAATGGCACGAAGCCGGCTCGCATGAGCGAGACGACAAAGGTGATGTAGGTGATGGAGTCTGCCGCAATGGCCTATCAATGGCCTGCGCCCACAACAAAAGGGGGTACGCACCAGCGACGGCGAGCACAGCGAAGGAAGGTTTCTCATCAACGTATTGCTTAACGATATGCGAGCCTCTGTAGACGGCCTGCGTGACCTCCTTCCAGGTCAAGGTGCGGATGGAGCCATCGACGTCTTCGTACTTGTAGAAGACGTGATCAGGCGAATGCTGGAGATGCCAGTCGTAGGCGTCGACGAGTGTAGCGGAGCCATCGAGAGGCGGGGCCTTGAACAGCGGACACTGGGTAGCCTGCGGCGTGACAAGAGCAGGAGCGACGTAAGGCATGAGACGTAGTGGCCCGAAGCAGAATCGTAACCAGGTAAGTTGTAGTGTTCGCCGAAGTGCAGCTTTGTTTTATAGATAGCTATGAGCAAATTGCAATGACGGCCCCGGATCGCCCGGCACGGTTAAGAAACGTGATGCTATTGCCGTGTGCGAGAAGCTGGCAGTTGCATCCTTTGACGCTCGGACAAACTGGTGTGCCCGGCCGCAACGCGCTCCTGAAGAGGTATGAAGTTTGGCCTCAATATGCTGACTTGACGCTGACCAATGAGCTAAATTAAGCACGCGCGCGGGTCTTCGATGGCGAAGTTGAAACGTCCGCAGGGTCTCGGAGGATCCTGGAGAATTGGTCCAGCTTGATCAGCGAACTGCCGCAGCTCGGAACGCGCAAAGCAGAAGTATGATGGCGCGAAGAACGAGGACACTGGGCATGGGTTCGAAACAGCAAGACTCACCATATACCCCAGATCGTGCCTTCAACAGCCGCTGTGACCGGGAGCGGACGCTGAGCAGCCATTGTACGTCCATTACAAGAGGTGGCCATTGGCACTGATAAAGTTTCGGCGCCTCAGAATATGTGAGCGCCCTCTGCGAAACAAAAATCATCTGCAGCCTGGGCCCGGCAGCGCATTGGGGGCTGGGGTGGTCGAATAGGGCGCGCTGCGTCTGAGTAAGCTCATAAACATTTCTTGAGAGCCACGAATGAGCCACGTAGTGTTTTCACAGCTGCTCTCTATCTTGGCCCGTCGTAATTGGTGTCTGAAGTGCGCAGGTTGGTCCGCAAGATACAAGGAAGATCCCGATTCCGTTCCGAACAACGGCTTGACTCACGACTATCATGAGCACGCCGTCCCGCATGGCGTGTGGTATACCTTCAACACGGTATTGTTGCGTCAACTCATTTATTATGGCTCGCAGAGCATTATATCGCCGCTGTATTTGGACGACGCGAAATCTGCTGCAGACCTCGTATATGGCACAGACAAGCCATCGATCACGCAGTCTATTGGCCTGCAAGTCTTCAGTATCGCATCAGCATGGGAATCCGACGACGTCGACGTGAGACTGCTTATCATAGCATGTCCCAATTTACGAGAATGGGACGTCTATTCCCGATCTTTGACTGTCGGCGACATTGCTGGCATCGTCCGACATCGTCCTTGTCTCGCGCACGTGCACGAACTCAGTATAGGGCGTCAGGACCTTCTTACAATGGAGCACCTCGACCGTCTCGTGGGCTGCATGCCGCGCCTGCGCCATCTCCATTTCGTGCGGCCGAACAAAGCCCAGCACGCTTTAGACATGCCAGCGGTCCCGGCGCAGGACTTTCCCAACTTCAGTAGCCTTTCCCTGGAAAGCATGCATATGGCCGGCCTCTTCAGCCTCGGGGTTCTTCTGCTTCAGTCATCGTGCCACACTCTCCGCACGCTGTCGCTCACCTTCCGAATCGAGTGGGACTACGGCGTTGACGAACAAATACTGCTGCTAAATCTCATACATAATACTTCCTTTACCCGCCTATCGTGTCTCCGACTAGTCGTGAACGATGTCTACCTCAATATGATGGATCTTGCGCACTTAATCGCCGTCTGTCCTGCCCTGCGCGTGCTGGAGGTTCCGATCCGCTATCACGACGACGGCAGCCACCTCTCGTCCATTTGTCGTGCATGTTCAGCTGGAGTGCAGAAGATGGTGCTCATCTTTGCCAACGCCGCCCCGGAATTGCAAAAGCAGCTAGCGTGCATCGTTCGATTGCTCGAGAGCGGAAGCGTGCCACACAGTCTACGACACCTGCAAATCACCAGAACGCGCGCCCGATTGGCGGCACTCGATACGAGCGAACTAATACAGGCACTTTGTCGCAGAAACCGCATCCGACTGGTGTGCGTTGAACAATAGCCTGACCCGACTGTATGTATGACACTGGGGGTCCCAACATTCAAAATTCCAGGTTGGCTGGCACCAAATTCTATATTTCTTCGTTTCGTACGCTCATCAAGGCAAATAAGATCATATAGTCAAAACCGCAATGATCAAGAACTCCGTCCCGCGGCCAGCCTCCTTGCCCGCGCCTCGCGGCGCAAGCCTGCAGTGCAGCTCGTGGCCGCCCGGGCTGACCTTCTTCTCGTCGGTGACACTCTTGAACATGCCGATGCTGCGCGGGTCGTCCCACCAGCCCTCAATGCCGACTTTCTCGTCCTCGAGCTCGTCGAGCCAGCACCACACGCCGCCGAGGTCCATCTTGCGGCTCTTGAGGTAGTAGAGCATCACGCTGCCCTCCGTCAGCTGCACCGCGAAGTCGATCTGAGCGCCAGGCTCCGTCGCGCGCCAGAACGTCTTCGTCGTCCGCGGCTGCGTCCAAAGCGCCCACCCGTGCGAGGAGGGCAGCGGAGTGAGCGGGTGTTCGGCGCTGTCCACGGACGCGCAGGAGGGCCGGTCGATGCGCGCGGTGACGGTTGCCGACCAGTTGTCGCTGTAGAGCGAGAGCTGCGGGTGGCTTGAATATGCGGAGGCGAGCAATGCGGGCGCGAACGTACTCGCGGCAATGTATCGTCTGATGACTGGCCGCCCTCAAAGACGGTGTCGTTGGCTGGCACACGTAACGGCGCGCTCTCCATGAGGCACCTCTGGCGCTCGCTGACAGGCAAGGTGAGCATCCGAGACAGACGGGCGGGGATGACACTAACAGGAAAGCAATGGTAGCCTGCGCAAGGGTGTGATGCCCCAGCGCGTTCAAATGCAGGAGGTCGATGTAGCCGGGCATTGGGTTCTTAACGACGAAGAAGTCGTTTACCGCGTCCGGTCTCTGCTGGATGATTGGCAGCAGCGCGTGTCGAATATTGATCACCTAAACCATGGTTAGCAGCGCCAGATGTTAGATGATGAAGATGCGTACGGGTACGTCGTAGTACTGCGCGACGGAGAGATGCGCGTCGTTACCCATGGCCATCCGGCCCATGAGCGAGAACGACGCGGTGACGATGACAGCAGGCCGTCGCGGGTAGTCCAGCACAGCGCGCAGAATGCTCTCCATATTCCTCGCATGGGCCTCGGTCGGCTCATCGTTGATGCTTAGCTCCAAGATGATAAGGTCGACATCCTCCTTGATATGCTCTGGATGGCAAAACTACGACGTCGTTCAGACACCGTTATAGGAGCTATCGAAGCGGACAGACCTTGAAGTAGTTGGTGCCCCGCGCGCCGACGCTGCCGTCCGTATACGTATTTTCCGCGTGCGGGTAGGTGCTATTGAGCCAGCCGAATATGAGGCGGTGGAACGTCGGGCAGTCGCAGCCGTGCCCACGCGAGAGCGAGCCTCCGATAATACCGTAGTTGAGCGGCTCGCCACCTGCTGCCTTGGCAAGCACGCGCCGCACCCGGTCGCCCGAGCCCTCGTAGGCGACGACGAGGTCCTGGTTGCGCTCGCCGAACCGCCGCACCCAGTCTGGCGATACGTCGCGCGCGTTACACGACGGGCGCTGCCCCTGGCGGAGGAACGGGACGAGCGATGCAGAGTCGGACGTCGAGAGCCATTGATGTGATAAGACGGTGAAGAGCGCGGCGTTCAGCAGGAGAAACGCCGTCGACGGCGTGCAGACCTTGCGCATTCGCACGAGCATCGTGGATGCGGACGAAGTGGCTCGGGCCGCGCGTTTGGCCTAGCACTGGGCATAGCGTCGGGGCGAGAGAAAAGGGGTATTCTCTGAATAGTCCGATCGTCCCTGAAGTGGTTGAGTTCAGAGGAACGGCCGCGAGAACTCCGCCATCGACACCGCCGCATGAACTCCATCTCTTTCCACTACGTCTGGCCAGACGCCGATGCTGGCGAGTACGGTAGCGCCGAGTATCCTGCGTCAGCACTCAAGATTTCGAAGCCGGTGCCCGATTCCCTGGTCGACGGCGACGAGTTCGTTATCCACACAAGCAAGCTGACCCTCCGTGTCGATGTGCGCACATTTCAGCATGTCCTCTGCACGCCAGTGACATGACAAGTATCCGTTGGAGAAACCAGCGGATATTTCAGTCACGACTCCAAGCACAGACAAGGGCTTTACGCGACGCGAGCTCGCGCAGGCCATTTTCGACGCATACCGCAGAATCTACCAGGTATTAGGTCAATGAGTGCAGGTTCTCCCTCGTAGCTGACGGCATTGCGTCGGGAAGACCGAAGGACAGACAAGTTCAGCCCCGGCTCAGCTGGTGCCTGGCCTCCAGAACCGAGACGCAACAGACGGAGAATACGGCATTTCTGCACATAACCTCGAGGATCTCATGCTTGTCCGCGTAGTCTATAATGAGGCGGAGGACGTTTGGGAAGTCAGAGTCGATAGCTAGGAACCAGCCGGGTCGTGGAGCGCCAAACAGTTCTCAGATTGTGATCCATTTGATTTTGGAGCACCAGCTGCACCACTCCCAGATTTCATATCGGAGCAGGTATACACTCCTATCGGCGGATGGCCAATTGTGAGACAAGGAGCCCAAGCAGTTAGAAGCAGAGCCCTCGATATGAGCGTCTTTGCACCGCCGCGCTGAGCGGACCAAGCAGAACCGAATCCAAGACGGCCAGGTACGCACCAGGAATGGGTGGTAAGTGGGATGGGGTGAGTAGGAGAGCAAGTCCAGATTGCACGCGCGCTGTCCAATCGGGGATTGACAGTGGCTATGTGATCTGCGACGAAAAATGCCTCATGGCTCTCTGAGAGCCGCCCCGTGGCCATTCCCTCGGCAAACCGGCAGTCTCATCTCCAAGAGTATACCTCAGGAAATTCGTGCGACGAGTTCTGATGCAGGCGGGCGAAGAACAACCGAGTATCGTCGTTGAGCGTGAAAATGACTCGGATGGTAGCCAGTCATATCTCCCTCACCCGTTCCATAGACCACCATCACATGAGACAGTGTCCTAAGGACGATTGGTTAGTGGTGGTGATAGAGCGCTGCGAAGGTGGAGCTCAGAACTCGAACTCTCACCTGCCGGTGGAAAGTAGTCGATCGATCGTCTCTGCTCGGCTTGAGATTTGCGCACCCCGGAGAATGTGCGCAGCGCCCTCATGCGAGCTATTATGTTCCAGGCCTTGCTGAGAGTGCCCTTAATCGCGAGATGGGACCTGAGATGGGTAATTCAGGGTATTTGCGCGACTCAGAGACGATCATGGAGTCCATTTGGCAACTGGCTTCCACCCTAGCCTATCTGCTATTTTGCACTGCTTCAAGGAGAAAGGACCTCCGTATCCTTACAGCCAGTCGGATAATGCCCATGAGGCTCCACTGAGAACAAGGCCAGCCGCTGAAGTGACAGGTCAGAACTCGGCAGGTCAGATCGGTCAGCTTGGCAGACAAATGTGTCGCGTGGTGCAAACCAAGACGCAGCCCCAAATCCCAATTTAGTCAGAACAGTTAGCATCTCATTCTGGAGACGTGTTAAACACCATCGCCTCGTTCCTGCCATATGGCAGGAGTCGCTCAAGAGTCTGGACTCGTCTGTTACGAGCATCCAAGGCTGACATGCTCTATCTGATCATAGGACTCGAATAAATGATTTTCTCATTCCTAATTCATACTCCAGTAGACGATAATTCGGTCTTTCCCTTTTGCCCGTGCTGGCAGGCTCGTGTCGGGTACCGGGATTTGCCGGATATTTGTTGTCCTCCTGCCCAGTGCTATTGGATTTCGGCGGCTCCGCGCACACGCTCATAATACCGCAATATGCGCTAATTCATGTCAGAGATATCGGGATATTACGGCACTGTATTGGTGAGCTGATCAACTGCGTTTTCATTTTTATACATTGGTATACACTGAAAAATGCTCTAGTGGGAGACAATGGACACCACAGAAGATCTATACACTACGAAACTTAGACTCTCTTCGTGCTCATAGCTCCCCGCCGGAGCGGCGCGTCAGGCTGGTCGAGGTCGCATATCCTATGGTGATCGTCGTCGTGGATGTCACCGTGCTCGTCGTCGTTGGCGCCGGCGCGCAGGTGGGCGCCGGTGTAGACGCAGTGGCGACAAAGATATCAGTTTGGGCTCCTATCGACATCCGATTCATATTAACAGTCTGCTAGAGACAACGGCTTATCGCGCGACTTACCGGCAGTGAATCCGAGCTTCGAGTTATATCCAGGCGCCGGGCGCGTGTTATCTTTCTGCAAGCCTCCAGGGAGCACGACATTGTTGCCGTCCTTCTGCCAGACCACGGCCATCTGCTTCGCGCCCGACACGCACTTGTCCTGGTCGGACTCGCACCATACTGGGGCCTGCGCGGGGGCTAGTGCGCGGGCCGACGACGAGGCGCCTGTGACTTGACAGCGGTACGCGTTCATGAAGATGGCATCCTGTCTCGACATGTCAGCCGCACGTCGCGAAGGGGACGCCAGGACGCCTCACCTGGCCGCAGTGGTTGGGCACCCAGGCCCAGGCGCACAGGCATCCGCCCGTCGGGCACGCTGGCAGGTCCGGGACTTGGTACGTGACCAGGCGCTTGTAGGGCGTGCTGCGCATTGCGAGGATCCCGAATCAGATAATCTGAGCGCTTTCAGATGAGACGCGACTCACTTCGCGGCCACGGTGAACACGACGAAGTCGCTCAACTTGGCCGTGGTGATATCGTTGCTGTACGAAATGGCAAACGCGGTGCCCTGCGCGTCGACTGAGCCCTTCGCGCGAATCATTGGCGAGCTCAGACAGCCCGCCGAAGTCGGCGGATAGAGCGCGTCCGTCAGGTTGGTCGACCAATTTGCCGGGTGGGTCTTGCCGTCCGGCCAGTCCGTCGCCTTCTGGCCGTTGTACGACAGCGTCGTGAACGCGCGGTTCGACGCGAGCTCCGCTGTGAAGCTCCCATTGGCAGGCCTGCAACGTAATGTCAGCGTGGGAGCCAAGATAGGATGCAAAATCAGCACTCACACACTGAGGAACTCATTCGCTGCGGGCGGATAGTTGCGGCAGTCTCCGTGCAGGAACCAGTCGTTGGTGGCAAGGCCGACCAATGCTCCTACGGGGTAGGCAGCGTTTGGCTGGTCTGTAGCGCTGTTGCCCTGCGCCCTGGTGAGCGACTTGCGGTCGTGTGCGTTCCAGTAGATCTCACATTTTTGCAGAACATGCCCTTCGTCCAGGCGACGACTTGGGCATTAGTGCCGTAGGCGAGCGCAGCGGCGACACGAGACTCTTGCGAACGGACATGTGAGGATGGGCGAATGGCGACGTATGCCGAAGCCGAAGTGGGGTGCGGCTCATAAGGCATTCGCTGACGGGCCAGATACTTCGCAACCCGGACGGGAGTGACAGCGGGCCGCGTCGACAGTGCGTGAATCGGTGTGCGGGATCTGCGCTGATCGGGATGCAGGCACGGGCGAGACTCCGATTGACTTCAAGCCCTGATCATGAGGACATTGACGCCGCTTCTACTTCTCCGCGCATCGCATTCGCCACCTGACCGGCCACGACTGACAGCAATGTACCAGCAATCGGGGGCGCAAATTTCCCATGACAACGGGTGTTTGCGCTACTGGCAGCGGCATCCAATATTCGTGAAGCGACTTCGCGAAGGAAGCCTCGAACGATGCAGGAGCAGCTGATCGCGCGGACCGACGGATTTACACCTACCAGAGCAGCAGGTGTATCCCCGAATAACGTTTTCGACCGTTCTAGTTCAGTCGACGCTCTGGCATGAAAACGGCGTGCGTCGAGCGTCGAAAGAACTCACGCTTCCCTCACTCCCCCACAATGCAGCTCACTCTCACTCTCAGCTTGAACGCTCTCCTCCTCGCCTGCCTCTCCGGAAGTGCTCGCGGCCAGCTGGTCGCCTGGACTAAGGGGATGTACTGCAAGAACGTGCGTGTTCCTTTCCCCTTGTGGCTCTGCCCGCGATACTGAGAGGGGATCGTGCAGGGGAACTCCAACACAGACACACCAAACGCGGCATACCCTGCCGTCCCGCTGTGGAACCTCTCCACCAGCGACTGGTTTCTCCACGGCGCCTGCCGTAACTTCCCGCCACCGGATGGCGAGTTCCTGAAGATGTGAGTCTACCACATCGACTCCCCGTCGCAACCGTGCTAACTGGGAGACTGTCAGACCCGCGAATGGCGCGTTCACCGTGGAGCTCTCTGCCAACCGCGCTATGACGACGCTCTCGTACAACGGTCTGAAGACGAGCGACTGGCCGGACGGCCTCACGCACCCGGACGGCTGGTCGACGAACATGACGGACGCCAAGTATCCGCCGACGTCCGCAGGCTGCCTCAGCTCGCCGAACATCCACGCGCAGGGAGAGGCGGATGCCGCGGGAACGGCGTTCGCCATCGCGTACAAGAACGACATCAACGCGGTCAAACTCGCCGACTTCACCGTGTTCAGCGTCGCGCCCAAGTGAGTCCGTCGTGACGTAAAGATTACTGGATTGCCGGTGGCACTGCTGCTGACACTGCGCCACCCACCCAACAGCACGCCCTACAAGCGTCTCGCGACCTACAACGTGCCGAACCTACCCGCGTGCCCCACGGGCGGATGTCTGTGTGCCTGGGCCTGGATCCCGAACCACTGTGGCCAGGCGAGTTCTCCTGCTTCTGGAAAAGTAGATTGCTCGGGGCTCATGCGCCACACAGGATAACATGTACCAGAACGCATACCGTTGCCAGGTCACCGGCGCTGATCCCTCTGCGCCTGCTGTGGGTACTCCGCAGCCCGCGGCATGGTGCGAGGACGACGAGGACAACTGCGTCGCGGGCCCGAAGCAGATGACGATCGCGTTCCAGGCCGAGGGCAACAACTTCGTTAACCCCGGCGGGCTGCAGAAGGACAACTCGTTCCCCAGCCCCGGCTACAACATGAAGATGGGTTTCAGGCCTGGTGCGTTGTGTTCATCTCTTCTCCCGTAGTCACATGTTCTGACTTGTTGGGCTTTGGCAGGCGCCCAGACCGACATTTTTGTCAAGGAACATCCGGACAGCACGAGCACAGCCTACATGGAGGACTCGACGTGCGCCGCATCTGTCGTCGTCACTTCTACGGCCATGGCTACGGCGACCGCGTACCCGGAATGCCCATCGGACGACGACTTCACGATGACCACGACCATAACTGTCACTGTTACTCCAGCTGAGATTACTCCAGCTGCGACCCCGACTGCGACTGGGGATGCAGAAGATTCTGAGACCCAGCAGAGGCGTCGGCGTTGGCACAGCGAGCCTGCGCATGAGACTATCCGCAGGAACCACGGGCATGCCAACGCGCACCAGCGGGGCTGGTGGCACGCGGCGTCGATCTTCTGAGCTCTCGCCTGGCCGCTCTCAAGCATAATATTCTTTTTTGTCGTGAATGTGATGCTATACCCCTCGTTGTACAATATCTTTCTCAGGGTGTTATGTAGTAAAACTGTAACCAATACGCGCAGCTAGCCTGTATAGATTGTCCAAAGAAATGACATCGCTGTTACCAACTTGAACTTTGGGGTGCAAGGGTCGCTTCGGCACAGTAAGGGTCTGCCGGACTGCGTGTACTAACATCATGCCCAGCACACAACTGTCCTCGTAACATCGCTGTCTGTCAATCGTCCCTCGCGTCCTTGTACACATGCCACCACCCGCTGGCGCGTCCCAAACCAATCTTGTGGTTCAATTCTTGCACGATGGCGTATGCAGCGTCCCTGGTTCCCGCGTGAGCGACGTCATGGTGGCAAGGCGATTCTTACGTGCGAAAGAAATGCAGTCCGTCCGACGTGTGATGGATCCAAGGCAGGGTGAGTGCGTCTACATTGAGTCAGCATCCTATTCAATGATCTACAGCGGAAGCAACAGCGTGTCACGTGCATTGGTCAATGAGCGCGACGGATGGAAGGTCGCGGCGGAGCATGTCCTCAGCTCGACGCGTCCAAACACTGAGACGGGTGTTTGTCCGGTGGTCCTTCCCTGCGCAACATGTAAAATTGGATCTCTAGAAGCGGACAACATGAACGCACATGGCTTTGCGCGGGAGTTGACCGAGGGCGCGAATGCTGGTGTGCCTAGCCATATGATCCGAGGAGCGGGAGAGCGTCCGCATGCATGTAACAGTGCCTGGACGTTGTCGTACACGCGTGCCACGTATTCCTCAGTCGTGGTGACCTCTCGCGGATATACGGGCGTTGAGCCAATGTCCGTGATTGCCAGGTGGTGCTAATACGATTCACCAGCCCATTTTGATGAGATACAACGCCAGAGTCGGATTGGAACTGACAGACGTACCCCTGCCGAAAGAACGAACGTGTCGTAATATTCCCATTCTTCTAGGAACGCCGTACAGTTTCCACGAGCTGCGGCAGGGATGCGGGACAGCAAAGCATCCAAGACGAAGTCGAATTTGACACGTCCCCGAGACCAGGGTGTCATATCCTTCGTGCCGGAGGGGTCCATAAGGTACGTCCAGTTCTGGCTATACCACGATCCTAATACTAAATGGATTATGACACACCCGCTCAGCATATGTCCCATGGCTTTTCATATAGGATTTACGAACGCACAGTGATACGCGTAGCGGGCGTGGGAATCGCCAATGAACACGACGCGGCGTTCGTGTTGGTTCAAAAGATCGTCAAGCTCGTCGGGACGCGTATAAGCATGCGGGAGTCCGTCCATTGTCTGGATTTTGTGTCAGAGCCGACGGTAGGGGATTGTGGCACTGAACGCAAAGAAACGGACGCACGCATGACGGTTCGGGCTCCCATACGTAGCCCTGGTAAGTCACGGCGGACCGTGCGCCTTCTTGTAGATCCAATTCGTGAGCGGGCCGATACACGCCGCTAATGGGTCGTTGTCGTGAGCAAGTAAGATTCGAAGACGCTGCGCATGAACCATTGGCGCATGGCGCAACAGTCTGCACATGAGCCTTCCTGACATTAGCTGGAACATTCTCCACGTTGCACATATTCACGGTGGGGTAGAATGCTGCTGCCTCGCGTGAAGTTGTGCCAGCGGTATTCGAAGCAGGATCTTGGGATGACGTCGACATCTGAATGAGTGGCTGAAAATCTGATTCGAGGAGATGGACTGAGGTATTTCCTGGATTCTGTGATCGAGGTCAGTGAAGCACCATTGGAAAGTTGCAACTGAATGCGAGTTCCGACGTCGGACGCACCATGCGTAGATGATCGACTTGAAAGCCAATGCTGCCGACCGTGCGCGCATCGAACGCGATTCTCCACGCACATCTCCGGGCCCCAAGGAATATTGCAGCTTCTGTGCGCAGAGCGGTGCGCGCGGCGCCATAGAGCTGCAGCTGAAAAACGTGCGGAGCAAGATACGAGTCCGGCAGTTGATCCGGATCGGCAGACTCGCGCGGACCGGATGAGCACTGCCAAAACGTAAAAAGCCTGCCTCGCCCGGGGACCAAAATTAAGAACGGACATGAGAGACGGGTGCAGTGATTACGACGCTCCCGACATTGCAACCGACTGTCGAATAGCAAAGCTCTACACGCAGGCTCTCCTGTGTGCTCGGAAGGATCCTATGGGTTGATCAGAAGACTTGACGCAGTGGAGGCCAGGTGATTTGACACACGTGCACGCGACGTTTGACTGGAATCTTCCTGTGAACAATACTAGGGCTGAGCCGTCTGCGAGGCTTCCAATGTCCTGCCAGACCAGAAAGCCGTTGATGAGTATGACCGCGAGAAGCGAACCAAACGCTATCCGCAGCCGTTGAGCAGAAACCTGCATGCCAATGTGCCTAGCAAGGAGGTCGGGCGCACCAGAGAACAGTTTTCAGTGTAAACAAACATGTGCTCGATGGACGTGTCGCGGGGATAGCAGTCAATCTCGCCCTTCGAAACTCCGATTGGGGACAAAAATTGAAGACAATTGCGAGCTATTGACAATCATAAGTTATATAGCGCCTAATTTGTAACCAAATCCATCATATTTGGGGCCTCGGTCCTGAAGTAAGAAGGTTTTACGATAGTTCCTCTGCTCACGTGATCCATGATTTGCCTCCATTCATGTTCCCATGCCGGCAATTCGCGGTGGCTCATGGGCGAAATTCTACATTGTATTGCAAGACGAGATCCAAGCTTCGTGAATAAGTCAGCTCCTGATGCATGCTTCTAGGCTGTGAACGCGTGGGTAGGCTGAAACCCTCCGAGGCTTCCGACCACACTCTCTTGTAGGAAGTGCATGAAATAGGTCAACGCCGACAACGATGCTCTCTATTAAACCCTAACTTTTCCAGAAATTGATAGGGTCCCGAGGATTAGTCTAGAAAGTCGCCTTGGGCCATCACCGTAACGGCGTTTCACATCCTGAGCGACGTCGGCCTGGATGCATCCATCACTCAATGTGCTGCCAAATTCAAGTTGAACAGCTGAGAAGCACTCTACATTTCTGGCACGATGTGTTCTCGGCCGTGTCTCCAGAGGGTGTGGCAGACGCCGATAGGCTGTCTGCTTCCTCGACTTGCGTTTGTCACCGTACATGTACCTTTCAATGTTCCATGCTCAAGCTCTAAGGCCCCGGCGCCTCGGCGGCTACATTCTGAAGCTTCTAGTCTTAGGAAAGTAGACAGAGACAGGTAGATTCAATGAATCACATCATCCGGTAATTCAGTGCAAGGCTGATGGCGACGTACAACATGAGTGTTCCCGGTCGTCGAGTTCAGGCAGTACCCCGCTCTCCAGCCTGATCTAGCAGCCACATCCAGTTGGTCGGGTTCTTCCCCAGACGACGAAGGCCAGCCCCGCATGCCGAAGCTCAGAATAAGGAGGAGGAGAGTCCTGAGCTCTGATCGTCGGCACGGCAGGGAGGCAGTTTCAGACGTTGTGTCTGCCGACGCCGAAACTCGGAGCGGAAAACGGGACACAAACAGACTCTGATCGACAGGAGGGCATTATCCAGCATTGCCACATGACGTAGCTTGCACATGGTGACGTCGGGCGGCGTTGCGATTGCGCTCGTCTGAATCGAAATACTAAATCGTAATCATAATCAGATTAGCTGCCATGCCGGTGCCGATTCCACTGAATGGCACAGGCACAGGGACGACTCCTATCCTATGCTCCACCTAGGTACAGAGTTCCTGCACGCCTGCCGAGAAGTGAGATTCGTGTTTACGGGGCTGTGGCTGGTGGGAAATCTCGCGTGGCGAAAGGTTCAAGCAAAGTCCACCTCACTTCAATCTCAGCATTTTCCCACGTCAATCTCAGGATAAATCAGGGATGAATGCTCTCCTCGTTACCAGAGACTGTCATTTGCGCTCTAAAAAGCAGTGAGGTGCGTCATAATTATGGCCATTAGAACCAGCCTTCTCGTCGATGCACGCCATGCGCGACAGTCGGCAACCGAGAGGCTTCACAAACGAAAGTCAGGGATTTTTTGCGTTACTGTGATCGCCGAGCGTCAAGGCAACGCTGCGCCATGTGCACCCGTACCTCGTAGGTCGTCGCTCGCATCGGTTTGGGAGCAACGGACAGAGGGTCCAACTTGTCGCGATCCAGATGAAGGCTTCCCACTCTCAGAGGCGCGTTCTAGGCCACGACAATCTGAAAGTGCTAAACTGGTGAGGTTGCCCCCAAATTTCTCTGTTATTGCAACCCGGCGACAGGTCGAGGGATAGCCACTGAACGCGCGCGTTGATTCTTGGGTCGGTCTGCTGGTCCGGCGTATTCAATGCACCGTCAATACGCCGGGCCAGGCACTCCAATGCACACGAGTCTCCTTCCAGAGGAATTGCAGTGGGGGTTTGAACGGTGTGGACGCGTGAGAGATCGATGCTCAATGTGATCAGCTGTAATCCATATCGGGGCAGGCAGGCTCGCGTTCCAGGCACGTCTGCCTCTGCGAACACGGCAATCCCAAGGGATCCAGACCCTGTACGTGTCTGGGAGATCCGGAGATAGCGCGCATTTGGTGGGTTCGGTTGTCCAACTCGCCCGGCACAGGCCGGGTGCGCGAATAGTGTCGGCGATCGCGCGTGCTCGCGCGCGGACCGACGGCTTCCCCAGCACCCTGAGTGGGATTTTCGGCCAGAGACCTGGCGCGGCGCGCGCCACCTGAGAGTATACATACAAGAAGCACTGTGTAAAGAGGGACGTGAGCAGCTCCACCCATCCTCTCCTCATCCATTACTCTTACAATGATCACCCTTCCGCGAGCAGCACTCCTCATCGCGACTCTCTCATTGACCGTGCACGCCCATCTTGCACCATGGACGAAAGGCATGTACTGCAAGAACGTGAGAAAGCATTTCTTCGGCCGATTTCAGCCTCGCGTGCTCACCCTTGTATTCGCGTCGCAGGGGTTGAGCAACACCGACCAGCAAGGCGTCGACTACCCTATCACACCACTCTGGAACATGTCCCAGAACGACTGGTTCCTGCACGGGCCATGTCGACAGTACCCCCCTCCCGACGGCGAGTATCTGAAAATGTGCGCCTAATTACCCGCCCGTCCCTCTCGCGGAGCCCTGACGAATTTCAATCAGCCCAGCGAACGGCAACTTCACTGTCGAGATCGCGGCGAACCGCGTGTTCACGACGCTGTCATACAACGGGCTGAAGGCGACAGACTGGCCGGACGGGCAGAACCATACCGAGCCCTACACCGCGACGTCCGACCCCAACTTCCCGCCGTCGAGCGCGGGCTGCATTGGCTCGCCGAACATCCATGCGAAGGCTGAGGCCGACACCGCGGGCACGGCCTTCGCCATCTCGTACAACGGCGACATGAGCACCGTCCAGCCCAGCGATTTCACCGTCTTCAGCATTCTTCCGAAGTGAGTATCCAGGGACCCTGCGCCACCGCCGCTGTGACTTTGACTGATCGCGCGCACGATGACCAGTTCGCCATGGAAGCGCCTCGCAACATATCAGGTGCCCAACCTGCCTGCATGCCCGGCCGGTGGCTGCCTCTGCGCGTGGGCGTGGATTCCGAATCACTGTGGGCAGGTGAGCCCCCTAGCGCGCGCCTCGCCGATTATACAGTCCGCTCACCAGCCTGGGCGCTCAGGATAATATGTACCAGCTGGCCTTCCGCTGCCAGGTCACTGGCGCTGACCCAAACGCGCCCGCCGTGGGCAAGCCACAGCCCGCGGTGTGGTGCGAGAGCGACCCAGATCGCTGCTTGGCGGGGCCCAAGCAGATGACGATTGCCTTCCAGGCGGAGGGCAATAACTTCGTCAGCCCCGGCGGGCTGCAGAAGGACAACTCGTTTCCCAGCCCGGGATATAACATGAAGATGGGGTTCAAGCCCGGTGCGCGCGCTTCTCGGTAATCTGCAGGGTAAAGACTGATAATGAGCAGGCGCGCAAACGGACATCTTCCTCGCGCCGGGTGGCGGCGCGACGACGTCGACGGCGTACACGCCAGGATCTACGTGCGCAAGCAAGGTGTTCGTCACGACGACCGCGATCGCCACCGCGACGAGCTATCAGGGCTGCCCGACGGCCTTCGCGCCCGCGACCGTCACGAAGACGGTCACCATCACCGCAGCCGCCGGTTCGAGCGCCACAGCGGCGGCCAAGACGTCGCGTCGGCGGCGCGGCAGCCTCGAAGAGGAGCACGAGCACCACCATCATCGGAGGGTGGGTTTCTCGCGCCAGCATTAGACACTGAATACGATACCCCAACCGCTTTCCTTGCTCGAGTTCGCCTTAGATTCCTCTGACAGCGGGGCAGCGCTTGTCGCGGGCGCGATGATGCCTCGAGCTTTGTACAGTGTACAGTGTTGACTTTCATCTTTGCCTTCTTTGCCTTCTGCCATGTAAAATCATGAGCGCGGTGCTCGTTGTATTTTAATCGACCCACTCACGCACACACATCCTTTGCCCAATTATTATAATAGACTTGCTGATCGCATTTGCGCACTTGACACATTGAGACTTGACCGGAAAGATCGCTTTCCCAAGATCGCGACGTCGACGATTCGTTTCTGTCGCAGTCAACAGTTCAGTATATGCAATGAGTAGTGATACCGATACACTGTAAGATAGAAGTCTAGTATGCCAATGCAATGCAAGATGCTCGTTCCGAGAAAGTGTCATCACACCGTCAACACGGCGATGATCAAGAATCTGCGAACGGACGTGAGCGTGAGTGGTCAGACGACTTGTGCAAAGGATTGACGCACGTCGTGCCCCTTCCCTCCTCCTTGCCGTAATGGCGCTCCATGTTCTCGCAGTTGAGGGTGTAATTGCCCGGCGAGAGCGGCTTACCCTCGCGGATGTTGGTGAACTGTCCGATGCTCCTACATACGCGCACATGGTCAGCGCAATACTCGACGAGCCGTGGAAAAACGCAGCGCACCGCTGGTCCTCCCAGTACCCATCGATAACAACGGCGGCCTTCTCGTCGTCGTTGAGCCAGCACCTGACGCGGCCGAGCGACATCTTCTTGCTCTTGAGGTAATACAGCATGACATGGCCCTCTGCGAGGTAGACGGAAAACGATATGCGCGCGCCGGGCTCCGTCGCGCGCCAGTAGCGCTTCGTCGTGTGCGGCTGCAGCCACTGCTCCCATCCGTCCGCGCGGGCGGGCGTCAGAGGGTGCGCCTCCGAGTCGATCGTCATGCACGACGGCTTGTCGACGCGCGCGTGCGCCGTGTCCGACCATTTATCTGACATCAACGAGAGCTGGGCGGTTTCAGCAACGGAAAACGCAGTCGAGGGAGAGACTGAAGACTTACGCGAGGCAGCCCGATATCGTACGACTCGCCGCCGACGAAGCGGCCGTCCATCGCGTTCTTGCGCGGCGGGGCGTTCTCAACCAGACACTTTTGTCGCTCCCTGCGCGCAAGTCAGATTAGGAATGCATTCGAAGCAACTCGAAGCAAGGACGTACAACAACGCGATGGTGGACTCGGCGAGCGCGTAATGGCCGAGTCCGCTCAGATGCAAGAGATCCTTGTAATTCGGCAGTTTGCTCTGGACAACGAAGAAGTCTTCGACGGCCTCCGGTCGTTTCTGTATGATGGGCAAGAGCGCGTGTCGCAGGCTACAAACAGCGTCAGACGCGCAAAAACTCTACATCACTTTGAACATACTTGATGACCTGCAGAGCGTTAGCAAGTAATAGTTGATGCGGGCAAGACGACGCACGGGGACATCATAGTACTGCGCGACGGGGAGGTGGACGTCCCCGCCCATGGCCATCTTGCCCATGAGCGAGAACGACGCGGTGATGATGACGGCCGGCTTCTTCGGGTAGTCGAGCGTCGCGCGCAGGATGCTCTCGATGTTCTTGGCGTGGCCCTCGACAGGATCGTCGTTTATGCCTGTCAACGTTGTCAGTTGTCAGTCCGGGCACGACGCAGACGCACTGAGCTCCAGCACGATCAGGTCTGCGTCTTGCGGCAGGTGTTCAATATGGCAGAACTGCGCGTGGAGAAAGGGTCAGTGCGGGGCGCGCGACGGCAGGGCAGGGCAGGGCGCGCGCCTTGAAGTAATTGCTGCCGCGCGCGCCGACGCTTCCGTCGACATAGACGTTGTCCGGATGCGGGAACGTCTCGTTCCACCCTGCGCGTGTCAGGGCAGGCATGCGGGAGAAGAGATGCACGTACAGTCGAAGATTTGTCTGTGGAATGTCACGCATTCGCAGCCGTGCCCGCGCGATAACGACCCGCCTGGTCAACCATTTGAGCCCAGCTCCCTTTGCCCGAAGACCGAGAAAGCGACGCACCGATGATACCATATGTTATGGGCTCCCCGCGCATCGCCTTGGCTAGGACGCGTCGTAGCCGATCACCAGAACCTATTGCAGCAACGCCAGTGAGCCTAGCAGAAAGTGAACGACACGCTCGGGCGCCGTACCCTCATAGGCCGCGACGAGGTCCATGTTGCGCTCGCCAAAGCTTTCGCACCAGCCAGGCGAAACCTCGCAACGCTCGCAAGTGACACGCGCCGGAGGAGCTGGAGGCGGCGGTTCGTGGAATAATTGCTGTTGGCCAGCCGACGGCTGCGGCAGGTGCGCGCAACCCAGCATGTACGCGCTGTCCGCCAGGCTTGACGTGTTCATGTACGCCAGTCCGGCCAGCGTCAGGAGCGCGGCGAGGACAGCGACGGCTCGCGGCGTTATGCGTAGGCCCATGGCAGAACACTGAACAGAAGAGAGCAGAGAGACGGAGACACCGGAAGCAAGATCGACACGCGCCCAGACGCCGAAATTCGGAGATTACGCTAGGTTGTCTCCGAGATGCAAACTGAAACTCGTCTGAGGACCCTAGAATCGATGGGAACAAGGCATGGAACAATGTAAGTATCTGTTGAAAGATCGAGAAAGCGCCGGGTTTTTGAGTCAGCTGCCCAGGAATATTAGCATACCAATCGCATGTCCCGTTCATTGACATGACGCAGGCAGTGGAATGCGTACTATTAGCCACAAAGATTCCAGCATCCAATGGACTCTACTGTGTCAATGTCTCGGGTCCTCGATGTCAATGTCCCGGATCCTCGATGCAGAGGTTCCCGCGATAGCAAGAAGCAAGCGCTGAAACCGACCCAAAGGACAGTGCAGCGTGAGGGAGGTTCGCCATACATTCCAGAGCACAGATGAGTCGTGATGAACCTGATGACCTAGGACTATTAGAGGTGCCAGTGTGGTGCCAGAGGGAACAAAGCATCGTAAGCAGCGCATAACACAGAGGCCTGTGCACTCCACTGAAGGTAATAGCCATAATCAGATTCCAGTTTCAGGGTGAATGCCATTCCAGATGGTTGGATCTTGGATGCGGCAAAGATTCCCGTGATACAGTCGAAGCCCTTATAAGCCATAGCCCTATTAAGCCATAAATCCCTAAAACCCATAGCTTTTGGCCGTCTCCCGACTCGGGAGATATACAAAACCCATACATTTCTTATATCCCATAACCCATAGGTTGTCAGGGCCGAAAGCCATACATCATATGGCAGTCCCATGCCGGATATTGTTCTTCTGAGTATAAGATATCACTCCCAATAGGCCTGGAAGCAGTGGACATGGTCACAACCACGGGTAATCTACTTTGGTCTGTCGCCAATGGCACTGCGTTACGAGTTCCATTCGGATCTGCACAAGATCTGCATGCCACCTCGAGGCCATGGAGACAAATCTCAGCAGTCCCGCATGTATTTCCCATCTCAGGGCCACGGGATAGAGGTAGTGCATGATTGACTTGAGCCTATGCGTGTACAATATTTCAACAACCCTCCAACATATGAGCACACACTTCAAGCTTCGGGATCTATTCATAGGCGCCGGATAAGCGCCCATCCTCTTCGGCCATAGTCGCCATAACCCATAGCTTTGGGGTGGTCCCAAATGCTATGGGTTATAAGGGCTTCGACTGTAGCAAGAACCGAGCCATGGAACCAACGGATGTAGCAGAGGCTCGGCGTCAGGGACCATCAGCCATATAGTCTGAAGCATAGTTGACTGCAAAACGCGTTCGCCTTGACAATAATGTCGCGCTGAACCAGACGGCCAAGAACATAGAGTCGGTAGACGCGCCGGAGTAGTACCAAGCACAGTAAGCAGCGCGCAATGCGTAATCGTGCGCCCTTCATTGCTGTTTCCGAGCAGTGCGCGAGTTACTCAAGGACGGCGTATTCGGTGGCAAAGCTGACTGGCTTTGGCTAGGCTGAGATCCAAGGATCAAACGCGGGTTCCAACTCCGACCGTCGTCATTTTCCCAGTATCAACGCAAAGTCGAATTCCAGCAGTTTGCATATGTCTGTAAAATGGTGCGAGCGAACGCGCATGGATTTGCACTGCGGTGATGTGATGTACGGTGTTTGCGGCAATTCTTGGCTACGAAACCCGTTGCTCTCATAGTAGAAGAGCCCGCAATCACCGTTCCTGATCATCATTCCGCAGCGCAAATCCACCGCGCGTTCCCGCGATTTTACAGACTTATGCAAACTGCTGTCAAGCACTCAGCGGCCTATTTTCTCGGATTCTTGTCGGCAGCACGATTTGAAGTCTAATCATGCGCAACGCCGAGATCTTCTGACGCTTCGGATTTCGGAACCTCGCGCGCGGTTGATCCGGACTTCAACAATCCTGGTCACGAGCCACTTCCATGAGCGCTGCCATCCTCAAGGCAGAGGCCGTATACGCGCCCATATATTACCCATAGACGCCAGTCCTTGCATGAATCGTACGGTGTGACTATTTTCTCTTGTTTTCTCAAGTTGGCGACTGCAGGCATCCTCTTGACGACGGAATGGCGTCAGAACTGTTCGACGACATCGGAATATATCCGCACAAACTCTGGAAATTCGAATACCAGCCTATGAGCTGGCGTCTGGCGTCCGTCCTGCATATAAATCGTCAAAGCGGACGAACGAGAGGAGCCCCAGGTTACTTGCACCTCGCCTTGTCGACCGCAACATGCACAGCTCGCTCGCATTTGCCGCTCTTGTCGCTCTTGCCCCCGCTGCCGTCTTTGGCCAAGCGCAAGTATGGGGCCAATGTGGTGGTACGAAGACGTCTGGCCCTTCCTATGAACGATTTGAGAGCTGACTTTGTCTGTAGGCATCGGATGGACAGGTGATTGTCACTGTCCGACCAGCAGTCTATTTGAAGCTCATATACGAGACGAACAGGACCAACGACTTGTGTTTCTGGGTCGTCATGTGTAAAGCAGAACGACTACTACTCGCAGTGCATTCCGGGCGCGTCACAACCGACCAGCACGCCTACTGTGCCCACCTCGACCGCCTCCACTTCGTCAGGAGTGAGCACTCCGACCACCGGTCCGATTGTTGGCAACCCCTACGGCGATGGACACAGCGTAAGATTACTCCCTTGCCAATCCTTCCTGCTGCTAATATTTCACTTACCTAGATCTGGCTCACGCCTTACTATGCAGCCGAAGTCAAGGACGCTGCGGATCAGATAACCGACGCTTCCCTGAAAGCGAAGGCCCTGAAGGTCGCGGATGTAGGTCCTTGCCTTAGAGTAGAGTTGAATTGTAGCGCTAACAGCACCCACTCTTCCATGCAGATTCCCACATTCACATGGTTTGATGTAATCGCGAAGGTGCCCACTCTCAAGACGTACCTGGCCGACGCTGCCGCAAAGGGTGGCAAGCAGCTCGTTCAGATCGTTGTCTACGACCTCCCCGACCGCGACTGCGCAGCTGCCGCCTCCAACGGCGAGTTCAGCTTCGCTAATGGCGGCGCGGCCAACTACAAGAGCTACATTGACGGAATCCGTGATGCCATAAAGGCTTACCCTGATGTCCGCGTTGTCGCTGTCATCGAGGTACGACTTTAGCATTGCTGTAATGAGTTACACGATTGACCCCATCGACAGCCGGATTCGCTGGCCAACCTGGTCACCAACATGAACGTCGCCAAATGCTCGAACGCAGCCAGCGGCTACAAGAACTCCACGATCTACGCGCTGCAGCAGCTCAACCTGCCCAACGTCTACATGTACCTCGACGCCGGGCACGCCGGCTGGCTCGGCTGGCCGGCAAACCTGCAGCCCGCCGCGACGCTCTTCGGTCAGCTCTACCAGCAGGCCGGCAAGCCCGGCGCTGTGCGCGGCCTCGCGACGAACGTCGCCAACTACAACGCGCTGCGCGCCTCGGCGCCCGACACGAAGATCACGCAGGGCAACCCGAACTACGACGAGCAGCACTACATCGATGCGCTCGCGCCGCTGCTCACGTCCGCCGGATTCCCCGCTCACTTCATCGTCGACCTCGGCCGCTCCGGCGTGCAGAACATCCGCAACGAGTGGGGCGACTGGTGCAACGTCAAGGGCGCCGGCTTTGGCACCCGCCCGACGACCAATACCGGCAGCTCGCTCATCGACGCCATCGTCTGGGTCAAGCCCGGCGGCGAGTGCGACGGCACCTCCAACACCTCTGCTGTCCGCTACGACTTCCACTGCGGTCTTTCTGACGCGCACCAGCCGGCGCCGGAGGCGGGCACATGGTTCCAGGATTACTTCGTGGCGCTCGTGAAGAACGCAAACCCGTCGCTGTGAATAGGATACGGATTTATCCCTGTATCTATGTAGTCTCACGCGTTTTGTCGCCTCGCTTGCGTTGTCTTCTGCGCTTCTGGCGGCTGTAAAACAAAATCCAATAGCAGAAAAGTTGAAGACATCCGTGTGGACTGTACTAGTGTTTACATGGAGCAAGTGCAACTGCATGCCAACAGTGTGAGATACGGCAAGAACATGCGTTGAAAGAGTAGTCATTGGGACGCACTGGCTATATATCGATCGCACATATATGATCATCGTCCGCCGCTTCAATCGCCCGCCGCTTCAAAGGCGAACGATCTCGCAATCACTCGCTTCGCGAACTGGAGGAGGTGCGACGCATCCCCCAGCGATACACGAGCCGTGACCGGTAGCTTGCTGTCGATGACAGCAAGCAGAACATCGCTAGAGCGAAGCAACTTTGTGAGCAAGGCCGAAGCGTCGGCCGAGTAGTCGTCCATGTCTTCGACGAGGTAGTGCCCCGAGAACGTCAGAGACGAGAGCGCCGGCATTTGAATCGGGTTATTGCATTCACCGGAATGCATATCTTCCTTGGAATCGACAAGCAGAGTGAGGCACTGGAGAGAGGGGGAAGTCTTCGTTCTCCGTTGTGGAGGGAACACAGACCCAAGAAATCGGGGAGCGGCATTGTGAGTTCAGAAAGCCGCTGTATAACAGCCTCACGGGGTCAATCGCGAGAGAACAGAATGCTATCGCGGCAATGGACTGTCCAAGACGAATCTGAGTCCGCGGCCTGCAGAATCAAATAGTTCGCCATGGAGAGTTGCATCGTCCAAAGTCCTGGAACTACTGTTACGAATAGCTCAAGAGCATCGAAGATTGTGCTAGAATAGCAAATATAGAGCTTGCTGATCTTGCAACACATAGAATGTGTGCAAGATTGGAAGAAGTGCGAATAGTCGATTACGCCCGCCACGCTAGCTGTGCTCATCAGCCTGACAACGTTGATGCAAGAAGGCAGAGGAGAGACCATCACCAAGGTGCCTTGGGTGACATGATGAAGCTCGAGTTTGGTCAGGTTTGGAAAGACACGGATAAATCATACAAGTCCGTCGCTTATGAGTGGATGCGCGTAAAGCGTACGCAAGGCCGTGAATGGCGGACAGTCAGGAGGCAGTGAAAAGAGATCAAGCGCGAGATGCTCCAGGCGGGAAACATTGCGTAGATCCCATTGAGCGGGAGATAGCATTATGAGCTCCTGACCGAGCCCATGTCTGGCATCGACCCTTCGAAGCAAAGGGGCATCTAGACTCAGAAGCTCCGAGATACCAATGTTGAGCGCCAGCTCCGCCATACGGCTCATGTTACGCGAGACAGCATCGATGACGCCGTCGTCGTCGCCATAGCCGCGGGAACTGTACTTCAAGTGGAAAGGCACAGGGTCTGATCTGGAAAGAAAAACGGTGAGCGGGATCAAGAAAGAACCGCTCCGAAGTATTGAGGGTGCATCGTAGTTGTTCCACAGGCGGCGGTCCGAAAGAGTAGCTGCTCGCCATGCCCGGGAGACGTGGGACGCTGAGATGCAGTCTCGCAGGCTGAGCAGCCTAAAGCACATACTGACAATCTCGTTTGGAAGATATGCCAGTGGATCATAGTCTTTCGCGCCGCATTCGTTGTAAAAGGTCGCCGTGGCACAATCAAAGGCAGCCCTGCAGGCGGATATGACATCGGTCCCGCATTTCAATGCGGCTTTGCTACATGCATTCAGCAAGAATCTTCAAGGTGACAGAACTCAGTTACCCTTGAGCGCGCAAGGATCTAGATTGTTTTTCGAAGGCTGTCCTGAAGGCATGCAGGAACGTTGGATAACAAAGAAA
Organism: Auricularia sp. M12; assembly: GCA_037042885.1. Lineage (NCBI taxonomy): Eukaryota > Fungi > Basidiomycota > Agaricomycetes > Auriculariales > Auriculariaceae > Auricularia > Auricularia sp. M12. The sequence continues at coordinate 3,912,657 of CM073210.1, read as the reverse complement.
AAGATCGTCGTCTGCCGCGGCTCTGTCGAGCAAAAGCGTAGCAAATTCCTCAAAGTCAGATCTGAGCCTGGATATCACTTCGTTGGCGCATCCTGATGCGCCCTTGCTGCAGATTCATCCTGTCTGTCAACAAAGTCGGCGACGCTGAGCGGGAAATTTACAGTACCTCGGACGCCACGCCATTTCCTTTCTGAACATGAGCTTTAGGGCCGCCACGGCAGCATCATGCAGATATTGAGGGCCACCGCAGGAAAGATCAGCCATACGCCACGTAAATGCACAGGGGTGAGAGAGAGAGAGAGAGAACTAATAAATAAGCACAAATAAACTTGGCACATCAGGTGGGAACTGTACAGTTCATAAGTAAAGTTGTCAAGTAGATAGTCGCAAACCAAAGCTGGAGTAATTATTTGCCTGTGAGCCTTCCTCGTTTTATGGTGCTGGAACGGGAACTGAATTACAGTCGAAGCCCTTATAAGCCATAGCCCTATTAAGCCATAAATCCCTAAAACCCATAGCTTTTGGCCGTCTCCCGACTCGGGAGATATACAAAACCCATACATTTCTTATATCCCATAACCCATAGGTTGTCAGGGCCGAAAGCCATACATCATATGGCAGTCCCATGCCGGATATTGTTCTTCTGAGTATAAGATATCACTCCCAATAGGCCTGGAAGCAGTGGACATGGTCACAACCACGGGTAATCTACTTTGGTCTGTCGCCAATGGCACTGCGTTACGAGTTCCATTCGGATCTGCACAAGATCTGCATGCCACCTCGAGGCCATGGAGACAAATCTCAGCAGTCCCGCATGTATTTCCCATCTCAGGGCCACGGGATAGAGGTAGTGCATGATTGACTTGAGCCTATGCGTGTACAATATTTCAACAACCCTCCAACATATGAGCACACACTTCAAGCTTCGGGATCTATTCATAGGCGCCGGATAAGCGCCCATCCTCTTCGGCCATAGTCGCCATAACCCATAGCTTTGGGGTGGTCCCAAATGCTATGGGTTATAAGGGCTTCGACTGTATACTTGTTAGACCGAGTGATATACTTCCGGTACAGCATTGGCACCGCATGTCGGGCATCGCGGACCGTATGAGCGTTCCCGCGTGGCTTCCTGCTTTGTGCTTCCATTTTCCCCGCGGTTTAATGCATGTCTAGACGTGACTATGATATTTGCATTATCTTGAGAGACTTGATTTTATTTCTGTACTTGGGTTTCTACAGCATCTACTCTCATCTTGGGACATCGGGATAGTGAGGCATCATTCGATACTGTCTCGGAACGCTGAGCTGCTGGCCACTTGCTTGGTACGAGGCTGTGATGTTTGAAAGACGTCATTTTACCTTCTGACGACACTGCGATCGACCAGGGATCGTCCGCACGGGCCGACCAGTCACCACGCGCGCGGGTTCTTATATGGCTTTCAGGCTACGAGCCAGGCATCATCTTTCTCCCGACACGTTCACGACACAGACGTCATGTTCGCTACACTCGCTATCCTCGCTGGTGCCTCGCATTGCGCGCATGCGCACGTTACTGCCTGGTCCAAGGGGATGTACTGTAAAAACGTTTGTCTCCGTTCACGCCGAAAGTATCAACCTGGTTCTGAGATATCGCAGGGTTTGGCTACGGCGGACATGCCGAATGCTTTCGAGCCAGTCTCTCCGCTCTGGAACCTCGCGACAAACGACTGGTTTATGCACGGAAAGTGCAGATCGTATCCACCGCCGGCTGGCGAATATCTGAACATGTACGTCGTATTGATCAATTATCCCATTCCCATGATCGCCGTCGTATGCTCACCGATACCACAGCCCGGCAAATGGCAAATTTACCGTGGAGCTGGCGGGCAACCGCGGTGTAACAACGCTCTCGTTCAATGGCGCGAAGGCAACTGCATGGCCCGACGGCAAGGTGCACCCTGCCAACTGGAGCACGAATATAACCGACCCCAACTTCCCGCTGAGTTCTGCGGGCTGCCTTGGTTCTCCCAACCTCCATGCTCACGGCCCGAGTGACGCCGCAGGCACTGCGTTCGCCATCTCATATAAGGGTAAAGGAAATATCAACGCAGTCACACTGGCAGACTTCACCGTCTTCAGCATATTACCCAAGTGAGCGACAGTTCTCAGCCGCGAGTGCCTGACCATGACATGCTCGGTCGTCGTTCTAGCACGCCCTATCGTCGAGTCGCGACGTACTCAGTACCGAATCTTCCCGCGTGTCCTACGGGAGGCTGCCTCTGCGCATGGGGCTGGGTACCGAACCATTGCGGCCAGGTGAGCTTTCACCCAGGCCTTACGCTCTCTCTCTCTGCTGAATTCTCCAAAGTCAAATATGTACATGACCGCGTACCGCTGTCAAGTAACGAATGCGCAAAAGACAGCTAAGGCGGTCTCGGCCCCGAAACCGCCTGTGTGGTGTGAGAGCAACCCGTCGGCCTGCGTGAAAGGAGCAAAACAGCTCTTGGCCGTATATCAGGCGTCGGGAAACAACATAGCGATCCCGCCCGGTCTTCAGAAAGATGGCCAATTCCCCAGCCCGGGTTACAACTCCAAAGTCGGATTCAGTCCTGGTGCGTGTTTTCCATCCGCTCGCATCCATATCTGATTGATGAACTTTATGCAGGTGCTCAGACAGATATCTTCGTTTCTACTGTGGCCGCTGCGACAGCTACGTCCGCTCTAGGCGCCGTGACATCTGCAGTGGTCGGCGCAGCGGACTCGACGCCGGTGAACTCGGGCCCGACCACGAGCGGAACGCTTGTTGCAGCCACAGCCATACCCACGGTTATTGGTGCCGGCGTAGCGGCGTCGATACAGATACCGCCAACAAGCGCAGTGCTTTCTATCGTGCTTATCCTTATGAACATTTGCCTCGTTTATATTATTTGACATACTAAGAATTACCGTACAATGCAACTTGCGATTAGGAATGTATAATATCAAACAATTACTTCGCATGCCCCGAAAGCTCTAAAATGACGAATCAGACGATTTCAAGAAGGCGAACAACTTTATTTCGAGCTCCGCGTGAACCGTGTTCGCTTCCGCCCAAGCAGCCTTCGAGCGACCGCCGGCTTTTCTTACCAATGCTGACACTTAGCTCTCCTGCCTTAGACAAAAGCTATTGCCTGGGCTGCCATGAAAGGCTCAACTATGCGCAGAGTCATCGCCAATGTGAACTGCCGAATCGGACCGCTTTCTCAGTGCAGTTTTGTGACCTCCGCGCATGGCTTTGCGTATTCTGGCATTCATTATAATCCGATAAGGTCGTCATTGCGCTTATATATTACTCTGTGCGCATCACGTAGGCGCAAAACAACCTTTTGGGCACGGGTATGTTGAGTCTCCTGTCGAGTGCGTCGAGGCTCGGTTACCCTCACTTGACTATTTCAGGCTACAGAACCATATATACACGACGCTCCCGAGGAAGTGAGCCTCTGACTTCAGCCGTAGCAGCGCGCGTGCTTCAGTTCAGGGTGCGACATTCTCCTACTTATCTCCGACCTGGGCTTTAATCGCTCTATCTTGGCTTCAGGGATAACCTGGGCTGCATAGTACATACCATGCCTGAATGAATGACCTGATCGCTGCCAAAAGCACAAAGCGCGAGCGACGGTTCCGATCCTGACTCAAGTGTAGATGATCCCGATCCGGTCTTGCCGCGCATCCGCCGCTGGAGCCGCCCTCTGTCCGCCACCCTGGCGGCTCGAATTCAAATGCGGCGCGGGCTTCAAATAGCCTACGTCTGGTGCCCAGTGAGGTAGCATCCACCCTCACGTCCATCGCCTCTCACACACACACTCAATCTTGTACTCGTACCGCCTTCAACGATAACGATAACGATGTCTGCTGCGACCACGACCACCAGCTGCACCGTTAGCTACAGCCCCACTAGCCGCAAGGTTTATCTCGAGACACCGCGCGGCGCAACGCTACCCATTGCCGTTCTTGACGTCGGCGAGGCTGACCAGGAAGTTTGCGCTCCCAGTCAGACTGCCGGCTTGAACGAAAAGCGCGGTATCTCTTTCGCCGCTCCGCCGTACGGCGTCACCGCGCAGGAGGTGCCGGACAATAAGCGCATCACGCCTCTTGGGCTCGTCGCCTTCCTCGTCGCGCAGATACCGCTACTGGTGGAGCTCGCCGGCTACGGCGGCGAAAGGCTCGGGGTCCGTCAACCTATTGCAGCCTCGTGCTTCAATGCTGACTTTTCTTTGCGTTGCTTCAGCCGTTCTATGCGGTGGCCGCCGTGTTCCTCTACATGGCTGCCTGCGTCGAATGCGCGGCGCGCAAGGTTCTTAGCGTCGTCGTCTTTCTCGCTTTCGTACGTCGCGATCTCTTGTTGCCACTTCCTCTAACTGACTCGCCACGTAGTTTTGGTTGTACATTGGATGGTCCGTCGCACGTCATTCCGCGTCGCTCGCTCTGCTTGCTGGCGGTGGCTTCTCCAGTGACCCTGATCTCATGATGTACACTGCCGTTCTCACGGCTATCCTCGCATGCAACGCGGGCGTGGTGTTCGGTGTAAAAACGCAGCGCAGCGCTGCAATTTGGGGTTGTTAAGGTTGTTAAAACGTGGTATTTCTTATCCAGTGTCATCTCCTCGTTGAATCAGTGTAACCATTAGCTCTATTGTATCTATAAATTTCATTACTTTCTAATTGGCATCCATTTCTAAATATGCTCCAGAGATTTGATTCGCGCAGGCATTCGTCATTACCGAGTGCTTTTGACTTGCCTATCCAAAACTCATGTTGAGAATACTTCCGCTGATGGAAATTGAAGGTTCCGGCACCGCTTTTCCTCGGACGCTCACCTGACGCTTGTTCTACAGTCGTTGTATGAGTACCATTATTACAATCTGCTTGCGATGCGTGGCCCCAAAGCTTTCCTCGACTCTATATTCTGTGGATAGGTTCGTCTGCCCCTTCACAGCCGTTCGAACAGTTATAAGCTGACCAGTGATACCCTGCTCCAGCGAATGTGCAGCTGAAGACCTGCGCATCTTTGTGTCTTCGCTGAAATATGGTAAACGAGCGATTTTTCATCATCACCGCGCGGGTCCTGGTAGCGCTCGAGTCGAAGTGCTAGCCAACACCTCACCCCGATTCGAATCCTCGTTCATCGCACCCTCGTTCAAGGAAGTTCTTCTTCAGTTGGATTCATTATTCCCGGTTGGCCCTCAGAACTTTCCCAACGATACTGTATCCGGAAGGCCTGACACGCAGGGTTGCCGGACAGCTTCTCGATAACCATAACTCCCGTCCGAGCCGGGGTATTCGACAATCTGCGAACATATCCTTTTGCCCACAGCTTCAGGCCTGTTCTCAATCCCACTGCCTGCCATTGCGGACTGCAAGTCGTCGTGGTTGACAGCTGGAATCAACGTGAGTGGCATTTTGAAGAGTTTCAACGTTTCCTCGCATGGCTCACGAAAACATGCAGTCCAACTTCGCTACTACTACTAGCCGGTTATGCGTACGGCACTCCTGGATTCTGTGAGTGTTCATTTTGTTATACATTGTGCCTTATGAGCTCAAGGAGACGAAAATAGTATCTTTCATGATCCCAAGGTTAAGCCATGTTGGGTATGGTCGGAGTACGCTTAGGGCCAACGGTTCTTCCACCGCGCTTCAAGATGTCCAGCTCGCAGCCATTACTCGCCGACGATCTCTTGAGTGTATCCACTTGACGTGGCATGGCCGTGGCATACGCTCTCCGACGCTGCGGCTGGATCTGCGCTCCAGGTCGGGGGAGCGCGATGATCGCGTTCTCGGTGCATTGCGCCCCTAGCCCTTGGGCTTCATATAAGCCTATCTTTTGGAGCGCGGACCGCCCCTCTTGCTCGGGTCCCTTTTGCTGTTGCGAGCTTGCGGCGCCATGTACTCGCTGTACCGCTCGCCCTGGCGCTCCCTCACCGCGCTGCTCATCGTCACGGCCTTCATTGCTTCATTCCTGCCCCACGATTACCTCCCCGCTGTACCTGGGCGCGTGGGGGAATCTTCTTCCGGGTCCGGAGTTCCATCCGGCGGCCCGTACGACCTCGCGCTGTCGGACGACGATCCGTCCGTGGTCATCGAGTACGACGACGACGACGCGCGCGCGGCGGCGAAGAATGCCACTCGCGGTCTGCCGGGCTGGTGCGATGCATGTGGACCCGCAGACGAGTTGTGCATGAAGTACGGGTGCGTTCTTGATTGCCATACTACGCCGAGAATGTCAAGCATTCATGCTCGTTTTTTGACTTGACAGAGAAGCGTTTCTCGCGCGCTCGCGATCGTTTGATGGCGCAGGGGCGCGCATCCGACGTGTGCTTCGCAAGGCCCTGGCAGGCGAGCCCATAAAAATCGCGGTTCTCGGCGGTTCAGGTGCGTCAGATTCACCCTCAAGGCGCGCTGCAATGCCCATTGTGCGATAGTTACCGTCGGGCGCGCGGTCGAGCCGCAAGAGAAATGGACCGAGCTGCTACGCGACTGGTGGCGCGAGCAGTTTCCCAATTCTCAGTTGACTATGCGCAACGCCGGCGTGCCCGGTACAGGTACGACGTACTTCAGCATGTGCTTCCAGGAGCACATCAACATGGACCCCGACCTGGTCATCACCGAGTTTGCTATCAACGACCTTGGGTCTGTGCATTTACTTTGGCGTTCATAAAGGGTTCCTGACGCATTTTGTTATATTAGCCGCGACGAGGAAATGGCAAGCTTCGAATGGGTTTTGCGCCGTGCGTTGCTCCTCGAGACGAATCCTGCTGTCATCAACTTGCAAGTATTTGGCCTCGAGTATCCCAGACTTGCCACGGGCGGGGACTACCATACCTGTGAGTTCATATCGTACGACTGGAGGAAGTCTCGCTAATGCCACAAGCAGCTGTGGCAAACTACTACGACACCCCTGTTCTCTCCCTGCGAAACGCCGTCCTCCCGCGAATACTGGCGGACCCGAGCTCTGCGCCGACGTATTTTGGCATCAACAAGCAGGGCAAGCCGGATTATAAGCACGTGCGTTCCGCTCCCCTCGTCTCTATCTAGGACTCCTGCAACTTGATCGTTCGACAGATAAATAATCGGATGCACCGCGCTCTCACGGACATCCTCATCCACTACCTCCGCGCACAAATGTGCGCCGTAATGCGTCACCCCCCGCCTACGGATGCAAGTCTGGAGACGATTCCGCCGTTCAGCCTGCAGACCAAGTTCGGCGTCGCCGTCGCGCCGGTTCCGGCTATCCAGCCCGTTTGTGCGTCCTTGCGCGACGCGCGGACCAAGCTGGTCTCCACCTCGTCCGAGAATTGGTACTTCGCTTTTTTTAATTCTACTCTTCCATCGACTAACGCTCTAATTACTCACAGGGAGAAGGAGTTGACCGGCGCCGGCTGGTTCTACGTCGCCAAAACGCCCGGCGCGCGCGTCAGCTTTGCGACACGATCGGGCGTGCTGGGCCAGATCCGTATTACCTTCATGCGCAGCACACAGTTCGGCTTGGGCATTGCGCGGTGCTGGATCGATCAGGACGAGGGCGCGGCCGTGCTCGTCGATGGGTTCTGGTGGCGCCATGTCAGCGTTATCGAGTGTGTTTTCCTTGCTTTATGCATTTGCACGTCGCCTTTTGCTGACGATGCGTAGGAGCTACACAGTTTCGTCGAAATTGAAGCCCGGAGAGCATACGGTGTCGTGCGAGCTGACCGCCGAGACGAACGACCCGCTTAAGCGGACCAACTTTTGGATTGTGGGCGTAGATGCGGCTTGAGGGCTGCGTTTGAATGTAATTCTATCCTGTTAGAGCAGCGATTATCCTTCGTCTTCGTGTGGTTACCAACGAGCCGTGAATGCTTTGACTTTGCACCGGTCGCTCTTATGGCTTGCCATACTCATGTACGTCAGGGGTACGCTATCCATTCATCAGCATCTGCGATGCTCAGAGCTGCCATGTTGCGCAGCGTGAGCGAGAGTCTCTGTGCCCTCACCGTTCCGACGCACTCGGTTTCCGACATTCCTACTAAGGCGAATGGACGGGAAGCCCGCGCCAGGCTGAGCGTGGGCCAGTGCCGCTCGTGGACTACTAGTACACGCCGCTCAAAGCCCCGAACAGCTGGAAGTACGCGTGGATAGCCCAGCTTTCCCTCAATTTTCTTACATGGGCTGGCGCAGTCCGGGAAATCACGTTTTGGACTTAAACTAGCAACCCGCAACGGGGCGTTCGCAATGTACGCCGTAGATATAAATATACTATATAGGTCTGCCTTCCGGGGGGGGGGGGGGGGGGGCCTGAGCTCAGATTCCTTGAGCACGGCTAAATTGTTCTTTGGACGTCGAAAACGCTCACTGCTGAGTCATCGACTGCATCCGTGACGGCGTTGCCTGTGCTGACACATCGAATCGCTGCAATTCGTCAGCAACAGGAATTGGCGTATATAGACATATCGATAATCAGGAGGCACTGAGAGATAGAAGCTGTGTGTCGGCTGTCGAAGCACTGCTGCGTTTGACAGTGATGCGAGGTGCGCAGTTTCATACGGATTTGAGGAACACACGTGTTGCGGAAATCTGCGCGACAGCTCGAGGAGATGAGGACTGCGCAGGATATCACCTCACGTCCGATCCTCCGAACCCTTGAAGCGCTTTTGGCCCGACTAGGGTCTCGAGGAGAAAGGAATGCAGCCTAGCATTAGATCCACTCATCACAGACTAAATTCTGTCACTACACTCGTTCCTTCCTTCATAACAGAATAATGTCTTTCCATCTCCCAGACGTCGAAAACGCTCACTGCTGAGTCATCGACTGCATCCTTGACGCTGGTGTTGCCTGTGCTGACACAGCTAATCGTTGCGATTCGTCAGCAACAAGAATCGGCGCATATATTGATGATCAGCTCGCTCGCAGTCCGTCTTTCCATCTCCCAGATTGCTATCCTCAGCAACCACCTCACCAATGTCTGACCCCATCAAGACCGTCGTTGTACATGGCGCAACCGGACGTCAGGGTAAGACTTCCGCTGAGCAATTCGGCTTTCTGAGCGGATTGCGTTGTCGTTCACAGGCGGCTCCGTCGTCCGCTCCCTCGCTGCTACGGGCTTCAGAGTTCGTGCAGCTGTTAGGGACCCCGAGGCGCCGAAGGCGCGCAAGATTGCTACCGTCCCTGGCGTCGCACTCGTCGTAATCGATCTCGACGACATCAAGACGCTCGTGCAAGCGTACACGGGCGCTGACGCTGTACGATGCTGCAATTTTTGTATTACCGTCGGTACATCGTCTTATACAATCATCTCAGGTCTTTTCCGTGACTGTCGCGACGGACCAAGAGGTGGCGCAGGGCAAGAACATGGCGGACGCCGCGAAGATCGCCGGCGTGCGCCACTTCGTCTGGTCCGCGCTTGAGTCCGTGGAGAAGCGGACCAAGGGCGAGTTGACCGCGCGCCATTTCGACCAGAAGGCCGTTATCACAGAGCACATTGCGTCCATTGGGCTCCCCGCGACCATTCTTTTCGTCGGTGCATTCATGGAAAGTAAGACGCTCATTATTGCTTTGGTGTGAATGAGACTACTAATGAGGCTGAGCGACTCTTCTCACTGGCAGATTACGTCTACTTCCCTGGATATACCGTTTACAATGCTGAGGAAGACACTATCGTTCTGACCTACGGTGGCGCCGTGCCTGACATACCATGTACGTGCTCACGCATTGATGATTCAGGCACTGATCAGTCACACAGACCCAATGGTTCGCATTGAGAAAGATACCGGAGAGGCGGTCAGAATCATCTTGTCGCATAGGGACGCCTTTGTCGGCCAAGAGGTCGTGATGTGGCACAACCTCCTCACCCTGCAGGAGCAGGCCGATATCGTGGCCAAAGTCTCCGGTCGTCAAGTTCGCATTGGCCCGCCAATGACGTTCGACGGTCTGCCGGTATGTTTTCTGAGTTTCTATTCGCAGTTGTCTCGGGCTGAAGTGAAATCTGCTAAAGGACGTCGCGGCGATGTATAAATTCCTCAACAATCCGCGGTATGGCATGTACACGGACAGAAAGATCCCCGATCCTCTGCTAGAGAGTAAGCACGACCTTAAAGCGTTGATCTGTCAATCGTGTTTCTGACCAGCTTGCAGAGTACGGCTTCAAGCCTGCCACCTTTGAGAGTTTTGTGCGGGAGCATCTTCTGCCTCATCTCAACCTGTGATTACCCTGCCATCACCTGGCGGTGGTTCGCAAATGTGAAAGTTCATTGTGTTTCTATCGACAGGTCGAAGATCTAGTCTAAATCGCATGACGCGAACATCGATCAGCATGCTCGGGGATGTTACATTGTTTTTGACACATCAAATGTGCCAGAAATGAGGAGGGACGGGGGAAGGGACCGGCCGGCCGTCCAGCCGACCAGCCAGTCGCGCCAAGAATAGTCCCAGCACAAACGACCGCTGGAGGACTATCCAGTACAGTATCCTATTATAGCAGTGCTTGTGCTGTCGCGGATGTGATCTGGATGTGATATCCAGGCGTTGTGTGTGCCTCAAGTCTCGTACTGCTTGCTCATATCATACGCTTCCTCTCGTGTACTGTACTCAAAGTCCTGGTGAGTATATCAATGCATAGTTGACTTGTTGTGCTCCCGATAAGACTATGGTAGTGCAGCGCATGTATTAAATACCGTCTAAATTTTAGGAGTCGGTGATGGCAAAAAGGCGGGATTACACATATTGCAGAATGGGTGTACACAGACAGCTCGCGAGTACGGGGCAATGAAGGGGGGGAAGGGCAGCGTGGTCGTCCAGCACGCCGGCCGGCGTGCCACGGCGAGGCGAGTCGTGGAGCCCCCACAGCGCGTACTACGGCGCGGGTGGCGCTCACGGCGAGCTCGAGGCTGGGTCGACACGACGGCGCTCCTGGGCTCGCCATACTCGTCGTGGCTGAGGCGCTGATCACAGGTCGCCAGTTGCGGGCATGCCCGCAGTGCGACGCACGGCACCCAGGCGCGTCCCGCGAGCGCTGACGCGGTGCTCAGTCGCGCATGCACGCAGCGACAACGCTGAAGGGCATACCTCCCCTCAGTACGGCAGCACGGGTTCGTGGGGAGATGGACAGCGGCGGGGAAAGGTGTGCGGTGCGCGGTGCAGCGCGCACGGTGCGATGTGGGAGGAAGAAAAGCGGGGGCGGACTTTGCACGTGTTGCATCCGCCGTTCCGATACCTCCGTGTGATCAGCCTTGCGATGCTCCGAGTTCAGATTGCTCCCCACCTCCTCTTCATTTGACTGCGCAAAAAATCTACAATCTAGGCCCAATGTTCCAAATAAATTTTAATTTTATAATATGAGCCTGCAACTTCAAATGTATCTGAGCTGTTCTCGACCGTGACATATCCCTGAGGTCGACCGCTCGGAGTCCGCCGGGATTGATGGTCGACCGGCCGGCCGGTCGCTCGGAGTCCGCCGGGGTTTGATGGTCGACCGGCCGGCCGTCCGGTCCCTCCACCCACTACTCCTCTATTCTCAAATGTGCGATTCCCTGGGATGCATCGATCATCAAGATTCATGCTGGCGTTGGAAAGCAGCCCGTGAACATGGCAAAAACCTCAGGACGGCACAGTAGCGGAGCCTTGTCGGCGACGCGCAAGCCGGAGGTGCAGAAAACATCACACTCGCCGCTGCCAAAGAGGGCGTTCTTCACGAAGTCGACATCGACAGCCACGAGAGACGCCCGAGCGGCGCATGGTTCGAGTGTTATTCTGCGCAGTAATTCACATGTACAGCGCAGGAAGATTAAGACGGTTGGTATACCGGCTGAGTGGTCCTGCGCACGGCGTCGTGTGAATCAGGGCTTCACTCGCAGGATGAAGACGACCAGAGCGAACCGCAACCCCGGAAATGCAGCATCATTGAAAGGATCCTTCTATGTCAATCATTGGACAAGGTATACCAAGTCATCGCGCAGTAGGGAGCTCAAGTCGGAAAAGAGCAGCAAGCTCGCGCCAGCAACCGTTAACCAGTACTGGACATCTGAATCCGTCTGATGCAATTGCTGTGAGGCAAATGGCCTCAATCGAATGTCTATGGTTTGCAAAGGTTAAATAGGGGGCGTGAGAAGGGTTGCCAAGCTACCGCTCCGTAGAGGAGAGTAATACGTGGCCGGTTGCTCAGGATCACAGTGATCGGGCATTGACACCGACAGACGCATACTGGCCATTGATCAGTTCGACGAAGCGGGATGCGGTGCGTGCTTGTTCCAGGACCCAGATAAGTAGTGGGTCAGCAAACGCTCCAAGTCGCCGGTAACAAGCGCTGAGCGTTAGCGTTCGTTGGGCAAGTGCTTGTTCTGGGTCCGCAAATCTGCCAGATTGTTAAAGTCTTCTGGAAATGCATAATGATATACAAGTCGTATGTGCGGGGATGAATCGCCAGGAAGCGGTGGGTGCAAGCAAATTGATGAGGGCTAGATGATAATTTCTCCGACTGAATTTCACTCTTCCTCCTCGAATATGCCGACCGGGGCTTTCGGGCCCGCAATTGTTTGCTCGCCAATCTTGCCTATTACATCCACGATGATTTTAACTCCCTTGCGCTGTAGAATGCAGTGTTCTGTAACCCGGCGTAGTCTGGATGCAAACGAACGCATTCTTGATTCCTAGTACAGGAGGCTTCTTCCAGGCACCGAAGCGCAAACACTGCTTCTTGTCAAAGGATCGTCGTGTGCTGGCCCCGGCGAGCTTGGCACATGAATTGGATGAATCATGCTCCGGCGCACGATGCACCGCCTGGCCGAAAGTCAGGGCAAGCGCCGCCGCATAAAAGCCCAGTTCGCCCCGGCCAGCTCGCCTCGCTTACCTTCTCCCTTTTCAGCCCCACCAGCTTTTTTTTTCACCTGCGGTCCTCCAGAGCCGCTCATTTCTCCTTTACTCTATTATTACATTTTTCTTTTGACCTTTACAATGCTCACGCTCAAGACCTTTGTTATCATCGCCGCTGCTATCGGGGCCACCACGGCCAAGAAGCACAAACGCGCATGTGAGTGCTCTTGTACTCGGTGTTTGAGGGTAATGTTGCGCGTCGTTTCTAAACTCCTCGAAACAGGCACAACTACTGCGCCGGCCCCTTCGGAACCGACGCCGACCGCGCCACCCTCTCAGGACCCACCGCCGCCCAGCGGTGGAGGTCAAGCGTCAGGCGAATACAGTGTATCTGAGAACTGGGTTGGCGATAGCTGGTACCAGGGATGGGACTTCTGGGCGTTCCCCGATCCGACGCACGGACGCGTGAAGTGGGTCTTCGTTTCATTTCCTTCTGAAGACTTTTTTCTCATGTGCATTTTCTCTTACTTTCGCTCTGCATTAGCTATGTCGATCACGACACGGCCACCTCGCAGAACCTCACGTCCACGACGTCCGATTCATTCGTCATGCGCGCCGACTCTTGGTCGACGCTCGACCCCAACGGCCCCGGGCGCAACGCCGTGCGCATCCAGTCCAAACGCTCGTTCACCACCCACGCTGCGGTCATCGATGTGCGCCACATGCCGCAGGGCGGCGGGACCTGGCCGGCGTACTGGATGTGCGGTGACAACTGGCCGTACGGCGGCGAGTTCGACATCATCGAGGTATGTTCCTCTAGGATCAATTTCTTCATCAAGCTGACGCTTCCACTCTGCAGGGCGTCAATGACGGCGAAATGAACCTGTCGTCGCTCCATACCGGACCCGATTGCACGCAGCCCGACGCGGGCCGCGATATGAAGGGCTCGCACACGGCGCTCAACTGCGACGCCGGCGCCAACGGGAACCAGGGTAAGTCTCAGTCTCACAGCCTCGAAAATAGAGTAACAGCACGTCTGACTTGTGCATCTTCTCTTGCGCAGGCTGCGGCGTCGTCTCGGACTCGCCGCAATCCTTCGGCCCCAACTTCAACAAAGCCGGCGGTGGCTGGTTCGCGACGGAGCGCACGGAGAACACCTTCAAGGTGTGGTTCTGGGGGCGCGGCGACACGTCCGTGCCGGACGATGTCCGCGCTAACAACGGCGCGGTGTCGCCGTCGACGTGGGGCAAGCCATACGCCGTGTTCGTCTCGGACAGCTGCGACCTGTCGCAGAAGTTCGGGCCGAACGCCTTCATCATCAACCTCACCATGTGTAAGTTGCACGCAGCTGGTCTCCCTGATGTATGGGGCATGTGCTAATGTGTGCTCTCACTGGCAGGTGGAGATTGGGCAGGCAACGCGTACAACGGCGGTATTGGCGCGTGCAACGACTTCGTCAACAATAACCCGAGCGCGTTCACCGGTGCTTACTGGGACATTGCGCGCATGAGCGTGTACGAGTAAGCTGGTGATGCAGCGCTTTGAGTAGGGCATCGATTCTTCCTAGTTACGGAATATCGCGCGGCTGTCACCCGCGGTGGTAATTCTCTTTTCTTTTGACAATAATTTATCTTATATCTGGGGCTTCGCGTTTATCAAGGTTTACTTATCCGACTGATGACGACTGGCCGACGGTAGCCCTTCCTGAGTCACTTGTGGAACCGCATGCGGTGCAACCACCAGAATTAGAGATACATTACACCGTTCTGATACGCCCTCTGAGCATCCTTGCGACCCGCCAATCTCAAAACATCCCATCCAACCTCATCTCAACAAGCCGAGCAACACTCTCCCCATGCACCGGAATATTATTACCCTGAAATCCACCATCGCCGTCCACGCCCTCCGGGAAATTGATCTTCACATGCGGTGGATATGGGTAAGTATGGTACCTGTAAGTCACCGTCAACCGACGCGACGTTATAGTCACCCGTACGGCAATGCTACTGTAAACAGACTGACGTATCATTCCAAACAGCAAAGTGTTTGAACCGGAAGGCGCGACGCGCCGGCCATTCGTAATCGTGCGTGAGCCCGCCAGGGTAGAATAGTTCGATGACGGTGGCTTTGGATGTGGGCGGCATGAAGAGCATGTGAGTGAGGCCGTTGCCGTGCACGCCGAGCAGCACCTATACAATTATAGTATGTGCCGACATCAGAAATCGACTTGTGGAGGACTTGGAGTATGAGCGCGCGGTTTTCTCATCTCACCGTTGTACGCGCGAACAATTTGAGTTGCTCCTCAGTGGGGAGGTTCTCCGCGTTGACGTGGTTGAACTCCCACCCGCGCGTCCCGCAGAGCAGCTCAAGCGCAAGGATGAGAGCATGGTGGTCCGCGTCACGTAGCTTGCGCCGTCGACCCGCTTGCCGACTGACATACGTGATAACAGGAGGCTCAGCCGGCCGCAGCGCTATGTCGAGTATCTCATCCTCGACCCCGGCGAATTTCAACACGGATCTCCTGACTGTCCGCGTTTCTGACGTGAGCAACTTTTTCAAGTTGACGACTTTCGACGTACCTGGCTCCCACCACGCCGGCGAAGAGGTATCGAGCGTCGCCTCGTACGCCTCTGCGGCAATCTTGCGCTCCTTGGGGTACACAACGGGCCCGCGCGACGCCGCGGCGCGGTCGTTCAGCAGCACGCGCTCGTACAACCAGGCTTTGTCTCCCCGTCGCGTCATATGCGCGCGGTCCTGCCAGTGCTCCTTCTCTTCAATTGCTGAAGCAAAGTTCAGCCATCAGCGCAAAACCGAAGCCGTGAGAGGCAGATGAGACGCTAAGACGTACTCATCGAGGGCCACGCGCTGAACAAGAAGTACGCGTTGAGGCCCGGCAGGTCACGCCAGTCGTTCGCCCCGTTCTACAGATGAGTTCAGGGTGAGCCCAGTTGCCTCTACTGGGAGAGAGTAAGTACCGACATGTGTGAAGATCGTGCGGTGGATGGGTGGCGCCGTCGTATGTCCCGTCGCTGTCACCGACGGGTCGTAGCTGCCGATCCAGAACCGCCATGCGCCGAGAAACGTTTCAGCGCATGCGTGATAGTAATGTTTGAGTACTACGCAGTATTCCTGATCTCAGAACCTGGACCTGGCTGCGCGATGTCGTTTAAGACGCACATGTAGCAGGAGGATAATGAAATATCCACTGAAAAGATGAGTCAAGAGTGAGTGAACAGGCCACAAGTGCACAAGCAGTGGTCTACATCGCGCACCGAGTTCCCACTGATTTCCCAGACCCCAAGCTCCCAACGCCGCGAGGCTTCGGCAGTCGATATATACCGCATGTCCTTCTCGGTCGGATACCTCGACTTGAAGTCGTAATTGTTGTACGAGAAATTCGAACTGATAACGTATTTCATGGGCGGGAGCGTGTCCAGCTCGTCGCTGACGACGAAGAACGTGCCGTTGGACATGTACAGGTTCTCGAATATCGTCCACCCTGAGCGAAGATTTCAATGTTACGGTGCACATCTCCGCGGAATTCCACTGACGCACCGGGAGCGTGGTTGATGGTGCGTGTAGGCCGTATCAGCGTGCTGTGCGGTCGGTACCATAGCGGGTGCGAGCCGCCAGTGATCTTTGGGGCGTCGTAGGCGATAGAGCCCTCGCGTTCGGACTCTCTCTGCGTTGCGGGCGGAGCGCTGAGAACGCAGTCGTCGAACCGCCAGAACGGGCCGAAGAAGCTGCTCGCAAACCACGCCGACGCTGCGGCGCATGTGCAGTAGACGACGAGCCGGTCACGCAGACCCATGATGGTGGTGGGGGTGCAAGCGAGCAAGCAGCCGCGTTACTCACAAGCACCGCGTTGACCTTAAGGCTCGGCTGCTGTACTCGCTTGCTTGACCCGTGATGTTGGTACAGAACCTGGCCTTTACCGGGCGCCGACGGAAGATGCATGCAATGACCAGTGAATCGCATGAATGCTCCGGACAGATGCGCTTCCGAACGATGGTCGCAATGCGGGCGAGCACAACTTGAACGCTGACGGAACAATTTGAGTGTGTGGCCCACACTCCCAGATCAAATCAGCCAAAGGAGACCCGATGCAGCAAAAGCTTTCGAGTGGCTGGGATGGCACCCAGGCAGAGCAACATGAACTGAGCGTTCCAGGATGGATTCGCCGGATCGGCTGCAGTCAATGGCCGTACAGTAGTTCCAGTCATTCAAAGGACACAGTATGTCGCCAACAGTGCCGAACCAGATAGGGCTACAATTACCAAGCGCATAGAACAGTTTGGGTATGGTCGAGCGGTGGAGATGAATATGCTTCCAAAAAAGAGCTAGACGGACTGTCAGGCGTGCTGCTTGTTGGCCTGGTGGAAGGCGAGACGAAAAGGGAGTGTATAGCCTTTCGGAGGCTCGGGCCGGTATAAACCTTATTACTGTAGGATACTCCGATGATGTTTTCTGAACCCTGCTCACAATATGAATAGTCCTGTCAGTCTGACGAGTTCATCAAATAATTGAGGTCAATTTATTTTGTACTTCTGGGAATTACCTGATGGCGAAGCCTGAGGTGGGGATACATACGTACCCAGGAGAAAATTACATAGAAAGGTTGGCTGTACCGTCTGAGAACGCAGGAACACAAGGAACCGAGACGAATGAGCGGAAGCACCTGGCCGGTGCACGTGGCTCGGTCCGGACTCGGATGAACTTGTCCACCTGAGCAGTCGGGAACGGCAGCGTACAGCAGCCTTAGCTACCAACCACCATGTCGCTTTTGGACCAGTTTCGCAAGGACACTGCACTTGATCTCGATGCCAATGATGCTGAAGGTAGTAGCCACGACTGTCATATCCACGTCGCCATTGATGAGCAATTGGCAGCTGCGATCAAGTATGGGCCAGTGGGAAATATGACTAGCAACCAGGCCATTGTGCTTGGAGAAGTAGGGAAGCCTATCCATGCCGAGCTCATCCTCGAGAGTGCGCGCCAGGCTCTGCAGGACCTCAAAGACGGGACAGAGAAGAACGTCAGCCCCGCGCAATTGACGGTGGACTGGATGGTACGCAATAGCCGATTTCCAAGCTAATTCATGTAGTTCTCATGAATTCTCTAGACTGTAAAGCTCGGAGCCCAGGTCATCCCGCACCTTGCGAGCGACGGCTGCGTCCTCGCGCAAACCAACCCGTCCCTCGCCTACTCCACTCCCGATACCGTCGAGCACGCCAAGCGTTTCGTCAGGCTGTACAATCGGGTCGGGATTCCGACGTCGCGTGTAAGCAATTCATCATCTGACGCGCCTGACACCCCTAGCCTTCCCCTAACATCTCACTGGCAGGTCTGCATCAAGGTTCCATCGACGCTCGAAGGCCTGCGGGCGTGCCAGACTCTAGGTAAAGACCACGGCATTCAGGCGCTGGGAACAATGGTCCTCTCCGTGGAGCAGGGCATCGCTGCCGGGCAGGAGGCGTTGTGTCTCAACACGAGCCCGTATTGCAACCCGCTGGAAGTGCACTTCACGCCCTCGGCCCACGTGGCGTATGCGAACCCTGTCAAGGAGATGCCCGGCATGCGGATGACGGCGCAGATCCAACGCCAGTTCAGACGTCGCGGAGTCAAGACCAAGGTCCTCGCTGCGAGGTTCGCCGTTTTAAGTCAAGTTCACACTGGCACGACGCTGACACGCTGATCATTCGCAGTCTGATTACAGTCGAAGAGACCGTCTCACTCAGGTAATATTGGTGAATCAGATTTCGAATTCTTCTTCTCATACGCGACTTTCAGTGGAGTCGATCGCGCTACTCTTGGTGTTGCGATGCTCGAGAAGATGTCCACGACGCCGCCCTCCGAGAGTTTGGCCGCAATCCGAAAGGACGCCCTCGCCTCGTTCGACCCGTCATTCATCGCGGACGACGAGATCCCAACGGAGACGCGCTTCCCTCTGGAAGAGCCGGCGACCAACTTGAAGGCGGCTCTGGCGCGCCCCGACATCGCGGAAGGCATGAAGAACGCCCTCAAAAGATTTACGGAGGCGGAGAACGGCTTGATCGGTATTGCAGAGCTTGCTCTTGCGTCCGTCAATAAGGCTGCTGCGTGAATTCAGTATCGCGAAAGCCAGATAACATTTCTTTCATTTCTTCAAAGGAGGGATCATTGTGCTAGTGTTACGATGGGACGAATGACTGGACCATGCATGTTGAATGCAATGCGATGCGAAGCAAGAAAGCGAGGAAGCAGAGGATGTTGAGCCCTAAGATTGAGAGTGTGGGAGCGAGACGCGAGGAAGAATCACTGCGCCGGGATGTCGACGGGAATAGCGACGACATGCGCGATGCAGATGTCGCCACGCACGCGGTTGACGCGCTCGATCTTCCATCCTGCCTGCGCCAGGATATCGATCAGCTCAGCGATGGTGCGCTCGCCGCCGTTCATAGTAGCAGCGACGCCGACGTCGAGCGCGTGGTAGACGCCCGACGCGCGCCCGAGGTTCGCGAGGAGCGGCGCCGGCGCCGGCCATTGCTCAGCGCCAGGGATTCCTGTGGTTTCTGAGGCGGTTCCCGCTGGACAGGCGTACGGAAGGATGCGGTCCACAAGCAGGAGTTTGCTCTCTGCGGTCGCGGCCGCGCGCTGGTGCTTGAGAATGCGTACGATGAACTCGTCGGGCCAGTTGTGCAGGATGTTGCGCAGTAGGAAAACGGCGGCATTCTTAACTGGTTGAGGCTCCATGAAGTTGTGCACTACACGTTGTGGAGTAAGAAACACATGAGGATGGAGATTGTCAAACTGCTCACCTCTAAATGCGACTCGTCCGCTGCTGAGCGCGTCCGGGAACTGGGAGGGCCAAAACTGCTCAAGTGGTCAACGACGGCCCTTATCGCGCGCTCAATTTCAATACCTGCTTGCCTTGTTCCACGGTCTGCGCGCGGTCCTGGATCTCGAACTTGAAGCTCGGGAACGCTTTGTAGAGCGGAACGACAGCATTACCGATGCCACCACCGACGTCGACGATGAGACTTCCTTCCTTGAGCGATCCCCAGTCATAGCCTAATAGTATCGTGAGACGAGGTTGGAGGAAGACACAGACGCTTCTGCGCTCACCTTCGGTAATGCCGCTAGGAACTTCCATATACTTCGAGGTTCCCATCGCGAATCCGTAGGTCATCGCCGTCTTAGCATTCTCGGGTTGCTCAAGCCAAGAGAAAAAAGTCGACCCCTTGTTGTTGAGCGCCAGAGACGCGGCAGTGTTGTCAGGTGAGTGCGAGTACTTGTCTGGGCCGGTGTAATGCTCCGTGATCTTGGGCGCGATGGTCATCAAATGAGCGCTGCAATTTCCTCAGAAAGGCGGCAGTAGCAATAAAATGCGTAAAGACCACGTACTTTACCAAGACGAATGCCGCTACGCCATTTGAGCCTGCGAATAACGTCCTAGGACTGCAGGAAGGATTATCAACAAGGATGAAATAGGTCAGAGATGCTGGATACGCACTCGTCAGTTATCTTCTCGAAAGGTTTGCCGGTGTCCAACATCGATGAAATGCGGTTGTTGGCGAACACGTTCGGTGCGATCTCGCGGAAGATGTGATACGTTGCGAGGTATCGAAGAATATGAGCTGAGACAAAGATCAGCATTTGGAGACACGCAACGTCTTCTTGGACGCACCCAATTTGGTTTCATCTACAGCCGCTTTGGCAGCGAGGTCGCGAGAATGCAAGCCCTGCGGGCCGGCCTCACGAAGGAGCTCGGCAGCATGAACGGCGACCGCAAATTGCAGAGACGCGGGGATGAGACCGATCTGAGCGATAATGAATGGGAAAGTCTGCAGGTGTCAAATATGCGCACCTGAGAGTATTCCATGACATTGGTGAAAGGCCCGCGCACTATTGCGGTCAGCTGGGATGCTGCCGCTACAATGAGGTTGATTGCCTTGGTCGCCTCCTCGCTACCCGTCGCTAACTCAGCCGGGGAGCCTTCGGCGAAGGGCGCATCCAGCGACGGAAAGTCGAGGTCCTTCTTCTTGAAGTCGGCTTCGAGCGCATCGACGGCCTCAGTGAGAATGCGAAGAAGCTGGCGGATGTCTGAGAAAGTCATGGTGGCTGTACCAGTTGAAAAGTTTAGCGAAAAGGCTCCTTCATATATAGGCTGGCTGTTTTCAGCCGGCGCACCACGTAAGCCTCGCGGCATGCGCAGCGCTACGTTTCATTTAAGCTCCAAACCGAAATCTGATAATCGCTCTTACTGAATAAGGCATATCGCTTGGGGACGCGTACGCTCCCTGCTGCGCGTTGCTGCGGATGGCAGATTGAGTTCGACAGAAGCTCGTACAGTGCGTATGGACCAGGGAGAGCTGTTGACGCTTCTGCCAGATCCGCATATTCGTTTTTTAGCTCTCTGGACTCATCCGCGATGCCACCAAGAGCGCAAAGTACCTCCCTGGAGGCGGAAACTGAGTCGGCAGTGAGTGATCGCTTGGTGAAGACATTCTCCCAAGATGAAAAAAAGCAGGAAGCCTTGATCTAACCCGGAAGCCATGGACTGATGAAATTAGGACTAGCCACGGCAATGTTGCGGTTTGCCACGGCGTGGAGAGATAAATGAGATAAATGCGAACCGCGAGCACTGGCAAGGCCGAGGCATGTCGTTAGATGTCGTTGTGTAACTAAAGGTCGTGGAATACCTAGCAGTGATGACGTTAAGAATATCATCAGAACAAGTGATAATATGCCAGCTACATACATATGTCCTATATGGGTTAGGGCCGATGTATTGTGCAACGCGCCGCGCGGCCAAGGTTCGAAACAGAGGACTCTTCCGGTAGTCAAACTCCGGCACGTCATAGTCGAAGCCTTGGATATTGCAGACGACCGTCCGCAAATTCCTGAGGGGCGAATCCGGGCGCTCTACTAGCCGAATGAAGCGAGGAAGGGATTCGAAACGGTAAGTGGAAATAGAGAGTTGCAGAAATTGCAAAGGACTCTCCAGAGCCTCGAGTGCAGAAGATATGAACGCTTCGAAGTCCTCGCTGTTGGTGGAATCCATGATTCGCAGACGCTCAAGACGCGGACACGCCGTGACAAGGGGCGTTATGTCGTTGTCGAGGCGATAGTAGATGTCTAAATTTCGAAGAGCTCGAAAGATAAGTGGGCCATAGGGTGTCTCGAGGCCGCGATTTGGGCCGTAAGAGAGTCTGGCGGCTTCAAGCACCAGAGTATGAAGTGTGTCGCTCGAGTTGCGCAGCAGAATACCGCACCCAGGGAAAAGAAATCGCGTGGTAAACGAACGCAGCTGACATGGAGGAGCACGCAGTTGCGATATGTCGGCAGGGGGGATTAACCACGGGGCACAGTCTAATGTCAGGCAGGTCAGCGCTGGCATGTTGTGCAACGCAGCATAGAAGCTCTCCAGTGAAAGTGCAGCCGTGGTCCGGTCGAGGTAAAGCGTGAGTCTTCGAAGGCAATGCCAGCCTGCCCCGGCGCGCAGACTTTTTGCCAATATTCCTTCGCGTGTGTATTCGTAGATGTCGAGATACACGCCCAGGCCGCGAAGTTGAGCCAAAGGCAACGCCATATACTGCTGTACAATGTCCAGGCCGTCATGCGCGGGGTAGACACCTGAATAGGGATAAAGATACTTCGCGGATAACGTGGCGATTGAATCCGCCAGTGCCGTCGTCTGGGTTATGGCCTCTGGAAGATTCCCCACATCGCCGTCGCGCCCAATGTCAAAGACTATCGCTACAGGATTTTCCATCTAGACAAGAGATGAGTTTGTAACAACAAAATGAGCTTGGATACATGCAACGCACCTTGACAGGAATGCGGCGGTAGGGCATGTCTTGGTTGGGTGACAACAGAGAAATGCTCCCGCCTAACCCCGCCACAGCCTTATGTAAGTCCGGAGGAGGCTCGGCCGAATGTGTGAACCGATATGTACAGTACAATAAACGGTCGATGGCCCTGGGCGATTGAAGCAACACATTGGCAGAGGATAATAGCCAGCCAACAAAGCTAGAACGATTGTTTGATGAGTTAATTGTTTTGGAAGCCCTGGGAGTGCCCTGGGAATCCGCTGAGCTGCGCACCATCGATTTAAGCTGGACCCTGCCTTCGCGAGACCCGTCGTATTGCAGGACGCGGCGCTCTGCACGCGCTTGAAACAAGGGACTTGGATGTATGGCCCCTGAGTGGTATGGGAGGTGCCATCCGAAGGTGCGTAAGTTTCGCAGCGGCGAGTCCGGGCGTGTGAAAAGTTGCCGGATGCTGGGGACCTGCTTGAACCAGATGTAAAGGAAGCTTCCGAGCTCGAGATGTTTCAGGGGACAACGGAGTGCCTCCAACGCCGGAATTCCGTATGTTTCGAAGTCGGCCATGTATTTGACCCATGAGAGGCGGAACAGCTCCAACCGCAGGCAAGCAGCTACGAGGGAGGTGATGTCGCTGAGGAGCTCGCCGTGGATGCACAGGTTGCGAAGGTTGCGAAGGCACAGCGGGTCGCCGTTTGTGTCCAGGTAGTTGTATTTTTTACTTGATAGTCTGGCCCGCTGGAGGACGAGGGTATGAAGCGTGTCGCAAGAGTTGCGCAGCAGGATACCGCAACCAGGGAAAAGGTGATGGGTCTTGAATACCTTCAATTGAAATTGAGGTGCGCGCAGTCGTGCTATGTCGATAGGGCGGTCCCGCCAATTGATGGCGAGCAGCTCCAGCTTCGTCAGACAAGGCATGCCATGCAGTGCAGCAAAGAGCTCCTTGAGAGTGAGTTGAGTGCAGCTGAATTCGAGCCTTAGGCTGAGGCGCTGAATTTTCGGGAAGCCTGAGCCTGCGTGCAAGATGTATGCCAGGATACTTAGTCGCGGAGATGCGTCGTAGCTGAGAACCAGGTGTAGGGCGCGAAGATGAGGTAGATCTAGCGCAAGATACCGCTGTAAAGCCCGCTGCCCATCAAGATTGCGCTCGCCGTTTCCCGGGGAGCATGCTTTTCCGAACACTGTCACGACTGAACGCGATGATAGTTTGGTCGCCTGCCAGAGGTTTTCGGGAAAGTCTAGCTTGGCCTCGTGATCCACATTGTAGATAACCGCCAACGATTGTTGCATCTATATTAGGCGTAAGCACAGATCCCATGTTCGTAGAAAGCGGTGTTCCTTTTTCACGGCCAAATCGTAAGCGATCGCAAGCTCGTACCCAGCGGCTTGCACTCGTTCGTTCGCGTTAGGCATATCGGCGGTGAATGTAGTCGTGTAGATACAGGAGAAGACGGAGGAGCGGAATCAAACAAGGATCCGACGTTTAACCGAGAAGAGTGGGCGAAGAACTTCGTGCAACCGCTGGCACCAAAGTTCTAAGCGCCCGCCAAAGCGCCCGTAGCTCCGGCGGGCAGTTCCGCCGTCTCATCGAATTTTGGCCTGGAATCTAAGCCAACATTACCTTTCATATGCTGAAAATGACATCTGAGTGCCTCACTGAATTTTAGAGAGTGGGACGGCGGAACTGCCCGCCGGAGCTACGGGCGCTTTGGCGGGCGCTTAGAACTTTGGTGCCAGCGGTTGCACGAAGTTCTTCGCCCACTCTTCTCGGTTAAACGTCGGATCCTTGTTTGATTCCGCTCCTCCGTCTTCTCCTGTATCTACACGACTACATTCACCGCCGATATGCCTAACGCGAACGAACGAGTGCAAGCCGCTGGGTACGAGCTTGAAGCGATCGTCGAGTTTGCTATCAGGAAGAGATGTCCCCGACTAACTCCGCCGCGTAGCATTTTTTCTGACGCGTTGTGGCCATTCAATACACGAAACCTGTGACAGGTGCACATCGTCAGCGAAGAGGGCCCTGATATTAAACAAATACAATGTAGATTCAGAATGACCGTGCCCGTCGATGTGAGCATGTGCACACAAGGTGACAAGAATGCTGCCGGGTTGTCCGTGACCTCCCGTCAGAGCTCGTCGCCTGCGAGGCTATATACAGGGAATCCAGTCAAAAACATTAGCAGTGAGTTGCTCAAGTCAGTCAATGAGTCAGACATGTCACAAGGTCAAGATTTCGCTCAGCAACGCACTAACGGAGGAAAACTCGAGTCGAAATACATTGTACTGAAAGACGTAATGTTTTGCAGGATACAGAACAGAGGTGCCGCCTCTATGGCCTCAGAGCGAAGTGGAATGCGATAGACGAAACTGCGCAGGCTTCGTAGCAGCGAGTCTTGGCGCTTGAGTAGCTGCCTGACGCGGGGTGTAAGGCCAAGCGGCCATGAGTGAATAGTGAAAAGCAATAAAATCATTACTCACCGATGGTTTTGGGCCTTGAGACAAAACTTGAGAGCTGCTTGGGCTTTTCTCACTCAAAGACTGAATGGGAATTGCCTCTGTTAAGCAGACTGAGGAACTCAGAGTCCTAGAATACAGATATTTATACTAAAAATACAGGTAGAGTCATGGATTGTGCTCTGACTCGGGCTCCACAATTATCCCGGTCGTTCTATGACTCGGGATAGCTCCTGCCGGGCGTACTCGTCATATCCCGCACTCTAACGAGGCGGGATAGTCGGTACCGGCGGCAGGAGACTGACTGCGGCGGCGCGCTATCCCGCCGCCGGGTATACGCGCCGCTACGGCATCCTCGACTCCTCGGTCCCGAGCTATCCGCAGCTCGAGGGACGCGCGTCTCGACCCGAAGGGCAGACGCGCGTAGTCGGCCGGCTTGCGATCCAGAACCAGGCCTTCGCGGCGAGGCCGCATCATTGGGCCGAGCCGCAAGCTATCTTTACCACTGGCTCTTTGGCTGAGTGGTTAAAGTGCTTGATGTAACTATCTGGTACCCGTGTTCAATCCTGAGCAGTGGTTGGTTTTTATTACAAATCCGGGCGAGTCTGGTTACAATCTCAAATGCCGCGCACGTCTAGCTAGTTCTCAGTTTATTAAGAACTAAGTGGACGTCAGCTAGCGGCAAGGTGAGAGTGGCCGTTACATACGCCCTCCGAAGTCCGGTATAGCGGCTTCTACACTGAGCCGCTCGATCCGCTGCCGCTGGAGACGGTGGATGGGTCGACGACCTCGCCCTCCTCTGGTTCGTACGGCGGAGAAACCGGCGAAAGCTCGCGCGTGAGTTGAGACGCGAGCTCGGCGGACTCACGGTCGACGGAGACATGGCCTAGCACAGTGGCCATGGGATCTTCGGCGTCGTCAGTAAGGATAACCGGCGGGCGCATATACGGCGCTGCGGCGCGAGCGGCAGCCGCGATGAGGGTACCAGTGCGAGCTGGGCCCTTCTTGCCACGCTTGCGCTTGAGCTCGACGTTTTCTGCGAGCTCGGCGTGGCGCGATGTGATCTCGCGCAACAGGCTGAGGTTGTTGTGGACCATCCGCATCGATTCGTCGATGCCCGCGCGGATGGCCTTCACCTCGCCCTCTACGCTCACCACTCGCTGGTACATGACCGCGAAGCGCCGGTCAAATTCACCCACAACCTATGCGCGCAATAAGAGTCAGTTAAACACACATCGAGTATTCGACGCACGCGCGCTGAGACTGAGTCGGGAGTCGCGAAGCCGACCTTCGCGAGCTCCTGGCTGACGACTCGGGCAACATCCTCTGGCGTGGGCGGCCTGTGCAGTCCGCGGATGAGCCGATCGACGCGGTCGACGGCGGTGGCGATGTTCGAGGTTTGAGACGTCATGGTGACACGAAGGTCAGCCACGGCGTTCTTGGCCCTCTCGCCCATGACTGCAGCGCGCTCGCTGCGCAGGAATGTCTCGTTCGTGGACGAGTACAAGCCCGCGAGCGTCGGGCGCAACACGTCGGCTAACTCCGTCGCGATGCGCCCAGAGTGGTAGGGGTCGAGCACGATAGCTCGACCCGAATCGTAAATTGCAGCTGCAGTCGGGTGTTAGTGACTGCTGCTGACGTCGAGAAACCGGGGTACTCACACGCAGACGGCGCGTAGGGAGTTCCGGTCCCGGGGTTGACGTTGAAATGAACGTCAGCCAGCGTCCGAGGAGGCCCGCCCAACCCTCCTCCCGGGAGGTTGGTGGTAGGGTAGGTGTTGGCGGGCGTGGCGCCGACGCCATTGACGGGCGGCGGCGCCGATCTCGGTTGCTGCGGCCATTTCAATCAGTTGAGACGCCCAGCACCCGCAACAGCACTCGTACCGGTCCGCCAGGGGCAGTGCCGCTAGAGCGCGGCGCGAGACGAGGATCCTGGGGAGCGCCGGCATTGGCGGGTGCAGTGGCCATAGACGCGGATTGGGGTGTACGAGTGTGAGCCGCTGTTGAGAGGATCAACTTGCGATAGGGAGAATCTGAGCTATTGCTCCCCTATATAATCGTCTCGGGCGGACCGTATGGTCCTCCCAGTCTTCCTGACGACCCTGAGGACGCGCGTGCTTCGCGCAGAGCGTCCTGGCTGGCTGTATGCACCGGGAGACCGCTCCCAGTGCCGTTGATTCGATATCGGAACCGCGACCCTGCATGATCCCGTCAGGGATCATTACTTGTAGGTGTCGCCCGGTGGCGCAGACGTACCTGCTGGCAGGTCACGGGGTTTGTCTACCCCCATCGCCTGGAGGTACGCCTCGAGCGCCGCGAGGTGTCTCACCTCGCGGATGCGCTCCCAACTCGTCTGGCCGGTGTTCCATCTCACCTCGAACAATAGTTCTCGTCCCTTGCCGTAGTGATTAGTAATCTCAGAGACGGTCCACTCATCAGGGGACGGACCGAATCCGGGAAGCTGACCGAGTTGACGGCCCGGGAAACGTATGTCGTCGTTGATCACGTGCGGCCGGAGAAGAGACGCGTGGAACGCGTTATGGATGCCGCGAGCGCGCAGCTCTTGCGGCAGATCCAATTCGAACGTCGTATCTCGTACGAGCGTTCGAGTAATCTTGTACGGGCCAATGTATCTCGGCGCGAGTTTACGCGACGCACCCTTCGGCAACGTGAGATTCTTCGTGGACAGGTAAACCCAGTCCCCCTCACCGAAAGGCGTAGTTCGGCGGTGCTTGTTCGCCTGCCGAGTCTGGCGGACGCGTGCGTCGATGATAGCGTCATGCGCTTGCATGATCGCGTCTTTCATCATGCGCGCGAATTTGATAACGCCGGGATATGGTGAGCTCGCGTTCCACTTGAGGGCGCGAGGCAACGCACCATAGTTGAGGAAGAATGGAGAAAACCCGGTGGTCTCTGAGACCGCCGAGTTCATCGCGAATTCGATAGCAGGCAGGCGCTTCGCCCAATCAGTCGGATTGGCGAGAGCACACGTCCGCAGCATCTGCACGAGTGTGCGATTGGCGCGCTCCGTCGATCCGTCCGTCTCAGGATGATAAGCAGACGACATCCTGATTTCGACACCGATTAGATCGTGGAGATTACGCCAGAATATGCTGGTGAACAGTGAGTCGCGGTCACTCACAATCCTTTCCGGGAGCCCGTGTAGCTTGTAGACGTGCTCGAACACGAGCTCGGCGACGTCAGTAGCCTTGTAAGTAGACTGAGTCGGTACAATATGTACCATCGACGTTAGGTGGTCGATGATAACGCAGATCATGTCGAAGCGGCCGAGCCGCGTGAACGAGTCGGGCAACGGCCCGACGAAATCGATCCCAATGGACTGCCAGGGCCGCGACGGCACTGGCAGTGTCTTGAGCTTGCCCAGAGGCTGCTGACTGTTAGCCCTGTTGAGGGCACAGACACTGCAGCTTCTGCAAAATGTTTCAATGTCTCGGCGCATGTCGCGCCACCAAAACGCGGTACGGATGTACTGCAGAGTCTTGCTCGCGCTCAGGTGCGCGAGGATGGAGTGGGCCTGCGAGATAATAATCTCTCGGACGGAGCGACCCTGGTGCAAGAAATCAGGTACACAGATTAGTGATTCTTCATCGGTAATCATGTGCATAATTCCTGCCTTGATTTGGAAGTTCCGATAATCATTGGGATTTTCGGTGATAATTTTGAAGAATTTGTCGTTCTTGTACTCAGACTCGAAAACGGCGGGTATATTGAGCTGAGGCTCAGCGGCCTTCAGCACCGACGCTATGTCAGCGAGACGGTAGTCAAGAGGCGGTTCGGCTGTTTCCGCATCTTGTCTTATCACATCCCCCGAGGCGTGCGACGGCGAGACGTTCGCCGGCGACCGCGCGTCCTCTCCGACTTCTTCTTCTTCGTCGTGGTCGCGCCCTCCGCTGGGCTGCGCGGGTTCCAGCACGCGGGGCGGGTCCGCATCCGCGGGCTCGCCCATCTTCACCACTTCGGGCGCGGCCTCATTCGAGGCCGCATCAGGCGTGTCCGCATTCGCGGGCGCGCCGTCGTACTTCCCACGCCGGGGCCGGCGCCGACCCTGGATCAAACTCGCCCAGGCCGGCGGGCCCGTCTTCGCGCCGAGTCGCGCAGACCGTCGGACGGCGTCGTTTGAAGGTGCGTCAACTTTCGTATCACCTTTGTTACGATGCACCGCCTGATGCTGACTTTTCGTATCACCTTTGTTACGTCTATCAGGGGATTCCTGTCGCTGGACCGACGTAGCGAAGCTCGCCAGTGCTTCACGACCAGTCAGCACCGGCGCTGACAGCCAGCGCGACGCGCGCGCCCTCCAGGTGAGTCCCACGGCGTTAGATTGTAGCGCGCGCTCATCGTCGGTGTCGTTCTCCTCGTAGATGAGTTCGCTGGGGGCCCGCACCGTCCCCGCCTTGTCCTCGCTGTACAGCCTGGACAGGGCGTCCGCGAACTTATTCGTTTCACCGGGGATGTACATAACCTCGAAGTCGAACTCATTCAGTACGTCCAGCCAGCGGCTCTGCCGCGAGGATAGCGACCTTTGGCTCATAAAATATTGCAGAGCCTTGTGGTCGGTACAGATTCGGAATCGCGCACCGTGCAGCATCCCACGGAAGCGCTTCAACGACTCGACGATAGCGAGCAGCTCCAGCTCGTGCACAGGGTAGTTCTGCTGGGCGGGATTGAACTTCCCGCTCCAGAACGCGCAGACTTTGGCCGTGGCAAGATCGTCGCCCTGGCTGATATAGCCGCTGCCGCCCGTCAAGCACGCGTCCGTTACGAGGTTTATCCAGGGTGCGTTTTTGTCGTAATTTATCGCGACCCTGTGCTGATTACGATGCTCAGCTACGATCTTGCGTATATCGTCGAACGCGCGCTGTTCGGTCGCGCCCCATCTCCACGGGCGATTCACACCGGTCAGCGGCGTCAGAACGCCCATTGGAATGCGGATTCCGGCGCAGTCGGGCGCAAGGAAGCCCACGGCGCCGAGGAAACTCTGGAGGAGCGCTCGGCTCGTGGGTACCTTCCAGTTCGAGACGGAATCGACCTTATGTGGGTCCATCCGTATCCCGTGCTCGTCTATAATATGTCCCAGAATGTTGATTTCCGCGGCGAACAGCTGCATTTTATCTGCGCTTAAATAAAACTTGTTCTCCCGCAGAATTTTGAAAACCGTCCGGATGTGCTCGATGTGTTCTTCAAGCGTATACGAGTAGATGATGATATCGTCAAGATAGACGTCCATCCACACGCCAAGATGCTCTGAGAATATATGGTTCATCAGCATTTGGTATGTTGCTGAACCGTTGCAGTCTCCGATTTGGAGAACTAAACTTTCCATCGTCCCATCAGGTGTATTGAACAGAGTGCGGCTAACGTGCTCGGGCACGACACGGATTTGCTCATAGGCGTCCTTGCCGTCTATGAGGCTTCTCCACGGGCGGCGTACTACGCTCCTGAGAATCGTGTCGATGTCCGGTAGCGGCGTCGCGATTTTCAGCGTATTCTCGTTCTGTGCGCGTTTGTCGACTACCGTGCGCATTCGCAGAACACCGTCTCCCTTTGGCGGCTTCGGGATTATGAGCAGCGGCGTGCTGCTTGTCCCGGAAGCGAGTCGCCAGCGTCCAGTCGCGAGGTACGCGTTTTTCTTTTCTGTCCACAGGCTTCTCATCGCTTCTGGACAGCGCGACGGACGCCAAGGGTATATCTTCTTCTCATCAATGAGAGGGATCGTGTGGTTAATCGCGCGCAGCGGCGGGAGCTCGGTGAGCCATGCGTCTTTGCAGAGGTCCTCTGCCTCTTTCTTCAGTTGCTGACGCAAAGTCTCCAGACGTTCCTCGTTGATTATAGCGGCTGCGGCTGACAATGAGAACGCCTCTGCGCCCTGAATCGGCTCAGGCTTCGCGTTCCCGATAACCACGCGTGTCGGGTTGAGACCAATGGCGACGGAGTGCTGCCACATGAAAGGTGTACCTAGAATAAGGTCGTAATTGTCAAGGTTAGCGACGTCGAATCGTTTTTCGCAGTCTATATCCTGATACTTGAAATGCGCAGAGACCTCGACGTTAATCTTCGAGCGCGAGCCCTTGACCGCGAGTTGCACTGGGATTGGTCGTTCCAGTGCCTTTACTTTCAGCTTGAGCTGGTCTACCAACGTCGTGGAGACAAAGTCCGCGAGGGAACCAGAATCGATTAGTACGCGAACAATCCGGTCCTGTACACGCGCTTCAACTACTACAGGTCTGGGAACCATTCGGGTTATGCTTCTGACCCGCATCGCAGTGCGCTCGAGCGGTTCAGAAGGCCCTGGTTTCCTATTCCCGCTACTGCCCGCTCGTCCCGCGCCGACTGGACGCGAGGAACTCACGGTAATCGCGTGACACGCGATCCCGCTGCGGGAGAGAAGGTCAGCCTGAGTGGTTGCAGATGGCAGCGTGGTACTCACAGGTTCCACTGTGGAGTGGATCTCAGCACGGTGCAGCACCGCGGGTATGCTTATCCCCGCGGCTGCGATCTCGGGCGTCACGTGATAATCAAGCCGCGTCTCCAAGTCGCGGACGAAGGTCTGTCCGCGGCTGCGCATAATCACATAGCGCTGATTGTCGACTCCCAGTTGGTGCGCCTGCTCGTTTGACATTAGCCGGAACTCGCCATTGAGGAAGACCACTGCGTGGTCAGGTGAGTAGTCCGGGTTTCTCTCATTCGGGATACTGAGACCGCGAAGGCTTGCGATAGTTGGTCCATCGTAGCCTGCATGTCTCTCGACGTGCCGGCGCACGATCGCAGAGACTCGCAGGTCTCCCGCCAAAAAGTCGTCACGGTACACCTCGTACGCGTCGCCAGTACCCCAGTCGTTCACAAGGAACGAGTTGTTCTCCTCGTCGTAGTTGACGGAGAACCGGCGGTCGACGTGCATTTTGATGGTGCCGTCCAGCGAGGTGAGATTTCCAAAGTAGTTTTTGAACTTGCCGATTAACACCTCCTCCACGATGTAAGGCTTAGCGTACGCGAGCTCATGCTCGCTTTCCGGGTGTTCAATCATCAGACGCATCCCGGCGAGCTGCAGAGCATTCTCGTCGCTGTACTCGCGCTCGTCGTACGGGATCTCGTCCTGCAGTTCGATCCGGTGAGCGCGAATAGTCTTGATCTTTGGCGCAAGTGGCTTGCTGACACGCGCTGCGCTTGAATGCAATACCGCAGGTCTGCGCGCCTGCATCCGCGTGGGGCAATTTCGACTGAAATGCCCCTCGTTTTTGCAGATAAAGCATTTGCCTTCTGCCTGTAGACGCGACTTCTCGTCTGCGCTGAGAGTGTCGCGGCGAGCAAACTGGCCATCGCGAGACCGTGTAGGTCCGTCGAACGGACCTCCCCTCGATCCTCTGCGGCTGATCGCGCTCTTGAACCCGCCGCGACCGCGGCTGGATTGGAATCCAACCGCATTGCTGCGGATCCACGTTTTGGGGCGCATGGTAGGTTTCCCGACAGCTAGACTTGAATTATGCACTCGCTGACGCCAGTTTGAGGTAGAGCCAGCCGCCGCTTGCCCGTGAACTCGGTCGGACGTGTGCATGTGTCGGTCCACTCCCGCGCGCGCGCGCTCGCCCTTCTCGAACTGCTCGGCAGCCGTAACAAGTTGATCGAATGGGCTCTCGTCGATGTTGAACCCATAGTCGAACCACTTCGACCGTATGTAGCTGTGCACGCCTTCCCACAGCACTTGGATAAGCTGACGCTCTCCAATGTCAGGGAACCGCCGCGCGAGCACTTGGATGTCTCGCGCGAACTCGCGCACATCGCGTTGGCCTTGAGTCGACTGCGCGAAGCGCTTACGCAGCATGAGCTTGAAGTCCGAGGGGAAGCAGTGGTCGAAGAGTTCATTAAAGAACTTTCTCATCGTCCACTTCTCCTCGGACAGGACGATATTGCTCATAAACCAGCGCAGCGCCTTCTCCGAGAGGAAACTCGACATCATGGGTATTGCCCATTTGGTACGCACTCCGTTCAGTCGTTTCCACAAGTCGACCTCATAGCACCACTGGTCGTAGATGTCAACGTCCGCGCGTCCATCGTAGACGCGCGGTTGCTTGATTTTCATTTGTGAGACGAGTTTGCGCCGCGCGCGCAAGTCGTCTTCGTTGTCGTCCGACTCGCTCCCAGAGTCGTCTTCGGGATCGCCATCTCCAGGCTCTCCGCCAGCAGGCGGAGTTGGGTCAGAACCGCCAGGCGGCGGCGGCGAGCCGCCTTGTCCGCCATTACCGCCCGGAGATCCGCCTCCCGGCGGACCCCCTTCTCCTCCTCCGCCATTCCCACCAGGTCCCCTTCCGCTTCCGCCATTACCGCCGCCACGCCCGTTCCCAACTGGGTCAGGGCTCGGCGGTGTTGGCGGTCGCGGTGGGTCACTGGGCCCGCCCGGCGGTCCAGCCGGCGGTTTCCCAGAGTCAAGAGGTCCGCGGCGAGCATCCCGCTCGCCGTGCGGTGCTCCAGACGCAGGGGCGGACGAATCTAGCGCAGCTGGGGCTGGTTTTCCCCAGCTTTGCTGATTTGTTCGCACCTGCACGGGGTACTTGGTGAGGTTTATCGCAGAATCGAATAGGTGAGCCGTTCTTACCTTATTTCTAGCTGACCGGCTGCTGACAGGGTATGCGACATCGCCCGAGTCGGACGAATCGCTCCGAAAAAACGTGGAACGGACTGGGTCACCTCCGCTGAGGGCTCCAGGCAACCCTCCAGCTTCCGAATAATACCCACCCGGCGGCGCTGCTCTTGCTCGCGGCGTCTCCGGGTTGGCGTTGTGCACGGTGATGCTGCGCACCATCCCTCCCGGTGGGAAAGGTACGTTTTTGCTGTGGGGAACGGGCGTAGTCTTCGCTGACGCTGTTCCCCAGACAGGTATTCCCTGGCCGAGCTGTGACTCGAGTGCGGCCGTTTTCGCCTGCACGACACCGAGCTGCCGCTCCGCCGTCGAGGCGAGCGACGAGTTCGCTTTAGTTCGCCGCAAGACTCCCGGCGTTACTGGGGCTGATTCGGATTGGTACGACGGCAACGACGACGAGTCCGCGAACGAGAACCGAACGGATTTAGGCGTGGAAGTCGCTGTGGGTCTCTCCAGCGGGTCCACGCCTTTGCCTTTTCCCGGGCGTCCAGTGCCGACGGGATCAGGCAAAGGTCGAGTCCTCGGTGACGGAGACGTACGAGCGGCCTCGCTGTACGTCTTCGGTTTCGATGGAGCTTGCGCCGGCTTGACTAAATGCGCAGGTACTTCATTGTTTGCGAATTTAACCAGGGCGGTCGCGGCCAGCGGTTTCGAGTGCGTAACGTTCTCGTTCACGTAGTTAAGCCATTGTCGCAATACCTCGACGCGATGATCCGGGAATATCTCGCTCATGTATGCGAGTGCGGGGTCCAACCCCTCGTCGTGGTATTTGTTCAGCGCCGACTCGCTGAACCTGCGCAACTTCTTTACGTAGGCGCTGACGGACGTCACAGGTTCCTCGCCAGGCAGCAACGGCTGCGGTTCAGGCGTCGAGCGGGGGCTTGACGGCGCAGTGGCTGGTTCACTGTTGAACGGACCAGTTGTAGCGCCACTTGTCGTCTCACTCGGCGCGACGAGAGAAGGCACCGCGCTAGTCGCCCGAGACGATGGGCGACTGCTCGGTCCTTCTTCTTTGTCACTTTCGACGGCGGGTAGGTCCTGCGCAGTTTTACTGTGGTGAGTTTCTTCTTCTATTACCCACGGCTCAATTCTGACCGAGTGATCCCCGCTGTTGTAGTGCGTGTACCACGGAGGAAACGCCTGTGGTCCCGAGATGACTGGCACGGGGATCACTTCGCTGACTTGCTTTGGAGGTGAGCCTTTCTTGATCTTGGTGACCCATCCGTCGGCGTCAACTATGGTTCCTTCGCCAACCGTTCGCCAAGTCGGATTCGCGCCTGCATCTCCCGATGCGCGCGTGCCGAACTTGACAGTCGGCTCAGCTACCGTTGCTGACGACTGTATTCTCGGCGGGCTCGTCCTTTCTGAGCCCGGCGGGTCTGCTGTCGGCGGCTTTGGTGCAACTCCGGAATCTGCCGGGGTTGCTGCAGCAGGCAGCTGGATCGCGCCGCCGTCCGTCCTGACCGTCGCCGTTCCCTCAGGCGCAGCTGGCACTGGCCGGATTGGCCCGTGCGGCTGCGCCAGGGGTGAGACGCGGGGTACTGACGGCGTTGTAGGCGCAGTATCCGGGTCGGCCGTGCGGAACGACGCGTCCGCCGCCGAATCCGTCGATTTGTCTGCTGCTAGCGGGAACTCAAAGTCCCCGACTAGTTTGCTGACGTGAATGGACCCCGCTTCGCTCAGCGGGGTCAACGGCGACATAGGTGCGATGCGCGACGCAGCGGGTGTCGCGGGCGCAGAGTCGCCGGCGTTCGATGCTCCAGCTGGTTTGGCTGGGGTCATCAGACCTTCCCAGGACTCCCGTCTCGCCGGGGAGTCCGCATCCAGCATAGCGAACACACGGCGCGCAGGAATGCGCGGTGTCGCCAGCCGAGCGATCGTGTCACGCAACTCGCGGACACGATTGTGCAAAGGGGTCGGTCCTCCCGGGAGCGACCCGGGGGCGCGAGTGTCTTCGTCACTCGCGTACGAACGTCTTCCAGAGCGGGTCTTGACCATGTTTAGTGAGTTTTTATTTGTTTTCGAATTCGAGTTGAGATTTGAGACTGAGACTTGAGGCTGAGACAGATTTAAAGAAAAAACCGAGATTTGATTTGAGATTTAAGAAAGACTTGAGAGGTTGAGAGTCGAGATTTGAGGGAGTTGAGGGTGATGGTGAGAGTGAAGTGAGTTGGTTGAGGTTGAGGTTGAGATTTGCTGAGAGAGTTTCTGCATGCAGTGTGATCAGTACTGTATGCAAGGGTCATAAATGCAAAACAGAGAAGTTTCATTCAAAAAATGTAAGGCCAAGCGGCCATGAGTGAATAGTGAAAAGCAATAAAATCATTACTCACCGATGGTTTTGGGCCTTGAGACAAAACTTGAGAGCTGCTTGGGCTTTTCTCACTCAAAGACTGAATGGGAATTGCCTCTGTTAAGCAGACTGAGGAACTCAGAGTCCTAGAATACAGATATTTATACTAAAAATACAGGTAGAGTCATGGATTGTGCTCTGACTCGGGCTCCACAATTATCCCGGTCGTTCTATGACTCGGGATAGCTCCTGCCGGGCGTACTCGTCATATCCCGCACTCTAACGAGGCGGGATAGTCGGTACCGGCGGCAGGAGACTGACTGCGGCGGCGCGCTATCCCGCCGCCGGGGTATACGCGCCGCTACGGCATCCTCGACTCCTCGGTCCCGAGCTATCCGCAGCTCGAGGGACGCGCGTCTCGACCCGAAGGGCAGACGCGCGTAGTCGGCCGGCTTGCGATCCAGAACCAGGCCTTCGCGGCGAGGCCGCATCATTGGGCCGAGCCGCAAGCTATCTTTACCACTGGCTCTTTGGCTGAGTGGTTAAAGTGCTTGATGTAACTATCTGGTACCCGTGTTCAATCCTGAGCAGTGGTTGGTTTTTATTACAAATCCGGGCGAGTCTGGTTACAATCTCAAATGCCGCGCACGTCTAGCTAGTTCTCAGTTTATTAAGAACTAAGTGGACGTCAGCTAGCGGCAAGGTGAGAGTGGCCGTTACACGGGGGAGGTAGACTGGAATTTCAAGCTCCCGTCAAGCTCCCGTTGTTTGAGGGGACACGAGAGCGCTTCGATCGCCGGGATGGCGTAGGCGGTGATGCTGGCCAAGTCTCGGAGCGACGAGATGCGGAGGAGCTCGAGGCGCTGGCACGCGGTGATGAGGGACGTAATGTCGCTTTCGAGGCCGCCGTGGATGCACATGCTGCGTGGACTGCGAAAGCAGAGAGGGTAGCTGGCTCTCGTGCCGAGGAAGTGGCATCTGTCGTCCGAGACCTCGGGCTTGTTGACGACGACCGTGCGTAGCGTGTCAGACGAGTTGCGCAGTCGGACGCCGCAGCCAGAGAAAAAGTGTTGGGCGCCGAAAAAGGGCAAGCGGAACGCAGGAGCGAGTAGTCGTGTTACATCGACGGGATCAAGGGGGGGCAGCCGGCAAAATCCGGTACATCACGTTACTATGGATGGGTCCTCCGAGCTTGCGCTGCAGAGGTTGCCGACCCCGGGCTCCGGCGGAGCTCGAGGCCGGTCCGGTGCGCTGTAGACCCAGTGGACTACGTGTTTGCATGTTGAGGTTGACTGGGAGCTGTAATCCAACACTTCATGAAGTTTTGAGGCTCCCTGTGTGCAGCAAATGTGCAGCAACCAAGCAGTAACTTGACAATAACACTTGCTGGCTCCGACGGCACTGATCGGATCTATCAAAACCGGAACACGCGGAAGTATATCCGCGGATTACGGAAGCATATCCGCGGATATAGGATGGATACCCTCAGCCTCTGCAGCTTGACCCCATGCCGTCATTTTGCTTCCGGCCCCCCCTTGGACGGGATTTCCTCCAGGCGATCTGGATTTGGTCGTAGTAGTAGCACTCGCCGCACTATCAGCACCGAGAGACCTTGCTTATACAGTATCTCGTATAGTGCTCTGAAAAAAAATTGAGCCTGCAGCGAGCAAAGAATGTCACACCAAGCGGTTGAAGACAACAAACGCGTCGTCCTTTCAACTCCGATCCGAGCTAGCCGCCCGCCACGATGAGCGACGACGAAGAACTGGCCCAGACATCGCGCGAGGAAACGCCTGCCGCGCCGGCCCCGACGCTGAAGATCAAGCTGAAGCTGAACCAGGGCCAGAAAGCCAAGCAGAGCCCGAACAAGCGCCAGCCAGCGCGGCGTGCAGCGGCGAAGCGCAAGCGCGTCGAAACCGAGGGTGCGCCGACCAGATTTAGATGCAAATTTCTGGCTAATGCCACAATTCAGATGAAGTCGAGTCTGAAGACGAGGACAGCGCTGGCGGCGAGTTCAATCCCGACGGCGAGGACGAGCTGGACGAAGAGTCGTCGCGCGCACCGAGCCGTGCTCCTGCGAAGCTCACAGCCCGCCAGGCTGCAAAGGCTGGCGCTGGCGGCGCTGAGCAGCATGTTGCGCTCAACATGGGTACGTACTGGCTGGCTGGCTAATTGGTTATGAGTTTCGATTGTTCGCTGACAACTTTTGGTGGTACAGACGCACCGACGACGAAACGCGGCCGCAAAGCGACGCTGACTGAGGCAGAGCTTCAGATGCGGCGCGAGGAGACAGCGCGGAAGCGCAAAAACTTGAGCGAGAAGAAGCTGGAGGACGAGAAAGTGCGTCATCTCAGAATTTATCATGCAGTCAGGATGATGGTTAATTTTCTTTTTTTTTCTGCAGCAAGAGACTATCAACAGGCTCCTACGAAAGCAGGGCCGCCGCGGTGCAAAAGATGTCGATGAGGACGAGGAAGACGAAGACGCCGAAGGTGAAGAGCAAGAGGTACCCGAGCCCGCAGGACCGACCATACCGATGTTTCGCTGGGTATCAAACGCGAAAGGAATTACGTTCAGCGTTCCCGAGGCATGGCTACCTCCCGCGTCGAAGGCGGGGACGGCTGAGCCCGTCTCGACTGGATAATCCTATCGTGGTGCGTTTCGATGTGTATTTCTGGTCTGTTGTTCATGCTGTAGGATTTCTTGTGTATTGTATCTGCTGCCATCGCTATCATCCAATCGTTGCTGTCTATCTCGCGTCGTCTGTGTGTCGCGACAACCAGGCGCGCTCTCTGGAGTATTTCTTTGCTGCGCCCTGCAATATGCCAGCACTGACAGACTTAACGTCGGAAAGCATCCCATGGCTCAAAGTATGCGCTGCCGCGCTCCGTCGTTCAGGCTGCGTGCGTTTGCGACGCAATACCTGTTTCCCGCAATTCGCGCGTCACGCTGCACACGCTCGGCCTGCAGTCTGCCTCTATAACACACGACGACGACGACGGCCGGTTTCTGACCCGCATGACGGCCAGCTGCTCTCAGTCTCTTTTTGCGCTCTCCGCACTCTGGACATCCACGCGCTAGCATCATGCCGCTCGTCACATCCTTCCCACCTCGAACGCGTCCGCATCAGGCGCTTCGCCCACAACACCCCCCTTTGAGGCATATGTGTCCCCGGCGCTCGCGGCGCTTTCGGGCCCGCTGAAACACCCGGGTGACGTTTACCTGTGCGAGAGCAGACTCCCTCGCTTCGTCGAACTGGTAACGCGCGGACTCGGACTCGCCGTTCTGGAATCTGCGCACTTTCAGCTATAGCACGCAGGGCGTCACCGTAACGATGCGCGACAGTCGCGGATTTCGATCGTTTGCCGCACGCCGTGTCGTGCAACTTCCCGTCCCCGAAGCAGACCATGGGTTTGCCAGATGAGCGTACGCCGGCTTTTCTTGATGCCTTTTCTGCCCTGCATGTTGTGCTCATATTGCAACTAGGAGGTCGGAAACGTTTTGTCACGCTCGGTCGACCTGTCTGCCCAGGGCTTTTCCGGTTTAGCAACCTCATGCTGGGCGTGACTGTCTACACAGCAATAGTTCTTCCCATTGATCAACGGTCGACTCTGGAACGACGTTTCGATCTCTGATATTCACCGCGGCGTCTGGCGTCCTCCTGGCCCCCTGGGCACGATGGACTTGTGTCACTGCACGACCGATGTTCGCTCGACCCCATTGCCGCTGCCGCTGCCTCGGTCATTCTTTCGCGGACTAAGCTTGAAGTTGCAGTTCTGCAAAGGTACTCTCGACATTGGAAGCTGCTTCATCGACTTGGCCCACGTCCTTTCTGCTATCCATAAACGCCGTGCGTCTTCTCGCTTCCTCCCTCGTACCTAAACGTCTCTCCCTGATGAAATTTACCTAGTACAGACCGGCTCACAGGATCATCTGTTCCACCGCAGTTCCACTGCTCTCCACAGGTGCCGGCTTGTTGCGCACGTGGGGAGTTCAAGTGCCTGCAGTGCGATCGTCGTCCGAAACTCGTGCTCGTCCTCGTCGATGTCCCCGTTCCCGTCTTTTCTCTGCCTCCTTCCAAATCAATTGAAAAACGGTGAGTTATTATATTTCTTGACGACGAATTTAACAACTTAGGACAAGTTACACCATTAGCTCCCGCAAGATGGCTAAATTTAGCCTTTTGCACCGACGAGCATGCCATGAGCGCATTTTTTCGCTCATGACGTCAGCACAGCGAAACTGGTTCATAAAGCTCGACATCGCGCGTCCAGAGCCCCAAGCCCCTTGCCTCCGCCCAACATGAACGCAAACGCGCCAAATGCCGCCGTTGCACCCGGTCCAGCCCGTGCAGAAAAGGGCGCAGTCGGAGCCCGCCCACGGTTTTCCGCCGGAGGCTGGTTGCGCCGCAACTGGACTGAGCTGCTCACTATGGCGCTCATGGGTGCGTTGGGACTGGGAATTTACGAAGCACGTGAGTCCAGATACATTACCTTCGGACGAATTATATCTGACGCGTATTTTCTTAGCGCCGGCACCGAGCCGCTCTTTCCCGGTCAACAGTCTGGACGGGAACATCGTCTACCCCGAATTCGCGTATCCTCTTCGCAAGGAAATCGTTCCCATCTGGGCTGCGGCGCTCATCGCTTTTTTTGTGCCGTTCTTTTTCTTCTGCCTCTTCCAGGCACGGAGACGATCCATTGAGGATTTGCTGGATACGACCCTGGGCTTGTTGAGAAGCTTGATCACAGCTGCTGTGTTCCAGGTCTGTTCCAGTAATCCTTAAGCAGAAGGCAGAGTCTCACTCGAGTCCGCAGGTCTTCATCAAATGCCTTATTGGTGGTTTGCGCCCACATTTCTACGAGGTTTGCCGGCCGAATGTTCCCATCAACGGACCGCAGAAAGGAAACGGCTTCCAGGTATTTTCTTGCTGAACTCTTCCTGGCCTCATGCTGACAATTGCTGTAAGGGAATCATGTACGACCGTAGCGTTTGTACCGGCGACAAGAACCAGATCGACGACTCGCTCGAGAGCATGCCGAGCGGCCACTCGACGGCCGCGTTCGCCGGGCTCATCTACCTCGCGCTGTACTTCAACGCGCAGCTCAAAGTGATGAGCGCGCACAACCCGGCCTACTGGACGATGATCCTCTTCTTCGCGCCCATCCTCGGCGCGGTGCTCATCGCGGGTGCGCTCACCATCGACGAGTTCCACAACTGGTACGACGTCGTGGCCGGCGCGATCATCGGCACGGCGACGGCGCTCGTGGCGTTCCGGCAGACGTTCGCGAGCGTGTGGGACTTCCGGTTCAACCACCTGCTGCTCCCGCGCAACCTCGCGGCCGGCCCGCAGTACTTCCAGTACGGCTACCAGCCGGACGTGCTGAGCAGCCAGCTGCCGTTCACACGCGCCGGTGGGTGGGGCGTGGGCGCGCGCGAGGCGATGAATGGCGCGCCGTTCGATGCGAGCGGCGTCATGGGCGGCATGGGAGGTGCCGCTGGTGGGATGGGCAACGGCGCGGGCATGACGCATCGCGGCGTGGGCGGACCTGGCGCTGAGATGCGCGTATAACGACTCGGACGATGACGGACTTGACGACGAACGATGTAATGTGTATACTGTCTTGCTGTGCCGTACAGAAACCAAATTTACGCTGTAATCATACGAGCGTGGCTAATACTGTCAAAGTGTACCCGACTCTGGAAAAACGGTCAGCACGTCAACTGTCATCTGGATATTTGGAATTCAGCTTGCGCCCCGCGAATGTGCAGCGCGCGACGGTGCCGACGAATCCCGGCACGCGGAGCAGCAGTCTGACGCCGCATACAGGGAAATCCTGCAGAAAGTGGCTGGAGGAGTATTCGATGTTATGCGCGGCCAGTGAATTCCACGCATGTTTAATCCAGTGTAAGATGTATTTGGTAACAGCCCTGGATGGCCTGAAGGAATCCGCTCACGCCTAGGGTCTACGAACATTGAAGCCGCGGAGCCGGTGCCGACCTCAGGCTGGGCCAAGGCACAAGAAATCTAACAACTTGACAGCACTCAGGTTGTAAATCGCAGGATCATTGGCTAATTTCAAGATCTACTCGCACTGCGCACTTCATTGTTACTGATTGATCAAGGTTTCTGTGTCGTGGTTATGTTTCGGGAGCGGAGTTGTACGGATGCAAGCTCCTTGCCCCGTACCACCTCCATCGATACCAGCTGTCTGTCGTGGGACAATGCGCTATCCAACTACTTTGATTTTCGACGGCGATGACTTGACCGGGCCGGCTGCTTCACGCTTGACGCCTATGTTAGCTGTGACTCCGCTGGCGCGTGCTGTTCGACATCTCCATGCACTAGCAGTAGACGATGGCCAGGGGCTTGACATGATTCGACAATACGCAGATTTTCCGTTGCCGCGCCTCGACAACTTGACCGCATACATCACAACGGACGAGTCCGACGCGTACGACGAATCTGAGTCCGACAACTTTGCGGATTTTTTGCACTCGCGTTGCACTGCAGGGCTTGTGTACCTCACACTGGTCTTCGTGGACGACTTGCAACCGGATGTCGCCGTTATCTTGTCTGCTCTGCAGCACATGCCTCGATTGAAGCATCTTCTGCTGGACGCAGTGTTTTGCGAGTCCGACGATGATCTTAACCAATTCTCCCCTATCTGCCGCCTCGAGTCGTGCGAGATCCGGATACTCTTCCCTGGTTTTGGCGTACTCCTGCGCAACTCTGGCGACACGCTGCGTACGCTCATCATTGCTGATTGCGACCGGTCCACGACGCACTGGGAGGACTGTCTCACCAAGCAGGAGCTCGCTTCCGCATTGCGCAATGTGC
This sequence comes from Auricularia sp. M12, assembly GCA_037042885.1. Classification (NCBI taxonomy): domain Eukaryota; kingdom Fungi; phylum Basidiomycota; class Agaricomycetes; order Auriculariales; family Auriculariaceae; genus Auricularia; species Auricularia sp. M12. Next base: position 3,869,810 of record CM073210.1, on the reverse strand, counting down.
GCCAGTTGTACCTGCACACAGTGCCCCGCCCCGACTTCGCACCCGTCATCTCGGCTTGCGTGCGGCTCAGACGCTTTGGGATCATGCAGGACTCCGAGGGGTATGGCGGCGACCTCATTTCTGCCGTAAAGGCACTCAGGAGTCCTATCACGCATCTGACGCTGCCAGACTCTGCGTGCATGCAGGCCAACTTTCTGATCGAAACTCTAAACCGCGCGGACTCGTCCCTGCACGCGCTGCGGTGCATGCGTTTTGAGAGCTGGATGCCCGAGGTCCTCGAGGTCCGTCTGCGAGCACCTTCTCTGGTTGACTACTTGGCTTCACGTCGCATAACGCTACTTGTGGATGACTGTTGACGTTCTGTGCAGTCCGCTTGTCATTGTCCGACTTGAAGCCTCTTCCATCCTCGCTGTTGTTCGTTCCACCGAAGCTCCTACTGTTGATCCAATGTAAATTGGACAGGGTCATCGATAATGTTCATTCGCTTGCTTGATTCGCGCATTGAAGGCATCGCTCGCGCTCGGTCTCCGCCACGTCGGTACCTTCTATGGTATCTCAATCGGCCTCACCGTGACATGCCTCAGAAAAAGTGTTCGCCAGGCCATCCATCCCCGACTTTGGATCGGACGCCCGCTTTTGTCATCCCGCCGTCAGCAATGAAACGCGCTTCCGGGGGCCGCAGCATTCAGTAGCGGACTCTGAACGCGAGCGTGGGTACGGCGGAGGCATTGTGCGTAATCTCGTTTACGCTACGTCCGCCGGACCATCCCAAAGCGGTAGGATCCTCGCAGATGTCCCTGCCTTCGCAGACGCATCGAACGGCTTCATGGCGGGCAGGCAAGGTATATAAAGTCGGTACGGATGTCCAGACCTTCCAGCATCATCTCCTCTCATGACGTTCTCATCTCTCAAACAGCTCGTCCAGATTCTCAGCGCGGCCGTCGACACGCTCGAGAACGAGCTCAAACCTCAGGGGCTCGACTTTCCGTCGCTCGACGTCCCTCACCAGCCCGGCAGCGCTGCTGAGACGGCTCTGGAGAGCGATGCTGCTGTTAAGGCCATCGAACTCGTCGTTGCGGCGAGCTCGCAGCTCTGCGCAACCGTCCGTGCGCCGACTATGACTATTATGGAGGTCAGCTGGCAGGTGAGCTCGAACTTTGTCACGATTTTATCGCATGTCCTGATCCGCCTTTTTTGATGAGTTCTTCCTGCCAGCCGTGCTGCAATTCATCAACCGCCTCAACATAGTCGAGCTCCTGCGCGAGGCAGGGCCGCGTGGGATGCATATTCGCGATCTTGCGAAGGAGACGGATGTCGACGAGCTCAAGCTTGGTGAGCTTCGCTCTCATTCGTTTATATATCCTATTCTCACTCTCAGCAGCACACAGCCTTCGTCTCTGTGCCACTTTCCATATCTTCAGGGAGGTCTCTCCCGATGTATTCGCCAACAATCGTATCTCGTCGACGCTCGACAGCGCCAAAGCTTTCAACGCGCTTCGCGGAGAGTACGTGTAATGTTGCGGCGTTGGCAGCCCGCTGATATCCTGCCTTAGTCCGGACTCCAAGTATCTCGGCACGAATGGCCTCGGAGCCTACCTTGAGCTGCAGTGAGTTGAAGTTGACGAACTTTGTCGGGATCTCCCTCTCAAAGATTTCTCAGGACGGAAATGATGCTTCCCGCAGTGTCTCGGCTTCCGCAGCATTACACGAATCCGCGCACCAAGATGTCGCGCGAGCCGACCCTCACTCTCCTAAGCACCGCGCATGGATACGAGGGACAAGACATGTTCACCTTCCTTGAACGCGCCGAAAACTCTCAGCGACTCAAGATCTTCGGTCTTGCAATGCCAGCGACAACATTGTGGGAAATTCCCAACGCCATTCTGGAAGGTTATTCCGTTCATCTATCATGCTCAGATAGGTACTGAGACAGAGAAATTGTAGGATTTGACTGGGCGTCGCTCAGGAAGGGAAGTCTTGTAGTTGACGTCGGTGGTGGCATCGGGAACATGATGTTACCGCTTTACGAAAAGTTCAAGGACTTGAGATTCGAAGTCCAGGACCGTGCTGCTACTTGCGAGCATGGAACCAAGGTGCGTACTGCGATCGTTGTCAAACAATTATATGACTTCTCATGCTCACTTGCTAGGTATGGGAAGCCAACGTTCCAGGCGCTATCGCAAGCGGGCGTATGCATTTCAGACGTACGTACTGTACAAATAGAGCTGTAGTGCATCTTTGGAACCTGACAATGGCCTGCAGCGCACGACTTCTTCCAAGAGGAACCGGTCAAGAATGCATCGGTATTTCTCCTACGCAACGTCATCCATAACTGGCCGGACCACTATCTGGAGAAGATGCTGAAGCGTCTCAGAGACGCTGCGACGCCGTCCACTCGGCTTCTCATCGCGGACCACGTCCTTCCGTACACGTGCGCAGCGCCTACAGCACACCAGTCCATCCCTGGCGCCAGCGTGCGCGCTGTTCCGGAACCGCTCCTCGCAAATCTCGGCCGCGCAAACGCTAACGCGTACTATCTCGACGTCTGCATGTTGGCTACGGCCAATGCGCGCGAGCGCACTCTAGACGAGCTCTTGCAGGTGACATCGCGCGCCGGCTGGAAGATCCTCGAGGTTCGCCGCGTCAAGGACGACCTGAGGTTTGGTCACGTGACTGCTGCTCCCGTGTAGAATACTGTGGTACGCAGTCCCGGCTCAACCCAGGACCCTTTCTGTACCCTCATGCATTCAACATGTTCGCAAGCACAATCCACGTGCAATTTGATTACCAGAGGATGCCTTTCCGCCTGAAAGACAACCTCAACAACTTTTCTCACAGTCTGTAGTAGGGCTCACATTGTGGCAAAGCTCATAATATTGTCACTGTGGTTGTGAGCAATGAGCAGGTCCCATGTCATGATCAAACTATTTGCGGAACAAAATGGACATCATTTTCATTTCCATCTCCGCTCTGTCGCCGCTTTGCTTCCTCACACACCCGTGTAGGCAATGGTAGCTCGTACTCGATACTACCTCGAGTCATAACTACGCCCTGGCACTTCCAATGAACTTTTCTGCCCTTTGAATCCGCCGTCGATGCACATCTCGGCCATTTGGAGTCCATTGCATTTCGCCCGCATTTGGCCCGCGTTGCCCGCAGCATCTGTGCATCGTTCAATCAGACTCTCTGGCAGCTGACAGGGAATCCTTTATTATTGGGGCTCTGCTCAGACTTTATCCGCACATCAATACCGTCGAAGAAGAAGCGAAGGCGCGCAGGCACATGACTTCACTTCGATCCTAACAATGGCACGGAGCTTTGCGCGTTTCCCCGCTGCGGATCTTGCTCTTCGCCCACGACGTTCAACGCCATGTCTGACGTCGAGAAGCAGTCGACGGACGAGACCAAGCAGGTTGAAAACGCGAACCCACCCGCACCGGACGTCCCGCCGCCCCCCGTTGACTTTGCGGAGAAGGACATCAAAAGAGTGTATCGCAAGATAGACCTTAGGCGCGTTCGACTCCATTGAACCGTGCTGTCCACTTACAGGGTCGCAGGTTGCTGCCCATGCTGGGACTCATGTATCTCTTATCCTTCATGGACCGCGGTGCGCGTGAATGTCTTTCCTTCGCCGCGTACGCTTATCCCGACTCATACAGGCAACATTGGTAAGCCTGCGCGAGTATCGAAGTACGACTGGCTGAAGTCGATCAGGAAATGCGAAGATCCAAGGTCTTGTCGAGCAGCTAAACCTTACTGGCAACCGGTACAACATAGCCCTGGTACGTAGCATTATTGGATACCGTGTACATCGTCTCTAACAGTACATCTAGACGATGTTCTTCATCCCTTACTGTATCTGTGAACCACCTGCGAAGTCAGCCAGACTCCACTGCACCGGGCTGAACGCTGATTGAATACCCAGTATCTTGCTTAAGAAATTGCGCCCGTCGCGGTATGTGCTGTGCAAAGCTGAATCGATTCATTGACACCGGACTCCAGTTGGCTCCCAGGAATCACAGTGCGTCACACCTGACTCAGCGCCGCCCATGCACGGACAGTGACGAGTTCAGATCGTCTGGGGGATTGTGATGTATGCCAATTTCCTCTTGTCTGCGGCAGCCGCTAATGATTGCAGGACGATGATGGGATTGGTGAAAACCTACGCACAACTCGTCGCAGTACGGGCCTGCCTCGGTATTGCAGAAGCTGGATTGTACGTTCCGATTCCTGGCTACCGTCTTTTACTCACATTGTATTATGCAGGTTCCCTGGTGTGGTTTACTAGTACGCGTCAATCGTACTTGTTGATATGAGACTGGCTAAGTATGGCAGCTTAACGCTCTGGTACCCACGGCACATGTGCGCCTACCGTATTGCCATCTTCTATAGCGCGGCTACTGTCGCCGGTCAGCAGCTGGCTTCATTATTTTCCTGTCCAAGTCTGACCTGGCACAGGCGCGTTTACGGGACTTTTGGCGTATGGGATTGCGTATATGTCTGGGACCGCAGGTTTGCTCGGGTGGTCGTGGATTTTCGTAAGTCTCTGTCCTTTTCGGCGACCTGTCCCACCAGCTATTTGTTCTAGATACTCGAGGGCATCGCAACTGTCCTCGTCGGAGCTCTTGCAGCCATCGTCCTTCCCGATTTTCCAAGGTTCACCTTGCTCCTTTATGTTCGCGTTCGCCCTAACTGACGCCACAGTACGGCGAAGTTTCTCACGAGCGATCAGAAGGAATACGTCTTGTGGAGAAAGAGTATGGCCACATGTCTCCAGTAGATCTACTGCTGACTGACCTGCGCCTATCAGAGTACGATAACTCAACGGTCGGCGAGGACGTACACTTCAAATGGGTGTATGTCATCGACGCTTTTGCCGACTGGCAGGTGCGGCCTGCCGACGACTGTTATCAGCGCGTTGACCGTTTCAACAGCTCTATCTGCACATCCTGGTCTACCTCAGCATTGTCACACCAAGTGCGCCAAACTTTCTCGGGGTTGAGGTTTATTGAGACTAATTCCTACCAGTTTATGGCATTTCGCTCTTCTTGCCGTGCGTCGACCGCTCGCCTGACAGTTTATCACCGACTGGACTTCTTTGCCACGGTCTAGCTCCATAATTAATGGATTCGGATACACGAGGGAAGTGACGCAACTGCTGACCGTGCCTCCCTACGTGTTCGCAAGTACGTGTCTCGATGAACACACCTCTGCAAGTGCTCAACACATCTCTAGCAATCCTAATTGTATTCTTCGCCATCCACTCGGATCGCATGAAGATGAGAGCGCCGTTTATCCTCGTGGGCCAGGTGGTCTCACTAGTGCGCCAGTGCCCACTGCGCGGGAAAATATGAATCTCACCCTCGTCCTCCACAGATAGGGTTTGCGATCAACCTCGGAGGGGGCTCTCGCGGCGTGAGATGTGAGCGCATACCTCTGCGCCGATCACATATCTCAAGGTACAACAGATTTTGGAACGTTCCTTTGCTGTGCGATCTATCCGACCTTCCCACTCATCGTGGCATGGCTCGGAAATAACGGTATTAACGATTTGTCGCGGCGCGCTGGTCAGAAGTTCACGGCGCACTCAGTTTCCGGCCATTACAAGCGCGGAGTCTCGATGGCCGCTCAAATCGGAATAGGCAACTTCGCAGGCGCCATCGCGAGCAACATCTACAGGACCCAGGATGCGCCGCGATACGCTGTCGGCCGTAGGCGTCTTGGCCGTACTTGACCGCCTGTGCTGACTATGCATTGCAGTCGGTACTTCGATCGGCTTCCTTGGGATGGGGATATTCACCGTCCCCGTGTTGGTGTTCTTCTACAACAGAATCAACAAGCGCCGCGATCGGGAAGCAAGCGCGGGAGGTCAGCCGCAGCTGTCAAAGCAGGAGCTTAGGAAAATGGGAGATAGGGCGCCAGACTTCCGATACACGTTATGATGGGTTGGGATGACTGAAGTGTACGAAATGAACAGCAATGATGTTTTACGATCGACGGAACAAGCACGTATTAAAACTCCGCCTGACTGCTCTAACCCTTCCACTCTAAGTACTCGCCGATCGACGTGCTGCGCCGTACAGCGTGCCAGCCCTATATGAAAGGCTGTTCTTTATGCGCCGTACCAGAGCGCTCATTGTGCAGGATAAGACAGTCTAAATTCCTAAGGGTCGTCACTCATGGATTTGGAAGACTTCGGTCAAACCACCATCTGCGGTGGATTCACGGCGGCTCCGTAAGCGTCACTTTGATTGTCTCTTCAAATATTGTAGCCGAACTCGTGGGGCTCCGTGGGTCCATGGCGTACCTACAGCGTCCGTCCCAACACGGCCGTCTCTCCAAATAGCCGGCGCCGTCTGAGTCCTGCTCCGCATCTTGGTCTCTCTCTCACTCTCTCGCGTGCGAAACTGCGTGTTATGTCCGACCTTGAGAAGAAATCAGACGACGTCGAGCTGGTCGAAAGTGCAACTTCGGTTGCTCATGACGTCCCGCAACCCCCAGGCGACTTCTCGAAGGCCGAGCTCAAGCGTTTGTACCGCAAGATAGACATACGGTGCGTAGGATCTTTTAAGGATCGTAGTTGCGCCAATAACTACATGTCAGGCTATTGCCAATGCTCGGGGCCATGTATCTTCTCTCCTTCATGGATCGTGGTATGAGCTATCGATCCCTCGTCTTTCCGCGTTGGCTGAATCAACCCATGTAGGTAACATCGGCAGGGCAGAACCACTCCACTTCGAGCAAATTCTCATTCGCAACAGGCAACGCAAAGATTCAAGGCCTCGTGGACCAGCTACACCTGAGTGGGAACCGCTACAATATCGCTCTGGTCAGTAGCGAAGCCGCCATCTAGTGTATTGAAGATAACCATGTCCAAGACTATGTTCTTCATCCCGTATTGTATCTGCGAGCCACCGGCAAAGTAAGCCGTACATGGCGGCTTGTTGACCCGGCCGCTCACCGCGGACAGTATCCTACTCAAGAAGCTGCGCCCGTCGCGGTGCGTATGGTCCCAACAAGCGCCGCTCAATTGATTGGAAGGGCTTCAGATGGCTTCCTGGTATCACAGTGCGTCCGTGCAGACGCCTACATGAGGATTCTCATGCACCTGCAGATTGTCTGGGGTATCATCATGTGCGCGGAGCCTGTCTTTGACGCCTAGACGCTCATCCTCTGCCAGGACGATGATGGGCCTCGTCAAGAATTACCCACAGCTAGTCGCGGTCCGGGCCTGTCTCGGCATCGTCGAAGCTGGCCTGTGCGTGCCATTCTCTCTCGGGCGCACTGACACCGATGCGACCCAGATTTCCGGGTGTGGTCTACTAGTACGGTTGCTGATCACATATGTTTCCTTCCACTGATCACGCTATAGTCTCACACTGTGGTATCCTCGCCACATGTGTGCCTACAGAATCGCCATTTTTTATAGCGCTGTGACTATTGCGGGTTAGTCTGAAGTCACTTTCCATGGTCTGCTCATGAGAAACGGGGACAGGCGCATTCACCGGCTTACTGGCTTTCGGTATTGCTTTTATGTCAGGAACCGAAGGGTTACTGGGATGGTCCTGGATATTTGTATGGCCATTCCTTTGAACTCGAGAGACACGATCACACAATCTCCGTCTAGATTCTGGAAGGAATTGCCACGGTGCTCGTCGGTGTTGTCGCACTGTTCGTGCTCCCAGATTTTCCCCGGTGCGTTGCCAACAATAATCCAGCTATATCCAAAGAAATTCACAGTTGCCTAGCACGGCTCAATTCCTGCAGGAAGACGAGAAAGCCTATGTTCTTTGGAGGAAGAGTAAGTTAAGTTCGGTTTCTACAATGTGCAGATTGGCTCATGTAATAGAATACGACAATTCAATCGTCGGAGAAGACGAACACTTTCACTGGAAGTACGCTCTTGATGCTTTCGCAGATTGGCAGGTGCGGTTACCTGAGCGTCATGGTAAACCACGTGGAATTCGTGTCTAACTGCTCTCATTGTCAGCTCTATCTGCACATCCTTGTGTTCATCAGTATCGTCACACCTCGTGAGTTCAAGGTCGGAAACGGTACTGTTAGTAGCTGACATTCTTTGAAGTCTACGGGATCTCACTATTTCTGCCGCAAGTCCGCTTCCTTCTCGCTGTGCACTAGAAGTTAACACGAAGCATCTCCAGATCCATAATCAACGGGTACGTCCCTCAGAAGGTCAGGGCGACGAACTGATGATAGTGCAGCTTCGGGTACACACCGGAGGTCACACAACTGCTCACCGTTCCGCCATACGTCTTTACAAGTGAGCGGAGGCTCAATTCAATTGACCGCACAATCTCACCCTGCCCTTAGCGATTCTCATCGTCGTGTTCGCTGTCCAATCGGATCGCCTGCAGATGCGCGCGCCATTCATATTCGTGGGACAACTGATGTCACTGGTGGGTGCTAGGCAGCAACCTATATTCAGGCGCCGGCTCATCCTTCTCAGATTGGCTTCGCTATCAACCTGTCAGGGGGCTCCCGCGGCGTGAGATGTGAGTTCCCGGCGCCAGCGCGCATGGAGCTGAATCGTCGACGTTTCAATAGACTTTGGCACGTTCCTCTGTTGTGCCGGCTACGCAGCCTTTCCCGTGCTTGTGGCGTGGCTAGGAAATAATGGTAAGGCCCCTAAATTCGCACTATGACATCGAGTTCTGATGATGCAACGCAGTTTCTGGGCACTACAAGCGTGGGGTCTCAATGGCCACACACATTGGCATTGGCAACTTTGGAGGCGCAATAGCCAGTAACATTTTTAGATCGCAGGACGCCCCGCGATACGCTATCGGACGTAGGTATTATCTGACTACGCGTTTGCCGAGAAGCTCACTGTCATGAAGATGGAGTAGAGATAGGCTTCCTTGGCATGGGGATGGTGACTGTACCCCTTATCGCAATCCTCTACAAGAGAATCAACGAGCGACGAGATCGTGAAGAGAGCGAAGCTGGAAAGCAGCAATTCTCGCCACAAGAACTCCGGAGGATGGGAGATCGGGCCCCAGACTTCCGGTATACTTTGTAGATCGAATTCATAGATTGGCAAATGACGATCGTGCGAGTCATGATGGGTTGCCTGGGCTTTTCGGAACTCAAGTAGCGGAGTCCGTAAAAAGTCCGTTATAAGCCCGTTCCACCACCCGACCGTCATAGTCACGGCTCAAATGGTTTTACGCAGGCGCAGCACCAAGCACTTGACATGTCTTTTCACGTTGCGCGTTGGGAAATGGTCACATGTAGCGCACAACATCACTCACTACAGCCTAGTGACCGCGAAATTCAGGCCTCCAAACCAGCGGAAAACATCGCGGTGCTATATCGATCAAACATTCCCACCGCATTCGCAAGTTAAAGATACGGCTTTTGCGGGACAGCCTGATTCAATGGAAGGCGCAGCAAATTCGGCACATCCGACCAAGAAACAGTTCCCGGAGGTGTCGAACTTCTTGAACGTGAAGCGCCTGGATGTCATGGATCCACATGTATTCGGCGGCTCTGCATCCAGCTCTCGGCACCGCCTGACGGTTGGGTGTGGCGTCGAGTAAATGCTTCTCTCCATGGTGAGTCGGATAACAAATACGTTCGCAATTGCGGGGAAGTGCTTCCCACGGCAAACAACTTCCCAAGTTTGGTGCTCAATGGCTACAGTCGAACCTGTTATAACCCATACCGGTCGGTTCAACCTCCGAGGTATGGGTCATGGCAGGTTATGGGTTCCCGGAGGTGGATTGCCATTGTAGCGTCCAGTTTGTCAGAGCCAGAACCTATGGGTTACTGCAGGTTATGGGCTATGACAAGTATGGGTTAAGACAGGTTCGACTGTAATCATCGTACTGGAGCCGTCTCCATCCCATCAGTGGCCTTTTTGGGAATGCACCGGGCAATCTGCTGATAACCCGGATCACTCGGCTTGGTGTCTTGGCGAAGTCAAGCCCAAGTCCCTGTATTTTATGAAAGGGGATGCACAGTGCAATTCTTGTACTTACTTACTCTTCAGACAGTGAAGACCTAAATCAAACAGTTTTCACCAACTGATATTTTCATTGGGGCTGAAGGTTCACTGGGGGCAAGGGAAATAAAATAAAAATAATAATGTGGAACGAGCAAGGGGATGGGCTTATGTACAGGAACAGGGACTGAAAGTCTCCATCGGGAATGTGAATACACTGGGGCAGGGGCGGGACGGGGAGGAAGACGAGGCGAGCAGCACTAAAAGCACTGCCAAGCTCCGCGCGGTTGGGTCGCGCAAATATTATACAGGGGGCGGGGCGGAGTACGCCGCAGCAATGGGGCTGCCCATCGAGAGAGCTCGACGCGCAGACAACCGGAGCGGCGCGCTGCGAGGCAGGAGTGAGGCGGGGGAGAGGGTTGTGTTGTGTTTGTTCGCCTTTGGCCCATGTTCGAACCATCAGCTTCTGCTGTGGGGCTTACGGCAGAGGGTACTCAAATCAGTAAGTCCGTGATCGCCGGTGCAAACTCGAAAAGGTCAGTGATGGGAAGGTCCCGCCATCCATGGTACTAGTCCATTCGCGCCGCTTCCGCGCCACATGCCGGCTGGACGTTCTGCCATTGACAGGCAAGGTGTTCGTTCATATATGGAACAGCGGGCAACGGAGAGCTGGTACAGCATCCCCAGTGAGCTCCCACGATGTCTCAGTCTGATCTCGAAAAGCATGCCAAGGACATCGAGTTCCACGAGCATATCGAGAGCATCGACGAGCCTGCTTCCTCTCTTGGAATCCCGCCCCCGCCTGTCGTGTACACTGAGGAACAGATCGCCAAGCTATATCATAGGATAGACTTTCGGTGGGCCCTAGATTTCCTCAAATCTAGTTTGTTGGACTCTGACGATACCACACACACAGGTTACTGCCCATCGTCGGTCTGTTGTACCTGCTGTCGTTCATGGACCGCAGTAAGTCGGTACAGTTGGGATTTTTTTGTCTTTGCTCATCAAAATCTTGAAAGGCAATATCGGTGCGTCTCTCGTTGTCCATGGCCTGGCGCAGGTGGACTCATGCTGTGGGTGGTAAAGGCAACGCGAAGATTCAAGGCCTCGTCGAACAACTTCACCTCACGGGAAACAAGTACAACATCGCCCTCGTGAGCAGAAATCTCCGTTACCGCGTCATCGTCGTCTAACCTACTGGCTTGGCAAGACGATGTACTTCATCCCATACTGCATCTGCGAATGCCCCGCAAAGTGAATCCACGCATCATTCCAGTCCGCGATGCTTATAGACCGCCTCGCAGCCTCGTGTTGAAGAAACTGCGTCCGTCTCGGTCCGTCTGGAGTCGCGTCCGCACCCGCGTACCAGCTGACGTGCCTCAGATGGCTACCAGGAATAACCGTGCGTCACGGCGTCCCTCTAGCCGACGCTGGATGCTTGAACTGACTTCCTGGGTCTCCGAAGGTTTTGTGGGGCATTGTTATGTGCGCCCTATGGCTTCTGCGTGCGCGTCAGGTACCATGCTGAGAACGGTTCCGATAGGACAACCATGGGGCTCGTGCACAACTACCCCCAGCTCGTCGTCGTCCGCATTTGTCTCGCGATCGCAGAAGGCGGACTGTAAGCTGCTCCCTTCTCCTCCTTTCTGGCTCGGGGCTGAGAGCTCCCGTTCTCTCTGGCAGGTTTCCGGGCGTCATTTACTAGTACGTGCAGCATTGCATACAACAGCCCAGGTCAAGTGACGGCGATTGGCCCAGTCTCACTCTATGGTACCCGCGCCACAAGGTTGCGCAGCGTATCGGGATCTTCTACAGCGCGACGAGCCTGGCAGGTACAGTCGCGCCCAAACACGTCCTCATCTCAAGTCGACGTCACCTAACGTTCTACAGGCGCGTTCTCCGGCCTGTTGGCATACGGGATCAGCTTCATGTCTGGCGTCGCTGGCCGGCTGGGGTGGTCGTGGATATTTGTTTGTATCCCTCTGCCGTGAAACGCTGAAGCTGATGTCCGGACTGTGAAGATCCTCGAGGGCATAGCTACCGCTATCGCCGGGTTTTGCGCGTTCTTCCTGGTCCCGGACTTTCCAGAGTACGTTACTCTCCGACCGCAATGGCACTGCGCTCTGACGTAGGGAAACTGCTATAGCACGGCAAAATTCTTGTCGGCAGATGAGAAGGCATATGTTATCTGGCGAAAGAGTGCGAAGACCTTTTCTCGGAAGACCGTACGAGGAAGTCTGATGTACTGCGAAGAATACGACAACTCGTCGGTCGGCGAAGCAGAGCATTTTAAGCTGCGCTACGTTGTGAAGGCTTTTACGGACTGGCAGGTGCGGCTTTATGCAGTCTCTGTATGCCGCTGCTGACAACAGCTAGCTGTATCCCCATATACTGGTCAACATGAGCATCACTATATCCCGTCCGTCATTGCTGCTCTCGCCGATACTTTATGAATCTGACCTCACCGTGAAATAGTCTATGGCATTTCGCTCTTCTTGCCGTTAGCATCTCCAGGCTCGGCGCTTTGCACTGGCAGAGACTGAAGGAAAGCTCAGATCTATCATCAACGGGTTTGGCTATAGCCCGGCCATCACGCAGCTGCTCACCGTCCCGCCCTACGTCTTTGGAAGTGTGTCTTCTCCTTATTTCCCCCGACGAGTCTCACCGTTGGTCGATATTTTAGCTATCGTCATCGTCATTTTCTCGTATTACTCCGACCGCCTCAAACTTCGCGCGCCGTTCATCCTCGCTGGACAATGCATGTGCTTGGTTCGTTTAGAATCCCCTTCCGCGGACGGAAGCATGCTGACGGCCGCGCTGCTCAGCTGGGCTTTGGAATAAACATCTCAGACGCGCCACGCGGTGTGAAGTGTACGTCTCGCCAACATCAAGTGCATAGTCTTGATTCTGCCGGCTCGCAGACTTTGGCACCTTTTTCTGCGTCGCCGGCTCGTACGGCGCTTATCCCTCGCTTGTCTCTTGGCTGGGTAACAACTGTGCGTAAGCCTTCCCCCACCGTCCCACCTTCGTCAAACGCGGACCTCACGGCGCATCTATAGCGGCAGGACAATACAAACGTGGCCTCAGCCTAGGTGCCCAGATCGGCATCGGCAACTTTGGCGGCGCGATAGCGAGCAACATTTTCCGCGCGCAGGATGCGCCGAGGTATATAATAGGACGTGAGTTATGCTATCTCCTAGCGGGTGGACCGGCGCTCATTTCTTGGGACGGGGATATGCAGATGGCGTCATCCTGGGCTTCGTAGGGATGGGCATGATGGCTGTGTGTCTGCTGCTCCTCACATACACGAGGATCAATCGCAACCGCGACGCCAAGGAAGCGCGGGGAGATAGTCCTCCACTCGGTGCAGATGAGCTGCGGGAGTTGGGCGACAGGGCGCCTGACTTCCGTTATACGCTGTGATGATTCTAGCAACTGAAAGTCGATATTTGTACAATATTTGAATCCTGAAGACCTTGGATGAAAGCATAAAACATGCCTGACTCTATGCGACATTTCGAACGCGCCGTCGGGCACAGAGAGCAAGACTCGTCATCACTGGTAAACCCCGATATGTGGCGGTACTCACGTGCACGTGTTGACGCACGCTTTCGAGCTCCGCCTTCCGCTCTCTTCCCGCTATCCCTTCCGCCACATCCGCCCGCGTTACACCTGGCTCGCGCGCAGCCAGCTTGCAGCAGACGTACCCCCGTGAGTAGCCTTGTCACCGGCTGATCAGTTATTACGACGCTCAGTAAGCACGCGGGGGTGCACGGACCATCCTGGTAACCTGAAGCGATTTGCAGGCCAATATAAAGCATTTATTACTACTTATCGACCATGCTGCGACGAGCGCCGGCCTTGGACGGTAAACCAGTCGACGTGCTCCAGTCAAACCGGGTCTTCAAAGCGTTCAAGCCGCCGTCTTTGCTCAACAAGCCCGTTGAGCGCGCCCAGCCGCAACGCAAGCGCAAGCGAGTGGACTACAAGGAGAATAAGGACGAAGAGTACGCATTGAATTACTCCTAGCTGAATTTTACTTATGGTCAAATGTACATTCTGCATTTCACAGCTCAGACGACGACGGTAAGCGCAAGAAGCAGAAACGCGACAACAACTACATCCCGTTCGACCCCGACGCACCTGCGCCCAATATCAATAAATCCTACCCAATATACTCGCCCAAGCCGTTTACATCTTTGCAGTCGGCGCGCTTTGCGATACCCGAAATCCGGAATGCGAAGGGCGAGGTGGTGCCCGTACACTCGACCGGCATTGCGCTGGGCATCCGCCCGCAGGCAATCTTGATACCGCGCCCGCTACACGATCCGTTCGCCGACCTGGCCATAGTGCTGTACGACCCGACCGTCGACGAGCGCGAGACCGACGAAGAACGGTTGGCAAGGCTGAAGGAGGAGGAACGCGAAGCCGAGCGCAAGAAGGCCGAGGAGCTGTGCGCGGGCATGTGGAACCCGCATAAGAGCCTACGCCAGCTGCTCGGCGAGGACAAGAAGAAGGATGTCAAGAGTCAGAAGGTGCCCGTCGTCATTGACCCGGTACTGTCCAAGGTCTTGCGGCCTCATCAGGTCGAGGGTGTCAAGGTACGTATTTCCATTCACATTCGCATGCAAAAAGCCGCCGCCGCGTTTTGTCTACACTGCTCGAAGTGCGTAACGTACTGGTTCTTCACGCCGCCGATGCCCAGGACGGCGTGCTGAACCAAGTGTCGTCACTGTACATCCGCAAGTACGTGTTCGCGCATATACTGCGTACTTGGCTGCACAAGCCGCAGCAGACGGTGCGGAGACGTAGCTCGCCGAATTTTACCATCTTTCCATGCGCCATCTATATCCTTCCTAGGCGTCAAAACCGCTCACACCGCACGCAGTTCCTCTACAAATGCACGAGCGGCATGATGCTCGAGAACCAATACGGCTGCATTATGGCGGACGAAATGGGCCTCGGCAAGACGCTGCAGTGTATCGCGCTGCTCTGGACGCTGCTCAAGCAGTCGCCGCACGCGGGCAAGCCGACGATAGAGAAGTGCATCATCGCCTGCCCGTCGTCGCTCGTGAAGAACTGGGCCAACGAATTTTGTGCGTGCACATACCATTTGATACCACGCCAGTTCTTTTTCTAACCTGACCATGCGAATTTGAAGCCAAATGGCTGGGCAAGGACGCCGTGCCGTGTCTCGCTGTGGACGGCAAGGGCACCAAGGCCGAGCTCATCGCCAATGTCCAGCGCTGGGTCGCCGCGAGCGGACGCAACGTCACTCTGCCCGGTCCGTTCAGGTTTCTTTGCTTCATCCTCTGACTGACCGACTGGCCGATGTTGCAGTCATGATTGTGTCGTACGAGACGCTGCGCACGCTCAGCCCATATCTCGCCAACGCGACCATCGGCCTGCTGCTGTGCGACGAAGGCCACAGACTGAAGAATTCGGACTCCTTGACGTTCAAGGCGCTCAACGCGCTGAACGTCAAGCGGCGCGTCATTTTGAGCGGAACGCCTATCCAGGTCCGCTCGGCCAGCCTTCTGCTTTCGTCCCAGCTCATTTTGCCTAAATTTCATAGAATGACCTGAGCGAGTACTTCTCGCTGCTGAACTTCGCGAACCCCGACTTCCTGGGCTCGAAGGCCGACTTCAAGAAGAACTTCGAGAACATCATCATCCGCGGGCGCGACGCAGACGCGACGGACAAGGACAAGGAGAAGAGCGAGGCTAAGCTCAAGGAGCTCGGCGCGCTCGTCAGCAGGTTCATCATCCGGCGTACGAACGACCTGCTGAGCAAATACCGTACGGCATCCAGTCTGCGGCCCTATTGTGCTGGCGCGCTGACAATGATGCTTAGTGCCTGTCAAGTACGAGCAGGTGGTATTCTGCCGCCCATCCGAGTTCCAGGTCGCGCTCTACAAGCTGTTTATATCGAGCCCTGAGATCAAGAAGCTCCTGCGCGGCGTGGGCAGCCAGCCACTCAAGGCCATCAACATCCTCAAAAAGCTCTGCAACCACCCTGAGCTGCTCGACTTGCCCAAGTACGTCTACATCGCTCTCTCGTTTGAGTAGCTTGCTTGGGCTTTCCTTGACACGCGTTGCTCTGCACAGGGATCTGCACGGTAGCGACGACCTCATTCCCGAAGGCTTCGTCGGCGCTGGGGGCGACACGTCGGGCTTTGGTGGGAGCAGACGCGAGAAGCGCGGGCTGCGTTGCGACTGGGGCGGCAAATTTGGCGTCCTTGAGCGGTGCGTTCTGCGCGGCGTGCACCACGAATACGAATACTGAGCGCGTGCGCGGATGGGTGGATAGATTCCTGCATCGCATCCGCACGGAGACGAACGACAAGATCGTGCTCATCAGCAACTACACTCAGACGCTCGAGCTGTTCGAGCGGTTGTGCCGCGACAAGGGGTGCGTCCTGCGTCCTTCGCTTTCACTCGCAACGCTTACATGCGTGTGCAGCTACGGGTTCTTCAGGCTGGATGGCACGATGACGGTGACGAAGCGCCAGAAGCTCGTCGACCAGTTCAACGACCCCGAGGGCAAGGAGTTCGTCTTCCTGCTCAGCTCCAAGGCCGGAGGGTGCGGGATAAACCTCATTGGCGCCAACCGCCTTATCCTGTTCGATCCTGGTGCGCACGCTTCGTGGTTCCATTGCTGCTGCTGGCGCGTGCTGACTACCTGTTGCTCGCTGTTCGACAGACTGGAACCCTGCTGCGGACCAGCAAGCGCTTGCCCGTGTCTGGCGTGACGGGCAGAAGAAAGAGTGTGCGTGCTATCCTTTCCAGCCGTCTTTCTTCGTCGCGTTGAGCTACCTTACAGGTTTTGTGTACCGGTTCATCTCTGCGGGTACGATCGAGGAGAAGATCTTCCAGCGGCAGGCGAACAAGCAGGCGCTCTCCTCCTGCGTCGTGGACGAGAAGGAAGACGCCGAGCGCCACTTCTCGCTCGACGCGCTGCGGCAGCTCTTCATGTTCCAGGAGAACGCCGTCTGCGAGACCCACGACACGTTCAAGTGCCAGCGCTGCAAGCACCCGGGCCTCGTCAACCCCAAGGAGAAGCGGGCCATGCTTTACGGCGACGGTAGCACGTACGTTACGTTTGCGCTGCTGTGCGGGTTCGAGGCTGATGGTGGTTGCAGATGGAACCATTACACGAACGAGCAGCTCAAAGACAATCATGACGATTTACTGCGCGCGGAAGTGGGCTTGCCCAGCGTCTCGTTCGTTTTCCAGTATATCAGCCATTAGATGCCGGCTTTCCTGTAGAATTCTCTTTGACGCTGTAGCATTACTTGCAATGTATTTTAGAATCACGCGTTCAATTGTCTGACGAGGAGTAGGTCAGGGTTTTTTGCCCTAGCCCAGATATCAATGTTACTGACGTACGTGTCTCTCGGCGAAGAGCAGGTTCCATCGATTTCAATCTGTCGCTGCGATTGGCACCCATCTGGAAGAATTCGAGAGCATGTGACCAGTATCGGTGCGAATCCAATTCCTCCCGTGGTCCTGCTTTAGCGTCAACATCGACCTGCACTGCACTCCTGAACCTTTCTCGACAATGCTTTCTTATCGTGCGCTCCGCGTGGGCTTTAGGAAGGCGTATCTATGGGTTAGGAATCCGCCCTGGCGGCAGCCAAGACCCGTGATAACTAATATCCAGGTTGTGGGCAAGCTCGCTGGACCCGTACCTCGGCATTCCAGCAGTGACTGGTTGTGCTTCGAGTCCG
This sequence comes from Auricularia sp. M12, assembly GCA_037042885.1. Lineage (NCBI taxonomy): Eukaryota > Fungi > Basidiomycota > Agaricomycetes > Auriculariales > Auriculariaceae > Auricularia > Auricularia sp. M12. The sequence continues at coordinate 3,852,117 of CM073210.1, read as the reverse complement.
TCCTGCGCGTCATCTTCTACTCTCTGGATTTCTGGGATCTCGTCGCTGTCAGTCAGGTCTGTTCGCTCTGGCGCCGCATCGCAGAAGATCACCCGCTGTTCTGGCAGTACGTGCGCGTGGACACGTTGGACGCGTGCACTCTCGAATGGGCCAAGAAATGTCTTAATGCTGGGAGGTTTCGGCCGTTCACGTTCGAGATCGACTTGGACCACGAGCATCCGCGCGTCGAGAAAGTCATCCCGCTCATCGCTGCTCATCTCGGATCCGTCCGTGAATTGGTTGTCAGAATCAACTCGATCTATGCGCTCAGCATCTGGTGTGCGCTGGAGCGCCCGGCTCCTGCTCTTGAGTTCCTCGAGGTTCAATTCTACGATCATTCGCGCGAAGGCCGTGACATCGAGAACTTTCCGCTGCCCCCCTGGATGTTCCATGCCTGGACGCGCGTGCAATCACAGCGGACGAGTAGACTCTCGAGCATAGTATTGATCAACGTGACGCTCCCTTCGCGTGCCCCGCTCGCGCCAATGCCTTCTGTCGTGGACCTGACGCTGTTCTACAGCAATCGCGTGGAATTCCCTTCGCAGATTTATGTGCTGTTCCCCAATATTCGGCGGTTGATCTTAGGGGGATGTGAAGACATGCTATTCACGCATCCGCTCTCGCCTCCCCTGGAACCCCAGCTCGAGTTTCTCGACGTTCAGTTCAACGGTGAAGTTTACGTCGAGATGTTCAAACATTTCCCCGTGGAGAGCGTGACAGACGTGCGCATTTGGAGTCCCAGTGAGGAATCCGTGTATTCTGCGCTGAATGGCCTCCGTGATCCTTTCCAACTGTCGATATATGCCGCTGGGCTTGCCTCCTCCAATGACGGGCGGGTCGTGGTAACTTCTGTCCGGTCATTGAGAAGTAACTACTCGCGACACTTCGCGCAGCTAAAGCAGGACTTCTACCAGTCCCATGAGGACTCAAGCCCCAATGCACTGCTTGACAACGAGCTATTCGCTGAGCAAGTCACGTGCTTGGTCCTTGCTACGTCTCTCTGGTCTTTGGTACATCCATACCTCCCGAGCTTCATTTATCTCAGCGAGCTGGTGGTCTTCTTCGACAACGTCGATGAAATGGCTTATTACCTGGCCCCGCTACCCTATTTGTCGATCCGGTGCCCCAACCTCAGCACTCTTACCCTCGAATCGCCGACGACACCCGTAACGGTAGATGTCAGTTGCCTGGCTGAGCTGGTAGGACAGCTCGCGGACCACAACATCGAGATACGTCTCGTACGCGTTCATATGGTTGGAGATCCTTCTATTTTCCAGAGATTGTTCGGTTCTTACTCGATGGGGTGATATGATACTTTGAGCACTAAATCCTCGAGTATTCTGTACGACTAACTACTTCATATGCTTAACCAGGGCTGAATCCGGGAACCATGCCAGTACCACTAGCAGATCGAAATTTTGAATTGGAATGTGCATCAAAGAATCGCAAACTCCTCAAAAAGCGACTTCAGGTCATCCAACTCTACTCCGCTGACTATGAAGGATTGAGACAACACGAGGGCAGCAGACAGCGGCACCTGTTTGTCGAATGCGATCATGCTCGACAGCACTAGTCGGACAAGTGGAAGTGTGTCTTGCACAACGCTGTAATCCTCGTTGTCGGTTGCATCAACATCAACGTCGAGAATGACTTTCCGAAGATAAGGGCAACTTTGCGGCTGCTCCGGAGGACGCTGATCTGACATGGAGGCGTTGGATAAACAGCCCGGGGTGAACGTCAACTTGAGCGTTTCGAGCTCGCGCAATGTGAAGTCGGTGTTCCGGAGAAATGCCATCGCCCAGTCGAGAGGAATTACCAGGTATTTTATCGTGCGTGCGACATCGGCTGCGCCCAACGCCCGCGCCACAGAGACGAACCCATAAGGGTCCATGTCCTCGTTGTCAGGAACAAACACGTCAAAGCTGCGCTCCAAGCCAGAGGAAGTAGTGGCTCTGATGTGCACCGTTTTCCAGTCCATATCGACCATCGCATGGGAAAACTCGAGCGAGCGGACGGCGCCTGAACTCTGGAAACATGCTGTCGCCTCGGCAAGCACGGTCTCCCCTGTCATGGCTTTCAAAGAGATGGTGGTAATCCGGCGCAGCGGTAGCTGAGACACAGCGCGCGGCGTGACAACGAGCGGAGAGTGCGGTATGTCGCGACTTGTGCGATCCAAGCACAGAACTCGTAAGCACGGGGCTTCTATGGGCTCTAGGTTGTCTGTATCGCCTGTGATAGCAACTACGCAGAAATCGCGGATATGAAGCTCCTGGAGGTGCGGGCAAAGTCGAAAGATGTCGTGAAGCGCGCTGGGGTGCAGCTTCCAGCCGCGAAACTCCAGACTACGCAGAGACGGGACGAGCGCGCCGGAAAATCCAGGGTGCGGGATGCCGAACACGGATAGCTTGTGCAGCCGGGGCAAAGGAAGCTGCAAGACGCCACGTTGATCACGCTCGGTCGCTAACTTGTCGTGAGAGCTGGGGACAGTAATAGATAGCTCGCGGAGTTCAGTGGCTGGATCGCAAAGGCGACCCAGAGAATCGTATGAATCAGCATGGAGCACAAGTTTCAGCATCCTGACTCTAGAAATGTGGCGGTTAATGGTCTCCATTATGTCGTTCATCGGCCGGCGAGTTGGCTCTGGGTCTGCATGAACACGAAATAAATCAAGACCAAGTTCGACGAGGGCAGAGCCCGAGTACGGCAAAATGCTTGCAGCGCGCCCAAAGATTGTAACCCAGAGACGTATAGGGTGCTCCAAAGACAAACATCGTCCAAAACTAGACGTCGCCAGGTTGCACAGACCGATGCAAGGCTCAGGGCGATTGGCAGGCATCCAACCGGGTTCGCACTATCGCACAGAGTGTGAAATACGTGTAGGAGGACGTCGTAAGGCAGTCTGTCAATGAGGAAAGGCCTGTTTTCACCAGCACGCCGGTATGAAGGTCCTGAAGAAAGATCAATGGTTGTTGACAAGGATTCTCTTAGCAGGAGACGCACGGATGGTATCTAATTCGGGGCTGCTAAGCATGACCTTTCTCATAAGCGACATGCCGCTTCCCGTGTGCAACGAACCTGCCCGGCAGCGCGCTGGTGGATGACGACAGGAAGCACACCGGGTTTGGTTCGCCGCAAGTCCGACGCGTCAACCTTGCGTCAACCCAAGGACAGATAAGCGCCCATTGTTTAGCAGAGGATATAGCATCCGTCAGAGCATTAGAAGGGACGGAGCAGGACGAAATCGCCAGGATAACCACTGAGATAGCTCGTTCGAGGCACTCGCAGTGCTGTTGCCATGACAGCCACGCGAGATGGGCTCCGCTTGAAAATTTCCACTCTCCGACTCTTTCCTTCTCTTGCTCGCCACAATGGCCTGCTGTGCGGAAATGCCTGCCTGGACACCCCCCAAACCTGTTGCTACCGCTCGTATACGCGATTGCGAGCTCGTCAAGTACGAGCATGGCCTCTCGCAGGTCACGGGTGTCCGCAACGCCGTCTTCGCCATCGATGAAAAGTGGGAGCCCGAGGGGTCGCCGTACAAGCACTGGTATAGGAGAGCGGCAACCCGCGACGCCAAAGGAAAACGCCTGATTGCATGGAAGCGGGGCACGCCGTACGACACAGAACACCTGTACTTTCGCGCGCTGGACTCGGGACGCCTGCTCCCTATGGAGCTCGCCGATTTTCGCGCTCACACAGCCGGCACAGAGGTGTTCAGTTCTCTGTGAGTGAACTCCCAGTTCACTTGCATAGCCAGTTGTCCATTCTTTCTTTTGTGCCACATATTAATTCCATGACTTGCCATTGTGCCACCTTACGCACATCGGTTACTTGTGCGCTGTGTGGCACAATATCGAGTGTTTGTACTATAAGGAAGTCTCACCGGTGTCCTAGCTCCCGTAAACTTTGCTCACCTCGACTCTCCTATCATGGATGAGAACTACATGGAACAGATGCGCCAGTTCATGGATCAGCAATATGCTGGCCTCCGGCAGGAATTCGCTCAACGCGAGGCTCAGATGAAGGCACTTCTTGAAGCCCAGGCTGAGACGATCCGCCGTCTTGAAAGTACACAGTATGTACACTGAGCCTGTGAGCGAGCGGTGTCATCTGACGAACATGTATAGAGCGCAACCTCGTGTCCCTCTTGCTCTTCCACCTCCTCCAGCCCCCCCTGCTCCATCTCCTAGCTCATCTGTGCGCGTCTCCGGACCCAGCGGCTCCAGCGCCACGACTACTGTCTCTTTGGCGGGCCCACCCGCTAAACCCCAGGCTGCAGCAGCTGGAGGCGCCACCTCGCATTCGTCTCCTACTCCAAACCGCGCCAAGCCAGCAACACGCTCGAGTACCAAGGCTCAGAAGTCTAAGGCCAAGAAATCAAAGCCTGCAGCACATATCCACCAGCTGGTGAGCACTGCTCTGCCCGACGACCTTGGTGGCACACAGGTGAGTTCAGAGTGTTCCTGGCATAATGTCTGGTTGCCGACAGAATTTTCCAGAAAGCTCTGAACCTGCACATTCGCATTCTGTCTAATAGCCTTGAGAGTTATGCTCTTCTTGGAAACCCCTCTGGCTCTGATCTCGAAGACTTCAACAAACGCTACTCCACGAAGAATGACCTCCGTCTCGGGCAGAACCGTTCGCCCATCATCCCTCTCGATCGTGTTGTTATCGCTCAGCGCAATCGCATGACTGCGGAGCATGGCACTTATGCGGCGCAAGCTGCGATGGTCAATGATCTTGTGCTCGAGATGATGCAGACTCGCTGTGCCCAGTACTGTTACGGTGACCGAGGATACTCGCCGAACGGACGCTCTGCGGGTGGGGGGAAAAGGACGAGATGTATCGGCGGTGGGCAAACCAGCTCGAATCTAGCATACAAAGAGCGGACAACACACGGTATATAAAGGGGGGTCCGGATCCGGCCGGACCGCTGACCGCAGGCCGGGGCCACGCATGCGCCGGCGGGTCTCGGTCTGATGACTCGGTCCGTATGACGTCGGCGCGAGTGAGGTCCGATAAGCCCAACGGCGATAGGAGCGAAAAGCGAATGAGCCGTAACATAACCCCCCTACTAGGACCGAACGAGCGTCGTGCCGAGGGCCCGCGCCCTGCTGCTGCTCCGGGCCCCATTCGAATACGACCCCCTTTTCCGTTAGACGGTTGAAGGGTTTCGTGATGTGCGCGAAATGGGGGATGAAGTTCCGGTAGAAGTTACAGAACTGCATGAACGACCGGACCTCCCGCAGGTTGCGCGGGGGGTTCCAACGGCGTATGGCCTCCACCTTGACTGGGTCCATGGATACCTGCCCGTTTCCTACAACCAGGCCGAGGAACTTGACTTGGGCTTGCTCGAACTCGCATTTCTCCAGTTTGAGGTATAGGCCTGTCTGCCGACACAGTTCCAGTACGGCCCGAACCGCGGTCCGATGGTCCTCCAAGGTGCGGGTAAAAACCAAAAGGTCGTCCATATAGACGATAAGGACGATCCGCCGAATAAGGTCGCCGAATATGTCGTCCACCATGCGTTGGAAGGTGGCCGGGCTGTTGGTCATGCCGAAGAACATGACGGTGGGTTCGAACAGACCTCGGCTCGTGATGAACGCGGCCTTGAATTCGTCTCCCGGTCGGATTCGGACGTTGTTGTACCCCCATCGGACGTCGAACTTAGAGAAATAACGGGCGTCCTTGATCTTGGTCATGACGTCGGCGACCAGCGGGAGGGGGTAGGAGTCCCGCACGGTGTGGTCGTTGAGCCTCCTGTAATCCATAGTCGGTCGGAGTCCTCCATCCTTCTTGCCGACGAAGAAAAGCGGCGATGCAATGGGCGAGTTGGACGGCCGAATACGGCCCGTCGCGAGGTTCTCGTCCAAGAACTCGTTCATCGCCTGTGTCTCCTTCGGCGACAAGGCGTAAACCTTTCCGCGGAGCTTGCGGTCGTTCTCCCATCCGGGCCGGAGGTTGATTTCGTGATCCCACCGACGATGGGGGGTAGCTTGTCGAATTCCTTCTTTTCGAACACGTCGGCGTACTCGCGGTAGTATTCGGGGATGTCGGCGACGACGGCGGGTTTGGCGGCCTGCTCAATGCGGGTTGAGATAGACTCGAAAGCCCGAACGTACTCTTCTTCGTCGTCGGCCGCGAACTCCAAAGCGTCGGCGAGTGAGGCGAAGTCCTCGGCGAGGTAGCGGGCCGAGCTCGGCGCCGGGTTCGGCATACCACAGCGAGGCGGGCAGCGGGTGAACGTGAGCGCCCCCTTCGGCCAGTCAATTTCCGGGTTGTGCTCCACCAACCAGTCGTATCCTAGAAAGAGGTCGTGTTTTCCACCAAGATTGGCTACCGGAAAGTCGCGCCGTTCGCGTGTGTTCGCGGCCGCGTGCGTCGCGCACGACCACAAGGAGTTCGACGTACTCCTTGATAAATCCGTTGACCGAGCCGTCGGCGTTGTAGACGGTCCGAACGACGGCTGCGGCTTGGGTTGTAAGCTGCCGGCGTTTGACAAACGCCTGGTCCACACTTGAGGTCGTGCATCCACTATCCAAAAGAGCTTTGGCCGGGATCCGTTCTCCGGTGTCGAGGGAGGTGAGGGTGAGAGGTATGTTCATTTGCCTTAGGGCCGAGGGTCGGACCTCGGCGAGTCTTAGGTGTTCACGCTCGGTGTGCGTATCGACAAGACGTTCATCTGTATTCGGTACGGAGGGCACACCGTCGCCTTCCCACAGGGATCGCGCGGAAATCACTGCGGGGCGGAAAAATCCTTGTCCTCGGTCTCCTCGGCGTGTTCCTCCAGGAGCGTGGATTTTCCTTCGACCATCCGAGCGATCTCCTCCATGTCTTCGGTGGAAAGGCCTCGGATGACGTCCTTGAAGTTCCTCTCCTGGCAGTCCCGAGCGAGATGGCCGGGTTTCTTGCAGCGGTAGCAGAGTCCTAGGGTCCGAGCGCGGTGACGGTCCACGTCCATGGGGTCCGGGTCGTGCGCAGGACCGGTGGTGGCTGGGGCGGTGATCGCCGGAGCGGGCGCCGCGGCAGGTACAATCACCGGTTGAGTCACCCTCTCGGTGTAATGGTGAACGAAGGGCTTGGCCGCCGGGCGCGGCGTAGAGTTGGTGGCCGGGGCGTGGTCACCGTGGCGGCGGATAATCGGGTCCTGCTCAAGGGCGTACTTGCGGAATTGAAAGTATCCGAGCGGTTTCTCGGCGTCGGCCTCCATCTTGACGAGCTTGTCCTCGGTGGCGACCTCGGCCTTGCGAAGTCCTTCGACCGTGGCGAGACTGGTGGTCCGGAAGATTTCGTGCGACTGCATCACGGCGAGGACGAGCGCCGGCTTGAGGTTGCGCCGAAGGTAGTCGACGAGAACGATGTCGTGATACTCCGGGTTGGTAAATCCGGCCTTGATGCGGAGCTCGTCGAACTTGAGGAAGAAGGTGTCGGCGTCGCCTCGGCCTTGAGTGAGCTTGGAGATCGCCTCGCGGGCGTGCTCGGCGATGCGCGGGTCGAGGAACTTCTCGTCGAGGTCGCGAAGGAAGTCGCTCCACTTGAGGTCCGGCGAGTCCAGGTCGTGGAGCTGACCCCAGTTCTGTGCCCAAGCGTCGGCGTCACCTTTGGTCAGGAAGCCGAGCGCGGCGAGTATCTTGTTGCGGTCGCCGGGGATTCCTTTGACGTGGAGCTCCAAGGTCCGACGGAAGGTCTCGTAGTTGGCGCGGGTCCCATCGTAATCCTCCGGGGCCTGGACGTAGTTTTTGGTGGGTGGGTTGCCCGGTTTGAGTCCGAGCGATTTGATGGCGTTGACCAACGACGTTTCGATGGAGGTAGCGAACTCCTCGGTCGTCATCGGCATCTTGACGGTGGTGTCGGGGAAAGCGAAAGGCGCTGGAGATGAGAGGCGAGTTCTTCGCCGTCGGCCTGGACGTCGGGGGTGGTGTGCGACAGCTTGACCGAGGGCGCGGGGTGAAGGCGGGGGAAGGAACGGGGGATACGCGGAGCGTCGGTAAGGGAGGGGTAGATTCGAGCTTATGTTACGGTGACCGAGGATACTCGCCGAACGGACGCTCTGCGGGTGGGGGGAAAAGGACGAGATGTATCGGCGGTGGGCAAACCAGCTCGAATCTAGCATACAAAGAGCGGACAACACACGGTATATAAAGGGGGGTCCGGATCCGGCCGGACCGCTGACCGCAGGCCGGGGCCACGCATGCGCCGGCGGGTCTCGGTCTGATGACTCGGTCCGTATGACGTCGGCGCGAGTGAGGTCCGATAAGCCCAACGGCGATAGGAGCGAAAAGCGAATGAGCCGTAACAAGTACGGTATCCAGCACTGGTGTCCCGACTTCACGCAAGATCCCTATTCTTTGTACAACATCGCCTGCCGCACAATTGCCATCGACACCTTCAGGCAGGCGCTTGTCTCCCGTGCTTATGACTTTCTCCAGCCCAACACTGGCTATGCCACCGATACCACGTTGCTCGTGAAGCTGTACGACCACTACGTCTGCCACAAGCAGGCCATTCGCTCCCAGCACAATGCGAAACACCCTGGAGTCCTTATCTCTCGTGAGAAAAGGGCAGCCCTCTATGTTGCTCGCCGCCGCGTGCGTATCATTGCATTATTGCCTGATTGTAGTCACTAACACGTGGATTATCAGCTCCGTACCCAGAGACTCAAGACTGCTATGGAGGAGAATCTCCCCCCGCGTATCTTGCGCATTGTCGATGACCTCAAGGCACACTCTGACGATGAATGGAACCCAACTACAAAGCAGTACGAGATCACTAGCAAGGACGGTCGTGCCGAGCACGTGACTCTCCTCTTTGTCTACCTCGACACGTGCCGCATTATGCGCTATCGCCTTACGGCAGGCGGTGCGCCGGGCAGGTTGCGCGTCCGTGTTGCGACTCCCAAGCCCAGCCCCCTTCCACAACTTCCAACTGGCTGCCCGCTCGATTATTTTGAGCGTGATTTCTTCAACTCCCTCCCATACAGCATTCGTCGCAAGATTGCCAACATCGATGTCGCATTTCCCGAGGACGTCATCGTGACAAAGGATGGCAAACGCTTCTTCGACAAGAGCAATGCCGCTCTCAAGCTTTCCGACTCGCGCTTCATGGAGCGCCATGGCTACAATGTTGTGTCCAGCTATAATCTTGACGACGGTAATGATGGGGATGACGAGGGTGGCGATGAGTGGCTTAACGAGGATATGGATCTCGATTCTGACAATGATAGTGATTACGAGCCAACAGTCAATGAGCAGCAGCAGAAGGACTTTGTAGCTTCAATGGATATTGATAATTAGATACCTTCTTAATTCATGTGTTCCTTTTTCTCTCTCTTATACGAATCACCAGTTTGTGAACCCGGAAGTAAATAGAGATCAAGCCCGGAGGGATCTCGGAAGCAATGATCAGGTTGCGTGCTCAGCACCCAGTATTAAAAAATTTAGCCCAAGAGGGGAATTGAACCAAACACCCTCAAAGGCATATAGGAAAAGTAGTAACATGTCTTAACCACTATACCAGGAGACCATATTAGTGAGGTTGGTCTAAACGGCTATGACAGCCAGATTTGCTTCCGAGTTTTCTGCGGGCCCCGCACAAAACTCGGATCTGGTATAGACTCGCCTACAGTAGATGCAGCCTAGTTTTAATGGATAAGGTGTTAGGTAAGGCATAGTATTCATCATTTACATGAGAAAATACTTAATTGTGAATAGTACAAGCTGTTAATTACATGGGGACGCGGCCGCGGTTCAGATTGTGAATGATTAGCGTGGGTTCTGGTATCCCGAACGTTCCTTCGGGTCTGCGACGAAATGCTACATGAGAAATGAGTGCACTGGGCTCAACTGCAAGCCGTGTGCTCGATGTGCGCGCATATGCCATGCGGCACTGAAACCGGGTGTAGCGAACATATGGATCCAAGTCCGGCGGGACCAGCTCAAGGGGCCTGATGATGAGAAACCTTCGCGGCAGATTGTTCAGTATCTGCTCCCAGGCCCGCTGAATGATCCCAAGACCAAAGGTCCCACCTGTTGCCCGGAAGAGTACTGCACTGTTACCATCATGGGACGACTCACAGCAGTAGCTGTGTCCATTTTCAGTGACTGACGATAGTCTAATCGCGGTGGGCGGCAGAACAAGTGCTGAGAGTGGATGGGGCAGCTGCGAATAGTGTCGCCAGCCCTCGCCCGAAGGTGCAAGGTATGTCAATATCGCGTCGTAATCCTCGACAGGTAACTCTTTGCGGTCATGTGTGCTGGAAGCCGGGCCTGGCATGAGAATCTCTGAAAGAGTGCGCAGCTCTGGCTCTGCTGAGGTTGATGCTGAGGTGTCTTGAACCATTGCAGTCAGCCGCGCTCTGCGGCAAATCTGGCGCAGCATCGTAAAATCCATATCCTCTGAGATATTGTCAGATACTCGCCGCCAATGTCAAGCAGATGTGCTTACCAATATGTCCATTTGTCTTGATCTTTTGTAGCGCTCCATTGTGACGCTCGTATGGGAACTCGCTGACCAGCATCAATGGCCCCCACCATTTAAGAAGCGCACCGTTATGCATGGCGTAGTGCAGATTTGGTACTGATGGCGAGGTTGGCCAGAGTGTCGCATTTGACTGTCGATATGAGACAAAGTGAGACATGTACTGATCAGCTTCGCTTTCCGAGGTTGCAAAGGAACAGACAATGTTCGTGGCAGCGACCAGGTCATAGAAGTTATTGAGTAGCTGATCGACTCTGGTACCGGATTGTCCGCCCCACATCTCGACGAGACACATGGGCAGGCAGATTGTGAAGAGGTTGAACCAGACAGCTGCCTTGAGCTTGCCATGCGATTTTTCGCCCAGGTTCGCCGGAGGTCTCTCGACCCAAGTGGGAAGAACAATCTCTGCAATACATGCCCGAATTGCCTCGAGCTCGGCCTTGCTGAAAGTTGGCTCCACTGGTGGACGCGTACGCGGCTTCCGGCGTTGCCGCGGGTGGCGATCGAGGGCATCCTGATCATCGTCCTCCGAAGAATCGGAGGAGTCACTAGACTCAGGGTCAGGTGCAAAGGTATTGTCACTGCCTGAGGCCCCAGAGCCAGGATTTGATGTAGTCGTAGAAGTTACGGAATGCAGCCGCCGAAGTTGTGATGGATTGTCGTTGTGGACCTGACTGTCAAGTTGCAGGTCACCCAGCTCGTCCTGAAGCATGTCGTAGTCGATGTCAATCGTACCGAGATCAGGAGGCATGGGTGCGGCAGGGGAGGACTGAGCTGGGTCATCGGGGTTCTCATCATCCTGCGAGGAAGACGGCGAGCCAGTAATGCCAATGCCCCACTTTTTGCGTGCATGATGCTGGAGGACGCCTTCCATCCAGTTATGCATGACACCAAGTACTGTGTGAGCAACCGGATTCCGATATTGCAAGCGATGTAGTGATGACCAGCGCACACCAGATTCCTGGAAGATCTCCTTTCTGCGCTTCTTGGTGGTAGCATTTCGCCATCGCGTAGCAGCATCCAGAACAGCAGCAGGATCCCGGAGTTTCCAGTTGGAAATATCGAGCCTCTCAAGATCATCCAGCATGCACAGACAGTACGAGCAGAAGTAGGTGCAACTGTGTGAGCCATAGCCAAGCGCCTTTCGAGCAGCCAGAATGTCAGCAATCACAGGAATCACAGCAGCACGCTTGAGAACTCCCTCCGGGTGGCGAAAGGTGCGGACAATGCGACCATTCCAAAAAGGGCCGAGTTGGTCGACGAGCGGATCGGCAACAGCAGTAATGGTTGTGACAGTTGGCTCCTTGGGACCAGGGGTAATACCAGCGAAGTATGTGTTACACAGCTGGTGGCTGAGCTCGGGCGGAAGATTTAGGCAAAACATCATGATCGCGCCAGAGGAGATCTTCTTCCCTGCAATTTTGTTGCCGAGCGGATTAAACCAATCGATATAGTAACTGAATGTCAGGTTTCCCTTGGTCGTAGTAAATGTACCAAGACTCCGCCAGGCTGGGCTATCCCAAGTAGATCGCATCGTACTCTGGGAGGGAATGTGTGCATATGAGCGATCGATGAGATCTTCGATGCCTGGGCGAGAGAGAAAGTATTCCAGCCAGGATTCGAATGACTGAGTACTGTAAAGCCGGCGTGGGACTGTCTGAGCACCGTTCTTCCGTGTCCAGCGAACGGTAGTCAGCTTTTCCCCGCACGGCTTGCTCCGAGGTGTCTCGCGCCGCATGCATATCGAAGGAATCCCATCCAAAGAGTATGCAGAGAAGCACTTTGGGCAGCAGACAGTACGAATGAGTGTTGGGTCAACAGCGAGATGCTTGACAGCAGTTCGAATATCCTGTGAGATGGGCAGCGATCCTGCAGCAAGACGACCTGGTGCAATCGCCAGCGTGATGATGTAGACAATTGCCTGAATGAGCTGTGATGCATGCTCCCGACTAATGCCCCAGCACATGAAAGCCCAGACAGCAAGAAGCTCGCAAAGGTATGCAATCCGAGAATTTGAAACGCGGCTGGGTTCCTGTGCAGCAGCTACATTCCACATTTGAGCGACAGAGGTCCGGATTTGCAAGCTCTCCGTACCTTTGTATGATGGGCTTGTCGCATTTATGGTGCTCTTTGGCTTGACCATGAGCTTCTTCTTTATTGAATTGGCCATGACTGGAGCGGAGGGAGGCGCAGCAACACGTTGCATATGCACCTTTCGGGTCACCGAAGATACTTTCCGCCCAGATTGAACGATGCCACGCTCATCCAGAAACGTATGTTTTCGGCAGTCCAGACAGACACAGACCACTTTAAATGCTACCATGGCTGGTCGTGCGGACGATGGGAGAGAGGAGGGATGCAAGTGCCACTCGCTCATTGTTCGAATGAGACATCCACCGTCACCGGATTCAAATTGTGTGGTGGGCAGTGATAATCTACACAGTCTCTTAATTTATGTGGCACAATAGATTTGCACGTTTGAGCGTTGCCAAGTGAACTGGGAGTTCACTGAAATCTGACTGAACACTCTAGTGCCGGCTGTGTCAGGTTTACGCCCATCGTTCTGTCTGGAACTACTTGGAAACGAAGAAACCCATTAAAAGCTCTGTCGATATGTTCCTGGTCATGATGGTGTGCCGTATTTCGCTCGACTGGGCTATAGCGCATGCTGATCTAATACAGATGCATAACATCTTGCTGTTGCGCAACTTCCACGATATGCATGCTGCCGACATCCCGTTCCTCATGGTCGACTGGACTGACAATATCATTGCCCGCGTTATGGAATACTACGTCGCTCTCAGCAAGCCTGACCACGACGCGCGGGCTCTCGCCCTCGAGTGTAAGTGCATCCACCGCATGCGAAGCATCGCAGTTTGAGCAACGCGTACAGTTTCTGACCTCTGTCGCGTGATCTCTAAGAAGGGTCTGCCGTGCATGCCGCAGACTAGGGTTCTGTGTACAATGCCACGTTTTAAACACGGGTTAAAAAACAGTGTTTAAAACATTGTTTTAAAACAGACGTCCGAAAATTGGCTGTTCAAAAACAAAATACAGTTCAGTTGCAGGACCTCTGAGACATGTGTTGGAGGCATGGATTTTGTCTTTGTATGGCTTACAGAGTGGCCGAAAAATAAACCGCTGTATGTAAATCCGAATCCTGTATCTATCGCGTCAAACACCGCTGTATATCAGCTCCGATACCGCTGTATGTTTCACCTTCTGCAGGGGACCACCTCCTATTGTGCTTCTTACGGCATGGGAGGCTTCCACTCCACTCTGTGCACGTAATGGCCATGCTCTCAGGCCAGCATCGTGTCTGACTGGTGTCTAGGAGCAAGTGCAATCTGGTGCGGAGATAACTTGGATATGTCCGAGCTTATCGCCGACCCTTGATCTGCGGCCGTCTGTGAGGCTCCAGGTTCCTTGAAAGCTCAGGAGTACGTCTCAGCTCTTGTAATGAATCTCAAAAAGGCTAGAAAGACCCCACACCGCAAGCCGAAATTTATTCTCATCCCATGACGAGGCAAAGCCTCTACAAGGCCTCTTGAGAACCACGATAGAGATCTAAGCTCCTCAGGGACTCAAGTATTAACAATGAAAACTACTCAGAGCATCTCCCTTCTAATATCACGACTACAGTCAGCCTCAGGCTCAGTCATTGCTTGCCAAGCGACTCAGGCAGCAGGTTCTGCATGAAATTGACCATGTTCATCCCTCACTGCATCTCATTGCTCCCCCACATGCCCCTCAGAATTTTAATTAACCATCTGAGCCTGCAACATGGACGAGACGCTGACGAGACGGGCATTCGGGAGGTCATGGCCAGAACCATCCGGACCCAAATGAATACAGCGGATCATGTGCGAATACAGCGGAAACGTGCTCACACTGATATATACAGGTCAACCAGATATTTACAGCGGGATCATTAAATGGCCAACCTAATGGACGTAGTCTTTGTGCCATTTCCCGCTATATCCTAGCAGCCTCCATTGCTGGTAGCATATGACTTAGCTGCATCTCGCATCTCACACAGGGTGATCAGTGAAAGATTCATTCAACTGCAGGAGCTGTCTCAGTGCTGTAAGTAACTAATTAGCAAGATCTCGCAAGAGAACAGCATTCTTCCAGTGCCCAGACCTGAGAGTGTTGTTAAACATCTAGTATAGAAAGTGGCTCATTCTGACCTATATTCTCACAGGTAGAAGTTTACAATATTACATCGAGCATTAAAGTTTCAAGTACCATGCATTGCCAATCATACCTGGCAGGTATCTGTGATATCCTAGGGTATGAGGAGGTATACCTGGGCAAATTTGACTGGAAGGTTGCTTTTTCTAAGCTTGTCTCGATGTTTCTAATACATTACATAAGCTGTGTTTTAAACACTGTTTTAAACACCTGTTAAATAACGGGTTGGTTAAAAAACATGTTGAGAATAGCTCGGGCATTTTACACAGAACCCTACCGCAGACAGACATCCTCATCCGATCGCTATTCATCGACCCCGCCGTCGAGGACCTCCCTCCCTTCGTGGTCATTTCTCCGGCGCTCGGAAGCAAGCATTACCACGACAGGAAGGGCAAGGCCCGCGTGCTCTTCCGCTCTCCGGACTGCGCGCCGCCGCTCTCCCTCATCCAGTCGTTCCCCCAAATCTGCGGCGGCCGCGGCTGCGACGACCCGACGTGTGGCGCGTTCGCATGGGATAAGCTCTACGCCCTCCATCCAGGATCCCCCCTCGTCCGGCCGCACGACCATATCCGCGGCGACCTGTGCAATGTGTGGGGGTGCAATATTGACGCCAATCTCATCCGTTGTTCGCGATGCAAGGAGGTCAAGTACTGTTCAGAGCAGCACCAGGTGACGTTGAGAATTATTAGCAAGTTTCTGATAACGACTCATGAAACCAATGCATCTTCAGAAATTCGACTGGAGCTTGCACAAACTCGTGTGCGAAAAGCCTTGAAACCATGTCAGCCAATTCCCTTCACCCGTTTGTCAGGACTTTGCGGGCCTCAGTGTAGTAGTCCGGGATTATCTGAATGAAATTCTTCCCTACGTTCTCCTTGCTGACGTCTGGCACAACGAATATCCGCCTCAAAAGGTTGTACTCTGTTCGGCCCCACGAAAGTCACAGGTATACCCATCCTAGAGGAACGGGGCCGCAAGGGCGTTCACCTGATCCTTCTCAGCAGCAGACGCACCGACGGCGTTCTAAGAGAGCGGCGCGTTAGGACGGACGGAATACATGCGCGCACACGTACCTTCAGGACCTTGCCGAGCTGGTGCTCGACAGTGTCCGCGACACCAAGCTTCTCGCCGCGGGCGGCGCGAACCCGGGAGACCTGGAACTGGAGGAAGAACTTGGCGCCCTTGAGACGCGCGAGGAGCGCGCTCGAGTTAGGTTGGGACTATTGCAGCACCATCAGCATGCGTTCAAACATAGCGAGAGACACGTACGCGAACGCCGGCCTCAACGGCGAGATAGGTGTTCAGTTGGTTCTGCAGCGTCTCGAGGTCCGCAGTCGCCGGGTCCGCCGGTGTCTTGAACTTCGACCTTGGATATCTTGTCAGTAAAAAAGAATAAAAAAAAAACTGGTCATGAATGATGGAGGACGCACAAAGCAAAGCCCACGGGAGACAACTTCGACTTCTGGAAATCGATGCTGCTGAACGAAATCCCGCCCGACGTGACATCCGGAACACCAGGCGCGACTTGCCGCTACAGAGAGCTTGCGTCAACCGATGTCATGTAGCGCGCGTAGAGTTCAGTGACATACAGCAGCGTTGCAAGTCACGCCTGCAAGTCCGCCGAGCGAATTTGCGACCTCAGCGGGGAGCGCGACGCTTCCAGTCACGAAGCAGGGATTCTGGCGCTTGGAGAGATCGACAGGGGCTGCAGGTGGGAGCAGCTGTCAGAGTTGCATGCGGGCACAGCCCAGAGGCTCAGCGCACCTGCCAAAACAGTCGAAACGAGTGCGAGCACGGCGACGACAACGGAAGACTTGAAGAACATGGCTGGATAGAGCTACCGGAGACTCGTAGAAATGGGGTGAAAATTCGGTTGGGAGGCGAACGAGTGGGCAGAGGAACCAGTCCTGGAGAATGCGGATGAAAGAGGCGGGTGAGAAACGCAGCGGAGTTTTTTTGATCGCTTTTGAGGTTCGCCAAGGCGGAGATGGCTGTCAAGACAACCGGCGCAACGGCGCGATGGCCGGCTCATTCCGCATGTTGAACTCGAACCTCACTTTCCAGTGGCCACAGTACGAGCTGCTTCTGCGACGGCTCAGCAATATCGAAAAGTGCGGAAGGCCGTCCATGTCGTCTATATATGGTTTATCTGCGCCGCATATGCCGGGCGGGTGTCGTTGAACCGAATCGCGGTGTGCATTGGCCATGGCTTTCTGTTGCTGTCTGCCGGCCGTGCCTGGGCGATCTGTTTTGCGCTTTGGTCATTGGTGCACGCTCTGTTAGTCGCCGCTGCGGACCCGGTAACAGTTCTGGCTTGGTCGGTGGAACCGGCTACCCGGGCGGAAGCGATTCTCTTTGGACACCTTATAAAGCAGTACCTCGCGCTCGCGGTGGTGCTACGCCATTTTCTTTAGCCTCTCCGTCGAGTCATGTCCGAGCTCGAGAAGAAGGAGATTGACGATGCTGATCGCGAGTCTCAAGTCATCAGCACTCCGGAAGAGAGCGCGACGGGCATCCCACCACCACCAGTTGAATTCTCAAAGGAGCAGGTCAATAAACTGTATACGCGGATAGACATGTGGTAAGCTCTTCTTCGGTCTCCATTCTGGTCTCATATCGTCTCATTGGCAGGCTTATGCCCATCCTCGGCTTCATGTATCTCATGTCCTTCATGGATCGAGGTAAGAGACTTTCCAATGCTTTCCTGAACCCTTTGACTAACAAATATGCAGGAAATATAGGTGCACAGACCTTGATTATCGCACGTAGACGGTGCTCATTGCTTGCAGGAAACGCGAAGATCGCTGGCCTGGTCGATCAATTACATCTGACAGGAAATCGCTACAACATCGCGCTAGTACGTCTTCGAATTTCAAAATAGGAGAGAACCTCATGTCATATGCAGACGATGTATTTCATCAGTTATTGTCTGTTCGAGTGTCCGTCAAAGTAGGGCTGTCAGCTCGCCCCGACCGTTAAATCTACTGACGCAATGCGCTTGCAGCCTGGTACTCAAGAGGCTCCGTCCTTCCCGGTACGAATTGCGTTCCTTTCTAGCAGCGAGCAGCTATTGAGACCGAGCGCCTCTGTAGCTGGCTTCCCGGCATAACAGTAAGCCGTGACTACTCCAGTTATTGAATTTATGACGACGTCTGGCAGATCCTTTGGGGGATAGTCATGTGAGCGCGGAACCGATATATTCCTGTAGTCTCACGCCTTACAGGACGACGATGGGTCTGGTCAATAACTACCCGCAGCTTGTCGCCGTCCGAGTGTGCTTGGGAGTGGCAGAGGCTGGACTGTGAGTATGCTGAGTGCTGTCTCTTTCACCCTACTCACCCTTACGCCGCAAAGATTTCCGGGAGTCACATACTAGTGATTTGAAATATCCTTCGAAGAGTTAGAATCTACTGAACCGGGATTCTGCAGCCTTACTCTCTGGTATCCTCGACACATGTGCGCGTACCGGATCGGCATTTTCTTCGGTGCTGCGACTGTCGCTGGCGCGTTCTCCGGATTGCTGGCCTATGGAATTGGTTTCATGTCTGGAATTGAGGGCAAGCTCGGATGGTCCTGGATTTTCGTGCGTTCAGCAAACATTGACCAGTCGTAGACCTTACAGCTGGTTTAGATCCTAGAAGGCATCGCTACTGTTGTCGTTGGAGCCGTCGCGCTTTTCATTCTACCCGATTTTCCCAGGTTGGTGCCGCACATGAGATCCTCGCGCATGATTCACGTAAACATTACAGCACTGCGAAATTCTTGCGTGAGGACGAGAAGGCGTACGTCCTGTGGCGGAAGAGTAAGGAATCGCGTCTTCAGCGACGCATGCGCTCACCATGTTCTATAGAATATGACAACTCCACCGTCGGTGAAGCGGAACATTTTAAAGTTCGATACCTCGTGAAAGCCTTCCTTGACTGGCAGGTGCGCATGTTTGTTGGTTTGCCGTTCTTCCCTCTTATCCCAGGTATATTGCAGTTGTACCTTCATATCCTCGTTTACATGAGTATCATAACACCTCGTAAGCTCCGTCTGCCTTTCCTTATTATAAATTACCAAAGCTTCTTCCGCTTGAAGTATTTGGCATCTCGCTATTCCTCCCGTGAGTTTCCCTACCCAATGCAACGTTCCTTCTGATCGTTGCTTCACAGTTCAATTATCTCTGGGTATGAACCGTACCTGATTGGCAGAGCACGAAGTTAACCATTACAAAGCTTCGGTTTCAATCCAGCCATAACACAGTTACTTACCGTCCCTCCTTACGTTTTTGCAAGTGAGTCGCGAATTCTGAGAGCTAGACAGAATTCTCATACCAGCAGCTATCGTGCTCTTGCTGTTTACGCACTTCTCCGACCATTACAAACTGCGAGCGCCGTTCGTCATCGCAGGGCAGCTCATGTGTGTGGTAAGTCGGATCAACCACGAGCTCATGCTCTGGTCTAACAGCGCTATAAGGTCGGCTTTGCTATCAATATTTCTGGTGCAGGACGAGGTCCAAAATGTACGCATACCCTCAAAGGTCGAGTCTGCGCCAACCGAACTAATCTTTTTCAGACTTTGGGACCTTCCTCTGCGTCGGGGGATCCTACGCCGCGTTTCCAGTACTCGTCGCCTGGCTCGGGAATAATGGTACGCTGGTTTAGCCCACGGAGAACTCCAGGTGACCGGTGAATAGTCGCTGGCCAATATAAGCGCGGTATCTCCATGGCTGCACACATTGGCATCGGCAACTTCGGGGGAGCAGTCGCAAGCAACATTTTCAGGACGCAAGACGCACCCCGCTACGTTATTGGACGTGAGTTGTTTCCAGCGCCTTCAAGCTGCTCGAGCCACTGATTCATCGACGCGTAGATGGCGTAGAGCTTGGATTCCTCGGAATCGGCCTCATCGTCGTGCCGCTACTCGTCGTGCTATACAAGCGCATTAACGGGCAGCGTGACCGGCATGCGCAAATACCGAACAAGCAAGAGTTGTCCATTCATGAGCTCCGAGAGTTGGGCGACCGTGCACCTGACTTCCGGTACACATTGTAGATGTCGATGTTCGCTCGGCATATATATAGAATACGAGAACATCCTCCCCGCTCGCCAAAGTACTTGTATCGATAGCATTTTGTTAGATGAGTTGCCTACAAAGGTTCCTCCAACATCTTGCGCAGACTTTCTCTCTACTGGCTTTGCCCTGAATCTGTGTGAGTATTGTCAGATCACGTGCGCAGCACGTGGTTTTCAAGACGCGGCTGCGGAACAGCGAATGCTCAAGTTTACAAAGTGAGGCAAGCTTCTGGCACTTGGCCCTAGCCCGGCCATAGAAGGACGGATGAGACTGGAAAAACTTGGGAAGAACGTCTCTCCGCTGCTGCGCGTTTTGTCCCGCGATTCTTGCGACGTGAGAGATCGCATCATCAAAGCTTAAATATAAACCTCTTCCTCTCGTCGCAGCAAGCTGGTCAGCCCCAGAATCTCGTCTGCACCGCAACTTCACGGCTCGAAAATCTCACGTCGCTGGATCCATAGTTCCGTATGAAGCTACTTCTTGCCTTTATCGCTCTGTCTGTCTTCGTCACCGCTGCACCGGTCGCTGAGGTGAAGTTGCGTCAGACACGTCCATTAACGAGCAGTAAGGTTGACAACTTCGCAGAACATTGTCCGAGCCGTAGTCGGAGGTCCTCTCCCAGTTCCCCCTGGCACATCTGTCGGCGGTATCGGCGGTAGTGGCGTCATCCCCATTGGAATCGTCTCTGCCACCACTGGCGTAGGACCCTTCGGCGGCCCTCTTCCTGTGCCCACTGGCACGTCCGTCGGTGGCATCGGTGGTACTGGAGTGATTCCCACTGGCACGGTGTCGGCAACCACAGCTACAGGTCCCATCGGGGGATCCATCACTGTACCGACCGGGACGTTCGTTGGCGACATCGGGCGTACAGGTGAGATTCCCACGGGCATCGCCTCTAAAACAGTTGAATAGGAACAGAAAGTCTCTAGAAGATTGAGCAGACTCGCAGCGTTAGACCGTGCTAGGCGTGCCACAATTTGTCGCCAGTATAGAGGACAACATGGATGAGACTACTATGTAGCTGCTTTCCCGGTATTGGTCGTGAGCCTAATTGGGGTTCATCGATGTACAGAATCGCAGATGGAGCCCGAGCGATTACACGGGAGCTGTCGAATGCCGGCATTCGGTGCTCAGAACTCTTGATCATAGTTGTGCGCGTAACCAGCCAGCGCCGTCCCATGTTCGGATTGTTCGAGCGTCGCAGGCGGACGAGCCAGTCATTCGGATAGAAGATCTCGGCAGAAAAAGCGTCAAGTTGAACCAGACATCGAGTATTGCAGCGCGAGTACTGTAGACTGCGCGGGCATTGTGCTATGGGTACAGTAGGTACTAGTATAGGAAGTAAGTGGCAATGTAGAGACTGATCCGCAAACACTCAAGAGCGTCTGAGTGCGATTCTTCCCGTTGCGATGAGAACGGACCAGGCGCGCAGCACCGGCCGTCGAGAAGGTTAGGAGAATCTACTCGCAGGAGCCCAAGCACAAGATCGATACTGGTGCATAGATTCTCTCCGTGGTCTTCGGTTCACCTGGTCCGCTCGTCATGAATTCATGATGAGAGTCTACGATGAGCGCTCTTTCCACGGCCTCGGCGTGGCTTCACCGGGCAGACTCATTGACATGGTTTGTCAATGGAATCTCTGGGCTTCAAGGCGCTGCGAACTGTCGAAGACGATGGCGTAGTCGCCCGCTATTGGATCGTAGGGCAATTCACACTGCGGAACTGCGGATGCGCAGGGGCGGCGCCGTACTCGGAGCGCCCACAAGCAACACGCAGACTGCCTAACTCTACAGTTGGCAAGTATCCCACAGCGAACATCTACAAGTCCGAGCGAGGTAGCTGGGCGATCAGCATTCCCACTGGCATGCAGAGAAATGACGATGGATGCACCGCACTGTGCCTGCATGAAATCAGTGTTACAGTATGAATATTAACAAACCCAACAAAGATCAAAGACGCTGCGACAACTTGCGCAGTCGGCGCCGATCCGCACGTGGGAGCACGTGGGACTTGCGAGATCCATGGTCGCGGGATACGGATGACAATGACAGCCTGCGCTCCTATAAAGATGCACAATGCGAAAGACCCGAGAACATCTCCTCACTCCTCACCCTCACCTAGACTCATCTCCCGCCCACGCTCTACGGTACTATACCTTACGATGAAATTGCTTTTTGCCTTTGTCCTCATTGCTACCGCACTTGCTGCTCCTGTTGCTGAGGTGATTGCACGTTCACTGCAGCTGGAGCGCAGATGTACTGATGCATACATTCTTGAGGCTCCGGTAGCCGCTCGTGGAGGCTCTGCTACTACAGTCGTAGGCAGCGGCGGCGGCGGAGGAGCTGTTACCTCGGCCGTCGGCGGAGGAGGAGCTGTCACTTCGGTTGTCGGCGGTGGAGGCGCAACGACAGTTCCAGGCGGCGGCGCCGTGACCTCCGTCGTTGGTGGCGGCGGTGCAGTTACGTCTGTCGTGGGCGGAGGCGGCGCTGTTACCTCGGTCGTCGGCGGAGGAGGAGCTGTCACTTCGGTCGTCGGCGGTGGAGGCGCAACGACCGTTCCAGGCGGAGGCGCCGTTACCTCAGTCGTCGGTGGCGGCGGTGCGGTTACGTCTGTCGTGGGCGGCGGAGGAGTTGTTACCTCGGTCGTTGGTGGTGGTGGTGCTGTGACCTCAGTCGTCGGCGGAGGCGCTACCACGTCGGTCGTCGGCGGAGGCGCTACTACTTCTGTCGTCGGCGGAGGCGCTACCACTTCGGTCGTTGGAGGCGGCGGCAGCGCCACGACTGTCCCCGCCCCGGGCAGCGGCACCACCGTCATCACGTCGCACCCGGTGACAAGTTCTACCACGCGCCCTGCGACGAGCTCCACCACCTCGCGCCCGGTGACAAGCCCTACCACGTCTCGCCCTGCGACCAGCTCTACCACCTCGCGCCCTGCGACGAGCTCAACCACTTCGCGGCCTGCGACGAGCTCCACTACCTCGCGTCCTGCGACGAGCTCCACCACGTCGCGCCCGGCGACGAGCTCCACCACGTCGCGCCCGGCGACCAGCGTCACCTCGCGCCCTGCGACCAGCCCCATCACCAGCCGCCCGGCGACGAGCCCCATCACCAGCCGCCCAGCGACGAGCCCCATCACCAGCCGCCCGGGGACGAGCCCCACCATCACCATCACCAGCCTCCCTGGGACCACCGCCGTCACCTCGCGCGCCGCCTGAAGAGTGAAGAGCTAGGCAGAGTGGCGTTCAAGTTTCCTGTCGTCACAAAATCCTGTCGTTCGTTTTCATGCGATAGATACAGTACCGCCCAAAGGACATTGCCCAGCGCCATAATATAGTTCAATCCGGCGCTGCAGCCGTTTCTGTCGCCACCCGTACCCGCGCAATTGAATCGCACAAGTGAGGTCCCCTATGGAGAGAACGGCAGAGAAGAACGGCCTGGGCGAGGAGAGAAGCACTGCATAGCATCGCGCAACGGCAAAGACGAAAGTAGGCTGCACAGGTTCGCAGCTGAAGAACCCCGGCCAGGGCGGCTGCGAGTCAGACATTGCCGCGCGCAAACTGTGGCCTTCAAGCTTCAAGGCGTAGTGTGTGTTCCAGCAACGTCACCCGATTTTCGCACGCGATGCGGGCCTGATGACTGACGACTCGCCCGGCGATGACTATCATCATGAGCACCAGCCTCCCCGGGATCAACGCGGCCACCTCGCGCCGCGCCCGACGAGTGCGCCCCGCCGGAAGGGTGCGCCCAGTCTGAAGAGCCAGGCAGAATCACATTTCCTGTCGTCAATTCCTGTCGTTCTTTTCGTGCGATAGATGCGGTAGGTACCGCCCAAGGACAGCGCCATGATACAGTGCAATCCGATGCTGCAGCCGAACGACATAAAGCATGAAGGTAGGGGCGGCGTCGTCCCAACTGGGCCAGAACAGAGGCAGAAGCCGACTACACGCAATTCGGTCGCGCACCATCAGATTGCGCTCTTGCGTCGAGCAGGAAAGTACAGGCGACCGGAAAGCAGTTCGAGATGCGTGTCAAAGTCGAGCTATGCAAACGGGATGCCAGCTTGTCTCTCGAAATGTATAACAGGGCAGATCTGCATGGCGTTGATACACGGCCGGTTTCACTTTGGGGTGCAATGCGCGGCGATCGTTTGCGTCTAAGTATTGCAGTGGCAGCGGATGAGGGCAGAGAGAGAAAGAAACCGTCGGAGTTCGTGTTGCTTATGTCCGACATCGCGCTTCTCAATGGGAAAGCTTAAAAATCTTGGCTCAGGAGCTCGAAAAAGGCAGGGAAGAGAAGAAACTGCAATAAATTTCCCGGCTAGTATTGCGTCCAATGCTCTTTCAATCCTGCAGAAGCGCGACGGTGAGAGCCAGTAAATTGCACTTCGCGTATCTTTCAAAAATGTTTTAGGATATGATTTTGCCATGGTGTACGTCGAATGACGCTGCATGAGGAGTGAGTTGGAGACCCCTCGTCGGCGACGAGTTGGCGGGCTGTACAGTTACCGGAAGTAACCCGGGCGGGGCCGAACCTTACACGAACCCACAACCCCCTCCCGACCCACCACCCAAATAATCAGGCCAGGCCGCCGCTGCCGCCGTCAAGGTGCGCTCTCGCCCGGCCACCCGCGTCTTGCTGCCTATCTGACCTTGAATTCCTTGCTGCTCTTTCCTTTGCCCGTGCGCTGGTTCATTTTAGATGGTCGTACGTACCTGCCCGTGGCTGCTCAGCGTCGCGCCTTTAACAGCGCGATTTTATTCTGTAGAAACTCGAGATTGATACGTTCTCTGGCTACAAGATCTACCCGTCCAAGGGCAAGCTCTTCGTCCGTGGTGATGGCAAGGTGCGTTGTCGCGAAATGTTACTATGCCCGCGCCCCATTACTTGAACACGCTCGCCCCATTACTTCGCTTCTCAATGCCTTTAACTCGCCCTTCCACACCATTACTTGTTATCCCTGCAACCATTACCTTGCGGACCCGTGGTATTCAACCTTCATTCCGAAACATTGGTGTCATGCATCGTTGCCATTACTTTTTCGTGTTCAGCTGCAACTATCCCTATCTATTGCACCGTATTACTCTTCTATTACGACCAAACCTGCACCCTTTACTTCCCATCTGTCCTTTTTATTACCCTTTACATCGTCCTTCATTTCACTCGCTTAATTTCCATCCAACGTCATTGTGGCCCATCCCGCTCCTACACCCTGCCTAAATATCTGCTTACAACTGGCTAACATGTCCATCTTTTTTGTGCAGATTTTCCGGTTCTCGACGTCCAAGTCGGAATCGTTGACGCACCAGCGCAAGAACCCGCGCAAGATCGCCTGGACCGTCGTCTTCCGGCGCATGCACAAGAAGGGCATCACGGAGGAGGTCGCGAAGAAGCGCGCCCGGCGCACCGTCAAGCACCAGCGCGGCATCGTCGGCGCCGACCTCGCGACCATCATCGCCCGCCGCAACCAGGCGCCCGCCGCGCGCGCCTCGGCGCGCGAGGCCGCCATCAAGAAGGCCAAGGACGCGAAGAAGGAGAAGGAGACCAAGAAGGCGAAGGTCCGTCCTCCCATTCTTCCCCATACCGCTTCTCTGCTCGAATATCTGAATTGACGCTCGTTCGCCCGCACAGCCCGTAGCACCCCGCCCAGCAGGCGGCGCGCCCAAGGTGTCGAAGCAGCAGATGAAGGGTGGCAAGGGCCGCTAAACGGCCGCCCGCGCCGTCGGGTTGTGGTGTTCAGCCAGCGCTTTCTTTCACGTCCGTGCTTACTTCATCTTTGCTCCTGTATGCCCCGTCCCGCCGCCATGCCACACAAAAATGCCACCCCCATGCTTGCTTTCACGCAAGTTGCGCGCTGCTCAGTTCCGCCTGGGCGAATCGAATGAACTGGCAATCGCACTTCATGCGTGTGACGAGTTGTTACTGTCGACGTCGAAACTGCGGTGTCATTGGGATATAGTCTGGCGGCTGTCAGGCTCTGCTGTAAGGATCGTCATGACGAGTTTGTTTTCGTTCATGAGACGCGATACGACTCCTAGGCTTCTCTGATTTTACGGTGGTCCTAAAGTGGTGCTTGCACTGGAGCACTGGAGGTAGCAATTACTTGCAGTTACACATGCATCACCTGAAGACTGCTTGAAGGTATGGTCGGAACATGGACACTGGGCCCGGCATCGAGTGGTGGTCGAGAGTTGTTAGAGATTATCAGCATGATTTTCTGCAAGAATCCATGAGTATCCATTGAAGGTGGCACAATACAAATCTCGGTGGCACTCTCTCACGCATTACAAACGATATTCCTTCAATAGGTGAATAGTCTGAATGGTGGTGCTGAGATTTGTTGACAACCACCCTCAAATTATTGTCGTGCATTCTTGCAGAAACTCATGCTAATAATCTCTTACAAATGACAACCACTTCACTATCCCGGGTCCAGTGGGAGCCATCTGCATCAGTAAGTAATGCTGCACTTGGATTCCTTGTGTGAAATTGTCTGCAAGGGAAGAAATTATTACAGAACCTGTCAAGGTATCAGTCTTGATTATGAAAATTTTGCAAGAAAATTTGTGGTATAATTTCTACACTTTCGTCAACTTGCTCTGCGCAAATCTATATATACAGTGTATGGATGGATGAGGACTCAAAGTGGAGATGACAGCAGAGGGTAAACTTGGAGCAGAGATTTATCTGCGGGTTGGGCGACATGAGGAATGCAATATGCATGGCGGACTGTAACTT
Source organism: Auricularia sp. M12 (assembly GCA_037042885.1). NCBI lineage: Eukaryota > Fungi > Basidiomycota > Agaricomycetes > Auriculariales > Auriculariaceae > Auricularia > Auricularia sp. M12. The sequence goes on along the minus strand of CM073210.1, from coordinate 3,825,616 downwards.
GTAAGCGGGCAGGACATGATAAAAGAAACACAAGATGCAGCAGCCGACGCGGCCTCATGCTCCTCGACCTCGCTGCGCACCACGACCGCGAGCTTGGCCGCGTCCGCGCCCGCGACCGCGTCCACGTCCCGCAAACGGCTTCTGCTCGCCTGCTTGCGATGGCTGACGTTGGTGTTGGTACTGCTGGGGACGCGGCTGCTGCTCCTGCTGCTTGGTCTCGTCCAGCACGGCCGGCGGCACGACCGGGCTCTCGGGCTCGACGCTCGTCTCGGGCGTCGCCTCGCTGCTGCTCTGGCCGGAGCTCTCGTCCTCGGCCTCGCTCAGCGAGAAGCCGGCCCACTCGGCCAGCATGCCGCGGATCTCGCTTGTCGCGCCCGGCGCGTCCACCGCCTCGCGCGCAAGCTCCTTGTCGCTCACGAGCTTCGAGCATAGCATCGCCCACACGAGCTGTGCGTCGGGCATCGCGAGCTCCAGCAGGTTCTCCCCCGGCGGTGGCGGGAGGTAGACAGCGAGCGATTCGGACTGGGACGGCGGGTAGGTCTCGAGGAAGTAGTCGACGACGGGCGTCAGCGTGCGGTCGAGCGCGATGTGGAACGCCGTGTAACCGTGCGCGTCGCGCTCGTCCGCCTCCGCGTTGTGCTCGTCCAGCCACCGCAGCAGCTCGAGGTCGCCGCGACCGGCGGCGATGTGCAGCAGCGTCTCGCCCTTCTGGCCCGTGGTGCCGAGCTGCTCGGGCCCCGCGGCGTCGACGCTCTCCTCCCAGACGCCCTTCTTGACGCGCGCCGCATCGCCGCGGCGCGCAGCGGCAAAGACCTCCGAACGCAGCGCCTGGGTGCGCTCGCGAAGTGTCTGCGCGGCTTGAGCCGCAGACGCCTGACTCTGGGCGGCCGCGGCCTTCTTCTTGGACTTCTTCTTCTTGCGGCGCTCGGCGCCGGCGCGCATTTCCTCCTCGCGTTCGAGCTGCGCGCGAGCCTTGCGCGCAGCCTCCTCACGAGCGAGTTTAGCGGCTTCCTGCTCGCGTGCCTCGCGCTCGCGCCTGAGCCGCGCCTGACGCTGCTCGTCGCTCTCTGGCGGCGGACTGGGCGGGCGACGCATGTACGGGCTACTGCTGGTGTACGGGTGGGGGTACGACTGCGGGTGCTGGTGGTGGAATTGGCGGCCTGCAAACCGCGAGGCGCGGCCTCGCAAGAGTTCCTCGTACAGGAACCTGGATAATGTTAGACATAATTCTAGCTCGAGGTTCATTGATTATCCTATCGGTTGTCCACTCACAAATGGAAAGCCAAATCGAAAAAGTCATCATCGTCTTCCGAGTCATAGTACTCGTCGTCGTCGTAATCGTCGTAGTCATCATAGTCTGCGCCACCGAAGCCACCGCCAAAGCCAAACGGTGACCGCGGCGCAGGTCTAGATGGTCTATCCAGATGCTTGACTAGGGTATCATAGGCTTCTGATAATTGCTGGAATTTCTGGGTGGCTAACGGGTCGTCCCGATTCTTGTCCGGGTGTGTGGTCATGGCCAACTGCATTGTGCTCAGCCTACAGCTCAATCATTTGGGCTTCATTTACCTTTTTGTATGAGCTTTTGACCTGTTCCAGCGAGGCGCCCTGTACGCAGGCAGAACGAATCAGATCAAGCTCATAAGCCACAGCGTCGCCAGCCGCTTACCTGCGCGAGGCCGAGCAAGCCATAGGCATCTGGCACGTTGGTATGGTGGTGGTGCGGCATATTGGCAACTGTAGCAGCTGCGCGTGTGGGTGATGGTGGCCGTAGGAAGCCAAGGGTCGTTTTTAAAAGCGGGCGTCGCCGCGACCTCGTGCCGCGGTTTCGCACTCCGACTCCGCTCGGACCTTTTGTCTTTCTTTCAGCCACAATCGCCGATCTCACTTCCGAGACTGTGTTTTACTCCAGAACTGGTCTCATAATTCAGCCTCCAGTTATGGTGCACAGTTTTTTGGCATACAATCCGTTTCTGTCATGAGAAAGTGCCTCACGAGGGGACTCCAAATAGCAGCCGTCACGATAAGCTGAGTCCAATTGTCGCCATTTGGTCTCAGCCTCTCATTCCCGAGGAGCACACTGCAAAAAGAATGGTCAATACTTACGGTCGCTAGAGAGCCTCACTTATCTCTATACGTGTTTCTTTAGAAAAATATGCTTAACAGTGGATTGTTTTTAAAGCGATTCCAAATGCCATGCATTCTGTATCCCTCCTACTGCCGTCTAACTGCAGATAGATTCTCCACCTTATCCGATGCTCTCATCATCCATGCATTGTTTACATAAAATCGCATAGATTGTCTCTTGAAGTATCGAGGCACTACTTCATACTACCGTCTAACATGCACTCACTGGTCATACATAGGTGGTAATTACACAGTTAGTCGTCGATGATTACACGAGAGACGAAACGATCCAGGTCATTTTCGAGCATGACGATCTGAACCTCGCGAAGGACCAAAACGGGCGTGTGCGGCCGCCAATAGCGGCGCAGAAGCTTCTCAATCTTGTCCACCGTCAGGACCATCCGTTTCCGTCTCATCGGTTTCACCAACCGCAGCACACCCAGAGAGGCAAGACGAGGCAATTCCGGGACGCCCTCGTCGAAGCTGCGCAAGTCCCATTCGAGGTCAAGCTCGATGAGGTACGGGAAGATGTCGTCCGCCTGCGAAGGGACGAAATTCCAGACGGACAGTGGCAGCCGCAACGCCGTGATGCGCTCGAAGGCGGGCTTGGGCTGCGCGAGTGCCGCGGCGAGCGCGCCACGTATCTGATTCTGAACGCTTCGCAGCTCGGTCTTGGACGTGCCGTAGGAGTGTCCGAAATGGAGGGTGCGCGAGACATGCGGGTGCGGGAAGTCCGTCGACGCGTCTTCCGGAATCGTCTCGAGTTCGAAGGGCGCGTCATCCGACGCGCGGCGCAGGTCGAGCGGCGTGCCCTGCAGGACGAAGGCGCAGTCGTCTAGCTCGACGGCGAGCGTCTCAAGCGCGGGTAGATGGTCGAAGAGCGTCTCGAGGACGGCGAGGAGCGTCTCGGCGTGCCACATAGGGAACGTAGGCCCCAGTTCCACCGCGGCCGTGGTCCGCAAGGGCAACCGTGCGAACGCGGACAAGAGATCTACGGGATCCAGGCCAGAGAGGTACGTGCGATCCAAGGCCAGTCGCCGTAGCGGGACTGTGAGTGTGAGCTCGCTGTCTGGGATGTTATCGTCATGGTGGTCACGACTGGAAGGTAAGATGCTGAACCCCTTGATCGTCAAGTCCTCCAGCTCAGGGCAGGCCGCAAAGACGCCCTCTATCTCCGACCATGCAAATGAGCTGTCGATGATAATCAGAGTTCGCAGCGAGGAAAACTGCATCGGAGGATCCAAGATTGATAGCCCAGTATGGGAGAGTCGCATGAAGCGTAGGTGTGACATGTCCAATCTGAGGATACTAGCATCGAATGTGGGCCACACGCCGGAAAGAAGCATGGCCTTGCTGGTATATTCCATCGAGAGCGCCCTTAGTCTCGGGGAAGAACCAACAAGTTTCTGCAATGCCGGCGACTGAGCATCGTCGTCCAGAATAATTTTGAGAGAGTGGATCCTATCCATGTACCGGGAAACGACTGCGCAGATCTTGGAGCACATACGGGGTGAAGGCTTGGGAATATCAACCGCGCCTGAAAAGTCCAACGTCACGAAAGCCGAGCAGTTCCCAGATCGCTCGAGCAACGTAACGAGTATATCCGACGGCCGGGTGGCTAGAGCACTCTGACCGTGCACCACGATGTAACGCCACAATTCTGGATCGGAGAGCGCGGTAGCGTTCCATGTCGAGCAGACCAGCCGGACGGATCCCAAGTCCTTGCAGGAGTTCGGAGTCGGGCTTAAGGACAGAAGCGCGTTGAACACGATGGCCAGCACGTCTGTGTTCAGTGCGACCTTCCTGCCCTGCGCAGGTCCGCCCCTGTTGCGGACCCTCTACGACGTCAACAGTTGTGAGTGAATGTGGTTACTTGGAGGAATGGCACAGATTTACGCACCGAAACGAAGCCTTGAACCGTGTACCCAGGAGATGCTATCTTTCGCATGATATGGCCGCAAACGATGGTCCCATACGGCTTGAGCACCGGTCTTATATACCGACTCATTGTTGTGTGGTCTTGTGGTTTGTGGTCTGAAGAGTCCCGGTTGGCTGTAGAACTACGCGAAGCGTTCATGAAGCATGAAGCAAATCGTAGTCCAGATGAGCGCGGCGCAGTTCAGGCCCAATCTTGCGCTTCACATGGGCGGTAAAGCGAGATTCGAGTAAAAGGAAAGGTCCCCAATGTGTCTGCGCGTGAGATTTAGAGCCATAAGGGGGGTGAAATTTAATGGGATGGAAAACGCGGCGTCTGTGGGTGACATGAGCCCATCACAGTCGTGATGGCGGAAGACAAGGAGCAAGCTCGGAGTTTTAAATATCAGCGATGTGCCATCGAGGAACACTAGTATGTCGTGCCCAAGTACCTAACTCCAACATGGACTATTGAGGGTGTGTATGCCTCCGTTGTTTGCGTATCTTCGTGTGAGATTGCAGTAATATATGGCTTGAGGCCTTGAGCCTATTGTTATCGACAAATAAAGTGGTTCACTTTGGGTTCACTTATAAAACGAATACTGTTCATACTGACAAGTTTTTATGCTATTCATGACTCCAATGTCATCTCAAGTATACCTGAGCCGAAATTTCTGGCGGTGTAAGGTTCGGATGCAGATCTGATTGTTCTCCTGCAGCAAGCATGCCGCCGCCGCCCGAAGCACCCAGTGGCTACACGCCGCACCGCACGGTGAGCTTTAGACATGCATGTAGCCCCTCTGCCGACGCTGACGATGGCCCAGGCGGCTCCGGCGCGCAAGCAGACGGCCGGGCCGGACGACGACTCGTACATCGTCACTTTCATCGCGCGTAATATCGTGGCGCTGGTCCTGGGTCTGGCGATAGGTATGTACCGCTCTTGCTCGTTGTCGGCGGCAGCGAGCTCACCGTCGCGCGCAGGTGTCCAGGGCGCGTTCGGCGAGCCGGTGGCACCCTCGTCGCCGCCGAGCGTGTTCCCGTTATTTTGGTGGGGCCCGCTGTGCGCCGCGGTGCTGGTCCGGCTGGCCCACGCGTTGTTCCACTCCGCGCGCGTCGCGCTCGAGCTCATCGGCGCGCACGGTCCCGAAGCGCTACGCGACGGGCGCGTCGGCGCGGCGGCGGCGGCATTCTGGCCGTCGGCCGTGTCGAGCGTCGCCCTCGTGCTCTCCATGCCGGCGTCGCTGCTGCGGCTCGCGCTGACGCTGGGCGCGTGGCCGTTCATCCGGCGCGGCCACACGGACCCCGCGCACGGCCGGCCGCTCGAATGGCAGCTGTTGGAACGCGCCGTCGGGCTCGCCGTGCTCGTTCACTGCGCGCTGATGGAGATCGACAAAGTGCTTTGGATCCTCGGCCTCGTCGACCTCCACAGCCACCCGCGCGCGCACTTCCCGCCGCAGCTGGCCAGCGTCTTCGTCCTGGTCAACGAGTCGCGCCGATACACCCGCCCACTGATCAAATTTTGGTGGGCTGTCTTGGTTTGGGAGATGTACAAAGAGGCCAACGTCCTCTGGGCTCAAGCAAAAGCTAACAGAGAAGCCCGCCGCGCGCAGTAACTCTTACGTTGTATTCTACTGTATCTTGTTTGTACAACACTGAAAAGGTTTTCTTGGATATAGAATAGATATCGCATGCTCACGTCTGGCGCGTAGGCTGTTTGCAGGCTACAGCAAAGCGCAATTACTGTGCTGACGGATCTGAAGTCGCGGTCACGATCGGTCACTGGCAGTCACTTCTGCGTTGCTCTCCTCCACAGACCTGCGTGATGCCAATATGACCACGCGCTGAGCTTCTCTGGCTGAACTAGCGGCGGGACAGGTGTTCCCGACGTGGAATGTTCGCTCGGCCCTCGCCAGGCCAGCCATGACTGCGCAGTACTTCTGCACCGTTGAATCAGTAGGCACAGCTGCTGTACAGTTGGGGACAGTCAAAGTGTATCCAAATAGTATACTGCCCATATATTTTCACGCAGGCTATAGATCCTCTCAAATGTTCCATCATCATGTTCAGGAAAATAATGCGCATTTTTTGAGTATACTTACGTAATATTCTAACGAGGAATAAGGTTTTGCCAAAATTTTGGCCCTCAACCAGAATTACAAGTTATCTCAAAATGCATTTTGAGCACAAGAGAAATTTACATAGGAAATTATGTTTTTTGAAAAGTTTGAGGACCATGAGATTCTCAGTCCCACTGACCCTTTAGATGGTGTCTGGCAGTGGAATTCATTTGCATCGAGCGGGATATTGACCTCCGGACGCTCATCAACCGTTGGGTCTGCTCCGGAATCAAACTGCTCAGCTCCGCTACCAAAGACCTTTTGCTAATTGGCATACAACCGGCTCGTTAAAATCGTCCAGTTTTTGCAGATTCATGCTCAGGGCATTGATAGCTTTCGAATGATATATATTACGTAATATTCTATAAGGTTTTAAGCTTTTTGCCAAATTTCAGGGACCTCCTTCCTAAAAAGGAAGTTTCCCAGAGAACGGCTCGTTGGATTTCGATAAAAGTTATACCGTTGGAAAGCCCTGGACGAGACGCACATTTTTGTCTATATAGGTATGGGGGTATATAAAACTGGATACACTTTGACTGTCCCCAACTGTAGTGTTACGGGAAGAGTGCCTGAGAACGGCAGGATCTCTCTGCCCTCTGAAAAAATCTCGGGATGATGCTTGCCTGGTTTCAGGTCGATCGCTCTTCATGAATGCTTGGACGCACCGCAGGCTTGAAGGCCAGCACCAGCGCGATGAGAGCGAGGCTGGACACTGTGCCCGAGTTCAGCCGGTCGCTTACATTATACTAGTATGACTCGAGATATACCGATGTGTCGCTGAGGCGGGAGTGACAGTCTCTGGATCATATGCTGCGAGAGCATTGCCGTCGTCGCCGACGCCTGTGGCTGCAAGCCGCGAGCATATGCTTTCCCATACGGGAAGAGACAGGCGCGCGCAATGCCTGCAAGAGGAATGACAGTAGAACCCCGCCTCTCCGAGTCTGCCGGCGGAAGCTCGTGCTCCAGCAACCTGCGCAGCTGATGCAGGATAAAGGTTCCAGAAAGGAATCCCTGAACGGGTGCTTCGTCGGGAAGCTGAAGGCGCTGTCTAGTGGCACAAGAAACAAGAAATGGTGAAGGCAAGCTCGAGTAACGGGCCCGTGCCGTGCGTTTCCTCCCAGTGGTCTTCGGCCCATGTGCTGACTGCGCTCGCACTCTCGAGGAACGCAAATAGGGCCGAATCAATGTTGCATCCTGGAAAGGACCGCCCCACCCCCAAAGATGAACGAATAGTTTTTGAACAGAGAAGAATAACCAGTCATGGAGTCATCTTTGGAGTAAGTTTGCAGCTGGCTCTCAGCAGTGCTGCAACACACGCCCAGTACTACCTATGATCTGCTATGGCCTTTTCGGCGGCGAGATCCACGCGGCCCAGCAGAATCAAGTCGGACGATAATCACTGCCAGGAGACACACTGCTCCAAGTCGGGCGAACGCACAAATGCTGAGAAGCCTGGGAGCTGTGACCTCCGCGGGTACTGATTACGAGGCGGTCGGGACAATAAGCGAGCATGATGCGCGACAATATGAGTCGTCTCCAAGGTGCTCTCGGGAGGCAATTATAGCAAATAAGACGTCCGCAACCTCGAGATTGGCATCATAGAGATTGGCATCATAGCCACGTCCAGCTCCCGAAGACAGTGACATGGGCAGGCCATTGCTGTGAATAGGCTTCGAATATACCGCAGCCCATTCACCTGCTCATGCCTGCCCGACGCATGCGAAAGGTTGGCGGCGCAGAAAACAAGAACGTCGCAGCCGAAAGAGAGAGGATGATCCCGACCAATACACCTTGAAGGGTGGGATGCTCTGGCCAGAAAACAGCAAACAGGTCGTGCGATGCGGCGGGGCAAGCGATTGAAAGTCCTTTGCACTAAAATCAGAGCGCAAATCATGTGCACGATGCGTCTGAGCGGATTCGTTGAGAAGATGAGCTGTGAGCAGCCCTTCCAACGCATCCACGACTCCGTGTAGTCCGCTTTGTACGACTCGATAATGAACGCGGTGGACGCCGCGGCAGAGAAGAGACAGTTCTGTATGAGTATGCCCTGTCAGAATCGACGCTGCAAAACTGGGAGATCTGGCTGATACCCACGAAGATAAGCAGAACATCCAGAGTCTTATTACAGGATTTGATCAGCGTCTTGTCGGAATCCATTTTCTGATCACAGGTAGTAGTAGTAGTAGTAGTGATCGTTCCAAGTCAAGAGGCAACCGATTCCGAGACTCCGACTGATGTGCAGCTGAGGCAAGCGCTGCCGCGCCACAGCGCAGCGCGCAAGGTGTCGAATGATCACCGGTGTATTGTGAATCCCTCCATCCTCATCCACCGCCCGTCAGAGGGTCTATAGTATGAGCAATATGTACGAATGTCAATGTCAATGTCCCAATGCATGACCCTAAAGAAAGCGAACGATAAAAACGGAAGCTCGAAACGTCAGCGCCGCGGCCGCTGCAATCTCCGCCCGTCCAGCCGCTCGCCGCAGCGCGCACACCGTCGTTCGCGGTCCAAACTGTCCCAAAGAAAATTTGAGACGGCAACAGGGGGGCACGCTTTGGAGGACGCACCATAAGCACATGAGCCCCAAAGGGAAAAGCAGTACGGAGCTGATGATGCCTGCTGGACCGTAGCTGTAGTACGGCGCGTGGTCACCGGCAGCGCAGCGCGCTAGTACTGTTGAATGCGTCAGTACATTGTTAGAGTGCGTTGCTAAGGAAGCCGAAAGCTGGAGACACGGAAGGAGCGGTATACGCAATGGGATGGGCACGGAGCGGAGGAGGACGCGGTAGCACAGATGCATTCCACCGGAGCGCACGAGGTAAAGAGGCGCGCAGCGACAGCGACTGGCCTGCGGGAGTGGAAGGCGAGAAGTGCAGCGCCTGAGAGAGGTGGACGGAGAGACGCAAATTTGTGAGGAAAAGCAGGCACGATTGGAGAAAGAATGCGTAGGAAATGGGAATGAAGCTGGATAAGAAGACGTAAAGGGTGCCAGGACGGAAGCACAGATGCACGCGGACGCAGGAGAGGGGAAGGCGCGCAGCGGAATAAATGGCCGGCGGGGGGAAAAGCAGCAGATGAGCGACCCCGCGGATAGCTGCAGCTTTGCGAGACAGAGCTGCATGATTGGAGGGTAGGACGCCAAGTGGGAAGGGCACGGAGACGGGCAGGAAGACACGGCGGCACAAATGCACGCGGCCGGGGAGATGGAGAGACGCGCAGGGAGCCGCAGCAGAAACCCGGGGCAAGCGGAGGCTCGCTGTCGAGTGCCGAACGTGGAATATTACTCACATTGCTCCTGGTACCGTCGTCCCTGCTCGATGGCTTCCATCTCGGGACTGAGCGGTGTGGACATGTTCATGGACACCGAAGCAGCCGGTTGCTGGTGTATGGGCGACGCGAGCAGCGAGCCGCGCCGCGGAACCGGCGAGTCTGAATGTCGTCGTTGCGGCTGCAGTCGCGAGGAAGATGGCGCGCGCGGGATAGGCGAATGGGGACGCATGTGCAGCGGCGACGGCAGCGGGCTCGAATGTCTCGTCGTAGGCGACATCGGGCGCGGCTGTACAGTATATGGATGGTGAAAAGAATGCCGGTGTTGCGGCGGAGGGTGGGAATACGAGGCTGCGTGCTCGTGGCCATATTGAATGAGGTTGTACGGGTTGAAGTCGATTTCGCCGACGCTATGCGCGTGCCGTACGCTGCCAGGGCCAGGATGGGGATGGGAATTCAGTGGCGCACGCGAGGAGCCACTAGCATAGCCGCTCCCTGACGCGCTCGCCGAGTTCAGGCTGCTTGTGCTGGCATACGGCCCTGCAGAGTGAGGGCGCGCGTGGTGGGAGCGCACTGGGAGCTGGGGCGGGTTCAGCAGCTGATACGGCGGGGGCGAGTCCTGCTGCTGCTCGAGCAGCTGCGCCTTGTCTTCCGCGTCGACCACAATCATAGCAGCGTGCTGCAAACGCTGAATGGGACGCTGAGTACAGCAGACGGCACTGGTCGTCAAATCCGCACAGCCTTCGGCGAGTTTGCGCTTTCTTCGGAAAACCCACGTGAGATCTGGGCCCACGGGTGCCGCATCCGCGGAGCCACTGTTGCTCCGCGGATGGCGCATGAGAAACTCCCCGACGTGTGCACAAAGTGCTCAACGGACAGCGCTCAGGCCAGACAGTCCCAGACGACCTTCTAGCTTCTCACGCCGCACTGCATTTCGGGAGGAGTTGTCAATGTCAGGCACAGAAGCGCCGAAGTGTAAGTACCAGCAGGTTCGAGTCCTTCACCTCCGGATCGGCGGATTCGCAGCACAGCAATTTGCGAGATGTCACACTTCGATCTAGGTGGTGAGAAACATGATCATGTATTTTTCTTGACCGAGTGATGCTGAAGTAGGTATATACCACCCATGCATAATGCATGAATGCTCAAGGCACTCTGAGAGTCTGAATATTTTCTTCAAGATGGGCAATTCTGCTCAGTAACCCGATAGCTTTCAATATATATCGCTTATGTATATATCGCTTATGTACGCGGCGACGTGAAGTTGTGGTCGACAATTTGCCGCTGGTGACGGAGTTTCAATCATCTCTTTCACTTACCTTATCGTGCACGTGCTCGCCCAGCTTTTGCAGACGTCCCGAAGCCTCTCGCAGTACAATATTGCGATGGTTGCATCCTGTTAGACGTAGTGGCGGCAAGCGCTACCAGCCTATTTACTGGCAAAGGATTTCAGCCTCGAGAAGAGTCGGACGTCCCAATTCATCCTATAAGATGGCCCTACGCAATGCCCTAGCCAGCGCTCTTTTTGGAATGGAAGGCTCATCGACTCCCCGTACGTTCAGCGATCGATCTGCTTTTCCGTGCGGCGAACGACCTCGCTGTTGGTGCGCGTTCGAAGTCTGCGGCTGCTATTCATTTGCTTTTGGTGTGGATTATCCTCAGCCCCTTGCCGCGACTTCACTGACTGCATCGGTGAATGTGCTGGCTTTGCTCGTGGCAAGCTAGTGTGGATACGCGATGTCCGCGCGGTGCCATCGTGGTTGCCTCTGACCCTCGTGCTCGTCTACCTGCGCTTTTCACTCGGCCCACGCAACTCTTTGGATGTTAGTGGGCGCCCCGAAGGTTGCTTGTCATCGTTCATCTGCGATCAGTTCGATCTTGAACGCCGAGACACCATTCGAATTTATATAGGCAAGTACATCTTCACCCTTGGAAGTGAGTATCGAACCTGATCATTCCACCCACAGCCAACCTTCCGCCAAAGACATCATGGAGGGGCGAGATATAACATTGGACGTACTTGCCCAGACAGGACGCGAACTCGCAGCCTCAGCATCCGCTCTCCAGTCCGTTGTGGAATATATTACCGTCACTCCCGAAGCGCACTCGAAGATCTCCGCGGCGCTGGCCAACGTGCGCTCCGCTCAATCCCGTCTCGCCCGCCGTTCGGGCCCATTTACAACTCTCCCGTTTGACGTCCTGGCGGAGATATTCAACATATGGGCCGCATCGTACGTCACTCCCGCGCCATCGGAGGACGACCAGGAGCCTCCTGATTTCGGCGATCGCGTCCTCCGCCCCGCATTCACCGCCGCTGCTGTGTGCCGGCACTGGCGTGCCGCGGCACTCTCCTGCGCGCCGCTGTGGACGCGCATCACACTCAACATGCGGCGCTGCGCAACGGACCTTGTGCGCTACCTCGACCTCATGCTGCCCCGCGCGCGCACCTGCATGCTCGACGTCACGCTGGACTACGCGACGCACTGGACGACGGTCGCCGACGGGCGCAAGTGCGACTTGCTCGCCCGGCTTCTCGCCCGCTGTCGCACTCTCCGCGTCCACTGGCGGATGAACACCGCGGTCAGCGGCCCCACGGCCGACTTGCGTTTCGCTGACTCGGTCCTGCCTCTGTTAATGGCGCCGTTGCTGCAGCTGGAGGAGGTCGTGTTCGAGGGCATCACGGACCGTATCACCGACGGCGCGTGTATTCTGACGCTATGTCCCCAACTCCGCAAACTCGATTTGGGAAGTATTCCATTCGATCTCATCGACACCGCGGCTCTGTCCAACGTCGAGTCTTTCAGCACGCACCTCACTTTGTCCGGCCTCGACCTGCGCGACATTGCGACTGCCTGGCCGGTGTTGCACACGCTTGCCGTGCAACGCGTTGTGAACCCGCTTCATCTCCGTTTCCAGCAGCTGAGGAGATTGAGGAACCTGGACTGCACAGTTTTCAACTGTTTCCGCTCATCGGACGATCTCCCGCTTTTACAGACGCTCGAAGTCGGCAACAGCGCATCAGCGCACAAAATATTCGAGGCTTTCATCAAGAACTCACCCACATGGAGGTCCCTGCACACCGTCGCCCTTGTTGCAGCAGACTGGTCGAGCCCGCTGACGATTGCGCTTCCCCGGTATCTCGCCATGTTAGACAGCTTCCCGAATGTGCACACGCTGCGGCTAGAAGGGTTCACTGCCCCGAGCATGCTCGAGTTTTATCACGACTGGGCAACATTGCCGGGGGTTCTCGGGGGCGTCGAGACGCTGCAACACGTCCAGTGCGCATTCTGCATCGCCGCGACTACCAGTCTCGTCAGTTTCCTGCGGGATCGAAATCAATGCACGAAGGCGGAAGTCGCGACGTGCGCGCGTATCCAGGAGCTCAGCGTTCTACAGGAGGGCGAGATGGAGTTGGACCGCAGTGTTTTCCCCTCGTGGATGAAGGCCAGACTGGAGCAGCTTGTAGACCGAGTTTTCATTGACACGACCCTAGTAAGGCGGCCAAGAGGATGTGTGCGGGACTACCCACTATATTCACCTACATTTTCCTAGTCGTATACATTTCCCCCCTTGGTTCTCTGCTTGACTGCACGAACACTACCGAGCTTGCTGGCTAATCTCCAGATGTTTCGGAGTCGTCCAGACACCTCGCATTCGATGCCTAGTCGGTGGGGATCTGCTAGGGGGAAATGAGCTCATGAAGAGAACTGCGCAGTGATTCGAAGGCCGTCGGATGACCGCAATACCTACTACACTTTCACACGTTATGATTGGATACCCGCGGAAAAGCAGCACGACCAAATAGTGCCGCAAACTGGAAAAGAAGTGAGCAGGAGAGGCCCAGGCAGTTGAATGATATGAGTCATTAAGTGCACATTTATTCCGGCCCATATAAAGTCGGCTCCGGCCGACACATAGCACAGGCGGCCACATCCGCACACACATAACAAATGAATGCATTTCGGAAACTCGTCTCTCTCAGGCATCTATCTAAATGGGATGGTGTGTAGTAGAGCAGCTGTAAGATTTCAGGGCCTCACATGCACAATTGAGTGAGCCACAGGTAATTGATTCCTGTGTATTCTTGATTGCAAGTCCAGGCATGCCTCTAGGACTACCAGGCACTCATTAAATGTTATTATCAACATGGTAATGGTCAATGGAGGCCTGAGACTGAGAAGGAATGCTGATCTCAGTCCCAAGACCTGAATTCTCAAATTCAGGTTATATTCTCCATCACATGATTTGAGATTGACTGTTCACTCAAGTTTTCAATGTTAGAGTGTTGAGCTTCATGCAAATTACCCAGTATGAGGTATCTGGAGTGCGAGAGGAAGCTGCTCATCCGGAACGGCCGTTGAACGGACACCGGAGTCGGAGTCGGAACTCGTGTATCCGGCGTCGGATACGGCCGAGCCCAGCTTTTTTCCCCACTCACTGCGAGATTATCACTTTGTGCTTACATGCAGCCGCATTGCTGACAAGAGGGTGATAGAGTGTGAGCCAGGGTGTCATTGCAGCTGAGCTCGGCCGTATCCGACGCCGGATACACGAGTTCCGACTCCGACTCCGGTGTCCGTTCAACGGCCGTTCCGGATGAGCAGCTTCCTCTCGCACTCCAGATACCTCATACTGGGTAATTTGCATGAAGCTCAACACTCTAACATTGAAAACTTGAGTGAACAGTCAATCTCAAATCATGTGATGGAGAATATAACCTGAATTTGAGAATTCAGGTCTTGGGACTGAGATCAGCATTCCTTCTCAGTCTCAGGCCTCCATTGACCATTACCATGTTGATAATAACATTTAATGAGTGCCTGGTAGTCCTAGAGGCATGCCTGGACTTGCAATCAAGAATACACAGGAATCAATTACCTGTGGCTCACTCAATTGTGCATGTGAGGCCCTGAAATCTTACAGCTGCTCTACTACACACCATCCCATTTAGATAGATGCCTGAGAGAGACGAGTTTCCGAAATGCATTCATTTGTTATGTGTGTGCGGATGTGGCCGCCTGTGCTATGTGTCGGCCGGAGCCGACTTTATATGGGCCGGAATAAATGTGCACTTAATGACTCATAGAATGAATCGCATTGTGCCGTAAAATCATAAGAAAGTTTAAGTCCAGACGAACCCAATCGTCGTCCGGACGCAAAAGGCGTTTGAGTGCCTCAGAATACGCAAGATCCCGACATAGAACATCGCGCAAATCCGCTTCGCTGATGTCAATAGGCCATGCTTCTCCGGGTCCAGCTGGCGTGCCGGCAGAATACGGATGATGACCTGAAGAACCCCCAGGTCGGTGTCAAGATCGCCCCCGAGGCTTTTGATCTCGCCGTACGTATAAACTCAGAGGCACATGATGGTGCAGGTTGAGAACGAATCGTAAAAATAGTACAATTCGCTGGGCACGAATCGACGGATGTTGCGCAAATCGCCAGAGTCCGAACAATCGGGTTCTTCCTCCTCTTCGATGTCTTCCTCGATGATGATGACCACATGTTCTTGAGCGAAGCGCACATTCATGGGCGACGTGTAGTTCGTCGCGCGCAGACAAACTACGGGTGAGGGTTAGACAGACTTCAACAAGACGACAAATTTACACTTTACGCACTGAAGCGGAGAATATGACGCATCAAAACGAGATACAAGTCATTATCGCCTCCAAACGCAGTCCTTACAGCGCTGGATAAAGCGGGATCCTCCTGCAGGACCGTGCACAATTCGCCCTGAGACATTGCCTTGAAGCTGTAGGTGTGTGCAAATCCCTTCCGGCGCATGAGGTCAAAGATTAGCTGCAATATACGGGCCTGACTGTCATAGCTGTCGTCCGCAAAATTTCCTGCCTCGTATCGTGTGGTAAGACAGATGACCGCATGTCTAAACGGCGCTATGGGATCTGCAGGTTGTTCGAGCTCTTCCACAATAAACGGTCGAACGAGAGTCCGAAGACTGGTAACAGAAGTCCCAGATTCTGGACGCGTGTGCTCTAATCGCGGACTTGAGCAGGTTAATTCGGGAAGCTCAGGTTCAGATGCCAGGGTGACAGAATGAACGCGCGGGTATTCGTGCGGAGGCACTGTGGACGCGGAAGAGGCAGCTTCACAGCTAGGGATGATATCCGTGGTCAGCGTGAACATGCGCGTCGCAGTTGTGGTCAAGGTTCAACACCATCGGGGAAAACAGGATTTTATTTGAATGACATTGCACGTGGCCGAAATGCATTATAATGTCTTGCAATGAGCACAATGCATTACAATGACCCCACGGCCTTATAATGACATGGAGGTCATTCTGATTTCGGCGCAAGATTGCCCCAACATCGAGCCCAGATTGCAATGACATTCAAATGACCTTACAGTGACGATTAAACAATGTTGAAATGACATTCTAACTACATGCAATCCAGAGCCGGCTACACCGCAGCCGCCAGCTGGTTCAATTACTGAATATTGGATAGGCCACCGCGCCACTGGCCACGCACAGAACGCGTCAGCAGCAACAAATCCGTGCATCGGGCGAACGTCGGCAACAACGACCACCGCCAAACGACGACGGAACGAATCCAAATGTGACGGCACTCACAACCAGGAGAAGGCGGGGAGGCGGCGGTGTTGCAATGTTGCTCGTCGTGCAGAGAAAAGGCTAGAACAGGCGTAGTCAGCTTGTGCTCAGCGATGTCAGGGAGGAAACGCGTACCACGGCCCAGAAAGATCGTACGCGAGCTGCGTCCGCGGGACAGCTAGTTGGTAGTCGGCGTGGTGGTTGATAGTCCAAGCTGGACGGCGACAACTCACAGAGACCTGGGGGGACGAGGGGGGAAAAGAGAGAGGACAAGGAGCATTCGGTTGATTCCGACTTCGCGTCGACTTTTTTTAACTGTGCGACGCGTCATGGCCACGGCTTCGGCCGCAGGCTCAGTCACGGTGGAGCAGCGGTGGAGCGTAGAATTTCAGCTCCAAGTCCGTTCGGTTTAGGTACCTGCTGGCTGCTCTGTGAAGCCCGCCTCCGCGAATACCAGTGAATTTGAGCAATAGACTCCCCATTCTCACACCAGAGGAGCAAGTCGGACCGGCAACGGCCGTCTTGTAGGTCAGGATTTGGCAACCTGTACACAACGCAGAGAATGTTGTGCACCTACTATACTGAGGAGGAAACATTGAGGCTGCTTTGGAGGCGAGAACGAACATTCAGGTACCATTGCGAAGAAGGCGCACTGCTGCGGGGAATTCTAATAGGACTGCAACAGCTGCAGAATATTGCGGGGTATCTGGATGGCACTGTAACGGCTGCAGAATGTTGCGAGGCATTATAATGTCCTAAATCCATTTGAATCGCCGCAATGCATTGCAATGAAATCCGGTTTTCCCCGATGACGGCGTTGGCCGATCACGACTCGTGTCTTGACGTACGACACTCTAGTACACACTCAGGCTCGGGATTGCGCTTTCTGCGAGTCGCGTCACGGATCCCGCGTTGCTTACTGGCCAGTTTCCTCACTCGCGTCGACCCCGCGCCGTCGGTGTCTACTGCTTTGCCGTAGCGCCCATTCTGCACTTCAGCGTGATCCCCGCTCACATGGGCCGCGCGCCCAGCATCGAAGAGCACCGTCGTCCTTGTCGCACCGGACCCGCATCGCCCGGCTATGAGTACTATTTGGATCATTTATTAAAACACAACACACACAATGTTTTTCGTCACACACTGCAACCTCGAATAAAGCTGATTATCCAACTCACATAGGGCCCATTAAGGTTTGATGGCAAAAAAATCGGCCGGAATCGGAACTTTCGATAATTTCTGTGTGTGTTGTGTTCGGCCGGTTTGTGTTGCGACGCGAAACGGAGGAGCTCGGCCGCTTCCGAAGCTCCGGATGCTCTTTCCAACTCCGCTCGCACTTCGTCTCCTGCTCTGCACAGTGGCAGAGCGACGCAGACGGCTTGTGCATGCGTTGACGAGGTTGAAGAACCTGTCTTTGCTGCATTACGCGCTCTTCTATGCATAAGACCCTACCCCAAATCTGTTCAAGCTCTGGTTTCCGTGGCCCCAGGGATTTCACATCGTCTGCCCGCTGAGCTCCTTGGATTAATTCGTGGCCAGCACTTCGTTCGGCCGTGAACTTGTCATCGCATGCCTTAACCATAGAGCGGGCTGCTTCATTTTCAGCCATCTGTTCAACGGCCGCAGAGCAGCTTGGCATGTTGTAAGGCCAAGCGGCCATGAGTGAATAGTGAGAACCAATAAAGTCATTACTCACCGATGGCTTTGGGCCTTGAGACAATATTGAGAGCTGCTTGAGCTTGTTTCTCACTCAGGAATGAATGGGAATTGGCTCTGTTAAGCAGACTGAGGAGCCTAGAGACCTAAAGTACAGATATTTATACTAAAATTACAGGCAGAGTCATGTTTTCAGCTCTGACTCGAGCTCCTCAGCTATCCCGGTCATTCTGTGACTCGGGACAGCTTATGCCGGGCGGACTCGTCATATCCCGCACTCTAGAGAGGCGGGATATTCGGTACCGACGGCAGGATAACGACTGCGGCGGCGCGCTGACCCGCGGCCGGGGTATACGCGCCGCGCCGGCATCCGCGACTATTCGGTCCCGAGCTATCCGCAGCTCGAGGGACGCGCGTCTCGACCCGAAGGGCAGACGCGCGTAGTCGGCCGGCTTGCGATCCAGAACCAGGAGTTCCAGCTCCTTCGTGGCGAGGCCGCATCATTGGGCCGAGCCGCAAGATATCTTTACCACTGGCTCTTTGGCTCAGTGGTTAAAGTGCTCGATGTAACCATCTGGTATCCATGTTCAATCCTGAGCAGTGGTTGGTTTTTATTACAAATCCGGGCGAGTCTGGTCACAATCTCAAATGCCGCGCACGTCTAGCTAGCTCTCAGTTTGTTAAGAACTAAGTGGACGTCAGCTAGCGGCAAGGTGAGAGTGGCCGTTACACATGTGAGCTAGGGAGATGTTTGTCAAAGTATTCGGTGCTGCTCAAGTGCTGCGATAACGAGGTGCTCCCCGTGCCCTTGCGTCAGATTCAAGGACTGGTTCGTTGCTGGTGGTCAGTGGTAGTCAAAATACATGACGACACTGGCACCGGCATCGCTGCCGTTGCCGTCAATCGTCCGCAGTCTGTCGGGTGAGAGCTTGAGCGCAACGGGCTGGCTGGCAGCTGTACATCGGAGCTCCAACGCTGCTTTGTTGGAAGAGGGCGGTCGCGATGCGGGCATGTGAGCAGAGCGGTGGGCGAAGCAGGGACAAGCGGGACAGCGTCACCGAGGAGATTGCCAAGGAAGTCGAGCGTCGAGTTTGGTCTCAGCGGCAAGTCATCCAGTAGTAGCCCTGCCTCATCAATGCGCTGCAGCCGGCCGAGCGCGCTGATCGGGCAGAAATTGACACGCCGGAAAAATCGCGTCCCTTTCAAGATAAAGGCGACATAGCAAGACACAATACAAACTCGAATACAGTACTACCACACATCCCGACAACAACGAAGACCGCAAATCAACAAGAACAGCATCCCGAAATGGAACACGCGACGCACACCGGCAAGACCCGACATCTCTCCAGCATGGACAACTTGGCGACAACGGCTCGGCGACCACAATCCCTTCTATTGGACCTCAAGCACGACTCCCGGATTTGCCTTTCGAGACTCCCAGAGTATGCGCGAAGGACGAACGATCCGTCTCTAAGAGCAGGCGAGCATGTTCCGCGTTCGCCTCCCGAAAGTGTCCCAGCACACGACCGCGTGCTACTCCGGCAAAGACACCACGACCACGAAGGTGCGCAGTCGCCCTGGCTGCGAAGGAATATTCTCGACGCCGCTGTCTCCGGTTCCAAGGGATCACCAGCAACCGAGAACGATCCTGACTCATTCACCCAAAATCGTTATCGGCACCTGCGCATTCGCAAACACGTCACCCGCTGCGACCTCGGACCATATCCAGACCAGGGTCTAGGGCATCCTTCCTCTCTACTGTCCCTGAGCATGTGCACCCTGAGAAACCGGGGAAATGCGGAACACGAAACCCATACTAGGGGAATCCCGTCATCGTGATCGCAGCGCACTTTCCCACGGTCTATGGCGTCATCCAAACGGCAGGGCAGGCCGCAGCACACTTGTGGACGATCGGTAGTCTTTCCTCGGAGCAAATTCTGAATCACACGCTCACGGGATCGGCCTCTCATTGGCTCCCGAGAATGGATTGCGCAACCCGCAGGCGCGCGCAGTCCGCATGTGACAATCGGGAACTCTTCCTATCGCATGGGCATTATCGGTACAGCTCGGGACATGGTCTTGATTGGCTTGGCATTCTCCTGTATAAAACGCGATAGGTAGTTAGGTAGTTTTCCCTTAGCACAGCGGCTCACGAGCATCCGGCTCACCAGTAGTTCAGTATCGCGCACTCCGGCGCCCAGTTCTCGTACTCGCACCCGTCCTCCGTTCTAGTCCGTACGCAATCGAAGTCTCAGTCACCCTCTGCCATCTCCGTTGGCCTCAAGTCTCGTTTTCCCCCTTCCCTCGGTGCGTAGTCGCGACTTCCGTGATTGCACACCATCCTCCCTCCTCTCCTACTACGACTTCTCCATCCGAGCCGTGCTACTTCTGTTCGTCGCGTTCGCACGCAGTCATAGACTTCGCCAGTGCAGCGACGAAGAAAAGACGCACTCCCGTCTCACAATCCTCCTCTCCCGTGCACCCTCTTCTCGTAGACGACTCCACACGAGTAGTCTCGAGCTCTCCGAATACGAATTCGGGTTCCCCCTCGTCTTTGCGATCCTCACTCGGGTTTTGATCATACACACTCGAGACCATATCCCCGTTTCACCCCTACCTCTATATCTATTCTCTCGTGTGTTGGGTATACTCCACCCACCCACCCTTTTGATCTGCGGCTCCTCCCTACTCCTGGATTCATTGTCTTAGTCTTCCCTGGCTGTTCAAAGTGGTGACCACCGCAGGGAGTCTTTGAACTAGTCTTACAAACGGTTCAGGCTCCCTGTTTATCCCTTTCACACACCCCCACCACTTACTTGCGTCGAGATTGCGACGGCTTCACCTGGTCCTGCCGCACGAACTCGTTCTCGTGTTCGCCAAGCAACCATTCCTGTTGCCTCAACATCATCACTCACGCAAGCGAACCCCCATACATCTACATCGGTTTCCTTACCATTTTCCCCCCTTTCTTCCCTCTCTTCTCTCACCCTCTCGGAACGAGACCCTGAGTCGGAACCCGAGTTTCATTCCTCACGTTCGCGAGAAGATTCAGATCAAGACGTCGCACCCCGTCGTTCTCGATTTGCTTCACTTGCACCACGCACTCCATCACCTGTCAATCGCATACCTCTCGCAGAAGAACATCCGTACTTCCAAGAGATGGACGATGACGGAAACCCCCCCAACCCGCCAGGCAATCCAGAAATGGAAGCGGCCTTCGGCAACCTACTGTTCCGTTCGTTCATGCAGCGTGCAGTACAGAACCTTCCCGCTGTGCCCCCAGGCCAGCAAGCTCCAGCCGCTCAACAAGCACGCGTTCCCCTCCCGTACCCAGACGAGAAGGGCGCGCCGCGATTTGACGGTGACCCATACAAAATCGGGACCTTCCTCGAGACGTTCGAAAATCGGGCGCGACTAGCCGCGATTGGAGCCGACCGATGGAAGAAGGTTGTGGTTGATTATGTCAACCGTGACACGCGCAATCAGTGGATGCAACTCGAAGAGTTCGGTGATAACTCTACCTGGGAAGAGTTTAAGGCTCAAGTGTTGCGCGCGTATCCCGAGAACGGTACCATCAAGGAGTATACGTTCGAGGAGCTGAAGGAGAAGATAGATACCTGGAAGGGACGCTCGCTGCGCTCCCCGAGGATGTCAATCGGTATACCCGAGAGTTCAACGCTTGTCAAAAGTCGTTGCAGCGTCAGGGCATCGTGCACCAAAAGCAAGAGCTCTACCTGTCGGCCTTTACAGCAGAAGAACGCGGGCGTATCGAGAGACGCCTTGAGTGGAAGTTTCCCGACCAGCACTATCACGAACTCGAGATTGATGACATTGCGGACGCGGTTCGCTTCCTGGCAAAAAACTCGATCGCTGAGATGCCGGGCGCGATTAAACTCGCGTACTCGCCGATTGCAATTGATTCGCGCGAGGTCTCAGTGTCGGTGCAGCCCCCGGCAGCCGTCAAACGCGAAGGTCCCGATGATCGCCTGATCGCGAGTGTCGCACAGCTCATCGAGGAAAAGTTGGAAGCGCGACTTGGCCCGGCTCGACCAGTGCATAATCACACGCACGCAACAGGCCCTAGCGGGTATGCCGCGGGAAGATTTGGTCCTCCCCGAACGGGTGATACCACCTCCCGGATTGGACACGACCGTTGTCTATTCTGTGACAAATCGGGACACATGATGCGTCAATGCCCCATGCGTCAGGAATACCTGAATGCGGGAAAGATAACGGAAGATCCCTTGGGAAGGATGGTATTCCCAGGCGGACTGATGATTCCGGGTCCTCGCGAGAAGCCCATTCGCAAGCGTATTGACGAGTACTGGGAGGCTCAGGCACGGTCGCACTACTACGATTCCGTGATGCTGTTGGACGGCGACGTTGACCCAGTCGATTACGAAGACGACCAGTTGCTCCCCGAGGAACGCGAGTACCAGGCGTTTCTTATGATGCGCGAACAAGTGCACAACTACGAGACCACTGGGCGCTTTCGACCGAGCAATAAGAAGTTCGATGGTGTAGAACTTCCGGCGCGACGCTGGGGGCCAGCCTCGCAGCAGAAGAACACGGAACGGGTACCCGGAATCCTCCCCGTCCCGGCAGCTGCTCGCGCCAGCACTCCCGTCAGTCAACAAGCTCCACCTCAACGCGCACCAGAGAGGCCGGCCGATCTGCAGGTCCCAATTCCACTCGACGAGGTAGCTCGCAAACACGCCGACCTGACCAAGAAAGCCGCAGACAAGATGGAAGAAGCCGGCGTGACATTTCGTAACAAGGCTCCCGCAACCGACGATTCGATGGCCGAACAACTGTTCACGCGCGTACTCGAGCTTCCAATCACTACAACAATTCGGGAACTGCTCGCAACTTCAGGAGACATCCGCCGCTTGGCACAGAAGTACACTACGACGAGGCGAACTCCTGTGAGCGAAGTACATATCATCGACCAGGACGACGGCGACGAGGGCGACGTCAATGACGTGTTTCAAGTTGTTGCGTGGGAACAATCGCTGCAGCGGACGCCTTCGGGAGACTTCGCGGCGCACGAGTCGTTACCGTTGATGGTCATCACCGCCGACATCGAAGGAGTCCCCATCGAGACAATCATCGACACAGGGTCGACTATCTGCTGCATGAGTGATCGCGTATGGAGGAAGATTGGCTCACCCGTGTACTCGGAAAAGTCAACCAACATGCGCGACGCGAATGGCAACGTAGCCGGCACCTTGGGCGCGATTGTCGACCAAGAAGTCATCATCGGAGGACTCAAGTTCTTCATCACCATACACGTCGTCCCGAACGCGCCATTCAGTCTCATTCTCGGAACACCCTTCTGCGCAATCGCCTCGATCGAAATCTCGTACCGCCCTTCGTCCGAAATGGTGCTCAAAATCACCGACCCGAATACGGACAAGACCGTGCTTATTCCCGGATCCGCCAAGCCGCGCCGCGCTGTCGCGTTCGCGCGCACTGTAGACTCGCCTAAGGATTTTTGATGCGGAGAGAACGCGCCTCTCCATTCCGCAATATACAACCCCTGTTCTTCTATGATCGTCTTGTGGGCGTTTCGCAAGATGTTCGCGAAAGGATCAAGGACCCTGTCATCCTTGCGATGTTTGGGTTCACGCTGCTAATGTCACTTCCCAAAGAGTTAGTTCCCGCTTGGGTTCGCGCTCTTGTTCTCGGGATTGCGGCAGGACACGCGGGTACCTTGATTCTTCAGCAGCCGGAGACAGCTGCGAGGATAGAAGAAGTTGTGGAGGACAAAAACCCTCGGCGACGTCGACGGTCGCGCAGAGGTCGCAAGAGAGGTAAAGCAAATGTACTAACCACCCCGACCAATGATGACCCCTCTGAGGGAGGGGATGGTGTACAAGAAGCTTATCCCGACGAGCGACTTCTCGAGAACCGACTCCGGTATCTCTACGGCTTTGGATTCACGGAACAAAACGGCAACGGAAACGGGACGGCCCAAACAATGCTCATAGAGGATCTGCCTAACCCGGAAACGGAAGGCAAATCGGACGATCAGCCTCAAGATCAGCAACACGCAATTACGATAACATCCACGACCATTCCGATTGAGGTCTACACGCTCGATTCGGACAATCGGTTTGCGCAGCCAAGACCATACATCTTTCTCCTCAATGAAGATGGCACCCGAGTCGTCCCGCGAACGGAAGAAGACACGTGGGAACACGACGAAGACTTCGCTATGACGGTAACACTGACGATCGGCGACGACGCGCACTTCGCAATGCCTCCACGACCAGTCAAAACGGTACCGCCGCTACGATTGTCACGTGACGCGCGCAGCTTTCGGCACCCGCAAGCCATTCCCATGGGCATCAGCGAACTCGAGTTTCCGTCACGCAAACCGGCTGGCATTGACACTGGCATCTTCGCGACTGTCTTTAACGTGATGGAACGGAGACAGCCGAAGGGCGAAGACAAACAGCGACCCGGGAACGCGGCAGGACTCGGACGGAGGCCCTACAAGTCCGCGTTACTCAAGGTACACCCGCAGAACGCTCCGATGCCAGAGGAATACCGGATAGTACGACGACGACCGTCTGATCCGCTGATGACCTTGCCAGTAATCGGCGCCAAACCCGCGGATTTCGTGCCCACGGCATATATGACGACGGAACGAATGGCCGGCTTCAAGATTGAGGACTCTGCGCATTTGTGGGACGAGGAAAAGAAGCTGTTCAAAGCTATCGTCGCTGCCAATGAAACCGCGTTTGCATGGACGGAGGCGGAACGAGGTCGCTTTCGATCAGACTACTTCCCGCCTGTCAAACTCGCCGTGCTTCCGCATGTGCCATGGACCAAACGTCATGTGCCGATACCACCCTCTATTCGCGACAGTCTCATCGAGCTGTTAAAGGAGAAGATCAAAGCCGGCGTATATGAAGAGTGCAACTCCTCGTATCGCAACAGTTGGTTCTGCGTCGTGAAGAAAGATGGCAAGAGTCTTCGCATAGTGCATGATTTGCAGCCGCTTAACGAGCATACCATTCGGGATGCGGGTCTCATTCCCCAGCCTGATGAGTTCTCGGAAGAGTGCGCGGGATTTACGCTATTGTCGGTACTCGACCTATTCTCATCTTACGACCAGCAACTGATTGATGAGGCTTACCGTGACCTGACGGCGTTTCAAACACCTGTCGGGGTACTACGGAATGTTGGATTGCCAATGGGGTACACGAACTCAGTTCCCATTCAGCAAGCAAACGTAACCTTCATCCTGCTCGACGAGATTCCGCGATTCGCGAACTGCTTTATCGACGACGTTGTCGGGAAAGGCTCGCGGTCGTACTACAAAAACGACGACGGGACGTACCAGACGCATCCGGACAATCCGGGAATACGGCGTTACGTATGGGAACACGCGATGACGCTAAACCGGATCCTTCATCGTTTGAAGAAGGCGGGTGCTTCCGTTTCGGGAAAGAAGGCAATCATTGCACAGCCTGAGGCAGTCATTGTGGGGTATCGTTGCAACTTCGAAGGGAGACATCCTGAGAAGGGAAACGTCAAGAAGATACTCGACTGGCCGACGCCGCAGAATGTGACACATGTGCGCGCTTTTCTTGGGACGTGTGGCGTATCGAAACTCTGGATCAAAGACTTCGCGCGTGAGGCTCGGCCGCTGTACCAGCTCACCAAGAAGGACGCAGAGTTCGAGTGGACTCCCGAGTGCGAGGCAGCGATGCAGCGGCTCAAGAAGTTGGCACGGAAGCCCCAGGACTCAAGCCGATTGACTACGCGTCATACAACGATGTCATACTCGCAGTCGACTCGTCCGTCATTGGTGTTGGCTACATTCTGCTACAACTAGGCGACGACAAGAAGCGGTACCCATCGCGGTATGGATCCATCACGTGGAACGATCGCGAAAGTCGCTATTCGCAGGCGAAACTCGAACTACATGGGCTGTTTCGATCATTAAGGGCTGTGCGCGCATACATTTATGGCGTACACTCCTTGGTGGTAGAAGTCGACGCGAAGTACATCAAGGGAATGCTCAACAACCCGGACATGCAGCCCAACGCGACTATCAACCGTTGGATTGCGGGCGTTTTGTTGTTCAACCCGAGAATAGTGCATGTTCCTGCGACGAAACACACGGGAGCGGACGGACTTTCACGAAGACCGGCAGCACCTGAAGACGAGGACGAGCCCGACGATGCAGACGAGTGGTTGGACAAGGCTTTGGGATTTGCGATAGAACTCGAAAACGCGCGAAGACCCGTCTTCGATCACGTGTTTGAGAGCACTCCGCGACTCGCAAAGGCGTTGGGAATTCAGCTCAACGTGCCCCAGCGGCCACGTCATCAACAGGAAGTCTTCATTTTCGACGTATACGCGACGCTGCGTAGTGGTGCGAGGACGCAACCATCCAAAGTACCCCGCGGAGAGGAGTCAGACTCCGACAAAAACGCGCGAAAACGACGAAAATGAAGATTCTGGCGACGAATCCGTCTCAGGCGAGGAGGATGAACAAGAGCAGCAAGAAGGACGTCCCGCAAGTCCCGAACGCGAAAAGGAGCAATCGCAAGAGCCAATGCAAGAGGCGAACGCGGAAACTCGAATTCGGGAAATAGCAACAGAACCCGAAGGAGAAGTCAAGATTCCTAGAGGCGCAAAAGGACGACGACGCGACAAAGAGCTACCGACCATCTTCAAGTTCCTACAGTCGGGCGACCGCGACCCGAATATGCCGCGCGACAAGTTTCACGCGTTGGTACGCAAGGCATCTCAGTATTTCGTACTTGGCGACGTACTCTACCGGCGAAGCGAAGACGGAAGGCACAAGGCAGTGGTATTCGACAACGACAAGCGACTAGAGAAGATGAAGCTCGCGCACGACGAACTTGGGCACAAGGGATACTTTCCGGTTCGCGCACACGTGCGAGAACGGTATTTCTGGCACGATATGGACACGGACATTCGCTGGTATCTACGCACTTGTCATCAGTGCCAGATTCGCCAATTGGGGCACCAGCGGATTCCGCAAACGGTGCCATTCGTACCCGGCCTATTCTTCAAGTGTCACATTGACGTGATGCTCATGTCGGTAATGTCCGAAGGCAAGAAGGCGTTGGTGCAGGGCAGATGCGCGACAGCCAGCTTCCCGGAATGGAGAGCTCTCGCGAAAGTGACTGGCGTCACTCTCGGGCGATTCATTTTCGAAGAGATACTTTGCCGCTGGGGAGTTCTCGCAGAAATCGCTACCGATAACGGCGCGGACGTCGTAAAGGCAGTCGATTATCTCAGTGAGAAACACGGGATCCGTCATATTCGCATATCGGCGTACAATTCGCGAGCAAATGGCATAGTCGAGCGCAAGCACTTTGATGTGCGCGAATCACTCATGAAGGCGTGTGGTACCGAACCACAGAAGTGGGCCTCTAAGGCACACTCAGTCTTCTGGGCGGAACGCGTGACGGTAAAGAAGCACCTCGGAATGTCACCGTATCGAATGGTACATGGATGCGAGCCCGTGCTCCCTCTCGATTTCGAACAGGCGACCTGGCTTGTCCCGCCAATGCAACCCCGATGACAACGGAGGAGCTTATTGCAACACGGGCGCGTCAGCTGGAGAAACGAGACGAGGACATTGCTGCGATGAGGGAACGAGTGCGGCAGTTCCGCGCAAAAGTGGCTGAGCGTATGCTCAAGAGCTATCACGGACTCAAAGCACCGGGCAACATTGCGCCAGGCACGCTCGTACTGGTCAAGAACTCGAGAATCGAACTAGAGCACAATCGGAAACCAAAACCGAGATGGCTAGGGCCGTTTATTGTGCTCAGGAGACATTCGGGAGGATCATACATTTGTGCGGAACTCGACTCTGCAGTAATTGTGGATCGAATTGCGGCAGCACGTGTACGCCTCTATCACGCTCGTGCAAATGTGCGTTACAACGTCAAGCAAATCGTGGAGAATACGCCGCAATACGTTTGGGAGCGGGCGAACGCGCCGCAACCAGTCGACGACGAAGAAGATGAAACCGAGCTCGACGCCGACCCCGGGACCAACGACAATTAACGAAGTTCATTCATGCCAACACTCTCGGCTCGGCAAAAATATTTATTTTCGACTTTTGTTACACTCAGTAAGTAGTTCCGGAGCCTTTTTGCACTCATTTTTTCGTTTCAGACTTCAAGTTCACTCTGTACAACAAAGACGAGACAAGTTCGATGTGATTGCGGGCGACTTTGGTCGCAAACGAGTACAAAAGGGGCGCGGAGGCCAATTCGGCGAGAACGACATACGGGACGCCACATGCGAAACGCGAGAAGCTACCTACGGGACACTCAAGAAGCCTTGCTCATCGGACGCGAGGGCACCTTCGGGGTCGCCAAGGGGGCGAGCTCGTCGACGAGCTCTCCTTCGGCATCAGCCTCAGTGCCGGCGGCGATGGCGCGCTCCCGCGCGAGCCGCGTGGATTTCCTTCATTTCCTGCGCGAACCCGGGCAGGGTGGCACGGATCTCCGACAAGTCGAGTTCGAGGGCCTTGAGGCGCGTCGAGTGTTCCGTGAGGAACGCGAAGGGCATCATGAGAGCGTTGACGAGCTCCTCGTCGCGCTTGAAGAAGTGCTTGAGCAGCAACTCGAAGTCGAGGTAGCCTGTGTTGCGAGCGATGTTCTCCTGAGACGAGGGCGACACCCTGTACGGCACGAACTTCTCGTCGCGCAGGAATGGCGGCGCGAGGATGTCGGGCTTGAAGTCCGAGTCCGTCTTCGTGCGCTTGCGGGGAGAAAGCGTGGACGAACCCGCGATCGGCGACGAGTCGCGCTTTCGCTTCTGCAACAAGTGATCAGTGGAATATCGAGGCGCGGGAAAGACGAAGGACGAACCGAGGCGCTCTCGACGTACTCGTCACCGTCCTCGGGCTCCGGCGTGGGCGTGTGCTCGGCCTCCTCGTCGCAGAGCGTGAAGCAGACGCGCTTCGAACCGTGGCTACGCCAGCAGGCGTAGCAGGCCTTCGTGTCCGCCCACTGGAGGCAGTTGCGCCACTGGAAGTTGGGCGCGACTTGAGAGCGACTTTCCCTAAGCCGCGGCACCACTCGCAGAGGAAGGCGGACATGATGGTCGTCGACGTGTGCGGGTAGAACGAGAGCATGAGGAGCTTCTTCTCCTCGGGGAACTGGCGCAGCGGGGAAGGCATCTCGTCGAGCTCGACGCCGAGGCTACCGTACAGCGAGCGGATCGTAAGCAGCGCGTTGCGGTGCGCAGAGCCGAAATCGAAAGTGTACGCCCGAGATCGAGGAGGCGAGTCGCTTGCCGCTTCCAGTGATTGTAGGCGCGAGCGGGACGAGGGCCCTGGTCGTTGTGGCAAGCGCCGGCCGCGAACTTGTATGCCAGAAAGAGGCGCGCAAGGAAGATAAAGGCGGGGCGGTGCTCCTCGTCGAGCTCCTCGTAGCACTCGGAGGGGATGACGCAGTACGCGGCCAACATGAAGCAACACACGGGTTCCGAGTCGTCGTCGTAGCCAGCGATCTGCGAGACCGTCAGCATAAACGCGCGCTTCCAATATCGTACCACGTACCGGGAAGTGGGAGAGAATCTCATGCTCGTTCTTGCCGGTGCGAATGGCCGTGAGGAATAGCACGAACTTGTTGGCGTCAAGGAGAGCGTCACGGCGCGGCTGGTCGCCGTGGCAGCAGACGAAGGACGAAGGAAGCGAAGAGTCCAACACGGGCGGGTCGTCAGGAGCGTTCCAGTATTCAGCGAGGGCCGCGAGATCCACGGGCACGGGCTCCTCCACGGGCGGAGGCGGTGGCTCCACAGCGCGCGCGCGACGACCACCAGCCTTGGCCTTGGCCTTGCCCTTGCTGTTCTTCGGGGTCCCGTCTTACGAGAGCGGCGGCTGGACATGAGGGAAAACGCAATGAGAGCAATGCGGGACAGGAACCAACTTATATCCTCAGACAGGGGGTATTCAGTTCTAGCCCTTCACAAACGACTTGGACGAATTCGGGACGGTCAGTACGGTTTGCCGTGCAACGGCAGCCTCAGAACAAGCAGCCTGCGGTCCCGAATGTTCCACGCAACGAGTACCATTCACCCGAGTCAACTTCAGCAAACTCAACTCGCGACAAACACGTGGCGGTGCAAGAAATCAATGCTATTCCGCGGGAACACTTCCAAGAACATGTCAACTGTCAAACAACTCGACCCTGAGGCGCCGGCGCCGCGTTACTCCGGACGGCCAAACATCGGGACACTGGACCGCCACGCACTCGGATCAGCAATCAAGTCGCGAATACGAAGACGGAACGCACTCAAAAGTCAAGGCCTCGAAAGCGTCAGCATGTTCACCAGTGGCGTACAGGCCGCCGTTAATGTTCTGACGCGAAAGAACGTCGTGGACGATCTCGGCACGGATGTCTTCAGGGATGAAGCCGTCAGTACGGGAGAAGGTCGCGAAGCGGAACGGGTTCCGTTCATCAAGCGCCCCATATTCCCAAAGGCTAGCGGTAGCTGTCGGGATTTCGGTGGTGAACGGCTTGATAACGTTGAACATGGCCATGAGACCCGCATACGAGGAAGGACGAACGGAGCGGAAGTCGCGAGCGACGTTCGCGTGGATGCGCTCGAGTACCTGATACTGCGTTCCAACGAACTTGGCGTATTCGCGATAGATGCGCGCGAGTCCGGCGTAATGGGCAAGAATCAGAAGCGTGTTCTGCGCGGGCGTTCAGCCTCTTCAAACGCTATTCCGAATGCGGCGACTCACAGAGATTGCGGGCCAGTGCGAGATGAAGAACCCGACTTCATCGGCGTGCGCTTGGTCAGGAGCGCTCACAAGGCGCCCGAGCTGCGTACCGATATCCTGAGCAACGGTGGCATAGAAGTCAAACGCAAGGACAGTAAACTGTCCCGGGTAGACCTTTGCGGGTTCCGGCATCTCGGGAGTCGGGGCGTTTGGATCGAAGTACGTCGAGAGACCAGCCAAGGCAGGGTTCCATCCAAGGGCCATTGAGTCTTGAGATGCGAGCGTCTGGATAACTTTGGCGGCCGTTTTGGTGATGCTATCAAGGGCGCGATAATTCTCGGACACCGCGCGCGAGATGGCCGCGAGCTGAGCATGTTGCGTGGCAATAGCCTCGTCGATTTCGCGATGACGCTCAACAGCGCGACGGGCGACGTGGGCGAACGACAGGAACGTCGGGAAGACGTAGACCTGAGAGAGGGAGGTATTGACGAAAGACTGCATGATGAATGCGGGTTGGAGGACACGACTTAGCATTCCGAGGACCTTTTATGGCGACGCGATTTTGCGGGTCCCTGATGCTTCGCAATTTGATGCACAGGGACGTGCACATTCAAAGTACCCCGCGGATGATCGGGCAGAAATTGACACGCCGGAAAAATCGCGTCCCTTTCAAGATAAAGGCGACATAGCAAGACACAATACAAACTCGAATACAGTACTACCACACATCCCGACAACAACGAAGACCGCAAATCAACAAGAACAGCATCCCGAAATGGAACACGCGACGCACACCGGCAAGACCCGACATCTCTCCAGCATGGACAACTTGGCGACAACGGCTCGGCGACCACAATCCCTTCTATTGGACCTCAAGCACGACTCCCGGATTTGCCTTTCGAGACTCCCAGAGTATGCGCGAAGGACGAACGATCCGTCTCTAAGAGCAGGCGAGCATGTTCCGCGTTCGCCTCCCGAAAGTGTCCCAGCACACGACCGCGTGCTACTCCGGCAAAGACACCACGACCACGAAGGTGCGCAGTCGCCCTGGCTGCGAAGGAATATTCTCGACGCCGCTGTCTCCGGTTCCAAGGGATCACCAGCAACCGAGAACGATCCTGACTCATTCACCCAAAATCGTTATCGGCACCTGCGCATTCGCAAACACGTCACCCGCTGCGACCTCGGACCATATCCAGACCAGGGTCTAGGGCATCCTTCCTCTCTACTGTCCCTGAGCATGTGCACCCTGAGAAACCGGGGAAATGCGGAACACGAAACCCATACTAGGGGAATCCCGTCATCGTGATCGCAGCGCACTTTCCCACGGTCTATGGCGTCATCCAAACGGCAGGGCAGGCCGCAGCACACTTGTGGACGATCGGTAGTCTTTCCTCGGAGCAAATTCTGAATCACACGCTCACGGGATCGGCCTCTCATTGGCTCCCGAGAATGGATTGCGCAACCCGCAGGCGCGCGCAGTCCGCATGTGACAATCGGGAACTCTTCCTATCGCATGGGCATTATCGGTACAGCTCGGGACATGGTCTTGATTGGCTTGGCATTCTCCTGTATAAAACGCGATAGGTAGTTAGGTAGTTTTCCCTTAGCACAGCGGCTCACGAGCATCCGGCTCACCAGTAGTTCAGTATCGCGCACTCCGGCGCCCAGTTCTCGTACTCGCACCCGTCCTCCGTTCTAGTCCGTACGCAATCGAAGTCTCAGTCACCCTCTGCCATCTCCGTTGGCCTCAAGTCTCGTTTTCCCCCTTCCCTCGGTGCGTAGTCGCGACTTCCGTGATTGCACACCATCCTCCCTCCTCTCCTACTACGACTTCTCCATCCGAGCCGTGCTACTTCTGTTCGTCGCGTTCGCACGCAGTCATAGACTTCGCCAGTGCAGCGACGAAGAAAAGACGCACTCCCGTCTCACAATCCTCCTCTCCCGTGCACCCTCTTCTCGTAGACGACTCCACACGAGTAGTCTCGAGCTCTCCGAATACGAATTCGGGTTCCCCCTCGTCTTTGCGATCCTCACTCGGGTTTTGATCATACACACTCGAGACCATATCCCCGTTTCACCCCTACCTCTATATCTATTCTCTCGTGTGTTGGGTATACTCCACCCACCCACCCTTTTGATCTGCGGCTCCTCCCTACTCCTGGATTCATTGTCTTAGTCTTCCCTGGCTGTTCAGCGCTCATCGTCGGGCGACTGTGGGAGTTGCTGGCGCTATTGGCCGCGGCAGCCTGGGCGGATGACGGCGACAGATACTGAGATAGGGGACAAAGAGCTGTTCTTGGACTCGATCTCGTCTTTGAAGAGTTCCAGAGTCGTTGGGATTGTCTATGTCAGCCTGGTGCTACATCGTAACGTGCTGGGCGTGCACCAGGGGTCGATGCACCACTGCAAATTCTCACTCAAGCCCATTTCAAGCCAGAAGTTAGACAGGGTAGTTTTTCTGTGGTGAGAGAATGTCTTGAGAAACGGCACACGAACGAGCGACAATCCTGTTGCCGACTACAAATCTGGGGGAGCTTCGGGTTCACAGCGCATCTCAGCGCATCCTAGCGCATCTATGCCAAAGATTCAGGGTTTCTTGCACAGAAAATCACTTAATGCAGCAAGACATGTTCGACAACCTCGTCCAACGCATGCACAAGCCGTCTGCGTCGCTCTGCCACTGTGCAGAGCAGGAGACGAAGTGCGAGCGGAGTTGGAAAGAGCATCCGGAGCTTCGGAAGCGGCCGAGCTCCTCCGTTTCGCGTCGCAACACAAACCGGCCGAACAGAACACACACAGAAATTATCGAAAGTTCCGATTCCGGCCGATTTTTTTGCCATCAAACCTTAATGGGCCCTATGTGAGTTGGATAATCAGCTTTATTCGAGGTTGCAGTGTGTGACGAAAAACATTGTGTGTGTTGTGTTTGAATAAATGATCCAAATAGTACTCATACCCGGCGGACAAAGCGCGCAACGTTATGGTTCGTGCTCTGGCTTGGCACACAGGATTCTGTGGGATTGAAACTATGATCAAACGATCCCGCGATCTACCGATATCTACCCCGCGCCGCGACGGATAGCACTTGCGGTGGGTCTTTCCGCGTTACATATATTTGCAACATCATCAAAGTCATGCCCTCTATCGCAGCACTATGGTGGCCAATTGTACCGCGGTACGTTTTTTAATCCACTTCCTTATGAGTCTCATTTCCATTGACTCAGGACGAGGAGACCTGCACCGCCGCGCTGCAGCCCGACACGTCAGATACCCAGACTAAGTCGCAAAAATATGTCCAGCGACTGTCTCGCGCGGAGCCCATCATCAAAATTGCCGCCGTCGTCGTCCTTGTGCTCTTCATCTCGCTGCCGCTTATCTTCCTCCTTGGAGCCGTCTTCGCACTCACGGGCGTCATGCGAGTTGACGACTTCTGCGGTGGTCAGCGAGTTGTCCGGTCTTCAGCCGAGCACACCAGCGCTTGTGGCTCTGGGAAGTGGCAAACATCATCCCAAGCCTCTGAAACCGTGTAAAGCTGCCTGTAGCTTTACTATAGGTGCACATATAGCACGATGCGAATGACCCAGCTCCGTCAGGGTATTGGAGACGGCATTTTGGGTCGTACACCGCACTTCGGGCGAGAGACGCCCGTCTCCGAAGATTTGGCAGGATCGGATCAACAGGTCGGATGGCGATGAACCCTCATGAACCGCGGGGTTCACGAATAGAATCATCCATGCTGCAGACTGTTTCATTTCAGTAATCCAATCCGAAGCCCTGAGCTCCAATCCGAAGCCCTGAGCCTGAATCGCAATCGCAAACCAATGAACTTGGTGCAACCCAGGATACGAAGGAGCCTCTGCGCACTCCTACATATGGCAGCTGACTGTCGCGGAATAGCCCTGGGTGAGCGCCGGCTACATCACGCAATGCAGAAGCACTTGTTATCGGTTCCAAGGCATCCGCCCTCGCCGTCACAGTCGCAGCAGGCGCCCAGGCAGGTATCTAATGCTCCCATTAGTCTACTGTAAGCTGGGGCAGCGCAGCCGCTTGTCTGATAGTACTCACAGGGACCGTTTATGGGAGAGATGCACTTCGTCAAGCTGATACGAACCTCGTGGTTCTGAGTCTCCCTTGCGGGCACAGCGAGGACGACTCTGAATAGAACAGTGGCAAGGGCAAGGACACTAGCGCGGACAGCAATCATGCTGGAGAGGTAGGCTT
This sequence comes from Auricularia sp. M12, assembly GCA_037042885.1. Lineage (NCBI taxonomy): Eukaryota > Fungi > Basidiomycota > Agaricomycetes > Auriculariales > Auriculariaceae > Auricularia > Auricularia sp. M12. Next base: position 3,791,010 of record CM073210.1, on the reverse strand, counting down.
GTGAGGGTGACTCGTACTTCCTGAAAGGCACTGAACTCTGGCACTCCGCAAATGTATACTGTGCTTAACCCAGGTCTATCTCCAGCGCATCAGCGCTGAGCGTTTCGATGAGATCTGTCTTGGATCTGTCCGCGGCTCGCAAGTGGTCCTTGGGCGGTCCTCGGCGACGGTGGAGATAGCTCAGGCTGACATTCCTCGAGACTGTAACTGACACCGGATTTTCCCTGGCGAGCAGGTTATGGCACTCCACAGCATCGTTAGTTCTGCTGAGATTGTTAAAGGAGCTGCTGGGTTCACCGAGAGTCGTTCAGGCTGACGCTAATTTGTCTCAAATACAACGCGCGACCACGGAGCCGTGTCCGGACTTCGAGCAAGCAGACGCGCCGGCTGTCAGCACTGTACCGTAGCACTCAGTTAGTTACCGAATATGAGTAACAATGTTAGTAACGTGTGAGTTAGTAACATGTTAGTAACCTCACCCTCGCCGCGAGCATGGGTTACTAACATTGGAGGGCCATATGTGCCATATGCTCAGCAGAACCTTCAGCTTTCCTGCATCACTTTGAGCCTGTCTCAGCCCAGAGAAACGATATCTCAGTGACTGAGTCAGTGTTCTTGACCCTTGCAGATGGTCCTCGGATCTTGTGGTAGTTAGAAGAGGCTGATAAAGGGTGATGCTGAGAACAAGGAATTTACTTAATTCATGCATTCTCATTGTTCAATGCACACAATTGAAGGTTGCACAGTCCGCTGGCAGATGGTAAATACTGTGTACACTGGGAGTAAGTAAAGTGTTATTAACAATGTTACTAACTATATGTTATTAACAGACAGCGTTAGTAATGTTGACGTGCGCTCGCCCGGCGGCCGGGTCTCTGGCGGGGATCCCGACCAGTGAACGATACGATGGCCTATGCCGCCGGAACGCTGGAGGCACCGGGCTCCACTGGCAGAAGAACAGACGTGGCACAAGCAGGTGGGCGTGGATAGCCGCAGGTTCCATTCGCCTCGCCACCAGGAATCGGATTATTAGGTACCTGTCTGGCGCCTTTGCAGCCCAACCAATTTGTCTTTGTTAATCTTTATAAGCCAGAGCTTTGTAATTGTAACGGTCCCACCGCGGGCCGGCGTCTATCGGGCCTGATAAAGCTCGGCAAGTTGGCAGTGTCAGCCACATCACTCTCCTCTGCTCGCCATACGTGACCCTATGTCGGTGAGCTGCAATGGAGCCAAGGGCTCGTGGACCTCGCTGAATGACTTGTTGGCTTGCTCTAGTCGCATACATACAAGTTTAACGTGAAGATGACCTGCGGCGGTTGCTCTGGCGCCGTGACCCGTGCTCTGCAGAAGACAGAGGGTACATCCGTATTTCGACTATCTTCGCATAGTACCACGCTGAACCTCGGTGTCCAGGCGTCGAGAGCTTCGACGTGAGCCTGGAGAAGCAGGAAGTTATAGTCAACACCCCGCTGCCGTACGACACTGTGCTGGAACGCATCAAGAAGACGGGCAAGGAGGTGCGTGCATTCGGTCATTATTCTTTCCCTATAGCTGATTTTCCCCACCCCAGGTCATCTCCGGGGAGACTGTGGTTTAAGCAGGCCGCGGTCGCTGTATATCGCTCCAACTTCGTTATCGATCTCTGTAACACCAGTAGTATTGCTCTCGACGCTCCTGAACCCGTGCCTACGTGTCTTCGTGCGATCTCCGTCGATTTCCCCGATCTGGCGTTCCAGCTTGCTTCCGTTCTGCTCTGCACTTCGAGAGTTCTACCAGAGCTTTGCCTGATCTCCGGCGGTCTTCTCTGTGGGACTGGGTCTGGGTCATGTCCGTGTCCGCTGCTGTGCTTACTTCCTTCACTGGGCGGTACTCCTGTGGCAGCTATCGCAGATGGCGCAATCGTGCACCGCCTGGCCTCCGCTTCCATCGCTCGCATCTCGTGACCAGGCTCTCCTATCCTCAAACGCTGAGTGGCTTCAACAATGGGTTCAAGGAACCAGCAATGAAGGGGCAAATTCGCCGCACAGGCTGCTTGGGCGCTGCGGCAGATATGCAGCGTCCTCGATGATACCTCAATTATGGTGCCACAACGGTAGTTGTAGGAATCAATGCTCATCACTGAAAGCTATAGTTATTGCCTGGTGCGTCGCATAACTCAATGCTCATGTGGTCTACGTGATATACCCTGGTCGGACCCAAGAACTTCAAAACGCTCGGTGCGAGTTGAAAGCGGCGGCAGTCAGGATGAAACATTTCAAAACGTTCCGACTATTGAGGCCAGAATCGTGCCTACACAAAGGAACGGGAAAGGGTAACACCAAAACAGAATAAAGTCTAGGACATTCCATTTGCCAAAAAGCGCCGTCCGAGGCGAGCGTTTGTACATCGGGTCACGGGTGGGGGACAGGTAACACTGTAACAGTACACAGAGATACAAATGGCTACACGGTCCGGGAGCAGCAACAAGATTTTGCGAGAGATCGTAAGAGGAGAGGCAGAGGAAGTATGCCGTTTTGAGAGAGAGATGAGAGAGAGATGAGGGAGAAAGTCCAGATGAGATGGATGGCGGCATAAACAGAACCGGAAGCCCGACACAAAAGCCCAAGGGAGGATGCGAATACGAGAAAGGGGGGCAAATGCACATGCGAGTCGTGTGTGAGAGTTTGAGGATGAGACGGATAGAGGCGGAGAGCATAGCGCGAGCGAGTGAGATCAGCAAGAGGACGGAGAGTGGCTTAACGGGCGACACATGCAGCTGGGGGTTATCTTGAAGACACAGCCCGGTCGCCACATGGAGCCGAGTGTGCAAGCCAGGACAGCCTGAGCGAGGCGAGTCTCCAGAATGGCCCAACGGAGCCCGCTCAGGCACGAACGTCGCCTACATGAGCGAGCCGTGCATATGCCGATGCAGCTGCGGCATAGGCAACTGTTGTTGCTGCTGGTACTCCGCGGATGCCATCGTCGGCGACTGTTGGACGATGTAATCCGCCGGTGGCGGAAGTGGCGGAGGAAGCATAAGGTTCGTATCCTGTTGCACGCCAACCATCTCGCCGACCATGCCGGGCATCATGAGGCCGTCGGGCGGCAGCGCAGGCGGCATGCTGGGTATCTGAACGGGAGGCGGTGGCGGCATGGACATGTTCATCGTGACAGGCATCCCAAGGCCGTTGATCGCGTTGGGCGGCAGGGCGACAGACACGCCGAACGCGCCGGCCGGCACCTGCTGCTGCAGTGCGCCCGCTGTGCGCATCACGTCCACGTCGCTCGCGCGCTCGGGACTGAGAAGCACGGCTTGGGCGACAGCGGCCTGCGTCGCGAGGATCACCTCGTTCACCATGACGCCTTCACCAGGCGGCTTCTCCGCTTGCAGATGGTGTGCGGCGGCGAGCACGACTTCCTGCGTGGCCTGAAGAAGGTTCGGGCTGGCTGCCGGGGCTGACGCAGCGAGTAGCACCTGTTCCTGCTTAGCAAGTGCGGCGAGCGTAGAGGGGTTGTTGGTCGAGCGCTGTGCGATGGAAACGCGTTTGGCTGTTGCAGCGACCACCTGTGTCACCTGGTCCACTCCGCCCGTGCTCGGGATCTCCGCGATGGACGCGCGCCTGTTCAGGAAGTTTGGCACAAGTGTGATCCAGCGTTTCAGATAGTCCATTGTCGAACAAAGTAGTCAATATGCAGGGAGAGTGTGGCTGCGTCAGTAATAACAATTGGATACGAGGATGATCCCAAGCTGACCTGACTGTTCGTCGACTCGCCACGGCGGGCTCGCTCAGGATCCGGCGGGCATTGTCGAGCGTAGGTCGGCGAGGACGCACACTGCCGACGTCGGCCCCCATAGGCGCCACCTGCAGCGTGAACTTGTGCTCGAGGTGAACGTCCTTGCCATCGTGCACGAACTGCAAACGGGAAGGGAGTGATGAAGGTCAGCATGCGAGTAAACGAAGAACGGCACTGCAGCGCAGCGCGAGCGCCAGTCGCGCCGAAGCCACTGTGGGCGCATAATAGCGCGTGAACCATCGAAAGCACCAAGAATGAATATGAAAAAGCAAAAGAAGAAAATGCTTACATGCGCACGAACGACGACCTCGCCGCCGACATCGCCCTCGCGAGGGACCCCACACAGTTCTCCGCCCTTCCACTTCAGCCATCCGAGCAGGCCGTCGGGAGGGGAGCTCCAAGACACCTCTCCGCCAACGCGGGGCGCCTGCGGGTCCCATACGCGCGGCGCCCAAGCCCAGCGCACACCGACGTACGCCACGCCCGGCGGGCTGCCCGCTATGCGTCGCTCAAACTTGCGGAACGTCCACACGCCGCCGCCGGGGCCTGCCTCGCCCGGGCCGCGCGTCTCGTGGGACTGCACGCGCCGCGCTTCGACGGACCAGATGTGGTTGCCTTTGGACTTGGTCTATGAGCGTGCGCCGGGTTGCAAGGGGAACGTGGCGAGCATCGGCAAGGTAGGCGATGGGACGGTGGACGACGATTGCGTGTGCGAGGAAAATATATCAGAAAACCATGAGTAAATGCACTTCCACCCGCACAATAAGCGTAACAGACGCACCTTCTTCCCCTCCTCATTGTATCTCGAAATGTAGGGATGGGTCCACAGGTAATGCCGGACCTTCTTCGTAGGGAGCTTGTCCTCCGGGTATCCGCGCTTCGCGAGCTATCGGCGGGCGGTCAGGCGTACAGGGGAGCAGGACGGGCGCGGGAGCGCAAGGCGAGGAGCACGTGCAAGCGGGCGCGCGGGCGGGAGACGGAGCGGGGCAGGCAAATGGGAAGGGTAGCAGGGGCAGAAGGGTCGTCGGGAAGGCATTGCGAACACGAGGCCCGGAAACGGGAGCAGCGTCGACGCGCGCGCGCGCGTTCAGGGAAGATAGGGGTAACGCGGGGCAAAACGAGGCAAAAGCGGGCGCGGGGAAATGCGAGTCGGGCATATACCGCGTCACGATATGCCGGTGCCGGGCGACAGTTGGAATCGTCGAAATGGAAAAATGGAAGGCGGAGACGGAGGCGGCGGGCGTCATGGACCGATAAGACAGACGATCGTGGATGCCGTTGGGGCGTGCAGTAGAAAGTATGGGGTGCACAGCCATCGTAGCAGGAGCGGCAGAGGAGGGGAGGAAAGCATTGGCGGGGACAGAAATACGACCGGGGAGCGTGTAGCGTGCAGAACGCAGCAATTAGAATGAGAAGATGGGAGCGGCCGGAGGTAGCATGAACCAACGGGAAGCGGGATGATAACACATAAAAATGGAAATATAGAAATAAAAATGTAATGAAGATCAAAAATAAAATGAAATAAAGATAAAAAGGATGGAAATAAGAAGGAAAAGACCGTGCACCAGGAGCAGGTATGATTTGATATCATCAGGAGAGTGCAGATACGGCGGAGGACGAAGCAAGGCAGGCGAACGAGAAGCGCGTTGCAAAGGCACGGGCGGGCACACACCGCAAGAACATAGGCGCACGTGTAGGAAGGCGTTCGGACATCGGACGCCGACGAATACGCCATGATAGAGTGCCCATCGATAGCAGCGCGTGTGAGAGGTAAGACGGAAGAAGCGCGCGCAGACCGGCGGATCGACATCGACAAGAATGAAATCAGGAACGCGCACAGGAGAAGGCGCAGCAGGCGGGTGATTGAGCACGGTGAGACAATCAAGAACGCGTATGTGTCATGGCCGGGGTCGAAGAGAGGGGACAAAGAACCGGAAGATGATGAGCACGGCATTATGAGACAGAAGGGCAACGACGCACGAGGTCGAGGAAGCCGTTGGTAAAGGCCTGAATGCGGAAGCGGAAAGGGCGGTAGTCGGGGCTCTCGTCGAGGCGCTGCATCTTCTTCGCCATGAGGGTTTGGTGGATGGCTTCGCCCTTGGGGTCGGTGGCGTCCACTTTACAGAAATAGAGATGAACGAAGATAAAGTTGGCAAGAAAGTTGCACGCACGGTTCGAACAGACACCATCCACGAAACTGAAGAAGATCTCGTCGATCGCGAGACGCAAGTCGGGCGGGAGGTCGTTAGGATTGAGTGTGCCGCTTCCCGAGCTGGGGCTGGTGGTTGGCGGCGGCGATGCAGAGACCGACAGCGCGGGCTCGACGGTGTTGGGCAGTGTCATGGCGGCTGGCGGGCTGGGCTTGACGTCTGTAGGCGAATCTGTGCTGGCTGCGAACATGGGCATCTGTGTCATCGCCTGAGCGAACGACGGCGACGTTTGGACGCTGGCAGTGCCGGGGGCTGGGAAGGCGACGCTGCTGGCGGGCGAGTGGGCGTACTGCGTCGACGGCGGCGTCGAGGCGGCTGCGTACTGTTGCTGCTGGGCGAACGTCGGACGTATCGGCGACGGGCGCGCCTCGGCGAACATGGTCACGTCGGGCGAGTCGGCGTACGCGCTGTCGGGCGCGGCGACCGGATCCGGATAGCTCTGGATGGACGAGCCCGGCAGCGTCAGCTTGATGTCCGCCGGAGGCCCGTCGACGAAGGCGGGGTGCAGGTGGCCGTCCGGCGGGTTGTAGCCGTTGAACTTGAGCGCCTTCTCCACGCGCTGGCTGGGCAGCTCGTCGACGCGCCGCTTCTGGCTCGTCGCGCCGTACCGCGGCGGGTCGGCATCGAGTCCCGTGCGCGACGGGCCTGCAATGGGCTGGTGCTGCTGGTGCTGGGGTGAAAGCGGGATGATCGCCAGCACCTGGCCCAGCAGCGCCTGGGCTTCCAGCAGCGACCGGCGGCATTCGCCCAGCTTGTGTTGCTGCAACGAGTGCCGTGCGAACCGGATGCTGCGCTCGATGCTACGGGCGACGATGAGCCGACCTCGCCGACGCTGCCGCCGCCGACGACAACACACCTTCCAATGTCGCTTTCGACGTCAATTTGAGCGGGCCCCGGACCGTGCGCCGGCGTCGGCGGGAACTGGTAGTCGGTCGGGTACGCGGCGAACGACGGCGGCGGCACGGGCGGCGCCGTCAAGCTCGGCACCGAGTAATCCATGAGCCCCAGTACTAACGGACCCCAAAATGCAAGCACAGAAAGTGGGGGGACGACGCGGGCTCGATCCTGCGATGTCGCGGGTGAAAGGGGGAACCAAATCCGGGTGACGCCGATACGATACGCCTCCTATATTTGCCTCCTTCGCCTCTTCCCTTCCCAAGTTCCTTTGCTCACTTTCTTCCGTTCCTTCGAATTACCCATATTTCCTTTTTAGTAACTCAATCCCGCTCGGACACGTCGCCTGCTCCTCACACGCTCAATCAGCTCCCGCGGCGCGTTCGCACATCTCCGGATTGCCTCACAGTGCCCAAGAGCGTATGCACGCCGCTCCGCGCGTTCTCAGCGTTTGGCTAATTGAATCCCAGCCGTTTACAGCTTCCTTTGCTACTCATACACAGCTGACGCGTTCGGCTCTCCAGCGCATCCACACCAACTGGAACTGAGTGTCCTTTGCTACTGGCTGGCTGCAATTCTTTCACCATCACCACCACCACCGCACATCCGCTCCGCGCCAGCAAACTGGGCGGAATGTTTGCGTCTTGACGAGCTGCTGTGCCTTACTACACCTCAATCGATATCGATGTCCCTGGACCTTGAATGCCACCTCTTGTTCTTCCCATGCTGCTTATTACACTCTGCCTGAGGACCTTCTCTGCATGTGCAACCGCATATACCAATTCTCTACTACACCTCTGGCCATCAGCTCTTTGGATACTATCACCAACTCTCCACTGCATCTCTGGTCATCAGTTCTCTGGATGCTATCCGGCTATTCAAGCACTCGGTTTCACGCTGTCGTCAGCAGTTCTTCACACTGCCGACAACATTCCCAACTACCTCTTCTAGTTTCAGACCACTTTGGACTGGCGCTGCAACGTACCTGTGTCCTGCCTGTGTCCATAACACATCTTCGGACAGACTCCTCGGACATGTCACTGTTAGATTGATAGCTGTGTACGGTCAGTTCTCACGCACATCTGGCCGGGGTCATGTTCTCCGCCGAGAGGCAGTCTTTTTCACCGGGCCACGGCGCCTGGGACGTCCCTGTGTCCGCCAGATCTTCGGTGGTGGGACAGCATTCATACCGCGACCAGCGTCAAAGCCTTGAAGTCCAGGCATTTGAGCCACTGGTTCTATTCAACTTTTTCTAAACACCGAGGCATGCTACGTTGTTTCCTCAGCGAACAGCTCTCGAAAGGTGCGGGAATTGTGAGCCCTGCACGCTCACACGAGTCCAGCCTATCATGTCGTCGGCACGGCGAGTCGTTCTCCGGCTGGTTCAGGCGTACGCCACGCCATTGGATACTGCGGGGAAAGACAGCTGCTCCGGAGAAGGGCTTGTTTGCATTTCCGAAGCTGGAACTGCCGCTTGACGTACCGGATCCCAAAGGATGATCAGCGGCGGGCATTCAACTTTGGGGCCAGGCACGCCGTATGTCTTGACACATGGAGCATTTCACGCGTTCCAGAATGGCGAGCATCGCACACGCGGTGGCGCAAGTCCCATATTCCAGTCGATCGTCTATGATCGGATTCTCATATTAAACCACAACCCGACGGACGATTCGCTCATTGGAAGCCGGTTGATTCTCTGACTTTGAGAGCAGCAGATCATTAGTTATCAGTTAATGCACTTGTTCGGCACGTTCGTACGTACGAATCGATCGTATTGCCAACCGGTAGCCTCAGGGGAGATCGCCGGTCTCACGATTATATGCACGCACTGAGCTGCCAGCCTCAACTCCTGAGAACAAATGGCAATTCTGTCCAGAAGCAAGGTTCCCGAGAATCAATTGTGCGATCGCCACGCAGGATCTTACATGCCCAAACTGACGGCATTCAGAATCACGATCCAGGAGTATTATAGAGATGGTACGTCATGCTGCTGTCTCTTCACGCGGTTTACCTCGTTATTAAACGGAGCTCAGGCCCAGGCAGACATCTCAGTGGCAATGCGGCTATGATAGTGCGATAAATTGGTCATACCAGACCCCGAACTGGACCAGCAGGCCAAAACATTGTCCATGTTATTTCCCGCGTGTATACGTGAAGCCTGGTTACAATAATAATAAGAAACGGTGTCTGGATCTAAGTGGGTGGTATATTCTTATGTCTAGCGTTGTTTGGCTATGCTCCCGCTATAGAGGCGGGTGTCTAGTTCAAACAATGACTGCAGGTACTTGGATACGAGCATCCCTGATGGCCAGACCTACGTCAGACTATGCAATGGCCCGACAACAGGCAGGCGAGATTAATTGTTTATTCTTGCTTGTTTGGCCAAGTTGGCGTTTAGACAGCCTCGACAACAAACCCGGATCCTAGACACTGACTCATGCAAGTACGCGCATCGATTCTCCTTCGGGACTCGGAAGCGTTCATGTTTGTTTATACTGAGGCAGAGTTTGCATCATGCAGCCAATGATTCTTGCTTCGAATTCTCAAAGTAAGGTCCGTCCGCCCGGCGCTCGATGCATGGCGACATTTGTTTGCCGCTGCTCCGCGCCTGCAAAAAGGCTAAACAGCGCGCGAATGCGGCCTAATGACTCCCAGAAGATTAGGCGCAGTGATCAGCTGCTCTCCTGTCCCACGCCTTTCGTGCGCACGAGCACAGAGCAAACAACGCAACAGCCTGGGATTGCAGTCTTTCCCCCCACTGGCCGGGCATTTCTCCGCCGTTTCCCACGCTCGCCCGCTTTAAGACGTCGCTGATCCCACTTAGCGGCACGTCACTCGGTGGGGAATTTCGACCGCCGGCCTTCCACGCCCCTGAATACAAATGCGACGCGGGTGCCTGCAACGCCAGCCAATCCATGCGTGAATCCCGAATAAGCAGTCCCCGAACCGCGGCGGTCTACCCGATGCTGAATCTTGGTGAGGTCCTGTCCGGGACGTGCTATCCGCGCCCAGCGCCACTGCAGGCGCCACGTCTGCTCTTCTGCCAGTGGATCCATGCACCTCCGATTGCATCTTTGGCCACTGGTTAGTATGTCCGCCAGAGACCCGGCCGCTGGGCGAGGCACAGGCATCACTGCCATCAGCGCAGAACGCATGTACATGTGCAACATTCCGCCAATCTTCGGCGTTGCTGGAGCTCTGGAATGCCAGTGCTTCCCCGTTTGAAATCGGTGGCGTCTTCTATTCTATCTATTCTGTTGCGGAGACTTCGCGGTTGCGACGCCCTGAAGGAATGCGTGGGCACGGTCCAGATCGCCGTGCCGAACCTGAACTGGAAGCTTACCCCTTGCAATGTCTTCCCGCCTCAAATGCACGTTCCGGTATGATTCCGACAGCTCCCGTAAATTTATGGGCCCAAAGTGTGAGAGGCCAAACGGCGCAACATTAATCTTTGAACATACAGGAATGAAGTACAGCGCAAGCCTACACAGGAATTGGTGTGCTTAACGTGTTCATCCGCGTAGAACATAGTCCACCATACGCAAGAAATGCCCCCAGGCATGGAGACAAGCGCATGGTTTTCCATCGCAATGGCGAAAGGGGGATTAACTATCTAAGGCGCATATCTCGCCTGTAAGGCCGTCAAAAAGACATTTATCAAAAGGTGTGCATACATTACTATACTGACCTATTGAATTTTTGAATGACGACAGCCAGCGAGCTGCGCTGCAGCCGCTGCACTGCTGCAGATTAAGCGGTGCTAAAGAGACTCCTGAGTCGCGTCGTCAGCAGTAAACGTAGAGAAAAGGATAAGCGCTTATCTCGAGTTGAAAACAGTAAAGGGAGGTTGAAGCGTCCGTGAAGCAGTTTGGGACCTGGTGGAATTGGGCAAAGGACAAGAGTCGGCGAATGCCGATCCGGGTTCAGCCGCACGCAAGAAGCTGGCGGACTTCGAAAGCTATTCTTGGATCAGGTCAGTCACGTGATCCTGTGAATCAACGACACTTTTGAAGTACGGCTGCCGCTTAATTAAAAATACAGTACACGCAGTTTAAAAGTGTCAGCTCTTCCAAGCCTGGAACAGAACACTGTCGAGCTCATAACTGGCACATTGTAGACTTCTTGTACACCTGAAATTTTCCGCCAATCTCATTGCTAACATTCAAAGCATTGTATGCCATTTCCGCTACTCGTGAGATGTGTTACGGAGCTGCTTGTAGTGGGTGCAATTGACAATCCGAGCGCGCACAAGCATCATGCAGGCGGGCCGTGCCTGCTGCCGGTGCTTATCGTGATCAACCGGGACCGATTGATGCAAACTCACCTTGACCTTCTTCTTTCACTTTCATGGCTGCCTCGTCAGTGCATTCGCGCCGCAGCGGCGACGAAGGCAAAAAGTCGCTTGACGAGAAGAACAACGCGACCGTTGCCGTCGTTGACTCGGAATCGCTGCTCAGCGAAGACGCTTATCTTGAGCAGCTTGGATACAAATCCGAGTTCAAGCGCGATTTCACGTTCCTTGGCCTCTTTTCGCTCGTGTCGAGCGAGCTGGCTGTTCTTCCCGGCGTTGCAGGGACCATATGGCGCGTTCCCGCTGCTCGCATGCGCGCGATAGCAGCTGCTAAAATCTGCACAGGTACACGCTGGGTTACTTTGGTCTTGTGGGCATGACCTGGGGATGGCTCGTCGGCGCAGTTATGGGCCAGGTATGCGCTGTCTTGGCCCATGTTCCATCAGCCGCTTACATGCGCTCAGTTTCTCGTCTACTCGCTGGCTGAGCTATCTTCGGCTTATCCAACGTCCGGCGGTCTGTACTATTGGTATGCTGCTCCTCTAAGCAAAGCCGATAACCTGTTGAACGCCTGTGTAGGACGTACATGACTGCTCCGCCCAAATGGAAGATGTCCTGGTGCTACCTATGCGCATGGTCTATGGTCATTTCGACGCCGCTTGCCTGCTGCTCCATCACGTTCTCGGTATGCATTGCTGCCCACATGATAGCAGGTTGCTTATCCCTGTCATTAGGCTGCCCAGTTGCTCATGTCGACGGTCGCGCTGGCCAACCCGGGCTACACGCTCGAGGCGTGGCACACGTATCTAGGTCCGTGGATGTTAAGACCTGTCAACGCCACCTGACCCGCAACCAAACAGTGTATCTGGCCATGATGTTCATTTCGTACCTTATCATCTGCATGCCCACGAAGTATGTGAGCTACTTCAACATCTGGGCCACTGCACTTGGAGTGGTTGTGCTTGTCATTACCACCATTTGGCTGCCTATTGCTGCGCCAGAGCTCAACTCGGCCAAGGCTATTTTCACCGATGTGAGCGCCCCACCGTTCATCATTTCAGTTCTGACATGACTTGACAGACGAGCTATAATGGCACAGGCTGGCCAAAGGGGTGGGCGTTCTGCATGACGTTCCTATCCGCAACATGGACCTTATCGGGATACGACGTTGCCGCCCATGTGGCGGAAGAAACGTCCAATGCGTCGCGCACTGTGCCCCGCGCCATGGTCTGGTCGACGTGGAGCAGTGGCGCGCTCGGCTTCTTCTACCTCATATCGCTGGCTCTGTGCTCTGTAGACGTTGAGGGGCTCATGGCGGACGACGTCGACCAGCCACTCGGCAAGCTTTTCACCGACGTCCTTGGGCAACGCGCCGGTGTCGCTCTCCTCGCCATCAACTTCATCTGCCAATTTGCATGCGGCGTTGCCTTCGTATGTTCATGCCATTCACTTCCTATCTGCCACTGACCCTAGCTACTGCAGTTCGTCGCCGCCTCGCGGATCTTCTTTGCCTACGCGCGCGACAAGGCGCTCCCGGGACACGCCTGGCTCGCGCGTGTCTCGCCGCGCACACAGACGCCCAACAACGCATCTTTCGCGGTGTTCGTCATCTCGTCTGCCTTCGGTGCCATTTCTATCGGGTCCGACACCGCGTTCGAGGCGTTCTTCTCTGGCTCGACGCTCGCTGGTCAGATCTCCTACATCCTTCCGGTACTCGGACGCTGCGTGTACGAGGACAACGTGGACTATCGCCCGGGCCCGTACAACCTCGGCAAGTGGAGCAAGACGATTAGATGGTGTGCGGTGGCGTGGAACGCGTTCATCATGCCCCTTGTCAGCTTGTGCGTCCCCATTCGCACCTTTTGTCGCCGTCGCTTATCTTCATCCCCACTAGCCCCGACTACCCCGGGCCCACACCCGCAGACATGAACTGGGCAGTAGTGATTTACGTGTACGTCCTCATCTAGCAGTCGTCCGAATACTGACGCGCCGCAGGCCGTTCCAGATCATCGCAGTCATCTACTGGTACTTCTGGGGCTACAAAACCTTCAAGGGCCCGTGCCCGAACCTCTCGCCATCGTCCAGCACGGATGTCATTATCGACCATGTCCGCGCGGAGGTCGCCGCAGAAGAGAAGCCTCGATGACACGCAATTGCGGGACGGATATATTTATGGACTAGATATGATTTGCTGTGTGTGCACTGTGGATGTCGCGCTCTTGTGTTGTATGTTGAGCAGATTATTGCTTTCGAAAAGATGCACGTCCGGCCGCCGGACTGTTCATTTCACATATTCTGGAAGCTCACGATATAGAGCACATGTACAAAGGCATGCACATAACGTACATGACGAAGTACCCAAAAGTAAAGCCATGACATCCGCCTGAAACATGCATCTACTGAGGTATTGCTGCATTGTTACCAGCGGGAGCTGCTACGGCAGTCGGCTGGGAAATGTCTTGCCAAAGGAATCTCCCAATCATACAAGTGCCAGCTGTCAACAAGATGCGCCAGCAGCCCTCGATGACCCGATCGTATAATGTCGCATAGGTCCCATATTCTGGCTGGGCGAACGCACCAGCGGCCTTCAGGCCAGAGCCGGCCAGGCCAAACGGCCACAAGAGTACCGATGCGGATCCGAGGATGAAGAGTGCGGGAAGGACGAGCGCCGCGGCAGTACGGTCGAGGGCTGAATCTGGGTTCGCAAGGACGCCGCAGAGACCGACGCGCGAACCATGGACTGTGAACGAGTACAAGCCGTGGACGATGTCAATCACCATTGCCGCTGCTATCGGTGCACTGATGACCATGCTGGAGTATACGGAGATGTACCAAACGATTACGAGCGGCTGAAGATACTGGCGTGGGCGGAACAAGAGCGTCCCCATAACGTCGACAAGCCCTGCGGATGACAACTCAAGGCGTACGGTGAGAACAAGGAGACCAAAGATGATCCCGCGAGTCCAGAGTCTGAGCCACAGTGGATTGCGGGGCAACTGTCGTATACGAGGCCGCTCGCCGCCTGCCAATATGGGATCTGAAAATCCTCGTAACGCAACCTCTAGCTCGGCCCTGGATCGCGAAGTAAATGGTCTCGGGACAGCCAACAAGCACTCCAGTATCGCTTCCTCGGTCGCCCGCATGAGCTTGGATTCTGGCTGTGGCAGGAGACCTTAACAAAGGCAACGTAGTGAACGACGACGGACACACCAATCTCGCGGGTTGCCTACGTTCTGCTGGTGCGTCCATTGCGGGCAAGAGGGTTTTTGACTCAGTGCTCGGAACGAGCCGTGTGCAAGGAAATTTTAAACGGATCGCCCCGGGCAGTGCCACCTGTGGGGCGATGCGCATCATGATCAAGGTGCCTTTTTGCTTTGTTTTACTTGTTGCCACGGCGGGCAAGAGCAAGGATGTTAGCACCCATATTCATCGTTTCCATTGAATTTTTGGGCAGTATACACTACGGCCACGGCTCCAAAGTATCTCACAACAACCACGTCGTGAAATGATCCAGCACCCGTTGCAAGACATCCTGTGCGTGAGTTCTCTCAGTGAAGCTTTCAAATTGTGAGATTTCTGGAGAACTTGATAGAATTGACATACCCATGCGGTTCCCTCGGGTAGATGACAAGGTCGCACCGATCGGGATACTTTGCCTCGCGTTTCAACCCGCGGAAGTATCCTACGGCTTGTCCGACGGGTACGCGTTCATCTTTCTCGCCGTGGATGATGAGAACAGCGGTCTCGACGCCCTTGACATTGTGTATGGGATCGTTCCTGTGCTTCACCGTCGATGACCAGGGCGCACCCCCTGCCAACGCACTCTGCGGACGATGAGCCAAGTCAAACCCGACAACGAGTGACGCACCTCAAAGTCAGGCACGTCAGACTCTTCGCTCATGGAGCCCCAGTCGCTGACGCCCGCGCCCATGCAGGCGGCCTTGAACTTGTTCTTGGTGAGTGCGACGCCGCAGGCCGTCATGAACCCGCCCTGACTCCATCCTGCGATGCCCAGTCTCTTTGAATCCGCAATACCGCGGTCGATGGCAGCGTTGACCATATCCTCGCAGTCCGTCCAATCGACTGTTCCAACGCCGCCGCGTGCAGCCTCAGCAAACGCCGACCCCCTGCCAGCACCTAAGGGCTTTGTGAGCTGCGCAAGCTTCGAGTCCGGTGTTCACACGCACCGCCACGATAATTGGGAGAGATCGTGCAGAAGCCGGCAGCAGCGAGATAGTCGCGCCAACTAGCACAGCTGAACTTGAAGTGAAGCGTATCCCGACTGTAACGGGTCATCAATCAAATCGATCGCATATTGTCGAATAACTCACAAATAGGGACCACCGTGGACAACAAGAACGGTACACCCCCAGACGAGATGCGGCCGACTGCGTCGGTGAGTCCGCTGGCAAGTCGTAAGCTTCCGAATAAGGTGGCTGTAAGCTTGCCGTCAGGTCGCTGCCATGTGCTGGGATCAGCTTATCCCAAGCTCGCTATTGCCCACCCAACAACCTTGTAAATGTCCACTTTGGAATACTTTCTCTATTGCCTAGGACTATGCCTGTCTTCCGGCTCGCAGCATGTATCGTGGATCACAGGTGCTAGCAATGTTAGGCACATTGCCGCTTCGACCATTTACGGTACATAGTTGTCAGGTATTATCAGTTGGCCAGCAACGAGTGCATGCCCCAGGCGGCAGGAGCCCTGCCGAACCGACTCGACGACTTGAAGTCCACAAAGCGTTTAAGTTCACGAAGGCGGAGTCCAAGTCCGTCCGCTGCCTCTTGCCTTCGACTTCCGTTGCGCCCCACAAGTGCCGACTGTCCTGCAGTCCTGCCCCGCTCCCGCCTCTCGCTAGGTTCAGCTTCTTGCCAAGCAACGCGTTCCCGGTCAAGGACAGCTCGCCAGACTCGGGCTCGGGCCCGCTGACAGCCATGCGGGTGAGCTGAGCGGGCTTCGCACCCAACACCGATCACCTGCCGCCGTCTAAGTATCCGCACGCACGGCGCAGTAGGCCGAGTTATCGTCCGGCTCGCCGTCTGGCACTGCTTTGAGATGCGTGGGTATGCTCCTGCGACTTGGTCATTGGTCTTATTACTTCGCTTCATGTTGGCTCACGTTCTTCCAGCTCTAGATATCTTTGCAATGCTAGTGCTGTACACATGCCGCTGGTGCGTTCATCTTCTCTTTGCTTTATTGTCTCACAACAGTCGTGCAGTTTCTACCTTTCTCTTGGCACAACTAATGCAGAACTCAGCGTGTTTTTCGGCGCTCATTGCATCAATTTTCCGGCTTGACGGAACGCTAGGTGCGTTGCTTTCGCCCTGGTGCTGTTTGATCCATCTCACATTTTCCGCCTGTCGGCCTCGGAACAGATCTCCCATTATAACGCTCGAGCAGGGGCGCAGGAGGTCGCCAAGTCGAGCCAGTCGAGGTGTTGGCAGTCAGGCAGTATAACACGGTACGTGATCACCTTCGTCGCACGGCCACTGCCAGTTGCTGATAAAACTAAGAATTCATTGCGCTGTTTCGTCGTCAGCGCCCGCAAACCGTGTAATACTCAGTGGGTCATCAGCAGGCGGCAAGATCGCCGGCGCATTTGCTCCAAGTGCCGTTCTACCGTCGCCTCAGCAGCAGCCGGCGCCGTCAACAGGGTCGATTGCAGCGCGCGAGGTCGAGGGTTGGTCGTTGGGGTACGCTTGTTTTTATAGATAATTACTCTATGTATCCGTAGTGGCGCCTGAATAGAATTCTGGTTTAAATCAATTCTGGTCCAATTTTGCGCGATGTAGACAGGAGCAGCAAATATAGCACTGCCGTAGGCATCATATAGGAGAGCACTGGACGGCATGCTGCCAGAAAGCACACAGGACAGTTCCAGCATTGAGCCTTCTGTATCGTAGCAAGCTGTCGAGCGACCTCGCTGCAAGGTCGGCTCTTCGTTCCGACGGGCAGATGGCGGCACAGGTCACGGCTTCCTTCGCAAACACAGATCCCTGCGAGCAAAGATGCACGAGCCTCGAAAGTATTGAAGGAATTCAGGCTTGCGCGATTCTTGCAGCGACCTGATTTCCGGCTTGCCGCAACAGGTATTTCGACCGCCCGCCAGCGACATCGACGGCGCGTCCAGTCTCGTTTGGGCGTGTAGGTAGCGGCTTCGAAGCGTCGGCCGGTTTCGAGATGACGCCTTCGAGCTTCGTACCATCCCGAGCTGTCCATGCAAAGACTTCCGTGTTAACCTTCGCCTTGGAGTCCTCAAGCCAGCTCATGTGGCCGGAGAGCTTCGTCAAACTTGCCGACGAGTCGGGAGCTTGTGGCAGCAGCTTTCCGGCCCAGACATTTGTGCCTTGCTTGCGCGGCGCAGAGCTCCGGATGCAGGCAAAAGCAAATGAGCCATCATCTAGACGTTTGATATCCCACTCGTGGATGGCTTCATCGCGAGTCTGATATACTGACTGTACGAGCTGGCCAGAGGACGTGATTATATCGATACGCGACTCGAGGCCGGTCAGAATCTCGACCGCGACGAGATTGTCGTGGTGCAAGTCGACCAGTGACCCTGCATCGTCCGATACACCAGAATACAGAGCTGCTGCAGCGCCTTTGCCCTTCTGGAGGGCCTGGAGATCCACTACCGCACGAGCCGATGTTACGGTCTCCGGGTTGTAATGCCGAAGCTCCAGAAGGCTGCCGTCTCTCAGCCACATCAGGTTGTCAGAGTAGGCATCCTGGTATACCGCTACCAGTGACGGTTCTCCGGAAAAGTCATGGACATCGACAGAGAAGTACTTCGTCTCGAGACCTGACATTTCCAGACGGGAATGCTGGGTCATCGAGACGACCAGCTTGTCGCTATCGGTACTCCAAGCGTAAGCCCAGACATGCAGTCGCTCGGGTAGATTGAACGTAGATGTGGTGCGAGTCGCAAGACGCAAGACGCGCAGCTTCCTGAGACGCTTGCGATCGCTGAACACAATCGCATCATCTTTCGCCTTCTCTTTGGCGTCGTCATCTGCGGTCGGCTCGTCCGCGCTGGTGTAGGCGATGAACCTGCCATCCGGAGATAGCTTAAACGAGCTGACAGGGCGCTTGAGCTCGGTACCGGTGAGCGGAACGGCTCTCCCCCCACCGTGAGCGGGAGGGAATAAATCTGACGAGACCCTCCAGCCTTGTGCCTATCGCTCAGAAAGAGCACAGTCTCCCCGTCAGAACCGAACACCGCGCTGCTGTCGTTGAACAAGCCGCTGGTGAGTTGCCGCGCGCTGCGTTCCTTGCTGACGTCGGCGATCCAGATAGCAGAGGTCGCGTGCTCCTTGTCGTGGGCCTTATACAGTGGCTTGACAGCATATACCACCTTGCTGCCGTCCGGGGAGAGGACTGGGCTGGAGAGTTGGTCGCTTACTGCGATAGCGCGCGGAGCGATGGGTGTCGACATGGGCGAGAACAGGAGCGCAGCGCCAGTAGTGAGAAACAAGGGCCTCTAATTATATGGTCGCCGCTGCTGCGTACGCAATACTTCCGGCACAATTCAACCGTGGCGGATCAACGCGTTTTCGGTTTGATGGCACGCCGCGTCTTTCTTTCCTCCACCGTCACGCCGTCAGTAGCAATATTCACACCGAATGCCGCCTCGCTCTGCTGCAGGGAGGCAAGCGGTGCATCTTGGTGATGATGAACTTGTTGCCATTTGCAGGTGGCCTCTAGCGACTCCATCAGTGCAAAAGTTCACGCTGGCGCAGGTGTCGCGGCACTTGCGCGCAACCTCCCTCGCTTATGCAGAACCGTGGTCCCAGTTCTCGGTTATTACCATGCAGGATGTGCTAAGGCTGCCAACGGTGCTTGAGTGGGCTAGGCGGGCGCTGCTGGATATTCCACTTGACTTCAGTGGGCAAAAGAAAGCCAGCATATCAGATGAAGTTAGATGGGTGCCTATCATCGATGTCCACGACCGCGAGGGCATATTCCCAGATTGCTCGTCGAAGTAGCCGCGAAGTAGCGAAGCTTGGATACAGCTTGAGCTCGCATTCCTGACGAGCGGTGCAGCGCAAAGCGAGGGCAATGACTGCGACTTTGGGAATATCAAAACGGATGGAACTGCAAGCTCACAGTCCGGGGAAGAAGACGCGGAGAGCGGACTTGGGAAAGTTGTTGTTCTTCGATTGCAACACAAGCTGAAGTGTACACAAGATTGACAAAAGTGCCTATTTTTAGGAGAGATGCTCTATGTTTCTCTTTCATTGAGCATTTAGCAGCTCTACAGAAAAGACAGCGGCAGCGGCATCATGCTGCATCGATGACGGCATCGATAACCACCCCGTCGGAAGCATGTTCTGGCCCTGAACTGCTAAACGGCGGCACCCTCGTGATTTTGGCCTTCCTTGTCCACAGACCACGACTACCTATTCCGATGCGCTGTTCCATGGTGTCTGCGCTGTGCTAGAGTAGCCGCCTTCCCGGGTTCCTTCGAGACAAGAGCTCAACTTGTCACACGCGACAAGACTAAGGCTGAAACTAAATTAAATATAAGTACACCTCGCCGTACTTTATTTAGATTTAGTATGTAATTAGTATTAATTAATTATAACTAGTTATATCTGAATCAAATCAAGTGCCATTGATGACAAGTTACACTCGGCGTATGCAACTAATGGCTACATCATACATGCTTCTATGTCTATACCTACTGGTCATACAAGGTCCCTGATGTGTTGAGATGCCTGCAATATGAGGGTGAAGCAAGAAACCTTTTTGGGTGAGAGTATTACCAAATTGGGAAAGACGATCCAAGATGAAGCATGACGGATGACTGGGATACCATACCTGCTCCTCAGGTATATGATCAATTAATAGGACTCCTTATGGCTTGATACCGTATGCATACTACCTCAGAATATTGCAGAAATTGACTCTGGCAACGTGTAAGGTACTTGGCCGTCTTGCGTTATGTCAAGGACCTCAACTCCCATGGCAGGAACGTCTCTATAAATGTGCTTCAGGTCTAGAACACGTCTCTCTAGATGCATCTCAGTTGATCTGAGCCCTCATAAAGTTGACATGTAGATACAATTAGTTATAACTAATTACTCAAAAATACGCAAGTCCATACTTTAATTATATTTATATAGGCTGTTAATTAATTATACTTAGTAAGTAATTAATTTAATTGCAGCCTTAGACAAGACCCAGCGCTTTGGCAACTGCGATGATACATAACCTGGCAAGCGTTCAGATAAACCGCGATAATGATGCTGCAAGCTTCAGTCAATGCCAACGGCGATCAGCGCAAAGGCTGATTGAGCTCAAGCCTGGACTGGAAGTGCACCTATCGCGCTGGGATCACTGTTTTGAAGATATTCTGAATTCCTCAAGCACACTGAGTGCAACAACCAAGACAGATCAGCTTCAAAATCCACAAAATATATCATTTCGCCACAATCTCCAGAAATTTTCATGATAAGCTCTTAGCGGCCGCCAATCAATCGCGCCTCCGGCAGGTTCCGCTCGTGGTCACCCTCTTCCTCCCCGTCCGCAACGATGAGCACGGACGAGTCCCAGGGCGACGCCGCCTGGCGTCTGCTCAACGCGCTGCCCGTCGGGCACGCGTCTACGGCAAGCATATCCAGCGAGGGCGGCAGCGGCAGCCAGAGCCAGCTGGTGTTGCCCAGCATCGAGGTGCCCGTGGTCGACGCGTATCGCGGTTTCGGGCTTGCTGGAGACAGCATGGACGTTGATATGGATACCGAAGAACAAGCGCCAGAGCCAGGAGGTGGCACCCAGCAGCCAGATTCAGTCTTCAAAAGGCCGTTTCTCCCAGTTTCAGCTGGCAGCCAACCTCAACCACCGCCCATTCTACAAGCCGTTGCTTCGTCTTCTAGGGCAGCCACCCAGCAGCCCAAGTCGCCCATACCCATACCCAAGACGCGCAGGGCGCCGTCCCCAGAGCCTGAATCGCAGGATTCATTCGCCCAGCCTACAGGCAGTCAGGAAAAGAAACGATTCGTGCGCGACAACCGCGGACGGCTTGCCCAGCTCATGGCCGAGGCCGATGGAACCGTTGGAGGCGGAAGGGCGAGCCCCGAAAGCAGCCAGACGCAGAGCTCGAGCTCGGCTGGAGATCGGTCGCGCGAATTGTGGGTGGTTTATTGCCTATCTTAGTTGTTAATAACGTCCTGTCAGACTCGAGCCCGTCGTATTGGTCGCGGGCACGCCCTCGCAGTCCCAGTCGCAATCTCAGCCCGAGCAACATGGCCAACAGCAATCTCAGAGCCAGAATCCTAATCAGGACGAAGACGACGACGATGATGATGATTACGCGCGCGGCGCTGGGCAGGATTCGCAGGTCCTCTCAAGCTTCGTTCCGATATTGGATCCGGCAATGCTACTGGACGACGTTGAGCATGAAAATCCTCGTTCGGAGGATAGCTTCGATGCTCGCGTACAGCAAGAAGAGGAAGAAGACGATGAACATGGGCCAGCGGTCGCCACGCAGGTCGAAGCCACCCAACAGGAGACCCAGCCGCAGGGAACGGTGGCTCCCAGCACTGGCCTCAGCGAGCAGGCCGAACGTTTGCTCAGGCAGTCCAACCCTAGAAAGTTCCAACAATTGCAGCGCGCGCTGCGTACCACCAATACGAGTAGTGAGTGCAATTCCTCCCTTGTGCTCTTCTCTCCTACTTGCGATTGTCAATCGCGCTTATTTTCGACATTATTCACTCTTTTTCTTGAACCTTTTTCTTCATGAATATTTCTGAATTTCTTGACGAGCTCGCTTGCCGCTCATCCATTCTCGTGGTGTGTCTCTTTCTACTCTCTAATAACACAACTTTTTGACAGATCTGACGAACGCGACTCATCCAAGCAGTGAGTACCGTATTCTATTATTATTTACCAATATCGTCTGCCATGCAGTCGAAACATGTTCTCTGGAATTCATGCAATTATGCGTTCATCTCTGACCTGACATCGTCCTCCCTGTCTTGCATTCGCATCTCGCTGACATGCATCTTCCCAATAGACTTGACGAACGCGACCAATCCCAGTGCATCTACGCATCTCACGGCAGATACAGGCGCAGCGAACCGTGCCTTCATGCAAGCGACAGATGCCACACAGCAAGACGACTTGGAGGGCACGCCGCCACCCGGCCCGCCCGTCGAGACGCAGCTGCAGTCGCCCCCGCGCACCGCACCGCGCAAGCGGACGATCCCGTCGGCCAGGTCCACGCAGCAGCGGCCCGCCACTGGCACTGCTAGCACCAGTGCGCCGTCGCTCCCGTCCTCGCAAACGCCCCAGCGGATGCTGCCCGCGCCCGCGGCGGACGCGCAGCAGCACGCGCACTCGTCGCCGGCGACGAACAACTTGTCGAATTCGAACCCGAGCCAGGCGTACAGCTCCAGCGTCGTCCCGGGCTCCGTCGCGAGCGAGGTTTCGGCGCCACCCATGCGCCGACCGCCGCCGTCGACGTTCTTGTCGCCCTCGGTGCGCAGGGAGCAGGACGACGAGGTCGTGCCAGACAGCGCGCCCGCGTCGTCTGTCGAAACGCCCAGCAGCCAACCTGTCCCGCTTGCGCTGGTTGTTGCGCGGAGGAAGGAGATGGAGGCTGCGAATGCTATGGCTGGGCTTGCGCGTGGTGCACAGAAGGCCGTTGAAGAGAAGGGCATAATATCGGTTCAGCAGGTGCGTACTGATTCATCTGCTCCGTCTTTATTCTTGTTCCAGGTTGCTGATTATTTACAGGTGGGCAAGGAGAACGAGGTGTCATCCCTCGCGTCAGATACGAGTCTAGGCTTGAAGCGCCAGCCAACGACAAAACGGCGGTATGGCGGGCGCAAGGGCGGCGACGATCATCAGGCGCAGGTGATGCCGCCGCCCACAGCTAATACGCTCGAGGCGGACGATGAGGACGAGGACGAGATGGACGTCGACGACGCGCCACAGATAATTCTTCCGTCGTCGTTAACGCGGCCGCAGCAGCGTGCGGCGTCGCCGGAAGCCGCGCCCGAACCGTTCCCCGGCGAGGAGGACATCTCGCTCACCTCGCCATCCGAGGGCGAGCACGACCCGGAGAGCCAGCCCCCCGTCAAAGCCGGCTCGCCGCGCAGGAAGAAGCGCCCCGCGCCGGCGCGTAGAAGCCCGACGGTGGAGGCTGCCCCGCCGCCCGTGCGCCGTGTGCTCAAGGGCACGAAGCGCATTGTCGAGCCTATGATCAGCATTGAGGCCATCACCGAGGCGGAATCCGCGCCGCCTACCCAGCAGCGGCCCAAGAAGAGCCTCGCGGCGACGAGAGTTAGGCGTGCTTCCGCTGTCACCGCTCTAAAGAACCTCAAGGAGAGCGATGACGACGAGAGCGCAGGAGATGGAGGGTACGAGGACGAGAGCTATCGCGAGACACAGTACACGATTCCCCTGCGGGATCCCACGCCGCCCGCCCGGACGACCAGGAAAGCCGCTGGGGCGAAGAAAACGGCCGCGACCAGTGCTCCGGCGACACAGACTCAGACACAGCCCAAGAACCTCAAGAGACGTCGGGCATCGGATGGTCAGGCACACAACCAGAGTCAGAGCCAGCGCAAGCGGGCGAAGCTCGAGGAGCCCAATGGTACTGCACCCACGGTGTACGCGCTCTACAGCGACCAGAAGTTCTATCCCGCAAACGTCACAGGCGTGGCCGGCGCCAAATACGCAGTGCTCTATTCTGATGGGACACCTGGCTTCGTTTCGCTCGCCGGCCTGCGCGCTGGTCCGGCCGTGGACGACACCTTGCAGCTAGTCGACAGGAAGAAGAAGACCGCCACGGTGCTGGAGTTCGGTGATAATGACTTGCGCGTCAGAGTCGGCCCCGACGGCGATGTGGAGACCGTGTCGTGGAGTGATGTGTGCCGGACGAAGGCCATGGCCGGCTCCGTCGCGCTCACGGCGGAACAGGTCGACGCGATTCTCAAGAAGGACGAGGACGACGAACAGGCCTCTAGCATGCAGCGCACACGTACCGTTTCGCCCCATTTAGCTGCGCGCAGGCATTCGCCGTCGGACCGCTTCAAGGGACTGGCGTTTGTGCTGACGTGCCTCCCAAACGCGCACGACCGTCAGTGGCGCACCGACTTGCCCGATAAGATCAAAAACGCGGAGGGCATAGTGCTTGATGACTGGACGGATGTCATGAGCTATGGGCCAAATCCCACTAACCATGGTCGATGGACCGCAAACGCGGCCGATCTCCTCCCGCTGGAGGGAGCGGACCAGAGGGTGGTCGTCCTCACCGATATCGCTGTCATGACGCCAAAGTACCTCATGGCGCTTGCGCTGGGCCTACCGTGCGTCAGTAAAGGGTGGGCTGATGATGTTCTCAGCGGGGTGGGTCGTTTTCTTCCTGCCGTTCAGCAAGGATTGACATTGTATGATGACAGGCAGCGGATGTGGACCAGTGGCACTCGTATTTGCCTGCCGCGGGAACTTCAAATACCCTGCACATTCCTTTGAGTCAAGTTGTCGAATGCGATGCTGATGGCAACTTCCCGACCGTGCGTGAGGCCCTCGCCGAGGATGGCTGGGCGCGCAAACAACGGCAGCGCAGGAGGCCGTTCACCGGGAAAACTGTGCTTCTCGTGGGCGAGGTGCTCACCCCAACCCATGATATGAAGTTCGCTGGGCAGGTCCGGCAGTTTTTATTCTTCCATGTTCGCTTGCTGACCACTTTCCAGAGATCCATCCCGCCTGTGTGCCTTGCGATGGGCGCGTCCGAAGTCGAGGCAGTACGCGACTTCGCTCATGCCAGCGCGCGGAGGTTCGACATCGTGGTAATTCAGGAGAGTATGAAGCCTGCGCCAAGTCAAAGCGACATCCGCGCGCGACTGGCGATAAATGGGCTCCAGGGCACTCCCGTGTGGGTAAAGCAGTGCTTGATCGCTGGCAGATTGCTCGATCCTGCGAGCGCGAGCGCCTGAAGCCCTGCGATATCGATCTTCCAGCATCCACGCTCCATCGGCTGTTTGTCTTCCCGACGCTCGCGTCGACGTCAGTGACGTTGTTGCGCTTCTTGTCTGGTGTCTTTCTTGCGTTCCTCTGGGCTATCTCAGAACTGTATATTCCCCAAATTGGCGACGTTTCTTGCATGTTTTCCTGCTCTCGGACACATCCACCCAGCATCCACACGATCCGATATCCCTTCCATTCGAAACTCGCATGACCTTTCGGGTGTGCCTGCTGCCCCAAAATCTTTGCTCTGCTCATCTCTGGTGTCTGTATTCATAGCTCTGTGTCCTGTCTTGCACGCGGTTGGAAGGCGTACGTACGTCAATAATTCACATGGTGTCGGTGAACTCATGATGGCGCGGTGGCTGATCCTCGTGGCGGAATACCCGTTCTGTCCCAGCGCCGGACGTTCTGACAGTTCACGTTGGGGTGGCAGCGCTCAATGTCTCCGTAAACAAGCGTGGAGTGATGACTACTGCTCTGACAGGGTCGCCACGATGGCAACCTCGTATGCACGGTGTTTCTCTTTCTGGCGGGCAGCCATACGCGTTGACTGCGAGACTCTATTCCTGCCCAAAGCAGGCTTGAAGTAGCATGGCTGGCATCAGATGCGTCAAACTTTGCGAAGAGCACGAATTTCCAGATTCATCGGTATGTCCGTACAAATACATTATGAGTGTGGCTTACACATCCCGAATCAGTTCACGACCTTCATTGCGGCAGGAGTGGCGCTCAGCGCGTCGCCCGTGCCCTTTAGGTTGATGGCCGGCGCGGCGTCGGACCACTTCTTGCGCGTTCCCGCGCGGGCGAGCCGCTCGTTCAGGACGGTATAGACGCCGCCAACGAGCTGCATTTGCTCGCGCGGGATACGGCACACCTCGCCGTCGTCTGGCACCGTCCACACGCAGCCATCGCTCGCGCTGTCGGGGTCCGTCGACGCGCGGAAAATGGCGCCCACAACGCGTGGAACAGGCGCCAGCGGCATCCCTTGCAAGAAAGTGCGCCCAGCATCCGTCAGAATGCCCGTGTCTGATTTTCTCGAAGTCAGATCGAACCCGAGGGCGTGTCGGGTGATTTTGCGCTCACCAGAGAACCAGGGGCAGATGACACCCGTCCGAATGTTCTTCGAGCGCAGAGAAGTATACAATCCAGGCAGAAGACCCAACAAAGCCGTCTTTGCTGCCGTGTAGATGACGCCGCCAGGAAGTGCACACATGGATGCTTGCGAAAAAGTCAGCCTGCGTTTCTCTAGGATATGGTGAACCTGACATACACATCGAGCCTGTCATGATGATTGCACGACCTGCACGGTCGGGTCCCCGGATGAGGTGGTACACTCCGAGTCGAGCCGCTGCGATTCCTTGTCAATCTGGGGAACCCCATCTAGATTGCTCTTACTGTATAGGACGCCGGTGAGATTCACATCCATGGTATCCATAACAGGCTTTGCAGGCCTCCCGCTTTCGTCGAGCTCAAAATCCAAAAAGACGCCCGTCTCCCGGATTCCAGCGTTCGCAATGACGATGTCGAGCTGGCCAAACGCATCCACGCCTGCTTCAAACAGGCGAACCTGATCGTCCCAGTTGCGGACGTCGCATTGCCTCCAAACAGCTTGGCTGCATCGTCGATAAGGATCTGTCGGTAGAGGCGATCGGCTATCCTCACCCTCCCGCATTCACTATCAGGTCAGCTGTGGCCTTGACGCAATCGGGATTAATATCTCCTAGGACCAGTTTGGCGCTATCGGCGAGACTCAGCATGTGGTGCCAGCGACAAGCGGTAGCAGTACCCATGCTTTGCATACTGGGAGGCCGCTGTTCGCCCAAAGCCGCTTCCCGCCCCTGGCTAAATGAGCCTGATGCCCGAAAATTCTAAGATGATAAAGGCCTCACCAGTGACCAGGACGACGCGGCCTGCGACGGTATTGGCGTGGGCGTAGAGGTCGATGTCCCGGATGTCAACCATGAGTGCGTAGACTGAGAGCAAGGTAGGGATGGGTTGTATCAGACGGTGATCTGGGCCACATTCTTATACTCGAACCGCCGTGGCCTCGCGAGGAATGAGAACCATAATCCATGCGTGCCCGGGCCGCCGTGACAGCGATGTGGTGCAAATCCATTCTGCATCGGCCTCCCACCCGGGATGAAGAATCGCCGGGTGGTGTTCGTATACGGTACAAAGCCTCAGCCGCATTGAGGGCTCCGTGTATCGACCGGAGGCTGCCTAATGCGGACTGATCAATACAATCCGCCAGCACCGCCATCCTCATGCAGAGCGGACGGCGCACCGGCCGTCGCCCTCGTCTCTCACTCTGCCGTGCAGCCTATGCTGTCTCTCCGGTGACCTGGGGATTCCGGAAGGCCGGGTGATCTATTCGCGCCTTTGCATCCTGTTGAGATGTCGGTGCATCGGTGTATGCGTCGTCGGGCGCAAGCAGACCTTGTCCGGCGCTATGTAAGAGCGCTCAGTATCATACCGCCGATCCCCAGGACCCCAAGGCGTGAAGGTACGCGTTCGTTTTCAAATGGTGCCTTTCAATGAACATTTCCAGTGTTTCCTCGTTCAGGAAATCGCAATTGGTCTTTTCCACGGAGTCCAAAAACCATTCATTCCTCGACGTTACACATATCCTGCGTCATATGATGTATTGCGCAACAACTTAAAGCAACAGGTATGAGATCGTTCTGCGATTGGACATACTCTCAGTTCATAGGCGCGCTGTCAGCAAAGGCCTGGAGTCTACAGCACCACCGCGATCTCATTCAATCATTGAAAAGCATCTTCCGAATTCGGGATAGTAGGATTTTTAAGAGTTGGTACGGTACCGCCAACATGCTTGTTATCTTTATACTGACATTCAACCTGTGGGTGCCGGCCTCTTTCTTCTAACACTGTGCAATCGTTATCTGGCAGGGTCAGCGGTATGTTGGATATGATTATCACAATTCGTGCGGAAATGGAGGAAAAGGAGAAGTCGAGATAGCACACTACTTACCATGGTGAAGTGCCGGCGACTTTCTGGAGTTTGAGGTGCCGGAGCAAGACGAAAGCAGCCCAGCTGCCTGGCAGTGGGGCGCGCCGGTGCTATCCCACCTTACCATAACCTTCCCCTACAGGCTGCCGATGAACCCAGTCTGAGACGGGAATGGAATTGCAGATCCAAAGCGGTGTTCCTGTGGCTCATAGGAGTTTCCAGAAGCAGCAGAACGACTGACAGCTGCATTGACAGGCCTTCGTCCCGCGTCCTCAAGAAAGCAAATCGCCGGGCCTTCCGTCACCATTATTGTCTCCCCCGTTCACCACAGCATATCAGTAGCCGATTGCTTTCATGACAGCCGGACCGGCGAAATCAGCACCCAGCTGGCTGCGCCACGAGGCAAGGGTGAGAATCGACTCAGAGGTACTGTTATCGAATGTACAGGCCTCGTATCAGATCATAAGTAAATGAGGTAGAGCTGCGGTCGTTATACCGCACCTAAGTCTGGAGTTGTCATCAAGTGTACTAGTAGCCTTGTCCTGAGGAGTGCACGACATGGATTCGTGTCCGTACCGTTGTTCCGTCGCGAGCTGAGCCTGCTAGGAATCCATAGCCTATAACCGAGGAATCGGGTTCTATCACAAGCACCAGAGGAGGTGTACGAGCACAATCGTAGACACGACCTGGCGGAAGTATGCCACATTTGGACAGCAGTGAGCGTGGCTTGACAGGAAGAGAATCGCAAGACGAGAACTCCGAGTGAAGACCAGACCGTCCACCTAGTACTCGCCGAATTCGGCGTGCCCCGTCTCCTTGGCGTGCTGGCGGGCCTCCTTCTCGCCCTTGAGTCCTTTGCTGCATATCTACGAGCAAAGATCAGAAGAGGAAGGCTGGAGATGGAAAGTGCGAGCACACACCTGGCATTTCAGATCAAAGGTCGCAGTGTTCGTGAATGCCTTCTTCTCCCGCAGCCGCTTAGCCAACTCCTTCGCCCCCTCGAGCGCGCCTACATCGCTCACAGCGAATAGAGTTTCGTGGAACTCAGGCGGGGCATCGGACGTAGGTGCACGTGAGACAGCATCGTAATGGATCCCGCTGTAGAGTAAGATCACCCGGTTTGAATGCTTCCCTTCGCCAAACCGGTCCACGCGGCCAGTTTCGACATCAATAGACGAGATCTCGGTGTTGTAATGGTCCGAGAAAATGGCGAGTTCAATTGCCCCACCCCAAGTAGACGGCTTTAAGATGGCGGCAATGTACGAATCTGGTGATTGGCTGCAATGCATGAGTATGGAACGAGAGACTGGTGGAAATATCAGCTCAAGGCGTACCCAAGGACAGCTTCGTCGTAAGTAATCGGGTTCTTTCGAATCTCATCCGCCACTATCTGGCGCAGTTTCGGTGCAGCGGCCATGTCTTGTTCGAATAGGAGTGCAACAGAAGAGAAGAGGCAGGAATTGTCGTCGGGAACGACCTGCGCGATGTGCTACTAGTGAGGAAGTGGCTCTTTGGTTCGGAGACAGTTTCCTTCGCACCCTGTGAACAAGAACTCCTCCTTCAGTCCTGACTGTTTCTGGGCCACTGCTTCGACCAGATACCGGGGACGATGCCAGCACAGCGGGTGGAACGGGTACCGGAGCTGGCTTGAGAGAACCTGCAGTGATACCACGGCTGCTTGTGGGAAGACCGGCTGATGATGTAGCAGTAGACGAAGAAATTCGAGCAGAATTCGTGCCAGAAACGTTGTGAGCAGATGATCGAGCTTCAGTGACAACCAGCTGTTCGCCGCGCTGCAGGCCCAGGGATGAAATCGGGAGTTCCGGCACAAGAGTGAGGGCATGAGGTGGATAGCCAGCCTTCACTGTACTATGCTGTCAGAATGCAGGACTCGGTCGTAGACTGGACGAGTACGCGCGTTCTTGGTTGCTCGGCGGGATTTCTGTATGGCTGAAGACAATTTGTTGCAGGTCTCGTACGGTCAGTGTCGAGGAAGGCTCCAGGTCGATATCCAGCGTCGTGACTCCTCTTGGATGTCGCAGTCTGATCGGAGCCATCGCGTGAGCTTACGGTACAGTAGATGGTATGAGCACAAGCTTGAGACGGCAAAACCCGCTCGTAACGTCAGCGAAAACGGGCCGGAACAGCCGGTGGCTGGAATTACATTTTCGTTCAATTGTTCATCTTGCCCGAAAGAACTGAGTCAAGGGAGCTGTAAATAAATAAAATGAGACGATGGGTAGTATATAACCTTTTTATTAAAGACCCGCATTACGCCTTACGAACAATCAGTGGGCAAGGTGACAGGGCCCTGGTCGAAAGGCGCGTCTAGCGAAAGTAAGTTCGGAATAGCAATCATCTTAGTTCTCATTCACTTTATCTTCCAGATATATTTGGCCTCACAGCTATCGTCTCAAGGTCGACGTCCAGCGAATATATCATCAGATCCAGAATCACATAGGCCGCTAATTCTGAAAAGGATGTTTTTGTGAGACGCAAATTATAAGTTTTAAAATTAAACCGTGAATCTACCTGGCTTTATCTGAAGCTGCAGACTTCGGCGGCGAGAACAACAGTATTTTAGAAGTCCGCGCTCCGCGGCTAAAACGCGCCATCGGCTTGCTCCGGCTGCGATAGGCTTCACTCTTTGCCATCGCGTCTCCTATCCGCACACGCACAGAACACCTTTCTAAGTCATGAAGAACACTCGAATGCACATTCTCACCGACCTCCCCGTGGACGTCCTTCTATACATCCTCTCGCGGTGCCCAGACTTCCCGACCCTCGCCGCTGCCGCCCGAACCTGCAGAACTCTTCGGACAGTTTGCGAGCTGCATAAATCTGCAATCCTTCGCAACGCCCTTCCCACAGCCGCAGGTTCCATAGGCGCGACCGCTGCGGCGCTACGAGGGATCTGCGTCGAGGAGGAACTGGCGCTCCTAGCCCCTACACACGAGGCGGCGGCACTGGAGATTGCGATGCGCAGCACGTCCGAGACCGACGATTCCTCGGCCGTCTTCAAGCGCCGGCACTTCTCCGCCCTCACGGCACGCGCGGCCGTCGCCCAGCGACTCGAAGTGCACTTCAGTCGCGCGTACGTTCGCTCTCCCTATCCAGCGTCTGTGACTTATGATCATGGTGGTCGCAGGTCTGTGGACCCCGGCACCAGAGATCACAGCATGCTCAGTGAGCTTCAGAGCGTCGCGTTCCAAGTCGCTGTCCAGCGCATCTGGTTGTATTGCTTCCTCTATTCATTCCGATGGACGGCCGCCCTCAGTAAATGGTCTAATCCAGCACGTCGTCGCGCCATCTTCTTTTCTGCCTTTTCTCCACTCGACAAGCACAACTTTATGCTCGTGGCCGGCTGGATGATCTCCGTCTTCGAGCGCAGCAGACGAGGATGGATACGCACCAACGGTCAGTCGTTTGAGAAAAGTCGAACTTTATGCTTTGTGCTTAAACGCTTTTTCTAGCCGAAGCAACGCGTTCGTTCATGAGTCTCGGTCCTGAGGGGATACTAGACGTCCTAGACGCACCATCTATTGAGACCTTCATCCACAGTAAGCCTTCATCAGAGAAGATGCCCTGGATTACACGCGACGACGACACGGGCATCACGCATTCATTCGGAAAGCGGATGGTCTCATCACCCAGCATGTTGCCTGATCATCCTCCTGAGGGGACCAGCTGTGAGCGCGTCCACGATCACGTAGCCACTGCTAACAGCTTTCAGGCTGCTCCCACTGCGACGCGCAAACTCCAAGGCTGTATAACCAGGAGAGTACGTCGTGCAATTTCTCCTTCTTGGCGTCCTCTGACGTGCTCGCTTATAAGACTGGATATATGGCCCTCATCACCTCCAGCTGCCTGTGATTGGCAACTACCTCAGCGGCCTCCTAGGGCGAAACGCACATGAGGTTCGACTTCTGCTCGACCATCTCGGCCTGGGCGATTACGTGGCCACAGACTCCGCGCTGGCCGCAGAGCTTCGGTGAGGATCCATTCGTTTTACCACAGTATCGGATTCTCAGTCTCTGTAGCGTCAAGACAAAGCCATCACCATTGGACCACCGCTTCGCGCGTTTCGTCCAGGCTCTGATCAACTGCGACGGCGGCGACACGTTCTCCGCGGCGGGCGTTGCACCCAACTCGCCTCTCTGCGCCGACTGCCTCGAGCATCTGGTGCGCTGCCGTTCGTGGTTGTGGTGGCGGCGCGAGAAGGAGTCGGGTCGCGTCGATGGCTACGCGGCCGTGCCGGACTGCCCGTGAGTTTTCTAGGTCTGTATGAACAATTCATGCTTACTCACGATCCTCGATAGCTATGGCTATGCCTGCGGCCTACAGAAAAACCATCAACATCACAATGAAACCCACAATGTGAGTTAGGTTTGTCGCGATCGCCTGTTCTGTCACTGACTCTGTACGAATAGCATGCCGCGCCGGTTAGGCTGACTCTGCCCTCCCGCCGCCCGCAACAGTAAGCACATTACACGTCTCCCATCTCCCTGGATCGTCTCCCATCTCCCTGGATGCCTCGGCTTCATCATACATCGTCCCTCTGCCTCCTTCCTTTTCTTCTGCCTCTATGGAGTACATCCACGTCCCATACGATTCCTACATAGAGACCAAGGCACCCCAACAACAACTAGATCATCCCACATCGCGGCTTCGTCATCACTTCCACGACTCGGCTCAGTATACTCGTACCGCGGCGTACATACCGAATCAGATGGTTTGTATCACTAGCAGGACGTTGTCCCCAACATCTAAATTATCTGTATTCATGCTGCATCACTTCTGCTTCTTCTGAGTGTGTGATTCAGTGCTATCCATGCGAGGCGGCATGAATCCTCGAATTATATGCACTCTTGTCCTCGGACCGGAGTTACCGGGCAAATTTCGAACTGCGCTTTTTGCCACTCGACCAGCGGCGATGCTCGACGCGGAGAA
Source organism: Auricularia sp. M12 (assembly GCA_037042885.1). NCBI lineage: Eukaryota > Fungi > Basidiomycota > Agaricomycetes > Auriculariales > Auriculariaceae > Auricularia > Auricularia sp. M12. Next base: position 3,757,946 of record CM073210.1, on the reverse strand, counting down.
CTGGCGCGAATCCGATATTCTTTCGCGCATACCGTCTGGACCGCTGGCAGGCTTCCGGTACCTCACACTGGCGCTGTAGGGCCTACCGTACACGTGACTTGTTCTGCTTTTTGGTCCGATATATATCTGTGACTGTGTCCGATTCCCAGCCTGTTGCTGACTGCCGCTTGTTCCTGTCAATGCATACTCTCAAAAGCATGGATCTGCATACCCTTGACGACAGTCTGCCGCTGCCGCCGCTTGTTATCTGCTGACATGGGTTGCTCTAGGCGCTGCGCGACGACGCTTCCGACCTGCTGTTCCGATCGTTCAACATTCGTTTCTGTGCACGAACTTGGACCGCTCAGTATGGTGGCTCTCGTGAAGTTTGTCTTTGGCTATGCTGCTCCTGTGAAGAAGCGCATCTCGGTACATGTTGTTCCTCCAGCTTGAGGGTCTTCACAGGCCACATCCTGGCTAAGCGAGACGTCTACACTTTCCCACTCATTCACTCTCGCTGCTCGGACTCAGTTCCCTCTCCCACGATGTGGAACACTGTCCTGCTCAAGCTGCAATGCTCCAATGACGATTGCTGCTCACGGCGTTACTTCAGAATCGCTTCCACAGAAGACTTCATCAGCGGCGGTCCGGGACATTGTCCGCCACCCGGGCGCTTGTGCATATGCAGACAGCGGAAAGGACTCTGCGTTGATTTTTATGGCCGCATGATTTCTGTCCAATGTCACAGCATGTGAGTTTAGCAACAAGTACGAAACATCGGGTATGTGCAGTCCACACGCAGGTATGGGGGATCCTACACTCGTAGAATTTCCAGCAGATCTGACTGCGCCCTCTTTCTGTCCGATAGACATGGCGCGGCGTTCTTGTCGCTCTGCATCGGTCTGCTTGCATCGACACAGTGCTAGAATTTAAACAGCCTCATGTTCTCACCCAGGCAACCATGCTGAGCAGGGCCACTATGGGCATGTTCGAATTGACGGCGAGCTTTCACCTTCTAATTGATCTGCGTTGAGCGTTCGGAGCTCTGCCAATGTCACGGTCCCGGTTTGTTCTTTTGCGCCATGAGTCTCGCTGAACGGAGCCCTTCTATTGCCAGGTCAGCCACTTGCTTTCAGACCTGATAATCCCACGCGGTGGCGACTTGTCAATGTCAAATTATGCTCAGACAGGGTGTCGAAGAGGCTTCTCGCGCTGACCGAATGCGGAAGTCGAAGGGCAGTCCAGGTCGCTGATAGCCGTCGCTCGGTGATCACCAAATGAACTCACAGCTTTCCTTTCCGTTTCGCACTTCAGGCGTGCGCACCCTCCTCCTCGGAGTCCGGCTCCCCGTGTCCTCGTCGCGATGGCGTTTGCGTGGAAAGCGCGTGCGCCGCGGTGGGCTGGCCAGCCCTCGACATTCTTTTTGCTGCTCAACGTCTGCCTGTTGACCGGCCTCATCCACTACTGGGTCTACGGCTCCGACTCTCCAACATCTGTGTCCGTCTGGGTCGGAAACGAGCAGCAGTTTGAGCAACACCACCACGAGTATCAGCACGAGGCGGCCGAGCAGCCTCAATTCTCCGAGCCCGTAACCGTCGGCCCCGCAGCCACTTCCTGCGACATCTGCGCTCCCGACAACGCGTTTTGCAAGAAATACGGGTGCGTGGTGCCGTTCTTATCCCTTGGACCTGGCGTTTATGAAATGCAGTGCCGACGTGCTTGCGCGCTCGCGCTCCTATGAAGGCGCCAACGCGCGATTCCGACGCGTTCTGCGCGACGCTAAATCTGGCAAGGCCGTCAAGATATCCGTCCTCGGCGGTTCCGGTGCGTTTCGTCGCCATGGTGGCATGCAATAAGCCGGCGCCGGCGCTAACCTTCCTTTGTCGACAGTGACGAGAGGACAAGGCGTGAAGCGCGATGAGAACTGGGTTAACGTGTTCGCCGAATGGTGGAAATCCGAATTCCCCGACTCCAGGCTTACCATTCAAAACGGCGCGGTGGCCGCGACGGGCACGGGCTACATGAGCATGTGCTTCCTCGAGCACATTGACGACGACGCGGACATCGTCCTGACAGAGTTCGCCGTCAACGATCAGAGGTCAGATTCACCTGGCTCGTGTCCGAGCGTGTCCCTGATTAACGCAGGGTCGATACGAACGCCGAATCCTTCGAGTGGCTCATCCGTCAGCTGTTGGACCTGCCCAAACAGCCTGCCGTCATCAACTTACAGACCTTTGGCCTTGGATACGCGCAGCTCACGACGGGCGGTGACTTGCACACCGGTATGTATTTCGTGTTTCTATATGCAGCTACTTATTCTTGCAGCTGTGGCAAATTACTACGGTGTGTGCTCTCCTCGCCGCAATAGTCTCTGGCTGACCTTTATATGCTGCAGACACACCTATCGTAAGCTTGCGCAATGCATTGTTACCCCAACTGCTCGACGCACGCTCGTCCGCTCCTGCCTATTTCGCGAAGCTGCACAACGGCAATACGGACTTTAAGCATGTGCGTACCCACCTTCCCTTCCCTTCTGGGCCTGCATGCTGATTGCTCGCAGATCAATTACCGCGGGCACCGCATGCTCGCCGAGCTACTCGCATCGTTCACGCAGCGGCAGCTCTGCTACGCCACAGAAGAGTCCACGGCCTCTCCGCATGACCACGACAGCGACGACCTTCAACTGCACGTCGACCTTCTCCGCATACCGTCGCATCGGCTCTTCCAGAACTTCAACGACCCTCCCGCGCCGAAGCTGCGCCCCTTCTGCGCGAGCACGCGTACGCTCAAGCATCCGCTGGTCCCCGCGTTCAACGATGGGCGCTGGAGCAATTGGAGCTACACCGCGCCGGGCGGGAGCGAGAAGAAGTACGTCCTGGCCAATGAGCCCGGCGCGAAAATCGGCTTCAAGGTTCCCGTGCGGGGCGGAGGCGACGATGGTGGGGCGATGGGCCGCGTGCGCGTCAGCTTCCTGCAGAGCAGCACGTTTGGTTTGGGCATGATTAAGTGCTGGCTCGATGACGACACGGATGCGACTGTGCATGTGGACGGATTCTGGAACTCGCCATTGTGAGTGCTGTCTTTCGCGATGCTTTTCACGATGTGTTGACGCTGCGATAGGAACCTCGCGAACACGGCCGTCGTATCCAAGAACGCGAGCGTCGGCGAGCACATGCTCTGGTGCGAGCTGACGGGCCATACGCGCGACCCGGACCGACGGACAGAATTCCGCCTCATCGGCGTCGACGCTGCGTGACCCGCGCTGTGATCTATCTGCTGGTATTTGTATCTCGAGCTGCAGTGCGCGGCTGGGCTATTACTTGTAACTTATAATTCCTTCCAGTTTGTACATGAACATAGAATAACCATGGGTTTACACAGACACCTCCATTGTGCGCTGCGTGACTAAGCAAATGAATGACGTGGGATTACGCGAGCGCAACTGGCCGATGAGATCTTATCACTTGCTTTTACCCCTTTGCCTTTCTGCAGTCGTCTTAGGGGTGGGCGGGCTTGGGCTTGGCCTGAAGCCCCGGGTTTGGGCTTGGCCTGAGCGGGCACGGGCCAGTCTCTCGTCAAGCCCGAGCCCAAAGCCCACCTGAGCCCAAGCCCCGGGTCGGGCTTGGGCTTGGCCCCGGGCTTGAGTTTGGAGAATGGTTGACAATATGAATTGGTTCAAATCTCACAACTATTCTGCACTCTCATCGTCACTGTCTACAATATTCAGAATCCACTCGACGCTGGCAGTTGCATCAACATCGGCCTCCGCCTCTTCATCAGAATCCTCCACCACAACTTGCTGCTCGACGATTGATGATGGCATGTCGGGATGAACTAAAAGGTCGTTCCGCAACGCGCACTTGACGCACTGCAGGGCCTCGACAATGTCGCCTTTAAGGCTACCGCGCTTGTCAGTGACAACGAGGCCCCCGCCCGAAAATGCGCGCTCCGATGACACTGACGAGCCCATGACTGCCAGGTAGTCAGCCGCTAAGGATGCCCATGTGGGATACTGCGTTGCGAGCACCTTGAACGCAGTGAATACAAGATTGTTTGGTGAGCAGAACCAGAACCTACCCCCCACATCCGGACCAAAGTCATATCCTTGCCAAGTTCGTGATGTGCGTCCAACCATGCACGATACTCCGTTTTCCACGGAACAGACGGCTGAGAAGAGTTGGTACTTGAATGGTTGTCCTCCTCGCCGTCGCTGAGCTCATCCAGCAGGCGACTACCATGCTGAGTGGATTGGGAGGTCGCTGCGGGGGTTGCAGACTTATTGAGCGACTCGTAGCGCTGCTGGAACTTGGCCAGGTGTGAGTAAAATGAATGAAAGCGCACGTGTGCACGTACCAACTTCTCCATGTCGACCTCGAATGTGGGAGTCAGAGTATCCCAAAACTTGCGGAAACGGCGGCCGAGCTTGAAGTCAGGGTGTAGAACTTCACCGCGATCAGCGCGTCGATCCGTCAAGTCCCTCATCACAGCACTCACCCATCGTAACCCAATATGGCCGAGCAGACAGTGCAGAAATACGAATCTTGGATACGTGCTTCTGGAGCTTGTCAATGGCGGCATCGATAGCTTCACTCAGATCTTCAAATTTGGGCAGCGAGCGCCGCTTCTTCCATGCTGCAAGCAGAGACACCAACGCGGGCATAGCATTATAGAGCGTTGGGTAGCGTTCAGCGGAGAACATTTGCTGCGCTTCATCGGCGAGCTACAACACTGTCAGAAGTGCAGATCGAGCATATAAGATTGAGCAAACATACGTGGAAGATCTCTCGGTCGAGATCGATGCGAACCCACTCCTCGTCTGAGATTAGCATTTTGGCGAGTATTGCCTTCTTCTTCTGGCTGCTCTCGTCCTCCTTGAGCTCAAAGACGAACTTATTCACAATCTTGCAGAATAGAATGAGTTTATGCACCGGCAATGATACATTACGCACCGAACGAAGCGCCCATGCACGGTCCAACATAAATGAAGACGAGGACCAGCGCACCGGCATATCTCGCAGAAGGTTACGAGGTTTCAATCCCTTCTCCGTAGCGAGCTTGTGAAAGCGAAGCTTGCGCATCGCTCCACAGCGTTGCTGCTCAGGTTTGTCATCCGGTATCCAATGTCCTTCGTATGCAGCTAACGCACCTTTACGGCGATGTCTCGGACGAGCGAGATCTCGTCACGGTGACCGGGTGTTCTCTTGTTCTTGTCTGCTCGAGCCTTGATGAAGTCTTGAACCGGGAGATTGATGATGTGGGCGTTGCAGCTGCGAATTTCGAAAATGTCATACATGCCGCCGGATGAGGGTCTCAATGTACTCACAAGATGCGCCGCTCGTGAGACTTGAAGTCAGTGATTCCGTTTTTAATTTGCCATACTTCGACTTCGCTCATCATCACATCGTTGACGTCGACGCCGTCGGCGGTGGTCCAACCCATCTGCAAAAGATGAAACACGGACTAGTGCAATTAAAGGCACTTTCCTTGTGTGCAATCCCAATGCGCTCGAAGACACGGTAGAGAGCCTGGCCAAGGCGCTTCCCTGAGTGCGACTCCTGAATTGCGACGTAGCCGAACAAGTCCGTCTTGAGTTCCCACAGCCCCGGTGAGGCCGCCTCAATCCAGTGTCCCGTCACAGCAAAGTAACCGTCTTGATTGTCGGCAAGCCAGCAGTCACACGTACTCGAAATGAGACCAAGGACTATGTTACTCTTCGCCGAGGTCAAATTCAACATAGGATGAGGCAAAAGACAGCGTACGGTGAGGCGCTTCTTCAAGTCAACCATGTGTTTCCGGAATATTTGGAGGATCTCCGAGCGTGTCATCTTGCGCGAGGGAATTTTGATGCCATTCTTCGCGCGCGATGCTACTTCAAGCATGTTCCGGAAGCGCGGGTGATCGACGGCTGCGAGTGGCTTCAACCGCGTTAATAGTGCAGCGCGCATGATGATAATCAACACAAACCTGATTAGTTTCGACGAGCCAGTCAATGACGGCCTGCCGCAGAAGCGCGTCAGTGTAGGGCACAGGTTTTTCGGCGAGATGGGAGTCGAGCGAGCTTTGAACTGTAATCGGGATTCCCACGGATTTCTGAGCTTCCGCAGCTTTTTTGGCGCTCTTGTAGCTGTCTAGCTTCGACTCGAACTTGTTTTTAATGCACCATTTGTTGTACTCGGCCTTTCTCCACGTTAATCGACGTACAGGACGTATGGACATGACTCACTCGATGGTATCGGTCGAGGTGACGACGGCCAGTCGAGCCATCGGAGACTTTGGGCTCTCTGAGACATGTGCAGGTTAGTGGGTGGGGCAAACAAGGCAAGTAAAAACGGCGACACACTTGCAAATGAGGCAGGTGCGACGCAGCTTGCCTTCGTCGTCTTTGAATATTGGACCAAAGAATGCATTGAGGTCCGCGGTCGGACTGAGCGCAGCCTGTTCATCGCGGGCAGGCGCGAGATGGCTCAGATCTGCCAGCATCCCAGATGCGTCAACATGTTGAGGGTCGACACGCTCGTCATGCTTGCCTGAGAGAACCATGAGGTCGTGTTCATTCCAAATGCGACCAAAGTACGTACTTTTCTGCTTTCGCCTCTTCTTAGACGGTGCGCGTGCCACATTAGGGTTGATCGCAGGGTTGGTGCGCAAGGCGCCTTTCCCAGTACCCTTGGCAGGAGCGGCAGGGGTGGCGGGTTTATCGTTGTCGTCTTTGCGGATAACAAATGAGTGCCGAAATCAAAGCAGCTAAACTTGAAGCTCACCGTCAATCTCGATGATCTCAGGATCCATGTCATCCTCTTCGGCATCCTCGTCCGAGGACGAAGAGGAGGATTCCGGGGCCACGAATTCCTCATCGCCGTCGTCAACTGCAATGCATAAGCCGAAGTGGGGCGCGCCTCAAGCAGCATGCGTACCGCCGGTGAGCTGAGCAGTGTCAGTCGCAAGGATTCCGCTCTTGGGGTCGGTAATGTTGTCTACATCTATTGAACGCGTGAGAATGCCATCTTATAAGTTGCGCAGCTAGGAGCGCGCTCACCGATGACCACCGAAGAAGTTGATGTCCTCTGAGTCTGCCGCACAGTGAGGTCCTCAGGCGCAGCTCCTGTGCCGTCGTCAACAAGGAGTATGCGGCAGGCGCGGTCTGTTGGAGCGCACCAGTAGTCGGTGACACCGCATTATTTATTGCCAACGGAGCTCCCTCGCGCACGCGCTTGCGAACCCGGCGCTTGTCGGTGGCACGCGACGAGGCAATATCAACCTCAGGAGCGTCCTCCTCGTCACTGAGACTCGTTTCGTTCAGTCTTTTGCGACCCATCGAGGCGTTGTCGCTCGAACCGAGTCGATGCAGGGCAGGAAGAACTTCCTGGAGATTTTATATGTCTGCCAACAATTCCAAGGCCGATTCTATGACGCACGACGCGCAGTACATTGTCAGCAAAGCAATGGGCAATGAGATGGTGCCTGCAGACCTTGTGGGACATTTGCGCCGAAGAACTACGCAAGTATGATGGTGATATATTGCCAAAGACGCCAGGCTATGCTTCAGCATATAAGCCAACGTGCAGCATAATTTTTGCTAGAAAGACGACACGTGCATTGTACGAAAATCCTTAAGTCGGGCTGTCTGTTGTTCGACATTCCGCGGCAACAACAAGACAGACGTAAAAGCCGCGCCAATGCAAGGAAAGGCAGATAGCCAAGTACTGCGGCACATCCAGATGCCTGATCGTATCGATCAGCATCGCATGACGCTGTGCGCGAGTGCTCAGGTCACTTGCATGACTTTGCCTCGCCGGTGGACGTCCGAGAGCAATATCAGCCGAATCGGTGTTCTTGCTATGGCTGTTGCTGCAGTCCAGCTTCTTCAAAAGCATGGTTACAGCAGCGCAGGCGTCACCGATGCGGCGACATGACACGTCGGCGGAACACGAGGATCGTTCTCCGCCTACAGGCTCCGTCTTTTCAGATATCGATTTTGTGCGGATCTGAAATAAATATTCAGCAGTCTTTTTACATTCAAGATCAAAATACTGGCGGGTGGGTTCCAAGGCATCAGAGGCTCTGAAGTTGTGTGAGTCCAGGTCTGGACTTTTCCGACTCAGGTGCTCAATGCCACAGCACATTATTGTGCACTCACAATGTCATGTGTACTATTGATTCCAATGCAGCCTAGGATGTCTCTCTTTTTTACTCTAAGCCTCGGGCTTGTGGGCTCGGCTTGGGCTTCCACAACCCAAGCCCCTGGCCCATGCCCATCAAAGCCGACACCTCGGGCTTGGCTTGGCTCGGGCTTGATCGGGCCGGGTCGGACGGGCTTTGGGCTTGAAGCCCGAGCCAGCCCACCCCTACAGTCGTCTACTACTACTACTACTACAACGACATGTCGGCCTCGAAGATCCGCACCTTCCTGCTCAACGACGGCACCCGCATCCCCGCCATTGCCTGGGGGACGGGCACGGCGCTCTACAAGAAGGACGTTCGCGATGTCACCGCACTCGCGATCAAGGCCGGCCTCACGCACCTGGACGGCGCGCAGATCTACGGAAACGAGGACTCGCTGGGCGCGGGGATTGCGAGCGCGGGCGTGCCGCGCGACTCGCTCTACATCGTGACGAAGCTGACGGCGCTGCCGGCCGGCAAGACCGTGCGCGACACGCTCGTGGAGAGCCTCAAGAAGCTCCAGGTGGACTACGTCGACCTGTTCCTCATCCACTCGCCCACCCAGCACCGCGCGCCGGACGGCAAGAAGACGCTGCAGGGCGTGTGGAAGCAGCTCGAAGACCTCAAGGAGGAGGGCCTCACCCGGTCGATTGGCGTCAGCAACTTCATGGTCCAGGATCTGGAAGATATTCTCGAGACTGCGCGCATCGTGCCCGCGGTGAACCAGGTGCGCCGCTCGCTGCTATGAGGATTGCTCCTTGCGGGACTCCGCTGACTGGCAACCGTCACGGTTGCTGTTCGGCACCCATAGATCGAATTCCATGTGTACCTGCTCGATGCGACTCGCGACCTGCTCGCCTTCTCCGCAAAGAAAGGGATCGTCACGGCCTCGTACGGCGGTCTCACGCCGTTGTTCCGCAAGACAAACGGCCCGGTCGACGCCGTCCTCAAGGACATCCAGGCGCGCCATGCAGGTGGAAAGGCGACACACGGCCAGATTCTCATCAAGTGGCTCATTCAGAAGGGCATCATCGCCGTTACGTGCGTCTGTGAACAACTCTGGTCTCTCTCGGCTTCGCACTTATTGGGTTATCACGCAGCACAACCTCGAAGGAAAGTCGTATGAAGGAGATCGTCGATACCGAGAGCCTGCCGGATCTCTCAGAGGAGGACATCAAGAAGATTGACGCGGCTGGCACGGGAGAGCACTATCGCACTTTCGTAAGTGGCAAAGTGATGATCGCTTAAATGTTGCACTGACCCTCATTCTAGTGGAAGGATGTTCTGAACTGATTGCGTCTTTATTTTGAATCTTTGTACATCAATGAATGAATCGGACACCGAGAATCGGCTTTGCGGTCGTGACCCTCGGAGACCTGTTTCTGCAAAGCATCAAGAGAGGAATTAGTGTGAAACGGCACTTCAAGTTAGAAGCAAAACGATCTGACCCACTTCCATGTTCCTTCTATCCTATCCAAGTCGATATGCGGCCCGGTTCATGCCATCTAGATGACAGCTTTGTGCGGCATCAAATACGCGACGCGTAAATAAACTCCGCTCTTTATCCTTCACCACGGACTACAACCATCTTCGCTCACCCAGACCCTCTGCAATCTATCTCATACCCTTTCCATGGGCGATTATTCCTCGGAATTCAAGTTTGCCGAGCCCAGCTGGCGCGCAGACTCGCACATAGACCCAAGAACAGGCGAACGCGTGCGTGGACAATGGGTTCCTGACAACTGTCTTTCAGCTACTGACGTTATGACTGCAGTGGGACACCGGTGCCTCGTTAACATGCGTCTGCGGCCAAACTATACGCGTGGGCACCTCTGGCTTCAACGGAATGTCAGTCGAGATCTGCTGTCACTGCTACGCGCGTAGCTACGGGAGCTGACCGTGCGGCAGGAAGCACCACCGTAACGGGGCCAAACACGCACAGCAGCTCAAGCTGAAGATTGACATGGCCGTGCGCGCGGAGCAGGTCAAGCAGCGGGCGCGCGAGGCCAAGCAGCGGCTTGCGGCCGTCATGTCCTCGTCGTCGCCCAGAAAACGCGGCGGCAGCAGCAGCAGCGACCTGACCCAGCCTTCCGACCGCGAATCGTCTCCGGCCAAGATGGATGTCACGCCCACCCCTGTCGTCACGCGTCCGCCCAGCTCCAAAGAGAATTACGCCAGCTTCCTCAAGCTAAAGGCCGCCAAAAAGAAAGCGAAGGCTAAAGCGAAAGCAAAGCTCGAACGCTTGACATTGGCGGCGCGGAACAACACCTCCAAGCCCTCCTCGCGGCGCGTGAGCGACCCTATGCTCGAGGTCGAATTTTTCGGCGACGATTAGACAGGAACATCGGTCTCGGACATGCATCTGGATTCCTCTATGTTTACGGTAGCTGTATTTTCTCAATCGTCTACTTTATGTGCCCAAGGGCGACGCGTTTCGTGACGCGAGTCCGCTCTCGAACATCGCGCATGCCTTTTGATATGATACTCTTGTCTCGTTGTTTGACGGCCATTCCAGAATCCCGCGAGCGCGTGCGAACAAGGCTTCAAAAGCAAACTCCCAGTTATTCCCAGCACCACGTTACCACCACTCAGGCCGTCCACATGAAGACCTTGCCCAAGATGAGAACTGTCCCTTTGAGTGCATCCCAGGAGTGAGGCGAGCGTGCTACTGACGGTGCAAGCCCTGCAGAGTCCTCGCAGGAAGCGCGCCACTCAAAACGCGTACATAATGTTGGCCCACAAAGCGATGTCGGGTGCGTTGCTGCAATGTCTTGCGGCCAGGGCTGCGACCGACATCCCAGCGCAGATGAAGGGTCATTGGGTTGTACATTGACCCTCGACTGCTGACAACGCTAAGGGCTCATGCAGGTGCGCCGCTCATAGAACCACCGCTGAAAGCCAGCGAACCGGAAAGCAGATTGCAGAGCTTTGATTTCTTCGCGACATAATACGAACATGCAAGATAAGGCCCGCGCAGGATCAGGCATGCCATACCCGCTTAAAAAGTTCAGTCAGGCCTTTAACGACAAGTTAGTAATGTTCCAAACGAACTTCAGAGTGAGGGGCACTCACCAATGTCGTTGGTGTTGAACTCATATACACCGTAGAGCGTGCCGACCGTAGCAAAGCGCAGCAACCAGGTCGCGATTGGCCCGAGGATGGGGAACTTGCGCTTGTGCAGGTAATCAACGACGAGCTGGTCGAAGCCAATGTGCGAGTGCATGACGAGCGACACGCCGAGGATGCCATCCAGGACCGGGTATGGGCTCGCGCTCGTTGCGTATGCAGCAACGGTGAGTGGAACCAAGCTTGCGCTGAGCAGACGCTCAAAGGCCCAGTGGTGTGAGCCGTGCGCGCGCGACGGTGTTGGGAACGGAAGCCCATCGTTGACCGTGCCGCGTGGAATCGGGCCGCCTGGCACGTACGCAGCAGTGGCAGCGGTGCGCAAGAGCAACTTTTGCGCAGTCGATGGCCGCCGCCATACAGCACGTCCCGCCAGCAAGGCCGGTCGCGCTGAGAGCATTTGTCAGTTGACCGTTGACGAAGATGACAACAGGATTTGCGGAGTTTATGACTGCAAGCGCCGACCTCACTGGTGCCAGGATCTTCACGTTCGTCCTTTCCTTCCCGGTCAACTTGGCAGCTTACATCCCAACCCCAGCGCACCCCTTAGCTGGATTATAGATCATGACCGTAGCATTCGTAACCGGGGCATGGTGCATACCGGCCCCCAATGCAACGTTGAACGATGATCCGGAGCATTCACGTTCACTTCTTGACCTTTAAGACCACGCCACGAATTTCAATGCGCCGCTCATTCACTCACGACATGTCGCTGCCAAAAACATACACTCGCATTGTCCTCGCCGAGCGCCCCGTTGGGGATATCATCCCACACCAGACATTCCGCATCGAGGAGGGGCAGCCGGCAGCCGACCTTGAACCTGGCGAGCACCAGGCGCTCGTCGCCGTCGACTACCTCAGCCTCGACCCCGCAATGCGCAGCTGGCTCAACGACAAGCGCAACTACGTGCCGCCCGTCCAGATCGGCGAGACTATGCGCGCAGAGGGGCTTGGTACGGTCATCAAGGTTGGCAAGGACAGCAAGTTCAAGGTTGGCGATACCGTGAAGGGCGCGTTTGGTACGTTGTTCATGCTTGCTCGCTATGCGTTTTGTTCTCATCAATGCTGTAGGCTGGGTGGACTATGCAAAACTTGACGACAAGCTCCTCCAGCTGAAACAGTACGCTCTCGACATGTGGCTGGACTATCGCTGATTGCTATTTCCGCAGAGTGCCTGCCGGCGGTCAGCTTCTTGACTTCCTGGGGCCGTTTGGCAGCACTGGTATGCGGCAGCGTCGTAATTGAACTACGCACTAGCTCACGCCCTGCAGGCATGACGGCCTACTTTGGCCTCTTCGACATCGGCAAGCCTAAGCCCGGCGAGAAGCTCCTGGTTTCCGGCGCGGCAGGCGCGACTGGCTCGATCGTCTGCCAGCTGGGTGTCCTCAAGGGGCTGGAAGTCTACGCCATCGCCGGGTCTGCAGACAAATGCAAATGGCTCGAGGAGGAGCTCGGCGTAAAGAAGGCGCTCAACTACAAAGACGCAGATTTCTACGACCAGTTCAAGAAGAACGTCGGCTACTTCGACATCTACTTTGACAACGTCGGCGGCGACATCCTCAGCTTTGCGCTGACGCGGATGAACAAGTTCGCGCGGATCGTCGTGTGCGGTGGCATCTCGGACTACAGTGAGCGTCGTGGATTTTCGCGTTTCCCTTCGCAGCTTGACCGTGCGCCACAGATAACCCCAACCCAAAGGGCCTCACGGGCTACCTGAACCTCATCTCCCAGCGCGCGCGCATGGAGGGCTTCCTGGTATTCGACTATGTCGATCGTTTCGGCCCTGCAATCAAGGAGATGCAGGAGTGGATCGCGCAGGGCAAGCTGAAGCGCAAATTCCACATCGTCGACGGCCTCAAGTCTGCGCCGGAGGCCCTCCCTCTGCTCTACAACGGTGGCAACACCGGGAAACTGTGCGTCGTTGTTTACATCTCGTCGCGTATCCTGACATGTCGCTTCACAGGATTGTACGGGTGTCGAAGATCTCGGAAAATGTTCAGAGCAAGTTGTAGATTTCATTTATATTGTGTTGTACGGTACGGACGATGAAAACGAGGTTTCGTATGTATTCTACTCAGCATCGCGGGTGAAGCCAGAGCCCAGAATTTGAAGGAATTCTCGCGATCAGGGTAGATTTCCAAATCCTCTAACATACAAGTCCCAGAGAGATCAAAGGGAAAATATAGCATCAGAGTCCAGCGTCGCAAATTTCGCAGGTCAAACTACCGGGCTCATTCTTGAAGGTGCATTGGGGGCAAGAAATAAGTTCGGGGGAGGGTTCGCGAGCCTCTGGCTCTGGGGCCTTCGGTGGCGGCGAAGACGACGCTGCGCGCTTGCCTGCAGCTGTGGACGAATATATCGCGGCACTGCCACTCAGTAGCGTCCCTCCAAAGCCTTCATCCCCGCGGGACGAGAAGGCGTCGGAAGGGGCGCGCTCGGTGCGCAACTCGAGCACATCCCCGGGCAGGATGCCCGCTTCGCTGACCGTCTGCGTCTGCATCTTCGTGAGCTCTTCGCCCCGTAGAAAGAGGCGCTGCCGCGACATCGGGATTCTGCACTCCTGCGAGATCTGCACAAAGAATAAGACAGATGCGCAAACGAAACCTGATCACATACCTCGGTCTTTATGGCCTTGACAAGGTTATGCCGTTGAATGGTGACTTGGATCTCGCGACGCTGCTTGTTGCGTGCCTTCTGCCGCAGACCATAGTGCTTCATGCCATTACTCTTCGCCGCTGTCTGAGGGGGCGTTGTCGATCCGCTGGACAGCTCGTAGGCGTCGGGCGTGGGCAAAGGATCGTCGTCGTCGAGGAAGGATATCGTGACTTCTCCGTACTCGTAATTGCTCAACCTACATACTCTTAGATACGTAGAAATGCAGCGTGTAGAACTTACCGCTCAGTTCGACAGGCCTCGCAGATCTCGCGGTCGGGCTGTATGCGCATTGGGCTCGTATCGCTCTGACCACGTGCCATGATCTGTGGTCCACCTTGATGCCTGCAGAATAAGCGATTAGAGAGGCGTCGTATTATCTTTGCGTGCGCACGCACAGTTGAACAAGAGTAAGGAAATCAGCCTCTCGTATAAACCTGATCGTGGAACGGTCGCCCCTCTTGTTTGGGTCAATGCATAGCAGGTCATGCTGGCATAGAAGCTCGCTGCAATCGAGCGCCTCGGGTCGCGGGTGCTCCGTGGGCTTATTGAGCCATTTGTACCACGCGTTCATGAACGAGGCTGGGACTATTGCGTATCGTTCGTTGCTGTCGGTCGGATTGTCGCCTATGCGCAGCTCGTCGATATAAAGACCCCTCAATTGTTGCTGCATAATCTTAGGCCCACGTCTAAATTGTAGATGAAGACGAACCTTCTCGTTCTCCGCCTGCGTCTGCCGTTGTCGCCGGTCTGCCTTCGAAGTGCTGACTTCGACTTGGCAAATAGGACATTCTTCGTCAGAGGCAGACATGGGACGCCAGTCGATGAACACCGAGTGCAATAACTCTGCAGCCTGCAGCTTCGTTCAGTGAGGCGTAGAGTTGACAAGGTTTCAGAGGCTGACCTTCGCTGGGATTTTGCGACGTAACGAATTATTGGTGGTGAGGCCGCCGTGCTCACACTTGCAGTGCCGAGCATACTCGTCTTCGTCGGGTGCAGGGTCATCCACTCCGGGTTTGTGCATTTTAGGCATCTTCAACTTCCAGTCTACCGCCGCCGCGCGTTAAGGAAGATAACCGCCATGAGCGAGCGTACGTACCCTTGAGCCAAGCCTTGGATATCCAAACGCTGCCAGGATCTTCCGTGCTATCCTTGCAGAATTCGTCGAACTGCTCGACAAGGTTGGGGTGCGCTTGCGCATAGTACTTCTCTGTTCGCACGGTACATCAGAGACGTCCCTCTGTTTAGTGGGAAATCGCGCATACCATTGAAAGTTGTCTCGACGCAGTCTTCGCACACATCCGTCGTCCTAAACAGAGGCTTGAAATCGCACCGCGTTCCACGAACTATCAGGTCATATGCAGCCTGGCGCGTTGTCAGTGAAGATTTTGTGCGCATACTTGAAGGCAGACGCACCTTCGTAATGCGTTTCATCTCGCCGGCCTTTCCAGGGTCTAGCCGGTTGTGCCAGCACTCTATATCCGAATTATCAATCTTATCCAGCTCTTCTTCCGGAGTGTACGAGTCGGAAGCGGCTTTGCGGATGTTGTCCGTGTCCATGCCATCCCAGGCCGTCGCCTCCGTGTCACCATCGAGCGTAGCATCACTGGCAGACCGCTTCCGAGTCGTTTCGCCCTGCTTGGATTCCAGGCCGCGTTCCAGCCAATCCGTCAGGGCAGTACGGCTGACTATGACGGATGGCTACATTGCGTTGAATCGTTAGCAACCAGACGCGAAAGAGGGCGCTAAGACACACATCTGATAAATCGGTCACGTTCCATGACCGATAAACAGCGCGTTTTGCGTCGCGTAGTTCTTCGAATTGAGCGGTGAGTCGCTTCAGCCTGCGCGGTTGAATAGATAAGAACGAAGCCACAGGTGCACATAGATGAATAAAGCGGTGTACCTCTCCTGGTAGTCTGCGCACGCGGCCACATGGGCGTCGTTCATCTCTTCAATTCTTGCGCGGGCCTCTCGCGGGGGTTCTGGAATCTTGACCGCCGGCGCCCCGTCCACATCCATGGCATCAACGTCTCCGCCATTTACAGGTGTCGAACGACGGGCGTATACGAGCATATATGCCTCTTTTGACGAAAGATATCCAACATTGTTGGTTGCAGGTGGCTTCCTGCATCAACGTAAGCGTACTTGAAAAAGGATGTGCAGCGAATGAGCTACACACTCGATGATTTGAATCTCGTCTTCATCCTCGCTGTCAGGAATAACGGTCGGTCGTCCGGTGCGCTTCAAGGGCTTGGACGTTGACGCCTCTGGAGAGTCGCTTTTGAGCTTCTCTTCGATATCGACCTCGTTAACGTAGTCGTCGTTGAAGTTGTACCATTTTCCGCGCCTGCAGATCTCTGGGATTAGCAGCCACGAACCAAGAATCGTCGCAACGTACGACATGTCGTAGACCTGGCTTTCGTAATGCCCGTGGTGCGCGCTTGCACCCTTGTGCAATAATATACCGCGGAGATCGTACATGCACGACGAGCTCTTCGGCGTGAGGTACGGGCCCATGTCGATGGACATCGGAAACTTGATGGCGTCCTTGGACTTCCTGCGCTCGCCGCTGGCGTCCCAGACAAAGCGGACCATGGTAAAGTGCAGTACGGGCGGGATCTCGTGCAGCTCGGTATGCCGAACGGCGTTCTGGTGTGATTTGCACGTCGAGCAGTCGTACCTTTCAGTGCTGTTAGCAACAGTATGGAACTGAATGAAGCGCATATACACACTTATTATCCCCAGTTAGTTGCTCCGATTTTAGCAGCTCTGCAAGCTGGTCTTGTAGTTTGCAGTTTGGCTGCCAGGCTATCAATATATGTACAGCTAGGAGGATGGAACGCCGACCTTCAGACTGATGACAAGCTCGTGGAATTCGTCCGGCCGCTCTGAGCGCGTCTTGCAGTTCTTGCAGACGTTTGCGTAGATCATCTTGCCTTGGAACTGCCCCGAAGTGTTAGAAGCACGAAGACACAGAACCCGAGCGAATGAACCTGGTCTGGAACGAGCGACTTTAGGCTCGCCACCTCCTGCATACGGAATTGTGCATCGAGATGATCAAGAAACAGCTTTGCGAACCTGTGGAGCGCGTGAGCGTTGCATAGACTAACTGCCGTGACATTCGCACTCTTGAGCATCTTGTTGCACCGCCGCGGAGAGCTTCAGACTGTCGGCGAGCCTTTGAGGGTCAAAAGCTTTTTGACGACTGTTCTGCAGGCCCGCAAAGGTGGTTTGAAGTTGGAAGACAGGCGAGTTCTGCGTACTGCATCAGTGGGTACGTTGTGACGCGTACAGCCCACCGACCTCCAGCAACACGCCATTTTCCGTGGAAGGACGACAGCGATAGACCCCCTCTCTGAAAGCAAGGTGTTGGAACCAAATCTGCATAGGTTCAGCACGTCGACGGAATGCCACACATTGCAAGCACATGCCTGGAGGAACGCGTTCACATAACATGTGGCACCGAGATTCTACGTCCATGAGCATATATGTCACTCTGTAGTGTAATAGACATGCCTTAAGGCCAACTGGCACATTGCCCTTGCGAGCTCTGCTTGCTGGGTTGGGTCCCAGCTTATTGACCTTCATGAACTTCGCCCTCGCAGCACCTACATGAATATCCTCAGTCAGCCAGCATGTAGTCAGGTTAGACAATATACGGACCTTCATCTTCCCATTCGTCCTGGCCGAGCCAATTCAGACAGTTTGGATTGGACTTGCAGGCCTTCTTGGAGCAATCATAATCCACCTCGTCGTCGTCGTAATCGTCGTCGTCGCGGCCCACCACGCTGCTGGACGAGTCCAGACGCGGCCTCTTCTTGCCGCGCGCGTCGCCGTCGTCCAGTTGAGCGTATTTGTTGGCACACAGCGGCCATTTGTTCGCCTTCGCCAGCCCACACGTCCTGAGCCGCATATCTGGCGTTATTTCCGCGGCGTCGCGCGCGATGGTGCCGACCCAGCCCCATTCGAGCCCTCGCTTCGGCTGCGTTGCGCGCTTCTTCGACATACGAGGTCAGTGGCCAAGGTTGGGGATAGTGGTGGCGGACAGGTTAACAAGTTGAAGCCACTGGCAATTTGCCGGCCTTCGCCTGCATTTACGCCGGCCGCTCTGAGCCTCTGCATCCTCAAAACTCTTAAAGAGGACAGCGCAGAAACCGCCTTTGTGCGCTAAATCTCGCCCGCCGCCTTGTATATTGGCTTGTTCATCGCCCTCGTCACGGACCGGAAGAAAGAGAAACTCAACTCGCCGGATCTATACCGCACTGAAGCCCCCACAATTGTGCAGAATATACTACAAGGGCAAATGTATGACATTTAGTACTAGTACATGCCATAGGCTACAAAGGAATTGAACGGGCACACAGCAGAGGCTACATTCAGAATAGCCATTCACAGCATGATGAAGGACGAGGAACATCGGCTCTAGCGCTACGTTTGCCAGTGAAGGAATACGTAGAAGCCATGGCCATGGTGTTTATCCAAATAATGGATCGACTTCGTCATCCATCTGCTGAGCGTTGTCGAAGTCTTGGCCGCCAACGGCCTCCATGTCGGCGTCATCCTCTGGTTCCTCTTCTTCATCCGCGTCCACGTCCATGGCCTCGCCCTTGTCTGCACGAGCATTGAGCTCCTTGCGTCTGGCACGCTTCTCCGCGATAGCGTCTCTCTGCGCGTATTTCATTTCGACATCGGCTTGCAGCTTGCGGAGGGCATCCTCGAAGCGTTTCTAGATAATATTAGCATAGAAGATGGGGATTACGGGTAGCATGGCATACCTTCAGCAGAGGGTTCACCGAGCTGGCAATTTCGGAATGTTTCTTGGCTACAGCAGACTCGAGATCGCGGATTTCCTCGTTGAGCCGTTTGCGGCCGACTTCGAGCTCGTCGTCCTCGCCGTCCTCGTCATCGTCTTCGGCGTCCTCCTCCTCGCTAGCTTCGCTTTCCTCTGCGCCCTCTTCTTCGGCAGACGAGCCCTCGTCCATAGCGCGGTGTAATTCGGCTGCAAGCTCGGCGTCCATAGCGTCGTCCTCATCCTCAGCTTCTTCCTGCTGATCTTCTTCTTCAGCGTCAGCCTCGCCCATCGGCGTTGCGGCCTCATCCGCGGGCAGGGGCGTCTGCGGGTCGAAGTCGTCTCGCTCCATGAATTCCGAATCGGATAGGTCGGGGTTGACGCCCTCGAGTACGGTATACTGCACCGAGTCGGCGGCAGCGTCCGCCTCGAGCAGCCGCTCGACCTCCTGCTCGACGGTCTCGATGGTGCGGCGGTTAATGCGCTTGCGGAACCGGCGCTTGCGGACGTGGTGCAGCGGCGGAGTGATGCCGTGCGGCCAGATGAACTCGTCGACCTTGAAGTCGCGCTGCTGCCGGCCCGTCTGCTCGGGCTCGAGCACCAGCATCTGCGAGATGTCGGCCACCTTGAACATATTCTTTCGGTCCAATGTCTTCTGCGCCTCGATAATACATGGCAGGTCGACCAGCTTGGCCTCGAACTTCTGCGAGCCGATGGTGAAGGTGCCTCGACGCGAGTCGCGGAATTTGAACGAGACGTCAGGCGAGTCCAAGCGTTCCTGGGCTATGCTGCGTATCCGATCGCAAGCTTTGCCAGCGGGCACGCGCAGAATGAATTGTTCTTCGAAGACCAGGTCCTCCTCGCCGTCCGAGTCCAGCTCGCGGTCGTACGGCCCCATGAAGCTCATTCCAGACGCATATGGGCCAGCCTTGTCGCCAAGCTTCAGCTTCAGCTTTGGCGGGGGCTTGTTGGACTTGAGCGCGCCGGTGGCTGAGCGAGTAGACCGTGCCGGCGCAGAAGACGTAGAGGCCACTGGCGCCGACGCATGGCTGTCGGCATGGGGGTTGTCGATGTCATAGACCGAGTCCATATGGTCTAGAGTATAGCAATAATAGCCGGAGTGGACAGCGGCTGCTTGCCAGAGGCGTAGAAAGCTGAAGAGTGTGGCTGACTTCGAAATCGTGACACTCGCCTTCATCCTACCCGCTACTCTCGTCATAAGCCAACTTCGCCTTTGGGCCAGATTAAGCATTGGTGCTTATATATTGCTGCATATACGGCACAAATCTTTGTTCAAACTACCTAGGACCCCGGAATTCAAGAAGCAAGCACCAAAGAGTTCTCCAGGAGGCTCCAGGCCACAGCAGCGTTTCCGATCGACACATTGGTCAAAGGAGCCCTGTAGCATTGACTGTATATCGTATTCTACGAACCAGTAATAGCCCGGTGGCAGCAGCATTCAACAAAGGACATACTCTTTCCACCATGCCGACCTCGAAGCCCACACCCTCCTCTTCTCGCCCAGCCCACCACTCAGGTACAGGCTTCAGAAACCCGTGGACGTCGGCGCCCTCAACTCCCAACAACAGTGCTACCTATGCAGAATGGCTCAGGGCCCGCGCACAGAGTCTTCCTGGACTGGAGTGGGCACGCGAGCACCCGGCCGCAGCTCATATTGGCCAGCTCAACGTAGTCAAGCCGGATTTCAGCCCACCTGGGCACGGGGAAATAAAGGCGACCTGGCTCGGACATGCGGTACGTGGGTTGCTGTGTGTGTCAATTAACACTCATCTCTCGAAGGGCTACCTCGTTCAACTAGACAGCAACACGGCGATCGTCTTTGACCCAATATTCTCTGAACGTGCGGGCCCAGCGGCAGCCCAGGGCGCATATGCCGTCGGCCCGGCCAGGTTCGCGCCAGCGCCATGCAAGGTCGACGAGTTGCCTGACAATGTCCGCTTCGTAGCCATTTCTCACAACCAGTGCGTCATTTCTGTCGTCGCGATAACAAAATTTTTACCCTGCAATGAAGCTACGACCATCTGGATCTGTCCACTATCTTGGCCATACACGCGAAACAAGAGAAACGTGTTACCTTCTTGGTCCCACTCGGTAAGTCACACCGCATATAGCCAGGAACCTCGCCGTTTGTGGAAGCAGTTAATAGGGCCCCTCTTCCTTCATCATGTGCACATGTTCAGAAACGAAACTTGGACCCGCATGATCGAGGAAACCCGTCCTGTCCCTCATCTCCACAAATCATCGGGGTTCCCAGCTCTGGCAGCCCATAATCCCTCTGTTAACTTGTAATCTTTGCAGGAAACAAGTCCTGGTTTACAACATGCGGCGTCCCGAGTGACCAGGTGCACGAACTCGACTGGTGGGAATCGTTCGAGCCTCCAGTTGACATGGCCGACCATATTGCGAACCAAAGCATGAGCAAGACGCTCAAATTTACTTGTGTTCCGGCGCAACATTCCAGCGGTACGTAGCTCTAAACTCTTCCTTTCCATGCATTGAAACCTTCCCAGGACGAAGTCTGACGGACCAGCGTGCGACGCTGTGGTGCGGTTGGGTAGTGGAGCTCTTCAGCACACCCGCTCGCTCGCCGTCCACCAGCGAGCAGGATATCACCGACACGAGTACGACGCGGCCGACCGAGGGCGGAAGGCTCGCCAGTGTATACCACGCGGGTGACACGGGGTATGCGACACCTAGAGGGCCTGCGCCGTTCTTCAGTGGTATGCATGTATGCGCCGTGTCCCGAACCCGTTACTAAACCTGCTTCCAGAAATCGGGGCGCGCTTTGGTCCAATTGACCTTGCGCTCATACCTGTGTGGCGCGGCGGCTCGCTGGGGTTCGTCGCGGCTCTTGGGCTCCGGGTACGCATACATCGCGACGCGCCTCTTGCCCTCACTCACAGCGTGCAGCTCGTCCACGCGCCCAACACGCACTCGCCGCTGTCGCAGCTGCACGCATCGCCGTCCGAGGGCCGCGCCATCGCGCGCGACGTCAGGGCTCGCCACGCGCTCGCCATGCATTTCGGCACGTTCGTCGGGAGCGCGCTCGAGGCGCGCGAGCCGCTCGTCGAGCTGGCGCTTCTGCGGCGCAAGGACGCGCGCGAGGGGACCGTGTCGGAGAACGACGATGGGAGCTTAGGTCCCGGTGTGCAGGTTACGGAGAAGCCTGACGAAGGCGAGGGCGGTGGAGGCTGGCTCTGGGGCAGGCGCCCCGCCGTGCTGAAGCGGCTTACGGCGCCGTCGCGGACGGACGTGAGCCAGGTCAAAGACGACCTTCCAGATGGGGCTGAGGACGAGGCTGGACGATGGGCCGACGAAGGTGGATTTGGTTGGGTCGACATCGGAGGGAGTGCTGTTATACGCCTTCAATGATGGCCAGGAGCAAAGGATGGACTTGGTCAGGCATGTATCAATAGTAGGACCGTGTCAGGACTCGGAATGCTGTAATTGGGCTTCATAGCCTCTTGGCGATATAAGCAAGTGGTAGACGGACATTCTGGAGCTTCAATCTCGCGGCAGGCTCGGAGAAGGACCCAACTACCCAGATGATGCTAGGTTCGTGGCCGCACGATTTTTTCTGCTTACGGTAGGATCGCCGCCAGGAAGCAGTCTGACGAGAGCCAAGAGCATTTAAGAATTCAAATCCCTGAAGCAAACTGGTTGATTAAAATGCGTGTAAATTGCTCTAAGTCGAACGGGAATGGACGGTGGCTCGTAAAACATCAGTGCGCTACGACGCTGACCCAAAAGATCGTCTAAGAGCGTGGATGCAACACTTGTAAGCCCTTCGCAAGGACGGCAACCGCCCCTATTCCACTGAGCGCCACACAACTGAACTGAAGCCATGGATGGGAGCTGAGCAACGTCCGGGGCATGTGCAGGAGACTCGGAGAAGGCGCAAAGACGATCTCCGGCGGGATATGCTTTGGGCCTGGATGCGTCGGGTACGCCAGATTGAGTATAAGCCGCGCGTGGGTGTCCAACGACGGGTATGACTCGGCGACCAGGCCTCCGACAAGGGGATCTGGATACGGCGGCATGACCAGGAGCAGGACGTGCGCTGCCAGCAGAAGATCAAGGGAAGTCGGTCTCAATGAAACAGTTAGTCAAGGGTTACGCTACTGAGAGGTGTAAGGCGTACCGATCCTGGTAGACGAAGGACCGCGATCCTAATAGTCGGGAGAGTGGATCAAGCGTCGCCCGCGCCTTCTCCAGCACGCGTTCCCGCCCGAACGCGGTGCGAATTTTGTCGCCTTCGTCTTCGTGCTTGGGCTTGATCTTGAACGCCGCTTCCTCTCCGGTATTCGCGTAGCCTACGTCCCAAAGTGCATTCTCCTCCAAGCGAGGGCGATAGAGCTCTCGGAGGCGCGCAGGAACGTAATATCGTTGAGGGACCGGAAGATGCGACGCCAGCGCCGCCCGCGTGAGCGGGTAGTAATTGGGTCCAATGGCATATAGTGAATGGGCCTGCGTCTACGGTAAGCAATGTACACAAGCGGGCTATGCAGAGGAAAGCGTCCATACGAGTAGGACCCCCAAGTGCGAGTCGACGAATGCTCTCCACGCTAGGCTACTCCCGGCCTCGACGGGAGGGAGTTGGTCGTCCAATGTGCCATTGAAATATTTCAATATAGCTTGGAAACCAGATATGGCACGCCCATCGTGCACTAAATAGGGTAGCTGACCTGTCCAGTGTTCAGAAAAAGCATTGAGAAAATGTTCGCGAATTACGAACCGTGCGGAGCAGAATCGGCGTCCACAGACTCAACGAGAAGAAATTTGCCAGGGGCAACGAGCTGGAGATATAGCGCTGCCGCAAGGCTATGCGGCTCGATGGATGGTAAACCCCATTCTCCAGGCCAAATGTACAGCTGAAAGCGAGTTGTGGACATTCGATCGGCGCGGTGCGCTCCGAATCCGCGCTTTGCTTCCGTAGTGCGCTGAGTTTGAAAGGTGTTGTTTTCGCGTTGGACGAGATTTCAGGCCGTTACTCGTGGAGATCATGCGACATTCAAGGTAATTCAATTACTAATTGCTTTATTACCCTAAATTTAAATTGTTACTATAAGAACAACATCACTAGCGGTTATCCCTGACCATGAATACTTACCTTTTAGACCACAGACCCACAGAGTAAGGGCCCCAACTAGATTCAGCTACAGCCTACCATCTTACAGTCGCATCCAGCTTGGACGAGAGGGTCAGTGCTTTGTCCCCTCGGACCTCTGTCAACCAAACACGGACAGATTACCATAACCCTAAAGTCCCTGGGCACAACGTTGCACCCTTCCCTGCACATGCAATCGTTAATTAGGGCAAAGATTTGCTTTCTTATATGCTTGCGCTTATTGTGATTGACCTAGGCTGCGAAGAAGGTAGGCACAAGTTCTCGGACACAAGCCTCTCGTGGTCAACCCTGGAGCCCCCGCCCCCGTAGTTGAGAGATCGTTTTGTATGCGCTGTCTCCAGTGCAAATACGGTCAGGTGATACTATCTTTTGCGTCCCAAGTTCACACGCGGTTGTGATCTTGTGCGCTTGAGCGTGTCGACAACATTCATAGCCACAATTACAATGACATGCAGCGCTACGGTTCAGAAGAAGTACACTGCTATTATTGTGAGCTTTCACGGTGTATTCCCCTTCCCCGGTTACGCCTGTACTGTATTTACTATACCGCTCTTTTCTTCAATCACACAGTCCATCTCGGCGTGTCGTGGGGTTCCTCCGACTCGGAGCTAGCTTTGACTGAAGAGGAGCACAAGAAAGTTTGTCAGTGATGTTAACTACACAGCCTTCCAGCCTGTATGTTGTACTCTCAGAGTCAAGTGAATACGGGGATAGTCCGATCTTGCCTGGTATAAAGCTGGGCTATCCTGGACTGGCCGTTGATCCTCCACCCATCTTGACTTCCAGCGTATCAGTCTCATCGAGTCGCAACGCTCTGCATAGGGAATTACAGCTCAATGTGCGCTCAGACGTGCCATGATATGACACCGCTTGCCTTGGATAGCTTATATTTCTCGGTCATTGCAGGGTCAACTGTCAGACGACTCGTTGCGCGTCGCCTGAGACCTTGACGTTGATCACGGAAGGACTCAAGGATGTCTCAGGCGATATAGTGAGTGACGATGAGTACGTCGCACATCCATTACACTCCCTGAATTCTCCATCTTGTGTGTGCGGCCCCTGATGCATTGATGAGCGGGCGACGGCGCCGCGGTCATACTGACTCAAACTCCTTCGGACCTTCTACTTCATCATCCGCTATTCCCCAATCTCGCCACATGTACCCAGATTATTGTGTTTGACGGATGCAACAGGAAGACCCCCCTCGCCCCCCAGCCACAGCAGGAAGATCTCGTCTCCAGCGACTCGGACTCGGAGGGGTCTGACACGCCTGACAAGCGCAAGAAGCCCAAGGAGCCCAAGCTCAAGAAGCGACCCGCGTGGCGCAAAAGCTGGGCACATGAAAAACTCGCGTATCCAGCGCAGGATTACGAAGCTTTTCGTGAAGAATACGGTGCGTGGTCCCTATTCATTGTATATACGCTGGGCAGACGAGTATTGGATGCTCACTACGGTATCAATGCAACTCAGGACAACTGCGATACCTAGAGCTTGAAAGAAGCGATGGGCCCGACTTGATAATAACATATGAACCGGACAAAGTGGTCGATTTCGACAAGCTCGATCCCGAATCGTCTGACGAAGAGGCCGAGTCGTTGGAGAACCAGAACTGCCTCGGGCTTGATTTGTTGAGCGCGTAGAACTGCTCCAGATGCAGTAGTTGGGTCTTTACTATGTTTCTGTGCTGTCGAATTGTGGGCGCCAGTAAGCTTTGGACTTCGTGACGGCGTGCTGTATGTATGTACTCGCCTGACCTCTGGGTCGCAGCGAATGTACCTCCCCGTGCTGTCCACGATCGGGGAGTTATTCTGCCCGATTGTCGTGCAGCATTTATGGTCGCTTCTAGAGCAGACTGCCGTGAGATGGCCGGAGGTGGGTTCGAATACTTTGATTTATCGACAACGAATTGTCGAATCTTGTACGATGAATTGCCGAATTCGAACAATCAGATTCGTTTGCCAGTGCATCCTCGACATCGATGTCGGACCACGGGCTCTTGCGAACATTGCGCTTGGGCGGCGTGTAGTTTGGACGCCGCAGACAGACTATAGGCGAGCATCAGATAGCCTGCGAGACATCATGAATTAGGCAACGCACTGGAGTGTGCAATGGGACGTAGCAACTTGATATATAAGAACATGGTTTCCAAACGCAGTCTGTAGAGCAGTTGGGAAACGTGGGCCGTCCTTCAGAGCCGTATGCAATCCCTCCAGCGACAGTGTAAAAGCTGCAAGTGCAGATCCACGGCGGCACAGAGACTCAGAATGGTGGAGACCGTGGCTTTGAAGCCGCGCGACAGACGTCCTAGAATCCACGCTCGGAACGTATGCAGGCTACGAAGCACCATTGAAATAGCGTGCGCAGGCCACTGTAGGTGCTGCCTATTCAGCTCATGGGCAAGTAGTCGGTACTGCTTGAAAGGACTCAGCAATCGGACCAGATGGGCAGGTGTCGATCAAGCAGGTGGTTTATTGTAGATAGGCGCTTTTAGCAACAGACAAGTGGAATCGGATGGTCGTACGTAGTGAATAGGTCTGGGGAAGACTGTCTGCGGAGAAGTGCCCATTTTGCGGTTCCGCTGGCAGGTAGAAGTCCTATTGGTCGGAGCGCGCCCCGCCATCGAAACTCCTGGGCCCTATAACGAAGTAAATGGGTGGATAGTAGGGCTGCGACCTCGGTAGGACGATTAAAGTAATGCGCGTCGAGAGAGGTAGAGATGAAGCAAGCTTTGAATTTCACATTCCGCTCAAGCAGCTTATCTCTCGACCTACACGTGCGGTTGCAGCGGTACAGTTCCCATCTGGACCACGCGATCGACAGCTAGACCCCTCCATATTATCCTGTCCTGGGTTCGCACGCTCTTCCCAGACTCTCTGCCGTATGCACGTGACCGGCTCCAACGCGTCGCGACGCGCTAGCTTCCACTTCCTGGCCGAAATTTCTTCATTTCGAAGAACGATATTTGCTCAGTGACGCCGAAAGACTGGAGCTTCCAATCATGATACATGAAGATTCATGTTGCACGGACTGCAAATTACTGTGCACACAAACGTGGATATACCAATGGAGATCGCATCACATCCAGTCTGCGGACAGGCTCATGGTGAGCATGCAGATCCTACGTATTGTACACGGTGCTTAGAGCGTTTATAACAGCCAGGAAAACTATGATGATAGCAAGAAAAAAAAACACCTAACAGGCGCTGTAGCTCGAGCGCCAATGCTAGGCGGCTACCAGAGGCAGCTTCATCGCCGTCGACACCGCCGGCACGCCCTTTTCATACGTATTTGCTGGCGCGTGCAGCGCTTGCGGGCATTCGCCTGTAAAGCCGACATGAGCGCGGATAATTGACCGAAAGAACACGACACGCACCATGGTTACAATGGGTAGGGTTATATTCACTGGGATGGCGGAGGACGTGCTGAACGAGTTTTCCGTACAGCTTGCCTCTGCCACCGACTGCGCGGTCTGAACCCTTCAAGCAAAGGACGTGCCTCGACCAGCCAGTCTGCTCGAAGTCGGCATTCGTGGCGGTGTGCTCGTCGTCGTTCCAGCTCATTAGAGCTTCGTACATCTCGCAAAGGATGAAGTTATGCGCGACCACGACGATATGCGGAATTTCGTCCGGGACGTCCTCGGGTTTATCGCTAGACAGCCCGGCAACGGAGGGCGGATGGTCGACCGCCACGCCGTGGTAGCTGAACAGACAAAGAAGATAGTGGACCGCACGTGCAGCGACGTCCGCGAAGCTCTCGCCGTGTCCATCGGGCGTTTCATCTCGCCAGGCTTCGTGCGGCCCGTCGCACAAGAACTCGTGGCCCTCGACCAGCTCGGCGCTCCGTCGCGGCCGTGCAGGGGCATTACGTTCTACGAGCCAGCGCACAGGGTGAATGCCGCGTCCCAGTGCATTCGCGGTCCGCTTGGCGCGATTCAGCGTCGAGCAATGCACGGCGTCAATGCGCGTCTGCGCCCACTGCGCGCCGAGGACACGCGCCTGCGCCTCGCCGTACGGTGTCAGGACATCTGCGTTCGGCGCGTACGGACCATGGACGTTCCCGTAGCTCTGTCGACGCCGCGTCAGCAAACAGCGGGACGGACGGACGAGCGGGAAACGCGCACTTGGGCGTGGCGGATGAACGACACGGTGAGCCAGCGGTCCGATTTCTGCATGCGGATTGGCCACAGGAACTCTAAATTGACTATTAGTTAATTTCCTGCAGGAGCCCACGCGGAACGCGCACCCAGCAGGCGGATCTGCCTAAAGCTCTGCTCTTCGAGCGCGCGGCGCAGCATGTCCTTCAGCTGCGGTCGGCACTCCAGCATGAGCATTATCGACGTGTCGAGGTGCTCGCCGGGCATGCACTTGATGTCGAAGTCGACATAGGAGAGAACGTTGTACAACGCGACGTCATCGGTGGACGGGTCGCCTCCGAGCTTGCGCATGACCTCCGCGTCCATACCGGCGTGCGTCGCCGCGTCGAATGGGTCCTCAATCAGCGGCGCGTGGGCGTGCATCGTGGAGGAGCGGACAGAGGTGTGACGCTGAGAATCCCGCGAGGCCAGCACATCGCGAGGTTTAGATGCGGACGGGGAGCGCGTGCCCATGGCCAGCTCCGACATTGACGCATTCAGCTTCGGGCTCCATCGATCATCCTGGTTGGCCGTGTTTGGAAACAATCCGCGGGTCGCGTCGATGCTGATGAGAGGTCCCGAGCTGGGCCTTGAGGCGACAGATGCACGAACCGGCACGGTAGCCGCGCGAGAAGGCTCATGGTCGTGGATGCAGCTCATCTGTGGCAAGACGTCGTTATGGATGGGTTTTGGAGTTTTGGGGACAGCGGGTAAGTCGTCTGTTACTGGGTCGTCAAAGATGTTTTCTGAAGAGTGGGGAGTAAGGCATGCTCTAGGAGCTGGTCTTGCGACCAGCTTTATGTCTCGACAGGTCTCAGACTACGGGGTGTCACGTGCGGTGCCGGCGGAGGGCGAATCAGTTCTGTCTAGCCCGTTTCGGGGGCATTACATGATGTCAGCCTATACGATGTAAGTCTGGAGCGCTCAAGGACGTCTCAATGCATGGTTGACATCGACGCATCAGGAGCAGATGCTGTATTCCGCCGAAGTTGAACATGTTCTCGCCCTGTGGCTTTCAGTGGCTCACCCGCGATGCATTGCAGTTTCTTCCACTTCACTGCGTGTACCCCGCAGACTCAATTGCTTTTGCTGTTCTGCCGATGGGCTCGGGACTGGTGCATCGGCACCCCTCAAAGCGTGTGGCTTCAACCAGGGGCCTATATCAGACCCCACATCGAATGCGGACCGGTTCGCCCTTTCCATATGCATATGCACTTGCAACTGACAGCCAGTTTGCGAGTGCAGTTTGCGTTCCTGTCATAAAAGTGGGATCTTCGAGGAATGTTTACCTGACATCATCGACGGTTCGTTCCGGGCACTGGGAGCCGGACGCATAATTTATCACTGCAACGCGCCTTGCAGTGACGTCGACTGAGAAGTTTGCCCCGCACGCTCCTGGCTCGCTCATATACGTCGCGGTCACTCCACATCATGGCCCCAACCTATACCATACCACTCACACTCCTGCACGACCCCGACACGGACACGACACTGACACGATATACACTCGCTACTCGCTACTCGTAATCGTCAACTTCGACACCAATGACGCGCAGAACGCGTATAGAACAACTTCGCGCTAAGGCGAAGCGCCAGAACCCCAGTGACGGCGTCTCCAGCGGGGGCGGCGGTCAGCCGGGACAGCAACCGCCGCCAGGCATAAGCGACTCGCCTGGCGGAAACGGCGGCCAGGGCACCCAGCCGACGCAACCTCCAGGACAAGGCCTCCCGCCTGGCGGACAGGAAGGAACGAATCCATCCGATCAACCTACCGCTACGGCGCCCCCTGGGGACAACTCTAGCGGTCCTAACCCGACCCAGTCATCCGGCGATGGGAGCGGTAATGGGAACGGCACTGGAAACGGCAATGGCGATGGCACCGGCGGGAACGGTGGTGGAAACGACAATGGTAATGGTGGCGGTATCGGCAATGGGAATGGCAACGGGTCAGGCCCGTCTGCGACCCCAGGCCTTCCTGGCAGCGGCAGTGGCACCGTCAGTGGTCCTGGCTCAGGGTGCGTTCATTTCAGCGTGTATTCACGCGACACTGAGAGATTTTATTAGGCGACATGGCCTGAGTCCTGCTGCAATAGCCGCCATTCTCCTCTCCATCCTCCTCGTACTGGCCGTTCTCGCGCTCGCCGGACGTTTACTGTGGAGAAGATACCGCGAGCGGCGGAGAGCCGGTCTGCGCGCCTTCCATCGACCACAGCTGTACAGCCAAACGTCGTTCCAGTACGATCCCCAAATGGCTGAACGGCTGCGCGGCGGGCTCATCGACCCGTACACCGGCGCTGCGTCCGCCGAGACGCTGCCGTCGCAGTACCGCATCGAGCCCTTCGCGATACCGCCGCGCCGCCCGCCGCACGTGCGCGCGAATAGCTCAACACGGCTGCTCGACGACTCGGGCGTCATCGCCATGGCGCGCGACGAGAAGCGCGGGCCGTCGCCCCTGCCGCGCGGCGCGATGAACCTCGCGCATCACGGCCACACCTTCTCCGAGCTGGAGAACACGCCCTTCCCCACGCCGGGCAGCGAGGAGGAGATGGTGTTCGAGCTGCCGCCGACGTATGCCAGCCTGAATGCGCCGCAACCCATGCGCCGCTGGTATCAGTTCTGGCAATCGCCCTCTTAGGCTACGCTTGCTTTCGACCACCATTACTTTGTAGCCTTAAACTCTTTTTATATCTGGGACAGCTTTCTTATGGATTATCCAAGGATGTAGTGGTACGGGAAAATAAACAATGTTTACACTTACGAACTGCAACGGACAAGGTTCTTGATTCCGCTTTCCGCTTCTGGGTTCTTCACAGGCTACCATGGCCACTGCAACGCTGGGTTCCTCTCTTTGTGGGCTCAGCACGAGAATGGGGACTACTTATAACACAGCGGCTCCGCTGCCCTGCGGACTTGCTTGCCAGGACTTGCACAGACTTGCGCGGCTGCGGACCACGATAGCATGTTACATCACCGCGGCCACCAACCACGTGCAGAGCACTGCACATGCTTCCCGGAACGTCTTCGACCGATACTTAACCTTGCCTGGCGCTCGCGCTCTCTCTGTAAATCTTTGACTGCTGTTTCTTCTCCATTCTCAATGGCTGGCATGCTCGGGCGACTGGCGACGATCACTCTTTTGTTGCTGGCCAGCGCGACCGCGTACGACGATGTCAGTTTTGCCCTGGACGAGTCTTCTTTGCACCTGCGAGGAGAGCCTATCAATCCCGCGGCCTCAAACGCGTCGAGCTGCGCAGCGGGCGCGCAGTTATGTCCTGCTGGTGGACTATGTTGCGACGCGGGCTCGTTCTGCCTGGCCACGAGCGCTGACCGGTCCAAATTCGCGTGCACGAGCGACCGCACACTGTCCGACAGTCAGCCGCCTGTCGAGGGCTCGTGCGCTTCCGGCGCCCAGCAGTGCCAGAGCGGCGGCTGTTGCGCCGCCGGCACCGCCTGCACGCCCATCGACGACAAGGCGTCGGCGTTCGTGTGCATGCCGCCAACGTGGCCGGACGGCGTGCCCGCGGGCAACAGCGCGGCCCCGGCGGCAGACAAGGACGGCGCGTGCGACAAGGGGGCGTCGCTGTGCGCGAAGGGCGCCGGCTGCTGCGTCGAGGGGACGACGTGTCTCCCGATGAACGCCGCGCGCTCGAGCTTCATCTGCGCTTCGGACCGCGTCATTCCCGGCGCGGCGACGCCCTCGAAGGACGTTGCTGGCTCGTGCCCGTCGAATGCTGCGCGCTGTCCCAACGGCGGCTGCTGCTCCAGTGGAACGTCTTGTCAGCCGCTGGATAAGGACCAGACGCAGTTCGTCTGCGCGTACTCTGGTTCGGGCTTCAGGCAAGTGATATCAACCCGTCGCCCGCTACTGCTGCTTATGCTCTCTTAGCGGCGCGTCGTTCGGAACTCCTGTGAAGGACGAACCAAAGAACGCGGCTTCCAGATCCACAAGCAGTCTTGTCGTGCTTGCGTTCGTTCCACTCTTATATCTCTTCGTATGAAGGACATTTGGACGCGTTCTCTCGGCGCTGGGACATTGATTCATTTGCATTGTATCGCCAGTCATGTCCATGTCAAGACGGGGAGCAGATGAATGGTCATGACTTTACCTTTGATTGCGGCTATACAGTACACGGGGCTCAGAGAAAAGGTCGCTGAAGGACTATAGGGTGCGGGCGGCTCGCAGGAGCTTCCAAGTCGCCGTGTGTGTATAATTGAGAAGTGGACTTTCGGCGTCACCGCTGTGGGCGAACACGCGATGTTTTCATTAGTGAACGCTCCACCGGTTGTGTACAGTCATATTGGCCGGTGAAATCTGAGCTGAGCGCTGAGCGCTGAGCGCTGAGCACGAGCGGCTGAAGCGGGCCCCGCGTCGTCCGCAGCAAGCACGATTTGCGCACAAATACTTGGCAACTTGGAGAATCCCGGTGTGGCTGACTTGAACTCTTTCGGAACTCCCGACCAGCCTCAGCATGCCGCGAGAGCCTACGAGCGGAAACCAGGATACTTCAGCGTCGGCGGGAGCGAGCGATGCGCACAAGCAAGACGATTCCAGGAAGCGTGCCCGGGCGCCTGCTTCCTGTGCCGGTTCGTAATAGATGCGGCTGCTCACGACCACGACGATCCTGACGGTTTGACAGAATGCCGCAGGCTCAAGCTCAAATGCGACAAGCGTTGGCCTTGTTCGTCTTGCTCCAAGCGTGGTTGCTCTGCTATCTGCCCGAATGGTATGAGACGTTGCTCGGGTGGCCTGCTCATGCGCAACAATTCTGGGTGTAGGAACTCTTGCTGCTGGACCTGGGAACAGGCATGTTATTATTTCCAATTCTCATAAAGATCCAAACGCTCACAGAGCTCGCCCTACAGATTCATTCTGGCCGGCACTGAGGATTTACACGAAAAGATCGATGCTGTTCGTCCGACTCACCGTCACGCGCCGCCTGAGCCTGACTGCGATATGCGTTCCAGATGTCCAGGCGTATCTCGGAGCTGGAGGAAGCACTTGCGGAACTACAAGCTCAAATCTCGAACGAAAAGCACCCTTTACTTGCCGACGATCTTCTGAAAGTCAAAGCGCCCATTGCCACCCAGGACTTTACGGCTGCGACGATTGACGGGACGGCTACGGCTGCACACCACCTCGGCACGCTTACTCTGGGGAAACAAGAGCATTTTTTTGGGCACCATGCGGCCGCAGATGTAAGAGCTCTGCACTTCGTCCTGGCGCTGCCAATTGACGCCTGCTGCAGTATCTTCTGTCTGTCCGTGCATTCAAGCCGCCAGCTATATAACGCTCACGTTGCGTTAGGAATCATGCGCGGGCGACACACCGCCATGCTGCCGCCATCCGCTCGTCCCGCTCGACCTTGGGGTACTCGAACCTTCATTTCCTCTGTCGCAAACGAAACCCGGACACGGCAAGGAATACAACGTCCTCGAGCGATGGCTGCCGTCAGCCGAAGAAGCGTGGAAGCTGGTCGAAATTTATTACCGAGATGCTACCTGGTTGTCGCTTCCAATCCCGCAGAAAGAGTTCAACGCAACCATCTTCTCTCGCGTGTACGGCGGTGAAGCACCGAGTCTTGCGGATTTATCTCCGCACGATATAGGCATACTTTATAGTAAGTCCCCCACTGATCAGCGGGGACCTAGTACTGATTCAGCACAGTTGTGCTAGCGGTGGGATGCATGGTTGACATGGACCGGCCGCCATACAGCGCGGACGCGTCGAAATATCATCACCTTGCGCGCCTGGCAATCGGGTCAGACTGCATCGTGGACCACCCCACAATCCAGGCTATCCGTGGCGTTGTGAGCGCGCATGACCGGCGTTTCTGTGCGGCGACTGACTGGCGGCAAGCATATAATGTCCCTCTTTCTTCAGATGTGCGACCATCCGCAAGCCGCGACGGCAAGCTACAGCCTTGTGGGCCTCAACATGCAGCTCTGCCAGAGCGTATGCTATACCGCTTCCTGTCGATCCCATCTAACCACATTCATCCTGCAGCTCGGCCTACATCGCGATGCAAGTCGTTGGAATTTATGCGAGGCTGGTCAACACATACGACGACGTCTTTTTGTGCGTCTGCTGAAGACCTCCGTATTTTAAACTGACTATCTTCCTGCAGTGGGAAGTGGCGACCTTCAACTGCTGGACCAGCCTTGCTTTCGGACGACCCGCCAACTTGTCGCTTGCGCAAGTGGATGCTAAGCTCCCCGAGGACGACGTGACGGTCTTGGATGACGATGAACTTGGACACGCTGCCTGTGGGTATCCTGAAGCTTCGCGCATCGAAAGCTAATTCTTCTGCTTCTTGGCAACAGACGCTCAATGGTCACATACATTCGCATCGCACGTCTTATCCAAGGTGATGGATGAGGCGTTTGGTGCCAATGCGCCGACGTATGCAACCATCTTACGACTGGACAAGCTCGTGCGCGATCACCCTGTCAGCGAGAACCTACGCATCATCAATGTCGGTCAACCAATGCCAGGGATCCCTATATGTCTCCTCCTGCAACGCAACGCGGTCTTTGCGCTCACACAGCAGCGTAAGTGCGGATGAAAAAAATGCACGGCTTGTGTTGTATCTGACGGCATACTCGTAGTATTGCTGCTGCTGCACCGTAGCTGCTTCACGTACTCAATCATAGATGCGCCGGGCGACCCGCTGAAGAGCAAGTACGCGCAGTCAGTGCTCGCAGCGTTCCGCGCTGCGTTCTATCTCACGGCGAGCGTGCGCGCGCTGTACCAGCAGGCGCCCATCGCGCTGCGCTTCTGGGTCTTCTGGAGCCACAGCTTCTCCGCGTGCCTCATCCTCGCGGCCATCGTCATCCGCGCCCCGGCGAGCGGCCTCGCGCCGCCGGCGTGGGTCGAGCTCGCGCGCATGCACGAGCTCTTCGAGCAGCTTGCGCCGCAGTCGCGCCGCATTGCGCGTATTCTGGTAAGCAAACCCAGTCGATTGCCCGCCCGTGCGCAAACGCTGAGCCCTCATTCTCAGCCGGCCATGCGCACTATCTACGCTAGAGCGAAGGAGGTGTACACGACGTACGCGGCGAGCGCCGTCGTCCCTCCCCGTTCTGCTCGCACCCAGATTGAAAAGGAGCTGTGTTTTATGCTGGGCCAGACGCGGCTTATCAGGGATGTCGGATACCAGCAAGGCGTGACGAATGGCAACGGCGCATTTACGACGTCAGCGTCGGCGTCCTCCACCGGCTCCAGCTCGATGTCTGGTTCTGGCTCCGCAACATCGGTGTCGCCGCCTGTTGCGTCAGAGGCAGCCGCCACTGGCCCGCCCCCTCTTCCAGCAGCCCGGGACGACCTGTTTACTACGCTGTATTCGTCCTTCTGGTCGGCTGGGAACGAGCAACAGTCGCAGCAACAGCCGCAGCAACAGGACGACTCATGGAATCTGGATATGCTCGCCTCGGCAACAGCACCATTCCCACAGCTACAGCCGCAAGACCTCAACGGCTCCGTATTTCGTGGCGAGGCTGGTGTAAACATTCAGATCCCAGCCTTCACGAGCGACTTCGACCTGTCTGCCATGCTGGCCGACCCAGCTGCCGGCGACATTCCTCTGGGCGACCACAATAATTCCTGGCAGCGCTTCGTGCCGGGCTTTGGCGAAACTATGGGCGAGGCTTCACAGTCTGGTAACGCATATACAGCCCCGTTTGACCATTAGTCCAGTCGTCCACTTTCCCCTTGCTAGGCCGGCTCTTATCGCTTTCGACGCTTTCAGAAGCCATGTTCGGTTGCTAATCTCGTCTTGTATTTCTAGTCTAGTCCTTACTGTGATAACACAGCTCCTTCAAATCTATCTAGAGCAAAGCTTGAGCGGAGCCTGGTTAGCCATTCAGAGAGCATATAGTCAGCGCTATCAGGCGAGATCTTCGAGAGTCAGTCGTCTGTTAGGTCAATGAAGTTACTAGCAGCTAGAGATTGCACGACCGATTCGCGTTTTACTGTTGTACGCGCAACGTCTTTGTCTTCTTTCTTCGAAAGGTATCTCTCGAGAACCTCCAGGCGATGCTGCCGAACGCATACGCGAGAATCCAGCAGGGCAGCAAAACCACGTACCCGCAGTGTTGCAATTTCGTTCCTAACGTCTTCGTTTTTGACCGTCTTGTAAGGCGCCGTTCTTCCCATCTTCTTCGCGCCGGTCGTGCACGATAACGGTATGATACCCTGGGCTTTGAGCCACGCTGCAAACGCTCGAGCTCAACGCCAGT
Organism: Auricularia sp. M12; assembly: GCA_037042885.1. Lineage (NCBI taxonomy): Eukaryota > Fungi > Basidiomycota > Agaricomycetes > Auriculariales > Auriculariaceae > Auricularia > Auricularia sp. M12. Next base: position 3,721,727 of record CM073210.1, on the reverse strand, counting down.
CCGGCGTCAGCGAGGCGCAGGGACGCACTCTGGGATCGGTAATGGAATTCAAAGAAGACGTGGGGACGAGGGTCAGAGGGGTCGAGCGGGCACGTCTGGATGACCCGCCGGGGTGTCGCTGGTCGCTCCGGGCCGAGGCTGAGAGCAGGTGGCACGGGTTTGTATGAACGACGACATTATATGCGCCTGAATTCTGCACACCTGACACAGAGAGGGTCGAGTTCCTTGTCTTTCTCAAGCACGAGGGGGGGTGTAGACAGTTTCTCGACACCGTCGTAGTTTCGTATGCCATTTTCGCCGACAACTTGGACCTTGGACAGCTTGAGGAGGATCACTTGTTGAGATTGGCGCCTATTCGACCCGTCATGCAGACCGCGTTCTTTATCTGAAATTTGGGCACAGGCTAAGTAGAGCTCGCAAGAAAGGTGATAGACCAGCCTATAGCATCAACAGCAGCAAATCGTAGTTCCCGCCCGACGGTTGCGCTCGCCATGAATTCCGAGCGCTCGACCATTTCGCCTGGAAATCCTTGCGAAATGTTGCCACAGGCACGTTCGCCGTCGACGTAGACCGTGCCCCGTATACGCGCGCCACCTTTCAAGTCCTTCCAATGCACAGTAAAGGGCTGGTAGAGTGAACGGCCGCCAATGCGAGAGACTCGAGGGCACCTTGCTTGCGGCTGCCGATATCCAGCACGATACAGTACGGTCCATAGCAGTTATTGGATATAAAGGTAGCTGAATGCCGTCCGATGTGATCCAAGCTTCGAAATGACGGTGTTGTAGAAACGACATGGCGGTAAAGAGAAAAGGGCGGGCCGAGGACGTGTCAACTCCGACACGCGTCCTGTCAGCTTGTCTCTACGGACACGATGACCAAGTACACAGCTTCAAGTTCATTCTCAAAACTTGTCCGCTGAAAAGCAGTCATTGACCCAATTGGTCAAATTGATCAATTCGAACCTCAACCTGTGACAATGACGGGAGACTACAGAAAAGTAACGCAGCACCTGTTTTGCCAATTCAACGGACGCATTGCCAAATCGGCCGGCCGTTGAAATCAACAAAGCATAGAGCATGCAGCGCGAAAAGCAAGTGGGTTCCAAAAAGTCCCGGAAGGCATAGCCAACCGAAGCGTACGGAAATTAATTTGCAACTAGCAAAAGACTGCGACTCGGTTGCCCTCACTGTCGACAGTACTTGCCCGAGCACAAGAGATGGGGAACATCGAAGCATCGCGGCTAGGTTATAAAGGCGCACGTGATTGCGCACGGACCTGTTTGACAGAACGCGATCGACGGCTGTTTCCGCGTGCTGCCCATGGCCATGTCCTGGGACTTGATTTTGATATCAATTTTATACCGCAAGGGAGTTCATCCAGCACGGGGGATGCCGGCTAATAACACAACGTATGCCATGTTGCAAGGCGACTGACTGGTAGAGACAACACTAGGAAGAAAGCGGCCGACGCGTGTACATAGACTATTGCATTGATAACAGTAATAGATGTAGATGCTTATAGATACACATGTCATCTGCGGCGTGAACTATCTGCCAAGAAGAAACCCTAACCAGAAAACTATGCGAAAACAGCGAAAGCAGGGACTACATGTCGACCATCTAACTCTAATAGCTCTGCGCACCACCATCATAGCCCTGCTGCTGCTGTTGCAGATCTAGCGAGTTGTCCGGGCTGGATGTTAGGCCGATACTGCTCATGAAGGACTGCCACGGGATATCGAGGTTGCGGGCCGCAGTCGGCGCAGACATCATCGCGATGTTGTCAAAGTCGTAATTCCATTGTGGCATGGCGCTCAATCCGTCAAACATGGACGGGTCAAAGCCCTGCGTGTGCGTGAAGGGGTTGCCTTGCGCGTCCAGGGACGGCATAGGCGCTGATGGGAAGGCGTCCGGATTGAACTGGTACTTCGGTTGCGGGTTGACGGGGAGCGGGTTGACAGGGAAGAAAGACGAATACAGCGCGGCGAACGCGTCATCCGTCGGAACTGATGGTAATAGTCCTTGCCCTGCGGACAGCGGCGCGGCCGTCGAAAGGCTCTGGTTGACTTCGGACGAGACGGGCGCGCCGTGAACTGGAGACGACTCGGCGAAATTGGAGCGAGGCAAGGTGACCATGGACGACGACGCCGACGTGCCGGCCGTCGCACTTAACGGACGCGACTTACTGGCATTGTCGGGCAGCCTGGTCTTCGTTTGTCCCCAGAGGAGCTGCAACGCCGTATCCTCAGGATCGACAAGGCGCGGTGCGTCTCCTGACTTGGTAGTAAATGCCGTATATGCCTCATGCGCCTTCGACCTCAGGTTGCGCAGCTCGGGCTGGAGATCGAAGCGATGAGCTCGTGTCAGCGGACAGCGATAAGCACGAACCATGATGTGGGCAATGCGCTGTGACTGCGGGGCAACCTGCTCAAACAACTCGTACATTCTGTCGAGCTCAACCCATGCCGGCGGCGCGAGACCACAGCCTGGCGACTTGATGATAATGGAGCCAAGGACAAGACAAGCGGAGAAACTCTGCGTGCAGAAGACCCAATATCGCAATGAGAGTGGCACCTGGGCATACACCGCGCGCACAGTCGTAGTGATATAGAATGCGCTACGGAACGCAGCGAGTACGGACTGTGCGTACTTGCTCTTGAGCGGGTCGTCGGGGTGCTCCATCAAGGCGTCGGCGAAGAAGCTGCGGTGAAGGAATAAGAGCACTGTAAGCGGTTAGCCATGCCGACAGAACCGTTGGTCTGGGACGCGTACGTTTCTGTGTGAGGGCAAAGAGCGTATTACGCTGTAAAAGGAGCCCCATAGCTACCGCTGGTTCCCCCGCGCTCTCAGTTGTGCTGCGAATGCGCTCACACAGCGGGTGCTCGCGCACGAGCCGGTCTAAGCGCAAGATAGTAGCGTAGGTGGGCGGCTTGACGCCAAAGGCTTGATCCATCACTGTCAACAGGACTTGCTGGCAGAAGGAATGGCTCCAGAATCGGACTGGGCGAATGTTCATCCCAGGCAAACCGCTACTCGTAGTAGACAGACCACTCACGGGAGCCGTGCCATTTGCCCTCGCTATCGAGGAACCGCTGTGCGTCATCGGCCACCTTCGCATCTACATGCGCCTGACTGATGCTGGCCGGGCGTCCGAGTGCAAAACTCGTCCAGGCGTTGAAGGACACAAATTCCCACTGCGCGCCCCAAATTCGTCAAGTCATTACGCAGACCAATGCAGGCAAACGCACAAAGACGTTACGACGATTGCGTCGCTCGCCCTCCGACAAATTCCACTGGGTATCATCGCGATGCAGACCCAGCTGTCGAAGCAGGTAAATACATATAAGCAGAGGGAAAGAGAGTGTTGACGTACACCGTGACAGAGCTGGGCAGTTAGCCCCATAATGCTGTAACATGCCGTCGCGCTGTTCGAATGGTCACACATTTGGAGAAACATCGCCATCAAGTGCTACTCGCAATGGTTATATTGAGGCCCAGCGGAATCGATAAACTTACGAGAGCACGAATGGCCTGAATTGTCGGATGGTCGATGACTGAGTCCAAGCCAAGCGAAGCCCGGGCCAACTGATAGTAGTTCGACGCTTCGGCGCTGTAAGGCGGCCGGTTCATATCAACCAAGCATCCAATGGCGAGTATCACTACGGACTATGAGCCCTCGCAACCGGGATAGTCAAGCTGTATGCACTCACAGAACAATAGTCCCAAGTCATGCGGGGTGATCTGTGAAACATCGGGGACGGCACTGGCGTAGACACGACTCAGCAAGGTCTCATTGAACTCTTCTTCGGATATGAGGTTGAACATCCAGGTAGAGTTGCTATAAAACGCCTGCGCCAGGGTCGAAGCCTGCGACGATGTCGGTAGCCATCTTGCGAGCTCAATGGCCACTTGCTCGCGTCTGTCGCGTATGGTTGACGTTGGAAACGCCCCGGCGAGAAGGAGGATGTCGAGCGGAAGTGACACGGTAGACGCAGGCGTCTCGGACAGGCTTTCTTCCTTAGGACTTGTGAGCAGGAGCTCGGATGCATGGCCAATGAAAAGAACGCACCGTTATGACATACTACAGGCGCGCGGTAAGTGAGTGGCATGGTCGAAGGAGCAAGCAAAACCCTCACGTCTGCGGCGGCATGTTGACCGAAGAAGTGTACGCGTTCACCAAGCGTGAGTGTGCCAAGGTTTTCTGCTAGCTTGTCGGTCGCGTCGCTAGCGGGCGCAGCTGCAGCTGTCTGCGTCAAAGGCGGCGACTTGACGAGGTCGAGGTCGCCTGCTAGAAGCGGGTGCTTCTCGTTCGATATTTGGGACTGGAGTGTCGCAAGCGCGTCCTCCAGCTCCGCGATACGTTTAGACATCTTGAATAAGAAGTCATGAGGAGGTTCATGGCAATTCTAGCCTTCAAGTCCTTTGTACTGACAGCCTCGATCTTTTCATGTAAATGTTGGGTGTCCGCAAGAATGAACCTGGGGAGCGTCAATGTCTCGCAGGGCCTCCGCAAGGTAGCTTGTATTCTTACCTGGTGCCAGGCCCGGCTGCTAAGGTCCCTATTAGGTGCTTGTCAACCACCAAGCTTTCATATGAACCATAACGCACCGTTGGGACATATAGCAGCGCACCCACGCTTAGAGCAAGATGAGCAAGGCAGCCCTTTATCGCATTTGACCTTGAGTCTGCGGCATTCTGTCGCAGGAGATGATTGAGAGCTGAATTTAATAATTTGGAAACTAATGCACCTGCGCACGATACCAGCCCGCGGCTGCGCCTGTTATTGTCGTCTTGCTTGCGCGTTTCAGATAATCCTGTCGAAGGCGCGGTCATCGTGCGCTCGCCAGACATCCTCAGGAAGATGGCAGATTTATGTAAAGCAATAAGTTAGGCATTGCTTCGGTCAGCGCCGCCTCAGGACATGCTGCGGTCGGCCGTGCGAATCCTAGCAATCATGGATTCGTTCCTGTCATTCTTTCCACATCCAGAACTTGAGCCGACGTTCGATGTCACTACTTCTTCAGTCTGGCATGTACCAGGTTGTGTTCAATCCTCCAAATGCCTATAGAAACGACGGGAAAGTGCAGCTATCATACACTGGCAGACGACACGCAGCAACGAAGTACACAATATCACAGGTAAGCGAAAGCGATGAAAGCAAGTGGACCCCTCAAACTGGCTAACACACCGACACGCACTTTAACCCGGGGCCGTCGCAGTAGTGCTGTGGCCATTCTGCTGCTGCGCCGCAGGTGTATCTTCTGCGCCAAAGACGCCAATGCTACTCAGGAAGCGCTGCCACGGGATATCGAGTTGGCTTCGCGACGGCACATCGCCTCCCATGGCATCTGGCGACGACTCGTCCATCATCGGCATATTGTCAAAGTCCGCAAAGTCAAAGTTCCACGATGCCGGCGCGGGGTCCAAATTGAACGCGGCGCCAAAGTCTTGCTCTGTCGCCTGCGAAGGAACCTGGGCTGCCGGGATGGAGGCCCCGGCGGGCAGATGAGAGAACGATGAGGAGGCCCATTGAGGATCCTCCTGTGGTTGCGGCGGCGGCGGCGGCGGCGGCGGTGGAGCCTGGGATTGTGGCTGCTGCTGCTGCGCGTCGGGCGGGAATATTGAGGAGTACAACTCAGCAAACAGGTCCGGCGAGCCCGTCGTCACGGCTCCCGAAGAGCCTGACGGGGTCGAGCCAGACTGCGAAGGTGGAGTTGGGTCGCTCGAGCCAGCGTCAGCAGCAGCGGCTGGGCGTTCCAATGGAACTACAAATCGCTCGCTGGACGTAAGGCGATCTGCCGTCACGATGGGGCATGTATTGGACGCCCCAAGCGAGCCCGCAAGCGAGCCCGGGGAGGTGAAGTCGACGAGCCGTGTCTCGCCCCAGAGGAAGCGTAGTTCTTGCTCCTCGCGCTCCGTGATTACTGGGCGCGGCGGGCCGGCCTCAGCAGCAGTGAACGAAGTGTAAGCTTCGTGCGCGCGCATACGCAGCCTGCGCATCTTGGGCTATTAAAGAATGGAAACGACGACCCTGAGCATATGCACCGATGGGATAAACAGTAGACGCGCACCATCAGTCGAGCAATGCGATGAGATTGCGGCGCGACCTGCTCAAAGAGCTCATACATTCTGTCCAGCTCAACCCATGCAGGCGGCGCGAGGCCGCTGCCAGGCGCTTTGACGACGATAGATCCAAGCACAAGGCACGCAGAGAAGCTCTGACTCCAGAAGACCCAGTACCGCAACGCCAGTGGCACTTGTGCGTACAGCGCGCGCACGCTGGCAGTGATGTAGAACGCGCAGCGGAACGCTGCGAGGACGGACTGCGCGTACTTGCTTTTCAGCGGGTCGTCTGGCTGTTCCAGAATGGCCTGCGCGAAGAAGCCGCGATGCAAGAAGAGTAATACTGCAATTGGAGTAAGCGCGTGACTCATTATACAATAGCAGGAAGAGGAAAACGACGTACGTCGTTGTGTGAGCGCAAACACCGTGTTCCGCTGCAGCAGCAAGCCCCGGGCTATACCCGGCTCCGTCTGGCCAACGTTGACGATACGAAGCACGTCGCTGATCGGGTGCTCGCGTACGAGGCGGTCAAGCCGCAAGACCGTCGCGTATGCCAGTGGGCCGACGCCAAAGGCTTGTTCCATCACCTTCAACAAGACCTGCTGCACGAACGTGTGACTCCAGTAACGGACTGTGCGCAGGGACACTTGTTACATCAGACCATTCGCTGGGCAATACCAAAGAGCGGCTGTGAACGTACAAGCGACTTCCCACTCGCCCTCACTGTTCATGATCTTCTCCGGTTCTGAGGCTACCTTGGCGTCGACGTGCGCTGCATAAAAGCTCGGCGGCCGTCCGAACGAAAGACTAGACCAGGCGTCGTAGGACGCGACCTCCCACTAATAGGCTATCAGCACCAGTGCACCTAGTGGCACCGAGGAACATACGAAGATATGTCGACGTTTTTGCTGCTCCGGTGCGGGCAACTTCCATTTGGTGTCGTTGCGATGCAGGCCGAGCTGTATCGTGGCGTTATTTCTCCCACCTGACACAGATCCAATCACGTACGCTATTACAGAGCTGGGCGTTCAGACCGAGGAGACTATAGCACGTTGTCGCTCCGTTCGGATGGTCACACATTTGAAGGAATGTCGACATAAGATGCTGCTCACAGTCAGCGCAGCGGCACGCGTTGGGATGAGGGTCTACGCACTATGGCGACAACTGCTTGTATGGTGGGATGATCGATGGGCGAGTCTAATCCGAGTGCAACGCGAGCCAACTGATAATAATGCGACGCCTCGACACTGTAAGGCGGTCGACTCATATCGACCATACATCCGATGGCTAGCATCACTTTAAAGCATATCAATATCGGTCGCGGAAGATTGGAATGCGGACGTACTGAACAAGATGGCCAATTCATGAGGTGACACATTCATCACGTTCGTGCCAGTGGGGGTATACACGCGCGAGAAGACGGTCTCCGAGAATTCGTCCTTCGACACGAGGGCGTGGAACCACGCTGCATCGTCGTAGTACTTTTCGACGAGCTGCCAGGCTTGTACCGCCGGAGGCAGCCGTGTCTCGAGCTTCAGTGTCACTTTTTCGCGTCCGTCGCGGATGCTGGTCATTGGGAACACCCCAGCGAGAAGAAAGGTGTCGATCGGCAATGCACAGGCAGAGGCAGGCGTCTCTGCTGGTGCTTCTACCTGTTGCGGATGAGTGCATGGGATAACGAGCTGGAAAATGGACGTACTGCTAGAAGATACTACAATGGACAGAAGCAAAGTGTTACTGCCCGGCTCGGCGAAGCGCATAATGAACTCACATCTACGGAAGCATGGTTGCCGAAAAAATGCGTTCGATCGCCAAGTGTCAGTGTTCCTAGGCATTCAGTCATGCCATCGGTCGCATCGTTTATTGCCGCAGCCACATTCTCTGTTGGTGGCGGTGCTTTGAGGAGCATGAGTTCGTCTGCGAGCAATGGATGCTTCTCGTGCGAGATCTGGGCCTGGAGCGCAGCAAGTGCGTCCTCCAGCTCTTCAATGCGTTTCGACATCTAAAAACCGTGTATTAGAGATAGTGATATGTCTGATCATGGTACATACCGCCTCAATCTTCTCGTGCAAGTGCCGAGTGTCCGCCAGAACGAATCTGCGCGGAGTCGGCATGCCTTGAAAGCAATTCAGATATGGCTCAATGGCGTACCTATTGCCTGGACCAGCTGCAAGGGTTCCTGCGTTCCACATTCTAAGTTAGCTGTCACGCTCGACGTGAAACCAGCATACCGTTGGGACATATTGCAGCGCAACCACGCTTGGTACATGACGAGCAAGGCAGCCGTCTGTCACACTTGAGCTTGAGTCTCCGGCATTCTACAAGTGGCGTTGACACGAAATACTTGCAACTTGGCCTCGGAAACGCACCTGCGCAGGACACAGGACCGCGGCTACGCTTTTTAGTGCCATCATCATGCTTTTGCACGTCGGCTGGGCCCAAGGGTTGCATGAACACCGTTGCACTAGAGCCGCTGTCACCTGTCGGCTCGCGTGGCATAGTAGGAAGGCAAGATTGAGATTGTGACTTCGGCACGCGCCGCGCAAGTCTGGCGCCGCAAACACAAGCGGGAGTAATATTATCTACCGACGTGGTAGGTAGAATCCTTCAGGCGTCAGTGCGTGGGTTTGTACCAGTACATGATATCCAGAGATTCTAGCAATTCTTCAGACCGGAACTCCCTACAATTGTTTTCAATTAAATGTTTCAAGGCATTACGTAATGCGGCTGACACGCATAGCACAGTGATGACTAGACATTGACCAGCCCACCTTTGCGAGATGAGAAAGTTGGCCATCTTATAAAATATCTGAGCATTTATCCAGGCACACTGTACAGCTGGGATAAATGTTTTCGCAATGAGATCTTTCATGAGATGGCCGGGACTCTAGGATAAAGATTGACTGTAAACTACTACTAACGAGCAGGCGGGACACCAAGAGAAAGCGAAGTTCACGAGGATAATTCGTTGATTTGGTGGCCATGTTTGGGGTCTGGCACAGCTGAAGAAGCTGGAGAGGGAAGCAGAAGCGGAGTTTGAGATGCGTGCCAACTCCGATAATTCGTGATGCCTTGGAATGCTCCATATCACTGTAATTTAGCTCGCAGAACGCGAGAAGGTCATGGATTTTTGTTGGTAATTGTGTGTGTACTCGGTCTACTTATCGTCATAATTATCAGGATCGGGTCAAAAGAGTCGTTCTAGTAGCGATGATAACAGGTAGCTGTATCTTGGCTAAGGTTCACGGACATGAAGGCTCGTATGGAGTGTAAATAGCTTCATAAATCTTAGGATCTATGGAATACAGTATGCTCAATTCTCATTGGTCTGCTGGGGAAAAAAACATTTTGATTATCATGCGTGATACATCGCTCCTCAACTTAAAATTTGTATTCTCTTTTGGAGATATTACAATGCGCGTCTTACAGATCCAAAGCCGCTGTCGTTTTGCGGCATTGTTCGCCTTCCCATTTCGGACGACGCGTCACCGGTATTCCCCGGAACGTCCGGCCTTTCTTGCCCTCCTGTCTGCATGGATCAGCCAGACGACTCTGTCTGGCCCTACATACACTGTGGAATATGCCACAGTCTCTTCCAACGCTCACGTGACCCTGCAGGCCCTCCAGCAGTGCCCTTTTGGCTTACGGAATGCGGCCATGTCGTTTGCAATAATCACCTTCGTACTCAGCTGTCACTCCTACGGTATTTGCACCAACTCAACGGTTTTCAGGTACGGACAAGGCTTGTGCTCAATGTGGCGCCCGGGATATTCAAGTTGTGTCATTGCAACGAGAGGTGCGAGTGTCACAAGAGTGCGCGTCTACCCGAAGGCTTACCAAAATTCGGACAGCTCGACCAGCCTATGGCAGACTGGTTCAGGCCGCTGCCCCATGCGCTGGACGCTATCGCACATGCTACCAAAGTGAGCCATTCCCGTGTTCAATATCGTAAAATTCATGAAGCTGACGGTTGCTTAGTTTCAATTGCACATGATCACGACGTTGCTCGAGGCCTACAAGAACAAATGCTTGAAACAGCGCCAGCTCATAGATTCCTTACGTGCCGAAATGGATGGATTCAAGAGGTATCCGTATCGTCACTTGGGCGGTTCGCGCTGATCACCCGCAGAGAGCTCGAAGCGCGTGACGCTCCCAATTCCAACGGGAAGCGTGCCAGAGTCGACTATGCCGCGCCTGCGGGGCCGAGCTCCCATGGCCTCCACACGCCGACCATGCAATATCAACAGCCACGAGCTCCGGCACAGACATATTACGAACCTCCGCCTCCCCAGCCTCCACCTCCCATGCATCCACCGCAACGTCCTGAATCTCGATTTGAGTACGCGCATCCTCTTCCAGATATTGATGCCTCTCTTATCTATTTGGCCCAGTGTCTTTGCCTTTGCCCCGCCGCCCGAACAACGCGGCCCACCAGCGCGCACTGCTCCGATACGCATCGCGCAACAGGGCCCGAGCACCTGGTCGTCTACTCCGCACCCACACCATCCTCAACCTCCGCCTTCGAGACAGCAGATGCCTCCCCCTGCAGCGCCGCAGCGCTTCAAGCCCGCCCCTCCTCCAGCGCCGACACCTGGTGCTCGCGCGGCATTCTACGGGACTGCCACTCCTTCTGCTAACAGGTCCGCCACCGTCGCCCCGGGCATGGGTGGGCGACGGTTTGTGCCCGGTAATGGCGGCTTTCGACCTGCAGGATGATTTGTCGCTTGGGTCTCTCATCGTGGTCTGCGCTCGCTCATTCTGTTCTCCACCTGTTGCCAACGCGGTCCTCCATCCCGTATATGCTCGTCTTTCTCAGGTGCTATTCTTCATGGTCTCTAGCTCTCCTCGCATGCTCTCTCGCCTTCATAGCTTCGTGCTTTAAATGTCCTCTACACAACTCACCACGCCTCTCGTCACAAAACCTGAAATATTCTATCTCGGCCTTGTCGACTTATCTCTATTCCTCGTCGGCTCTCCTTGCTGACATTGAACGGCCGTATTCTTCCTCCTCCAGATCACCGACTCACTGTTTCTCGCTTGTTCTCCAGTCCATGACGGTTTTCGCTCAGTCCATTGTACACTACACAGAATCTTCTACTGCCACGCAATCTGTCGCGCATGACCGCTCCAAGATCTTCTTCAAGTTGAGGCCAAATATCTTAAAGCCCCACAGGGACACCAAAGGGGCATGCACGGCCAAGGACTCCAAAGGCACCTGCATCAGGTGATATAATGCCGTGTTGAATTATCACCTTGAGGGCAGAAAGCTGCCTATTCCTGTATGTAGGTACAAGTTATTGTCACACGATGTCAGAAGCTCTCAAACCTGCAATATGCTGGCTGAATTTACTGGTGAAAAGAGCCAGGGGCTCTTGTACATTGTTGCCTCTGTTGTAGAGTGGCACCTAGTACATGGGGTTTCAATGCACATTAATGAGATGTGGCACTTGTTTCAATGATGGCGACAGCCCGGACCAGCCCTCAACATGCTTCCCGAGTTTCATTCTACTAGTACTTCCCTCCCAGCACCCGCCTTCACCACATCAGGAAAAATTTACATGCATATATAGTACCACATAGTGCCCCATAGGGACCATAGTCCCATAGACAAGTCCCGTTTATGGAGGACGCTATAGTACCGTTGCGTACGGACCGGGTCCACATAGTACGCCATAGTACCGCTGTTCTCTATAGTTACAGTACTATAGAGTACTATGTAGCTCTATGTAACAGTCACCACGTCCAGCAACCATGGCTGCATGGCTTTCCTCTCATCCTTTGCAAGCGCCAGTCCACATGTAAGGTATGAATCAAGAACGTTGCATTGCTGCGTTCGGTAAATACAGAAGGTCAATGGGCGAATGGCACGAGGCAACGTCAAACGTGAGAGAGAGAAAACGGGGGGTGGGTGGGCGAGAGCAGAGATGGGGTGGGTGGGCGAGAGCAGAGTCAGGGTAAGGCAGGAAGTGCGTAGGCGGAAACGAGGAATGCAGAGACTGCAGGCTGCCTGACTCATGGTGCATGGGCGATTCAGCGGGAGAAGATCTGCAATGACAGCGCGTGTTAGAGAATAAAAAAGATATCAGAATGCGTGGGACTTGCACCATGTGATCAGACGAGATGTCGGCCGAAGCTGTCTGAGCAAAAAGATTAGTAGCTTGGGAAGCCGTGCCAACACCCAGAGCAACCACAGCAGCCAGCCAGATGAGCACCAGCCCCGAGAGCAAGAATTCAGGAGAAGCAGCACGACCACGAGCAGTTGTCAAGAAAAAATCAACCAGCCAGCAGTGATTACAACGATGAGCAGGGCAGAACGGAACGGAACGGGAGCCCAGGGACTCGCGGAACATGCTTGAAATCTTGCGTATGCGCTCTTGCAGCGTGTTGGGCGTGAGGGGGCAGCGAGCGGGAGAGACGTTGTCGGTGGGGCGAAGGGGAAAAGGGCAAGATGCGTTTAAAGTCCGACCCAACCATTCTGATGTCATCAGCTGCGTCGGCCCGGTGAACGATTTATCACATGCAACTTGTCTTCGACTCGAGCAAGTCAACACGTTGACCGACAGGCGCGCCGAGCTCACACGCGTCTAGCTTAGGCGGCGCTGCAGACCCTGGTACACACGCAAATGCAAATTGTACATCGCTGCACCGGTGTGCCGGCCAGGCTTTAGGCCATGCTGCTGCCGCCGTCACACCGCTCCGCTTTCTCTGTGAGCAACCGGTGGAATGGCAAAGCCAGTGGATGCCTCTACAATGTTCGACATAGATTACAGATGCTACACAGTTCCATATAGTATCATGGCACTATATGCAGCTCTGTAATGCTGCAGTACTATGGGAAACTATGAGGCACTAGATTGCATTGCCGGTACTATGGGGAACTATGGGACACTATAAAATAGTGCTGCACCTATACAGACTTGAGCATTTCCTGATGCATGGCGGACGGCGATTTGCCCGTTGATTCCGCGTGTCAAGGCGCGCGCGCGCAAAAACAACACCGGATCCGAACTCCGTCAATTCGGCGTTTCGCGCCGGTCTCACTGAGGCTGACATGCTCCCGTCATCGCCGCCCAATGCGCGCCAGCTGGCTGATTTGTTCAGCGATGGGCGAGGACACAGCGCATATACCGGTCCTTCCAAGCAGGCGCGTTTGGCCGACGTGGCCAAGAGCCCGGGAGCCCATCTTGCACGCGCCGAGGACGGCGCGAGCTGCGTTGTCGCCGCACATGCTGGTATAGTGCTCGTTTCATCTTAAGAAATTTCAACTGACTATTCTTTTGTAGTGTTACAGATCATACGCGTGAATAACTCGCCAACCACTGGAACGAACATCGAATTAGGCAGCAAGAATCTCTGGTGGGCCAGCGGGTTCACCAATGAGAAATCGCCTACGGATGTCGTCTGGGCCCATGGAAGTCAGTCCAATTCAATTCAGCATGGGCTGCCTATGTTCATTTATTGCAAGACTGGAACTCGAAGATTATTACCAGCAGTCGTGGCGGCGATATCTACATGTGGGATATCAATAAGTCAGGCGCATCCAAGTTCGGTACGTTCGTTTCCTGCTGGGTCATATGTCATGCTGAACTATTTGTCTCAAGACCAACGACTGCAATTGCCCTCCACTCGAAGAAGGCCTATCAATAAGCTTGCGTATTCGCCTCGGTCCCTCAACATGGTCGCTGCAGGTGCACACGATGGTCATGTTCATCTCTGGGTAAGTGTATATTGCACAGTGCGGGCCCTCACTCATCTGACTATTTTTCAGGATTTTCGTCATCTGGATCCGCCAATGCCATCCCTGTCCTTCAACGCCAGCGGGTCCGGGAGCGCAGTGCGTGCGCTGGTCTTGTCGCCTGTTGCTACGGACGCGCATATAGCAATCGTGGGTTGGTATTATGGACTGGTACCCTGATGCACGCGTGAAAGCTAATCATTTGATTTCTAGGATTGGATAACGGTACATTGCAGCGATGGGACCTCCGATCCGCAAACCGGCCAGTCGACACGGTCAGACTCGCGCATATGGCTCAGGTACTGGGCATGGATTGGCTTCCACCACCTACAGCGGATCGCGGACACGGCTGGTTGGCAACTTGCGGCATGGATAAGACTGTTAAGGTAGTGTAGCCGCGAGCTTGCTGATGTTCTCGCTGACAGATCGTCAGCTCTGGGACCTTAGCGGGTCGAGTTTTCCGTCAAGTCCGACTCGCACCCTGCACGCGTCCTTCCCTGTCAGACGTGTCTTCTTTCGCCCTAAGCATGACACCGAAGTCATTGTGGTCCCGCAGTCGGACCACGAGCATCCCGTTGAGATCTGGGATGTACGCCGCGAATGGCTGCCAAAGTGGACCCTGCAGGCTGCAGGCGAGGGCGATGTCCATGGTCGGTAATCCTTGCATGCCGCCACATGGTTTTCCGTCTGAACGAACCGCAGACCTCGTGCCCGCTGACGCACACTCTTTGTGGGCACTTCACGCCAATGGGGCATTCGTGCAACACGATCTTCGGCTGCAGCCCGCTTCATCCCGCCCATCTTCTGTCGGTTCCAAGCTCAGCATGTCTTCCTCGGGAAACAAACCCGCGTCTGGACTGCGCCGCACGGTGGACGACATCCCTCGCGGCACAGTCGCCTGGGATCCCAGCGGGACCATAGTCTTTGTCGCGCACAAGGACGACAAGTTCGAACTGCCTTACGACGATGTGTACGTCCTGCTTTCTGCGGCCACGCAATATTTTGACGAGTTTACAGACACCCAGAACAGCGACCGCTGATCGCTGCGCGCGGAATGCGGTACAAGTGCCCAGGAGATCCCGCGATCTCTGGTCTCCCGACCAGCCAGACTCTGGGAACCGCCATGGTGCCCACCGCCAGTGCGGATGGTTCTAGCGGCGGCGGAGTGCGCTTTGTTCTCGATCTATCGGTCGGCCGCGAACGCGTCTGCGAGCTCAATGCGCAGATCGCGGCGGACGCGGAACAGTGGCGGGCGGCGCAGACCTGGGAAATGGTGCGCAGTCTGCTCGCAGACTTGCACCCGCCAGAGACGCCTATGCCATCTCCGCCACCACCAACTCGGCCGCAGTCATCACCCTCGTCCGCCTCAGACAAGAGGCTGGAACAACTGCAGCAGTCTCAGCATGCATCGCCAGGCGTTGTCCGCCGCACGTCGCCACTTTCTACACGGCAACCTTCGCCTCAGGTCGTGAAGACGCCTGCTCGATCACTGAGGAAGCAGGCCAGCGAGGAACAGGAACTCACACGTCAGGCTTCGCCGGTGGCATTCAGGACGCCTGTGCGACCTGCGTCGCCCCAGGTCATGAAAACGACCGTGTCATCAAGGAAGGAAGGGAGCGACGAGCAGGAGAACGAAGAACAGCGCGATGTCGTGACCATCCTTCCGTCGCCTCTGCCTCGGCGAGACTCAGCAACGAGCAGCGTGAGGGGCAGCCGTCGCGACTCGAGCTCTGTTTCGAGTCTACGCGGCGACTCAGGGGACGACTCGTTCACATTACCAACACCTGGCATGCTCGAACGCCGCTCCTCCACCGTCAGCTTGATGAGCGATTCTTCTTCGTCTAAAGGCTCACGCCGGTCCCCTCTGCCACTGGGCCCACGCCCGTCTGCAGTGCGACGACCGAGCATCATTGCCGCTGCCGAGCATGCGTTCTCGGCACCTACGGTGCTCACCCTCGCTGCTATTGGGAGCAGCAATACGTCCCTGATGTCTGCTGCCAGCACCAGCGGCATAGTAGGCAGCCCAGCTGTCTCGTCGTTGCTGAAGCATGCGAGCAGCGCGGGAGGCCGCGCGAGCATGGTCGCTACCCAGGCCATGCGCGTACCGCGTAGCGGTCGGTCGACGCCAAATTCATCTAACCCTGGGTCGCCGCTGAAGCACGTTGTTGAGCTTGGTAATGGCAACGGCAACAACGACGCCATGATGAGTCGGAGCGTGTCTGCGCCGCATATGGTCAGCGCGAGCATTTCGGAGCCCATCTTCATATCATCCTCCGCATCTGCCGGCGTATTGGCTAGCGCGAGCTCCACTGCGCGTCCTCCACGCTTGGGAGCGCGGGGACGAAAACCGTCGCTCAGAGGAGGGTCCAAGGTGCCCGAGTCCTTGACGTCGTATGAAAGCGCATCGGTTGCCGACGACGAGGGCGAGAGCAGCCCCAGCGCGGACGACACGTTTCTGGGTAGCTCGGACGCGGACACGGGCGACCGGCCGCGGAAGCGACGCCGACCGCGCTCAGGGACACTTGGCACGCGGCGCACCCTCACGAAGCAGGAGAGTCTCGCCAGTATTCGCACGGTCGTCGCGGCCAGTCCGCCGCGTGCGCAGCAGAAGCTACCAAACGATGAGGAGCATGAGGACGGTGAAGCGGGGGAGAGGCCGATTCCCCAGGTGGAGGTCATCGAAGCCAGCAGCGGGTCGCTGGGGCTTGCACTTGGTCCGCTGGCATCGCGCGACCAGTCACTTGTCAAATCGTCCCGCGAGCGGATGCCGGGGGAGCGTAAGGCCTCTGAGGCCCGCAAAGTGGAACTCGAAGCACTGTCGGAGGACAGTGTGAACGAGTACGCGAACGTCCTGCTGAGCGAGTCGGTGCGCAGGGCGGTGCGCCTGGACGAGGAACGCTATCGCCAGATTGGCTGGGGTGCTGTCCGCGAGGAGCTTGAATACTACGCTGAGAAGGTGCTGTTATTCTATTCTCTGCCTGGTTTGAGGGTCGCGACTCATGTGATACTCGTGTAGGGTGACGTCCAGATGTGTGCGCATCTCGCGACAGTTGCGCCCGATGAGCTGCTTCTTGCGCCTATTCGCGTCGAACAGTTCGTGAAGGCTTATGTCGGTGTGTGTTATTCGTGCCGCCTGAGGGATGCTTCTTTCTTAAGCGTTTTATAGAACTGCTGGAGCGGTCCCGGATGCACACGCAGGCAGCGTACGTTCGCAAACATTGCACGGTGCCTAGCGTGCGCGAGCGGACGCAGCTTCATACCAGCATCTCGCTCTCTTGTGGGCGTTGTAAGAAGCCATTGGAAGGCTCGGCCTTCCATGACCCCAAGCAGCCGCCTGGCGTGCGAACTCAGAATTTGTGTCGCAATTGCCGACAGGGCGGCGCGAGATGCTCAATCTGGTGTGTTCGAATGCAGTCCTTCCGTTCTTGGTCACTAACAGTGCTTCATAGTCGATTGCCAGTGCAGGGGTTGATGATACTGTGCCCGGTTTGCACCCACGGCGGGCATCAAGACTGTATGCGCAAGTACTATCCGCAGCAACCGATGCGGCCCATGCCACAGCCAGACCTGCCTGTGCACCCTTTGCACGCGCACCCTCACCGTGACGCGAACCCACATCCGGTCTCGTTGCTGACAGCTGCGGCACCGTCCAGGGCAGGCTCTATGCTTTCGACGACGAGCACAACAGCGAGCGCTACATCGACGTATTATACTGCGGAGAGTAGCGAGCGGGACCGTGATCGTGAGGATGCGGTGAGGCACGAAGGCGAGCGGGCGCGCACGCTGATGGGACATCCATGTGCTGCTGGGTGCGGACATTTCTGCTGGGTTGCGAACGAGGCGCCGCCCGTGCTCGCAGCGCATTAAATTCTTCACTTTGCTTGACACACTGGAATCTTGTAGCAGTATCATTATTGGGTTAGAGTTACGCTTGTAGATTATTTTCTAATGATGATCGTCGCCGTCTACACTTTTTGTAGGATTGTCAGGGCCCGTATTTTGCAGTGCTCGGAGCCTTTCGCACGCAAGGCGGTGTGGCGTACAGGCGCCGGTAACTGCGGTTAACTAAACTCCGTCACCGCTGCTTAACCTCTTGGTCCATCCTCCATGTCATATAACTATCCGCAGCAGCAGCAGCAGCAGCCATACCCTGGCCCGCCGTCGCGGATGCCGACCTCGCGCACAGCGGACTCGTTTGACCCGTACAGCGCTACCTCGTCCAGGCAAAGGCTCAACGATCCTGCTGGCGCTTCGAGCAACAATATCCGCTACCGTGACGATGTCAGCAGTCGACCTACGACTAAGGTCGACACAGCTGCCGCAGGGCCTGTGCGCGAAAAGTCTGTGCGGAGTAGTGGGGCCTCCAGGTTCAGCCCGACGACGCCTAGGTCTGTGTTACCGGCTTGGCGCAAGCTTCACAATCACTTGAGTTCTGACATTATACTTGTCGTCTTTGAAGATTTGCGGAGAAGGAGGATTTCAGGACTTGGAGGAAAGGATATTATGACAATAGCCTTTGGACCAAGGTGTGCTATACTTGTGCTCACCTAACAGAAGGCATATTAATTCAAATACTTTCTAGGGACGCGGAATCGGCTGCTTTACGCGTTTCTTCTGTTGCACAATCCTTATAGCGCTGCTGCTTATAATAAGTATTGTACTGACTATTGCTGTTGTAAGTGTTGCGTTACTATTCTTGCAAATGACGGGGCTGACACACCTGTGCAGTACGTCCGACCTCCCGACGTCTCAATTGGATCAGTAGAACTTGACACCGACAAAGGCACTGTAAGTTTCAGCGTGTGCGACCCAACACGTCCTCTAATACAACTCTCGTTTTGCAGCTGGACATCTCCACGCCGGGCACATTCACGATAAACCTCAGAATACCCATCACGATCCGCAACCCCAACTTCTTCGACGCAGTGTTCCAGAGCATCACGGCCGAGGCGTTCTACCCCGTGTCTGGGATGGCCGACACACCAGTGGGCGGCGGCACCGAGAAGAACATCGTCTTCAAGGGTGGCGACCATGTCTCCAACACGAGCTTCCCGATCGCGATCACGTACGACAAGTCGATCGACCCTACACAGGCCGTGATTCTTGACATTGCAAACCGCTGCGGCCTCCTCGGCGGGCAGACATCGAACCTGCCAATCAAGTATTCGCTCCAGCTCAAAATCAGGATAATTGCTGCGACCATCTCGCCCAAGGTCAATGGCGAGGCCAACTTCCCGTGCCCCGCGGACCAGCTGCGGCTCGCCGCGGGCACGCTGGGCATCCCGGGTTTCGGAGGGACTGGAGCATAGAGAGACGAGAGCCGTTTACGACACATAAGGACATTCATTCATTCGTCGCAATCTACACGGACATTCCGCACATTTGTACAACCTCCGATGCATATGATGAAGACAGGCCGTCTTGACGATTCCCGGGAGGCTGAAGTATACATGCGAGAGTCAGAACAACATCGCGCAGTGTTGCTTGGCCAGCGTTGAGCATTAACGGCCAATGATGTTCGCCAAGTTAACGATGCACAACGCTCCGGTATAATACAGCTACATAGATAATCAAGCATCAGTCGTCCCCAACCGGCACCTCCTCCTCCAAATACTTTACAAGCTTGACTCTGATTTCGGTCGTCTCGTCCCCGCGCAAGACGTCCGACAGAAATGTTGCTTCTACCTGCATCTGCACCTGCGCCATGCCATACAGCTTCAGCACCACATATTGACTTCAGAAAGGGCACGCGACTGCTCACCATCTCCAGCGCACCGCGCAAGACGCCGCAAAGCACGTTGCTGTACCAAAGGCCAGCGTCCAGCGCGTCGTCCGGCAGCTCGACAAACTCGGCGAGCGGGTTCTCGTCGAACGTCAGCGTGAACCACTGGCCCACTTGTTGCGCCTGCGATTGAGGTGCGCTGGGGCCGGAGCCCGTTGTTATTTGCGAAACGGGCCGCGAGGAGGGTGTTGAGTGCGTGACGGACGGTGTAATGTTCAAGAACGACTTGAAGCCGACCTGAAATGTGCGGCATGATATGAATATTCAATAGGGTTAGTTTAAGGGCGAGAACGCACTTTGGAAATGACCTCTCCGACTTCGCGAAAGTCGGCGCAGCGCCCAAGATTCGAGCGCGCGAGGAAATCCTCGATGAGCCGCGTGCCAATGTTATAGCCCATTTTCTCTAGCTGCTTGTTGACTTCCGCATAGTCCTCGTAGTCCTGTATGAGCTGAACGACCAGCGCGCCGTAGGTGAATGTGAAGAGCTCGGCATTCTACGATGGGAATAGAAATGATCAGGCGAAAGTGAAGCCAAAATTGAGATGGCTGCGCACGATCTTGTCTGTGCGGCCTTTCCAGAGATCTTCGCCTATCGCCTTATGTTGCTTAATTGATGTGGCCATGAGCGACGATGCCGGAATGGGAGGAGTGCGACGCGTTGAACCAACTCCGATTACCGTGACGCGCTCTTACTTCCGACCACGACCATCGTTCACGCCTTCACCAGCAACATGACGATTTGTTTTCGCGTCGATCACGGAGCCGCTGCAATAAATCCCACAGTTCCAGCTTCGTGCATTCGATAGCGAAATTCCTTACTCCTGTGCCCTGACGCAAGTGGAGATGTTCCTTCCCTTTACGGGAGAGCGCGGATCGCAGTTGGCTTCTGCTGGTATTACAGAGGTCGACGATCCTGCCATTTACGTGGCCTTATTGCATTGATACTTAATTTGGAAGGCTGAGAAAGACGAAGGATCTTCAAGCAGGATGCGGACTTGCGAAGAGCAGTAGGCACGGGTATGATATTTTTGGCGTTTAGTTCGCTGGGTATGCGTAGGCACGAATAAGTACAGCGACATACAGAGGACGAGATGTGCATGCAGAGTTTCCAAGTGCGAGAGGGACATATGCAGGAGTGCTCCGAATCCAGAGTCCAGAAAGCGATAAACACGAAGCGAAAGGAAAGCACGAAAGCGATGTCAGAATCCGTCCTGGTCGGGGAATAGCCAGGTGTTGGCGGCGATGGTGCGTATCGTCGGCCGGTTGGCGGGGTCTGGCTGGCGGCAGGCGAAGATGATCTGCTTGCACGAGCCCCAGCCGGCGTCACTCCAGCCCGCGGGCCGCGCGGTACACAGGCGGGCACGCGCTCGTCTCTTGTACGCGCGGTGTTTCTTGCCGGGCGCGTAGGGCTCCTGCACAAGCTCGAGCAGGACGGTGCCCAGCAGCCAGATCTCGGCATGGCCTAGTTGGCAGGGCGATCTGCTGCGGCGCTCGGGCTGCTTGTACTCTGCAGTGTGCAATGTGAGCCCGAGGACGCATAACGGGTTGCGGGGACAAAACTTGCCTGGCGGCCAAAAGGCGGATGTGCCGACCGCCATGCGAGCCGAGCTCAGGCTGTCGCTGTCGTGCGTTTCGAGGACTGCGCTCCCAAAGTCGCCGATCTTGACCTTAGAAAGGCAAAGGGTGAAGAAGGCACCGAGTTAGGTTGGGAGAGTGAGTGCTGCGAGAAAAAGACGTGCAACATTCTCGTCGTCGATGAGGATGTTCTCGAGCTTGATGTCGCGGTGCGCGACCTCCATGCTCTCCATGTAGTGCACCGCGCGCACGACACAGCTGAAGATGTGCCGCACCTCCTCCTCGGAGAAGGCGGCAGGGTGCGTCACCCAGCTGCAGCGCAGGTCGGGCGACGCCAGCGGCACGGCCGTCGTGCGCAACCACCGGTCTCCCGCCTTCTTCCATTGGGGGCCGTGCGGTTCCATGACCTGTATGAAATGATCAGAAAGTTCAGAGGAACACGGCAAGTGGCATAGCTGCGGTGGGGTGGCGGGGCGATGCACTACAGCCGCACCACAAAAAATATGGACGAACGCAAAGCGAACTAGAACGCACAATGATATAGCCCTCGTCGTTGTAGTACCACTCAAAGGCACGGATGATGTTGGGGTGTCCGCGGAGATAATGCAGAATGACCAGCTCTTCAGGAGGGTCGACAATGTCGTAGTCGTTGTTAAACAAGGGATGGTCGCCCTCCGGGTTGCCCAGCGCCCAGGGCACAAACTTGACCGCAAAGTCCAAATGCAGTTTGCGGTGGTGGGCGAGCGAGACGTTGGCGCAGCCGCCACGGCCAAGATCATGCAGGAGCTCATAGCGGCGGTCGAAGCGGTTCATCAGATTGGGGGTGCTCCAGTCGAAGTAATCCTCGAGTAGACAATTCAGAGGATCTCGCTTAGTAGGAGGTTCGGCGGTGAGGGGCATCTCAACGCGCAAGGCGAGTGACAACCAGGCGTCGCTGGGCTCGCTTCGGGCGTAATCGTAGACTATCGTGCTAGACTCCTGTGTCCTGCCTGTGCCCGGGCTCGGGACTTCGTATGGCATTGTATTCGGATGGAGTCCCTGCGTAGAATTGAGATGGACGAATGAGCGTATTGCCAACTGGGCGGCAGCTACCTATAGTCTGGTTTGGGACTCAGACTCATTACAGTAGAGTGAAGCAATGACGACACGGGACAGACGGACAGCTTGCGACGATGACGACACGCGTACCGGCAAGGACCGACTTGGCCGGTAAATACCGACGACATACGGAGACTGCCGCCGCATCCGGCTCTTGGGAGCTTGGGCCGTCACACTGCGCACCTGGGCCTTTGCGTGCCGCGCTCCAGCACGCCTGACCATATCGAAGCACTGGCGTTCGAACCCAGGAAATCCGCATCTGGGGGCTGCTTTCTTTGAGGCTCTGTTGCTTCGCGCAGTCTTCCTGGGCGGTAGCAGTTGCCCGCTGACTTGACCATCACGATTTCCGCGTTCGCCATTCACGACGTTGCTGGACAAAGAAGTCTTCTTTACTGCCGAGGCATTTTCTCTGAAGCGTCTTTGTACGAACTCTGTGCATTCGACCAACATCTGCCAGTGCCACAATGTCAACGCCCGCATCTGCCTACCTGAGCACTCTGCCGGAGTTCAGCTCGTCAGCACGCGTGGCCTCGTTATACAGCGACATATCGCGCAAGAAGCATTCCAACCCGGCCTCGTATCAGTCCACCGTTTTGTGGTGGCAGCGCACACTGCAAGACATCGCCGCACGCGGACTCCAAGGGGACGACAAGCTCGTCTTGCACGTCAACAGCGACCTGCAGGAAAGCCTGCGTTGGCAGAAAGCCGGAAAGCCCCTTGGGCTGGGCTGTGCCGTCGTACGTGTACCCGGCTCGTGTGTTCGCAGTCAGACTCTGAATAGTTCTAGGTAGAGTCCGCCGTGCCCGTCAGCTCCGGCGTCCCGCCCAAGCTAATCCCTCTGAAATCTTTCATGGACGCCAAGCAGTCGATATATACGCCCTCGTCGCTGTTATACCGCGTCGCAAGCTACATGGTCGGCAAGCCGCTCTGGTGGGCGCTCGAGCAGCTCTCGATCGTCGATGGCGACCCGGAACTCAGCGCGGACGATGTCTGGAAACGCGCACGCGGCGATTATGTCGTGCTTTCCAATCTCGAGGTGCGTTTCGCAGACATATGCATATATTCATCCACACTGTCATTGACTTTCTCCTTCGCAGAGAGCGGCAGAGGCGGTGGTGCAGAAGCAGGCGGAGGTGCCACGGATAGGCCTGGCATCGTCCCTATTCACATTCGACTCGTTTCGCGTGGCGTTCGCAGGCAGTGTCTTACCAGATGTCACGCTCTCTGACGCGGACCTGAAAGTCCTCCTGCGCTACTTGTCGCGCGACAAGCGCGTATTCGTCGCAGATAAAGCGGTAAGGACCTTTTCGTCCTTAAATATCCCGCATACTTCTAATGTTCTGTTCCTTGTGTCGAAATAGGTCATCAAGTTTGTCGAACCGGGCGAGGAACACAGCATCTCGGAGGTCGACCGCGGCGTGCTGCAGATGCAGACGGCCGTCGAACGACTCGAGGTGCAAGTTGCCGAGATCCAGAAGCAGATATCAGAGTGAGTTGAACCACACCCTGACTGGCCAGCTATACCAGATCTAACGAGCCTGCTTTAAGGCGGACAGAGAAAATCTCGATAGCTCTGCGCGCTGCACAGAAGACGCTCGCCATGTCCTACCTGCGCTCTCGCAAACAACTCGAGGATCTGCTAGCCAAGCGGCTCGGCGCGCTCGAGACGCTGCAGACGCAGCTGTCCACTGTTGAACGCGCCGTGGGCGATGCGGAGGTGCGTCCTGCATTTGCTCTTCCTCTTACACCTGTCGATTCTGATGCGCCATATTTCTTATAGATAATGCAGGCGTATGAAGCAAGCACGCGCACGCTACGCATCGCGCTTGCGGACCCGCGGCTGCAACGCGAGCGCGTCGAGGCGACGATGGACGACATGGCGGAGGCACTGGCAGATCACCGCGAGATTGAAGACGCCATGAAGGTCGGCGAGGTCGGCATCGTGCCCGACGCCGACGAGGACGAGCTCGCGCAGGAGCTCGCGGACCTTCAAGAGGACGTGCGCAGGGAAGAGAAGGAAGCGGAGGAGACTAGGAGGGCGGAGGAAGCCATGCGGAGGCTCGAGGCGCAGCGCGTGCCCGAGGAGCCGGAGTCGGAGCAGGCGAAGGCGGAACGGGGACTGGAGGAACGCGCAAAGGAGGCGGTATCTTGATCTTTGGCCCTGCTGTTGCAGGAATTGGTGCTTTCTTGCTGTCACGATATGCGAAACACTGGGTTTAGACACGGGCATATGCTACTGATTGAAATAACCCATAATCATCTCCATTTAATCGATCGTTTGGATGTCACACTCTGGCGCCGTTTTCGGGTGACAATAGGTGTAGTACTCGACACGGCTGACAAAGGCAGCTCGCTGAAGCGCATGAATGCCCCAAGCAAATAATCATATGCTGCCCCACCGGGGCTGGGTCGAAAAGCCAAGGGTCCATCGAAAGCAGCTTCAAGCTCACAATCGAGTCTCTCGCATTCGGCGAGAAATTTGTCTGCCTCTCCGGTGCCCTCGAGCAGCCGTTTAGCGGATGCAAGGGACTCGCGCAATGTCCGGCCCTCGCTCCAGTTCCCGTCTGCAAGCAACTGGGTCGCCCGCAACGCGGTCATGCGCAGGGAATGCAGCGCCAAAATGTCGCAGCGAGCTGCGAGTTCTGCCTGTGCCCTCGCGCGTGTGGTCGGCGCTCGGACATGGAGAATGCGTAGCATCGTGTCGTGCGCGAGGTTGATGTACTGGAACTGCGCCTGGACCACAAACTGAGCATCGGGCGGCGGAAGCGGTAGATGGGTGGCGAGATGGAAGGCGAAGGTCAGCACGGTGTCGTCCGCCACTTGCGACATCCGGACTGTCGCGATGCTGTACTCTTTGTCATACTTGACTTGAGAGCGCGGATCGTCAGCCTCGAATTGCCAACCCCGCGGTAAGAAGAGCGTGGCTTCCACATCGCGCGCGATAGTGCGGTTCGCGCCCGCCTGGCGTGGGCCCACGAGGACATGCAGCTTGGGCTCCTCCAGCGCGCTCACGCAACCTCCGGTGCTCCGTGCCAGGTCGGCAAGAACGTCTACGTCGGGGCCGTCACGAGTGCAGCTCAAAGTACTGAATGTCACGGCGCATTCGGCTGCGATTTCTTTGGCGTGCGCGTAAAAGCTGTCGCCTGCCTCCCTGAAGAAAGGACTCCTGTTACCGAGCCCGACGTTTGCCGCATTGTTTGAGCAGATCAGGACTTCTGTGCCTGTCCCGCCCTGGCGCATATGTCCTTTTGCAAGGCCAAGCGCAACAGCTATGGCTGTGCCGAGCGCGTTGTCACTAGAGGAGGACGGCTGCATGACATCGACCTGCCGCACCAGTGCGTCATATCCGCGCTCGAGGCTCTTGCAGTAAGGCGAGATGAGGTCTTCGCCATATACGAGCCCCTGCTTCATTGTGCGGATGTAGCTGTGCGCATTGCGTATGCGGTGTGACGCGTACAGCCCACTGAAGCTGACATCCACGTCGCCGGTCACTAGCAGAGTCGCGACCTTCCGATCTGGATGGTGCTGGCGCAACCGTTCTAAATGTAGCAGAACGGCGTCTTGCATGCACTGCAGACGGGAGATATGCTCTTCAGCACCGCGCCCGTGTGCGCGACGCCAGAGTATATGCTCATAACGTGTGTTGTGCGGTTCAATGACTGCTCGCAACATTAGCACAGCAACGGCCACGAGTATACATTAACACACCTGAAGAGGAGGCATCGATGCAGAAGATTGTCAGGCTCGTCCGCTCCGAAGGGGGTGTTAGGAAGCTATCATTGTCCAAAATCGACCAAGAGATAGTTTGGAAGCGTTGGGAGAGCGCATACTCCTCTGCCGCAGGAGGTGGACGGACGTCTGCGAACGCGCTCACAGGGGCACCGCAGAACGCACAGCGAGGTCCTCCACGACAGCGTGCGCCACATTCAGGGCATAGCGGAGGCCGTCCGCGCAACCTGCGCGCCACCGCACTGGTGTTTGGGTCGTCTGGGGCCAGGGACCCGAGACTCAGGAGGAGGACGTTGCAGTCGATTCTGCGGTGCCGCGAAGATGGAGAGAGTGGTAACAGCGACTGAGGGCTTGCCTCGAGCGGCAGGCACTCTCGTGATGCTCCTTGCGATGCTTGAGCCTCCTGGCGCATGTCGACCATCGAGCGAGCTCCGGACAGTGTTGGTAACGGCGGAGCATCGGTGACGGACTTGCGTAGCTCCATACTCGCGCTCCTGCTCTGCGTTGCAGACAGACTCATCGACCGCTTCTTGCGTAGTTTGGCGGGACCTTTGGGTCGCGTGCTGGTGCTGGCTTGCGGAATAGGTGGGTGTGCGCTGGTCCTAACCTGCGGCTCTACAGGTGGATGCGTGCTGGTGCTAGCTTGTGGCTCGGCAGGCGGACGCGAGTGGTTTGTGTGAATGGCTATCTTCCGCGAGTAAGAGCCCTGGTCCGGGGCTACAACATCCTGGCGCAGCTAGATGTCAGATGCAGCAAGTCTAGAGTACCTGGAACTCACAGGAGCTGGTTCTGAATTATGGCAAAATTGCATTGCCAAGCTTGTTTTGCCAACGCGGGCGGCGCCCAGGATAGTGAACGTATAGTCACGCCCCGTCCGATGCGCGAGTCGCGTTAGCCGCATGAATG
Source organism: Auricularia sp. M12 (assembly GCA_037042885.1). Lineage (NCBI taxonomy): Eukaryota > Fungi > Basidiomycota > Agaricomycetes > Auriculariales > Auriculariaceae > Auricularia > Auricularia sp. M12. The sequence continues at coordinate 3,694,840 of CM073210.1, read as the reverse complement.
TCTCGTCGACCTGATTCCCCGTCCTCGCAGAGGTACGTAATACGGGTACCGCGCATGCGCGACCCCAAGCCAGAGCCGACGCATAGGGAACGGCCTCGTCGTCCAACTTGTCGGAGAAGTTCGCGCAGAGAATGATAGGCTTGTTCAGCAGGCAGCATTCCTGCGTACGACAGAAAGAGCGTCAGTTACCAGTCAAAGCAACAGCAGACGGGCACGGTACCTCGTAGACCAGCTTGGCTGCTCTGAAGGACTCCGGATTTCTTATGTCGTAAACGAGCAAGAACGCGTCGCTTCGGCGCATGCATTGCTCTTTCCATCTTGCTCGTTCGACCTCCTGCAGCGACTGGGATGTCGATGGGTCCAGTACGTGCACAACGCAGGTGGTGCTGCTTCCCGAGAAGGACAACGAGCGTAACCGCTGCTTGAAGCTGGCCGTGCGAGAGACGCCGTTACGGCTTCTGCCTTCGTATTCTGGGGTGGCAGCGAGGATGAAGGTGCTCCCAAACTCCATAATGGGTCGTGGTAGAGTCTAAGAGACTTGTGCTCCCGCCGAGATGGAATGACCCTTATCGACGGAGCGACCGATCTCCGCCACTGTGCCTGTGCATCAAAAGAGCGCACACAGGAAGTAGCGACCATCGGTGCCGTAAATCAAAGATCCATCTGGGCTGTTTTGGCGGCGCTCGCCAGGCATGCTGGCTCTGGGGTTCAACAGGTCTGAACGAGATCCCGCACTGCTCGAATGCGACATCGTTCGTCCGAGTGCGTTTCCAGGGTCGGCATGGGGATGCAACGGTCTCTATAGGCGCGGATGTTACGTATGGCAAATAGCCAGGCATATCGGTGAAGAGAAGGCCGAAGTTATAGCAAAGCCCCGTCGAAATACCGTGCGCAAACGAGTACCCTCCATCCGGCCTGTGAACAAGTAACCGGTACTGCTTGAGCCGCCGAAGACTGGGAAACGAAGCAATCGGACGAGACGGGCAGGTGTTAATCAAGCAGGTGGTCGATTGTAGCTACGCGCCTTTAGCAACAGACAAGTGGAATCGGATGGCTGTACTTAGTGGATAGATGTAGGGAAGCCTGTCTGCGGAGAAGTGTCCACTTTGCGATTCCGATGGCCGTTTATTTGTCTGAGCGCGCCACGCCATTGAAACCTCTGAGCCTTATAGCGGACTGAGATGTGTAGATAGTGTGGCCCTTGGTAAAACGATTGAAGTAACTTCGCCCGTCGAGAGGAAGAAACTTGAAGTTGAATTTCACATTCCGCTCGAGCAGCTTATCTCTCGACCTCCACTTGTGGTTCCAGCGGTGCAGCTACAACCTCAACGACGTGATTGACGCCTGGACCTAGCCAGTTCCCCTGACCGGGGTTGCACGCTCTTCTCGAATTCTCTGCCACAGTACACGTGACCTCCAACGCGTCGCGACACGGTAGCTTCCACTTTTTTGCATTTGAGCTGGGCCTGCGGCATCCTGTCCGACCGTCAGGATCGTCGTGGTCGTGAGCAGCCGCACCTATGAACCGGCACAGGATGCAGGCGCCCGGCACGCTTTCTAGACTCGTCTTGCTTGTGCAGCTCGCCCGTCGCAAGCACCGTCCGTGGCGAGCTCGAGGGCGCCTCCCCAGACACCCTCGAAGCTGGAGGTCGGGGTTGCGGCAGAGCGGCGGTCTACCCGTGTGCCCGCCCCGCCCGTGCACCCTCGTTTTACCATGCGCGCATACGGCTGCTCGCACACGATCTATAAGATCTTCAGGCCGGAGGACAAGCAGACTATTACTGGTGTCCTGCTCGCGAACACAACCTGGCTGGAGGAGCACCCGCGCCCGGAAATGGTGGACCGTGTCGATTCACTGCTGCCCACATGGAAGGCGGGGAACGCATATGGATGGGTGGGTGATGACGAGCAACCCGAGACCGACCTCGAGCGCGCCGAGGCGGTAGAAGAAGGTGTCAAGCTCGGCATGGACGACTAACCTGACGCGATGACAACTTTAGTATGTCATGGTATCACTGTTCTTTGTCTCATGTCTGTTCCGCCCTAACGAAGGTCTGTTCTGTTCAATATATGTTGGATTGACGATTTGATAAACATACGGTCGCGAGCTCGCTGCTGTAGCCAAAACACGCAGGGTAAATATTCCTGTCTTGCATCTGCAACGTGCGCGAGCGGGACAGGGCATATATATTATTGCCGAAAATGCGTCCAGTGAGGATAGCCATGTCCGAATTCCACACTTGAGAATCCTCCCAGGCCTTGCTCTCCCGCTATGGCCATGCATCTTTGCGGCTCTTTCATCTCCTGCGAGGGGAAGCTAGCAGTCAGCGACACGAAGCGAACGATGCAAGAGACATACCACGGCATACCGCAGCTCGGGTCCAGCTTCGCGTGCGCCTCCGCCTCCTCGGCCGCGTCTTTCGTCTCCTCTTACGCTGCCACTCCTTGCTCAGCCCCGCTTACTCGACGATGCCTGAAGACGGCCGTGGGCGCTTCTCGGTCAGAGGTCCCTCTGCAGCGGACGCTGTCTGTAGGCAGCGTTTTGTCGCTGGGGATGTCGATTACTTGGCCGGCGACGGCAGGACTTGGCCTCCGCGGGCGAAGACGGCGATAGTGGCACCGCCTGCTCCTCGGCGCTTTGCCCAATCGTCGGCCCCCTCGCTCTCCTTGTTGGGTGACGCGCGATCACGGTCGAGTCAGATTCAGCAGCCTCGCTCTCCACGCTGTCCCCCGACGTGCCGACCAGCGCCTTTGGACTGCACCACCGCGTGGCTCTTGCGCGCGCCTCAACGGACTGTCCCGTCCTCGACCCTTTAGCCTTTCCATTTCTGCGGTGACGCGGTGGCAGCGAGCGTCGTGCGGTCCATCTCGTTGTCGTCATCTGCGGCGCGCGACGAGTTCGGCGCGAGGTTCGCGCAGCCCATGACGATCGCCGGGCGACAGTCTCGCAGTCGCCGTCCAGCATTGTGTCGAGCAGACTCCTGTCGTTGTCGCTCAGAGGCACTATGCTCTGCGCAGCTGAGCCCGGGCAATACGACCGCTCGACGTCCTGCCGGCGCGGATGGGCCCGTCGTGGGTGATGCCAGGTACGCAAGCTCGATACCTGGAGCTGCATCGCGAGCACACTGTACAGCTGCGGGTATGCCCCCGCCGAGATGGTGTTATTCAGCGGGAGGCCGGCCAGCCACGCAGCGACCACCCCGGCATGCGTTTCTTCCAACCCAGGCCGGCGGTTTGCACGCGTATCGAGCGCGAGCGTGACAGAAGAAGCCTAAGAAGAAATAAATTCGTTAGACTGCATTACATTATCAGGCGCAAGCGCACGCACCTAAGTGAAGCCATTCGGCAGGCGCGTTAACGCGTTTGTCCTCGAGTGCAGTGTCCATAACACCTGAGCGCCTCGTCGGGAATCGCGCGTCTGACCGCCTTGACCATTGACCACCGGCCGGTGACAGAGCAAGCCTAAGAGTAAGAAATTTCGTTAGACTGCATTACTTCGAGAAATTAGAAGCGTAAGCGCACATACATAGGCAAAGCCGTCCAGCAAGCGCGTTGACGCGTTTGTCCTCGAGTGCAGCGTTCATAACACCTGAGCGCCTCATCGGGAATCGCGCGCGCTGACCGCCTTGACCATTGACCACCGCCCGGTGGCTACAATTGCATGCGCGCCAGCTCGGGCTTCATGCTCAACTGGTCGTTTCTGTGCTTTGTGTAAATGAATCCATTAGAATACCGCCGCGCAGCTAAGTGTAGCGACCATGACCGCGCACCTGTGCAAGTAGGATTGGGACGCGCAGCGCAGAAACTTGAACTTGTGCCATTGGCACGACGCCGGCTGGCTGCGTGCCAGTGGTGTTTGATATGCACACTGCCAGCGCGAGGTAGCCAAGGTGCATGACGAGGTGTCATATGGCGAGAGGACAAACTGAAAAGGAGGGTGAGCGATTGCGAACAAGAAAAAAACTGACTGGAACGCACTGTGGCGCAAAATAAAGCACAAGTCGTGACCGAACGTGGGTCGATCGAAGAAGGGTATGCGCCGGAGCACGTCTGCAAATAGAGGGTCTTGACATAGAATATCGCCCAGCTCCGCTTCGTTCAGACCAAAAAGACCATGTGCCTGGACGAGCTCGCGTTTCAACAGAATGCGTAGAATAACCTGAAGGACATGCAGTCCGCTGTCCAGAGTTTTGCCATGGTGTAGCATCTCCACGGCGACAGTACCAGCGATGTCCATCATGGTGAGCGGTGGGAAAGGATCGGGCGTCTGCTCCAGAGCATCGACGACGAATGGACGGATGCTGTTGAGAGACGGACAGCCGGTGTTCGAAGACTCGCACTCTTCCACGTGGTCAGCTTCGATGACCATGGGTTCTGGTGCAAAATGGACGCTCTTAGGCGATTTATAATTCGGCGGGCGCAGGCAAACTGCAGGGTGTCAATAACTCTTTATGACCACAGAATCGCAGCAACGCACCGAAGCGAACGATCAGGATCAACACGTAGGGATAGACACCATAGCTGGATTCGAAAGCGACTCGTAGGGCGGCTGACAGAGCGTCATCCTGCCGCACGACCGCACAAAATTGCTCCAGTGTCATTCCATTGAAGCCGTAGGTGCATGCCAAGCCGCGCAGGCGAACAATGCCAACGATGGACTGCAGCAGACGGGCCTGGCTATCGCGGCTGTCGTCCGGAAGTTCTCTCAGAAAAGCGAGGGTATGCCCATACAACATCAGGAGACAGTGCGTCGTCACAGGATCCGGAAGATTCTGGAGCTGTTCGACGACAAACGGCTGGGCGAGGTTCTCAAGCCGAGCAGAACTTGAAGACGTCTCAGAATACGAACGCGTACGCTTGAAGGGGGCCCTCGGGCTAGCCAGCAGTATGCTCGGACTTTGGTCAAGGCGTAAACGGGCACGCCATGCCGGCTCCGGCGCAGGAGATAGAGCGACACAATCGCTGCGGGCGGGGCCACACAGAGGTAGGGTAGAAGACGAGGAGGTAGCACCGTAGCTCGGCGTAATATCCGCGAGCGGCGGTATGTGGGAGGTCTGCGGCGTAGCCATAGTGGCGGGCAACAAGTAATGACACGGCACAGACCGGCGTCCAACCACCGGCGACCATGCTCAATCATAATGCTATAACTTACCGTGGGCCGCCGAACGCTTCCCGCTGCGAGGCTGCATATGCTATGCGCTCGTCCGAGTCCTTCCCGCCCTAAGCATATTGATGCACATGTTACTTGAATACGGTCAGTGCGGGCATACTGGCTCTGAGCATTTTCAAGCTGACTCGTTCCTCCTAGTTGTATCTTCGAAGACTGCAGTATTTGACTCACATTCCTATTCCCATTTAACCTTCTATTGGATGTGTAGGTGCCAAACTCTTCGATGACGACGTGGCCAGCTTCATCTCAGCTTGCACACCAGGACAACCGACGGTTATCGTTTCTTCGCCGTCTAGGAGCACAGTGGTTCCAACGCCGTGTAGGAGGTCCTGGGTGTCAACACCCTACTACCAGACAAGCTCGTGCGGCCGCCAAAGCCGTGAGAATTTGCTACCACCGTGGGTCTGCCTCCTGCAACGCAACGCCGTTTTTGTGCCCACCCAGCAGCCGTGGTATGTAGTAATTGCGAAATATACACTTCAATTGCTTAATTCGTAGTATTGCTCCTGCTTTTCGCGCTTCACGGCAGCGAGTACTAGTGCCGCCTGGCACCCATCGTTGCCCCCGCTGCACTGGCAGCAGCGAATCTATAGCGTGACCTCCGCCGCGATGTGTATATGCATTTAGCTGTCATCGTGCTTCCCGGGCCAACACTGGTTCGGCGTGACGAAGACACGAAGTCACCTCAAGAACAATATTAGGACTGCGCGAGTTCGACACGAACAATGGCATCGCCCAAAATGGGCTGGTGAAATTGGCAGCGTGCCTTACTATCGACTTCGAAATCTGAACTTCTTGAGGACCGGTGATATTTCTGGCGCGACCGCTCACGCGCGCCATCGTGTCAACCAGACTTGAAAATTTTTATCAAGACGATTCTGCTGTCCTGCTGGCAGTACCCCTTTCGAAGGTCTACGTGCTCGTTCGTGAATCCCTCTCGTGCTGTGCCCTCCCAGGCGACCTTCAACCGCATCGAGTACCGGTTATTAAGCAATTCCCGTGTGCGCGAGCAAGCTGTATAAAGCATATCATATGCTACGAGATATATCCACAGTGTCTGCATCCAGCATCCAGAAGCCCAAAGCCAGAGTCAAAGTCAAGATATCCATGTCCAAGATCCAACGTCACTTGAGTTTCCTGCGCTTGCTCTCGCGCTCTTCGCTCCCCGCTTCGGAGGGGGCGACGCTCATGCGCTTCCGGGACTCTTTCATCTCCTGCAAGTGGAAGATCGCAATTAGCAATAGGAGGAAATGCCAAAGGTGAACAATGGACGCACCTCGACATGCCGCCGCTCGCGGTCCTCTTTCGCCAGCGCCTCAGCCTCCTTGGCCGCCTCCTTCATAGCGCGCCGCTCGAGCTTCGCCTTGCGCTCCGCCTCCTTCGCCTCCTTCTTCCGCTGCCGCTCCTCCTCGCGTAAACGCTTCTTCTCCTCAGCAAGCCGCGCCTTCTCCTCCGCGTCGATGCCGGAGCGCGACCGCCTGTGCTTCTTTGCCGGCGGGCCCTCTGCGGCGTCGTCCGCAGGCCGTTCGCGTTTCGACGCCGTGGACTTGGCTGGCGATGGCGGTTTGGACTTAGATTTGGAGGCCGCGGGCGACGGCGGCTCGGGCGTCTCCTCCTGCTCCTGCTCCTCCTCCTCCTCCTCCTCGTCGTCGCTCTGCTCGTCGTCGCTCTCCTCGCTCTCCTCGCTGGGCGACGCGCGGTCGCCGTCCGAATCCGAGTCGGCCGCCTCGCTCTCCGCGCCGTCCCCGACGCGTATGACGGGCGCCGCGCGCGGCTGCGGCGCCACCTTGGCCTTCATGCGCGCCCTGACGGGCTGCTTCGCGCGCGCCTTGCCCTTGCCCTTCGAGTTCTGCGGCGACGCGCTGGCAGCAATCGTCGTGCGGTCCATCTCCGCGTCGTCGTCCGGCGCGCGCGGCGAGTTGGGCGGGATGGTCGCGCTGCCCGCGTCGGTGGGCACGCTCAGCGCGCCGGGCGAGGCGCCGCGCACGTCGGCGAGCGTGGGCTCGAGCAGGCCGAGCACCTCGCTCTCGTCGTTGTCGCTCTCCGGCGCGACGCTCGGCGCGGCGGAGCCCGAGCGCCGCGGGCGCGCGCGCGGCGGCTCGACGTCCTGCGGCGCGCGGATCGGCCCGTCGGGCGTGAGCGACGGGTGCGCGAGCACGATGCGCGCCTGCAGCAGCATCGCGAGCACGCTGTACAGCTGCGGGCTCGACCACGCCGAGATCGGTTTGTTCAGCGGGAGGCCGTCCGGCCAGCCGCGCAGCGCCCAGCCCGGCGCGCGCTCGTCCAGCCACGCTGGCGGGTTCTGCACAGTGCAGAGCGAGCGTAGCCAGGGTTGTAATATAACGCGCATACAAAAAGGAAAAGAAATAGTCAATAAATATAACCTCGCTTTGAAAATGCCTGGTAGGGCACGCACATTGGCAAAGCCGTTCGGCAGGCGCGCCAGGGCCTTCTCCCTGCCCTTCTCCTTGTCCTTGAGCGCGGTGTGGGTGATCGTGCCCGAGGCGCCGATGCGCGCCTCGGAGAGCATCGCGCGCAGCCGCGCGCTGACCGCGTTGACCAGCACGACGCGGTCGCCCACCGCCCCGTGCGCGCGCGCCAGCTCGCGGTTCGCGCTCAGCTCGTCGTCTTCTGTGCACTAATAAAGTAAAGTTAGAACAGCGGGCTTGGGATGCCGGCCACGCGCCTTTGCAAGTCGGATCGTGTTCTCGCCACGCAGCGCAGAGTCCTGCGCTTGCGCCATGATGTTGAATGTTTACTGTACGTAGATGTTTTGCGGAATATGGGCCCGCAGTGTTGTGATGATGAGGGCGTTGATGTATGAGGGTACGGTAAGGAACGACAAAAGAAAATGTGATAAACGGGAATGACGATTGTGCACGGGCAGCGCGGGAGGAGAGAGCGCGGATATCGCCGGCGCGTTGTTCAGTTGCCACTGAAGTTGAACCGATCGGTTGCTATTGTCAATCGACAAAAGGAACTGGCCAGGTACATATACAAAGGCAGACATGGCATTGGATAGAATGAGGATACACACAAGTTGCCAGATGTTGAACGTGTCAGGCAATGGTGTACTTGCCGTAGTTCTTCTGCGCGTCAAACACCTCCCAGCGGCTGGCGGGGAAGATGTGCTTGTTCTTCTGGTACCAGCTGCGCTCGACGACCTTGCCCGCGTGCGACTCGTTCTTCTCGACCGTCGCGTCCGCCAGCAGCCGCACGTCGTCGTGCACGTCAAAGTTGAACAAAGGCCCGGACTTGCCGCGCGCCTTGTTCACGATAAAGTCGTAGAACGTGTAATGCTGCAATTAAAGGAAAATCGAGCGCAGTTAGCCAATGGCGCGCTGAAGAACTAGGGAATGAACATACGTGCGGGATGATGAGGTCCTCCTTGATGTACATGAGGTTGTCGACGCTCACGCCGCGCAGCTCGGGAATCTGCTGTCGGCAGCGGTCGAGGAACGTCGCGATGTCGTGGCCCTTTTTGCACTATGCAGATGCGACGACATGTGAGCGAGCAGACAGCACGGTCGCAAAGAGAAAGCGCACCATGACGGTCTTGCGGTGCCCGCTCCCGTCCCAGAAGCTATACGTGATCTCGATGTCCTCGTCCTTCATCATCTCCTGCTTCTTCAGCCACTCCTGCCGCAGCTCCTCGCGCTCGCGCCGCTCCTGCTCTTCACGCTCGCGGTCGGGCAGGAAGGAGGTGTCCACGGTGGGGTTCTTGCCCAGTTTCGCGCGCTTGCGGTCTGCAAGTTCAGTTGTCCTCAGTGAAGCTGAATAATAATAACTCGAAGGGAGAATATTTACTGACTTTCTTCCTCCTCGTCGTTCTCTGGCGCATCGCCGTCGTCGTCTGCAAAGGACAGCTTGGACTTGACAGCGGCAGTCTTCTTTCGCTTCTTGACGCGCTTCTCTTCCCTATATCGTCAGGGATGTGCTACAACCGTTAGCATTCGCCGTATGGTGTGCCCGACGGGGTGTCGCAGCCCATGAGAGCGGGAGTCATGAGCATCAGGCAGCCGTTTCCGGGCGCGAACAGCGACCTATGCGGCTGCGACACCCCGACCGAATTGTACGCACTTGAGTTCGTCCGTCCTTGCAGCTTCGCGCGCCTTGGCCTCTTCCAGCTCCTTGCGCCGCTGCATAAAGTCTTCGAGATGTACAAGACCGATAGTCGACTGCTTGAGCGTGTCCTCGACCGAGTCGTTCTGGCCGACGAACCGCTGCGCCGACGGACGCGCTTTCTCCGTCTCCTGGATCAGCGCTGCTTTCTTGCGCTCGAATTCATCCTGGAGCGCAATTGTTGAGTTTATTAATACAGTGATTATCATGCTGGGTGTTATATTACGGACCTATGTTACTATTCAGTGTATTGATCATTCTGAAGAAATAACGCGTTACGGACCTGCAGTTCCTTGCGCTGCTTCTCCAGAGCCACCTGACGCAGCTTCTCCTGTCCATTTGACGCCATTGTAGTTGCTGAAGTTGAAAGTACGGAGAAAGTAGAAGGCCAAGGTGCGTCGCGTCGCCGGGCGCAGCCGACAGCACCTCTTCCTCTCGTCGTTTCGCGTCCCGAAATACAGGATGGTGTTCATCCTGGGCACGCTGCTGCCCGACGCGCACTGTGTACATGTAAGCCTTCAAATGTCTATTTCAATAAAAATGTACACGCAATTTACGCACTTTTTTATTTATTTATTTATTTCGCCAGTTCGCGCTGCAACGGTTCTACGGCGTCGGGCCCGTCGTCTCCAAACGCATCTGCGCGCGCTTCCAGATCCACTCCAAGCTCAAAGTGAGCCAGCTCTCGCAGCAGCAGGTCGTCGGCCTGCAGTCCTTCCTCGCCGCCCCGCAGACCAGCGCGCCGCTCCCGTCCTTCCCGCGCGCCGCGCCGGACTACCAGCCGCCGCCGCCCGGCACCAGCCTGCCGCCGTACCCAGTCACGCCCGAGACACCCGAGGACACGCTGCGCAATATGCGCTTCGAGGGCGAGCTGCGGCGCACCATGCGCGACAACATTGCGCACCACAAGAATATTGGGAGTTATGTCGGCCGGCGGCATGCCACGGGCTTGCCGGTCAGAGGGCAGAATACGCGGAATAATGCTGTTACTGCTAGGAAGCTCAACCGTATTGAGCGGAGGGCATAAGTGCGTTTCTTCGTTGTCTTGCTGCGCAATTTCTGAACCCCTTTTGTCAGTGTATATTTCGATGTTGCTGCTCCGCAGCTTTTTGTCAATGCAATCTCTTCCCAGCATACTCCAGTCCTCCCGAATGCATGAAGACGCGTTGTTCTGCTTTATTCCAACAATTACAGGCTATACCTATGGGTTATCCCATGCCAACACGCTCGGCCTCGCTGATATATGGCTGACACGGGTCTGACATGCCCTGCCTCGACGCACAGGGTCGGTCACCCCGCCAAATGGTCTGTGTCGTCGTTCGAATTCGGTGATGCGCAGTGTCTGGACGACAAGGATACACTATATAGCGACTCCTCGCCGCTCCACCGGGAAGAGGAGTCGCTGTATTAGACCATCGTCTAGGAAAACCACGGCCAAAACACGTTCTGGCAGTCACGGCCGATCCTGAACAACGACACGTTCATGCAGAGATACATCGATCTGTTGCTCGAGTCACAAGCCACCGTGGACACGCCGTCTGCGAGCACATCGCCTGGCACTTCGCAACTCCCAAGGAGTCGACGGTCGGACACAGCACGTGAGCATTCCTCCGCTGCGCTGTCGCAACCTCGTCCTTACATGGATCTCCAATCAGGGGCATCTCGGTCATCCCCAGGCTTCCTTTATAGTCAAACAGAGTCGTCCAGCTCAAGACGGCGTCCACCCAAAACAATACAGGCACGTTGCAGTGCGTCATAAGTAGACGGCATGCGCCTCGCGCGAGCCACGTTCCCCGCATTCCCTCTCCCCCACACACCAGTATCACACACACCCTACTGTGCATTCATGGACGCTGAAGCTGAAGCCAGGCCGCATACACCTATGGACGCCCAAGCTGAAGCCGGCACGCCGAAGGCGTCGTCGATTAAACGGTATGCATCGCTCGTTATCGACCGTGTTTTTGGAATCCTGTCTGACAATCGTACTGCACTAGCAGGATGTCTCCTGAACCAGAACACGAACCTGATCCAGCCGTCAAGCCCCAGTCGCCCTCCCCGAAGGCGGGCAGCTCGAAATCGAGCCATCACAGTCGACCAAGCATGGGACGATCAACATCGTCCCGCGAGCGCCTTCTCGAGGAAATCGCAGCAGCCATCGAAGGCCGGCCACCAAGCAGCCTGCGGACGTCCTCCTCGGTCGTGCGCGACCGCTTCCTCGCGGAGCTGGGCTCCGCGCCAGGCCCCCCGCCGCGCTCGCGCTCGCCCAGCACGCGCTTCACGCACACACCATACCACGATGCGGACCTGGGCGAGATCCCCGGCAGCTCTGCCGCATCGGGCTCGGGCTCAGGGCGGCCGCTGCCCAGCCGCGCGGCGTCCTCGCCCGTCCCCAACGCGCATGGTTACGAGTACAGCGGAAGCAGCTTCAGGTCGGGCAGCGGCAGCGGGCTCTCGCGCGAGGGCCTGTTTGCGGAGATCGACAGGCTGCACGAGATCCTCGCGCGCGAGGAGTACCGCGACGCGACGGCGCGGAGCCCCAGCGAGCAGCGCGGCCGGGGCGGCGGCGACCGCGAGATGACGCGGCTGCTGCGCGACATGCGCGCGGACCTCGCCGCGGAGCGCCGCCGCGCGGACGCGGCGGAGAAGCGCGCGCGCGAGGCGATGACGCACCTCGCGGCGCACCGCGACGCGGAGCTCGAGCGCGAGCGCTCCCGCGCGCAGGCCGTCGAGAGCCTGCGCGCGTACCGCGACGAGCTCAAGGTCGCGCATGAGCAGCTGCGCATCGCGCAGCAGGAGATCGACCGGCTCGCCAGGGAGAAGGGCGACGCGGAGGAGGAGGCGGCGAAAGCGCGCGCCGCGGCGCGCCGCACGACGAGTGCGCTCGAGGCCGAGCGCGCGCGAGACGAGGGCCTCAGGGCGGGCTTGGAGGCGGCGCGCGAGGAGTGGGAGCGCGTGCTCAGCGCGCATGGGGAGGCCGGGCGCGCGGACGACGACGACGACGACGACGACGAATACGTCCTGGCCGACATGCCCTCCGAAGCGCAGTCCATGCAGAGCGCCGCACCCGCACCCCGCCCACGCCCGCGGCGCACAGCGCGCGGCGCCCAAACGCCCGGCCCGCCGCCGCGGCTGCAGCCAGCCGACGCGGACGCGGACGTGGACGTGGACGAGTCGGAGGACGGCGGGATGCGCGCGCACGCGGAGATGCTCGGCGCGCGGCTGCGGGACGCACAGCGCGCGCTCGCGCAGGCTGCGCCGCGCCGGGCGAGCGCGTACCCGACCACCGAGCCCGGGCGCGAGGAGGAGCTGCTGGAACAGATGATCCGCCGCACGGACGCGCGCATCAAGATGCTCTTCTCGCCGGGGCCGCTGGGCCTGACCTCCTGCCTGTGGCACACGCGCCACCGCGACCCGCCGCCGTTCGCCGCGGGCATGGCGCCGCAGGGCGTCCTCAACTGCGGCTGCTCGGTCGAGGAAGGCCTGTTCGAAGAGTCGCTGATGCGCAACAATGTCGGCTCGCTGGCTGCTGGTCAGGCCAACCTCGAGCCGGAGTTGAGGAAGCAGCTGTTGGAGTTGTTGAAGAAGCGGTGGGATTATCAGGACGGGGACTTTGAGATCGACCGCGAGACTGGCGACTGGAGGGCGAGTGAAGGGCCGGAATATTGGGAGAGAGCGTTGCATTAGGCTCACCAACGACGCGGTGCCCGGCTTAGAGCTGTATACGCGGCAGGAAGCAGCGTAGCCCCCAAAGCATCCTTCTCGTACGGACCGAATTCGACCAGAATACATGTCTTGCGCATGTGCGTATCCCCTGAGTTATTGAGCGGTGAGATGTGTTCGAAGGACCCAAGATTATGTCAGAGCAAGCGCACAAGTGCTAAGAGGCGATTCCAGCCAACACGGTGCGTCCTGCACCAAGGGTTACGAAGCAGGGAAATCATGGTATTATGGATACATATGTCACGGAAGGGGGACGACAAGCCTATGAAATTTAACGACAGTGGACCAACAAAACAGAATCTGCAAGAACGGCGTCACTCGTGCCTCTTGACGGTGACCTCCAAAATGTACTTGATCTCGGCCGCAATCCACTTGGGAAGCGACTGGTCATCGTGATAAAACTCCTGGATGGGCAGAGGCTGACGCGCGCCATCCGTCGATGGGAGCTCGTTGGAAAAGTTCCTCGCTCGCAGCAGGCGGACGAAGCCGTCCCCATCGGGCGGGCGCATGTCGACCTTCTCGAGCTCGATACGCCGCAGCTCGGGCCACGTCGGGTCGTCCGGGCGAATCATGGTGCTGACGAACGCGTCGTCGAGCTCGCATTCGATGAACTTGACGGTCTGCAGCCTGCGAAGCGCGGCGAGGCTCTGCGCGGCGGGCAGGTCGAGCGTGCCGGTGAATACGACGAGCGACGTCACGCTCGCGCAGGTCTGGGGCAGGAACATGCGCAGCGGCGTCACCATGTGTCCGAACAGGCAGAGCTCGTTCAGCTTGGGGAACTCGAAGTTGCGGCCGTGCGCCACGAACAGTGGCTCGACGGAGTTGTGCATCTCCAGGGTCTGGAGCGCGGGCAGATGCACCGGTGCGGGCGGCGGCGTGTCGAGCTCGACGGGGCGGCAGCTGAGCAGCAGACTTTCGAGGGCCGGGCAGCGGCAGAGAATGTCCCACGCGCGCACCGCCGGCAGGGTCGTCAGCCAGATATCGAGCATTGTGAGGGCTGGGAGTCCCGTCGTAGAAATGAGTGGACAGTGCTCAAGATAGAGCGCCTGCAGCCGTGGGGCAACCGGGAGATAACGCGGGTACGGTAGCTTCCACGCCATCTCTGCATCCTGCTGGCTTAAAATGCTGAGCTCCTCGAGGAGCGGTGTTGGAGCGCGGAAGACGTCGAGCCAGTAGAGCGGCACGCCGACGCGGATGCAACGAAGCTCGAAGGAGCGCCAGCGGCAGGCGTGCGCGCCTAGAAGGTCCAGTACGGTTTGATAGTGCTGGTTTGTCAATACATCGTCCGCTTCGGCCCAGTCGATGTGAATGTCGAGTGGCACAACGCGTGAGCGCTCGAGCAGCGTGCGCACACCCTGAACGAGGCGCGCCCACCGTGCGGCGAGCTGGTTCTTGGCCTGAATGTTGCCCGCGCTGGGAGGAGAGTAGGAATGGACCCCGATGTAGCTCCATATGGCCGGGGCGGCGAATGCAGCGTTCCGCCAGTGTCGACAGACGGCCGCTACATTGTAGGCGTTGATAATTCGTTCCTTGTTGAGTTTGCGTTTGCCCAGCGGATTCTCGGTCCAGTCCTCGACGGAATACACGCAGAGATGCTCGAAAATGGTGCCAAGCAGTTCAACCGGGATTTCCATGAATGGCCGAGGCACCAGAGCAGCGCGTTTCCGCCGTACGGTTCCATACAAGTCGTCTCGACGCGATGTGATATCTCGGACCTCATTGTCGACGGCATCGAGAGCGGCCTGGCTCTGGGCTATGGCCCGTGCAATTTCGTCGCGCGTGACCTGGAGAGCGCGCAGCTGGCCATCCAACTTGTCCAAGATTTCTTCGTCAAGCCGAAGCCCGCTGCGACGAATGTCATCCTGGCTCGAATGAGTGAGCGTACTGGCGCCGCGCGCAGTGGCCATGATCACGGCCATACGACCGGGGCTGGCCTCCAACGCTGAGAACTGATGTGGCGCGTCGAAAGCAGAGAACGAGTGAGACGGCAACCGCCGAACTTGCCGCACCCTTTTGGCATGCTGCGTCGTCATGGTAGGCATATTTACGCGCAATCTCGACGCTGGCAGCTTCGTTTCATCTCCTTCGATGCCCCATAGCACTCACACATGCAAGCCAGCGGGACGTGCACGGATTCTATCATAAATATTCTCATAAGTATCTGCATATTAATATCATGATTGATTAACGGATACCCTGAAGTTGGTCGTTATCGGCTCTCTATGCGCCAGTCCGCCCCATACCCGGGATGCCCACCATGCCCGTAACGATATGCAGCTTCTCCTTAGCGGGGCATACGAAATCGGCCCCGTGGCAACGATCCTGAGGCCTGAGCGAGTATCAAACGAGCACGTTCGACGTCTGCACGCCGTCGGCGAGGCCGTCGCGGCTGGAGACGTCGACAATTACGGCTGCGCGGGGTCCATCGAGGCGTCGTACGTGACCGCAATTGGGAAGCTGGTGCTGGAGACGCGCCCGCCGCCCTTGAAGATGTTCTTCTGGCTGCCGCCGCGTCGGCCATCCACACACACACACACACACACACACACACACACACACACACACACACACGAGACAGAACGCCTCGGGTGTGATGCTACGGAATACCTTCTGCATCGTCTGGAGCGAATTGTACGCGTTGGCGAGCATTCGGCCCCACTTTGGGTTTCTGGCAAACTAAGAAGGGTTCAGCAACATGATATGCTCGAGGCGCGGAAGGCATACGATGATTGACGGCTACCCGCAATGCGGTGGAATACGTATCCCACCCGCACAAGCGTGATCTTGTTACCAGGTGGCGTACAGCGGCGTAAACGGCAGCATCATGTGCCAGTAACGCGTCGAATTGCGCACAGGTCATATCTTCAAACAATGGTGTTGTGGCCAAATGGTTATCCCTGAGATAGGAAACCATCGCTTGCACCACCTGTGCAAGGCTCGCGGTGGCATCAGCCGTATCGTAGATCTCATGGCAGCGGGCTGCAACGAAAAAAGCAAGGTCCATCCATTCGTTCTTGCTGGTCTCGATCTGACACTTGTAGAGGCGCGGCTTATATGGCGGGATACTACTGGGCAGACTGTCGCTGCTATTTTCGGCAGTCGCATCTGTAGGGGCGACCATGGTTGACGAGCAGTGAGACGAGCTAGGAGTCTGATAGAAAAACGATGAATTAACAACTTGGCGCTCAGGTGATAGGAAACTTGCCTGACATCCCGCCGACTTGGTGGAATTATCTGACTGCTCATCTCCACCAGAATTGGGCGAGTTCTTACTCTCCGCATGTTCGGCACGCGGATGCGGAGGGTGGCTACACACTGTGAAATCGTGTTAGCAACAGCGCGGCCCAACAACTCGATATGCACGTACAATAATCACAGGAAGGAACTTGGGATTTTCCGAAGCTTTGCAATCTGACCAAACTTGCAAGCTCAGGAAGATCTGTGGGAAGAGTTGAGAACTTGCATTTTGGTCAGAATACTAGTTTCTCCTGTGTGAAAGAGACCATATTTTGCATGAGAGTGAGAATTCGAACTCTTTTGGGCCCCAAAAGCCAACGTTCCGCGGTTTCAGTAGCATTTTGCCTTCTCCGGTTCGGAAAAGTAGAAGTTTTGCGCCCGACGGAGATATCGGCCGTTTTCGGCCACAGGGACAATATGACGTGGTTGCAGAGTTGCGAAATTCAGAATATGTCTCTAGATTCTATATTTTCCCGTTATTATTCCAAAATTTCCAAGCATATTTCGAATTTTGCAATACTGCAACCACGTCATATTGTCCCTGTGGCCGAAAACGGCTGAAATCTCCGTCGGGCGCAAAACTTCAACTTTTCCGAACCGGAGAAGGCAAAATGCTACCGAAACCGCGGAACGTTGGCTTTTGGAGCCCGAAAGAGTCCAAATTCTCACTCTCATGCAAAATATGGTCTCTTTCACACAGGAGAAACTAGTATTCTGACCAAAATGCAAGTTCTCAACTCTTCCCACAGATCTTCCTCAGCTTGCAAGTTTGGTCAGATTGCAAAGCTTCGGAAAATCCCAAGTTCATTCCTGTGAATGCACGATGGTCCTCAGCGCCAGCGGGTCATTCACGTCGGCCTTGATTGTCAGCATGGCTTCCCGAAACGCTGGCTCGCGTTCAAGGACCGACCGTAATTGCGAAGCAGTTCTGTGACCGAAGTAGGGGTAGACGAAGCGGAGCCTCGGCCCGCGCCGCAACCTTGACCGTGACCACCACAAGCCTGTCTGCGCCGTCCTCTCGTCTCGTTCTGTCTGCCGCTCGTCATGTCGCGTTACGTAGCCCCATGCCGCGAAGCTGCTGCTGTCGAAACGGCCGGTGTTCCCGCCCCGCCTCCATTTTCTGTCGACCGTCCATCCACGCTACCTTCACTGGAAGCCCTCGGCTATTGGGGGGAAATAAATATCAGAATTATTCCCCACGTGTTTCACATGTCTCAATCCCCGGGCTTGGCAACCCAGGCTCAGGTCCTGCACGATTTTCTCTCAGTCCTCAGACGACATCGCTTTCCCCTGATACCTTTCTTCCGAGACTTGGACTTGGCCAATATACCAACTCTCATCGACAAGGAACCATGCCTGGGCACGGCGGCCGAAGATCTACACAAATATCTCATAAACGACATGCCCCTCGAATTCCAAGCGACTTTGCGTCGCCTCGTTGTCTACTGTTCGTGTCCTTCTTTACGAGAGCTGCGACATACTGACCTTCGTTTCTCGGATGGTTCAGTCTGCTACAACGGCAACTTCCCTGGTTCACCCTCTAGTGGCATCGACGATTCATATGATACATCCGTGGGTTATTGCTACTAGCGCGTAGTTGTATACCTGAGCAATGGCGATGACAGGATTCAATCGCTTCTCCGACACCCATCTACGATTCTCTGCCGCCTATGCATGATGATGTCGACTGTGTTGATGCGCAATCACTTCCATTTAGGAATCTGAAGCACAGATACAAGCTGGAAGAAACAGCGCAATGGGCGGATTTCGCCATACCCATCATTTACCTCTGTGGCCCTGGCCTTGCTGCGGAGGGAAACCTAGAGGATCAGGTTCTAGTTGTTCAAGGCATCATCGATCGGCTGAGGAATCACGAATCGTCTTCAACTCCATACTTCGACAGGCTAACGGCAGATGAACTCCGTGTATTACTGAGCCATGACCCCGCCTTTTCCTCAGCCGTGCAGAACCTTATCTCTGTTTCGCGGTCTGGCTTGTCCAGCGCGAAACAAGTCGACAAATTCCGGCAGGCTCTGAGGCCTATCGTAAATCATCGTACGTATTCGATACCCTTTTTCTTGCAGTGCCCGACCTCCTTCCAGTCTGCACGCGGCCGAAAAACTCCAGGCGTGTACGCTTTGCTATTGAAAATGGTACGTCCGCCAGGCTCATTGGTATGCGGCTTTGGACTGATTTTGCGTCTCATAGACTGAGCTAGGCGACTTGACCAGAAAGTTCTGCCCCCTTGTCACAGCGAAGTCTTGTAATCTGTATTTACCGATTATATTATGCGTCGCGTCCGTGACCAATCAAGGTCGCTGTTCAACGTGTTTCTGGAGCGGTAGACCAGTTGGATTGGGATGCAGCGCTGAGCCTCACTTATCTATTGTTAGTACAACAACTGTGGTAGGACAGCACACAATGGCGACGATATGCATTTAGTTCAGTTAGGGATGGGGGTATCAGAAGCCTACAGAGACGGCAACGTGCTGGCCGTGGCAAGCCCGGGGCTGCAGGTCGATGCTGTTGGCCAAAACGTTGTCAGGCACTGGATGCTCGCGACAAGTTCGGCACTAGCAGCGCCGTTCTAGAGCAAGTATGGCACGGCACTACGGTACTGTCAACAAGCGCCGTAATGACATACATACCGCGTGCCCGCCGCATCTCCACTTGCGCTCATAGTCTGTGCACTGGGTAGTCAGGAGCTGTTGTCGTTGAAAGTAGACGAATGCACACGACTTGCTTTCGTTGCTTAAGCGGTCAAAGATGGCCGCCCAGCCGCTGGCGAGGTCGGGCTAGGCGTCGAGTCGTAGCAGCTGAGCCATCCCCGCCTAGGGCTGTTGTGCTACAGCGGGGTTTGCGCCGGCCCTTCGTGCATTCCACCCCGGCATGCATCACCCGCCCTTTTGCTTGGCCATCGGATTCGGTGAGCTTTGCCAGCCATTGCATCGCCCGCATCGGGGGACCGCTGGACATCGCCTGCCTTACAGGCAGTCTTCGAAGATACAACTAGGAGGAACGAGTTAGCTTGAAAATGCTCAGAGCCAGTATGCCCGCACTGACTGCACGGACCGAAGGGGCCGTATTCAAGTAAAATATGCATCAATATGCTTGGGGCGGGAAGGATTCAGACGAGCGTATAGCATATGTAGCCTCGCGGGGAAGCGTTCAACGGCCCACGGTAGGTATAGCATTGAGCAGCAAACGGTCGCCGGTTGGTCACTGGTAGGCCCCGGGCGATGCCGTGTCATTGCTCGCTGCCCGCCACCACCACCTCACATGGCTGCTCCGCAGATCTCCCATAGACCGCCGCCTGCAGATATCATCCCAAGATGTGGCGCTACCTCCTACTTGTCTACCCTACCTCTGTGTGGCCCTGCCCGCGGCGATTGCGTCGCTCCCACAGAACCGGCACGGCATGCCCGTTCAAGTCTTAACCCAATTCAGAGCATACTGCCGGCTGGCCCGAGGCCCCCTTTCAAGCGTTCTCGTTCATATTCTGAGACGTCTTCAAGCGCTGCTCGGCTTGAGAACCTCGCCCACCCATTCGTCGTCGAACAGCTCCAGGATCTTCCGGATGCTGTGACACCGGGCTGTCTCTTGTCACTGTACGCATATACACTCGATCTCCTGAAGGAACTTCCGGATGACAGCACCGACAGCCAGGCCCGGCTGCTGCAGTTCATCGCCGGCTATGTTCGGATGCACGGCTTTGCATGCACCTACGGCTTCAATGGAATGACAATGGAGCAATTTCGTGCGGTCGTGCGGCAGGATGACGCACTGTCAGCCGCCCTACGAGTCGCTTTCGAATCCAGCTACAAGGTCTACCCCTACGTGTTGATCCTGATCGCTCGCTACGGTGCGTTGTTGCGACTGTGTGGTCATAAAGAGTTATTGACACCCTGCAGTTTGCCAGCGCCCGCCGAATTATAAATCGCTCAAGAGCGTCCATTTTGCACCAGAACCCATGGTCATCGAAGCTGACCACGTGGAAGAGTGCGAGTCTTCCGAGTCGAACACCGGCTGCCCGTCTCTCAACAGCATCCGTCCATTCGTCGTCGATGCTCTGGAGCATGCGCCCAATCCTTTCCCGAGTCTGACCATGATGGAACTCGCTGGACGCGTCGCCGATAAAATCATATGCTCCCGCAAAACTCTGGACAGCGAACTCAAGGTTCTTCAGCTCATTATAGGTATTCTGTTGGACTGCGAGCTCGTCCAGCCACACGGGCTTTTTGGTCTCAGCGAAGCCGAGTTGGGCGAGATTCTACGTCGAGATCTGCTATTTGCAGACGTGCTCCGGCGCCTTCCCCTCGTTGATTGGGCCGCGTTCGCTCGTGACTTGTGCTATATCTTGCGTTACTGTGCGTTCAAGCTAGTGCTCCGGCCTTGCACGCTCACAATTTCGTTTAGTTCACGTCTTGCATAATGCATCATAATCCTTGCCATTCAGCGAGGATGGCGCCGCCCCGAGTCGACGTCGTTGTTGTGACATCCAACATCCTCGTCCTGATCCTGGTCCTCGCAACGGGGCGGAGCGCGTACAGCTCAGCAACGATCTACCTGTGCTTCGTGAAGATGTGCTGTAGATGCCGGATTGCTCCTACTCCAGCTCGTCGCGCGCGTTTTGGCGTCCAAAAGGCAGATGCAGCTGAGCTGGTCCAACGCAGCGCGCATATCCGCGGTTGACAGCGCCGGGAGATACGGGGCCGGCTCGTTGTAGGCGTGCTGGCGACTGTTAATTGTATATCACGCTATCGGAAGACATTTGCGCTTACAATTCAGCTGAGCTCCTCGGCGGGGTCCAAGGCAGTCCAAGTATCGGCCATGAGTCACATTTCGACCAGCTCCCGGACATGCGAGTAGACCGCGACCTCGTAATCCTCCATGCCGGCACCGCGGTGCGTGCATCATCTCCTCGCCAAGACACAACGGCGCCACTTTGCGAGATGCGCAGCACGATTCAGACACTGTATCCGGACGGCGCGGGGCGAATGTACAGCTCCAGAGCAGGTCGACGCAGGATTGTACCCTGGTTGGGCACGAGTTTGGCATGACATCGTCGATCTTGCGTCGATCTTTCATGCACGATAATAAACTAGTGCAAAAGAACATCAGCCCGCGAGATCAGAGCATGAGCAACTGCAACGCACTGTGACGCAAAAGTAGACGCATGTCTTTAGCAAACGCGTCCCAGTCTGGAGTCTGGACGGACGCGTCGCTTGTCCGAGAATGCGGAATCTCGATGCAGGATGTCGCACAGGTCCGCCTCGCACATATCAAGTATCCAGGGCGTCTTCGCGAGCTTGTGTTGCCGTATGATACCGAGGATGAGCTGAAGAACTTGGATATCGCTAGTCCTAGGACTAGTCTCCTTAAAGCAGGCCACTACTTACAGCGCGTCCTTGAACCGGCGAGCGGGCGGACGCGCTGTGTCCTAGGACTTGAGTTGGCAAACTCCATGTCTGGCCTGCGCTTGAGTTTAGCCTAGCCAATACAACGAAATGCGCGAGTGCTCGTACGGGCTACTGTGATTCGCGGGCGGCGGTACTGTAGTGTCTGCGGCAAAGCCATGTGCCGCGTGCAGCCGCCAGCGGTGGTCAAGGTCAACTGGCCCGGCATTGCCCGATCGCGCTCAGAAATTTCGCGACCAGGTTGGACGCTGGTCGATGCCGTGTCATTGCTTGTTGCCCACCGCTACCACCTCGCATGGCTACGCCGCAGAGCTCCCATATACCGCCGCCAGCGGATATTATCCCGAGCTACGGTGCAACCTCCTCGTCTTCTGCCCTGCCTCTGTGTGGTCCCGCCCGCAGCGATTGTGTCGCTCTATCTCCTGCGCCGGAGCCGGCATGGCGTGCCCGTTTACGCCTTGCCCAAAGTCCCAGCATACTGCCGGCTAACCCGAGGGCCCCCTTCAAGCGTTCGCGTTCGTATTCTGAGACGTCTTCAAGTTCTGCTCGGCTTGAGAGCCCCCGAAAGACTCAGCCGTTTGTTTTAGAGCAACTCGACGATCTTCCGACTCCCGTGACGCCGTGCTGTCTGGTCTTATTGTATGGCAACTCCCTCGATGTGTTGGAAACACTCCCAGACGCCAGTAGCGACAGCCAGGCCCGTCTGCTGAAGTTCATCGCTGGCTTCATTCGCATGTACGGCTTTGTGTGCACCTACGGCTTCAACAGCATGCCACTGGAGCAAGTCCGTGCGGTTGTGCAGCAGGATCCTGCGCTATCAGCCGTTCTACGAATCGCGTTCGAATCTACCTATAAGGTCTATCCCCTCGTATTGAGCCGAATTGTCCGCTATGGTGCGTTGAAGCAACCCCGTCAGAAAGCGTATCTGACGCACCAGTACTGCAGTTTGCCTGCGCCCGCCGGACTACAAGTCACCCAAGAGCGTCCATTTTGCACTAGAACCCATGTTCGTCGAAGCTGAAGACATTGAAGAGCCCGAGCCCGAGCCTTTGAACATTCGTAATATGTCTCCCAACTGCATCCGCACATTCGACGTCGACAAGCTGTCGCGTATGCCCAATCCCTTTTCCAGTGACACCATGGTGATCCTTGTTTGTTCCTTCTGCGAGAAGATGGTGCACCTTGGCAAGGCTCTGGATGGCGAACTCCGTATTCTTCAGCTCGTTCTAGATGTTATGCTGGAACACGAGCTTGTCCAGCCACAGGGGCTTCTTGGTCTTAATGAAGCAGAGTTGGGCGACATGCTGCGTCGAGATCCTGCATTTTCAGATATACTCAGACGCCTTATCCTCGAGAAGTGGATCATGTTTGGTAAAGACTTTCCCTTGGTTTTGCGTCACGGTGCGTTCCAATCTCTGGCTCAGACCACGGTCGCTCATTTTCCTTCTCAGTTTTAGTCTTGCAGAATACGTCGTAATCCTGTTTTAGGAAACGCCCCAACTAAACATTAGCCAATTGCACAATGAAGCCTCTGTTCTGTTGTAACTGCATGTACTACGCCTGGCTCGACGGTGGTTCAGTCGGTAAGATGGCTGAACGTGAGGCTGAGTACGACAACGTAAGAAAAGGGCGCCGTATATCTTATAATAATACAAGTCACACGCTTCGCGCTGCGCGCTCCGCGGCGCGTTGGTTTGCTAGTGCTTCGTGATTATTTCAATTAAATCTACTATGCTTCCCTGCGTGCACGTCCCGCATTTGAGTGGACAGCCATTTGTTCAACTCTGAACTAACGATCTTCGAGGCTTCATGTGACAGCAGAATTGAACACAAAGCTGGATAACACGCCTACAAAGAGGCTGTGAGTATTGTTCTGTCGGTGTAGAACTCAGAACTTGCGAGCATCTCCTTGAGCAAGAAAGAGAGGCATCTGCACGCACAGAGAAAGCAAGCAATCAGAGCAGAGAAGCCGCCAGGGAGTGTAAAATGGAGCCGAGTGGAGTACAGTGCACGAACAGCGAGTGGTGAGTGAGCAGAGGTAATACATGGGGGTTGCGGTCTAAAGGAAAGTCGGCAAGCACAGGGAGGCATCGGGAGTGGCTGGAAAGTCTCGCGCATGCAGGCAACGGGAGGACGTGAGCTGGGGTCGATGAGCCACAACGGGCCACGGGGAGACGATCCGTGTGCGCGAGAAAGGAATGCGGCCGTGTGCACTGAGGAAGAACAGATTGCGGGGCCGAGATGACGGGTGTCGCGGCGGCCAGGACTCATACGGCGTTGAAAGCATGTAGGAGAACGGGAAAAGGCCAGAAAAAAAGGACGACGACGAAATAGTAGGGACGGTGCGCAGAAAATGACGGGAACGCGTCAGGTAGTGAAGAGCAGTGAGGGAGTGGCATCGGGCAGGTCGGCACGTCGCAGGGCATCGCGTATTAGATCGTTGAAGAGGCAGGGATCTGCAGAGCGAGCGGCACAGCGCAGGAACGTCGCGTTTTTCAGAGCGGCACTGGGCAGGAACGGGTCGAGGCAATAGACAGAGGAGCGGGCTGTGCCGGAAGACGATCGAGAACGGCGAGTAGACTGGCCGCATCCGCGGAGGCGTGACGGACAGACGCGACGTTTCTTTAAAGAAGGGGTGGCCGCATCCGCGGAGGCGTGACGGACAGACGCGACGTTTCTTTAAAGAAGGGGTGACAGGCTCGCATTCCTTTCAGCAGAGCTCATATGTAGCCAATCGAAGCTGGAGCGGAAGTCGGGTCGAGCCGGTCCAAGCCTGGTTCACTCCTCACCGTAACCGTCAGCGCGTCTGTCTCGACTCCATCGTATCTACGCTGTCTGCCATGTTGCAATCTGATCCCGCACCGTCTTCTACGGCTAAGTCGACTGGCCCGCCTCCATTCCTCGACCCACGTCCATATACTAGTCTACCCTGCCTTGATGCCATGGGCGACTGGGCATCTATCGCCGTGCCAGTAGTAAGCGTCCTGGTACGCTCGGGCGAATCTCCAGGCGTGCCAACACAGGTTAACGTGCTCCGCCACATCCTCGATACTCTGCGACAAGCGCGTTTTCCGGTTATACCCTTCTTTCAGAACCTGGACGTGGCCGGGATCCAGGCCGCCATAGATGCCGAACCGTGCCTGGGAATCGTGGCGCAGCACATCCACCGAAAGCTTACAGAAGACTTGTTCGACGAATTTCAGACCATGCTCGACGTCTTGGTAATATACCGTTCGTGCCAAGCATTAGGGCGAAAAGAACTTGTACTGACGCTTTTTTCCCGAGGGTAGTCTGCTACGAGGACCCCACTCGGCCTGGCAGCGAGAACTTGCCTCCTTCACCAATTTGCAGCAACGACACGGACGATGTATCTACGGTGAGCATGTGTCACCGTCGTCTGGTCGTAGGCTTGAGCAATTACGATCACAGGAGCCGGTGGTATCACCGTTGCAAGAGGATGATGACCGTTCTTCGTCGTCCGACGGCCTTTTACTTCCCTTCAAAAACTTGCGACACAAATACAAGCTCGAGGAAACGATGCAATGGGCCGATTTTGCCATACCAGTCATATGCCTTTGTGGCAACGTCCAGGCCGCGGAAGGCACTCTCGAGAGCAAGGTTTTCGTCGTCCAGGGCATTCTCGCCCTGTTGAAGGACCACGAGCCAAGTGCAACTGGGTACTTTGACGATCTGACCGAGGAGCAACTCCGTGCGCAGTTGGAGCGCAACACTGCATTTTCCTCCGCCGTGCAGGACCTCGTATCCATTTCGCGGACGGACCTGTGCAACAAGCAACGCGTCGACGAATTCCGTCAGGTGCTAAGGCCTGTTATCAATCACTGTGCGTCTTCGATACCCGTCAACCGCAGGGTCTGACGCGCTTCCAGTGTGCACTCGGCGGAAAGGCTGTCAAGGCCCTGGCATGCGTGTACGCTTTGCCATTGAGGATGGTAAGTCCCACGGTCTCAGTGGGACAGCACACTAATTTCTGTGCATTCGCCTCAAGACTGAAGGTGAAGATGGTCTTGATGTACGGTGTTTCGTGCCTGAATATCTCTAACTGTCCGCTAGACGTGAGTCGTGAATTGCATTTCCGGTCACTTGCAAAGCATCCCTGGTTAGAAGTCACCTACGCCGCCAGCGATATCTCCTACCTCGTCCAGGAGCAGGCCAAGAACGCCGCGTTCAAGGTCAAAGCGCGGCAAGAGAACGTCTCGGGCGTCACGATCCCCGCCTTCGAGGTCGAGCTCGTGGAAGGGAGTGCGTCCGAGTTCGCTCCATTGCCCGCTGACTTAATTATTGGCGCAGACTTCAATTTAACCGGTCTGGGACGCGGCGGGCAGCAGGTACTGCAGGCAAAGGAAGTGTACGCCAAGGCGGTGGAGACGCTCGTCGAGCTCGCGTCGCTGCAGACGGCGTTCACCGTGCTCGACGAGGTCATCCGCGCGACGAACCGGCGCGTGAACGCCATCGAGCACGTCATCATCCCCCGCCTCGAAAACACCATCAACTTTATCATCTCCGAGCTCGACGAGATGGACCGCGAGGAGTTCTTCAGGTGCGTGCTGTTTTCGTTCCGTTCTCTCTTTCTGACCAACCTCACATTCAGACTGAAGAAGGTACAGGGCAAGAAGAAGCTCGACGCGCTAGAGGCAGACCGCCTCAAGGCGCTTGCGGACGCGGACCAGCTCGTCGACGACGACGAGCCCGGGACGGGCAACCTGCTTGCAACGAAGGACGAAGATGTCATCTTCTAGTTTCGGTACGCTCATACTGTACATACAACTGCTCTTTCTGTCCTGCTGCTGCCGCTGCTCTGTCCGGATTGGACTGCCCTGTTTCCCGCTCGACGCTTACGATTCTCCACGCACGTCCCAAATTCTAGTATGAAAACTTGAAGATGCCGGCGCTGCTCAGTGCTTGTTCCCTCACTCGCTCCGGATCGGTTCATAGTATCCGATTGATTGCGGCGTACGCGTGCTCGAGCCGTTGGTGCTGCTTGCCCGTGTGCGCCGCTGAAACTTCCCACGACACTGGCCGCACTCGACGCTTGCTCTGTGACTCTCTCGTATGAGCATCTCGGCGCTCTGGGACGAGGCGGCTGCGGCCTTCGTGGCGTACATGTTCCAAGTGTCTTTTGGAGGCTCTGCACTGCGACTCAGAGAATGCCGCCCGGCGCTGCCGGTGCCATATTCTTTACGCTCGTACATAGCTGCCTTTCCGCCAGCTGACAGACGCTGGAGTCACGGCCACTCGAATGCGTGCTCCGGCTGCCAGGATGTTGTTGCCGACCAAAGGCCGTCTGTGTGCGACGCAGGCACTGAACACGATTCTCTGTCGTGGCACTGCACAGTGGCCGCAGCGCAAGGTTCCCGTTGCTCTTGTCCTACTAGTACGTATTGCAAAAGACTTGCGCGGATATGTCCCAGCCTGAGCTTGCGCGGATAATTCCCAGCTCGCGTACAACTTACAAGTTATATCAAGTTCCCCCGCGATGCATAAAGCTCCCAGCTCGGTATCAAGAGCCGGGCCAAGGCTTTTGATCTCGTCGTACGTATAAACAGCGAGGCACATAATGGTGACGGTTGGGAACGTATCGTGAAAATCGTTCAGATGGTCGGGCACGAATCGACGGATGTTGCGCAAATCGCCAGAGTCCGTACAATCGGGTTCTTCCTCCTTGTCGATGTCGTCCTCGATGATGATGACCACAGGTTCTTGCGAGAAGCGCACCCTCTTGGGCGCCGTGTAGTTCGGTGCGCGCAGACAAACTACGGGTGAGTGATAGACAGACATCAACAAGACGACAAATTGACACTTTACGCACTGTAGCGGAAAATATGACGCATCGAAACGAGATACAAGTCATTATCGCCTCCGAATGCAATCTTCAGAGCGCCGGATAAAGCAGGATCCTCCTGCAGGACCGTGCTCAATTCGTCCAGAGGCCTTACCCTGAAGTCGTAGGTGTGTTCGAATCCCTTCCGGCGCACGAGTTCGACGATCAGCTGCAGTATACGGGCCTAACTGTCATAGCTGTCGTCCGGAAAATTTTCCGCCTCGTATCGTGCGGTAAGACAGATGATCGCATGTCTAAACGGCGCTATGGGATCCGGAAGTTGTTCGAGCTCTTCCACAATAAACGGTCGGGCGTGTCTCCGGATCCCAGCAACAGACGTCCCAGGGTTTGATTGCACAGGCTCCAAGCGCGGACTTGAATGAAATTCGGTGGTCTCAAGCCCAGGCTCGGAAGCCTGGACGACGGAATGCCGTGATGATTCGGGTGGATGCGGCGTGAAAGACGAAGGGGCAGGATCACAGTATCCGCGAACTGCAGTGGCAACGGCAGCGAAGCCATGCGCGTCGGTGGCGGAGGTGGTCAAGGTTCAAACGGCATTGGCCGATTCCCCGACTCGGACCGCCACTGCCGTGCCCAGACAGCAATCGCGGGTATCATAGGCAACGTTCGTATGAAGCATTTGGCATTGATTCGGCATTGGCACGTTGGTATACTACGCCACGACGACCAGGCAAGCTCCTGCACCCGCGTCGACGAGAAGGCGCTTCGGGTATCCTTCTCGGCGTTGGGCTCGAGCGCATGCGATTCCTCCTCGACGCGCCACGCTGCCACGCTCACGACGTACTCGCTGGCGACGCAGTGAAGGACGCAGTCGATCCTTGCGGCTGAGCGCGTCTCCTGCCATCTCTCGAGGCGAGCATGCCGGAGCTCCACCAAAGGCATTTACAATCCTACGCGTTTCGACCTCCTGGTCTGTCATCATGCGCGTACCGCCTAGCAGCCTTGCGCTACCCGCGTGCGTCCTGCTCGAGTGCATGTACGAGCTCTTCCAGTAGGTTGCGCACCGGCCGCCATGAATTCTCTTTATATGGACAAGCCGTGCTCTCAACTTATGTCCGCTTCTAGCGTAACCGGGCGATCGCAACTGACGAGTTTTGGAGCGTGAACTTATTTTACCGGTGCCCACAAGAACTCAGCGGGAAATGCGTAAAATGCAGTAAAGTGCGGCTGTTAGCGCAGGATGCCGCTTCAGCGGGGTATCTTGCCAGCTCCAGGCTGAGCTCGACCCCACTTGCCGGCCCCAGAGCGCAATTTCCGCCTGCGCCCTGTCTGCTGGCACTATTTTTGCAGGTACTTGTGCATAACTCGAGCGACATACAGTTGTTGATATGCCGCTGTCCCCATCTGCCAGTAATATACCGCGGCCGACGACAGCAGCATGCCGTGCCGCCGCAGAATCATTCGTGGATTGAAACGTACTTGCGCTTCCGGCTCGTGGCTTCCCATCAACGACAGCAAAATTTCAATAGTGCACACCGTGACTATTCTCGCCGTTGAATATAGTATGTCACCCATTCGGTACATCAACGCCGCGACGCGTGTGCACAATGAGCAGGATTCAGTCCAGTTCAAGTCTGGCGTGACGAACTCACCTAGAGAACAATAGGACATTGTTTCATCGAGTATAATCGCTCATCAACGCAAACTGCGCGAGTTAGACACGAACAATGGCATCGCCCAAACTGGACTGGTGAAAGCGACGGTGTGCCCCATTGGCTTCTGAACCTCCTGGAACCGGTGATATCTCACACGTGTTTTTCAGCTCGACCGAACCAATGGAATGATAAATGTCTTCATGTACAGATATCTCGCTGGGAAATCGAACTCTGATCACTGGTAGTTTGGGGATTCGCACTTCGACGCTCGCGGCAACGCTCCCGAAGAACCCACAGTAAATTGAACAAAGCACGTTATAAACATGAGAGACGACACGGTATGTACTGTACATTGGCATTATTCAAGTTTCTCTGCAGATTCTCCATATAATGACGACCCGGCTTCCTAGGGATGAAAATTCGGCACGTCAAACTCGAAGACCGACAGCTGATCATGACCTCTAGATCTCCTCCGCATCGTCGCAGCGCTGCCCGGGCTCTTCAACGTCACCAAGTTCAAACCGTTCCACCTGCGCCATCACCCTTGGGCGCCTGACCCTCGGCAGCGTCTTCTTGCGCCTGCGCCGCGCGTCGTGCAGCTTGCGGTCGAGGATGCGCTGGCGGTCGATGTGCGGGAACGCCGCGATGGCCCACTCGATGTCGCGCACTGCCACCGCGGCCTCCAGCGCGACGCCGAAGAGCGCGTGCCGGCGCAGCGCGTCGCGCAGTTGCAGCACGACGGCCTCCTTGTCTGCGTTCGGAGAGTCGTAGCCCACGCACAGCTCCGCGGTGAGCCAGGCGGGGCAGACGCCGTCAATGATCTCGACGACGATGCCGCGCGGGAGGGCAAAGAGCTTGGCGGAGAGCTGGTCAATGCGGTCCTGGTAGACGGTGGCAAATGCATGAGCACGGCTATGACTCGAGGTCTAAGAGAGGGCAGAAGAACTCACGACCATCTCGACCTTGCTGAGTTCCAGCACCTCGTGCACGGGGCCAGGCTCGACGCCTGTTTTTCTCGTTGTACGCAACTCCGCGGGAAGGATGGACCCGCCGCTCTGAGACTCAGCGTCGTCGTTGTGGTCCGGGGATTCAGAATCCTCGTCGTCGTCGTCGCTGCGGAACCTGTATACGCTGCGTATCACGTACTGCTCGACCGAGATATCCCGGCGCTCGGTGGTGATGTGCTGCAGATGCCAGACGATCTCCTCGGCCAGCTCGTCGCGCTGCATCACTCGCGTTTTGGCATCAAGCAGGCAGATGCAGCTGAGCTTGTCTAGCACGGCGCGCAGATCGGCGTCTGAGAGCGCCGGGAGGTATGAGGCGAGCTCGTTGTACGCGTGCTGGTGACCATGTCAATCATACAACCGCCGTGCTCTCGGATGACGCGCTTACAATGCCGCTGAGCTCCTCGCTGGGTTCCAAGGCTGACCAAGGATTGGCCACAAGGCCCATCTCAACCAGCTCCCGGACATGCGAGTAGACCGTGACCTCGTAATCCACCATGTCGGCGCCGCGGTGCATCTCCTCGTGCAGATGCGCGAGGGCCGCATGGACGAGCGCCATCTTCGTCACACGCTCTCCCGAGTCCTTCGAGGGAACCGGGACGCCAATGCTGAGCACGAGCTCCCAGAGCTCGCTCTTTGGAAGCGCCTGCAGTACCTCGCAGATGGCCTCGACCTGGAGCTGCGCGTGGAGGGAGAGTGATCATGAGGACGGCGTCGACGCGCACGCCAGAATCAACCACGTACCTGGGCCTCGAGTTCAGCGAGTTCCTCATCACTAAGTGCATCAGCTTGGCTAAGACAACCCTGCTCTACAGCGTTGGCCTCGCTTTGGCCGGTCGTGCGAGACACCTGGAGGGTCGACGTCGACGCGAGAGCGGAAGTTCCGGCTGTGTTCATATCGGGAGAAGAAGAGGAAGTATAGCAGAGGACGTGTGAATGTGCAATAGGCTGACTCGAGGTCGAGGTTGAGGAGGGAGGAAGAAGTCAACCGTTCCGGCTGAGCTTGAAATAGGACAACACAATAGTGCTTCTGGCTTGATGCTTACGTCAGCCGGTTCAACGTGGAGGTTTGCTGCAGATGGTCTCGACGCTCTCGAAATCAGGCCACTTGATTTTTTTCGACAGGCTGCACCATGCACTATCGATGAAGTGATGGAGGCGCTTGGGAGGCGCAGCCAGTGCCATCGATAGGCGGCGCTCCACCGCCCGCTCAAAACTTTTGAAGCTTTGGCCCAGGCTCAGCGTGAACAGTTTCTCGACGCAACTTATTGCGTTTATAATTTCCGAAGTTGTATTGCGTAGTAGCTTGCTATTCTACTGCTGAATAAATGACTGGGCGCCGCCATGACAGGCGCAGCATATTGTAGTGAGAATTAGCATTAGTCCGATGATGTACGATTCGAAAGAAAAAGCGAGTGTGTGTGAGTCGGCTCAGTGAAAGTCCTTGTAGTAAGCCGGAATGGGCTGTAACGCCTCGAGGCCCCTTTCAGATCAAAATCAGCACGGCATATTGAACGCGAGGGTGAACAGCAAGACATACTCCATCATGATAAAGCTCATGCCGCCCGCCAAGTGAGGGTCTATGTTCTCATGTTAGCATCTGCGGCATTTATGGCAAGCATGGTCAACGTACCGATGTGACAATGCATGATCGTGACCATCGGGTTGACCGACTGGAAGCGAAGTGCAGCCCAGTTCGTGTTCTCCTTCGTCGGCGGCGTGTTGAAGTCGTCTACGCAAAGTCAGTGAGAGGCACTTTGCACACGAACGACGTACCTCTCAAGGGCGGGTTCACGAGATTCAGTCCCGTCGTGTTGCGCTGGAAAGCTTCCCACACTGTCGCAGCGGGGAAGCGTCCGGTGCCCGTGCCGAGGAAGAACGCTTTCGTGTTGTGCTTGTGGATGGGATGCGCAGGATGCGATCCCTTGCCAAGTACGGTCGTCTGCCGGATTGTGGTCAGCCGCGGAGGGTTGAACGCTGAATCTGGCCGCTCCTGACCTCGAGGATGATGTCGACGATGCTGCCATTCTTGAAAGAGGTGTAGAGCGCAGGGTCCAAGTTTGAGATTCCCTTAGGATCGATGAGCAGCGGCGTGAACTGCTCCGGAAGCGTCTGAAAAGGGTGAGTTCAAGCCGCGATTACCACGTTGTTATGTTCCTCACTGGCAGCGGGACACCGTTCATAGTCCAGGTCAACGCGTCCGACCGCTGAAGCGCTGCACATAAGAATAAGAGTCGTGCACAAAAACGTGGAATTGAGACGAACATATGCGTATCGTTACATCCGCAGGTCCACTCGGCGGTGCTTGCGCGGGGAAAGGTTGAATCGCCATGGCGTTGAATAAAACACCCCCGGAGCCTGAGATAACGTTCCCTCCGTAGTCGATGAAAGCTACAACGTGTTGAGTCAGATATCCCGCCTCAGAATACAGGCTGCTTACGGTGCTTCGCAGGGGGCGCACTTGTCACACCGCCAAGCTTGATATTCAAGAGGCTTTTCTTGTACGAGAGAACCTGCAGATCTTTGAGTCGTAGCACAAGAGATGACTATCAGTCCTACCGCGTAGCCCGAAAGTAGCTGCGGCATTGCCTTTGCGGCGACGCGGATAGTATAGTCACCAGGAGATTGATCCAAGGGCACGAGAATCTGGAAGCGCTCTCCAACGGGGATGCTGATCACCTATGAGATGAGAGATGCGAGGAATCAGATCACGGTCGACGCCAGCGTCGTGAACCTACGTTGACTTTGACGGGAGAAATGTAGGCGCCATCCGCCGTGAACACCCAGAATGAATGGCTATCGATCGACACTGACACCTGCGTCAGTTTCCTGCTCGCGACTGCGTGGCGAAGCCGAATGTAATACCTCGAAGCTCCCAGGTTGTACCGCTGTTGACAATATTGAAAGCAACAAACTTCTCAGACGCTGAGACCTGGAAAACTTCCAGAGGCGTGGACGTCGGAACGCAGTTGAACCACAGGTCTGGATCCACTTCGGACGGCTTGCCTGGGAATGATGTTCAGTACACGCACCCGGTGCGCCGTTGAGTGCTCACCGCCGTAAGGCTGAAGGTTCGCGTTGTCCGGGAATGCGCAACCGCGCTTAGTAACTTTTCCAACAGCAGGCGGGATAATCGACGCAATCGCGTCGAGGTCCGGGCAAACGACCTGCCTATTCACGCACGAAGATTCAGACCATCTCTCAACATAGGCTAGACGACAGGTTGACTCACCCCTTTCCATTGATAAGAATGTCGTCGAGACAAAGCTGCTCGATGCCTGTCTTGTGCCACTCGCTGAGAACGTACTCCCCTGACTTGTGCTGGTTGTCAAAGACGCTTAGGAAGCGTGGGTTCAGTTCCGCGTGTAGTGCCTTCTTCTGGTCTGCCTCAGGGAGTCCGAGGGTCGTGAGAGACGACACGGTCTGCGCATCGGGCTTCAGGAAAACGGGGCCTTGCAGTCCATCCACCATTTGCATATGCTACGCGTTTCGACGTTAGCCAAGGACGCATGCCGTTTTCTTCACGCCTACGTGATGAGAGTGGTACCAGTAAGCACCTGTGACCATGGGATGTCAGATAGTCGTATGAATCGCATGCGAACGACGCACCGGTTTGCGTGACCTTGAAGTTATACGTGAACGTCGCGAGCGGTCGGATAGGGAACCTGTAATACCCTCAATGAAATGATGGGAGCGAGCGGGCACACGAGCGTACTGCGTGAGTCCGGGAACACCGTCGGACCTGTGAAGCATGAGCGCTGTGTTTGGACAGAGATATTGCGAGACGATGTGTTCACCAGGGCGTAAGAAACTGTTCGATGCTGCACATATAGCGCTCAGATGAGTAACAAATGGGATGCACAAAGCATACCCGTGCCAGCTGCAAGGATCTGTGAGTACAAAAAACGACTACGACCGCACAGAACGTACTGGATGGTGATGTTCTCCGAACCAAGATTGAGCACGCGTACGTTCACTGTGTCGCCCTTCGTCGCGACAATGGCGGGTCCAGGAGACTGCCCGTTGATGAGCCACGAGCGTTTCGTCTGGCCGTCGTTCTTGATGTTGCCCTGGCTTATTACCAGGTCATACTCGACGAGGGCCGCGCTCGCCATGCCGGCGGCGCAGAGCGCGCCCAAGAGCACGGGCAAGCGCATTACAATCGATGGTGAAAACAAAGCGAAAGGAGGGACAGGGTTAGGCGCGAGGCCGATGCCTGGCCGTGTACAGAACCGCCGCTATTTAGCTGGGTCGGCGAATGATACGCGTGCGTTTACGACATCGCAAGCGAAGCTTCCCAAGTGGCGCGTGCCAGACGCTCGCAGCGTGGCCAGGTCTCGATCTCTGGTCGACGAGTCCAGTCGCTCATTCATGAAAAAATAAAAGGGTACATACACTGTGTTTGCTTTCACGCTAAAGCATCGAGGAAAGCTTGAAGTACAAATACGAAACGGCGTGCGGGATTTGTGCCGGCACATTTGAGGACGCCAGAGTCCACTGGTCTTCCTCTCCTAAGGCCCTCGGCATATGTGATGAATGATGGCGTGGCGCACAAGGGCCAGCCATCTACATATGCTGGCTACGAAACGCAGTCTTCGCCAGAACATTTTAGACGTTCGGTCAAAGGTGTCCGATCCCGGATCGACAGAAGCAATCCGAAGTCCGTGGCGATGCTTGAGTTCGATGGCGGTGTCATGGAACCAAATCTGAGGTTGGACTGCACTGGGACTGCATGCTGGCGAGCTTGCTACATTTCCACGGGAATATTTTGTGTGCGCAAGGCTACAGCTTCTTTGTTGATTCATTGATATTGCATAAAGGTATAGTTCATCAACATTCATAGGAAATTTGGTTCACGGGAGCATCCTTGAGGCACTGGTAGGTTCCCACAGCGT
The DNA here is from genome assembly GCA_037042885.1 of Auricularia sp. M12. Lineage (NCBI taxonomy): Eukaryota > Fungi > Basidiomycota > Agaricomycetes > Auriculariales > Auriculariaceae > Auricularia > Auricularia sp. M12. The sequence continues at coordinate 3,659,820 of CM073210.1, read as the reverse complement.
TCGCAGCTGTTCGCACTATACTCGGATACCGTAAAGGAAATATCAACTAGAAGAGCCGACGTACTCGGCATTCAACGCATAGTATGGGCTGAAGGATCTCATTGAATACCGGCTTATTCAGCTTCCCCCCGCTGCCCATCGCGAGACTGAACGACGATGCAGTCCGGAAGTGCTTCGAAATTAACCTTCAGAAACATGCCCGATGTCATAGGCTTTAGCCAAGCGGAACCGAAGTTTTGCTGAATCAGATATGCTACAGGAGCGCCTTGGGGGAACTTCAAGATGACTGAGCAGACTGCTGCACTGTGTGCACACAGGAAAAATGGACCTGTACGAAGCATTCGGAGATTGAGATTCGTTGGCCGAAGGTCCTGTAAGCAGAATGTAGGGTCTGATACATAAGGAATCAACAACCCACCGGTAGTAGACCCTGTCAAAGTCAGCTTACAAATGAATCCCAAGCAGGGTTCGGTACCGGATTCACGAGTGTCATTCGCAACGAAACATGCCTCAGCACGTCAAGCGGCTCGATTTATGGAGCTGAGTCAGCCAAGCAGGATTCAGATATAAGAAGACCGCCCCCTCTGCATTATCCCAAGCAACAGGACGACACGAAGACGATGCCGCAGACCGTAATAATCACAGGCGCTTCCAAGTAAGCAACGATGAGCAGGTGAGAGCTCGTACTGACGAAGACTGCAGGGGAATTGGCCTCTGGGCTTCAGAGTTCATGCTAGCTGACGGCGCGCGTGTCGTAGCCGTGCAGCGATCGTCCACCGACGAGTTCGTTGCTCTGCAGAAGAACTACCCCGACGCCTTGCGGGTCGTGCTAGGAGATTTGTGAGTGGTCTCTCGCACGACGGGAATTATCGACACACTCATCACCTCTTCGCTGCGCAGCACTCAGGAAGCGACTATCCAGCAGGCGATCGACGAGGCGCAGAAATTCTTTGGCGGCCTCGACACCGTCGTGTTGAACGCGGGCATCAACATGCCCATGGGCACCGTCGAGCAGCTCCCTCTCACTGACTGGCACAACATGTTCAATATCAACGTCTTCGGCACGGTCGCCTTCCTTCGCAAGGTGCTCCCGACTATCCGCAAGAGTAAGGAAGCGAGAATCGTCCTGGTCAGCTCTGGGGCCGCCGATTATGGAATTCCGGGGATGGGAGCGTACAGCGCGTCCAAGGCAGCCGTGAACAGCATCAACAGGTGCGTACGCGCACAACTTAGAAAGCCGAGACACTGATGCGTGACAGGACTGTCGCCGCGGAGGAGCCTGGAGTCACCAGCGTTGCCGTCCATCCTGGCACCGTGAAGACTAAGGTATGTCAAGAGCCTAAGCTTGGAAAGGCGCTGAGATCGGCCCCAGATGTTCCATGATTTTTCGAGCGGGATCCAGGCGTACGAACTGCCGGAGCCGTTGAAGGCCGCCTTTGCCTCGACGGCCCCCATCGATGCTGATGTGTCTGGACGAGCAATTGCGGGGCTTGCGCTCCGTGCGCCCAAGGAGCTTTCGGGCAAGTATGTTCAGTGGAACGATGCGGAAGTGAGCACTTTGTCGAAAGCAGTCTAGACGTATAGAGGAAACACCTCTCGCTTGATATTAGTAACAGATATAGGCTGTACAGTATACGTGCTTACGAATCGTACATGCATTTTCTTTGTGGGCAATTAGAACTAGCAGTTTGAAAAGCATATCCCCAAGAATACCGAGGATTCAGTCAGAGGTGAGATCGATAACTTCGTTTTTCTTGAACGGACTTGGTTGAGGGCGGGCCTCGAGCTTAACCGCCTTGCGTTCAGCTTCGTCATCCGACTCCAGTTGGCGTAAACGGGCCTGTGACAGCGATGAGAAGAGACCGTAAATCCGGAGATAGACATGCCTTCAACAGTGCTATTTCAGCCTGTCGTTCCGCATCATCGACTTTCCGCTTCTTCTTCGGACGTGGTGCTTCTTGCACTTCCCGGACACCTTCCTCATCGAGCGGCTCGGAGCGCGGGATGATGTCCTGTGCCTCAAGGAAAGCTGAATGAGACGAATCAAAAACAATCATGTGGATGACAAGCAGACGACCTGTGTGCTCACCCCGGGATCGGTATCGAAACTCAAACTGGACCCATGGCAACTTGTCGTTACGATTGTATGGGCGCTTTATAACCTTGGTAGTAAGCGCCTTCGCAGGCTGTTCCGCTGCCAGCCTATACAATGTGGCTCTGAGATTCCGTATGGCGGTATGAAGCCGAAGTCAACGAACCCTATGCTCTGCCCGCCAAGCTTCTTGTCCTTCTCGTGCATAGTCTTTTCAGCGAGACCAGACGCATCTGCCTTCCTTTTGTGGGTTGCAGGTACACGTCCTGTCACGACGACACGGTTCACGTCGACTCGAATTGTGCCGAGTTCTGCGGCTGCTGATTGACCAGGCACCGCGACATTCTCGTCGTCTGCTTGCATGAGTCTCTGAGAAAAAAGGTGTCCTTCATCTTACCTGTCAATTTGATACTCGAAAATTGATACGGTCGGGCGGTGGTTGGACCTGTGCGAAACGTGGCCCTCGACAACACTTCGCCTGGCCGTCGCGTCGTGTTGGAGCCTCCTGCTATTCCGTCCAGAAACACGTGGGCGCAGGCGTCTGACTTGCATGCTATATCTTTGACATGAACAGAGAAGGTCTGGCAGTGCAGCATTTTAGTATGTACTCCGAGCGGATGCAGCGCTTACCTGGCCCGGCTCGCTGATGATCCAGCCGGAAATCTTGCGGTCTTCCATAGATATACCGTATACGTCTGCCTTGTGGCCTGCGCATTCGACCCAGCCTTCGAATTCGCGGTGTTGCATGGCGCTAACGTCGACAGGCTGTGTCAAACAACCAAAAACAGACTTGCGCTTGGCCCTTTGATCTACAAGAAATTGTGAAATCTCGCGCACGCCTATATATACACGCCAGGCGCACGCATATTCCTTACATGGTACATAGCAACACCATCCAAAGCCCACAGACACTGCTATGACTGACAAGAGGCTTCGGCCTGAGTAGTAAGATGTATGTAAGAAATACGCTTGATTTACCTGTCTGGCTACAAGTACAACTGTATCATGAGCAATCGCAAAGACTGATCAATCCAGGTCGGCCATTTTCAGGTCCATGAACCGCGAAGCAAACGTTGTAACGGGCTGCGGCTGAGAAGACAGTCTCGACGAGGACTGCGCTCCTGAGGACGCCACTATGGAAGCCGGCTGCGCAGAGGCCGCCTTCCGCGCTTGGGCTTCAGCCTTCTTCCTCGCCATCTCCGCCTTGCGTCGTGCCTCCTCGCGCAGGATCTCCTCCTCGTCCTCCGAATCCCACTCATCTTCCGAGTCCGGCGGATTGTCCAGAAGATCGCCCAAAAAGCCGCTTAGTATGGTCGGGAGACCGTGCCGCGAGTTCGGGCAGTCGAACCTGGCGCCGCCCATGTGCTGCCAGTTGAGCGCGTGCTCCAGGCTGCGCATGTCCTCCGGCCGCGTCCAGAGATTGGGACGGACGAGCAGATTGCGGCTGAATTTCTGCTCGCCGAACATGAAGTTGCCCTCGATAAACTGCCAGAGGTGGGGATCCCGTTGCGCCCTGTGGCATCCAGAGAATCGTAAGCACAATACCGTTGTATCTTCGCATACCGCGGGATACGCACATGCCGATCATCTCCTGGTTCTGTCCGTTAATATTCTGCAGGTTGGACTCTTCGCCCGACTGCTCTTGGAACTTGTACGTGTAGATGTTCTTCAGCGAACACTTGCCCGCGGGGCACTCCGGGTCCGTGTAGTCAATGCAGATGACGTGATGTTCGACTGGCGTATTTGGACACTCCCGTTTGGCGAGTGCCCTCAGATGTTCGAGGTGTACATTAGCGTCTGCGCCGAACAGAGCGCGGATGAACTGGGCATCGCTCTCAAGAAATAGCGGCTGGTTCAGCGGGTCTGGTCGGAAAGTTAGATATGGCTTAGGTGAGCGTGCTGCAACAGACGCACCCTGTCGACGAACGTTCATCTCGTTCTTCAATTTGCACATCCGTTTGTGAGACGGCCAGGACGCTGCTTGGCACTGTAAATGACAATTAGAAGGTGCTGCCAGGATACAGTATGTACCGCGACTCACCTCCTTCGAGCAATAGTAAACATATTGGCAGCCTGCACAACGCTTGAGCTCAGATTTCTTTCCCCACTTTCCGCACTGAAAACAGTGAGTAACAGCGCAGAGGCAGATGATGGGACGCACGTTGATGCTTTCGCAGCTAACGCTTCCCCGCTTCTTGAAATCCTTCGGGAGCTCGGCGATCTTCGCGCGCAGGTCCACCAGGGTACCCAATGTCTTCCAGTCTTCGGCGACGGGAGTCCTCTCGACTCGTTCGCGAACTAAATCGGGGTCGACGTCGTTGAGCTCCCGTTGCGTGATCTTGACCACGGACTTGTACACCAGGTGCAAAGGCAGACTTTCGTGGGTGATATGCCGCAGGCAGTCGCGAATATGGATCGAGGCCGAGTCTTTGGCCTTGAGATGGAGCGACAAGCAGACCGACGCGATGCCGTGCAGCAGCCCCGCGTCGAGCGCCTGGCACACCCAGCGGTAGCTCTCGTCGCGTATGAACGCATAGCGAATGAACGTGATCGCGCCCCAGACGCAGTCCTCCAGCTCAGGCGTGGAGCCGAGCTCGTCGATCGCGCGCGAGACGAGCACCAGAATGCGCGCAATCGTCCAGGTGGCGTTCTCCCGCAGCAGCGCGAAGGTGAGAGCGTGCCCGGGGATGCGGGACAGGATGACGACCACATACAAGTGTGTGGCGAGTTCCAAGCTGCGCACGTGGCCGTGCAAATCCGCCGGAGTACCGGGGACCATCGTCCGCTTGAGCCTTTTGAGCGCCAGACGTGCGCACGGGAACGGGTCGTCCCCGCCGCCGTCCACAATCCGCGCCACAGTATCAAGCTTGTCGACCGTCGACTGGTCGGCGCCGCGCTCGGTGAGGAGCTGGCGCAGCATCATGCCGCACCTGAGCTCAGCCAGCTCTGCCGCTTTCTCGTTTTCGCCCGGCTTGGCCGTGTGCCGATACGCCCAGAGGTTCCCGCACAGTGCGACGATGCCCTCCGTGTTGCGGATGATGCGGTTCAGTTCACGATGGCGCAGGAGCAAGTTGATGAGAGTCGCGAGATGGTCGACGACTTCGAGCGTGTCGTCCGACGCGCGCTTCCCAGAGACCCGCTGCGCGAAGAAGTACTCGCACCACTTGAACAAGCCAGGCCAGCCAGCGACATACTGAGCGAGCAGATCAGGACGCGAGGGGAGCAGTTTTGCGACGCTGGTGTGTCCGAGCGCAGGAATGCACGCCCACGCGCGCTCCGAATCATCGTCCTCCCTGGGCGGCTTCGCAGGCAGTGGAGGCACCTTTTCCAGCGAGTTGTAGTGCAAGAAAATGCGAAGCAGGCCCTCTACAGGCAAGGGACATCCCGTTGGGCAGTGGATAAATGAGTACGCGAGCGAGTGCAGCGCCTTGGAATTTCCAGTATTGCAGATACTCTGGACAATCTATAAACCAGCCACGAAGCGTAGATCGCCACTGAGTATGACGGCAAACCCAGCTCTTGGAGTTAACGGCGTACCCGGTCTGAATCGGCGCGTATCATCTCTGCAATCTCCTCGGTCTGGCGGAGACTCTCCTCGCTGGGACGAGGTCCTGCGAGACGGCGCCTGAGTTCTGCAGCGACATCTGGAGCGCCAATAACAGGCATTGCGACACAAGCAAAGCGTCAGCGCCGGACTAGAAAAACGGCGATAGCGTCGGCTCGAGGTTCTAAGCAGTCGAGCGCAGCAGTATATGCTAGGACAGATGCGTCGTTGCGCGTAGCGATTGGCTACAGCAGTGGATTGACGCGCGATGTCAAGGTGTGCAAACGGCTGTAGACGAACTTTCCAAGAACCGGCCCGGAGGCGACTGTTATCGCCGACGGAGTTAATCATCATCTATTCGAACCCCGACGTTGTTCTCCACTCTTTGAGCGCTGAATCACTCCAGGATGACAGTAGAGCAACAAATACGTACTGCACGCAGAAAAACAGTACTTATAGCAGAGCAGCAAGCCAAGTCTCAGCGATTCGCTAACTCACGTGTCCCGCCGTATCTACAGGAATAACTTCAAGAAGATACGGCGCGACATGAGAGCTAGCAGTCGCCTGCACACACGCACTGTATCCTCATGCACTAAGAACAGAGCTCCGGGCCAGTCTTCGAGCAGGTGAGCACGACACCCCAGCGGTGTAGACAGCAGGAAAAGAAACGCAACTGGACTCAGATTGAGAGGTACAGTATTTGGACCAATTCCAATAGGAGCCATCCATGTTCCTGAACTTGGCCCCGTGACCACATCGCGCGGTCGGCCGGCTATGTCGTCGTGGCTCTGCAGTCGGGCTAGAGCTCGAGCATGGTTCCGGTCAGCGTATACGCCTGGCATCTCCGTGACGTCGCGCGCCCGCGGTCGGAGGATATTTTCGGACTGTATAAGATTGGAGTCCCCGTGACGTCGTGTGCCCCCGCCGTCGGTGTAAAGGCCGAGCATGTTGTCCGTGAATGTGCACGTGGCACCGGTCCGAGCCTTGTCACGGCGGCAGTGAGGCGAAATCATGAAGGCCGTGCACAATGTTCTGGGACGGACACGATATAGCGAGCTCACGCCACGTGCACGTGGAAAATGCCCAGACGATACTGATAGACCAGCGGCAGTTCTGCAGGGACAAACTCTTAAAAAGCCGCCGCTCTCGACCTCCCTACGCGCAAGGGCCGTTGGTCTTGCTGCGACGGACAGTGCAGGGATCCAACTTCGCCGCGTGGGGCAGCGAGACAGACGGCGTCAAATGCCGCGCACGTCCGCTGCCGTCCGTCTGCGCGCCCGTGCGATTCCCTCACGGCTGCGTGTGAGAAAGGAATGTCGCAGTGTCGGACGATGTAGAAGCTGCATGAGAATGAATGGGAGGAAATGGTGTGGTTGCTGCTGGGGGTACGCACCGCAGTCACTGATAGAGGCGTCCGCGTGGCGTCATCAGGACGTTCCATAGGTCTAGCCGGTTCTCTCGGGACGCCCGGTGCTATTCTCAGGTAATAGAGATGATTGTCCGGGTCCCCGGGGCACTACGCGATCTCCTATGATATGTTCTCAGCAAGGGACTCGACGCGAGTCAGGCATACTCTTACGGGGACGTCCGGAAGCGTGTATGAAGGAGGTCGTATTTTGGCGTGGGGCGCATGTAGCAAGGAGGTGAGAGGGACTGAAATCGGGACAAAGTCGAAGAGTCATGAGCGTGGGGGGCGAGCTTCGTTCGTCAAGGTCGGAGAAAGGGCCGGTTTATAAACACCATTAACTACATTGTTCGAGTCTCCGGTACAGGAGTATTCTAGCGCGTGAGATGTGCCACGTCCATTGTCGTTGCGTCTTTGTGAGTCCCGGAAAAGTGCGCGAAGCAGCGCACGGGACTTACATTGTGGGCCCGGGCCGCGCGGAGGGCACATTTTCTCAATATTCGCATCCCTGCTATTTCCTATATTGTTTTAACAATATTTTCCCTGAGGGATGTGGGGGACAGCCTGAGAAACCGTGCGAGGGTCGGCTTGCGACAGCTGATGTGATTTGGTTCCGATCCGAGTTCTGAACCTTATTCCGTCCCGTCCGCTCCCCCTTCCTATCCTCAAAATCAAGTCCCGGCGCCGCTCGCCGCTCGCTCTCCTCAAGACACCGACATGAAGTACAACGCTGGTGCGCCGCCGCTGCTCCGTCCAGCCCAGCTGCGCGTTGGCTAACTCGCTGGCGCAGACGTCAGCTCGTCGCGGAGGAAGTCGCGCAAGGCGCACTTTGGCGCGCCGTCGTCCGTGCGCCGCAAGATCATGTCCTCGGCGCTCAGCAAGGAGTTGCGCCAAAAGTACAACGTGAGTCTTGCTGCTGTTACTGTTGCTTTCGACGTCGCGCACGCGTTTTGTTACTTTCAGCACTTACTTTTTTGTATTGCTGTTACTGTTACTGACGCGCCACGCTTTGCTTTTCTTTGCAGACCCGCGCCGTGCCCATCCGCAAAGACGACGAGGTCCGGATTGTGCGCGGCAAGCTCAAGGGCCGCGAGGGCAAGGTCACGCAGGTGTACCGCAAGAAGTGGGTCATCCACGTAGACCGCGTGCACAAGGTACGCCGTGCTCTTATCAACTGTACAGCCAATTCTAATACCAATATCTCTTACAGGACAAGTCGAACGGCGCAACGGCACCCATCGGCGTGCACCCGTCCAACGTCGTGATCACCACGCTGAAGCTGGACAAGGACCGGTCCGCCATCCTCGCCCGCAAGGACCGCAAGAAGCACCCGCGCACGGAGAAGGGCCAGGACGTCGAGATGGTCGATGTGAGTCCATCCATCCTATCTGATTGCAATTGGGAAATTGACGCGTTTTTGCGCACAGTAAACGGTTTTTCTCGGCTGGGTCTGTGTCACGTCGTCCTCTGCATCGTCTTGCCCTAAAACTCCCTCCGCCTGTAGTAGTCATGCTTATGCGTATGAGCAACCCACGTCCCTATGCTTTCACTCCGGGCATCTGGCTTCGGCTTGTACTGCGCGAGATATAGCAAGTGCTTTGTCTCGGGCTGCGAGCTACCCGCTACAATCGAAGTCTTGATACTCTCGCCGCACCTGGATCGTCTACAGTTTCGGTGCTGCTTTCTGTTGAACTCTCGGCGCGGAAGATGGGGTTGGCGAACGCAGTGCTTCTTTGCTGTTGGCCATTGCTCTGTGCCTCGATCGATTGCGTTGAAATTATTCGATTGCTGGGCTGTCATGGTACTTGTGCTTGAGGAACTTGTGCACATTGACATTCGTCCTCCAGAACGACTAAAGTCCTGGGGAAGCAGGACCGCCTCATGTGTTGCTACACTTTCATATTCGGCATTGGCTTTTTGAGATCGATACGAGGCATGTGACCAAGCTGCAGGATTGGAGAAAAGTTAAATACTGTAGATAATGCCCCTCGACTAGTGAGATGGCAAACGTTCTGAATTCGACGCCTTGTATGAATACTAGTAACGGATGGCATCTCTTGCAACCCAACCAGGGCACTCCCTGCCCTGAATTCAGGCTACTGAAGTCTTTCTCCATGCAGAGGTAGAACGAACCAGCCCAGGAGACCTGTGTGCTGCGCACCGCCTCGCCTGGTCGCGCTACGACCGACATATTCTGTCAAGTTAACCCCAGCATGCAATGAATGCGCACAGCTACACTGCCCAGCGCCCCAGTGCTTCATCGCTCGAAGCTGGCAGTGGAACGACTGATAGGCACCGCACGTGTAACGTCGTGGCCCAAAGAGCGAGCCTCGATCAAACGCCGGCGGCAGTTGTGGCTTGACCTCGTACCACGACCTTCCACGATATCGGTATGCAGTCGCAGCTTCGAGCCCTCTTACGGTGCGGGCACTCTCCGCTGCGCCAGCTACGGGAGCTTACCGCACGCATTAACGCAGGACATACATGTCCTCGTCCGCCGTCACCGTGGCCACTGTGGCGCTCGCACTCGCCTGCGCCGTGGCCCTCGTAGCGCTGTACCAGGGCGCGCTCGCGTGCGTGCGCTGCGTGCGCGCCCGTCGGCGGCGGGCACAGACAGCGGGGGCATTGCCTGAGTGGGCGGCCACGCTCGAGGACACGGCGCAGCGGCCGGCGCTCGCGCTCATCGCCACGCACACCAATGGCCCCGATCTGCCCGTTTGGGCGCAGTCGTCGTCCGGCTCAGATTCGTCAGTATCAATGCACGTGTCACTGTCTCCATCAGGATCGCCGCCCATGAGATAATCCTGTGCTCACATTCCCGCGCAGCCGCGCGACGACGCCGCCGTTCGCCTGGCAGTCGCTGTACCCCGTCTCGCTCCCGCAGTCGGGCGCCGGCGCGGGCTCGCTCGGGCTGTACGCGTCCAATTCGCCGCCGACGGTATCGGATGCCAGGTACGGGCTAAGTTTAACTGTAAGCAGGCACGGCTAACAGATGCAAATATTGGACCAAATAGGCTCCCGTCGCCGCCGCCGTCGCCGCCGCGGCCCTTCTTCCTGCGCCACTTCCCGTCCGCGCAGTCGCTGCGCATCGTCCCCGCCCGCGGGCGCGTCAATATTGACCCGGAATTCAGCAGCGACTCGGGCTCTGAATGTTCGGACTCTGCCAGTTTGAGCGGGCGGCGGTCGTCGACTGCCAGTGAGACACGAGCGCAGTCGGTCATTAATGAGTGCGTACATCTGCTGAGGCGGCTGGTTGGTGTTTGAGGATCTGATGACTGTCTTCTATGCAGGAACGGAGAGCCATCCAGCCCTATTCTCCACGTCGGAGAACAGCCAAGCCCCATCCTCCCGCCATCCACGGGCCTCACGAACAACCCCCATCCTCCTCATGGTGTCCGGGACAGCAAGGATACCCTGAGATGACTTCCTTCTGCGCTCGCTCCGGAGGTTCAGACTATACAGTGACTGGTTGGCCAATACATCGCATGTTCTTGTTCTCGAGTTTCTCTCACTGTCTGCGCTCTTGCTCAATGTTATAGTATGTAACACGTGGAATCCTCTTGCTCGCGAAGATGTTCCCATACCTACCCCTTTCGCCTTCCCAGTTAGACAATGCAACTATTGCCAAAGGCCGGTTGGACTGGCCAGCAGCTTGCCCATGGCTCAGGACTGCGATATAATAATTCCCATAGCAACCAAATGCACTCATTCCGTAGCAGAAGGCTCCCATTGTTGTATGTGTTCCCGCGCCCCCGCGGGTTCCCGTTTCCTGGACTCGGTTGCTGTGGCCGTCACTGGCAGGTCTATCGCTCACTGGCAGGGCAGGTTGTCACTCTCAGTCCTATACCCAAGCCCTGATGCACCTATTCATCTCTCGAAGGCGTCATCAATATGCTAGCTGAGCCCTCAGGCTCAATCATCACGTCGGTGGGTCGCGCAATGCACTCCGTGCTCTAGAGGAGACTCGGAGTATGCTGACCAGAGCAGGCCATCATGATACACACGTTCTCAGTCATAGCCTTGAATTGGAAACCATCGCGCAGCTTTCGACTGCCAGTCATTGTCGTCTCCGTCACGTGGTGCTACCAAACCCTCATGCTGGTCGCCCTGGGCTCCAACTCTCGGAGCAGCGGTCTGCCGTTGTTCGCCGCCACGCCGTACTGGTGCTATCTCTCTCAGCACTATTCCTACATGCGGATCCCCACAATCTACTTATGGCATTAGGGGGTGTCACAGTGGTCGCAACGGAATCCGCAACGGAATCCGCAACGAAAGTCGCAACAGGTCGCAACGGCCTGTTGCGACGTGTTGCGACACGTTGCGACGCGTTGCGACTTGCGTTGCGGATTCCGTTGCGGATTCCGTTGCGACATGTTGCGACTACTGTGACACCCCCTATTGGCTGACTGTCGCAGTTTCAGTCGTGCTCTACGTGCCGCTGTTCCTTTACATACGTGGGAAGCTCTATATCTCGCAGCGTAATATCCCGCACTTGCGATTGACACGCACGATATCCCCAGCGGGACGGGTGGGCAACAGCTACAATATCTCGCGCCAAAGCAGGAAAATGTTGATGTACGTCCGCCAAAACGCTGAGGCCTTGAGACCTTGGCAAGCTCACAACGATGCGGCGTTCGACAGGTACCCAGTAGCATATGTCGTCCTCCTTGTCCCGTACTCCTGCGTTCGATGGGCTAGCAACTTCTCGCACTCACAAGTAACAAGCGTGTTCTTCTTCTCCATCAGCCTTTACAACCTCGACGGCTTGGCCAATGTTCTCCTGCTTGTCTTCATGCGACCAGGTGTTCTGGGTTTCGCCAGACCAAGCCAACCCATCAGCCAGGGGCCCTCGGTCCCGGTTCGACGGAGGCAGAGCGAGGACGACGCTGAGAGCAGGGATACGACGGGTGAAATGGAAGCAGAGCCTGTTTAGAAGCAGATGTCACGCCCAGTCCTGGCGCCGGTGTACAGGGAGTCCCAGCCTGCCATGATCGCGCGGCAGGATCTCGCAGCTTTGTAACCAGCGATGTCGCCAATCCACGAAACTCCTGCATCGTTAGTACAGCTCCCGTAGACGGGGCCTATACAGAGCTGCAGACCTATAAATACGGGAGCGGTACTGGCAGCTGTAAAGACCAGAACTCGCCTGGCCTTGACCACAAGCGCTGATGCCGCAAACCGTTATCATAACCGGAGCCTCCAGGCAAGCAGCATCGGCGACATGTAAGCGGGAGCAGGGTTGATGATCCTCGCACCGCACCGCAGAGGCATCGGACTGGCGACTGCAGAGGCACTGCTGGACGATGGCTCGCAGGTCGTCGCCATGCAGCGGACCACGACACCTGAGTTGGCAGCGTTACAGAGCAGATTCTCCGAGTCGCTGCGCATCGTCCAAGGCGACGTGTAAGTCATCCCTGCGCGTATGAAGTCAACCGTATACCGGCGATGTCCAAGCCTGAGCGTTCAACCAGGACGGACGACGAGGTCATCCAGCGCGCGCTCAACGAGGCAGAGGAGGTCTTCGGCGGGCTAGACAGCCTGGTGCTAAACGCAGGCGTCAACCTGCCCATGGGCACGGTCGACAAGATGCCGCTGGCGGGCTGGGAGAGCATCTTCGCCATCAACGTCTTCAGCGTCATCAAGTTCGTGCGGGCGGCTATCCCGGTGCTGCGCAAGAGCACCACGGGCAGCGCGCGCGTCATCATGTTGAGCTCCAAAGGCGCGGTCTCTGGCATCCCCGGCGTGGGTGTGTACTGCGCGTCAAAGGCAGCGCTCAACAGCGTGAACCGGTGCGCCGCCCTGCTGCGTGCGGTCTGAAGGTCTGTAACACCGCGTCACAGAACGCTGTCGGTGGAGGAGCCGACTATCGTGAGCGTTGCGGTCGACCCGGGCTCGGTGCAGACTGACGTGGGTTGTTCTTTCTCCATGGCGGCCGAACAATGCTGACGTCGGTCTGAATAGATGATGGACCGTTTGGTGCGCGAGGGCAAGGCCTTCATGTCAGAAGATGCGATAGAGGCCTTGCGCGGGACAACGATAGTGCCCGAGGTATCTGGTCGTGCGATAGCAACTCTTGCGCTGCGTGCGTCCAAGGACCTTTCAGGCAGATATATCCAATGGAACGATCCAGCAATCGCAGGATTGTAGCACTAGTTGTGCGCATAGCCGTTGTATATCGGAGTGACCCAACGCATGGCTGCTGGAAAAAATCATCACTTGCTTGCAGGCACCGGGGAGTTGCTGACACTCAAGGGTCCGAGTCGTATTATACACTCGATCCAAAAGTAGATGGTACATCAACAGAAACGATCGCTGGGTATTGTCGTCAGTCTGAATGGGTTCATAGGTACGGATCACTTACGACTTGAGCTTTGCGCGGCGATCGAGTAAAGCTTCCTGCAAACGACCCTCTTTCCTTGCCTTCTTGAGCTGCTCATACATTTATTGAGCAACGCTTAACGTGGGAAAAATGACCTGTACCTGGTGTTTGTCCTCGTGCGATACTACGATACGACCGGCGCCCCAGGCTTGATACATTTTACTGCGACAGAAGTCAACAGCGAAGTAGGCAAGATTTGACATTCACTCACTTGCTCTCAGCCTCGTCCAACAGTGGCGCCTCGACGTCCTTCCGCTCCTTCTTCTTCCTCTCTTCCGTCGCTTCCTTCTTGTATCGCGCCTGCACTTTGACCCAGAACTGTTCCGCGAAACCGATAGTCTCGCTGTCCCCTCGGAGAGACATGGTACCGCCGGCAGTCTCGTCCACGCTCAGATATTTACCGTAGGAGTTCTGGAATGCGACCATTCCACCAGCGTCCGGTAGAATCACAGGCGTCCATTCTTCTTGTGGCCCTCGAGCTTCGCGGTCGGCGCTGACGAGGCCGTGCACATCACAGCCCAGGAACTTCGGGGCACCGCTGGAGGTCGATATGCCGGTACGGAAATTGACTGTCTCCGCGCCGGCTACGCGTGTGGTGACCCAGACGTGGCTGACTTGTGCTGGTGTACATTCTTTGAGCGGCTGGTCTGCGGCTGGCGAGAGCGTTGATAGTGCCAGTTTGGAGCGCCCAGTATCGTAGGAAATGCACAGAGGAGGCTCCGACGGGTGGAATATAAACGTTGGACCGCGAATTTCGAGCGCAGTGTCTGGCAGCACCCAACGCTCAGGCTCATCGTCGGCGCTGGGCGAGAGTCGAGAGGACGATGGACCGTCGTCGCGCTCCTTACGCTTCCGTTTCTTCGTTGGCTTGTCGCCTTTGAATGTCAGTTTCGTGGCGCGAACGGACATGATGACGGTAGGAGGACAAGAGGGATGTCGAGCACCGCTCATTGCCGGCAAACATCTCTTCCCCCTTACCTACCTACCCTGTCGTTGTCGTTGAACCAACATCCTTGTTTCCAGCCTTCACCAATGACGGATATTATTGCATCCCTCTAAAGGAGATAAATACGTCTGCACGGCTGTCAGGTAGCGCATGAAATGATCCCAATTTCTCTCATAACGCCGCTACAGCTGAGGTCATTCGACCAAAGGTACCTGCTCGGCGACTCCTTTGAACCGCGCAACGCCAAACCAGCTAACGTAATGGCGTGCCCTTCAGGCTCCATGCGGGTGTGCTACATTGCCTTGTGGTTGTCTTCCAAGCGGTACTTCGTTGCTCTGTCCAGTCCTCCGAACGACTACTATCAATCATGCCTTGTTGATCGTACGCTCGCTCTCGTCGGTGCTGCATACTTTGATGAATTCCAAAGTACTCGTAATCTGGGAATCTGATCTATTGGTCTCCCTGCACGACGCGTAGAGTATCTGGATACTTCGCCAACAGAGCCTCGAGCCCAGGCTTCACGGTGCGCTGGACGGGAATGACGCACGCATCTCCATCCAGCATCAATTGGGCGGCTGCAAGGCCGAGCATTCCACGGCCATCGCCTATAACCAGTGGCTTGCCTGGCTGTCTCATGCTGCTCGACGTTCACCGATGACGAGGTTTTGGCAAGGAGTTGTCATTGCTGAATCTCGCGAAGGGGCCTTCTTGTCAACGTCTCTGGCTGAACAGCGTGGAATGACTGAGGGATGGGCTTCAGGACACCGACGCGGCCAATGTACTACATCCTCCGAGTCTTATACCTCTGTTCAACGGCGCCATCCGCAGGTTCGGTTAAGCTGGGTTTGTATTCCTGAATGCCATGTCTACACTATACTACTCGTTTCCATTTCTCAGAGCGCAGTCACCCGCGGGTCGTTCCAGTGGAGGTACTGGCCCGACAGCTCCTTCGGTGCGCGCAGCGCGAGGCCTGCAAGTACACGTCCTGGTACCTCGGGTTCCTCCAGTGTCTCATGGATCATCTTCATCGCCTTGTCCGTCACATACCCCTTGCCCTCGCGTTCTAGGTCATGGAGCATCTATCCGTCTGGCCTCAGTGTCTTGTGATGAGTGTCGGTTGACAACGTACCTCAGTTCGGACGGCGCCAGGATGGAATGCTACACTGGTGATGCTGGGCTCCTCTGCTGATAAAGTTCTGTCACAGTGTACGCGCATCAGCCTTTCTCCATGTCCTCGGTCCGCCTGAGAGTGTACCGATTGAGACTGTTTAGCGCGGCCTTCGACGCACTGTACGCTCCGACCCCGGGAATCCCGAGATTCGCAGCCTCAGAGCTGACCATGATGATTCGCGCTTGACCACTCTTGTGGATGGCGGGAAGCACTCCGCGAACGAATGTGACGACGCCAAACAGGTTCGGTCCGAACATCTTCTGCCAGTCGTCCAGCGTGAGCTTCGCGAGGCTCCCGATGGGCAGGTTGACCGCAGCGTTTAGCACGACACTGTCGAGTCCTCCGAAGGCGTTCTGCGCCTCGTCGATCGCCTGCTTCACCGTTGCTTCCTTCGTACTTGAGACTCATTAATATGCGGTTTGCTTGTTTTGCGAATTGACTTACAAGTCGCCCTGAACGAGCCGCAAGGAATTCGGGTGACTTTCTTGCAAAGCAGCGAACTCCTTGGTCGATGATCGCTGGACAGCTACGACACGCGCCCCGTCCCTCAGCATGAACTCCGCAGCAGCGAGGCCAATTCCCCTATGAGCGCGAGTACGACAATGAGTCTCAGCTATCATGAAGGCTCCTGCTCACCTGGATGCGCCGGTGATGATTACGACTGGGGACATAGTCGCGGGTGTTGGTTTGTGGTGTGTATTCTGCTATCATCCGGCCCACCTGAAGCACTTATATCGTGGGCTCCTGCTGAGCATTAGTCAGGATTGTGGCAACATTTTCACTGAAACTCTCTTGCCTGCTCTGTTTTCAGCGCTTCTGCACGCCACAACAAGCGCTTAATAGGGACCAACGGGCATGGTCGCCCGGCCGGGCTAACACAGACTGAGAAAGCGACGGTGGTCGGCGAGTCGAATATCCGATGAGAAAACGTTTCTGGAATACACTGCTTCATTACACATATCCAGTCTCATACACAGCCCCAAGAAGGAGGTTAAAGCTACGATTATCTTCAAATGGAGGCGATCTCCGGGGCGTCGTAGTGGAGATACTTGCCCGAAAGCTCAGGACCAGCGCGAAGTGCGAGATTGGCGATGACGCGGCCTGGCACTTCCGGCTCGTTCACTCCACTCGTCAACATCGCAACAACGCTCTCTGGGAGGTTTGCCTTCGCCTGAGAGGCGAATTCCTGTTGCATCTATCGGAGTCACGTGAGCGCCCAATGTCGAATGTGAGCTTGATCAGTTTACCTCGGTCCTTGTTGTCCCTGGATGAAGTGAGATAGCGATCTTCCCAGGATTCTCCGCCGCCACAGTGCTGTAGACCACCATTAGTGCTCCGAAATATCTTGTCGCATGACAACGCACCGATTCAAACTATTAAGTGCAGCCTTGGTCGCGCTGTACGGACCCGCCGAGGGGAGCCCCATCTCGGCAGCGGCAGAGCTGATGAAGATGATCTTACTACCGTCCTTCATAACTGGAAGAACCTCGCGGAGGAACCTCACAACGCCGAATACGTTGACCTCGAATGCCTTTTGCCACTCCCGCACGGAGAGTTTGGTCACCAGGCCGACAGCTCCGCCCGTCGCAGCGTTGAATACCACGGCGTCGACGGATCCAAACGTCTTCGTGGCCTCCTGTATGGCACGGGAGATGACAGCAGACTCAGTGCTGTCGTTCGAAATCGGTATCAGAGGCACGGTACCAGTAAAGTCAATGGATGCACTTACAAGTCGCCAAGTACGTTGCGCAGGCTCTTCGGATACTTCTCCACCAGTTTCTCGAGCTCGGCTGAGAGTGAGCGTTGAACAGTGACTACATTCGCCCCGTCGGCGAGGAGAAACTCTGCGGCAGCGCGACCGATGCCCCTGTTTTTGATTGTCAACCTGCAGGTATTGCGCTCATCAAATCAATCTCACCTGGATGCTCCGGTGAGGATGACTGTGGAAGGCATGTTGCGAGAGGGTTGCAGTAGGTCGTTGGTATGCTTTCACACACATTAAAAGGAGCGTCTTCCGACCTTACAAATCAGGATATCAGTTAGTTACTGGATGTGAGTAACAATGTTACTTGAGTTAGTAACATGTTAGTAACCTCACCCTCGCGGCAAGCATGGGTTACTAACGTTGGAGGGTCGTGAACACAGCAGGCCGGGAAGAGCCTTCAGCTTGCCTGTACCACTCTGAGCCTCTCTCTCGGCCCCAGAGAAACATCACCTCAGAAGCCGATTAATGTCCGGGGTCATTTCAGACTTTTCCCAGTTCTCAGGGCAGTCATGCAGGTGTGAAGGGGGATCATAAGCTAAGCGCGGCTGTAGCATCTAATAACAGGCAGAGACTTGCTTTGATGATACATTTCCCCTACTCAGAGTAAGGAAAGTTGCATACTAATTTAAAAGACGGTAAACACTATGTACATTGCAAGTAAGGAAGTTATTAACAATGTTACTAACTATAACGGTGTTAGTAACACGTGAGTTTGCTCACTGGAGCAAACTAACTGAGTGCTAGGATATCGCGTCCTAAAGCCGAACGAATAATGCTCAAGAAGCATCAGCTAAAGCATCCGTCAGCCCAGTCATATCTCGTTTTGACTAATTGAATTAAGGTAAGTTGACCGCCCGCTTTCAGTTTCACTTCGAGGTCGATTTTGCGGTTGGTCGATGATCATGATGAGATAAGGTTTCGGCTGAAGGCGGGCGATCATGATACGACTCTTTGCGCTCTTCTGGTGTTCTTTCTCTTCCATTCGCAGGATCGCGTAACTGCCTAGGGTCTGGATCTGCGACACGGTGGTGCGGAAAACTCTTTAGAACACCAGTCTGCCTTTGGCGTGCAGTCTACAACTCGTACCACCATGCCTTCCTAGTCGCCGTGCTTTAACCACACGCTTAAGACCTGTCAAAGTCCCTCCAGAACCGGGTTGTTCCAATGAAGATATTGGCCCGATAGCTCTGGCCCGGCGCGGAGAGCGAGGTTGGCGATGACTCGTCCCGGTATCTCTGGCTCCATGAGGCCCTCGTGCATCTGTTCCATTATGGTCGGCGGCAGGTAATCCTTGGCCTGACCTCTGTAGCTCGACGTCATCTGCCGTCGTCAGCAACGAGCGTGTGTCGGAGAGGAACACCCTACGTCTGATTTGGTCGGACCGGGATGCAACGCGATGCAGACTTTGCCAGGATGCTCGGCTGCAACGGTTCTGGCAACGCGGACTTTTCAGCGGATGCGAGGGGCGCGCACCAATCGATTGGGGCTCACCGATTGATACTGTTCAGCGCAGCCTTGCTTGCAGCGTACGGGCCCAGCGTCATAAACCCACCCTCGGCGGCACCTGAGCTGATGAATATGATCCTCGCGCCGTCCTTGAGAACGGGAAGGAGCTCGCGGAGGAATCTCACAACGCCGAACACGTTGATGTCGAAGAGCTTCTGCCAAGCCTCAACCGGAACCACGTCGACCGGGCCAACTGCCGAATTCGCCGCCGCATTGAACACCACCGCATCTATTGACCCGAAGGCCGTCTGTGCCTCGTTTATGGCCTTCGAAACTATCGCCAACTCGGTGCTACATAAACAGGTTCAGCTGGCCCTGGAGGAGCTCGAGGCCAAGGGTGAACTTGTTGGTTGCGCTCACAAGTCTCCCTGCACGATGCGCAGTGTCTTTGGATACTTGGTTCCCAGCGCCAATAGCTCCGGGGTGCTGGAACGCTGCACCGTGACTACCTGGGCACCATCTTCCAGTAGGAACCGTGCCGCTGCAAGGCCCATACTCCTGAGGGCGGGGTGGCAGTCAGAATGTGTTACACAACTCCGTAGGCCATTAGTCTTACTTCGAGGCTCCAGTAACGATGACAGTAGGCGGCATTATGGGTTGCGAAGACGGTGAAGGCGGCGAATGACCCGGAGAATCGGAGAGGAAATCGAGCAACTTTAAAGGATTTGGAAAAGCTGACTAAGCCACGGCGATATGGCTGCGCGAATACGCACCAGATGGTGTGTCTCATGATTCTACTCAGCAGTGGAACTTCGCAGCAGTCGCGAAGAACACCTGCGGACGCTTGCCATCGATAAGTGCGCAGCGGAGACAATGGTCGAGGATGATGCGCTGTACCGAGAGTCTTGCGCGAGTACTGCACGACGCTGCACCATAGTAGAGACTAGCTAGCAGGTAATTCTTCAACGTTGTCCTCATCAGCATCTAGCTCAATACTAGCATCCGCCTAGTATCCCAGGGCCAGGAGCTCTAACCAGCGACAAGTCCAGTCCCAAACTCCGAGCCGACCGGTCCCTACACTTCCATTCCAGGGGATATTCGAAATCGGTGGCAGGGAAAGAGCGAGTTCAAGCCCGGGATTCGCGGCGACGGGCGTCATGCGAGTACAGGGGGTTTCGTGCGGCGCAGTCGATATCACCTTTCCGCAGGACGCCGAGAGGAGTGCATTCGTTCTTCATGTGGGAGTCTGCTTTGCTAGTACCCGTATCTCTCTATTTGCCAGAATTTTCTTCTACGTCATGCTCAGTCGCCTTTGAGTCGTCATAGAAAGATTCGCGTTCTGCTCCACCCGGTAGCGACTATCCCGGACTACCAAGGACGGACGCACTCAAAGTGCGATACTGCAAGAATACGAGCAACCAGGCTTGGCGTACAGAAGTTCCATAGATGCCATGATCGATAGTGCGGCCTAACCAGCGTCTTTCCACAACCGTGGACTTGACGCGACTCGAAGGCTCTCGTTCAGTCGAGACCACTGACCGCGAAGTGGCGAAGACTCATGGGAATCTGCTTTCAAATGCTCGCGTTGTTTGGGAGGTTCAAAATGAATTCGCCAAGGGCAGCACCTGACGCCTTAAATCTTGTTCTCAGCGTTTAGCCACGCAAACGAGGAAAGATCGTCAATTGCACGCGCGAAGCTGTGGCTGGAGCACATGGCGGCCGGGAGACTAGCGGGATGCGACCCCCCTCTCCACGCGTGAAAGCGACCTCGATGCACGATGCTGCCTCTGTGAAAGGTACATCTCAGAAGAGGAACTTGGTGAGGGCCGGTAAAACAATGTAACCCCCTGGAACGTCAACGTCACGTGAGCATACATACACACTCTAAATCTCCGCTGAAACACAACGGACGTTCAAATCTGCTTATCGTATAGCATGCGCTCGCTCGTGACCTTGTACATTCCATCACGTGAAGGACGCGCGTTATGTACGTGCACAATCATTGTGTGTCCGGGGTCCCGGTTCGCCACAACGATATTGCTTGCGGGATTCCGGAAGGCGACCGCAGACGTAGATGAGCTCTGCCTCGCACTGCGAGGGTTGTGGCGAACGCGAATGGTAGCGAGCCGAGGTGAGACGTATTGTGAAAGCCGAACCTGGGCTGCACAAGATGATACGGCTCGGAAGCATGTCCCTGCAAGCACCCATTGTGCACGATCCTCCCTCGCGTGGATCCGGAGCCGGCCCAGCGTCGCACATCCTCGCGGGAAGAAGGCGCATCGCCACGCGAGAGGATAATTATAGCTCCTCCATACTGTAGCAGAATTGCAGGCGTGCAGTGTACACTGCCAATCATGTTGGACCGGGGTGCCGTTCGCGCGCACGGCGGTACTCTCCGGGCACGTCTCAGAAGGACCGCACACGCGGACGCCACGATCGTCCGACAAGCGTTCATGTATTTAGAACAACGACAATAATAGACGAAGTCCACACAACCAGAGCAGATCCACGGCCTGACTGTGCAAGATCCACAGACGTTGACAATTTGAGAGCAAGTCGTTGGCAAAACCGGTCCGATGAATGTATGAGAAGACCACAAGTCGAACGAAGCTGCAGCCCGCAGGTCTCCGAAGACCAGTCTAGATACACAAACTCGGAGGATCAAACGTGAAAGCAGCAGCCACCGTCCCCTTGCAGCTCCAGATAGACTATAGCTGTAGCTAGACTGCAACACGGAAAGCCAAAGCTAAATCCCCCCTGCCAATCCCAGAAGCTGCCAGTTGGAATAGTCGGGCCGAATGGATTGCCAGCAGCACTTGCGAAATGGCAGCGCGACGATGGATCGTTTCCAGGGCAGATCTCGGCGCCAGCGAATATACACTTGCAGCGTGCAAGTGGCGCTGGATAGAGTGAAATTCCACGCACGTGGGCTGCGAGCCTTCGACCGTAATCACCCGGTATGCACTGTGGCTAGGCGCCAGGTCTTCAAGTTCACCGCCGTCCGATCAGCCCAGTCTGTGGGGGTTCAAGGAATATAGTACGTATACCGCAGCTCTGCAAATGGATGCGAATCGTATCACTGGAATGGATATAACAGAGCAGCCTGAAGTATCATGTTCAGGAGCCCGAGAGTCGACGGGAGGATGCCAGCACCCACGAGACTCGGACGCTGCGCCGCCCATTCCCGTGGAGCACGGGAAAGGAGTGATGAACGCCAGCTCAGACCTACGAGTCGGTGAGGGTGGAGGCCGCGCTGATCGCGGAAAATGCGCCTCAAAGCAAATTTCCTCAGTGTGATGCTGGCCACGGCCCAAAGACACAAACCGAAGGCCTACTAGTACTGGCAGTGTCGAGTCAAGCAAGCTGTCGAGGCGGCCATTTCCAATAAGTCTGATTCGAATCTGAATTCGTCCTCGCCCTGACTCCTACGTGTGCTGCCCGTGAGCACAAACTGTGAGGACCTCGGCGCCCATAAGCGTGAACATCGAGCAAGGCAAGTCATCAATGCTTCATGAGTCCGTCGCATCTGCCACGCCCGAAATGAGATGCACTGCAGACATCCCGAGACAGCCGTCGCGGTGGACCCAAGTCTCCAGAGGCATCGCAAGGGCACAAGCAAGCTGCGCAGTGAGTGTCCGGCGAAAAATACACGGCGAGCATGGCCGCAGGCATTCGTTTGTCTCGGGATACCGGTGTGGTTTGAGGATGCCGAGTCAGACAATGCGTAACACACGCAGACGGGGTCCGAGTCTCGCTGTCGCTGTCGCTGTCGGGATACACGTCCATCGGCCCTAGACAGCCTGCACAACGTGGTCCAGGAGCGCGTTCCCTGAACAACGTGGAGCGTGGAGCGCGTTGTTTGGTTTGCGTGGCACCAGCCTGAGCATGGATGGATCTGAGATTGCACGCATTGGCACTGGCACTGGCACTGACAGCCTGAGCAGTAGGGTCCGGACCAGCCTAGCCTGTCAGTGGAGTCGGGTCCGCCCTCGAGCGCCTGTCAGTACAAAGTCGGGTCCGCGCTCCAGCTCCAGGTCGGGTTGAGCGCCAGCATCACCGCCCCTGGCCGCTCGCGCAACCTGAAGATTCCGAAGACACGTCGATTCTCGGAGTCGGAGCAGCAGGCCAGAGGCCGACAATCGATGCAGTAGAGCCTGAGCAGGCGTCACCGCCGGAAGAAGAGGGGCGAAGCGAGACGCTTGGGAGGCGCGCGGAGCACAGTGGCAAAACTCGAACTTCAGTATGCAGATGCTCTCGAGCGGGCCGCGGCCGTTGTACCTGAACTGAGAAACAGAGGCGTTCGAGGCGCGTAGTGTGTCCTGTAGCACGTAGCAATCACTGTGCGCCGGCAGGAGCGCGAGTATCAACCCTCAGCATCCACGGTAGCACTTGACTTGCAGGGGTTCAGTCCCAGAATCATCGCGAGCGCCCAGTCCGAGAGACAGCAGCAGCAGCAGGAAATCGGTGGCCCGAGGCAGCTGGCCGAACTTCGCCCTGCGCCGCGACCCGTCGCCGCTGCGTCAGAGCGTCGCCGCAAGACGCCCAGTGGAGGCGAAACGCGCTGCCGCGGTATCGCCTTACAAGTTCCAAAGCGTTGTGCAGAACGCCGGACCAGCTGGCAACATCAGCATGTCACGTACAGCAGCATCGAAGAAGGAGGGGAGAGATCGGAGACGCGTGCTGGACATTGCTCTAGCCGCAAGTTTCCTTCAGCTCGTCCGGTTCCGCCGTGTCGGACGTACACACCGGGCATAGGACCTCTTGAAGTAGCATCTCTCCGAGTTCAAATGCTGCAGCCGGAGATCGATAGTCCAATTCACACCGCAGGCAAAGGTCATGATAGTACGGGCGCATACTATCACTGCGATAGTTTTGATCTCCTTGTTTTTCTTTGTGCCACCCGATGACGGTCTCCATTGTTCTGACGCACCGAGCAGTCACTCTCACAGATTTTTCCTTTGTACTTCGGGCCTTCGGGGAGGTGTGTCGGAAGACCACCGAGTAGACCGACATGGCAAGACATAGGTGCAAGGAGGAGGTAGCAAGTATTCAACAAGTGTTGAGGCATATCCTACCAGCCTCTGCAACAAGATACTGACAGCAGTGCAAGTCATTCCACACCGAAAACTCATGAAAAACTGGTTGCTGCTTGGCTGAATTCGGCAGGTCGGCTGTTTGCCAGAGTGTTCTGGTGGATGCACTTGGCCGGTCGTCCGCCATCGGTTGTGGCACACGGGTGGCACTATCGCAATGTGAGCGCTTATGCAGCCACATGACCAAGTCCCCCGATCGCGCTTTCCTTTGTGACTCTCGTATGTTGTAGTATACTGGTGTGTATGCCTCATGTATGTACTATCCTACGAGTGGTATATACATGGGTGGACACCACGAGGTGTCCACCATCTGCAAGGGGGTGGCAAAAAAAAAATTCCTGCACCGTCCCAAAAAATTCCATAACGACTCTCAAGCGACCCCCTCCCCCTCTGTCACGTGACCTGACAGGTGACAGTTCCCTATTTGGGACGCCGTATTGATACCGAGGTTCACATTCGAGATTGTAGTTATTGTGATACCAGGGTGTTAGCACCCCCGATTGACAGCAGATATTAACGAGGCAATATATAAGAAAGCCGAGACGATGAAGGACTATTGCTGGGCATGACTCCTCTCAGCAAGGCTTGCCGAGAGTGGTTGAGGAGGATTTTGTACTGCCCATGGCCCTCTGTATGGGATGAAGCCAACCGTATCTCTCATAAATACCCACCTACATCTCTCTAAGATTGCTACAGCCACTGTATAAGATGATTGCCTTTGCAATGCACAGTGAACGGCCGTCCGTCTGATTCCGGTGTCGGAGGCAATGTGCCAAAAACGGACTGCAAAGTATTATTCTGTGAATTCAGCTGCTTTACCTACGTGAGATGCTTAGAAATGGGTTATATCACCTCTAAAAGCTAAACCAATTCTCTCAACCTTCCCCAAAAAATAATTCAAGATATTAAAAAAATTCCATAACAGCATCTGCGGGGGACCCTCCCCCTCCCAGTTGCTTCCGGGCGCTTAACACATGCGTACCCCTTGACCATCTGTTGCCTCTACCCTTATCCACCCTTACGAGGTGCGAAAGGTTATGAGCCCCGCCGCACGCTAATCGACGACACGGACGCTCAAACACTCGATACGCTAACAACGGACGCTATACGGACGCAGTCGCTTTGCGCACGGACCCGCGATGGCCACTGATCGACTTACCGTCCAGCACCTCGCCGAGGACGGCGGCAACTTTCTATCCTGGCGCTCTGACATATACGACATCGCCGCCGAGAAACACGAAGACATCCTCAAATACATAAAGGGCGAGCTCGATCCCGCAAACGATACCGCTGGCCACGATGCTGCTGGCATGCGCATCATGCGCCTCCGCATGGGCCCGATCAACAAAGCAATCGTACGCCACACTCTCAGTGCTTTCACGATGATGCGCGCGCTCGAGGATTCGTACCTCCCATCCGGCATCATTGCCCAAGTTACGCTGCGCCAGCGTCTTGCGGACATGCGGGCCGACGAAACTACCAATCTTCCCACGCACTGCGCGACCGCGCTGAACCTACGTTCGCAGCTCGCGGATGTCGGTGCCCCTATTCCCGACGAACAGTTCTGCAAGACACTGTTGCTCTCGCTCCCCGATTCGTACCTCCCTTTCCCATCGACATTCAAGCCCGAGCAGTTCCTGCAGACCGCGTACGATGCGATCGAAGACGTGACGCATACGATCACAGTACCCGGCATCACTGGCGCAGCCACCACAGCTACTCCTTCTGCTGGTGGACTGGCCGCTTCGCCGCAGTCAACCACGCCGCCCATACAACCTACGCCAACACAGACTGCGGGCTCGTACACCTTCACTGTCGCAACCAAAGTCAGGAGGTACCGCCCCGCAGAAGTCACGCCCAACTCGTTGGTCAGGCGCATCAATGAAGAGTTCCGATCGCGCCGCTCCAAGGTGCCATCAGCACCACTTGAGAACGCGCTTCTTGCACATCAGTCCGCCGCACCGCCGCATCTGCATGCTGTGCATCCCGCAGGAGCTCTACCGGACGAGTACATCTGGCGCGCGGTACAGGCCTGCTACAATTGCGGCAAGGTCGGGCACTTCTCGCGTGACTGCCTCGAACCACGCACGCCTGCGAGCCAGCGAGCTGACGCTGCTGCGTGGCGTCAACACAGCCATTCTGGTCCGCCGAATCGAGGAGGCTCATATCCACGCGCACGAGGCGGACGTCCGTTTTGAGGAGGACAACCAGCTCGCGCGATCAGGTACAACGGACGCGTGTACTACTCCGATGAGTCACATGACGATGCGAACGCTGCGAGCACGAGCATTGACATCGTTGACGATGTTCCTCCTGAGCTTCAGGCGCAGGTCAACGCGGCCATTGAAGACATCTCGGCCGTCAACTTCGGCCATGTGTGGATGCTGAATGATACGCATGACGCTATGCCAGATCTTATTCCCGAGGTCGCCCTGGGCGACAATTCGCTGAGCAAGATGCCGCAGCAGCCGCTCAACCCGCTTGCCGTTCCCTTCGTACCCACTGGCGCTTATCGCGTGCTCGTCGCAAACACGGAGAATCACCTGATCGACGTCCCCGCCGAATCGGTCGATGAACCTGAGGATCCCGCAGCGCCGCCACACAGCCACGCCACAGCCATGGCAGTCGTTCCTGATGCGTTCTTCTAGCGAACATCAACGTCGCCAACAACCGCGCAATCTTCGAGACGTACATCGAGACCCCAGGCGCTTTCGTTCGAGGCGTCGGCTCACAGCGTATTCCGAAGCTAGGAGTCGGTACGGTCGTCGTCGTGGCCACAGGAGTCGGCCTTACGGGCGAACGGCGCACACGTCACATTCGGCTGACGAACGTCGCGCACATCCCCAGCGCGCCCGCCAATCTCATCTCCGTCTCGCGACTGACGCTAGGAGGGCGTTTGGTCGTTTTCAGTGAACACGGTGCGCACGTCGTAGACAAGCACTCGGGCGAGAAGATCATGACGGGCTACCGCGTTGGCGAGTTATATCGCGCAAATCTCGTCGCTCAGTCACCTACGGCACTGCTTACGTGTACGCTACATGAACTGCACACAATCCAGGGCCACGCCAACTTCGACTACTTGCGGCGTATGATCAAGGAGAAGCGCATGACTGGTATCCACGTCACAGACATCAACAAGAAGCAACCCGTATGCACGGCGTGTATTCGCGCGAAACACGTTACGCGACCCTTTCCAAAATCATCAGAGCGCGACGAGTCGCGAATGCTTATAGGCGAGATCGTGCATCTGGACGTATTCGGACGCGCGCCGCAACGCGCAATCGGAGGCGAAGAATACTTTACTCACTTTGTCGATCGCAGAACGCGCTACTCTGTGGTCTATGGCGGCAAAACGAAGGGTAACCAGCTTGAACATATCAAGTGGTACCAAGCGTGGCTAATGACACAGTTTGGCGTACGACTCAAATGTTTGCAGGTTGACGAAGGTCTTGAATTCGTCAACGATACTGTCCGCGCCTACCTCGCGGAGCAGGGCATACGCTTGCAGATCACTGCGCCATACTCTTCGTCGTCAAATGCGATTGTAGAATGCGCACATCTCACCGTTCTAAACATGGCGAGGGCTATGTTATTCGCTTGCTCGGCACCGCGCTTTCTATGGTACGAAGCTGTGCTCTACGCTGTCTACATCAAGAACCGTCTACCAACACGTGCTCTCGCATACGCTTCACCGTACGAGGCGGCTTGGGGTCACGTACCGAATCTGGCGCACTTGCGGAAGTTCGGATCACCACTCTGGGTACATCGACACGAGAAACTGCGCACAAAACTGGGAGACAGGTCCGTACAGCACACATTTACGGGCTTCACAGAAGAGTCGCGCGCGTACAGATACTACAAGGCCGATACAGGTCGCATTCTTATGTCGCGCAGTGTTATCTTCGATGACAACCAGCCCGCTGGCCCAGAGGCCATTCGCGTGCCGGTTGAGGGGGAGAATATCGAAGATGACCCGCTACCACTTCCTCCCTGGACCAGACGTCGTGATTCACACGACGAAGACGTCCCTGCGCCCAAATCTCCGTCTGCGGCATCAGAGGAGTTGAGCACTCCGGCTCTTCCCGCAGTACCACTCCCGCACGCGCCACTGCCGCAAGCGTTTCAGCCGCCACAAGCGCAACCTCAGCCACATCCTCCTGCGCCAATTGCGCCAGCCGCTCCAGTTCCTGCACTCGCTCCCGCAGCTGTACGCGCTCCGGCACCTCAGCAACCACGGCAGGTTTCCCCCGTTCGTCCTCGAGCCGAAGGCGCAAAGAGAAGCTCGCGACTTGCAGGACAAGAACGACTCGACTATCAGCTTATCGCCAACCCGGACTCGAGGGCAGCCAAAGCTCGTCCAAAAGTACCAGGCCAAATGATAAAACAATCCTGTCAACAGATGCGCTTTTTGTTTAAGTATTCCCGTGAAGGAATGCCAACCAGATATTCCATTACCATGCAATATCTCATGTGGTGTGATTAATACACTGGCTTCATGCCAACAGCTTCAATCAAGATCCGGAGTTAAATTTTCTCTGTGATCAATGTTCTCACTGTTGATCAAACAACCAGAGCCATGTTGATTACAGTCATTTCCACGGGCTGTGCCTGCTGAATTCAGCTGCATTTATCGATCGGCCGACTGTTTAATCAAATCATATTTTATCAATTAGCATAAAACATGATACCTATAACCTGTCAAGACTGAGCTGTACAGGCAGGTGTCAATGCTAGCAGCTGTTGAACTGCGACAGCTGCCGCACTCTCTTGCGGCTGTCAAACCATTGACACTGTCGACAGTTGTCAGCCGCCGTCCAGGAAGAGAATTGATGCGCCTGCACATCAAGGATGAATCAAACAATCTTGGCTCTGATTGATCAAATGTACTCTGATCAAACAAATGAAAATGAAAATGCGTGTACAAAATGACCTTTGCAGGATGGAACCATCGCTCCCTATTTCTGTTGGTGGCATGACGCATGAGCAGTGGTAGACTGTCCATGAGCATTAACCAACTGGACTAAGTGACCATGCCAGATTAATGTTAGTTACTCGATATATCCACACGTATTCGGAATGTTAGATTAGTTGGCTGGCCGATTAATGTCCAGATGCCATTGTCAAACTGTCGCAGACGCCAAAAACGTCTGTCATAGTCAGGCCTGGCGGATGCCTCTTAGACAGCTGCCCAACGTGCCGACAGCATGATAAACCATCAGCTGTTCATGATTGAACATATTCAGACCCAATAATCAGAGTGTTCCAAACACAACAAGTCCCTTCCATGATTGAACCATTTGCAGTCCGAGTGTTTTGAGAGTACAAGTCCTTTCAGGCTCAGCGTGTTTGAAAGATTGGTTTTTATTGATCAAGCACACGCTTGGCTCTCGATGCCCTTTGTGCGTCCAGTAAGTAATGCGAGAGTCATAAAATAGTTCAGTACGATACACAAGACTTGATCTTAGAGCCTCTACCTGTGGGGATGATGCGATGAGAGCTTGTGCAGCGAGAGCTGAGTGTGGATTGGTGACTTGAGTACCGGATAGTACGTTGGTGGGACCAGCAGTCAGGGTGTTCATCCTGTCAAAGACATAAAATTAAGATTTGAGATTTGACAAAGGCTGCACAAAGACTCTGGCTATAGAATGGTACTATCATATCCATTTTTAATGAGCATCTAATCTGCATAGGAGGGAGCAAAGTCTGCCAGCCAGCATAGCAGAGTCACCTTGTGGCCTTGGCCATCGGTGTTTCTCACCTCATTAAGGACGTTGAACTAGAATTTGAAAATCAACAATTTCAGCACCAATGGTATAGTAAGAAATCTGTGTAGTTACCTCCTTTATAGCGGAATTTTTCAGATCTATAGACTTGAGCAAACTCATGCAAGGGTTATTACACCATTCCAAACATTACATCTGTAAATCTTGACGGAAGCCTGATGTGAGAATGACAATGTCTTCTGTATGACATGGACTATTCATGGCATCCAGATGAAGCTAATTGGTTGAGTTCCCAGCCTTCGGTAGGAGAGCAAAGTATTTGAACAGGGAAGATGTACCGAAGGCTGGGAACTCGACCAATTAGCTTCATCTGGATGCCATGAATAGTCCATGTCATACAGAAGACATTGTCATTCTCACATCAGGCTTCCGTCAAGATTTACAGATGTAATGTTTGGAATGGTGTAATAACCCTTGCATGAGTTTGCTCAAGTCTATAGATCTGAAAAATTCCGCTATAAAGGAGGTAACTACACAGATTTCTTACTATACCATTGGTGCTGAAATTGTTGATTTTCAAATTCTAGTTCAACGTCCTTAATGAGGTGAGAAACACCGATGGCCAAGGCCACAAGGTGACTCTGCTATGCTGGCTGGCAGACTTTGCTCCCTCCTATGCAGATTAGATGCTCATTAAAAATGGATATGATAGTACCATTCTATAGCCAGAGTCTTTGTGCAGCCTTTGTCAAATCTCAAATCTTAATTTTATGTCTTTGACAGGATGAACACCCTGACTGCTGGTCCCACCAACGTACTATCCGGTACTCAAGTCACCAATCCACACTCAGCTCTCGCTGCACAAGCTCTCATCGCATCATCCCCACAGGTAGAGGCTCTAAGATCAAGTCTTGTGTATCGTACTGAACTATTTTATGACTCTCGCATTACTTACTGGACGCACAAAGGGCATCGAGAGCCAAGCGTGTGCTTGATCAATAAAAACCAATCTTTCAAACACGCTGAGCCTGAAAGGACTTGTACTCTCAAAACACTCGGACTGCAAATGGTTCAATCATGGAAGGGACTTGTTGTGTTTGGAACACTCTGATTATTGGGTCTGAATATGTTCAATCATGAACAGCTGATGGTTTATCATGCTGTCGGCACGTTGGGCAGCTGTCTAAGAGGCATCCGCCAGGCCTGACTATGACAGACGTTTTTGGCGTCTGCGACAGTTTGACAATGGCATCTGGACATTAATCGGCCAGCCAACTAATCTAACATTCCGAATACGTGTGGATATATCGAGTAACTAACATTAATCTGGCATGGTCACTTAGTCCAGTTGGTTAATGCTCATGGACAGTCTACCACTGCTCATGCGTCATGCCACCAACAGAAATAGGGAGCGATGGTTCCATCCTGCAAAGGTCATTTTGTACACGCATTTTCATTTTCATTTGTTTGATCAGAGTACATTTGATCAATCAGAGCCAAGATTGTTTGATTCATCCTTGATGTGCAGGCGCATCAATTCTCTTCCTGGACGGCGGCTGACAACTGTCGACAGTGTCAATGGTTTGACAGCCGCAAGAGAGTGCGGCAGCTGTCGCAGTTCAACAGCTGCTAGCATTGACACCTGCCTGTACAGCTCAGTCTTGACAGGTTATAGGTATCATGTTTTATGCTAATTGATAAAATATGATTTGATTAAACAGTCGGCCGATCGATAAATGCAGCTGAATTCAGCAGGCACAGCCCGTGGAAATGACTGTAATCAACATGGCTCTGGTTGTTTGATCAACAGTGAGAACATTGATCACAGAGAAAATTTAACTCCGGATCTTGATTGAAGCTGTTGGCAAGTAGCCAGTGTATTAATCACACCACATGAGATATTGCATGGTAATGGAATATCTGGTTGGCATTCCTTCACGGGAATACTTAAACAAAAAGCGCATCTGTTGACAGGATTGTTTTATCATTTGGCCTGGTAATGGTGGCTCGTCAACGGGAACGCGAAGCTGCGGCACAGTCTCAAGCTGCAGAGGTCGACCCTGATGTCTCCGACGCGCACGAACCAGACGACCCCGAACTTCTCGATTTTGTCTTCTCCGCTCAGACGCTGGACGATGAACCCGCAACGTTCGCCGAGGCCATGCGGCGCCCAGATGCAGACAAATGGCGAGCAGCAGTCGACGCGGAAATGGCACAACATCGCCGCTTCCATACTTTTCGACGCACGAAACTCCCTCGCGACCGCCGTGCTATCAGCTGCAAGTGGGTATTCAAAATCAAGCGCAACGACCGTGGTGAGATTGTCAAATACAAAGCCAGACTCGTTGCCCGCGGCTTCACTCAGCAAGCGGGCGTTGACTACTTCGAAACGTTCTCACCTGTTGTTCGTCTCGAGACCTTACGCGGCATGCTTGCGATCGCTACAGAACTCAAACTCGACGTTCAAGTCGTCGACGTCGTCGGCGCTTACCTCAACGGAAAGTTAACGGAGGAGATTTATATGGAGCAGCCTCCCGGACTGCACG
This sequence comes from Auricularia sp. M12, assembly GCA_037042885.1. NCBI lineage: Eukaryota > Fungi > Basidiomycota > Agaricomycetes > Auriculariales > Auriculariaceae > Auricularia > Auricularia sp. M12. Next base: position 3,627,710 of record CM073210.1, on the reverse strand, counting down.
ACGGTTCGGACGACGTCCTCGAAGTCCTACGCTCGATCTACGGCCTCAAACAGTCAGCCCTCGTCTGGAACGCGACGCTTGACGCCGCATTCATTGCCATGGGTTTCAAACGCCTTCTCAGCGATCGGTGCGTCTACATGCGTCTGTCGGGCGAAAAGGTCTGGATTGTTGCCGTGCACGTCGACGACATGACGATGCTGGCGACTTCGGCAGAGGACAACGAAGCTCTCAAGACTGAACTCTCGAAGCGTTTCGAGATCTCAGATCTAGGGCAAATCCGCCAAGTCGTCGGGATGGAGGTTCAGCGCAGCCCGGATCTCGCAACGACCACCCTCACGCAGGCGCAGTATATCGACAAAATGCTTGCTCGTTTCAAGATGACTGGCTGTAACACGGCACCAACGCCTGCTGACCACAACGTCAAGCTCACTCGATTCGAGGGGGAGATTGACGAAGAGCGTCGAGCCGAGTTTCAGCAAATCATCGGCTCCCTACACTACGCGGCGCGTGGCACACGTCCAGACATCCAGCTACGCACGTCTCAGCTCAGTCAGCATCTCGCTAATCCTGGGCCTGAACACATGACCGCAGCAAAGCGGATTCTCAGGTATCTCAAGGGCACTCGCGAGCACGGGATCGTCTACTCGCGTACGGACGGCATACCGAAGCTTGAGTCATTTGTGGACGCGGATTGGGCACAGGACACGGTTGACCGAAAATCGATGTCGGGTCAAGTGTTCAAATTAGCCAACGGGCCGGTATCTTGGGCTTCGCGCAAGCAGCGCACCGTCGCCAAGTCCTCGATGGAAGCCGAGTACGTAGCTGCTAGCGGCGCATGCTCAGAAGTCCTCTGGCTGCGTACTGTAAAGCTAATAATTATTACCGTGTCACGCGTCACGGAGGACGCACGGCCCGGTAATAAACGCATTTTGTAGCATGTCACGGGCTGCTCAAGGTAATAGGATGTCACAGTCTTGCAAGGACCGATTTCTCATTGGTGACCTCCGGGAGCGGCGCGCCTTCGGCGCGCAAGACATATGATCACATAAAGCGGATCTCTCACACGGTATGTTGCAAATCGGAGTGGTTAGCACCTTAGTTCTCGATAAATCACCTGGTGAGAGTATTAGAAGACCTGATAAAGTCTGGAAACCAGACAATCCGGCCCAAGATCTTGCCTAGCTGGTCAAATGTTGCACTGCTTGTCCTTTCCTGGTGAGAAACACCAATAAGATATTCCTCTTTTTCTCCAGACATATGAACTTGGTCACGCGTCACGGGAGGCCCAAGGTAATGTTTCCGCCGTGTCACGGTCCAGAGGGCCCGGTAATAATTATTAGCTTTACAGTACTCTTCTACGGGAACTAGGTTTTCCACCTGACGGTCCGTCAACGCTTCGCGTAGACAACATGAGCGCGATCGCTGCTTCGCTGGCGCACCGCAGCGTCTCCAAAGCCAAGCACATCGACATTGCGCACCACTTCATTCGAGATCACATCGCCGCTGGAGATATCAAACTCACGCACATCCCGTCTGCAGATAATCTCGCCGACTTCTTTACCAAAGCATTGCCCCGCGCGCAATTTGAAGACCTTCGTGCACGTATTGGACTTGCTCCCCGTGGCTGAGGGGGAGTATCGCAATGTGAGCGCTTATGCAGCCACATGACCAAGTCCCCCGATCGCGCTTTCCTTTGTGACTCTCGTATGTTGTAGTATACTGGTGTGTATGCCTCATGTATGTACTATCCTACGAGTGGTATATACATGGGTGGACACCACGAGGTGTCCACCATCTGTTGCCTCTACCCTTATCCACCCTTACGAGGTGCGAAAGGCACCGTGCCCAAAAACTCTCCACCCACTATTACAGTGATAGTATGGGCCAGTACTATCATGGCTTTTGCCCGCGGTGTCAGTCCATGCACGATAGATACGAAGTAGGCAGCCAGAACCCCGCGGCCCGATGCCAAATGTTGCGGTCTTCGTCGAGTCCCTCCTCCCCCGCTGTTTCATTTCGCCGTCCCGTGGTCCTCGCACCTCGGCCGGGCGCCCAAACTCCTTGCGCCCGGCCCCGCGGCCCTTTCGTCGGCGCGTCCAAGCGGTCTCTCCGCTCGGCGAGCACCTCGGTCTCTTCCCAGGAGAATGGTAATATGACGGGATGTTTCTGGTTTGGTTGGGCTCTATTTATCCCGGGTTTTCTGTCTCGCCGACGACGCCCCGGCGGTCTCTTTCGGCCTGATCTGTGGCGCCCGCGTGACAACCGGTCGGTGGCGCAATTGGTCCGCGGGGCCCCTCGGCCTTGCTTCCGTAGTATATATATATGGGCCGTCGCCCCTCTTGTACCTTAGGTTTGGTCTGGTCTATCATACCGCTTATCCGCGCCTCCCTCTCCCCACTCATCCCTTCTCCTCGGGCGTCGTCTCGGAGAGTGATATAGCAGTCACCGTGACATAAGACCAAACCTACCCTCCCTCCCGACGCTCGAGATCCCCATACCCCTACTCACTCACCACCCTTCCAATCCGGGCGAACCGTTCGGTCGGCGTTGCTCGGTCCAGGAAGGAATCCGACCCCTCGGACCGGCTAGGAGACCCCTCGCGTCGACGAGGACCCGTCGCGACCGCCGCGCCCACTCATCGGCCCACCAGGACCCTGCAGGACCCACCCTCCGGACGCCGAGCCTTGCCCACTGGCCTTCGGGTCAGGCACTCAGCCAACGAGGACCCCTCCAGACCCATACGGTCGTCAAATCCGAAAGCTCATTCCATCACCGGCTCCTGATCTCTCCTCTTCATCAGAGCCAGGTCATCCGCGGCGAGACCACCCCCCCCCACAAGCCCTACTCGCCGAACGCGCCGCTGCGCGTCCCCACCCCTCGGTCAACCTCTAAACCTCCCACGGCCGACCCCTCTCTCCAGAACCTCACCCTCCGCGCATCCCGAGAGCAAGTTCCCCCCCCGTGGTGCGCGCGGCGCATTCACATCATCTTCCTCGGATCGTGACCCCCCATCATCCCCACGCATCAACGCTTACGACACATACACCATATAATCCGGATCGGCCGCCAGACCGACGCCTCTTTCCCCCCCTTTTTCCCCGACACGCCCCTTTGTTCGGACCGAACGCTCACAAAATGTCCCAGTACGACGAGACCATAGTTAACCCTCAATACATACCGGCGGCAGTCCTGGACCACCGCGTACACCGAGGAGTTCCTCAGTATCTCGTCCAATGGATGGGCTTTCCCCCCGAGGACGCTAGCTGGCAACTGGCCGCCGACCTGGACGGAACCGGACTCGTGGAGGAGTACCACGCCGAACCACCGGAGCCAAATGAGGACCAAGGCGCCGCACAGGACCTGGATCAGGATGCGGACATGGACCTCGGCGAGGACTTTGGCGACGGATCCCAAGAGCTGTTCGGCGAATCACCCATCAGCACCGGCGAGGCACCTCTCGCCGCCGACGAGTCGTCCGAGCTTGAGGACGCGCGCCCGGCCACACCTCCGCTGGGGCTCATCCCCCTTCGCGCTCGTATCCGGTCGCCGGACCCGGACGACACCCGGCTCGACATCGCCATGCTCGTGGCCCCTCCCCAACCTTTCTTCTGGATGCTAGACCGCTTCACTCACTACGGCCGCTTCACTGCCCCGAGACATCTCCCGCTCGATATCTCGCGTTACTGGGTACTCCCGACCGTCGTGCGCAATGACCGAGGCCGACGGGCTCGCACCGAGCTAGTGGTCTTCTCGTTCCCACCTCGCCTCGGCCCTCATCTCATCACGTCGCCTACGACGGAACGAGCCCTCCAGGTCGTTCGGCTTACGGCGTGCCTTGTCTGGGACGTCCGCGAATATCGTGCCACGTACGCCGACGACGCCCTGGTCCTGCGGATCGCGTCCCCCGGCCCGGCCCACCGTCTTTGAACGCTCCGGACGGTTGCCCCTGCCTTGTACAGCAGCACGCTTTGCGAAGCCAAAACCGCCCTTCTTTGTCGATATCTACTGGCGTACAGGTGACGCCACCCGTCGTTCCCTCCCCCTCGGCGACCGTGCCCAGAATCGGACCCTACCTCGGTCGGACGCCGCTTCGGTCGGATGCTCTCCACAGTCACGGTCCCGGTCGTTTCTCATACCCCGTATTTATGCTCGTCTTTCCGCCTCTCTATTTACATATTTTACGAGCCTCCACACCACTACCCGAATCATACCCGGACACGGTCTTACTCCTCCATGGGTTGGCCCGCATCGACCGACTTCTCCCCTATCACGGACGCATCCCGACCCTCGGACCGTTGGACGCGTGGCAGGAATCCGGACCCGGACCCAGACGCCTCCGGCGACGCAAAGCTGGGTATCGGACGCACATCCCCCGGCACTACCACGCCAAGAAGGGCCAGGTCGGCGCCGAAGTCAGCAAGCACGCCGACAGGACCCGCCGGCGCCTCCGCCTCCACGCCCGCGGCGCCAGGGGAAGTCGGCGCGTCGGTGGGCGACCTCCTCGCCTCGTCCTCCACCGCTCGGCCGTCATTGGAGTCGGTATCGCGCTCGCTCCCGCCCGGCGACACGAGGCGCACCGTCTTATGGGCACGCCGGTCATCGACGAGCTCCTGCGTCCACTTGCGAAGGTCGCGCCTCAACGCCGAGACGGACAGCTGGAACCCCTGGACGATGCGGTCGCCCAGGACCTCGAGGTCGGCCATGGTGGCTGTCCCCGGCGACCGAAGCCTTCGGCGTGTGCGCGACCGCGCCACGGACGCGCCGACGGTGTCCACCACGTCGTCCTGGTCCGGATCGTCCCCGTCATCGCCGTCCACGTCAGCGTCCTGTCGCACCCTCTTGCGCGATGTGCCCGACCGGCCGACGCTGTGAGAACACCCCACGCGGGTCCGGTGGCACCGAGCACAGGCAGTCGCCGACCCGGACACTTGTCTAAAACACGGCCGGCCGGAGCGCTCGCACTGCTCACAAGGCTGGACCCGGACGAAAGATGTCAGCGCAGGATACACCCGGAGCAAGAGGACCTTTGACCAAGACGTACCGTGTTAAAAGGAGGCCCGACCGCGTCCTTCTCCTCGTCGCCGGTCCCTCGCGCGCCGACGTCCGAAGGCCGCTTCGACCCAGACGCGACCACTCCCGATGAGCCCTTGCCCTTCGTGGTCGAGGAGGTCGTTCCCGTGCGGCGAACCCCTTCCACCTTCGGCACTACGGGGAGCGAGGCTGCTGTCATGCCGAGGAGAGACGCCGCCGTCTCCAGATTGCGGGTCGCGGCGTTGCGTCGGCGCACCTCGGCGTCAATGGCCTCCAACCGCTGGCCCGCAGACGCAAGCACCGTACGCGCCTTCTCCTCCTCCGCGTCCGCGGCGTAGTTCCCGAAGTCCAGTTGGCGCTGGATGGAGGCATGCAGCGCGAACACCCGCTCCCTGAGGTCCCGAAGTTCGCCGAGAGGCTTCGCAGTCAGTCCGTCGGCGGCGGTGGGCGTCATAGGATATCGGACGGTGACGGGAAGCGGGGAGGCGAAGAGCGAGAAGTACCGCGGTTCGTGTACGGCGGCAGCCGAGCCTTTCGCGGCATCTGACGCTTAGAGTTTGATCCCGCGACGGATGGAGCTCGGCCCGGCCACGCTATGGTCCGTCTCCCCACGCCCGATCTAACCCGCACCTCCCCTGGCCATTCCCCCTCGGCCACTGGACGGCTAGAAGGGGGTTATGTTGCGGTCTTCGTCGAGTCCCTCCTCCCCCGCTGTTTCATTTCGCCGTCCCGTGGTCCTCGCACCTCGGCCGGGCGCCCAAACTCCTTGCGCCCGGCCCCGCGGCCCTTTCGTCGGCGCGTCCAAGCGGTCTCTCCGCTCGGCGAGCACCTCGGTCTCTTCCCAGGAGAATGGTAATATGACGGGATGTTTCTGGTTTGGTTGGGCTCTATTTATCCCGGGTTTTCTGTCTCGCCGACGACGCCCCGGCGGTCTCTTTCGGCCTGATCTGTGGCGCCCGCGTGACAACCGGTCGGTGGCGCAATTGGTCCGCGGGGCCCCTCGGCCTTGCTTCCGTAGTATATATATATGGGCCGTCGCCCCTCTTGTACCTTAGGTTTGGTCTGGTCTATCATACCGCTTATCCGCGCCTCCCTCTCCCCACTCATCCCTTCTCCTCGGGCGTCGTCTCGGAGAGTGATATAGCAGTCACCGTGACACCAAACGTAAGTAAGGTGCACGCCCTGGACTTGTGCAACAAGCAGAGGGTGCACGGACCGGGAGCCGGCGCCACCAGCCACCAACGAGGCGTAAAGAGTGAGCTTGCAGGCTTTGCAACGGAGTGAAGCTGTGAAGCGGGAAGCCACGAGCGAGGACTTGAGGATACGTGCGGGAGCGGGCGGGAGACGGAGCATAAAACAGTAATATAACACCTGGGCGCGCGCGGGGGGTAACTGCGTAACTGTACAATGGCACGGAGCTGGGGACATATCGAGAGGTCGTGGGCGTGGATAGGTAGCGGCTAGCGGAACTCGAACGCGGCGCCGCCTGCGTCAGGCACGTGCCTGAGCGAGAGCTTCTGGAATCTGTGGAGAGTGGGTATGTCAGCGTGAGTGCGAAATGGACGCGAGAAACAGGACGCATGAAGAGATTATGCAGGAGTGAAAGATGGGAATGATGGGCAAGGAAGCAACATACGGGTGGGAGTGCGGGTGGAAGTAGTAAGGTATGTCAGCATGAGTGTGAGATGGACGTTTGGAATGAAGGGCGTTTGAGCAGGAATAGGTGATAGGTGGGATAGAATGAGACAAGCTATGGCGGAATATGGTGGGAAGAGGAAAACAACGTACGGGTCGGAGTGCGGGTGGAAGTAGTATCCCGACATGAGGGCGCCGGAGCCGGGCGGGACGTCGTCGTCGTCGTCCACGGCGTCTGGGAGCAGGTCGTCGTCGTCTGCGGGGCCGTCGTCGCTCTCGGGCTCCTGCACGGGCGTCTTGGCCGACGGCGGCGACGGGAAATGCTGGTGCACGGGCGCGGCGGCGGGGGCCGGGCGCGGCTTGCGGCGGGCGCTGCTCTTGGACGTTGGCGGCGGCGGGGGGTCGAGGTCGACGCAGACGTAATAGAAGCCGGCGAAGGAGGCGCCGGTGATGTCGCGGACGCGGTGGTCGGGCACGAGGAACTTTTCCTTCCAGCGCATGAACACGGCGCGGCTGGCCGTCGCCGGGGCCGGCTGGTCGAGGCTCGAGACGCGCATGCGGCGGAACGCGGGGAACTTGGCCCAGTGCTCCCAGTCGCGGCGCTCGCACGCGCCCCAGCTGCGCGGCGTCCGGAACGTCGCCGGGCCGCCGGGCGTGACGAGCTCGGCGTCGAAGTACGTCGTCAGCTCGGGGTAGTCGTCCGTCAGGCCCTTGATGCGCAGGTACCCGCACAGGTGCGGCGCGGGCGACGCCAGGTCCACCGTCGCCAGCGTCACCCCGACCTCGTATGCGTGCCGCCCGCTGCGCTGCGTGCCGCGGAACGTCGCCCCGGGGTACAAGCACGGGTGCTGGGGCGCTACGGGCGGCCTCAGACGAGTAATGTCGCGGTACGGGTCCTCGGCGCTGAGCAGCGCCGACGTCGGCGTCGTCGCCGAGGAGCCGGCCCTGAGCCGCCTCGGGGTATAATACGGGTACGCGTTCCGGTGGCGCGGCGACGTGGGCGTCAGCGGACGCGGCGGGCGCGAGGCGGCGGCACCGGTCGTGTCGATGTGCAGGGCCGCGCGCTGCTTCGCGGGCACCGCGCACGACGGTGATACCGGCGTGGGCAGGCTGCCGGGCCGGGCTGCCGGGATCGCGAGCGGGGTCGTTGCGGGCATCGTCGTCGTCGTCGGCGCAGAGTGGGTAGTGTTGATGGAGCCCTCAAGTCAAGACGCGCCCCAAAAATAAACCACGTCGGTGCTTCCGGGGTCATCCAGACGCGGGCATGGCGCGGTCGTGAGTGCGTCGAGAGGAACGTCGCATGGATCGGCGAGGAAGAGGAAAGAGAGACGGACGAAATTCAAGTCCGACTTCTTGCACTTGCACCGAGCTCGACCTCGTTTCTCCCCGCGGACGCGTCCGTCTGGCCAGCTGGCCCTCGTCTCCTCTCGTCCGCGCTGGGAGTTCACGATGTCCCCGCGTTGTAACCGTCGTTCGTACACGGTGCACTCGCCGCTTCCGCCGCTTACACTTCGTCCGCTGCCAGACCCAGCAGCCGCGACGAGCGCGCCATCTCGCGACACCGCGTTCTGGGCGCATACTATTTCGCCCAAGCAGGAAGCTCAGCTTCGCGCGCGCGCAAATAGGTACGCACTGGCATCTCCAGCTCTGCTCTCCGCCAGCGCGCGCCTGACAGAATCCAGTCCAGCTTCATATGACAATGCTGCGTTTTTCCGCGCGCCGTTGTGGCCAGCTACCGCCAAACGGCACTTGACACTCGTCGAGTGTCCACAGTACGTTCAGATTCTTTTATTTTCGCTCGCCGTTGCTAACGAGCTCAAACAGATCTTATTCAATACGCGACTTCAAGTTGCTCTCGCGATTGCAGACGCCGGTCTGCAACGCGGCTCGAGATGAAGGTCAACAAGATGATATTGCAAAGGTATGTATGTACATGCAACGGTTTACACGCCATCTAATCCGCTTGGATAGACGTTCCTCGCGCCTGCTTCGAATCAGCTCGCGCTCCGAGCTCGCCGACCCAACACGACGTCCGTGTCGCGCAGGACGACGTCTGCAGGCTCGGGCAGTTGTCCACCGTGTGCAACTGCGCCAGCGCAAGCAGCGTGGGACGCGCGGTGCGGACGCGCTGGTCGACTCGAGCCGCGCCAGCACCAACGTGCCCGCCGCGTTCTGCGCAGACTTCACAACGCAGGACATCAGCGCAATGTTGTCCGAATATAAAAGGTACGTACCAACGCATGTCGTCGTTGTCGCCGCTGACGAGCTTGAGTAGGTGTCGATCGCGCGCGGCTCGCGATACGCAACAGCACGACGCCAACCAGAAATCCTGGCGCGGCATCGTCAGCGACGGGTTCACTCGAAACGAGCATGGGTGCTCACCGTAACGGACAACGACAGCCTGGCCGTACGCAACCCGGGCGAGTGCGGCTCGAAGACGAGGTCGGCGCGCGAGCGCGATTTCGCGCAAACGGCCTTGAAGACCCCAAGTCGACGCCCGCGCCCCGCGTCCCGCCTGCTGCATGCTCAGACAGCCGTCCATCGCAGCCAACAGCGCCAGCGTCAAGCAACCTGGGCGGAGCGGCGCGGACGGGCCCGATGGACTCGACGCGGCGCGCTGACCCCCCTCTCGACGGTCTGCACACAGGCAACGGCGCATAGCATCAGCTCGACGTCAAATACGCCGGATATGTCCAAGTACGCACCAAGTAATTGTCCTCCTCGTCGCCGCTGACGAGCTCGTGCAGTTGTCGACCGCGCGCGGCTCGCGATATGCAACAGCACGTCGCGGCCATGAATTCTGGCGCGGCATCGTCAGCGACGGGTCCACGCGATACGGGCATGGGTGCTCACCGTCTTGGACGACGTCAGTCCGGCCGTACGCAACCCGGGCAAGTGCGGGTCGAAGTCGAGGTCGGCGCGCGTATCCAGCGCCATTCGCGCAAACGACTTCGAAGACGTCAATCAGCCGCGCGACATCGATGGTAAACGAACTGTACGTACCTTAGCTCATCGCCGCTGACGATATCGAGCAGCGCCGGGCGACGGCGCGAGCAGAGTTTCTGCGCGCGCGACGAAAAGGTCAGCAAAACGGCGTGTCAAGGGCGCGGCGGGCGACTCACGATTTCCTCGAGACAGCGACCACGCCGCAGACGTCCTGCGCGAGAAGGTGCCGCGCATGCTTGTCGACACGGCCAACGTCTGAAAATTAAAATAAAATGGTGAGCTGGCTGTCATACTGCGATCCCACTGGCTCACGTTTCCGAACAGGTTCTCGTTGTCGTCGCGGACAATCAACAGCGCGAGGGGTGAAGACTGCAGCCGTCAACGTCAGCATCGGGCGGCGCGTCAAGATAATGCGTACTCACGGTGTTCGACGTCCATGCACAACGGTTGCGCGTGGTCGACTTGCGAGCGCGCGAGCCGCGACAAACCGCCAGTAGCGAACTGGATAAAGGTGAGCCGCCGTCATCAGCGATATTCTCGAGGTCTTATTTACGTTGTTGCTGACGCGTTTCGAGCAGAACTTCGGCGTCGTGTCTGCGCGGTGCGTCGAGCTCGACACGCGCTGCTCACGGCATGCAGGACCATTCGGCCGGGCTGGACGGCGACGTGGAGTGCGCGTTCGCGCTACAAGCACTGTACGCCGCCGTGGGACAGCGGCTGGTCAGAGTGGCGCGCGCGGACTCGGACGGCGTACGTTCAAACGTACCGATACCGCGCGTGGCAGGGACGATCGACCAGGATGCGCGATCGCGGCAGGTCCTGACGCTGGTGGGTGGGTCAGTGCCTATCGAGGTGCACGCGCGAGGTGTATGTGTACGTACCATAGGCAATATACGTTCGTGCCCAACATTGCAGCCCGTGTGAAAGCGCGAACGAACACCGTACTAAGCAAGCCGTCAGTGTGTGCGTCAGCGTGGGCGTGATGTGCGTGCAACGTACGAGCAGCGTAATCCAGAGCGCGCGATCGAAAACTGCGCGCGAGTGTTAGATGTGAATGCAAAATACGGGGTAGTCCGAGCATACCGCGCAGCGCAACGAGCGTGGGGGCGCTGAAAATGTGTCTATAGCGAGGTGGTCAGAATCAAGACCAATGAGCGAATAAGAAAATGAAAGTGCTGACCTCGAGGACGGGTTGCTGCTGCTCGACTGCGATGTTGAGCAACGGTGCACGAAGTGCGTCGAAGGCGCGTGAAACGAAGAGCAGCGGGCAGCATGGCCAGTAGCGAGCGAGGTAGGTACAGAGGACGACAATGGGCAGGCGTGGTGGGAGGGGAGGGAAGTGGGAAAGAGGGGCGATGGAGAACTCGGGCTGCTGGGTGCGGCTTTTATACCCTCTGGTAAGCCCCCCACGGCAGCCCGTCGCGCCGCGCCCTCTGCCCTTCTCTCCGAGTGCACAGCAGCTCCAGACACATGATCCCGTAATAGGCCCGTGTCTGATGTGCGCGCTGACTCGGGGAGAAGGGGCATTGAGTTCGCTAAGCGCGATCGGGTGGCGAGCGACCCCCGCCGCTCGCGCGCCGTCCAGCGCCCTCCCTCCTGCGCTCCCTCGCTCATATCTCACGCAGGGTAGGTCACGTGACCTAATGCGCCAGTCCTGGGCCAGGGGGAGGGGGTATACCCCCTCCAGGAGCGGAAAACGCACCGACGGCAAACGCGTGGTTTCTCCCGATCATGCACACTCGGCTGCCGGCGCGCCCGGCAGAGCTCCTGCCAAGCGCACACTCGTCCGCGGGATGGCTGCACAGCATCGACGTCATAGATCCCGAACCGCACACTCGGCAGCGCTGAAACGCTAACGCACAAGCGAGTGTGCAGGCGCCGGTCTGCTCATGCTGCAAGGCCAAGGCTCCTCAATGCGAGCGATGAGCACAGAATTCTCACGAAAAAGACCTGGAATATTCGGTAACTGTGTGAGCTGCTGCTATAAAGCCAGAGAGTCCAACGCCGTCAGTTCGCCACAGCGTGTGCTGCCGTCGACAGCTCGATTACTCGTCCTCTCCTCCCTGAAATGTCTCAGAAACGTCGTGTCTCGTACTCTGGCCACGCTTATCCTGGGCCACGAGTTGTCCATGCTGGCGCGATCATGAGCCAGCCGCGTCGGACCGCTCGCATGCTCCTCGCGACTCAACGCGACACGACGCTGCATCTCCTCCTCAATCGAATCCAGTCGTCCGCCCAGAATGGCCGCATCCTTGAATGGTCGCACAATGCGAATGACTTGCGTGTTTGGCAATGGTGAGTGTTGAAACAATGTGCCTGCAGTATTGTCACATTGACTCTGCACCCAGGCCTGTGCATCAGCGCCAGCCTCATGCAGGTTCTTTCGTTGCGCCCAGTGGGCTTCGTCTTTACTTGGCCGAAAACAAGATCCCATATCCCATTTGTCTCTGCGGCAGGAACAACGCGTTCGCGACCCGGGATGAAGTCCAGACAACGATCTTGACGCAACGCGATGGAACTACCACATCCTACCAGCTTGTCTGTGCAAAGCATGGCACCGAAAATGACTGCTTCTACGAAGGTTTGCTTTGCACTGCCGGTCAGAAGTTCATTGTCTCACGTTCCAACAGTAACTTTACCTCGTACGCCGGCGGCGGACTGGCGCAACATTGTCTTTAGTCCTAGTATGATATCCGCTCAATATCCTTGCCTGCGTTCTGATGAGCTTTCAGCCTTCCAGTTTGATGACATTGGGAAGAGCTCACTTGGATACTGTACGCCGTTTGTTCCTGCTGTATCGTTATCATCTTGAGCTCACTCCTGCAAGTCACTCCAGATCGTGACGACGACCTTCGCGGTGTACTAGCACCGCGGGGTCTCAGCATGCTTGAGATCGAAATGCCCTTCATGCCTCCGCAGGCTTACAACAGTGCGGGGCTCGTTGAGACGCGTGCGCTCATGGCGCTGAACAGTCCCTTCGGTCTGAAGGTCGACTATCTCGCCACCCTTCAACGCCTTTTGCAGTACTGCAACTACTGTGACGTTGTTGGACTTCCAGCCGCGATGCGCGACCATGTTGAGACCGGCAATTGTCGCCGCTTTGCGAGTGACTTGGAGCACGACGACAACGGGGATACTCGGCATGACTCTGAGAGCGGTGGACCTTCTGGCTCATCGGGAGGTTCGCCGTCTCATGGTCCAGGAGTGTCGCACAAGCAGTCCGGGAGCATGCATGTGGCCTCAACTTCTGTCTGATTTGCAGAGCAGTAAAAGTAGCTTATAGAGTGGAGCAATTAACAATTACTTGAGTGTGAATCGAATACTTACAGAACTGACTGCAGCGATCTCCGGGTGGGAAGTCCGGTGTTAAATATTGACGCTGACAATGGGGCGCAGCCTGCTAAGCTCCCATATTGTCCTCAGTAGTTCAGAGGATGGAAATGAGTCTTTCTGCAAACTCTCAAGAGTTACACTAATCTCCATCTTTCTGAGTGTGCATTCAAGCAGTGGTAAATCGCCGGGCAAATCGGAAGGCTATTATCTCGCTGTCAGAATGTCCGGCCTTCTTGAGACCACGTATATAGATGCAGAGCTTAACTACAAAGCAGTCTGTCTGGTTTATTTAGCTTACAATTTCATGAGAACGTGAATTTTCCTATGACTGACCGATGCGGCCTGCGACGCGGCACATCCCGATTCTGTCAACTCCGAGTCGTCACCATGGTTCGCTCAGACCTCAGACCTCGATGCCACCACTGACTGTCGCCTCTACGATTGCATTCGCCTCGCCGGACCCATCCTCAACCCTTCAGACATGTCGCTTCGGGATTGATAAGTAGGGGCTGTGATTATTGGTAAGTCAACTCGTCCTCACTCCCAGATTGGTACTGACCACGCCAACAGCTGCTCGCCCGCCCGCACCGTCGCCGTACGTCAACTCGTCTCGCCATCTTCGATGGTTCTGCATACGCGGATGACTGCCAGGCCGCTCTTGCGGATGGGCTCTAGATTCGTATGGTATGTCCGGCTGTCCTAAAGTCAACCTCAGAACTTTGCACTGACCGTCTCGCGCAGTGACACTGTCATGCTAATTATGGACCTCCGAATGGACGTTGTGATTTCAATTGGCGGTCACACTGCAACTGTCCGGTTCTGCGCCCCCGTTCGGTATGTCAAGTCGTCTTCCCGCGCCCACTCTCTCAAAATTTTGATCTAGGTCGCAGGGCATGCACCTCCCGCATGACCTAGCACTCAAGATCAACACAGAACCTTGTCTGCCGAGCAGCTGAAATGCTGTCGGCATGCTTAGGCTGCTCGTAGTCTTTTCCGGTACGTCAAATTATCCTCGCTCGCTGACCGATGACCGCTCATTTTTGCTCATTTTTTATCCTCTCTGCAGATCCATCCCGCTCCAAAATCTAGCGCTCAAGATCAACAACTCACTTCACTCCCAAGCAGCCCTCGTCTACTCGCATTTTGTTTTGGTACATCAAGTCGTCGTCGCGCTACAAGCTCGCTGGTGCCGGTGACCAGCCATCGAATCCTCTTTCTTGAGCCCAAACGATCCACTGTAGCTCATTCTTGTCAGATACCATGTCATAATGGAAGGTTATTTTATCGGGGAGACGATTGACCAGGAAATTATTGGCGCTTGTCCGGAAAGTAGCACAGGTAGAGTCTTGTAGCTGTATAATTCCTATCTCGTAGATAGTAAGAACATGAGTGAATATTCAATCAATAAAAGCCAATGAGAGCTTTGCAGAGCTCGCTGTTTTTGTCAATAGCCTGTCCCACTGGCATTGTCTGCGTCGGAGCTTCTACCATTTCCACATAGTCTTCAAAAGAATTCTGAGAAGGCTGGTGAGTAGAGCAGTGTTTGCATAGACAAAGTACTTTACCAATTGTAATAATGAGCCATATGGTTGATCGGGGTCCCAGTTATATGCTGTGGCATTCAGGAGTTCTGAGTTGTATGCATAAGGAGCGTTCGTATGATAGAGGAACGGCGTATGGTCGAACTCTCCGTGGTGTTCGTTCGAAGGAGCAGTAATGGTCGCTGGAAATGACACCAGGGTCGGGTCGAGTCGCGCGAGGTCGTTGCTGGCAGAATCATATGGATGAGCTTCAGGAGGCGTCTCCTTTCCTCCAGCTCGATGGAAAGCATTGATGGGTGCAGTTTCCCACTGGGTCGTGGGTGCATGAGAATGCAGGGGAGGTGGACTCTCAGGAACACCCAGAGTGCGAATCCGACCTGTGCCTGGAGGAAGGCCCTTTGCGAACGCGACGAGCTCATCCAGCACTGCTTGCGCAGCTACTAAATTTGCATGCGCACTCTCGTCGGGGACACTACCGAGCTGTTGAATACACATCTCAGCGTTTTTGACGATTGACTGCTGTGTGGCGATCCGGTCGTTCGCTTGGATCCTCGCGTCGTCTTCACGTAGAAGGCGAGAATGATGCTTTTTATCTGCAGGCACACGCATGAACGTTAGGGTATAGTAAACGGGGACCAAGTGCTCGTACCGCTTCGTCCGATTGCATGAGCTTGGCGCCGAGCAGGCGTGAAGGACTTGTAGTGGCGATCTATCCCCATAGAGTCGAGAACGGAGAATGCTGTCGTCCGGGCGATGTCGAACTGACGGCCGCGCATGACCGCCGCAAGAAGAGGCAATCGGGTGCCTTCGCGATTCACGTCCGCATGCGCACTTTCCGAGAGACCACTTGTCCGCTCTCCAATACGCCAAATATCAACGGGAATGAGGCTGAGCTCTTGGCACAATGCTGGCAAGATGAACCTCGAGTTTATCTTATGCGCAGTCCAGTCTGAAGCCGGCAAGAAATGAGAAAGAAATACACTAACATCGGAAAGGCTCTCACCCTTGGCTTGCTTTGATCCTTTCTTCTTTAACTCGTCAAGGGATTGCCGCACCGTTTCTTTCGACGAGCGCAAAATTCGACGCATGAGGATCTTCTCCGCGGAGGTCGCCTTATTCTTCGTGATCTCCTCGCCGACGTGCCAGGTACAAACACAAACCATACGTCGCAAGTGATCCCACTCGTCGAGTGAGGCGATGAGTCGCTCCGCTTCATAGAGGTCCAACTGTGTTGGGCGCTGGTTGCTGAGCCAAACGAAGAATTTGCCGGTGCCTTCGCAATGCGTCACAATTCCCAGACATCACGCCGGAGCGCTCTTTTACGCACCTTTTGCCTGCCCAGGATGCATGTCCAATGTGAGACCAAGGATACCGCAAGGTTCATCAATAGAAGGGGAGTCGATGTGCCGCCAGCGGATGTATGCTCCAGTTTCACGGTGGACGACTCGATGGATGGCTTTTAGTACTTCGAAATGGGCATCGGCAGACTGGCTGTTGAAAAAAACTCGAACAAGAACATCACCTGGAAGGATCTCAGTGATTTATCAATAGTAAGTCGAGCGGGTGACACACTTGAGCTGTGACCGTTGTCGAATGTACAAAGCTCGAACTCGTACCATGGACTCGCGCGCTTGAAGCTAGTATCAATGGTAAGCCATTGGACTCCAAGCAGGCGCCTGAGCTGTGCACGAGTAGCGCAAATGACAAAACGTAGTTTGTCTCCTGAGGTGACTGCGCCCTCGTGCATATCCTGTATGTAGCGGTCATCGGGGGAGCCGTTGCACTCGCGCTCGTACTGGTACCGAAGTCCTGCGCAGTAGTGAGCATCAGTCTTCATACAGAATTGCAATCCCACCTTCCCAGCCCGTGCCAAATGGATATTCAGCGTCTTTTAAGGGCTGGATAAGTTTTGCAACGTGGTCGTGATTTGCGAGAGATGGGTGAAGATCGGCAAACGTTGGATTACGAACACCAGGCAGAAGAGCAGAGAGCTTAGCCTTGACGATTCCGTTGCGCTGAAGTCGTCGGGTAGTTGCATCTGCTAGGTCAGAGCCAACTGCGCGGAGAATGTCCTCCAGCTGCCGCCTGATCGGTCTGGGCGTCTTCGACGGCAAGGGCAGTGGGTGAGTGTGGACACCGCGGCTGATGACGATTGCATATGGGAAGACCTCGCAATATTCGTCCTCGGGCATATACGTCACGAAATGAACATTGCATGGAGCCAAAGACAAGCGGCCCTTGCGTAGATCGGACCGACCATCATCCGTAGAAGTGAAGAAATGCTGAGAGTCTTTGAGAGTTGAGCACGGCGAAGGGGGATGTGATAATGCAGAGAACGTACCGCATTCCTCGCGCTGAGCATTTGCATTCACTGCAAACTTGCACGGTGTCAATGGATTATGCTCATCGCGATCGCGCGACTCAAAAAACGCGATTGCGGCCGAGTCATCCTCAAACAGGGCTTCCAGGAGCTCGTGGTGCACGTCGCCGACGGCTGAATTGCGATGGCCGCGGCGGGATTTAGAGTAGAATTCACAACTGGGCTTGTGAGTCGATGATAGAATGGACAATGCGAGAGCACTCACCGAATGTAAAGATTGTTCTCCCGGTCGCGATGAACAGCCAGGGAAGACTAAGACAATGAATCCAGGAGTAGGGAGGAGCCGCAGATCAAAAGGGTGGGTGGGTGGAGTATACCCAACACACGAGAGAATAGATATAGAGGTAGGGGTGAAACGGGGATGTGGTCTCGAGTGTGTATGATCAAAACCCGAATGAGGATTACAAAGACGAGGGGAAACCCGAATTCGTATTCGGAGAGCTCGAGACTACTCGTGTGGAGTCGTCTACGAGAAGAAAGTGCACGGGAGAGGAGGATTGTGAGACGGGAGTGCGTCTTTTCTTCGTCGCTGCACTGGCGAAGTCTATGACTGCGTGCGAACGCGACGAACAGAAGTAGCACGGTTCGGATGAAGAAGTCGTAGTAGGAGAGGAGGGAGGATGGTGTGCAATCACGGAAGTCGCGACTACGCACCGAGGGAAGGGGGAAAACGAGACTTGAGGCCAACGGAGATGGCAGAGGGTGACTGAGACTTCGATTGCGTACGGACTAGAACGGAGGACGGGTGCGAGTACGAGAACTGGGCGCCGGAGTGCGCGATACTGAACTACTGGTGAGCCGGATGCTCGTGAGCCGCTGTGCTAAGAGAAAACTACCTAACTACCTATCGCGTTTTATACAGGAGAATGCCAAGCCAATCAAGACCATGTCCCGAGCTGTACCGATAATGCCCATGCGATAGGAAGAATTCCCGATTGTCACATGCGGACTGCGCGCGCCTGCGGGTTGCGCAATCCGTTCTCGGGAGCCAATGAGAGGCCGATCCCGTGAGCGTGTGATTCAGAATTTGCTCCGAGGAAAGACTACCGATCGTCCACAAGTGTGCTGCGGCCTGCCCTGCCGTTTGGATGACGCCATAGACCGTGGGAAAGTGCGCTGCGATCACGATGACGGGATTCCCTAGTATGGGTTTCGTGTTCCGCATTTCCCCGGTTTCTCAGGGTGCACATGCTCAGGGACAGTAGAGAGGAAGGATGCCCTAGACCCTGGTCTGGATATGGTCCGAGGTCGCAGCGGGTGACGTGTTCGCGAATGCGCAGGTGCCGATAACGATTTTGGGTGAATGAGTCAGGATCGTTCTCGGTTGCTGGTGATCCCTTGGAACCGGAGACAGCGGCGTCGAGAATATTCCTTCGCAGCCAGGGCGACTGCGCACCTTCGTGGTCGTGGTGTCTTTGCCGGAGTAGCACGCGGTCGTGTGCTGGGACACTTTCGGGAGGCGAACGCGGAACATGCTCGCCTGCTCTTAGAGACGGATCGTTCGTCCTTCGCGCATACTCTGGGAGTCTCGAAAGGCAAATCCGGGAGTCGTGCTTGAGGTCCAATAGAAGGGATTGTGGTCGCCGAGCCGTTGTCGCCAAGTTGTCCATGCTGGAGAGATGTCGGGTCTTGCCGGTGTGCGTCGCGTGTTCCATTTCGGGATGCTGTTCTTGTTGATTTGCGGTCTTCGTTGTTGTCGGAATGTGTGGTAGTACTGTATTCGAGTTTGTATTGTGTCTTGCTATGTCGCCTTTATCTTGAAAGGGACGCGATTTTTCCGGCGTGTCAATTTCTGCCCGATCAGCGATGCAGAAGGAGACTGCCTGGGCACAGCCTGCCAGCCCCAGTTTGGACACCCAGAGCGTCAGCCTCCTCCTGCGACAGCTTCGAGCCACAGCCACGAGAATCGTAAGCAACTTTCGTAGCCACGGTTTTCCCAAACAGCTGCTTATCTGCAGCAGTGGCAGTTGCGCGGTAGGAGACGCGCTCACGCAGGAGCTCAGGCGTACAAAATCGATGAGGCGCAGTCTTGAAGACTTCGTCGGCGAACTCACACACTTTCACGCCACCGCCTGAGTGACAGTAAGTAAACGGAGATTGGCAGTGAACTTCAATATACAATGTTCATGAGACTTACATTGTGTGTGGAGAAGTATTTGAATTTAACCTCATCAGGAGGATTCTGCATTGGTACAAGCTCGACGAGGTCGCGGCATAAGCGGTTTCGATTACTGCTGTGATTGGTATGGGAATACACGAAGTCGCGCGCAGGATTGTGCCAGGATAATTTTCCCTTAGCGTCCGGCAGCATTTGGAGAGGAAATATGTGCGCGATGCCGCCTTCGTCGGTATGTGGATATTCAATGACAGACTCGAGCGTGTGGAGGTAAACGGCTTCGACCGTACTTTGGCGTGTCGCACGACTGTGGCCCGCAATCCGGCGGGAAGGCGCACAGTGTGGCGTAAATGTAGCAGAAGGCAGGGTCCGCGGTGGCGAAGGAGGCGTGTTGCCCAAGCTCGATGGCAGACGGGCAAGAATGCGGCGCAGGAGTAGACAAGTAGCACGAATGTTGACTTCGTCGGCCTCTGACAAGTTCTGGACACCGCGCAAGGAGTCAGTGTTGTCCAGGACGAGCACAATAAGATCTTGAAGGGCGTCGGTGGGCGTGTCGACATCCATGGAGTGAAAGAATGGGAAACGCTCAGGCGCCGGCGTCGGAAAATCTCGGATAACACCCAGAAAATTCCCATGCTCAGCAAGCGAGATCAAGTGGCGCAGACCGTGAACTCCAATGGCAGTACATACACCTGGGTCCAGGATGCATTGGTTTGCATGACATTTATGAGCTGGAGCCTGCAGTCTTGCACGCTCAGGAAGTACCAGTCACCCTAGCTCAGATTGCATGCCCATGGCCGTGTTCTGCCGCTGAGCAGACTCATCCAGCTGCAACTCATGCACTGTGAGATCAAACGTAGCTGCAAAGCACAGTGGGCACTGCTTGTGCTTTAGACGTCGAGGAACAGGTCGGAGCAACACAGCAACAAACATCGAACACACTGACTCTCGCCATGATGTCATAAGGCTGATATTCCTAAGAGACTTTCTTGAAGAGACCTTGACGGAGCGGCACAAGGTACTACACGCCAGGTGGAATATATGCACATACGCGCCGAGGCATAGCGCACAAGCGACTGTGCTGAGCCCGGAAGCATCAAGCATCGCCCGCCCTGCATCCGGTCCCGAGTGCGCTGGTGGAGCCCTGCGCCCGATAAGCGAGTGTGCATGATCGGGTGGTTACACGGCAAACGCACCTCGCCGCTTCGCGCACGCCTTCCTGCGGCGAGAAGCGTAGATCCTGCATCATTCGTAAGTGATCTGTGATGGCCGCGAGCTGAAACCGCTGGGGGTATCAGCGGTTCGCGCGGGAATGCGCTCTTTCGACTGCTACGCGCTCCGCCGCGTTCTGCACCGCCCTAGGCTTTTCTTTTCAATTCTATGACATTATTGGCACCTCAGCAGTCATGGAAGTGTTAGTGAGAGTGCGTCATGGGGAGAGACACACGCCGGACGCGGTATTTCGTCCGTTTGCCTCTGGTCGCGCTCCCCGTTCTCCCGCCGCATTCTGCGATTCATTCGTGTATTCTGCTGCTAAAACCTCGTGAGAACATGCAGTTATGTAGTCTATATATAGAACACGCATATGAGACTGAGAGGAAGTGAGGGAATAGGGGTAGTACATGCTGAAGGGACGTTCAGGCTGAGCGTGAGTTTGCCAGTCCCGGACGAACCTCCACCGCGCTCGCGCTCGATCACGCGCTGCGCTTCGCGAGAAGCACACAGCCCCACACGTAGATCTGTAGACTGGTCTAGTCTTGCCGGGGCTTTGGACGGCATTGCACGATGCCTGGCTGGGTGCGGAGTGTTTGTCGGTGTAGGTGCGAGCGTTGCGTCGCCGCCGCTCGCAACTGAACGCGCACCCCGCATTTCTCATTAATAGACAAGAGTCAGTTCCAGTGGATAAACATTTAATTTATTTCACTGAGAGCTCTCTGGCCTGTATCGTGCGAGTAGCAACGTTGTGCAACTGGGTGTCTGACCGCCGGACGGCCGAATGCACGCCCGTCGACGCTGATCGCACCGCGAGCCTGAGAGAGATAAGGCACAGCGTCAGCAATGTTTTTGAAGCCCATTTGCGTTGTATCGCACGGTCAGGGCATGTGCTCATCGTAGATGACGATGATGGTAGGCCAAATGCGTGCAAGTCGCATTGGCCGACACTTCTGCACGTTGCACGCAGTCCGTACTGCTGAGACCGCTCGGACTCTATCATGCATGGGATACAATACGGAGGACACGCGTGAAACCCTCCTGTAGCTTCTAAGACTCTCAAACGGATCGTGTATGCGGTTCGGGCGGCGTCGCGGCGCATTGCAGATCTTGCGCAACTTCTGCCACACGGAGCGTCATTCCGCGCGCTCCTGAGATCTCTCAAGACCGCTTGACGTGTAGCCATTTGCCTGGGGAATGAATGCACAGGAAATATGTTACGCAATGCGTCGGCTAACGAAGGCGCTGCAGTGCAGCTTCTTTCGGATGCAGCTGGCAAGTCCGGCGCGGCGGCGAGATTTTACTCCGCCCGCGCTTCTCACCCTCATCCCCATCCTAGGTCTTAAACGCGGGCTGATTCTCGCCCTTCCCACCTCGCTGCACCCATCGCCCTTCCCATATCGCTGCTCCCTTGCCATCCGTTTTGCAACATCACCGCCGTGCTCCTCGCGGTGCCAGGCCGCCCTCTGCACGACTAGCACCTCCGGGTACGGCGTACGATACACCCATGGTGCGTGCGCACCTGTCCGCTGCGTTACTTCGTGTGCTGTTGCTGATGGCTCGCAGCTGTCGACGGTCACGTGATCGAACGCGTCAGCGCCGGCGCCGCCGGGATCCTACATTGCACTTGACGGAGGAGATCCGCGTCACATCCGCACGAATGGACGCTGCTCGGCGAGGGTATCCTAGGTATGTTTCTGTGTCTATTTGCTTTTGCTTCTGGACGCCTTGCTCATGTTTGTTTCAGACTTCTGCTTGCCGCCGTCGCGTTCTGCTCCGTCGGTTCGCCGTTGCTCAAAAACCTCGCAACGCAGCAATGGTCTTTCCGCAGCTTGCACAGACAGCACGCAGTCCTGCTCGCTTCGCCGCTGCCGACGCTTACAACATCTGCCTGACCCGGATCGCCGGCGACAACATTGCACTCCGTCTCCATTCCCCGCGGTCCAAATCGGCGTCACAGCTGTGAAGCACAGTACCCCGATCATCGTCAGCCGCATCCATCTTCGTAGTTTCGCTAGGTAAGCATTTTCCCTTCAAGCGTTGCGTCATGCGTAGCCTTTCTGATGTGCATCCAGTATAGGAGTGTCTGCTTGACGAGCCGCTGCGACGTATCTACGCTCACGGCCGAGCCACCATCGCTGCCGCCGCCGGCTTCACAAGGAGCTTCGGGATATCTCCAGGTGAGCACCTCTGCGTCAGATTAACACACGGGCGCTTATTTTTGCCATCGAAAAGTGCAGGACGACGTCAAAATCCCAAAATTTTGACCTGAACTTCGCACCGCGCACTGCTTGGCGCATGCACTCCGGATACCTCCGATCACCCCGCCCTCGTCCGCGCTCACCGCCGGAACGCACACACACGAGCCAGTAAGCATTCCCGTCTGCGACAAGACCCTGGGCGCTTATTTTTGCCATCAAAAAGTGCAGGACGACGTCAAAATCTCAAAATTTTGACCTGAACTTCGCACCGCGCACTGCTTGGCGCATTCACTCCGGATCTCTCCGATCACCCCACCGTCGTCCGCGCTCCCCGTCCGAACGCCACACACCAGTCAGTAAGCATTCGTGTCTGCGACAATACCCTGGGCGCTTATTTCCACCATCAAAAATTGCAGAACGACGTCAAAATCTCGAAATTTTGACCTGAAACTGCGCATCATGCATTTCCTCGGCCCCGCATCACCTCTCCGAGCGCATATACAACCCCGGTGAGCGCGAATTCTTCACCTGCACGCACGGGCGCTTATTCACGCATACAAATTGCAAATCCGCATACATTTTCAGGTTCAAAATTCGGGGATTTTTGCCTAAACACCGCCCAACGCATTAAACTTCGGATCCAGGGCCTGCATGCGAGGTCCGCAAATTTTCGTGAGTAGTCTCGATTTCTCACCACTGGAACTCGGCGGCTGAATCTCTACCAGACGACGCATTTCTTGTCAATCTCGCGGAATAGGCGCCGGTGCTCCACACATGAGAGCACCAACTCGCCATTTTGACCGCTGAGCCGCTGACTGACCGCCGAGACTCGCACTCCCGCGTTCCGTCGCCCGATTCCTGGCTCTCATTCGTGCATGTACCTAGATCAGCGTGCATGTACCTTAGTCCGTATGTCCGTGCCCCTGCGCCCCAGAGAATGGGCGCGGGGGCCTCAAAATAGAAGCAACCTGAAACGAAACCACGCAGTTTGTCCGTCCAAGTTGAAGGGACTTACGAAACACAATCAATTTTGAGGTCGAGGAATTTGTTTGGGAAAAAGACGTGCACGGAGGGCCTAACGCCGACTCTCAGCCAGGCTCTGGGCGCACCAGCCGACTCAAGAACGCTGCAAAAGCAGACGGATCTCTATCACTCCAAGTCCGAGTCCGATCCATCCCGAGCACGACCACAAGTTGAGTCCAGCCTAGAATCGAAGATACGCAGAGCCCTGCACCGCGACGTCGATGTCGACCGCCGTGTCATACTGTCAGCCTGAGCGTCACCGAAAGACGCCCAGGGGGAAAGCCTTGCGCACTGTGCGACGGGTACCGTAGCACCGATACGGTACCTCCCTCCAAAGCAGCAGAACACCGGCCGTGGAGTGTGTGCAGGCGACGCCTCAAACGTAAGTACTGAACGTTCGAATTTGAAGCTTGAAGTAGCATCTCTCCGAACGCCTCGTCCGAGCTAGGACCACGCGGCGCGACGCCAAACGTAAGTAAGGTGCATGCCCTGAACTTGTGCACGCATACGCACAAGCAGAGGGTGCACGGACCGGGAGCCGGCGCCACCAGCCACCAATGAGGTTTGAGCTCAAGGCGCGACGTGAAATGAAGCCCGAGCCGCAAAATAAGACGAAGCGAATAGTGCGAGGCTTGCAGTATGCGAATGAGCGGCCTTGAACTAGTGGCTGTTGACTTGAGGGGCAAGGCTGGCGCTGGGGCGAAAGACGGAGCATAAAACAGTAATATAACACCTGGGCGCGCGCGGGGGGTAACTGCGTAACTGTACAATGGCACGGAGCTGGGGACATATCGAGAGGTCGTGGGCGTGGATAGGTAGCGGCTAGCGGAACTCGAACGCGGCGCCGCCTGCGTCAGGCACGTGCCTGAGCGAGAGCTTCTGGAATCTGTGGAGAGTGGGTATGTCAGCGTGAATGCGAGAAACAGGACGAATGAAGAGATTATGCAGGAGTGAAAGATTGGTAGAATAGAATAAGATGGAGAGGGCAAAGTAGGATGGGAAACGTACGGGTCCGAGTGCGGGTGGAAGTAGTATCCCGACATGAGGGCGCCGGAGCCGGGCGGGACGTCGTCGTCGTCGTCCACGGCGTCTGGGAGCAGGTCGTCGTCGTCTGCGGGGCCGTCGTCGCTCTCGGGCTCCTGCACGGGCGTCTTGGCCGACGAGGGCGACGGGAAATGCTGGTGCACGGGCGCGGCTGCGGGGGCCGGGCGCGGCTTGCGGCGGGCGCTGCTCTTGGACGTTGGCGGCGGCGGGGGGTCGAGGTCGACGCAGACGTAATAGAAGCCGGCGAAGGAGGCGCCGGTGATGTCGCGGACGCGGTGGTCGGGCACGAGGAACTTTTCCTTCCAGCGCATGAACACGGCGCGGCTGGCGGTCGCCGGCGCCGGCTGGTCGAGGCTCGAGACGCGCATGCGGCGGAACGCGGGAAACTTGGCCCAGTGCTCCCAGTCGCGGCGCTCGCACGCGCCCCAGCTGCGCGGCGTCCGGAACGTCGCCGGGCCGCCGGGCGTGACGAGCTCGGCGTCAAAGTACGTCGTCAGCTCGGGGTAGTCGTCCGTCAGGCCCTTGATGCGCAGGTACCCGCACAGTGCGGCGCGGGCGACGCCAGGTCCACCGTCGCCAGCGTCACCCCGACCTCGTATGCGTGCCGCCCGCTGCGCTGTGTGCCGCGGAACGTCGCCCCGGGGTACAAGCAGGGGTGCTGGGGCGCTACGGGCGGCCTCAGACGAGTAATGTCGCGGTACGGGTCCTCGGCGCTGAGCAGCGCCGACGTCGGCGTCGTCGCCGAGGAGCCGGCCCTGAGCCGTCTTGGGGTATAATACGGGTACGCGTTCCGGTGGCGCGGCGACGTCGGCGTCAGCGGACGCGGCGGGCGCGAGGCGGCGGCACCGGTCGTGTCGATGTGCAGGGCCGCGCGCTGCTTCGCGGGCACCGCGCACGACGGCGATACCGGCGTGGGCAGGCTGCCGGGCCGGGCTGCCGGGATCGCGAGCGGGGTCGTTGCGGGCATCGTCGTTGTGGTTATCGTCGTCGGCGCAGAGTGGGTAGTGATGGAGCCCTCAAGTCAAGACACACCCCAAAAATAAACCACGTCGGTGCTTCCGGGGTCACCCAGGCGCGGACATGGCGCGGTCGTGTGTGCGTCGAGAGGAACGTCGCATGGATCGGCGAGGGAGAGGAAGGAGAGACGGACGAGTTGCAAGTCCGACTTCTTGCACTTGCACCGAGCTCGACCTCGTTTCTCCCCGCGGACGCGTCCGTCTGGCCAGCCGGCCCTCGTCTCCTCTCGTCCGCGCTGGATGTGTACCGTCGAGCTCACGGCAACACCGACACTGGCGAGCTCCAGCCGCGTCCGCCATATCGCGAACATGACCGCCCTCCATGCATGAGCAGCAGCGCGCTGGGTCTTTGTCCTTGCGCACAGACATCGACCTCGTCAACGCCATCCACGGCGATGTGCGCTTCGTCCGCTCGAGGATCCAGTAGCGCCGAGTCTGCGCGACGGCCAGCGCGGCGTCCCGCTGCTCTACGGCATCCTGGACGCACCGGACGCCAAGCTCAGCATATGCGGCGTGGACAAGACGGGTATGTTGCTGGATTCCCCGCGTTAGCAGCGCGCAGACGCGCAGCTTGTACTGATGCCATACCAGCTTCGTGGTCGCGCGAGACGACGCTCATCGCGTCCAGCAACTCGCGCACAGCAGCCCGCGTCAAGGCTCAGAATCGAGCACGCGCTACTGATGCCCAGCCGCGGGTCATGTCGATAACAAGTCAGTGTTATCGTTGTCAACTGCGCTGGTGTCGCGCGCACTAACGTTTCGCTCGCAGCTCATTTCCAAAGACCCGTCGTCCGCCCACACACAGTACAGAGCGTTCACACTCGGCGCGTGTCCAGGGTACGCTCAATCTCGTTTATTTTGGCTCACCGTTGCTAACGACCTCAAACAGATCTGTTTCATACGCGACTTCAAGTTGTGCGCGCGATTGCAGACGCCGGTCTGCAACGCGCTCTAGAATATGTTCAACAAGACATTATTGGCAAGGTGTGTGTATGTACATGCAACAGTCTGCGCTATTTCTAATCCGCCCGAATAGACGTTCCGCGCACAAAGTCCAAAAAGCCGCTCACGCTCCGAGCTCCTGGACACGACACGACGTCCATGTCGCGCACAGCGGCGTCTGCGCGCTCAGGCAGTTGTCCACCGTGTGCAACTGCGCCAGCGCAAGCAGCGTGAGTCGCGCGGTGCGGACGCGCTGGTCGACTCGAGCCGCGCCAGCACCAACGTGCCCGCGGCGTTCTGCGCAGACGCAACTACGCAGGACATCAGCGCGATATTGAACGAATATAAAACGTACGTACCAGCGCGTGTCCTCGGCGTCGCCGCTGACGAGCTCGAGCAGTTGTCGACCGCGCACGGCTCGCGATACGCAACAGCACGACGCCAACAGGAATCCTGGCGCGGCATCGTCAGCGACGGATCCACGCGATACGGGCATGGGTGCTCACCGTCTTGGACAACGACAACCTGGCCGTACGCAACCTGGGCGAGTGCGGCTCGAAGACGAGGTCGGCGCGCGAGCGCGATTTCACGCAAACGGCCTAGAAGACCCCAAGTCGACGCCCGCGCCTCGCGTCCCGCCTGCTGCCCGCTCTGAAAGCCGTCCATCGCAGCCAACAGCGCCGGCGTCAAAGCAGCGTGGAACGGCCCGATGGACTCGACGCGGCGCGCAGACCCCCCTCTCGACGGTCTGCACACAGGCAACGGCGCATAGCATCAGCGCGACGTCAAATACGCCGGATATGTCCAAGTACGCACCAGTAACTGTCCTCGTCGTCGCCGCTGACGGGCTCGAGCAGGTGTCGATCGTGCGACTCGCGATATGCAATAGCACGACGCGGCCATGAATTCTGGTGTGGCATCGTCAGCGACGGGTCCACGCGATACGAGCATGAATGCTCACCGTCTTGGACAACGTCAGGCCGGCCGTACGCAACCCGGGCGAGTGCGGGTCGATCGCAGCAAGACGAGGTCGGCGCGCGAGCGCGATTTCGCGCAAACTGTCTAGAAAACGTCAATAAGCCGCGCGACATCGATGGTAAATATATCGTACGTACCAGTGCTCATCGCAGCTGACGATTTAGAGTAGACTTTCGACCGTGCCCGGCGACGGCGCGAGCAGAGTTTCTGCGCGCGCGACGAAAAGGTCAGCAAAACGGCGTGTCAAGGGCGCGGCTGGCGA
Organism: Auricularia sp. M12; assembly: GCA_037042885.1. Taxonomy (NCBI): domain Eukaryota; kingdom Fungi; phylum Basidiomycota; class Agaricomycetes; order Auriculariales; family Auriculariaceae; genus Auricularia; species Auricularia sp. M12. The sequence goes on along the minus strand of CM073210.1, from coordinate 3,600,050 downwards.
CTCACGAATTCCGACACGGCTGGCCACACCGCGGATGAGCCAGCAAATGGACGGTCTGTCAACAAATAAGGATGATGGTGAGCTCGTTGTCATGCGGCGGCGGCGAGGGGCGTGGCTCACGGTTTCGGACAGGATCTCGTCGGCGGCGCGAGCAACTGGCAGCGCGAGCAATCGGACTCTGCGACCGTCATCGTCAGCATGGGGCGGCGCGTCAAGATAATTCGTACTCACGCTGTTCGACGTCCATGCACAACGGCTGCGCGTGGTCGACTTGCGAGCGCGCGAGCCGCGACAAACCGCCAGCAGCGAACTGGATAAAGGTCAGCCGCCGTCATCAGCGATATTCTCGAGGTCTTACTTACGTTGTTGCTGACGCGTTTCAACCAGAACTTCGGCGTAACGGGCGGCGGTTCCGTGCGCGGCGCGGTGCGTCGAGACTGTGACGCATGCACGATCCTTCGGCGTCGTGCATCGACCTAGAGTGCGCGCGCGCGGTTCGACGGGCGGCGCACGTCCTGCGCTACAAAGCCGCGGCTGCAGAGCGTCCGTCAGGGTTGCGCGCGCGGCCTCGGACGGTGTACGGTCAAACGTACCGGATACCGCGCAGCGACGACGCGATCGGCCAGACTGCGCGTTCGCGGCAGGTCCTGACTCTGGTGGGCGTGCGTCAGGGCCTGTCGAGTTGCGCGCGCGAGGTGTACGTGTACGTACCATAGGCAATATACGTTGTTCGTGCCCAACGTTGCGGCCCGTGTGAAAGCGCGAATGGACCCGTCCTAAGGAAGATGTCAGCGCTGTGCGTCAGAGTGGGCGTGATGTGCGCGCAACGTACCTACAGCGTAATCCGGCACGTGCGATCGAAAACTGGGTGCGAGCGTTAGATGCGAATGCAAAATGCGGGGTAGTCCGAGCATACCGCGCAGCGCAACGAGCGCGAGGCCGCTGATAATGAGACTATCGCGACGTGGTCAGAATCAAGGTCAATGAATGAATGAAAAAATGAAAGTGCTAACCGCGACAACGGGTTGCTGCTGCTCGACTGCTGCAGTGGCGATGTTGAGCAACGGTGCACGACGGTTGTCGACGGCGTGTAAAACGGAGAGCAGCGGACAGCACGGCCAGTGTCGAGCGAGGTAGGTACAGAGGAAGACAATGAGCTGGCGTGGTGGGAGGGGAGGGAAGTGGGAAAGAGGGGCAATGTAGGACTCGAGCTGCTAGGTGCGGCTTTTATACCCTCTGGCAAGCCACGGCAGCCCGTCGCGCCGCGCCCTCTACCCTTCTCTCCGAGTGCACAGCAGCTCCAGACACATGATCCCGTAATAGGTCCGTGTCTGATGTGCGCGCTGACTCGGGGAGAAGGTGCATTGAGTTCGCTAAGCGCGATCGGGTGGCGAGCGACCCCCGCCGCTCGCGCACCGTCCAGCGCGCTCCCTCCTGCGCTCCCTCGCTCAAACCTCACGCAGAATAGGTCACGTGACCCAATGCGCCAGTCCTGGGCCAGGGCGAGGGGGTATACCCCTTCCAGGAGCGGAAAACGCACCGACGGCAAATGCACCTCGCCGCTTCGCGCACGCCTTCCTGCGGCAAGAAGCGCAGATCCTGCATCATTCGTAAGTGATCTGTGATGGCCGTGAGCTGAAACCGCTGGGGGTATCAGCGGTTCGCGCGGGAATGCGCTCTTTCGACTGCTACGCGCTCCGCCGCGTTCTGCGCCGCCCTAGGCTTTTCTTTTCAATTATATGGCCTTGTAAGCACCTCAGCAGTCATGGATGTGTAGGAGAGACTGCGTCATGAGGAGAGACGCGCGCCGGACGCGGTATTTCGTCCGTTTGCCTCTGGTCGCGCTCCCCGTTCTCCCGCCGCATTCTGCGATTCATTCGTGTATTCTGCTGCTAAATCCTCGTGCTAACATGCAGCCATGTAGTCTATATATAGAACACGCATATGAGACTGAGAGGAAGTGAGGGAATAGGGGTAGTACATGCTGAACGGACGTTCAGGCTGAGCGTGAGTTTGCCAGTCCCGGACGAACCTCCACCGCGCTCGCGCTCGATCACGCGCTGCGCTTCGCGAGAAGCACACAGCCCCACACGTAGATCTGTAGACTGGCCTAGTCTCGCCGGGGCTTTGGACGGCATTGCACCATGCCTGGCTGGGTGCGGTGTGTTTGTACTGTAGGTGTAGTTGCGTCGCCGCCGCTCGCAAATGAACGTGCAATTCGCATTTCTCATGAATAGTCAAGCTGAGAGTCATTTCAAGTGGCTAAACACTCAATTTATTTTATTTAAGAGATCTCTTGCCTGTATCGTGCGAGTAGCAACGTTGTGCAGTCACTGAGTTTTCTGACCGGCGGACCCAGAATGCACGCCAGTCGACGCTGATCGCACCGCGAGCCTGAGAGATAAGGCACCGCGTCAGCAATGTTTTTGAAGCCCATCTGCGCTATATCGCACGGTCAGGGCATTTGCCCATCGTAGATGACGATGATGGTAGGCCAAATGCGTGCAAGTCGCATTGGCCGGCACTTCTGCACGTTGAACGCAGTCCGTACGGCTGAGACCGCTCGGATTTCTATCATAAATAGGATACAGTACGCAGGGGACGATTGAGGCTCTCCTGTAGCTTCTAATACTCTCAAACGAATCGTGTATGCGGTTCGGGTGGTGTCGCGGCGCAGATTCTGCGCTACTTCTGCCACACGGAGCCTCATTCCGCACGCTCCTGAGATTTCTCACGAAACCGCTGACGTGCAGCCATTTGGCTGGGGAATGAACGCACGGGAAATGTGTTACGCAATGCCTCGGCTAACGAAAGCGCTGCAGTGCAGCTTCTTTCGGATGCAGCTGGCAAGTCCGGAGCGGCGGCGAGATTTTACTCCGCCTCCACTTCTCACCCTCATCCCCATCCTAGGTCTTAAACGCGGGCTGGTTATCGCATTTCCCACGTCGCTGCACCCCTCGCCCTTCCCACATCGCTGCTCTCTTACCCTCGTTTTGCGACATCACCGCCGTGCTCCTCGCGGTGCCAGGCCGCCCTCTGCACGACTAGCACCTCCGGGTACGGCGTACGATACACCCATGGTGCGTGCGCACCTGTCCGCTGCGCTGCTTCGTGCGCTGTTGCTGATAGCTCGCAGCTGTCGACGGTCACGTGATCGAACGCGTCAGCGGTCGCGTTCTGCTCCGTCGGTTCGCCGTTGCTCAAAAACTCGCAACATCGCCCCGCTGGGATTGGCACTCCGCAGCCAGGCAGGCCTGCTCGCTTCGCCGCTGCCGACGCTCATCTTCCCGACCCGGATCGCTGTCCACAACGTTGCAGTCCAGCTCCGCTCACCGCAGTCCAAATCCCGTCCCAGCTGTGGAGCACAGCACCGTATGTGTGGTGCGTCTCAAAGAGCTCGTATATTCTGATAGCCAGCTGACACTGCATCCCGTTCCAGAGCTCGAGTTGAGAAGGAATCCCCGACTGTGCTCGTGTGTCCATCCGCTGCCATTGTGCCGCTGCCACCGCTCTGCCGCCGCCGCTGCTCGCGCGCATGGTCTCTGTCAATCACCCCATCCCTCCAGCCAGGCTGCGGCGCTCGTCGCCGCAGAGCTAGCTGCAAACCGTGTGCGCATTTCCCCATCAAAAAGCACGCAGTGTCTGACTTTTCCCCATCAAAAAATGCAGAACAACGTCAAAATTCTGAAATTTTGACCTGATCTCAGCGCCAAGGCTGCAGTCTTCTGACTCTGCACCGCTGCTCGGCGTCCACCAACCATCTGCAAATCTTCCGATCATCGTCAGTGGCGTCATCTTCGTAGTTTCGCTAGGTAAGCTGATGAATCTATAATTCCGCTACGACTACCCTATACTACGGTGTCAAGACGCGGCCATCCTGGGGACGGAAAGAATGTACAGTGAAGAAAAGTGGACTACAGTGGCTCGTATCGTCGCTAGGTAAGCATTTCCCCTTCAAGCGTTGCGTCAAGCATAGCTTTTCTGACGTGCATCCAGTATAGGAGTGTCTGCTTGACGAGCCACCGCGATGTATCTACGCTCACGGCCGTGATTCCGCGGAACGACGCCACCATCGCTGCCGCCGCCGGCTTCACAAGGAGCTTCGGGATATCTCCAGGTGAGCACCTCTGCGTCAGATTAACACACGGGCGCTTATTTTCGCCATCAAAAAGTGCAGGACGACGTCAAAATCCCAAAATTTTGACCTGACGCACTGCTTGGCGCATGCACTCCGGATATCTCCGATCACCCCGCCCTCGTCCGCGCTCACCGCCGGAACGCACACACACGAGCCAGTAAGCATTCCCGTCTGCGAGAAGACCCTGGGCGCTTATTTTCACCATCAAAAAGTGCAGGAGGACGTCAAAATTTCGAAATTTTGACCTGAACCTGCGCATCATGCATTTCCTCGGCCCCGCATCACCTCTCCCAGCGCATATATACCCCCAGTGAGCGCTAATCCTTGACCTACACGCACGGGCGCTTATTCACGCATACAAATTGCAAATCCGCGTACATTTTCAGGTTCAAAATTCCGGAATTTTTGCCTAAACACCGCTCAACGCATTAAACTTCGGATCCAGGGCCTGCATGCGAGGTCCGCAAATTTTCGTGAGTAGTCTCGATTTCTCACCACTGGAACTCGGCGGCTGAATCTCTACCAGACGACGCATTTCTTGTCAATCTCGCGGAATAGGCGCCGGTGCTCCACACATGAGAGCACCAACTCGCCATTTTGACCGCTGAGCCGCTGACTGACCGCCGAGACTCGCACTCCCGCGTTCCGTCGCCCGATTCCTGGCTCTCATTCGTGCATGTACCTAGATCAGCGTGCATGTACCTTAGTCCGTATGTCCGTGCCCCTGCGCCCCAGAGAATGGGCGCGGGGGCCTCAAAATAGAAGCAACCTGAAACGAAACCACGCAGTTTGTCCGTCCAAGTTGAAGGGACTTACGAAACACAATCAATTTTGAGGTCGAGGAATTTGTTTGGGAAAAAGACGTGCACGGAGGGCCTAACGCCGACTCTCAGCCAGGCTCTGGGCGCACCAGCCGACTCAAGAACGCTGCAAAAGCAGACGGATCTCTATCACTCCAAGTCCGAGTCCGATCCATCCCGAGCACGACCACAAGTTGAGTCCAGCCTAGAATCGAAGATACGCAGAGCCCTGCACCGCGACGTCGATGTCGACCGCCGTGTCATACTGTCAGCCTGAGCGTCACCGAAAGACGCCCAGGGGGAAAGCCTTGCGCACTGTGCGACGGGTACCGTAGCACCGATACGGTACCTCCCTCCAAAGCAGCAGAACACCGGCCGTGGAGTGTGTGCAGGCGACGCCTCAAACGTAAGTACTGAACGTTCGAATTTGAAGCTTGAAGTAGCATCTCTCCGAACGCCTCGTCCGAGCTAGGACCACGCGGCGCGACGCCAAACGTAAGTAAGGTGCATGCCCTGAACTTGTGCACGCATACGCACAAGCAGAGGGTGCACGGACCGGGAGCCGGCGCCACCAGCCACCAATGAGGTTTGAGCTCAAGGCGCGACGTGAAATGAAGCCCGAGCCGCAAAATAAGACGAAGCGAATAGTGCGAGGCTTGCAGTATGCGAATGAGCGGCCTTGAACTAGTGGCTGTTGACTTGGAGGGGCAAGGCTGGCGCTGGGGCGAAAGACGGAGCATAAAACAGTAATATAACACCTGGGCGCGCGCGGGGGGTAACTGCGTAACTGTACAATGGCACGGAGCTGGGGACATATCGAGAGGTCGTGGGCGTGGATAGGTAGCGGCTAGCGGAACTCGAACGCGGCGCCGCCTGCGTCAGGCACGTGCCTGAGCGAGAGCTTCTGGAATCTGTGGAGAGTGGGTATGTCAGCGTGAATGCGAGAAACAGGACGAATGAAGAGATTATGCAGGAGTGAAAGATTGGTAGAATAGAATAAGATGGAGAGGGCAAAGTAGGATGGGAAACGTACGGGTCCGAGTGCGGGTGGAAGTAGTATCCCGACATGAGGGCGCCGGAGCCGGGCGGGACGTCGTCGTCGTCGTCCACGGCGTCTGGGAGCAGGTCGTCGTCGTCTGCGGGGCCGTCGTCGCTCTCGGGCTCCTGCACGGGCGTCTTGGCCGACGAGGGCGACGGGAAATGCTGGTGCACGGGCGCGGCTGCGGGGGCCGGGCGCGGCTTGCGGCGGGCGCTGCTCTTGGACGTTGGCGGCGGCGGGGGGTCGAGGTCGACGCAGACGTAATAGAAGCCGGCGAAGGAGGCGCCGGTGATGTCGCGGACGCGGTGGTCGGGCACGAGGAACTTTTCCTTCCAGCGCATGAACACGGCGCGGCTGGCGGTCGCCGGCGCCGGCTGGTCGAGGCTCGAGACGCGCATGCGGCGGAACGCGGGAAACTTGGCCCAGTGCTCCCAGTCGCGGCGCTCGCACGCGCCCCAGCTGCGCGGCGTCCGGAACGTCGCCGGGCCGCCGGGCGTGACGAGCTCGGCGTCAAAGTACGTCGTCAGCTCGGGGTAGTCGTCCGTCAGGCCCTTGATGCGCAGGTACCCGCACAAGTGCGGCGCGGGCGACGCCAGGTCCACCGTCGCCAGCGTCACCCCGACCTCGTATGCGTGCCGCCCGCTGCGCTGTGTGCCGCGGAACGTCGCCCCGGGGTACAAGCAGGGGTGCTGGGGCGCTACGGGCGGCCTCAGACGAGTAATGTCGCGGTACGGGTCCTCGGCGCTGAGCAGCGCCGACGTCGGCGTCGTCGCCGAGGAGCCGGCCCTGAGCCGTCTTGGGGTATAATACGGGTACGCGTTCCGGTGGCGCGGCGACGTCGGCGTCAGCGGACGCGGCGGGCGCGAGGCGGCGGCACCGGTCGTGTCGATGTGCAGGGCCGCGCGCTGCTTCGCGGGCACCGCGCACGACGGCGATACCGGCGTGGGCAGGCTGCCGGGCCAGGCTGCCGGGATCGCGAGCGGGGTCGTTGCGGGCATCGTCGTTGTGGTTATCGTCGTCGGCGCAGAGTGGGTAGTGATGGAGCCCTCAAGTCAAGACACACCCCAAAAATAAACCACGTCGGTGCTTCCGGGGTCACCCAGGCGCGGACATGGCGCGGTCGTGTGTGCGTCGAGAGGAACGTCGCATGGATCGGCGAGGGAGAGGAAGGAGAGACGGACGAGTTGCAAGTCCGACTTCTTGCACTTGCACCGAGCTCGACCTCGTTTCTCCCCGCGGACGCGTCCGTCTGGCCAGCCGGCCCTCGTCTCCTCTCGTCCGCGCTGGATGTGTACCGTCGAGCTCACGGCAACACCGACACTGGCGAGCTCCAGCCGCGTCCGCCATATCGCGAACATGACCGCCCTCCATGCATGAGCAGCAGCGCGCTGGGTCTTTGTCCTTGCGCACAGACATCGACCTCGTCAACGCCATCCACGGCGATGTGCGCTTCGTCCGCTCGAGGATCCAGTAGCGCCGAGTCTGCGCGACGGCCAGCGCGGCGTCCCGCTGCTCTACGGCATCCTGGACGCACCGGACGCCAAGCTCAGCATATGCGGCGTGGACAAGACGGGTATGTTGCTGGATTCCCCGCGTTAGCAGCGCGCAGACGCGCAGCTTGTACTGATGCCATACCAGCTTCGTGGTCGCGCGAGACGACGCTCATCGCGTCCAGCAACTCGCGCACAGCAGCCCGCGTCAAGGCTCAGAATCGAGCACGCGCTACTGATGCCCAGCCGCGGGTCATGTCGATAACAAGTCAGTGTTATCGTTGTCAACTGCGCTGGTGTCGCGCGCACTAACGTTTCGCTCGCAGCTCATTTCCAAAGACCCGTCGTCCGCCCACACACAGTACAGAGCGTTCACACTCGGCGCGTGTCCAGGGTACGCTCAATCTCGTTTATTTTGGCTCACCGTTGCTAACGACCTCAAACAGATCTGTTTCATACGCGACTTCAAGTTGTGCGCGCGATTGCAGACGCCGGTCTGCAACGCGCTCTAGAATATGTTCAACAAGACATTATTGGCAAGGTGTGTGTATGTACATGCAACAGTCTGCGCTATTTCTAATCCGCCCGAATAGACGTTCCGCGCACAAAGTCCAAAAAGCCGCTCACGCTCCGAGCTCCTGGACACGACACGACGTCCATGTCGCGCACAGCGGCGTCTGCGCGCTCAGGCAGTTGTCCACCGTGTGCAACTGCGCCAGCGCAAGCAGCGTGAGTCGCGCGGTGCGGACGCGCTGGTCGACTCGAGCCGCGCCAGCACCAACGTGCCCGCGGCGTTCTGCGCAGACGCAACTACGCAGGACATCAGCGCGATATTGAACGAATATAAAACGTACGTACCAGCGCGTGTCCTCGGCGTCGCCGCTGACGAGCTCGAGCAGTTGTCGACCGCGCACGGCTCGCGATACGCAACAGCACGACGCCAACAGGAATCCTGGCGCGGCATCGTCAGCGACGGATCCACGCGATACGGGCATGGGTGCTCACCGTCTTGGACAACGACAACCTGGCCGTACGCAACCTGGGCGAGTGCGGCTCGAAGACGAGGTCGGCGCGCGAGCGCGATTTCACGCAAACGGCCTAGAAGACCCCAAGTCGACGCCCGCGCCTCGCGTCCCGCCTGCTGCCCGCTCTGAAAGCCGTCCATCGCAGCCAACAGCGCCGGCGTCAAAGCAGCGTGGAACGGCCCGATGGACTCGACGCGGCGCGCAGACCCCCCTCTCGACGGTCTGCACACAGGCAACGGCGCATAGCATCAGCGCGACGTCAAATACGCCGGATATGTCCAAGTACGCACCAGTAACTGTCCTCGTCGTCGCCGCTGACGGGCTCGAGCAGGTGTCGATCGTGCGACTCGCGATATGCAATAGCACGACGCGGCCATGAATTCTGGTGTGGCATCGTCAGCGACGGGTCCACGCGATACGAGCATGAATGCTCACCGTCTTGGACAACGTCAGGCCGGCCGTACGCAACCCGGGCGAGTGCGGGTCGATCGCAGCAAGACGAGGTCGGCGCGCGAGCGCGATTTCGCGCAAACTGTCTAGAAAACGTCAATAAGCCGCGCGACATCGATGGTAAATATATCGTACGTACCAGTGCTCATCGCAGCTGACGATTTAGAGTAGACTTTCGACCGTGCCCGGCGACGGCGCGAGCAGAGTTTCTGCGCGCGCGACGAAAAGGTCAGCAAAACGGCGTGTCAAGGGCGCGGCTGGCGACTCACGAATTCCGACACGGCTGGCCACACCGCGGATGAGCCAGCAAATGGACGGTCTGTCAACAAATAAGGATGATGGTGAGCTCGTTGTCATGCGGCGGCGGCGAGGGGCGTGGCTCACGGTTTCGGACAGGATCTCGTCGGCGGCGCGAGCAACTGGCAGCGCGAGCAATCGGACTCTGCGACCGTCATCGTCAGCATGGGGCGGCGCGTCAAGATAATTCGTACTCACGCTGTTCGACGTCCATGCACAACGGCTGCGCGTGGTCGACTTGCGAGCGCGCGAGCCGCGACAAACCGCCAGCAGCGAACTGGATAAAGGTCAGCCGCCGTCATCAGCGATATTCTCGAGGTCTTACTTACGTTGTTGCTGACGCGTTTCAACCAGAACTTCGGCGTAACGGGCGGCGGTTCCGTGCGCGGCGCGGTGCGTCGAGACTGTGACGCATGCACGATCCTTCGGCGTCGTGCATCGACCTAGAGTGCGCGCGCGCGGTTCGACGGGCGGCGCACGTCCTGCGCTACAAAGCCGCGGCTGCAGAGCGTCCGTCAGGGTTGCGCGCGCGGCCTCGGACGGTGTACGGTCAAACGTACCGGATACCGCGCAGCGACGACGCGATCGGCCAGACTGCGCGTTCGCGGCAGGTCCTGACTCTGGTGGGCGTGCGTCAGGGCCTGTCGAGTTGCGCGCGCGAGGTGTACGTGTACGTACCATAGGCAATATACGTTGTTCGTGCCCAACGTTGCGGCCCGTGTGAAAGCGCGAATGGACCCGTCCTAAGGAAGATGTCAGCGCTGTGCGTCAGAGTGGGCGTGATGTGCGCGCAACGTACCTACAGCGTAATCCGGCACGTGCGATCGAAAACTGGGTGCGAGCGTTAGATGCGAATGCAAAATGCGGGGTAGTCCGAGCATACCGCGCAGCGCAACGAGCGCGAGGCCGCTGATAATGAGACTATCGCGACGTGGTCAGAATCAAGGTCAATGAATGAATGAAAAAATGAAAGTGCTAACCGCGACAACGGGTTGCTGCTGCTCGACTGCTGCAGTGGCGATGTTGAGCAACGGTGCACGACGGTTGTCGACGGCGTGTAAAACGGAGAGCAGCGGACAGCACGGCCAGTGTCGAGCGAGGTAGGTACAGAGGAAGACAATGAGCTGGCGTGGTGGGAGGGGAGGGAAGTGGGAAAGAGGGGCAATGTAGGACTCGAGCTGCTAGGTGCGGCTTTTATACCCTCTGGCAAGCCACGGCAGCCCGTCGCGCCGCGCCCTCTACCCTTCTCTCCGAGTGCACAGCAGCTCCAGACACATGATCCCGTAATAGGTCCGTGTCTGATGTGCGCGCTGACTCGGGGAGAAGGTGCATTGAGTTCGCTAAGCGCGATCGGGTGGCGAGCGACCCCCGCCGCTCGCGCACCGTCCAGCGCGCTCCCTCCTGCGCTCCCTCGCTCAAACCTCACGCAGAATAGGTCACGTGACCCAATGCGCCAGTCCTGGGCCAGGGCGAGGGGGTATACCCCTTCCAGGAGCGGAAAACGCACCGACGGCAAATGCACCTCGCCGCTTCGCGCACGCCTTCCTGCGGCAAGAAGCGCAGATCCTGCATCATTCGTAAGTGATCTGTGATGGCCGTGAGCTGAAACCGCTGGGGGTATCAGCGGTTCGCGCGGGAATGCGCTCTTTCGACTGCTACGCGCTCCGCCGCGTTCTGCGCCGCCCTAGGCTTTTCTTTTCAATTATATGGCCTTGTAAGCACCTCAGCAGTCATGGATGTGTAGGAGAGACTGCGTCATGAGGAGAGACGCGCGCCGGACGCGGTATTTCGTCCGTTTGCCTCTGGTCGCGCTCCCCGTTCTCCCGCCGCATTCTGCGATTCATTCGTGTATTCTGCTGCTAAATCCTCGTGCTAACATGCAGCCATGTAGTCTATATATAGAACACGCATATGAGACTGAGAGGAAGTGAGGGAATAGGGGTAGTACATGCTGAACGGACGTTCAGGCTGAGCGTGAGTTTGCCAGTCCCGGACGAACCTCCACCGCGCTCGCGCTCGATCACGCGCTGCGCTTCGCGAGAAGCACACAGCCCCACACGTAGATCTGTAGACTGGCCTAGTCTCGCCGGGGCTTTGGACGGCATTGCACCATGCCTGGCTGGGTGCGGTGTGTTTGTACTGTAGGTGTAGTTGCGTCGCCGCCGCTCGCAAATGAACGTGCAATTCGCATTTCTCATGAATAGTCAAGCTGAGAGTCATTTCAAGTGGCTAAACACTCAATTTATTTTATTTAAGAGATCTCTTGCCTGTATCGTGCGAGTAGCAACGTTGTGCAGTCACTGAGTTTTCTGACCGGCGGACCCAGAATGCACGCCAGTCGACGCTGATCGCACCGCGAGCCTGAGAGATAAGGCACCGCGTCAGCAATGTTTTTGAAGCCCATCTGCGCTATATCGCACGGTCAGGGCATTTGCCCATCGTAGATGACGATGATGGTAGGCCAAATGCGTGCAAGTCGCATTGGCCGGCACTTCTGCACGTTGAACGCAGTCCGTACGGCTGAGACCGCTCGGATTTCTATCATAAATAGGATACAGTACGCAGGGGACGATTGAGGCTCTCCTGTAGCTTCTAATACTCTCAAACGAATCGTGTATGCGGTTCGGGTGGTGTCGCGGCGCAGATTCTGCGCTACTTCTGCCACACGGAGCCTCATTCCGCACGCTCCTGAGATTTCTCACGAAACCGCTGACGTGCAGCCATTTGGCTGGGGAATGAACGCACGGGAAATGTGTTACGCAATGCCTCGGCTAACGAAAGCGCTGCAGTGCAGCTTCTTTCGGATGCAGCTGGCAAGTCCGGAGCGGCGGCGAGATTTTACTCCGCCTCCACTTCTCACCCTCATCCCCATCCTAGGTCTTAAACGCGGGCTGGTTATCGCATTTCCCACGTCGCTGCACCCCTCGCCCTTCCCACATCGCTGCTCTCTTACCCTCGTTTTGCGACATCACCGCCGTGCTCCTCGCGGTGCCAGGCCGCCCTCTGCACGACTAGCACCTCCGGGTACGGCGTACGATACACCCATGGTGCGTGCGCACCTGTCCGCTGCGCTGCTTCGTGCGCTGTTGCTGATAGCTCGCAGCTGTCGACGGTCACGTGATCGAACGCGTCAGCGGTCGCGTTCTGCTCCGTCGGTTCGCCGTTGCTCAAAAACTCGCAACATCGCCCCGCTGGGATTGGCACTCCGCAGCCAGGCAGGCCTGCTCGCTTCGCCGCTGCCGACGCTCATCTTCCCGACCCGGATCGCTGTCCACAACGTTGCAGTCCAGCTCCGCTCACCGCAGTCCAAATCCCCGTCCCAGCTGTGGAGCACAGCACCGTATGTGTGGTGCGTCTCAAAGAGCTCGTATATTCTGATAGCCAGCTGACACTGCATCCCGTTCCAGAGCTCGAGTTGAGAAGGAATCCCCGACTGTGCTCGTGTGTCCATCCGCTGCCATTGTGCCGCTGCCACCGCTCTGCCGCCGCCGCTGCTCGCGCGCATGGTCTCTGTCAATCACCCCATCCCTCCAGCCAGGCTGCGGCGCTCGTCGCCGCAGAGCTAGCTGCAAACCGTGTGCGCATTTCCCCATCAAAAAGCACGCAGTGTCTGACTTTTCCCCATCAAAAAATGCAGAACAACGTCAAAATTCTGAAATTTTGACCTGATCTCAGCGCCAAGGCTGCAGTCTTCTGACTCTGCACCGCTGCTCGGCGTCCACCAACCATCTGCAAATCTTCCGATCATCGTCAGTGGCGTCATCTTCGTAGTTTCGCTAGGTAAGCTGATGAATCTATAATTCCGCTACAGACTACCCTATACTACGGTGTCAAGACGCGGCCATCCTGGGGACGGAAAGAATGTACAGTGAAGAAAAGTGGACTACAGTGGCTCGTATCGTCGCTAGGTAAGCATTTCCCCTTCAAGCGTTGCGTCAAGCATAGCTTTTCTGACGTGCATCCAGTATAGGAGTGTCTGCTTGACGAGCCACCGCGATGTATCTACGCTCACGGCCGTGATTCCGCGGAACGACGCCACCATCGCTGCCGCCGCCGGCTTCACAAGGAGCTTCGGGATATCTCCAGGTGAGCACCTCTGCGTCAGATTAACACACGGGCGCTTATTTTCGCCATCAAAAAGTGCAGGACGACGTCAAAATCCCAAAATTTTGACCTGACGCACTGCTTGGCGCATGCACTCCGGATATCTCCGATCACCCCGCCCTCGTCCGCGCTCACCGCCGGAACGCACACACACGAGCCAGTAAGCATTCCCGTCTGCGAGAAGACCCTGGGCGCTTATTTTCACCATCAAAAAGTGCAGGAGGACGTCAAAATTTCGAAATTTTGACCTGAACCTGCGCATCATGCATTTCCTCGGCCCCGCATCACCTCTCCCAGCGCATATATACCCCCAGTGAGCGCTAATCCTTGACCTACACGCACGGGCGCTTATTCACGCATACAAATTGCAAATCCGCGTACATTTTCAGGTTCAAAATTCCGGAATTTTTGCCTAAACACCGCTCAACGCATTAAACTTCGGATCCAGGGCCTGCATGCGAGGTCCGCAAATTTTCGTGAGTAGTCTCGATTTCTCACCACTGGAACTCGGCGGCTGAATCTCTACCAGACGACGCATTTCTTGTCAATCTCGCGGAATAGGCGCCGGTGCTCCACACATGAGAGCACCAACTCGCCATTTTGACCGCTGAGCCGCTGACTGACCGCCGAGACTCGCACTCCCGCGTTCCGTCGCCCGATTCCTGGCTCTCATTCGTGCATGTACCTAGATCAGCGTGCATGTACCTTAGTCCGTATGTCCGTGCCCCTGCGCCCCAGAGAATGGGCGCGGGGGCCTCAAAATAGAAGCAACCTGAAACGAAACCACGCAGTTTGTCCGTCCAAGTTGAAGGGACTTACGAAACACAATCAATTTTGAGGTCGAGGAATTTGTTTGGGAAAAAGACGTGCACGGAGGGCCTAACGCCGACTCTCAGCCAGGCTCTGGGCGCACCAGCCGACTCAAGAACGCTGCAAAAGCAGACGGATCTCTATCACTCCAAGTCCGAGTCCGATCCATCCCGAGCACGACCACAAGTTGAGTCCAGCCTAGAATCGAAGATACGCAGAGCCCTGCACCGCGACGTCGATGTCGACCGCCGTGTCATACTGTCAGCCTGAGCGTCACCGAAAGACGCCCAGGGGGAAAGCCTTGCGCACTGTGCGACGGGTACCGTAGCACCGATACGGTACCTCCCTCCAAAGCAGCAGAACACCGGCCGTGGAGTGTGTGCAGGCGACGCCTCAAACGTAAGTACTGAACGTTCGAATTTGAAGCTTGAAGTAGCATCTCTCCGAACGCCTCGTCCGAGCTAGGACCACGCGGCGCGACGCCAAACGTAAGTAAGGTGCATGCCCTGAACTTGTGCACGCATACGCACAAGCAGAGGGTGCACGGACCGGGAGCCGGCGCCACCAGCCACCAATGAGGTTTGAGCTCAAGGCGCGACGTGAAATGAAGCCCGAGCCGCAAAATAAGACGAAGCGAATAGTGCGAGGCTTGCAGTATGCGAATGAGCGGCCTTGAACTAGTGGCTGTTGACTTGGAGGCAAGGCTGGCGCTGGGGCGAAAGACGGAGCATAAAACAGTAATATAACACCTGGGCGCGCGCGGGGGGTAACTGCGTAACTGTACAATGGCACGGAGCTGGGGACATATCGAGAGGTCGTGGGCGTGGATAGGTAGCGGCTAGCGGAACTCGAACGCGGCGCCGCCTGCGTCAGGCACGTGCCTGAGCGAGAGCTTCTGGAATCTGTGGAGAGTGGGTATGTCAGCGTGAATGCGAGAAACAGGACGAATGAAGAGATTATGCAGGAGTGAAAGATTGGTAGAATAGAATAAGATGGAGAGGGCAAAGTAGGATGGGAAACGTACGGGTCCGAGTGCGGGTGGAAGTAGTATCCCGACATGAGGGCGCCGGAGCCGGGCGGGACGTCGTCGTCGTCGTCCACGGCGTCTGGGAGCAGGTCGTCGTCGTCTGCGGGGCCGTCGTCGCTCTCGGGCTCCTGCACGGGCGTCTTGGCCGACGAGGGCGACGGGAAATGCTGGTGCACGGGCGCGGCTGCGGGGGCCGGGCGCGGCTTGCGGCGGGCGCTGCTCTTGGACGTTGGCGGCGGCGGGGGGTCGAGGTCGACGCAGACGTAATAGAAGCCGGCGAAGGAGGCGCCGGTGATGTCGCGGACGCGGTGGTCGGGCACGAGGAACTTTTCCTTCCAGCGCATGAACACGGCGCGGCTGGCGGTCGCCGGCGCCGGCTGGTCGAGGCTCGAGACGCGCATGCGGCGGAACGCGGGAAACTTGGCCCAGTGCTCCCAGTCGCGGCGCTCGCACGCGCCCCAGCTGCGCGGCGTCCGGAACGTCGCCGGGCCGCCGGGCGTGACGAGCTCGGCGTCAAAGTACGTCGTCAGCTCGGGGTAGTCGTCCGTCAGGCCCTTGATGCGCAGGTACCCGCACAAGTGCGGCGCGGGCGACGCCAGGTCCACCGTCGCCAGCGTCACCCCGACCTCGTATGCGTGCCGCCCGCTGCGCTGCGTGCCGCGGAACGTCGCCCCGGGGTACAAGCAGGGGTGCTGGGGCGCAACGGGCGGCCTCAAGCGAGTGATGTCGCGGTACGGGTCCTCCGCACTCAGCAGCGCCGACATCGGCGTCGTCGCCGAGGAGCCGGCCCTGAGCCGCCTCGGGGTATAATACGGGTACGCGTTCCGGTGGCGCGGCGACGTCGGCGTGAGCGGACGCGGTGGGCGCGAGGCGGCGGCACCGGTCGTGTCGATGTGCAGGGCCGCGCGCTGCTTCGCGGGCACCGCGCACGACGGCGATACCGGCGTGGGCAGGCTTCCGGGCCGGGCTGCCGGGATAGCGAGCGGGGTCGTCGCGGGCATCGTCGTCGTCGTCGGCGCAGAGTGGGTAGTGATGGAGCCCTCAAGTCAAGACACACCCCAAAAATAAACCACGTCGGTGCTTCCGGGGTCACCCAGGCGCGGACATGGCGCGGTCGTGTGTGCGTCGAGAGGAACGTCGCATGGATCGGCGAGGGAGAGGAAGGAGAGACGGACGAGTTGCAAGTCCGACTTCTTGCACTTGCACCGAGCTCGACCTCGTTTCTCCCCGCGGACGCGTCCGTCTGGCCAGCCGGCCCTCGTCTCCTCTCGTCCGCGCTGGATGTGTACCGTCGAGCTCACGGCAACACCGACACTGGCGAGCTCCAGCCGCGTCCGCCATATCGCGAACATGACCGCCCTCCATGCATGAGCAGCAGCGCGCTGGGTCTTTGTCCTTGCGCACAGACATCGACCTCGTCAACGCCATCCACGGCGATGTGCGCTTCGTCCGCTCGAGGATCCAGTAGCGCCGAGTCTGCGCGACGGCCAGCGCGGCGTCCCGCTGCTCTACGGCATCCTGGACGCACCGGACGCCAAGCTCAGCATATGCGGCGTGGACAAGACGGGTATGTTGCTGGATTCCCCGCGTTAGCAGCGCGCAGACGCGCAGCTTGTACTGATGCCATACCAGCTTCGTGGTCGCGCGAGACGACGCTCATCGCGTCCAGCAACTCTCGCGCACAGCAGCCCGCGTCAAGGCTCAGAATCGAGCACGCGCTACTGATGCCCAGCCGCGGGTCATGTCGATAACAAGTCAGTGTTATCGTTGTCAACTGCGCTGGTGTCGCGCGCACTAACGTTTCGCTCGCAGCTCATTTCCAAAGACCCGTCGTCCGCCCACACACAGTACAGAGCGTTCACACTCGGCGCGTGTCCAGGGTACGCTCAATCTCGTTTATTTTGGCTCACCGTTGCTAACGACCTCAAACAGATCTGTTTCATACGCGACTTCAAGTTGTGCGCGCGATTGCAGACGCCGGTCTGCAACGCGCTCTAGAATATGTTCAACAAGACATTATTGGCAAGGTGTGTGTATGTACATGCAACAGTCTGCGCTATTTCTAATCCGCCCGAATAGACGTTCCGCGCACAAAGTCCAAAAAGCCGCTCACGCTCCGAGCTCCTGGACACGACACGACGTCCATGTCGCGCACAGCGGCGTCTGCGCGCTCAGGCAGTTGTCCACCGTGTGCAACTGCGCCAGCGCAAGCAGCGTGAGTCGCGCGGTGCGGACGCGCTGGTCGACTCGAGCCGCGCCAGCACCAACGTGCCCGCGGCGTTCTGCGCAGACGCAACTACGCAGGACATCAGCGCGATATTGAACGAATATAAAACGTACGTACCAGCGCGTGTCCTCGGCGTCGCCGCTGACGAGCTCGAGCAGTTGTCGACCGCGCACGGCTCGCGATACGCAACAGCACGACGCCAACAGGAATCCTGGCGCGGCATCGTCAGCGACGGATCCACGCGATACGGGCATGGGTGCTCACCGTCTTGGACAACGACAACCTGGCCGTACGCAACCTGGGCGAGTGCGGCTCGAAGACGAGGTCGGCGCGCGAGCGCGATTTCACGCAAACGGCCTAGAAGACCCCAAGTCGACGCCCGCGCCTCGCGTCCCGCCTGCTGCCCGCTCTGAAAGCCGTCCATCGCAGCCAACAGCGCCGGCGTCAAAGCAGCGTGGAACGGCCCGATGGACTCGACGCGGCGCGCAGACCCCCCTCTCGACGGTCTGCACACAGGCAACGGCGCATAGCATCAGCGCGACGTCAAATACGCCGGATATGTCCAAGTACGCACCAGTAACTGTCCTCGTCGTCGCCGCTGACGGGCTCGAGCAGGTGTCGATCGTGCGACTCGCGATATGCAATAGCACGACGCGGCCATGAATTCTGGTGTGGCATCGTCAGCGACGGGTCCACGCGATACGAGCATGAATGCTCACCGTCTTGGACAACGTCAGGCCGGCCGTACGCAACCCGGGCGAGTGCGGGTCGATCGCAGCAAGACGAGGTCGGCGCGCGAGCGCGATTTCGCGCAAACTGTCTAGAAAACGTCAATAAGCCGCGCGACATCGATGGTAAATATATCGTACGTACCAGTGCTCATCGCAGCTGACGATTTAGAGTAGACTTTCGACCGTGCCCGGCGACGGCGCGAGCAGAGTTTCTGCGCGCGCGACGAAAAGGTCAGCAAAACGGCGTGTCAAGGGCGCGGCTGGCGACTCACGAATTCCGACACGGCTGGCCACACCGCGGATGAGCCAGCAAATGGACGGTCTGTCAACAAATAAGGATGATGGTGAGCTCGTTGTCATGCGGCGGCGGCGAGGGGCGTGGCTCACGGTTTCGGACAGGATCTCGTCGGCGGCGCGAGCAACTGGCAGCGCGAGCAATCGGACTCTGCGACCGTCATCGTCAGCATGGGGCGGCGCGTCAAGATAATTCGTACTCACGCTGTTCGACGTCCATGCACAACGGCTGCGCGTGGTCGACTTGCGAGCGCGCGAGCCGCGACAAACCGCCAGCAGCGAACTGGATAAAGGTCAGCCGCCGTCATCAGCGATATTCTCGAGGTCTTACTTACGTTGTTGCTGACGCGTTTCAACCAGAACTTCGGCGTAACGGGCGGCGGTTCCGTGCGCGGCGCGGTGCGTCGAGACTGTGACGCATGCACGATCCTTCGGCGTCGTGCATCGACCTAGAGTGCGCGCGCGCGGTTCGACGGGCGGCGCACGTCCTGCGCTACAAAGCCGCGGCTGCAGAGCGTCCGTCAGGGTTGCGCGCGCGGCCTCGGACGGTGTACGGTCAAACGTACCGGATACCGCGCAGCGACGACGCGATCGGCCAGACTGCGCGTTCGCGGCAGGTCCTGACTCTGGTGGGCGTGCGTCAGGGCCTGTCGAGTTGCGCGCGCGAGGTGTACGTGTACGTACCATAGGCAATATACGTTGTTCGTGCCCAACGTTGCGGCCCGTGTGAAAGCGCGAATGGACCCGTCCTAAGGAAGATGTCAGCGCTGTGCGTCAGAGTGGGCGTGATGTGCGCGCAACGTACCTACAGCGTAATCCGGCACGTGCGATCGAAAACTGGGTGCGAGCGTTAGATGCGAATGCAAAATGCGGGGTAGTCCGAGCATACCGCGCAGCGCAACGAGCGCGAGGCCGCTGATAATGAGACTATCGCGACGTGGTCAGAATCAAGGTCAATGAATGAATGAAAAAATGAAAGTGCTAACCGCGACAACGGGTTGCTGCTGCTCGACTGCTGCAGTGGCGATGTTGAGCAACGGTGCACGACGGTTGTCGACGGCGTGTAAAACGGAGAGCAGCGGACAGCACGGCCAGTGTCGAGCGAGGTAGGTACAGAGGAAGACAATGAGCTGGCGTGGTGGGAGGGGAGGGAAGTGGGAAAGAGGGGCAATGTAGGACTCGAGCTGCTAGGTGCGGCTTTTATACCCTCTGGCAAGCCACGGCAGCCCGTCGCGCCGCGCCCTCTACCCTTCTCTCCGAGTGCACAGCAGCTCCAGACACATGATCCCGTAATAGGTCCGTGTCTGATGTGCGCGCTGACTCGGGGAGAAGGTGCATTGAGTTCGCTAAGCGCGATCGGGTGGCGAGCGACCCCCGCCGCTCGCGCACCGTCCAGCGCGCTCCCTCCTGCGCTCCCTCGCTCAAACCTCACGCAGAATAGGTCACGTGACCCAATGCGCCAGTCCTGGGCCAGGGCGAGGGGGTATACCCCTTCCAGGAGCGGAAAACGCACCGACGGCAAATGCACCTCGCCGCTTCGCGCACGCCTTCCTGCGGCAAGAAGCGCAGATCCTGCATCATTCGTAAGTGATCTGTGATGGCCGTGAGCTGAAACCGCTGGGGGTATCAGCGGTTCGCGCGGGAATGCGCTCTTTCGACTGCTACGCGCTCCGCCGCGTTCTGCGCCGCCCTAGGCTTTTCTTTTCAATTATATGGCCTTGTAAGCACCTCAGCAGTCATGGATGTGTAGGAGAGACTGCGTCATGAGGAGAGACGCGCGCCGGACGCGGTATTTCGTCCGTTTGCCTCTGGTCGCGCTCCCCGTTCTCCCGCCGCATTCTGCGATTCATTCGTGTATTCTGCTGCTAAATCCTCGTGCTAACATGCAGCCATGTAGTCTATATATAGAACACGCATATGAGACTGAGAGGAAGTGAGGGAATAGGGGTAGTACATGCTGAACGGACGTTCAGGCTGAGCGTGAGTTTGCCAGTCCCGGACGAACCTCCACCGCGCTCGCGCTCGATCACGCGCTGCGCTTCGCGAGAAGCACACAGCCCCACACGTAGATCTGTAGACTGGCCTAGTCTCGCCGGGGCTTTGGACGGCATTGCACCATGCCTGGCTGGGTGCGGTGTGTTTGTACTGTAGGTGTAGTTGCGTCGCCGCCGCTCGCAAATGAACGTGCAATTCGCATTTCTCATGAATAGTCAAGCTGAGAGTCATTTCAAGTGGCTAAACACTCAATTTATTTTATTTAAGAGATCTCTTGCCTGTATCGTGCGAGTAGCAACGTTGTGCAGTCACTGAGTTTTCTGACCGGCGGACCCAGAATGCACGCCAGTCGACGCTGATCGCACCGCGAGCCTGAGAGATAAGGCACCGCGTCAGCAATGTTTTTGAAGCCCATCTGCGCTATATCGCACGGTCAGGGCATTTGCCCATCGTAGATGACGATGATGGTAGGCCAAATGCGTGCAAGTCGCATTGGCCGGCACTTCTGCACGTTGAACGCAGTCCGTACGGCTGAGACCGCTCGGATTTCTATCATAAATAGGATACAGTACGCAGGGGACGATTGAGGCTCTCCTGTAGCTTCTAATACTCTCAAACGAATCGTGTATGCGGTTCGGGTGGTGTCGCGGCGCAGATTCTGCGCTACTTCTGCCACACGGAGCCTCATTCCGCACGCTCCTGAGATTTCTCACGAAACCGCTGACGTGCAGCCATTTGGCTGGGGAATGAACGCACGGGAAATGTGTTACGCAATGCCTCGGCTAACGAAAGCGCTGCAGTGCAGCTTCTTTCGGATGCAGCTGGCAAGTCCGGAGCGGCGGCGAGATTTTACTCCGCCTCCACTTCTCACCCTCATCCCCATCCTAGGTCTTAAACGCGGGCTGGTTATCGCATTTCCCACGTCGCTGCACCCCTCGCCCTTCCCACATCGCTGCTCTCTTACCCTCGTTTTGCGACATCACCGCCGTGCTCCTCGCGGTGCCAGGCCGCCCTCTGCACGACTAGCACCTCCGGGTACGGCGTACGATACACCCATGGTGCGTGCGCACCTGTCCGCTGCGCTGCTTCGTGCGCTGTTGCTGATAGCTCGCAGCTGTCGACGGTCACGTGATCGAACGCGTCAGCGGTCGCGTTCTGCTCCGTCGGTTCGCCGTTGCTCAAAAACTCGCAACATCGCCCCGCTGGGATTGGCACTCCGCAGCCAGGCAGGCCTGCTCGCTTCGCCGCTGCCGACGCTCATCTTCCCGACCCGGATCGCTGTCCACAACGTTGCAGTCCAGCTCCGCTCACCGCAGTCCAAATCCCGTCCCAGCTGTGGAGCACAGCACCGTATGTGTGGTGCGTCTCAAAGAGCTCGTATATTCTGATAGCCAGCTGACACTGCATCCCGTTCCAGAGCTCGAGTTGAGAAGGAATCCCCGACTGTGCTCGTGTGTCCATCCGCTGCCATTGTGCCGCTGCCACCGCTCTGCCGCCGCCGCTGCTCGCGCGCATGGTCTCTGTCAATCACCCCATCCCTCCAGCCAGGCTGCGGCGCTCGTCGCCGCAGAGCTAGCTGCAAACCGTGTGCGCATTTCCCCATCAAAAAGCACGCAGTGTCTGACTTTTCCCCATCAAAAAATGCAGAACAACGTCAAAATTCTGAAATTTTGACCTGATCTCAGCGCCAAGGCTGCAGTCTTCTGACTCTGCACCGCTGCTCGGCGTCCACCAACCATCTGCAAATCTTCCGATCATCGTCAGTGGCGTCATCTTCGTAGTTTCGCTAGGTAAGCTGATGAATCTATAATTCCGCTACAGACTACCCTATACTACGGTGTCAAGACGCGGCCATCCTGGGGACGGAAAGAATGTACAGTGAAGAAAAGTGGACTACAGTGGCTCGTATCGTCGCTAGGTAAGCATTTCCCCTTCAAGCGTTGCGTCAAGCATAGCTTTTCTGACGTGCATCCAGTATAGGAGTGTCTGCTTGACGAGCCACCGCGATGTATCTACGCTCACGGCCGTGATTCCGCGGAACGACGCCACCATCGCTGCCGCCGCCGGCTTCACAAGGAGCTTCGGGATATCTCCAGGTGAGCACCTCTGCGTCAGATTAACACACGGGCGCTTATTTTCGCCATCAAAAAGTGCAGGACGACGTCAAAATCCCAAAATTTTGACCTGACGCACTGCTTGGCGCATGCACTCCGGATATCTCCGATCACCCCGCCCTCGTCCGCGCTCACCGCCGGAACGCACACACACGAGCCAGTAAGCATTCCCGTCTGCGAGAAGACCCTGGGCGCTTATTTTCACCATCAAAAAGTGCAGGAGGACGTCAAAATTTCGAAATTTTGACCTGAACCTGCGCATCATGCATTTCCTCGGCCCCGCATCACCTCTCCCAGCGCATATATACCCCCAGTGAGCGCTAATCCTTGACCTACACGCACGGGCGCTTATTCACGCATACAAATTGCAAATCCGCGTACATTTTCAGGTTCAAAATTCCGGAATTTTTGCCTAAACACCGCTCAACGCATTAAACTTCGGATCCAGGGCCTGCATGCGAGGTCCGCAAATTTTCGTGAGTAGTCTCGATTTCTCACCACTGGAACTCGGCGGCTGAATCTCTACCAGACGACGCATTTCTTGTCAATCTCGCGGAATAGGCGCCGGTGCTCCACACATGAGAGCACCAACTCGCCATTTTGACCGCTGAGCCGCTGACTGACCGCCGAGACTCGCACTCCCGCGTTCCGTCGCCCGATTCCTGGCTCTCATTCGTGCATGTACCTAGATCAGCGTGCATGTACCTTAGTCCGTATGTCCGTGCCCCTGCGCCCCAGAGAATGGGCGCGGGGGCCTCAAAATAGAAGCAACCTGAAACGAAACCACGCAGTTTGTCCGTCCAAGTTGAAGGGACTTACGAAACACAATCAATTTTGAGGTCGAGGAATTTGTTTGGGAAAAAGACGTGCACGGAGGGCCTAACGCCGACTCTCAGCCAGGCTCTGGGCGCACCAGCCGACTCAAGAACGCTGCAAAAGCAGACGGATCTCTATCACTCCAAGTCCGAGTCCGATCCATCCCGAGCACGACCACAAGTTGAGTCCAGCCTAGAATCGAAGATACGCAGAGCCCTGCACCGCGACGTCGATGTCGACCGCCGTGTCATACTGTCAGCCTGAGCGTCACCGAAAGACGCCCAGGGGGAAAGCCTTGCGCACTGTGCGACGGGTACCGTAGCACCGATACGGTACCTCCCTCCAAAGCAGCAGAACACCGGCCGTGGAGTGTGTGCAGGCGACGCCTCAAACGTAAGTACTGAACGTTCGAATTTGAAGCTTGAAGTAGCATCTCTCCGAACGCCTCGTCCGAGCTAGGACCACGCGGCGCGACGCCAAACGTAAGTAAGGTGCATGCCCTGAACTTGTGCACGCATACGCACAAGCAGAGGGTGCACGGACCGGGAGCCGGCGCCACCAGCCACCAATGAGGTTTGAGCTCAAGGCGCGACGTGAAATGAAGCCCGAGCCGCAAAATAAGACGAAGCGAATAGTGCGAGGCTTGCAGTATGCGAATGAGCGGCCTTGAACTAGTGGCTGTTGACTTGGAGGGGCAAGGCTGGCGCTGGGGCGAAAGACGGAGCATAAAACAGTAATATAACACCTGGGCGCGCGCGGGGGGTAACTGCGTAACTGTACAATGGCACGGAGCTGGGGACATATCGAGAGGTCGTGGGCGTGGATAGGTAGCGGCTAGCGGAACTCGAACGCGGCGCCGCCTGCGTCAGGCACGTGCCTGAGCGAGAGCTTCTGGAATCTGTGGAGAGTGGGTATGTCAGCGTGAATGCGAGAAACAGGACGAATGAAGAGATTATGCAGGAGTGAAAGATTGGTAGAATAGAATAAGATGGAGAGGGCAAAGTAGGATGGGAAACGTACGGGTCCGAGTGCGGGTGGAAGTAGTATCCCGACATGAGGGCGCCGGAGCCGGGCGGGACGTCGTCGTCGTCGTCCACGGCGTCTGGGAGCAGGTCGTCGTCGTCTGCGGGGCCGTCGTCGCTCTCGGGCTCCTGCACGGGCGTCTTGGCCGACGAGGGCGACGGGAAATGCTGGTGCACGGGCGCGGCTGCGGGGGCCGGGCGCGGCTTGCGGCGGGCGCTGCTCTTGGACGTTGGCGGCGGCGGGGGGTCGAGGTCGACGCAGACGTAATAGAAGCCGGCGAAGGAGGCGCCGGTGATGTCGCGGACGCGGTGGTCGGGCACGAGGAACTTTTCCTTCCAGCGCATGAACACGGCGCGGCTGGCGGTCGCCGGCGCCGGCTGGTCGAGGCTCGAGACGCGCATGCGGCGGAACGCGGGAAACTTGGCCCAGTGCTCCCAGTCGCGGCGCTCGCACGCGCCCCAGCTGCGCGGCGTCCGGAACGTCGCCGGGCCGCCGGGCGTGACGAGCTCGGCGTCAAAGTACGTCGTCAGCTCGGGGTAGTCGTCCGTCAGGCCCTTGATGCGCAGGTACCCGCACAAGTGCGGCGCGGGCGACGCCAGGTCCACCGTCGCCAGCGTCACCCCGACCTCGTATGCGTGCCGCCCGCTGCGCTGCGTGCCGCGGAACGTCGCCCCGGGGTACAAGCAGGGGTGCTGGGGCGCAACGGGCGGCCTCAAGCGAGTGATGTCGCGGTACGGGTCCTCCGCACTCAGCAGCGCCGACATCGGCGTCGTCGCCGAGGAGCCGGCCCTGAGCCGCCTCGGGGTATAATACGGGTACGCGTTCCGGTGGCGCGGCGACGTCGGCGTGAGCGGACGCGGTGGGCGCGAGGCGGCGGCACCGGTCGTGTCGATGTGCAGGGCCGCGCGCTGCTTCGCGGGCACCGCGCACGACGGCGATACCGGCGTGGGCAGGCTTCCGGGCCGGGCTGCCGGGATAGCGAGCGGGGTCGTCGCGGGCATCGTCGTCGTCGTCGGCGCAGAGTGGGTAGTGATGGAGCCCTCAAGTCAAGACACACCCCAAAAATAAACCACGTCGGTGCTTCCGGGGTCACCCAGGCGCGGACATGGCGCGGTCGTGTGTGCGTCGAGAGGAACGTCGCATGGATCGGCGAGGGAGAGGAAGGAGAGACGGACGAGTTGCAAGTCCGACTTCTTGCACTTGCACCGAGCTCGACCTCGTTTCTCCCCGCGGACGCGTCCGTCTGGCCAGCCGGCCCTCGTCTCCTCTCGTCCGCGCTGGATGTGTACCGTCGAGCTCACGGCAACACCGACACTGGCGAGCTCCAGCCGCGTCCGCCATATCGCGAACATGACCGCCCTCCATGCATGAGCAGCAGCGCGCTGGGTCTTTGTCCTTGCGCACAGACATCGACCTCGTCAACGCCATCCACGGCGATGTGCGCTTCGTCCGCTCGAGGATCCAGTAGCGCCGAGTCTGCGCGACGGCCAGCGCGGCGTCCCGCTGCTCTACGGCATCCTGGACGCACCGGACGCCAAGCTCAGCATATGCGGCGTGGACAAGACGGGTATGTTGCTGGATTCCCCGCGTTAGCAGCGCGCAGACGCGCAGCTTGTACTGATGCCATACCAGCTTCGTGGTCGCGCGAGACGACGCTCATCGCGTCCAGCAACTCGCGCACAGCAGCCCGCGTCAAGGCTCAGAATCGAGCACGCGCTACTGATGCCCAGCCGCGGGTCATGTCGATAACAAGTCAGTGTTATCGTTGTCAACTGCGCTGGTGTCGCGCGCACTAACGTTTCGCTCGCAGCTCATTTCCAAAGACCCGTCGTCCGCCCACACACAGTACAGAGCGTTCACACTCGGCGCGTGTCCAGGGTACGCTCAATCTCGTTTATTTTGGCTCACCGTTGCTAACGACCTCAAACAGATCTGTTTCATACGCGACTTCAAGTTGTGCGCGCGATTGCAGACGCCGGTCTGCAACGCGCTCTAGAATATGTTCAACAAGACATTATTGGCAAGGTGTGTGTATGTACATGCAACAGTCTGCGCTATTTCTAATCCGCCCGAATAGACGTTCCGCGCACAAAGTCCAAAAAGCCGCTCACGCTCCGAGCTCCTGGACACGACACGACGTCCATGTCGCGCACAGCGGCGTCTGCGCGCTCAGGCAGTTGTCCACCGTGTGCAACTGCGCCAGCGCAAGCAGCGTGAGTCGCGCGGTGCGGACGCGCTGGTCGACTCGAGCCGCGCCAGCACCAACGTGCCCGCGGCGTTCTGCGCAGACGCAACTACGCAGGACATCAGCGCGATATTGAACGAATATAAAACGTACGTACCAGCGCGTGTCCTCGGCGTCGCCGCTGACGAGCTCGAGCAGTTGTCGACCGCGCACGGCTCGCGATACGCAACAGCACGACGCCAACAGGAATCCTGGCGCGGCATCGTCAGCGACGGATCCACGCGATACGGGCATGGGTGCTCACCGTCTTGGACAACGACAACCTGGCCGTACGCAACCTGGGCGAGTGCGGCTCGAAGACGAGGTCGGCGCGCGAGCGCGATTTCACGCAAACGGCCTAGAAGACCCCAAGTCGACGCCCGCGCCTCGCGTCCCGCCTGCTGCCCGCTCTGAAAGCCGTCCATCGCAGCCAACAGCGCCGGCGTCAAAGCAGCGTGGAACGGCCCGATGGACTCGACGCGGCGCGCAGACCCCCCTCTCGACGGTCTGCACACAGGCAACGGCGCATAGCATCAGCGCGACGTCAAATACGCCGGATATGTCCAAGTACGCACCAGTAACTGTCCTCGTCGTCGCCGCTGACGGGCTCGAGCAGGTGTCGATCGTGCGACTCGCGATATGCAATAGCACGACGCGGCCATGAATTCTGGTGTGGCATCGTCAGCGACGGGTCCACGCGATACGAGCATGAATGCTCACCGTCTTGGACAACGTCAGGCCGGCCGTACGCAACCCGGGCGAGTGCGGGTCGATCGCAGCAAGACGAGGTCGGCGCGCGAGCGCGATTTCGCGCAAACTGTCTAGAAAACGTCAATAAGCCGCGCGACATCGATGGTAAATATATCGTACGTACCAGTGCTCATCGCAGCTGACGATTTAGAGTAGACTTTCGACCGTGCCCGGCGACGGCGCGAGCAGAGTTTCTGCGCGCGCGACGAAAAGGTCAGCAAAACGGCGTGTCAAGGGCGCGGCTGGCGACTCACGAATTCCGACACGGCTGGCCACACCGCGGATGAGCCAGCAAATGGACGGTCTGTCAACAAATAAGGATGATGGTGAGCTCGTTGTCATGCGGCGGCGGCGAGGGGCGTGGCTCACGGTTTCGGACAGGATCTCGTCGGCGGCGCGAGCAACTGGCAGCGCGAGCAATCGGACTCTGCGACCGTCATCGTCAGCATGGGGCGGCGCGTCAAGATAATTCGTACTCACGCTGTTCGACGTCCATGCACAACGGCTGCGCGTGGTCGACTTGCGAGCGCGCGAGCCGCGACAAACCGCCAGCAGCGAACTGGATAAAGGTCAGCCGCCGTCATCAGCGATATTCTCGAGGTCTTACTTACGTTGTTGCTGACGCGTTTCAACCAGAACTTCGGCGTAACGGGCGGCGGTTCCGTGCGCGGCGCGGTGCGTCGAGACTGTGACGCATGCACGATCCTTCGGCGTCGTGCATCGACCTAGAGTGCGCGCGCGCGGTTCGACGGGCGGCGCACGTCCTGCGCTACAAAGCCGCGGCTGCAGAGCGTCCGTCAGGGTTGCGCGCGCGGCCTCGGACGGTGTACGGTCAAACGTACCGGATACCGCGCAGCGACGACGCGATCGGCCAGACTGCGCGTTCGCGGCAGGTCCTGACTCTGGTGGGCGTGCGTCAGGGCCTGTCGAGTTGCGCGCGCGAGGTGTACGTGTACGTACCATAGGCAATATACGTTGTTCGTGCCCAACGTTGCGGCCCGTGTGAAGCGCGAATGGACCCGTCCTAAGGAAGATGTCAGCGCTGTGCGTCAGAGTGGGCGTGATGTGCGCGCAACGTACCTACAGCGTAATCCGGCACGTGCGATCGAAAACTGGGTGCGAGCGTTAGATGCGAATGCAAAATGCGGGGTAGTCCGAGCATACCGCGCAGCGCAACGAGCGCGAGGCCGCTGATAATGAGACTATCGCGACGTGGTCAGAATCAAGGTCAATGAATGAATGAAAAAATGAAAGTGCTAACCGCGACAACGGGTTGCTGCTGCTCGACTGCTGCAGTGGCGATGTTGAGCAACGGTGCACGACGGTTGTCGACGGCGTGTAAAACGGAGAGCAGCGGACAGCACGGCCAGTGTCGAGCGAGGTAGGTACAGAGGAAGACAATGAGCTGGCGTGGTGGGAGGGGAGGGAAGTGGGAAAGAGGGGCAATGTAGGACTCGAGCTGCTAGGTGCGGCTTTTATACCCTCTGGCAAGCCACGGCAGCCCGTCGCGCCGCGCCCTCTACCCTTCTCTCCGAGTGCACAGCAGCTCCAGACACATGATCCCGTAATAGGTCCGTGTCTGATGTGCGCGCTGACTCGGGGAGAAGGTGCATTGAGTTCGCTAAGCGCGATCGGGTGGCGAGCGACCCCCGCCGCTCGCGCACCGTCCAGCGCGCTCCCTCCTGCGCTCCCTCGCTCAAACCTCACGCAGAATAGGTCACGTGACCCAATGCGCCAGTCCTGGGCCAGGGCGAGGGGGTATACCCCTTCCAGGAGCGGAAAACGCACCGACGGCAAATGCACCTCGCCGCTTCGCGCACGCCTTCCTGCGGCAAGAAGCGCAGATCCTGCATCATTCGTAAGTGATCTGTGATGGCCGTGAGCTGAAACCGCTGGGGGTATCAGCGGTTCGCGCGGGAATGCGCTCTTTCGACTGCTACGCGCTCCGCCGCGTTCTGCGCCGCCCTAGGCTTTTCTTTTCAATTATATGGCCTTGTAAGCACCTCAGCAGTCATGGATGTGTAGGAGAGACTGCGTCATGAGGAGAGACGCGCGCCGGACGCGGTATTTCGTCCGTTTGCCTCTGGTCGCGCTCCCCGTTCTCCCGCCGCATTCTGCGATTCATTCGTGTATTCTGCTGCTAAATCCTCGTGCTAACATGCAGCCATGTAGTCTATATATAGAACACGCATATGAGACTGAGAGGAAGTGAGGGAATAGGGGTAGTACATGCTGAACGGACGTTCAGGCTGAGCGTGAGTTTGCCAGTCCCGGACGAACCTCCACCGCGCTCGCGCTCGATCACGCGCTGCGCTTCGCGAGAAGCACACAGCCCCACACGTAGATCTGTAGACTGGCCTAGTCTCGCCGGGGCTTTGGACGGCATTGCACCATGCCTGGCTGGGTGCGGTGTGTTTGTACTGTAGGTGTAGTTGCGTCGCCGCCGCTCGCAAATGAACGTGCAATTCGCATTTCTCATGAATAGTCAAGCTGAGAGTCATTTCAAGTGGCTAAACACTCAATTTATTTTATTTAAGAGATCTCTTTTTTTTTTTTTTTTTTTTTTTTTTTTTTTTTTTTTTGTGGAGCATCAGGAGGACTTGGCACACATAGTGATTCAGTCTCCTCCCTTCCCCGCGCGGAGCGCGGGGAGCTGTTTGGCGGGCGGGACGCCCGCCTTTTTAGAAGATGGCTCCTCCCGGAGAAATCCTGTTAGCACGCCTTGTTGGAGGCAGTGTGGGGCTCGGACCGCGTGTTTACCCTATGCCACGCGCGCGCTGCGAAGGTCCCATACCCACTAAAACTCCGGGGGGTGGGGAAAGTCCATTTCGAACGTCAATACCTCGGGGCAGTGCGTTGCCCCAGGCCACGTGGTTCCTGCTGTCCAGGAGGTTTTTCCACGTGTCATGGATCAGGAACTTGTCAAGGGCTCTTTTCCGATACTTGTAGATATTCGTGAGTGCTACGTCCGCTCGCCATCGAAATCCGATAACCTGGCGCCAGCGCTCCTCGATAGCATCTTCGGACAGGGCCCAGTCGGGGTCATCCGCGTGTTGAATGCGTTTCTCGCACCGCAGTTTCCAGATGAGGAAAGCCGATTCTGATACCACGATACGGAAGGCCCGTTCGCTGGCTTTGTTTCTATCACTGATGCCGCCGGGCAGCAGGGCGTTGGCACATCCCCATATAAGGCCGATGTCGATGGCCACGTGGATTCTCTTTTCCGTCAGGAAAGACTGGGTCAGTCGCCAGATTACTTCGCGGCCAGGGTCGGAGCATTGGAATAGAATGTGTTCTAAGCTCTCCATCACATTGCAGGACGGGCAGCGCTCGTACTCCTTCCATGGCAGCGGCATGTTGCTGAAATACGGGCCGATTTTGTGAGCACCATGGATTCCCTTCCACAGGAACATTCTGACGTTCCTGGAGAAATCTCGGCTCTGCAGGCCTTTCCAAATCTGCGTTTCTGAGGGTGAGGATTCGCAGGCTCTCATGACTGCGTCCTGCGTCGTGCGCAGATTTATAGCTGTCTGGCGGCGGACAGGCCTGTCTCGCGTCTTGCTAGCTCGAATTGCGCGTTGGGCATCTCGCTGACGCAAGTTTCGTAGACTTATACCAGGGGCATCGAAAGGGGCCAGCCATGCGACATCGGTTTCAAAGACACCACCGGCGTCTGCTGATAACTGCGCGCGGATGCGCGTTTGTCGTACTTCCGGCCAGCCCGCCAGACGCTTTTTGTCCACGTAGGTGAAGGTCGTTGGGCCTGTTCGCGATCTGAGTGCTGCCGCGGCTATGCGGAGATCGCAGGATGCAGACGGGACATCTAGCCAGCCCGCTGCCACATGCTCGTGATATCTTATTGTGAGTGCACTTACCACCAATTTGCTGGTAGTAATAATATGCAGGGTGCAGTTCCGCGGCGTACGCTCTATCGCGGCATAGATTCCGATTGCGGAGCTTCTGACGAAAGAGTGATCTGAACCGCTGCATCCTGCGTCTAGGTCCAGATCTAGGTCGTCCGGGAAGTGAAGCGAGAAACCGCCCCGTGCTTGGGCCGTGTTCGAGCGTGCCATACCGCCGCAGATTATTACTTGGATGACTTGGGCGTCGTTCGGTAGATCATTTTGATCGCCCACTGGGCGGTTCATCGTCTCTTCCGCCGATGTCGCTGCTACAGCAAGGGAGTTGACACATATACGGTATAGGTCTTGGAGGGTCTGGTCTTTTGTCGACGTGTCGAAAACCAGGGCTTCACCGTCTTGGAGGGCCGTGCTTCTCATATCTGCCAGGTTGTCCCAAAGCTCTTGATCGACTTCGGCAAATGAGGTAGAGGTGTTCCAGCGCTCTGATACTGCACTTAGAAGGTCTCCCGCCATAGCCTGGCATTTGTGTGGGTGACGACAGCCCTCTGACCTGTCATCGACGCAATTTGCGCACGTACAGCTATCCAGTTGCTCGTGATCCCATTCGTCTGGTTCGGCAATCTCTTCCAGGTGCTCCAGGGTTCGGACAGCATGGTGGGTCTTCAGGCATCGTAAAGTCGCATGCGCATGTCTCGGCATGTTCACACTCTGCATTGCTCTGTGTCCCCATGCAGGCATGGTTTCTCGGATCTGTTGGTTGATGGCTGGGGCGTCGAGGGCAAGGTGGTATTTCCGCGCTACAGAGACCATTTGCTTCAAAGCTGGCGGTAGGCGCCTCATATTGGGGCTCCAGTTTTGCACGAAGGGGTTCATCCGCGCGTCGGCTGGGATCCTAGTCTTGTCTTTACCGATTATTGCCGCACGGAAGATTTCGTCAGCTAGAAAGGTCCACACGGGACGTTCGTTCGGTGGGGCTAAGTACGCGCTGAGCCACACCATGTACTGTGCTTCATTTCTTTCGGCTACATGCAGCAGATTGAGCCCCCCTTCGCTCCTGGGTCTGCGCAGAGTGTCCATATTGATCGGGTGACGGCTGGAGCAGTCCCAGATGAAATCGAGGATTATCTTGTCTAGCATCGTCTCTATGCTCTTCGGCATCCCCTGCGCCGCTGTTAGGTATTGAGTATATCCTCCTACTATGGACTGGACGAGCATGCTCTTGCCGTTTAGCGTCGGGTTTAGGTTTTGCCACTTGCCTAGGCTTTCAATTATTTTGTCGACAATAGTGGACCATGCGGCGGCGACTATCACGTCATTTCCTGGCCAGGCGCCGAGGACTCTGGTTACCTCCCCGTCACGTGCGATACGGACATGGTCCGGAATACATGGAGTCTCTGGAGATGCTCTCCTTGACTCCAGGAGACCGGCCCTAAAGAATTTCGTGCCCAAAGGGATGATCTCCGTCTTTTTTATGTTGAATTTTGCGCCTGAAGCCCTGCACCAGGGTTTCAGGATTTCCAGTAATGTCTCGTAAGAGTCGTTTTCGCTGAGATACACTGTTGTATCATCAGCGTATAGGGTAGCAATGAGCTTTTCTTGGATGCCGTTGATCCTAAAGCCCTGAAGCGCCGATTTCCGCAGCATCTCAGCCAGGGGTTCGATGGCTAGGTTAAATAAGAGACATGAGAGAGGGTCGCCTTGGCGAACACCTCTGGTAACCTTGAACTTTTCGCTCAGTTCGCCGTTTATCATCACCGCAGTGAAGGCATTGGAGTAGAGCGCTTCGGTAGTCTGGATAAAATGCTCGGGGAATCCGAACTTTCTCAGGACTTTGAGCAGGTAATCATGGCAGATCTTGTCGTATGCTTTTTCTTGGTCTAAAGCGACTACCATTCCATTTTGCTCCGTTGCTTCGCAGAAACTCAGCATCAAGGTGACCAATTTCGTTTGGTCGGTGATGCTACGGCCGCGCACAAATCCAGCTTGAGCGCGGTGGATAATTTCGGGAGCTGCATGTGCCAGTCTTGTGGCAAGGATTTTAGTGAAAATTTTGTAGTCCGTATTCAGAAGTGTGATGGGACGGTAATTCGCAATATCGGATCGGTCTCCTTTTTTGTACAGTGGGCACATCCAGCCCTCAGCGAACGAGGAATTCTGTGCGACGCCGTGACTTTCAATGTCGTTGAAGACAGCAGTCAGTACCAACGCAATGTCGAAGAAGTCCTCTGTGGGCGATTTATTGTTATATTTCCGGAGGAGGGACTTCCAGAGCTCGTATGTGAATCCGTCTATCCCCGCCGCTTTTTCATCTGGGGCCACGAGGATAGTAGATACGACTTCCTCGTACGTGACCAGGCGGCCCATTTCCCGTCTGTGGGATGGTTGGACAGGCCTTACTATGTGGTCCATCACTATCGATGAAGCGTTTGCTCTGGCGACCGGGTCGATGTCAAGGCCTTCTGATTGGAGGTTCTCGTGATAATTCCGGGCGAGATTTGCCATATCTTTGGTTTTGGTGGCGTAAACGCCGGGGGGATCGTTCGGGCGTCTGAGGGAGAGGATTGTATCCCTCGGCGAAGTCGAACGGGTCCATCGGAACCAAGATTTGCTCATGGTTTCACCTTCTGCCCATGCTCTCACCCGTCGCGATTCGAAAGTCTTCAGGGAGAGATCGTCTTTTTGTTCGAAAATATTCCGTTCCGCCTGGCGTAGACGCTCTGAGGCGCGGGCGAGCGAGGCGGGGGATGCGGCCTGATGCAGCATCTTGGCCGCAGCCTCGCGCTCCAGTTGCTTCTGCATTAGTTTTGACTTTTTGCTACACTCGATGACACGGGAACGACGCAGGGCCAGTGCGCGGATGGAGCCTTTAAACTCGGCCCACAACGTTTGTGGGTTTCTGTCCTCGCGTCTTGGGTGGTCGCGCATTTCTGCAATGTTATTTTGAAGTGTCAGGCCCGCTTTATTAACACTCTCTAAGAAGGACTTGTCGTTAGCTAGGTCAGATCGCATGGACCAGCGGCCAGCGCCCACTTCGGGCATATTGGGATTAACGAATTCTGCCAGGAGCCTGCTATGATCATCAGCATTCAGGTTAGAGGTCGTTATTGACCAGCCGCGGCTGGCCAGTAGTAGGGGCCTGGATACATACATTCGGTCGATGCGTGACATAGAGGTCCTGGCTGGATTTCTCCATGACCACTCCGTAGAGTCTGGGTATGTATGTCTCCAGCCGTCCGATAGGCGGAGGAAGAGTTTGAGGTCGGTGAAAGTGTCGGGAGCGTCGATTCTTGACAGCTTCGCCGGGAAGCGGTCGATACTGTCTTCGACGAAGTTGAAGTCTCCCAGGAAGATGTCTGGCTTAGGGAATTGAGCATGCCGCGTGCGTAAAGTATCCTCGATCTTTTTCCAGAAGGCGTGGTTCTCATTCCGGTCAGTTGGTGCATATACGGCTAGGAGTGAGATCCTATCGTCGCGTTGCCATGTCATTGTCACCTGGATGGCTCGTCCGGGCACAATGACGCGCTGGGTGAGGTCCAGCGTATTGGTTAATAGTTTGTTAAAGACAAGGGCAACTCCGCCCGCACCTGTCTCATTCCCGGGCAACGCGGAATTTACGACGTGGAGGTGGCTGTAGAATGCGTGAATGTCATCCACATGGTCTGCATTCAAGTGAGTTTCTTGGAGCGCAAACACGCCGATTTTGTCTCTGCGGATGTCATCCGCCAGGCGAAACCATTTGGTGCTACCAGCGATGCCTGCAGCCCCTCTGCCGCGCATATTTTCTGAGGCAACCCGGAGATATGCCTTTGTCTTCTTCCGCGACGCTGCGGCGGCGTCGTGCTGAGTTCTTGGCCCCTGTCGGCGCTCGCGGGGGCTGCTGGGGAGATTATTGGCGCTTGGAGGCGTTGCTGGAGGGACGCGCGTAGAGGCTCGTCCGAGGGAGTGGGCA
This sequence comes from Auricularia sp. M12, assembly GCA_037042885.1. NCBI lineage: Eukaryota > Fungi > Basidiomycota > Agaricomycetes > Auriculariales > Auriculariaceae > Auricularia > Auricularia sp. M12. Next base: position 3,564,884 of record CM073210.1, on the reverse strand, counting down.
CGGGGCGGCATCAGAGACGCACGCAGGTTGCCCTGCCTGCTTGCATTGACCTCGCCGCCATCATCTGCGACTTGGCGGGCAGGCGGCCGCTGAGTCGCTCCGGCGGGAGAGGACGAGGAACCAGACCTGTCAGTGGCTACCGTGGGATGCGATGGGTGATTGTTAGGTTGCGCTGCTTTTTCACATGCCCGGGCCAGCTTACCCTGGGCAGTTAGCCAACACCGGTTGGCACGGGGGATCGTGCGTGCAGTCGCAGAGGCGACGGCGCGCTTGAGCGCTAGCTCGCGGTGATCCCAAGTCTAAATAGACTTCCGCGGATTACTGTTTCGGGCTTCCTGTCCCGCGGACGGTCAGTAAATTAGGCCCAAACAGGCGATTGGCGTCTTCGGACGCGGCTGCAATGACTCCATCCAGAGAATCAGGGCAGCTTGCAGGGGGCGATGCTTAATTTTCCACCGCTTGGACTCTGCATGGGTTGGAGGGCGTTCAAGATGCTCGTTTATTGCAAACAGAACGGGGGGGATGAGCGGTGGTGGTAGGAGTTCGACATCGAGGCAGTCAGATTGCGCGGCACGGACAGGCGGCGATTGGGGGTAGGGCAGGGTCGAGGGGGTTGGCAGAGTCAAGAAGAGCGTTCACGGGATATTCGGAGGAATGGTTCGAGGAGGAGCCCGCTAATTAAAGCGCATCGCGGCTCCGGTTGCGGCGGCGGCGCTGGCGGTCATCCGGGCGCGCAGCGTCCCTGCCGCGTTTGCCGCGGTTATCATCGCGCCTGGGGCTGCGCGTGCTGCGGTCCTGTTGCTTGCCCGCCTGCTGGCTGCGCCCTCGCGGTGGTCCGGCCGAGGATTGCGCCTTCGCGCCCGCCTGGCCGCGGTTTCCTCCCATGCCGCGGCGTGTTGCGGCAGGTGGGAGGGGTGGCGGCGGCGGAAGTGGCAGCGGGGGGGGAGGGGGAGGGAGCGGAGGTTGCACCTGTTGCTGGGCGTGTGCGTCTGGTGCGGCCTGGTTAGCCGTTGGAGCCGCCGTTACCGAGAGGAGCTTCGAGCCACACAGGTCGGTTGGGTGTGCCTCGCTCGTGCACCTGTGGCAATCCCACGGTGTGAATTCCTCGGTCGATCCCCTGCCACAGGCGGGGTGGTGGATTACGAGCGTGCGGAGCGCCGCAATAAGCCTGTCGAGGTATGGAATGGGAAGGTCGAAAGTGTCGGCGTATACGTGGACGTGGGTTGACATGCCGCCGCTCCAGTTGACCTCCATGACGGACGTGGTGATCGATGTTAAGAAACGTTCGACGGGTTTCTGCTCGGACGCGGACGGCAGCCTCGAGTACGCGTCAAAGATCTCCACGACGTAGGGCAGCTTTGCGGCTTGGATGCGGACCGCGTTGCCCAGAGCGAGCGCGTGAAGGTCTTTGGGGACGCGCAGGTTCGGAATCGTGTAGAGGAATGGGGAGCGGGCGATGTCGAGCGCCATGACCGCGTATTCGAGCCTTCCGAGGCGCCAGAAACGCATTTTTCCGTACTGTAGGAACAGGCGCGTCGTCAGTCCATAGGCGATGAGGACGCAGTCGGGCAGCTTGTTGTCCGGGTCGTTTTGCGGGGGGTACGCCTCGACGAAAGAGATGGTGTCCTCGGGGTGCGCAAGGTCGCTGTTCCTCTCGAACTTGTTGAGTATATAGTTCTTCTTGTCCGTGAAGTCTGCGCGCTTCGTGTTGCCATCGACGCTGATGGGATAGAAGATTAGAATATGCTCGTGCATGCCTTCGATGTAGGCCAACTGGCCGGGGTCGATGTGGCGCGCGAAGCCCCTCTCGCGCATGCCTGCGATGAGTTCGTGGTCGCCCACCGCGTTGATCGCGATCGTTGCGTCCTTGAAGATTTCCGAGATTTTCGTATTTGCTGCGCGTTCGTCCGCTGTTGCTGGCGGGTCGTCGCCAGGGAAGCCCGGGTGGCGAGGGGAACGACGTGGGCCGTGGGGGACGAGGATGTCGGGTTTCTGAATGCCGTCGTCCGGTAGTTGGGCGTCCGCGGCCGGGGCCTGCGCATCGGGCTGTGGGCCCGCGTCGGGCTGATTGGCGGCCGCGGCCTGGTGGGCACCGGAGGGCGAGCCTGCCGCGGGCTGTTGGGGAGCGGCGTGTTGCTGAGCAGCAGCTGGCTGGTGAGCAAGCGGGTGGGCCTGGGCAGGGTGTGGGCGTACGGGTGCGTCTGGTGCCTCGCTCAGGCGTTGGCCCGCGTCCTGCGTGACGTCCATGGCGTCTTCAGGCAGCGACGGGGCCGGGGACGGGACGTGCTCGGGTCCAGGGGCAGACCCGGCCTGGATGGGGGACGTCGCGTATTCAAGTTCATCGTCGTCGTACTCTGTCATTTCACGGCGTTCCCCTCGCATTGCTGGCGGTGGTGACGGGCCCCACGGGATGCGGCGTCCACTTTCTGACGATCGACGCGCGAGAGGTGAAGCTTCTTCTGGGGGCTCCTGCGCCGCGCGGGCCTTGAAGTTCTCATCGGACTCCGTCTTGATGGAGATTTTTTCAGGGGGATGCGCTGGCTGGGAAGAAGACGCTGCGTTCATGTCGAGGAAGACGTCGCGTGCTGTGACGGGGGCGGCGTAGCGACCGAAACCGGAGCGATCGTTGCGTGCGAGCCAGCCTTGGTGGATTTCTGGCGGTGCAGCCGCCTGTAGAGCGTGAGTGTGGCGTTCTTATTGCCCTGGTGCACTTACCGAGCTGCTGGCAGTGGAACTTGGGGGAACGAGCCTGTTTATCACGGGCTTATCGGGGGCGCTCAAGCGCGGCAGCTTGATGATACGTCTGGCCTCGGTTTTTCCACCGTTGTCCGCCTTTAGCATCGACGGCTGGCCGGGTCCGCCGACCCCAGAGGCGAGAAGGTTTTGAAGGTTCGCGCTGGGCAATACCGGCCACTCGTCTTGGGCAATGGCGGGTGCAGCGAGCACGCCTGTGCCTGAGGTGTGGGGCTGGGAAGTCGGGCCCCAGGCATTGTTGTTGGCGTGCTTCTTTTTGTAGCGCATCGCCGAAGGTGTGTTGTGCGCGCTGGGGGCGTTGCCGCGCTTGATCCCAGGGTGCGCAGGCGATACTTGCGGCGGGGCGGCGTCGGTTGGCTGCGCTGCCGGGGACGACGGGGATTGCATGTTGATTTCGTCGCGCGTAGTCGTCTGGAGAGCCAGCGAGGAGTCTTCGTCATCGGGAGGGAGCGGGATCGCGAGCGGGGAGAGGCCCTCCTGGAAGGCCTCCCACTCTTCGGCTGACATCACCATGCTCTTGATGTCTTCAATCTCGTCCATAGATGCTGTGGCAGACGATGGGCTGGTTTTGCGGCGGTGAGGCGTGGTGGGGAGCAAGAGGAGACTGGACGCGGGCGTATGGACGCCGTGAATATAAGTCGGCCGTGTAAGTGTGTAGCGCGCCCGTTTAACGATCCGCAGGCGTGTAGTGGCAGAGGCGCGCGGGCGTATGAATGCCTGTCGATGACGTCCGGCGGCCGTCGTCGCCATATCGGGTAGAGGGGTCCCGCCAGCGACGGTGCTGGGTCCTGAGGACGCTGTCGTCGATCCAGGCTCAATACATGTCCAGTATGGGGCAGGGCCGAGGAGGCTACTGACCTCTGTAGCAACGAAGGCTGTAGGTAGACGGCGCAGGCGCTCGAGGACAGCGGCGGGCGGATGCGCCGCGGGGTGCCTAGAGGGCCGACTGGCGACGCGCGGCAGAGTCTCGGCGGCTGAGTTTGAAAATGCCTCGTGTTCACAGCGTTGCATGCGATTGGGTAATTACAAGGGTCTCCACTCAATGAAGGCGCCTCCGCTCTCGCGCGACCTGACTCTGCGCGTTGCCAAATATTTTTTTCCTTCCTCTGTGCCCGCGACGACGGCTGCGTGACGCTCTTCGCAGCGAGGATTAGTTTTCCAATGCTTGATCCTGCCGCTAGATTCTGCGTAGGTCTTCCCGCAACCTCCTTGGCACGATTTAGGGCGCCTACGCGGGGGTTTTTGCCGCTTGACGTCATGTTCTTTCCGCACGTGTTCCTGACTCGTTGCTTCCGAGAGCCCGGGATTCTCCGTCTCCGCGAGCGCGATAAACGGCGATTCGAGCTCTGGTGCGACGAGCGGCAAGGGCGTGTTCCTGCTCAGGCGGTTTTCGGGAGTGGGGGCTGGCTGAGGAGTAGCCGGCGTGATGATGATATCTGGGGGAGACCATGCGGCTGCTGGCGCGTGGGATATGCTTGCGAGCTCGAGGTGCTCCCACAGGCGGTCCGTGCCCTCTTGCTGAGACCGTGTGGACGTGTGCATGCTCTCCGGGGCAGGCAGTTTCGAGGTTTTGCTAGGGGACCTAGCAGAGATGCTGCGGCGCAGCATCATGATGTCCTCATCCGATAGCTATAAATGAGCTTTGTCCATGCAGATGGGGCGGTCTCACCATGTAAGTGAGGCTTGCGAGAGGAGGAGGGCGCAAGGGGAGATCCCCAGTGGAGCGGCCAGACTGCTGGTTTAAAGCTGTGGGTTGCCCGGGGCTTCAGGAAGGGCTTCGAAGTTCTACTTTGACTTCTTGTGTCAGTGCCATGCTAAGCGCTCTGGTTTTGCTCTCCATAGGCCTGGAGTGTGGTCACCGTGATCGACGACCAGGATACTGGTGATTGACGCCCAGGATCATGCTTCGAAAGCGGGGCGCTCAGGCAGGGGGCTTGCCGTGGCACTGGTAGAGGGTTCATAGGCGGGAACTGGGGTGCAGAGCAGATGCGGTTGTATTATTCGTTGTAATTATTACTTTTACTGCTGGAGCGAGCAGGATAGGGTATTCAGGCTCCGATCGGGGGAAGCCGATGGTTGGCCGGCATAGCGGGCCTCAGCGAGGGCTGGCTTGCGCTACTTCTGACTCGCAGACGTAAATTCCAGATAGCAGGTTGTTGGCTCTTAGATGAGCGGGATCCTTGCTTGCGGGCGCACGCGTGCTCGTGGGTTGAAGCGGCAGGGCCGCGCTGGCTATGGGGTGCGCAGCGAGTCTATATTTTCGTAGGGGAGGCGTGTCTAGCCACAGGATTTGGTGGAATCCAGAGCCCAAGAAGGGCTGCCCGAGGCCGTTGGCAACAGCGCAGGGGCCCGCGAGTGTGCTTTTTTCCGAGCACATGGCGGTTCGGGGGCAAGAAGCCCCATTTAAGAGATCTCTTGCCTGTATCGTGCGAGTAGCAACGTTGTGCAGTCACTGAGTTTTCTGACCGGCGGACCCAGAATGCACGCCAGTCGACGCTGATCGCACCGCGAGCCTGAGAGATAAGGCACCGCGTCAGCAATGTTTTTGAAGCCCATCTGCGCTATATCGCACGGTCAGGGCATTTGCCCATCGTAGATGACGATGATGGTAGGCCAAATGCGTGCAAGTCGCATTGGCCGGCACTTCTGCACGTTGAACGCAGTCCGTACGGCTGAGACCGCTCGGATTTCTATCATAAATAGGATACAGTACGCAGGGGACGATTGAGGCTCTCCTGTAGCTTCTAATACTCTCAAACGAATCGTGTATGCGGTTCGGGTGGTGTCGCGGCGCAGATTCTGCGCTACTTCTGCCACACGGAGCCTCATTCCGCACGCTCCTGAGATTTCTCACGAAACCGCTGACGTGCAGCCATTTGGCTGGGGAATGAACGCACGGGAAATGTGTTACGCAATGCCTCGGCTAACGAAAGCGCTGCAGTGCAGCTTCTTTCGGATGCAGCTGGCAAGTCCGGAGCGGCGGCGAGATTTTACTCCGCCTCCACTTCTCACCCTCATCCCCATCCTAGGTCTTAAACGCGGGCTGGTTATCGCATTTCCCACGTCGCTGCACCCCTCGCCCTTCCCACATCGCTGCTCTCTTACCCTCGTTTTGCGACATCACCGCCGTGCTCCTCGCGGTGCCAGGCCGCCCTCTGCACGACTAGCACCTCCGGGTACGGCGTACGATACACCCATGGTGCGTGCGCACCTGTCCGCTGCGCTGCTTCGTGCGCTGTTGCTGATAGCTCGCAGCTGTCGACGGTCACGTGATCGAACGCGTCAGCGGTCGCGTTCTGCTCCGTCGGTTCGCCGTTGCTCAAAAACTCGCAACATCGCCCCGCTGGGATTGGCACTCCGCAGCCAGGCAGGCCTGCTCGCTTCGCCGCTGCCGACGCTCATCTTCCCGACCCGGATCGCTGTCCACAACGTTGCAGTCCAGCTCCGCTCACCGCAGTCCAAATCCCCGTCCCAGCTGTGGAGCACAGCACCGTATGTGTGGTGCGTCTCAAAGAGCTCGTATATTCTGATAGCCAGCTGACACTGCATCCCGTTCCAGAGCTCGAGTTGAGAAGGAATCCCCGACTGTGCTCGTGTGTCCATCCGCTGCCATTGTGCCGCTGCCACCGCTCTGCCGCCGCCGCTGCTCGCGCGCATGGTCTCTGTCAATCACCCCATCCCTCCAGCCAGGCTGCGGCGCTCGTCGCCGCAGAGCTAGCTGCAAACCGTGTGCGCATTTCCCCATCAAAAAGCACGCAGTGTCTGACTTTTCCCCATCAAAAAATGCAGAACAACGTCAAAATTCTGAAATTTTGACCTGATCTCAGCGCCAAGGCTGCAGTCTTCTGACTCTGCACCGCTGCTCGGCGTCCACCAACCATCTGCAAATCTTCCGATCATCGTCAGTGGCGTCATCTTCGTAGTTTCGCTAGGTAAGCTGATGAATCTATAATTCCGCTACAGACTACCCTATACTACGGTGTCAAGACGCGGCCATCCTGGGGACGGAAAGAATGTACAGTGAAGAAAAGTGGACTACAGTGGCTCGTATCGTCGCTAGGTAAGCATTTCCCCTTCAAGCGTTGCGTCAAGCATAGCTTTTCTGACGTGCATCCAGTATAGGAGTGTCTGCTTGACGAGCCACCGCGATGTATCTACGCTCACGGCCGTGATTCCGCGGAACGACGCCACCATCGCTGCCGCCGCCGGCTTCACAAGGAGCTTCGGGATATCTCCAGGTGAGCACCTCTGCGTCAGATTAACACACGGGCGCTTATTTTCGCCATCAAAAAGTGCAGGACGACGTCAAAATCCCAAAATTTTGACCTGACGCACTGCTTGGCGCATGCACTCCGGATATCTCCGATCACCCCGCCCTCGTCCGCGCTCACCGCCGGAACGCACACACACGAGCCAGTAAGCATTCCCGTCTGCGAGAAGACCCTGGGCGCTTATTTTCACCATCAAAAAGTGCAGGAGGACGTCAAAATTTCGAAATTTTGACCTGAACCTGCGCATCATGCATTTCCTCGGCCCCGCATCACCTCTCCCAGCGCATATATACCCCCAGTGAGCGCTAATCCTTGACCTACACGCACGGGCGCTTATTCACGCATACAAATTGCAAATCCGCGTACATTTTCAGGTTCAAAATTCCGGAATTTTTGCCTAAACACCGCTCAACGCATTAAACTTCGGATCCAGGGCCTGCATGCGAGGTCCGCAAATTTTCGTGAGTAGTCTCGATTTCTCACCACTGGAACTCGGCGGCTGAATCTCTACCAGACGACGCATTTCTTGTCAATCTCGCGGAATAGGCGCCGGTGCTCCACACATGAGAGCACCAACTCGCCATTTTGACCGCTGAGCCGCTGACTGACCGCCGAGACTCGCACTCCCGCGTTCCGTCGCCCGATTCCTGGCTCTCATTCGTGCATGTACCTAGATCAGCGTGCATGTACCTTAGTCCGTATGTCCGTGCCCCTGCGCCCCAGAGAATGGGCGCGGGGGCCTCAAAATAGAAGCAACCTGAAACGAAACCACGCAGTTTGTCCGTCCAAGTTGAAGGGACTTACGAAACACAATCAATTTTGAGGTCGAGGAATTTGTTTGGGAAAAAGACGTGCACGGAGGGCCTAACGCCGACTCTCAGCCAGGCTCTGGGCGCACCAGCCGACTCAAGAACGCTGCAAAAGCAGACGGATCTCTATCACTCCAAGTCCGAGTCCGATCCATCCCGAGCACGACCACAAGTTGAGTCCAGCCTAGAATCGAAGATACGCAGAGCCCTGCACCGCGACGTCGATGTCGACCGCCGTGTCATACTGTCAGCCTGAGCGTCACCGAAAGACGCCCAGGGGGAAAGCCTTGCGCACTGTGCGACGGGTACCGTAGCACCGATACGGTACCTCCCTCCAAAGCAGCAGAACACCGGCCGTGGAGTGTGTGCAGGCGACGCCTCAAACGTAAGTACTGAACGTTCGAATTTGAAGCTTGAAGTAGCATCTCTCCGAACGCCTCGTCCGAGCTAGGACCACGCGGCGCGACGCCAAACGTAAGTAAGGTGCATGCCCTGAACTTGTGCACGCATACGCACAAGCAGAGGGTGCACGGACCGGGAGCCGGCGCCACCAGCCACCAATGAGGTTTGAGCTCAAGGCGCGACGTGAAATGAAGCCCGAGCCGCAAAATAAGACGAAGCGAATAGTGCGAGGCTTGCAGTATGCGAATGAGCGGCCTTGAACTAGTGGCTGTTGACTTGGAGGGGCAAGGCTGGCGCTGGGGCGAAAGACGGAGCATAAAACAGTAATATAACACCTGGGCGCGCGCGGGGGGTAACTGCGTAACTGTACAATGGCACGGAGCTGGGGACATATCGAGAGGTCGTGGGCGTGGATAGGTAGCGGCTAGCGGAACTCGAACGCGGCGCCGCCTGCGTCAGGCACGTGCCTGAGCGAGAGCTTCTGGAATCTGGAGAGTGGGTATGTCAGCGTGAATGCGAGAAACAGGACGAATGAAGAGATTATGCAGGAGTGAAAGATTGGTAGAATAGAATAAGATGGAGAGGGCAAAGTAGGATGGGAAACGTACGGGTCCGAGTGCGGGTGGAAGTAGTATCCCGACATGAGGGCGCCGGAGCCGGGCGGGACGTCGTCGTCGTCGTCCACGGCGTCTGGGAGCAGGTCGTCGTCGTCTGCGGGGCCGTCGTCGCTCTCGGGCTCCTGCACGGGCGTCTTGGCCGACGAGGGCGACGGGAAATGCTGGTGCACGGGCGCGGCTGCGGGGGCCGGGCGCGGCTTGCGGCGGGCGCTGCTCTTGGACGTTGGCGGCGGCGGGGGGTCGAGGTCGACGCAGACGTAATAGAAGCCGGCGAAGGAGGCGCCGGTGATGTCGCGGACGCGGTGGTCGGGCACGAGGAACTTTTCCTTCCAGCGCATGAACACGGCGCGGCTGGCGGTCGCCGGCGCCGGCTGGTCGAGGCTCGAGACGCGCATGCGGCGGAACGCGGGAAACTTGGCCCAGTGCTCCCAGTCGCGGCGCTCGCACGCGCCCCAGCTGCGCGGCGTCCGGAACGTCGCCGGGCCGCCGGGCGTGACGAGCTCGGCGTCAAAGTACGTCGTCAGCTCGGGGTAGTCGTCCGTCAGGCCCTTGATGCGCAGGTACCCGCACAAGTGCGGCGCGGGCGACGCCAGGTCCACCGTCGCCAGCGTCACCCCGACCTCGTATGCGTGCCGCCCGCTGCGCTGCGTGCCGCGGAACGTCGCCCCGGGGTACAAGCAGGGGTGCTGGGGCGCAACGGGCGGCCTCAAGCGAGTGATGTCGCGGTACGGGTCCTCCGCACTCAGCAGCGCCGACATCGGCGTCGTCGCCGAGGAGCCGGCCCTGAGCCGCCTCGGGGTATAATACGGGTACGCGTTCCGGTGGCGCGGCGACGTCGGCGTGAGCGGACGCGGTGGGCGCGAGGCGGCGGCACCGGTCGTGTCGATGTGCAGGGCCGCGCGCTGCTTCGCGGGCACCGCGCACGACGGCGATACCGGCGTGGGCAGGCTTCCGGGCCGGGCTGCCGGGATAGCGAGCGGGGTCGTCGCGGGCATCGTCGTCGTCGTCGGCGCAGAGTGGGTAGTGATGGAGCCCTCAAGTCAAGACACACCCCAAAAATAAACCACGTCGGTGCTTCCGGGGTCACCCAGGCGCGGACATGGCGCGGTCGTGTGTGCGTCGAGAGGAACGTCGCATGGATCGGCGAGGGAGAGGAAGGAGAGACGGACGAGTTGCAAGTCCGACTTCTTGCACTTGCACCGAGCTCGACCTCGTTTCTCCCCGCGGACGCGTCCGTCTGGCCAGCCGGCCCTCGTCTCCTCTCGTCCGCGCTGGATGTGTACCGTCGAGCTCACGGCAACACCGACACTGGCGAGCTCCAGCCGCGTCCGCCATATCGCGAACATGACCGCCCTCCATGCATGAGCAGCAGCGCGCTGGGTCTTTGTCCTTGCGCACAGACATTGACCTCGTCAACGCCATCCACGGCGATGTGCGCTTCGTCCGCTCGAGGATCCAGTAGCGCCGAGTCTGCTCTACGGCATCCTGGACGCACCGGACGCCAAGCTCAGCATATGCGGCGTGGACAAGACGGGTATGTTGTTGGATTCCCCGCGTTAGCAGCGCGCAGACGCGCAGCTGGTACTGATGCCATACCAGCTTCGTGGTCGCGCGAGACGACGCTCATCGCGTCCAGCAACTCGCGCACAGCAGCCCGCGTCAAGGCTCAGAATCGAGCACGCGCTGCTGATGCCGAGCCGGATGCCATGTCGATAACAAGTAGGTGTTATTGTTGTTAATCTGCGCTGGTGTCGCGCACGCTGACGTTTCGCTCGCAGCTCGTTTCCAAAGACCCGTCGTCCGCGCACACACAGTACAGAGCGTTCACACTCGGCGCGTGTCCAGGGTACGCTCAATCTCGTTTATTTTGGCTCACCGTTGCTAACGACCTCAAACAGATCTGTTTCATACGCGACTTCAAGTTGTGCGCGCGATTGCAGACGCCGGTCTGCAACGCGCTCTAGAATATGTTCAACAAGACATTATTGGCAAGGTGTGTGTATGTACATGCAACAGTCTGCGCTATTTCTAATCCGCCCGAATAGACGTTCCGCGCACAAAGTCCAAAAAGCCGCTCACGCTCCGAGCTCCTGGACACGACACGACGTCCATGTCGCGCACAGCGGCGTCTGCGCGCTCGGGCAGTTGTCCACCGTGTGCAACTGCGCCAGCGCAAGCAGCGTGGGTCGCGCGGTGCGGACGCGCTGGTCGACTCGAGCCGCGCCAGCACCAACGTGCCCGCCGCGTTCTGCGCAGAAGCAACGGCGCAGGACATCAGCGCGAGGTCTATCGAACATAAAAGGTACGTACCAGTGCATGTCGTCGTCTTCGCCGCTGACGAGCTCGAGCAGTTGCGGCTCGCGATACGCAACGTCGCCAACCAAGAATTCTGGCGCGGCATCGTCAGAAACGGGTTGACGCGATACGGACAAGGCTACTCACTGTAACGCACAACGACAGCCTGGCCGTACGCATCCTGGGCGAGTGCGGGTCGATGGCAGCAGGACGAGGGCGGCGCGCGCGCGATTTCGCGCAAACGGCCTAGAAGACCCCAAGTCGACGCCCGCGCCCCGCGTCCCGCCTGCTGCCCGCTCTGAAAGCCGTCCATCGCAGCCAACAGCGCCAGCGTCAAGCAACCTGGGCGGAGCGGCGCGGACGGGCCCGATGGACTCGACGCGGCGCGCAGACCCCCCTCGACGTTCTGCACACAGGCAACGGCGCATAGCATCAGCGCGACGTCAAATACGCCGGAAATGTCCAAGTACGCACCAATTAACTGTCCTCCTCGTCGCTGCTGACGAGCTCGAGCAGGTGTCGACCGCGCGCGGCTCGCGATATGCAACATCGCGGCGCCTACCAGGAATTCTGGCGCGGCATCGTCAGCAACGGTTTGACGTGATACGAGCATGGGTGCTCACCGTAACGCACAACGACAACCTGGCCGTACGCAACCTGGGCGAGTGCGGCTCGAAGACGAGGTCGGCGCGCTTGCGCGATTTCACGCAAACGGCCTAGAAGACCCCAAGTCGACGCCCGCGCCCCGCGTCCCGACTGCTGCCCGCTCTGAAAGCCGTCCATCGCAGTCAACAGCGCCAGCGTCAAGCAACCTGGGCGGAGCGGCGCGGACGGGCCCGATGGCCTCGACGCGGCGCGCTGACCCCCCCCCCTCGACGGTCTGCACATATGAAACGGCGCATAGCATCAGCACGACGTCAAATACGCCGGATATGTCCAAGTACGCACCCAGTAACTGTCATCCTCGTCGCCGCTGACGAGCTCGAGCAGGTGTCGACCGCGCGCGATACGCAACATCGCGGCGCCTACGAGGATTTCTGGCGCAGCATCATCAGCGACTGGGCAACGCGATACGAGCATGAATGCTCACCGTCTTGGACAACGTCAGCCCGGCCGTACGCAACCCGGGCATGAGCGAGTCGAAGTCGAGGTCGGCGCGCGTATCCAGCGCCATTCGCGCAAACGACTTCGAAGACGTCAATAAGCCGCGCGACATCGATGATAAACGAACGGTACGTACCTTTGCTCATCGCCGCTGACGATATCGAGCAGCGCCCGGCGACGGCGCGAGCAGAGTTTCTGCGCGCGCGACAACCAGGTCATCAAAACGGTCTGTCAGGGGCGCGGCTGGCGACTCACGATTTCCTCGAGACAGCGACCACGCCGCAGACTTCCTGCGCGAGAAGGCTTGTCGACACGGCCACGTCTGCAAAATAAATATATAAAAAATGGTGAGCTGGCTGTCATACAGCGATCCCACTGGCTCACGTTTTCGAACAGGTTCTCATTGTCGTCGCGGACAACCAACAGCGCGAGGGGTGAAGACTGCAGCCGTCTACGTCAGCATCGGGCGGCGCGTCAAGATGATGCGTACTCACGCTGTTCGACGTCCATGCGGCTGCGCGTGGTCGACTTGCGAGCGCGCGAGCGCCAGCAGCGAACTGGGGATAAAGGTCAGCCGCCGTCATCAGCGATATTCTCGAGGCCTTACTTACGTTGTTGCTGACGCGTTTCGAGCAGAACTTCGGCGTCGTGTCTGCGCGGTCGACATCGCGGTGCGTCGAGCTCGACATGCGCTGCTCACAGCATGCAGGACCATTCGGTCGGGCTGGACGGCGACGTAGAGTGCGCGAGCGCGGCGCGCGTGCGCGCTACAAGCACTGTACGCCGTGGAACAGCGGATGGTCAGAGTGGCGCGCGCGGACTCGGACGGTGTGCGGGCAAACGTACCGGATACTGCGCGTGGCAGGGACCATCGGCCAGAATGCGCGATCGCGGCAGGACGTAGCGCTGGTGTGTGCGTCAGTGCCTATCGAGGTGCGTGCGCGAGGTGTATGTGTACGTACCATAGGCAATACACGCCGTTCGTGCCCGCCTGTGCAGCGCGTGTGATTGCGCGAACGAATACCATCCTAAGAAAGCCGTCAACGTGTGCGTCAGAGTGGGCGTGATATCCGTGCGACGTACCTGCATCGTAATCCGGCACGCGCGATCGAAAACTGTGTGCGAATGTTAGATGTGAATGCAAAATGCGGGGTAGTGCGAGCATACCGCGCAGCGCAACGAGCGTGGGGGCGCTGAAAATGTGTCTATAGTGAGGTGGTCAGAATCAAGACCAATGAGCGAATAAGAAAATGAAAGTGCTGACCTCGAGGACGGTTTGCTGCTGCTCGACTGCGATGTTGAGCAACGGTGCACGAAGTGCGTCGACGGCGCGTGAAACGGAGAGCAGCGGGCAGCACGGCCAGTGGCGAGCGAGGTAGGTACAGAGAGCAACGATGAGCTGGAGTGGTGGGAGGGGAGGGAAGTGGGAAAGAGGGACGATGGAGGACTCGGGCTGCTGGGTGCGGCTTTTATACCCTCTGGCAGGCCCCCCACGGCAGCCCGTCGCGCCGCGCCCTCTGCCCTTCTCTCCGAGTGCACAGCAGCTCCAGACACATGATCCCGTAATAGGCCCGTGTCTGATGTGCGCGCTGACTCGGGGAGAAGGTGCATTGAGTTCGCTAAGCGCGATCGGGTGGCGAGCGACCCCCGCCGCTCGCGCACCTTCCAGCGCGCTCCCTCCTGCGCTCCCTCGCTTATATCTCACGCAGGGTAGGTCACGTGACCTAATGCGCCAGTCCTGGGCCAGGGGGAGGGGGTATACCCCCTCCAGGAGCGGAAAACGCACCGACGGCAAACGCACCTCGCCGCTTCGCGCACGCCTTCCTGCGGCGAGAAGCGCAGATCCTGCATCATTCGTAAGTGATCTGTGATGGCCGCGAGCTGAAACCGCTGGGGGTATCAGCGGTTCGCGCGGGAATGCGCTCTTTCGACTGCTACGCGCTCCGCCGTGTTCTGCGCTGCCCTAGGCTTTTCTTTTGGATTCTATGGCATGATTGGCACCTCAGCAGTCATGAAAGTGTTGGTAAGACTGCGTCATGGGGAGAGACGCGCGCCGGACGCGGTATTTCGTCCGTTTGCCTCAGGTCGCGCTCCCTGTTCTCCCTCCGCATTCTGCGATTCATTCGTGTATTCTGCTGCTAAATCCTCGTACGAGCATGCAGCCATGTAGTCTATATATAGAACGCGCATATGAGACTGAGGGAAAGTGAGAGAATAGGGGTATTAGATGCTGAACGGATGTTCAGGCTGAGCGTGAGTTTGCCAGTCCCGGACGCACCTCCACCGTGCTCGCGCTCGATCACGCGCTGCGCTTCGCGAGATGCACACAGCCCCACACGTAGATCTGTAGACTGGCCTAGTCTCGCCGGAGATTGCACGATGCCTGGCTGGGTGCGGAATGTTTGTCGGTGTAGGTGCGAGCGTTGCGTCGCCGCCGCTGGCAACTGAATGTGCAATTCGCATCTCTCATGAATAGTCAAGCTGAGAGTCAGTCCCAGTGGCTAAACATCCAATTTACCTTACTGAGAGCTCTCTTGCCTGTATCGTGCGAGTAGCAACGTTGTGCAACTGAGTTTCTGACCTCCGGACCGCCGAATTCACGTCCGTCGACGCTGATCGCACCGCGGGCCTGAGAGAGATAAGGCACAGCGTCAGCAATGTTCTTGAAGCCAATTTGCATTATATCGCACGGGCAGGGCATGTGCTCATCGTAGATGACGATGATGGTAGGCCAAATGCGTGCACGTCGCATTGGCCGACATTTCTGCACGTTGCACGCAGTCCGTACTGCTGAGACCGCTCGGACTCTATCATGCATGTGATACAATACGCAGGATACGCGTGAAACCCTCCTGTAGCTTCTAAGGCTCTCAAACGGATCGTGTATGCGGTTCGGGCGGCGTCGCGGCGCATTGCAGATCTTGCGCTACTTCTGCCACACGGAGCGTCATTCCGCGCGCTCCTGAGATCTCTCAAGACCGCTTGACGTGTAGCCATTTGCCTGGGGAATGAATGCACAGGAAATATGTTACGCAATGCGTCGGCTAACGAAGGCGCTGCAGTGCAGCTTCTTTCGGATGCAGCTGGCAAGTCCGGAGCGGCGGCGAGATTTTACTCCGCCTCTGCTTCTCACCCTCATCCCCATCCTAGGTCTTAAATGCGCGCTGATTCTCGCATTTTCCACCTCGCTGCACTCCTCGCCCTTCCCATATCGCTGCTCTCTTGCCCTCGTTTCGCGACATCACCGCCGCGCTCCTCGCCGTGCCAGGCCTCAGCACGACTACCTCCTCTGGGCACGGCGTACGATACAACCATGGTGAGTGTGCACTTGCCCGCTGCGCTGCTCGTGCGCTGTTGCTGATGGCTCGCAGCTGTTGACGGTCACGTGATCGAATGCGTCAGCGCCGGCGCCGCCGGAATTCTACATTGCACTTGACGGAGGAGATCCGCGTCACATCCGCACAAATGGACGCTGCTCAGCGAGGGTATTAGGACCGCTAGGTATGCTTCTGTGCCGATTTGCTTTTCTTTCTGGACGTTTTGCTCATGTTTGTTTCAGGCTTCTGCTCACCGCCGTCGCGTTCTGCTCCGTCGGTTCGCCGTTGCTCAAAAATTCGCACTACCGCCCTGCAGGGATTGGCTCTCCGCAGCCAGGCTTCCCTCCTCGCTTTGCCGCTGGCGGCGTTCACGACATCTCTCCGACCCAGATCGCCGACGGCAACGTTGCAGTCCATCTCCGCTCACCGCAGTCCAAATCGCCGTCCCAGCTGTGGAGCACAGCACCGTACGTGTGGTGCGTCTCACAGCGCTTATGTATGCCGCTAGCTGGCTGACACAGTGTCTGTAAATTCCAGAGCATTGGTACCTTTGCTCATCAGTTGCCATCATGCCGCCGCTCTGCCGCTCCCGCCGCTAGCGCGCATGGACTCCGTCGATCGCCCCAGCCCTCGATCCAGGCTGCGGTGCTCGTTGCCGCAGAGCTGGCTGAAAATCGCCGTCCCAGCTGTGGAGCACAGCACCGTATGTGTAGTGCGTCCCACAGCGCTTGTGTATGTCGCCAGCTGGCTGACACAGCGTCTTTAAATTCCAGAGCATCGCTATCTTTGCTCGTCTGCTGCCGCCGCTCTGCCGCCGCCGCCGTCGCTAGCGCGCATGGTCTCCGTCGATCACCCCAGCCCACAAGCCAGGCTGCGGTGCTCGTCGCCGCAGAGCTGGATGAAAACTGTGAGCATTTCCCCATCAAAAAGCACGCCGCGCCTGACTTTTTCCCATCAAAAAGTGCAGAACAACGTCAAAATTCTGAAATTTTGACCTGAGCTCGGCGCCAAGGCTGCAATCTCCTGACTCTGCACCGCTGCTCGGCGTCCACAAACCATCTGCAAAGCTTCCGATCATCGTCTGCGGCATCATCTTCGTAGTTTCGCTAGGTAAGCATTTCTTCTTCAAGCGTTGCGTCAAGCGTGGCCTTTCTGATGATGCATCCAGTATAGGAGTGTCTGCTTGACGAGCCGCTGCGACCTATCTACGCTCACGGCCGTGATTCCGCGGAACGACGTCACCATCGCCGCCGCCGCCGGCTTCACGAGGAGCTTCGGGATATCTCCAGGTGAGCATCTCTGCGTCAGATTAACACATGGGCGCTTATTTGCCATCAAAAAGTGCAGGACAACGTCAAAATTTCGAAATTTTGACCTGAACTTCGCACCGCGCACTGCTTGGCGCATGCACTCCGGATACCTCCGATCACCCGCCCTCGTCCGCGCTCACCGATGGAACGCACACACACGATCCAGTAAGCATTCCTGTCTGCGACAAGACCATGGGCGCTTACTTTCGCCATCAAAAAGTGCAGAACGACGTCAAAATCTCGAAATTTTGACGTGAACTTCGCACCCCGCGCTGCTTGGCGCATGCACTCCGGGTCTCTCCGATCATCCCCCCGTCGCCCGCACTCACCGTCCGAACGCACACACACGAGTCAGTAAGCACTCTTCTTTGCGGCAAGACCCCGGGCGCTTATTTTCACCATCAAAAAGTGCAGGAGGACGTCCAAATCTCGAAATTTTGACCTGAAACGGCGCATCATGCATTTCCTCGGCCCCGCATCACCTCTCCGAGCGCATATATACCCCCAGTGAGCGCTAATCCTTGACCTGCACGCACGGGCGCTTATTCACGCATACAAATCGCAAATCCGCATACATTTTCAGGTTCAAAATTCCGGAATCTTTGCCTAAACACCGCTCAACGCATTAAACTTCGGATCCAGGGCCTGCATGCGAGGTCCGCAAATTTTCGTGAGTAGTCTCGATTTCTGACCACTGGAACTCGGCGGCTGAATGTCTACCAGACGACGCATTTCTCGTCGTCCTCATCATTTGCGGAATAGGCGCCGGTGCACTCCAGCGTCGCGTTTTCACATGGGAGCACCATGTCGAACTCGCCATTTTGACGGCTGACACTCGGTGCCGCTGAGACTCTGCCGCTGAGACCGCACTCCCGCGTTCCGTCGCCCGATTCCTGGCTCCCCACCGTGCATGTACCTAGATCAGCGTGCATGTACCTTAGTCCGTATGTCCGTGCCCCTGCGCCCCAGAGAATGGGCGCGGGGGCCTGAAAATAGAAGCAACCTGAAACGAAACCACGCAGTTTGCATCCTTAAATTGTTGGACTTGCGAAACTCTTTCAATTTTCACGCCGAGGAATTTGTTTGGGAAAAAGACGTGCACGGAGGGCCTAACGCCGACTCTCAGCCAGGCTCTGGGCGCACCAGCCGACTCAAGAACGCTGCAACTCGGATCAGCTCAACACCGGCAACATCTCCACAAGTCGGCAGTCTGAGTCAAGCAAGGTGTCGAGGCGGCCATTGATTCGAATCTGAATTCGTCCTCGCCCTGACTCCTACGTGTGCTGCCCGTGAGCACAAACTGTGAGGACCTCGGCGCCCATAAGCGTGAACATCGAGCAAGTCAAGTCATCAAGGGGGGCTTCTTGGCCCCGGACCATCACGTCCATGTGTGGGAATCCCGCACACCGCGTTCATACGCGCTAAGTACATGAACGGACGAACTTAATACACGTCCTACACGACCGCCGTGGCCTAGAAATCGATCAGGTCCACCGCCGTCGCCGCTGGCGCACAGCGGCCTCGGCCCAGCTCCGCCCAAGGGCCAGTGAGCACCCTCCGCGAGGCCGCGAATGAGCCGCGGCCTAGCAGGTAGAGGCCGACCCAACGTCGCCAGACTGCGGATAAGAAAGGGGCGACGCCGGCTGCTGGATGCGGTCAGCGTCGAGCCCAGAAATTTTCGAGTCACTGAACCGGAACCGGGCCCGGGCCGGGGATAGCCGCCTGGCCGAGGATCGGACGCCAAGACCGGGCCAAGCGCTCAAACTCCAGACGTGCGCAAGTCACGCAGCGAGCAAGAACAGGCCCCTTGGCGAAAAACATAGCGCTTGAAGGGTAGAACTGCACCATAAGCATATCAGAAAGCGGGCGAGAAGGCACGCACCTTGGTGCAAAACGGACACCCACAACCTGGATCGGGGCCAAACTGTAAGCAGGCCGCCGAATAGCAGTGCACGAGCTGCGGCGGGGGCAAAGTAACCCCGTCCGGACACTGCGACGTTTAGAACCTGGACGCCGGAGGCCGAGAGCGTACCCCGCAAAGTAGAGACGGGTCCTGACTGGGCCTGTCAGCTCGGCTCGGAACTCCCCGTAAAGCACCTACGGCTGGAGACAACACATGTGAGGGGAAGAGCCCGAATCCGACGCGAGGCCTGCGTGGAAAGGACCCCTTATAAGCAGGCCGGGGAGGAGGCCCTGCCACGTGCCCTGGGCCTGCGCCGGCTGGAGCGAGGAGATCCCCAGGAAGGAGTCCTCCCTGGCCAGGAGACGCCGGCACAACACACCTAGAAGGGCCCACAGCCCAGATCCCGCCTCTGAGGATTCGCGAACTGATTCGCGTGTCCTCTCTCGAACAAATCGAAGACGAGACGATCCGAAAGACGTCACAAAATACAGAGTCGATCGCACACGTCAAGGCGTTTTATTGGTTATATACCAGGGCGAAGGAGGAAGGAAGCGGCCTGCAACTGAACCTCTTCCCTGCGACCACCAGGCAACGAGAATGGACGCTGGGAGACGAGGAGGGTCGGAGTCCGAATGTTCGGACACAGCTCCGCAGCTGCCGCTGATCCGACCGGCCAACCCGCCGCTACGCATGTGCGAGAGGGCGCGCCCGCCTTTGGCCGCGGCCCCCCCCCCACCGCTGAGGCCCACTCAACGAGCCTCTACTACGGGCGAACCGGCGGCGAGGACGTCAGACCCCGCTCCAGGCGGCCTGGATGCGAAACGCACCCCGCCGGCGCTGGCCCAGCCACCGGATGAGCTGTCGCCAGCGCCCGCAGCGCGAATCGGCACGCCTGCCCGCGCCAGTACGGGCAAACGGCGGCTCACGCCCGCCACCGGCTCCGCTGACGACGATGCCGGGTCATCCCGGCAAGGGGTACGTCACCGTTCCCCCCGTGAGAAGATCCCGCTCACCGGGCAGCTTAGAAGAGACAGGCGCCCTCGCATCGGGTGACTAGGAAGCGCCTCAAGTGCCACGGTGGCTGCGAGAAGGACTTTGCGGACAGCAAGTCGCGCATCGGGCACTGGAACAGGTACCGAAGCTGTGAGGCCAGGCACGCCCGCATTATAGAGGGCACGGACGAGGAGCGCGCGTACAAGGTCGGCCAGGCACGCAGGAACGGCTTCGGCTTTATCATGTACGAGCCGCAGAAAGAATAGGCATTGATTGGCCCAGTCTCCGGCAGCGTCGGGCTCAAAAACCGGTAACGCCGCGCTACAGACACGGGCGTCAAACCGGCGAGGCAGATGGCCGAGCGCCGGTGCTACGTAAGCACCGCACACCGTGCGACGCCAAGGCGACATCGAGGCGAGTAGCCTACAAAGACGGGCCCGGCTGCCAGACTCTCTCTGTGCGCGCCATGGCCCGCCCGACGGCGACCGGCGGCCGAGCAGCCCGCCGGCCGGCAATGACTGGGCCGGAAGGGCCCGGGAGCAGCGCTAACTCCGACACGCCCTCCTGCGCGGCCCACACGCCTACGCGGCGTGCGCAACTCACGCTGCGGCCGCCGGCGCGCTCGAGCAGTCGCAACACCGTTTGCCCACTTGGCGCGCGCGAGCTGGCGCGCACCTGAGATGCGGCGCTGATCAGGCCGGCGAGCTCTCGCCGGAAGAAACGCCCTACGTGCGACGTTTCCGCCGCGACTGGCCAGAACCATCGGCGCCTCGGCCGCAGGGGACGAGCCAGGGCTCCACGACGTCAGGAGTGCCAGAGCCGCGGGCGCACATCTACACGAAGACGTGAGTACGCCGCGGGTTGCCTTATATAGCAGGAAGCACGTCGATTCTGACGAAACGAAGGCTTTACGACGGGGCAAAGCTGCCGCGACAGCAACGGCGGGGCACGCAGCAAGCCCGCCCCACGCGCGATGACCTGCGGAACGTATCGGCGGAGGAGTCATATAGCCCTCGCCGCCCGGTCGACCCGCCCTCCCTCCCCTCTTCTGACCCGCCGCACACGAAATGGAACCAGCCGGCGACGATAACCGCTTCGCGCCCCTGGCGGCGAGCACGGCCAGCCATGACAGCGACAAAAGCAGCCCCGCCCACGCTGGGCAGCGACAGAACCCACTGCCGCACGCGGAGCGGCCCAGCGAAGGCGGCCAGCACGCAGCGACGCCGGAAGCGCCAGACCCCGTCGGGGACGAGCTCGTAACGACGACACGCGAGCCACTAGGGACGTCGTCGGCAAGCTCAAACGCCGTCGCGGCAGAACAGTCGCCGCCGCCGCCATGGTCGCCCGCCAGGCCCGGCGTCGTCAGGCCCCGCCCCGCCCTGGACTCACCGAGCGTCGAGGACGCACGGGCCGGCCGCCTGGCACTGCACCGCGACAACTGGTCCGCGAAGGCCAAGGAAGCGGATGCGGCCATCGAACGCACGAAGGCCGCAGAGGCCGCGACGACCGCCACGGCAGCAGTCGTCGCGACTGCCGCAGCCGCGGTCGCCGCGGCGGCGGGGACTGCACCCGTCGAGGAGCAGCGCCGCAGAAGCCAGCCGACCTGGCCGACGGTACGCACGCGAAGTGCGAGCACCACGCGCCCGCTGACCCCGGCACACAGCTCGTCCCCCCGCCGCCCCCTGCACACCCAGCATGGGCGACTTACCGTGCCGCCGGGACGACGCGGCAACTCACAATTCTCCAAGGGTCCGCCGCGGCCGCTGCAGCTGGAAAGCCGAAGTCGCCAACAGGGATGGCACCCGCCGCCCCTCCGCGCTTCTACGTTGGCACTAGGCCGAATGGCGGCTCGCAGGTGTACAACGTAAGCACCGGGCTGCGTCCTGTGGCCGCGCGCTCCAAGCTGACCGGACTCGCACAGTCTCTGTTCAAAAAGGTGCCCACCCTGCGGCACCGCGACCCCGCCGAGGACTGGGTGCACGAAACCACCATCGAGGTGCGGTCCATGCACGGCGCGGCCGCTAGTGCGCCAGCGCCCTCCGGCAGGGCGGCGGGGCCACATGCCGGAGCACCCGCTGCCCCCGCGAGCGACGGGAATGGAACGGCGGCAATGGCGATATCCGCGGCTACATCGGCGGACAACGCGCCCGCCGCGCAGCGCCCGTTTATCAAAAACCGCACGGGCGCCGCAGCAGCCTCCAGCGCCGAGGAGAGCGACGGGAGCGGCGACGGCGGGGTCGACTCGCCGAGTGAAGCACCGGGGAGGCGGTTCCGCCAACGCCGCCTGGCATCATGCCAGGACGCCACCCGGCGCAGCGCCACCCGCTACTCGGGCAGTCAAACCGGGGAAGCGCGTAGGCAACACGAGGACGACCCTATGTCCATCGACGAGGAGGGCCGCGGCGACCAAGGCCCCTCCGGGCAGCACGCGCCGCTCCGCCTGCCGCCATCGCCACCGCCGCGCGCGGCGCACGGCGCGCCGGCGTCAGCGCCCCAAGCCAGGGCCCAAGCGCTGTCGCCGGAGGACTGCTGGCCGCCGCTGCCACGGCCCACGCTTACCCAGGCGGCCAAACCGGTGCGGCAGCCACCCCGAGCCCTAACACGCCCGCCTGTCCCTGGCCAAGCACAGGCCCCACCGGCCGCGCCCTTCGCGGGCGCGCGCCCCGCCGACGCGCGGCCGGCCCCGCCCGCGCCTCCTGCACCCCCGGCGCAGCCAGCCGCCCAACCCCGCGCGCCGACCCCGCCGCCGCCGCCGCCGCACGCCGCGCCGGCACCGGCCCCGCCGCCCCCCCGCCACGCGGGTCTGCCCAACGAGGCCCCGCCCGCTACGGAGCTGGACAGAACGAGCGCGGCAGGGATCTCGCAGCGCATCGCCGACACAACGGTCGCCGTCGCCACCACCGGAGAGGCCGTCTCGATTGACGGCATGATCGAGGACGGCCACCTGGACGCGGTGCCCAGCGAGAGCCGTGAGTACTTCGAGCAGCTCGAGCGCAGCGGTGAAAACATCCTCTGCGCGCGCTTCGTGCTCCCGGCGCACAAGAAGCGACCGCGCGAAGTTAAGCACGAGCTCATCCGCCAGACGCTGGAGCACAACCTCGACCGCCTGCGTATCGCCGACCAGCCAACCCCGCTACGAGTCATCCTCGCCGGCGTCGCCCACGACGAGGTCTACGACCTCGTCGAGATCGTCTACTATGTGCGTGGCGCGACCACGACCACCAGAGACCTGCTCGTGCAGAATGGTCACTGGCGCGTCGGCCGCTCACGCGTATCCTTCATGCCACACCACGTGGCCAGGTCGCGCTTCATCGCCACATACATCGGCCCAGTCGTCCCCCCGGAGGACCACGACGAATTCGTCGGTGTTATCAGAGCGCGCTGGGCGGGCGATGACTACATCGAGCACCTGTTCGCGCTGCAGGCCGCCGCCGTCACCGCCGCGGCCGACGCAGACGCCGCCACGGCCAACGCCGCCGCCGCGGCCGCCGCCGCCTCCTACGCCGCGATCACTGGGGACCCCGCAGCCACCATCGCCGACATCGCCGCCGCGGGAACCGCTACCGCCGCCGCCGCCGCCGCCGCCGCGACAGCAGCAGCGGCGCAGAACGCGGCACGCCAGGCTAACCCCCGCGCTGACTTCCTGCAGAGCATCGACGTCGAGCCGCTCGAGGTCGAGCAGAACGGCGTGCTCATCAGGCAGTTCAACGTGTACGCCGACACGTCGGCCGTCCCAGTTGAGCTGCACCGCCGCGTCCGCGCGGCAGCCATCGGCCTGCGCATCGAGAACCCGGCGTTCCAGTTCGGCGTCGCCATCAGAGACCCCCGGCCGTGCTACCGCTGCAAGGCGGAGTCGCACCCTGGCCGCAAGTGCAAGCTCGCGGAGCTCGAGCCAGCACAGGAGACGGCGACCGCGGAGCAGCACTTCCCGACGCGCGGGGAATACGAGGCGACGCAGACGACATACACGGGCGGACACGGCGCGGCACAAGGCTCGCCCGGCACCCAACGCGCGCGAGGGCGCGGAGGCCGACCACTGCGCGGCGCGCAACGTGGGCGCGGGCCGCACGGCGGGGGCACGACAAGTGCACGACGTGAAGAGGTCTACGCCGAGCAGCCATCAGAAGACGACGACCGCCTGGAAGACAACGGCCGCGACCGCGACCGCCGCCGCGGCGCCGGCCGCGGTCGCCGCGCACAGGGGCCCGGGAACGACCTCGACGCGCGCGAGCAGCGCGGACGAGGAGGGCGCGACCGCAGGCGCGACAACAACGGCGACAACCGGCGCGGCCGCACCTACTACTAGGCTGCGGAGTCGGCCGGGAGAGCAACGCCGCCGCTCCCCCCCCATTGCCATACGTCGCGCGCCCGCCCAGCTCCTCCCCCACCGCCGATGCAGTGAGCGCAGTCCCTTTCTTGGTTGCCAGCACACGTAGCCGCACATCTTTCTTGCCCTGCCGCTCACATTTTGAAAACTTTCTTGACTGCCCGCGCGACGTACACCAACCGCCCCCCCCCCCCACCCACCCAGACCTGGCTACCCACTGTATAGCCCCCCCCCCTCATGTGCGCTCCCCTGTAGATCTCTGCGAATAATAGCGCTTTAGCCAGCAGCTACATGGTGCGACGAGCCGGAGTCCGAGCAAACTGACAAAGCTGTGCACAATCTTTAGTAGTGCCCGCGGCGCTGCGATGCCACTCGCCCTGCAGCTCCGTGGAACGGCGGCTTATTGAAGCCTGGACGTGCCGTGCGGAGACGCTGAAGTCCTCAGCAGCTGCGATACGAGCCGGCTCCCGTACCGTAGCAGCGGAGGACATAGTCCGCCGCGCTGGCCGGCATAGCCAGCTGTGTGACCGCGGCGCGCTGGCCGTGGTTAACGAGACAGTACAGCGCAGCCATCACAAACCAACGACAATCGACACTCGGGAACCCGCAACAGGTTAGACTTCACGGCACCCCCTCGCGGAGGAAGGGATGGCCCGTCTGCCACATCCTCTGACGAGGATGCGAGGGGGAGTCAAGGCGGCAGACCGGCGCAGCGCGGGTCACAGGACCCAGGAGCTGCGTCAGGCGCAGGGCTAGCAGAGGCTCAGCCAGTTGCACGCGAGGTGCAACCTGCGCCGACGACGCCGGAAGGATGGAGAGAGCCCCGGGCGGACGGGGACGACCCAGCAAGCCATCTAAGCGCTGCGCCGGAGCAGGACGCATCGCCCGGCTCTGCACTGAGGTCATCGAGCCCAGGACAGCAGGAGAACGATGGGGCCGCTGCACCGAGAGTGCGCGACAGAAGCAGAAAGAACACACGCGCCTCTCTCACCATGGCCTCGGAAAACATCAGAGGACGCGGCGCGACGCGCATCAGGGGCTCGCACAAATGGAGGCGAGTGGCGGATGACATCCGCAAACTGAAAATCGGTGTAATGGCAGTACAAGAGACGCACCTAGACGAAGAGCTCACGGACGAGCTCAGGGGCATGTATAAGCACCTCAGAATATACAACTCGTATCTGCCGGAGAACCCCAAAGGGGCCGGGGGGGTCGCCCTGGTATTCAACAGCCTACTGGCCAACACAGACGACATAGAATTCCACGAGGTGGTGCCGGGCAGAGCGATTATCGCGCGAATGGAGTGGCATAGGAATGACGACCTGACGATCCTGGCGGTATACGCGCCGACGAATAAAAGAGAGAACAGTGAGTTCTGGTCGACAGTCAGGACTAAAATAAGCAGGTCCCAGGGCAGGATCCCGAAACCGCAGGTGCTGCTAGGGGACCTCAACTTCGTAGAAGATGCCATCGACCGTTTCCCAGCCCAAATGTCGTCAATTGATGCGCCGGAGTCCTTCGACAGACTGAAAGCCTACCTGAAGCTAGCAGACGGCTGGCGGCAGACGTACCCATCCAAGGTGGAATGGACCTGGCGGAATGCAGGGCGCACGGCAATGTCGAGAATAGACAGGATCTACATGACGCAAGAGCTGCAGCTAGCGAGCAGACAGTGGGAGATAAATATAACAGGGATCAATGAGAATGACCACAGCCGCGTAGCAGTGACGGTCCTAAACGCAGAAGCACCGCATGTTGGGCCAGGGCGCTGGACAGTGCGACCGGACCTGTGTCACGACATGCGATTCATAGAGGAAGCTGAAAGGCTCGTTAAATCGCTCCACATAAACCTCGGCCACCTCGAGACGCAGGGGCGAACGGAAGAAGCAAATGCCCAGACGCTCTGGGCAGATTTCAAGGGGGAACTGACCACGTCGGCTAAACGCCGGACCAGGGAAGCTGCCTGCGCGAAGCAGACGAGCCTAGAGAAAAAGATAAAGGCCCGAGCTATTGCTGTACAAACACTGCAGGATGCGGAAGGTGAGGCCGAGCAAGAATCCGCCCGCGAGAACCTACGTAAGGCCGAGGAGGCGGTGGGTCTCGTACAGGACAGAGCCAAGCGGCAACTTTTCGCTCAGAGGACGGCCACTGCCTGGGCGGAAGGCGAAACAATGTCGAGATCCTGGTTCAGTTGGACCAAGGTCAACAAGCCGAGAGATATTATGGTGTCCCTCACACGCCCAGGCGCGGCCGCAGGCGGCCAAGTAACAGGCTCGAAGGCCATGGCGGAACTCGCGAAAGAGTATCATGACGGAGTCCAGCTCATTGACCTGGACGTCGACGAGGCGGCGAGGGAAACCGTAACACAGGACGTCCTCGAGCACGTAGAGCCCTACGCAGATGAGAACGCCCAGACTCTCCTTGCAGCGGCGATATCGCGTGAGGAGACTGAGGAATCCCTGAGACTATCGCCCTGCGGCAAGGCGGCCGGCACTGATGGTATCATCTACGAGGTGTGGAAGATGCTACACAGACGGCACCGGAATTCTCTGGGAAGCGAGGAGGTGCTGCCTGATATAGTCGAGATAATGACTACGGTCTTCAAGGACATCGAGGAATATGGCCTGACCGAGGAGTCACATTTTGCGGACGGCTGGCTATGTCCGCTGTACAAGAAAGGGGACCGCACGGACATTGCGAATTACCGGCCGATCACACTGCTGAATACGGACTATAAGGTATATACGAAGATACTGGCGATGCGCCTGGCCAAGGTGGCCACTTCAATAATACACTGCTCACAGGCAGGCTTCGTGAGAGGGAGAAGCATCACAGATCATGCGAAACTGACTGCCCTGGTCATCGACTATGCCGAGGCGGCAGAGGAGAATGGCATGATCGTTGCCCTAGACCAGGAGAAGGCCTATGACAGAGTCAGACATGACTATTTGTACAGGGTACTGGAGAAGTTCGGGATACCAGCGCGCTTTATAAAAGCGGTCAAGAACTTATACTCCAAGGCGTTCACAAAGGTAATGGTGAACGGTCTCATGAGCACGAGCTACAGAGTCACAAGAGGGGTGCGACAAGGCGACCCGCTCTCGTGCCTCCTTTTTAACCTCGCCATAGAGCCGCTCTCGGCGATGCTCAGAGCATCGCCGCTACAGGGATATAAGATAGAGGGCCTGGAGCAGAAGCTGATAGCGACACTGTACGCGGATGATACGACGGTGTACCTCTCCGAGGGGGACTCGTACGACGTACTGGTGAGAGTCCTAGAGAAGTGGTGTACAGCGGCCGGGGCAAGGTTCAACATCCTGAAGACAGAAATCATCCCCCTGGGCACGGAGCAGTTCCGACTGAACCTCGTCGAATCAAGGAAACTACGAGAAGAGGACGGCGAAATTGCCGCGTCCATTAGGATCGCAAAAGACGGTGAAGCAACACGCATTCTAGGCGCATGGCCGGGCAACAGAACCGGCAGCGCAACAGCATGGTCCGCCATCCTGGACAAGATAAGACAGGCCCTGGAGCGCTGGGAGAAGACAAGACCGACTCTAAACGGCAGGGCGATAATCGCGCAGGTTGTGATAGGCGGTTTCACACAGTACCTCACTGCCACCCAGGGGATGCCACTAGGCATAGAAGAGAAGCTGGACAAGATGACGCTGGAATTCATATGGGGCTCAGCGAAACGGCACCCGATAAATATGGACACACTGCGTCTGGAGAAGGCGCAAGGGGGCCTCGGACTGCTGCACATAAGGGAGAGGAACGACTCGCAATACCTCACATGGCTGGGCTCGTACCTCAGGACCGACGAATCGAGGCCAACATGGGCATACATAGCGGACCAGATCCTGCGAAGGGCAATCATCAAGAAGGATGAGGGCAGGATCCCGATGGAGTATAGAACGAACCCATTTGAACAAAACTGGCGAGTGAACAGGCGCAAACTGCCCCACATCTTGAAACTCATGGTCCGCGCGGCGAAGAAATACCAGATCGCACAGGTGGCACAGGTCATGCCCATGGATGTGCGGGAGTCTACATATGTGTGGACGCACCCTGCGCTACTGGATGGCGAGGAGCTGCTGCGCAGCAATCCTGGGATTAGATGCCTGAGGAAAAACCACGCGGTGCGGACGGTAGAAGACCTCGAGGAGATCGCAGAAATGGACGACGGGGAGCATGACGACGACGATAGCGACTGCGGATGCGCGAACTGCACTGCGGACCGGTGCGAGGGCTGCAGAAACCCAGCGAGATGTCGCCAAGCGGCGAGCGACATCTTAGCAAGCATTGCTCCCCGCTGGAATACCTCCACCACTGGGGACTACCACGATAACGGCCTGGCCGCCGCATTTGGCGACGGCGGGCACGAAGCACTCGAGGCTGGGGAACTAATGGTCTTCAAGCCCTGGCCGGTGCGAACAGAAGACGCGGCCCGCGACTTCAGAATGCTAGTACAGACCCTGGCCGTGGCAGGAACCGAGGCAGACGCTACACGCACCTTGGACGCCGGGGTCCCAGAATTCGCGGAAACAACGGAGGATAGTGTACACGTACTGCTCGGCGCAGCGGCCGGCAACGCGGGCACAAATGAGACGGTCTTCGGGTTCACTGTGCATTTCCCGGACGGGGAGCACGAGGACATCCGCGGCGCGTGCAGCAGCAGTGTGCAGAGCCGTCTGGAGGCGCTGGCCGTCGGCGTCACAGCGGCAGCGCGCACGGTGCCCATAAATAAAACCATGCACCTGGTGACGGCAGACAAGTCGCTGGCCCGGTCGCTAACGGTGAGACTTGACGAAAATGTCCGCGGGGGCTGGGTAAGCATGCCAAAACCTGCGCACGCGATGCGGGTCGCGACCGCAGCCCTACGCGCGCGCAATACGGCAACCTCTGTCACGCTGATTCCCAGGGCGAGAAAATCGGCCTGGCCGGAGATAGGGAACCTGCAAAAGAGAGCCGTGGAAGCCGCCGGCCGCGCCGAAAAATACGAGGTCGCCGGCGCCGAGTACGCGGCCTTTGACATCCCTGGAGTGAGCATGACAGCGATCACACAGAGCAAGGCACAGCGGGCAATCAAACTCGCGAACAGTATGGGAGCCGCTCCAAGAAGGGTGACGGCCAGAAACATCGCCACGGTGAAGGCGAGCATCAGAGAACAGTGCGGATACACGCCTACGACGGCCCAGGTCTGGCAAGGCGCCAAGGATAAGGACCTCTCCCGGAACGTACGGAATTTCCTGTGGAAAGGGCTACATGGCGCACACAAGGTTGGAGAATACTTCAGTAAAATGCCAGAACCATGGCGCACCATGGGGGGATGCCCGACGTGCGGTACGACGGAGACGTTGGAGCACATACTGCTGGAATGCCCCGATTCCGAGTGCAGAGCGGTATGGAACATGGCAAGAGCTCTACTGGTGGGGAAAGATGTGGAGCTTCAGTTCAACATGGGCATAATATTAGGCAGCGCACTGGTGGGCCCGGGCATGCCGCAACGGGGCAAGCAGGACCTCAAGTACAGGGCGGCCAAAATAATAATCTCGGAGACCGCCTTCTTCATCTGGAAACTACGCTGCGAGAAGCGCGTCGGGCATGCCGACGACCCGGATTGGGCGCACACGGCCGCAGAAGTCAGAACCCGCTGGCTCGCGGTCATCGAAGGACGTGCGCGCCAAGACAGCCTCCTAGCCAACAGGAAGATCCGGGGGCTAGGAGCCAGGCGACCGGAAATCGTGAAGGAGACGTGGCGTGAGGTACGGGATGGTGCCGGCCGCGAGATCGTGCCAAATCGACATGCCGGAGGTTTAGTGGGTACGGGGACGCCCTTTGCGGTGGCTGGCATTGGCTAGCCGACAAGTCTCAAGCCCCACACTACCCAAACGGGTGTGCTAAAGGCCATTCCTCCGGACGGAGACGTCCTCAAACTAACACGGGCCGCGCATAGGCGCGGATCCCCGCGACAGCCCCGCAAGGGAAGGCCGGTAAACTGGGCCACTATGTGGTTGCAGCACCAGCTGACGCTCCAAAAAAAAAAAAAAAAAAAAAAAAAAAAAAAAAAAAAAAGTCAAGTCATCAATGCTTCATGAGTCCGTCGCATCTGCCACGCCCGAAATGAGATGCACTGCAGACATCCCGAGACAGCCGTCTCGGTGGACCCAAGTCTCCAGAGGCATTGCAAGGGCACAAGCAAGCTGCGCAGTGAGTGTCCTGCGAAAAATACACGGCGAGCATGGCCGCAGGCATTCGTTTGTCTCGCGATACCGATGCGGTTTGAGGGTGCCGAGTCAGACAATGCGTAACACACGCAGACGGGGTCCGAGTCTCGCTGCCGCTGTCGCTGTCGGGATACACGTCCATCGGCCCTAGACAGCCTGCACAACGTGGTCCAGGAGCGCGTTCCCTGAACAACGTGGAGCGTGGAGCGCGTTGTTTGGTTTGCGTGGCACCAGCCTGAGCATCGATGGATCTGAGATTGCGCGCACTGGCACTGGCACTGACAGCCTGAGCAGTCCTGAGGGTCCGGACCAGCCTAGCCTGTCAGTGGAGTCGGGTCCGCCCTCGAGCGCCGGTCAGTACATAGGCGGGTCCGCGCTCCAGCTCCAGGTTGGGTTGAGCGCCAGCATCACCGCCCCTGGCCGCTCGCGCAACCTGGAGATTCCAGAGGCCGACAACCGATGCAGTATAGCAGGCGTCACCGCCGGAAGAAGAGGGGCGAAGCGAGACGCTTGGGAGGCGCGCGGAGCACAGTGGCAAAACTCGAACTTCAGTATGCAGATGCTCTCGAGCGGGCCGCGGCCGTCGTACCTGAACTGAGAAACAGAGGCGTTCGAGGCGCGTAGTGTGTCCTGTAGCACGTAGCAATCACTGTACGCCGGCAGGAGCGCGAGTATCAACCCTCAGCCAGCATCCGCGGTAGCACTTGACTTGCAGGGGTTCAGTCCCAGAATCATCGCGAGCGCCCAGTCCGAGAGACAGCAGCAGCAGCAGGAAATCGGTGGCCCGAGGCAGCTGGCCGAACTTCGCCCTGCGCCGCGACCCGTCGCCGCTGCGTCAGAGTGTCGCCGCAAGACGCCCAGTGGAGGCGAAACGCGCTGCCGCGGTATCGCCTTACAAGTTCCAAAGCGTTGTGCAAAATGCCGGACCAGCTGGCAACATCAGCACGTACGGCAGCATCGAAGAAGGAGGGGAGAGAGCGGCTTCGGAGACGCGTGCTGGACTGTGCTCTAGCCGCAGATTCCTTCAGCTCGTCCGGTTCCGCCGTGGGACGTACAGTGCAGGACCAGATTTTGTCCGTCCGAATATCGTATGGGAGTCATCCGACGCGGTGTGGCGAAGCGCAAGCAGAGAACTTGCCAGTAACCGGAGACCGCGCCTACATTATCCTGAACCCGCGACAGCCTGAGAGACAGCAACCTTTGGACCAGAGACAGGGGTGATCATAAATTGAAAAACGCAGTGCGACTCGGAGATCGGGATCAGTTTCTCCCTGGATTGCAGCGTCCTGCCAGCGAAAGCGCCAGTCGCGGTATGTCCCGCAATCGTCGACCACAAGCTCGAACGAGGATTTCGCCGAACGCCGCGTGCCAGCCTGCAAATCCGATACCGACGGCGTGTCGAGCCCGTTCCACTGTCCAGTCCCGGAACAATTCAGTGTGCACAAAAGACCAGGCCAGGACCCCGCGGCGCGACGCCAAACGTAAGTAAGGTGCATGCCCTGAACTTGTGCACGCATACGCACAAGCAGAGGGCGCACGGACCGGGAGCCGGCGCCACCAGCGCAATGAGTGAAGGTCGCGGTGTTGCACGAGGCCTAGTACAGCTTGAAGGTGCAAAGCCTTGTGACTGAGCGAGATGCGAGGGAGCGGGAGACGGAGCATAAAACAGTAATATAACACCGGGGCGCGCGCGGGGGTAACTGCGTAACTGTACAATGGCACGGAGCTGGGGACATATCGAGAGGTCGTGGGCGTGTTTAGCGGCTAGCGGAACTCGAACGCGGCGCCGCCTGCGTCAGGCACGTGCCTGAGCGAGAGCTTCTGGAATCTGTGGAGAGTAGGTGAGTCAGCATGAGTGCGAAATGGACGCGAGAAACAGGACGAATGAAGAGATTATGCAGGAGTGAAAGATTGGTAGAATAGAATAAGATGGAGAGGGCAAAGTAGGATGGGAAGGATAGGCAAGGAAGCAACATACGGGTGGGAGTGCGGGTGGAAGTAGTAAGGTATGTCAGCATGAGTGTAAGATGGACGAAGGGCGTTTGAGCAGGAATAGGTGATAGGTGGGATAGAATGAGACAAGCTATGGCAGAATATGGTGGGAAGAGGAAAACAACGTACGGGTCGGAGTGCGGGTGGAAGTAGTATCCCGACATGAGGGCGCCGGTGCCGGGCGGGACGTCGTCGTCGTCGTCCACGGCGTCCGCGAGCAAGTCGTCGTCGTCTCCGGGGCCGTCGTCGCTCTCGGGCTCCTGCACGGGCGTCTTGGCCGACGACGGCGACGGGAAATGCTGGTGCACGGGCGCGGCGGCGGGGGCCGGGCGCGGCCTGCGGCGGGCGCTGCTCTTGGACGTTGGCGGCGGCGGGGGGTCGAGGTCGACGCAGACGTAATAGAAGCCGGCGAAGGAGGCGCCGGTGATGTCGCGGACGCGGTGGTCGGGCACGAGGAACTTTTCCTTCCAGCGCATGAACACGGCGCGGCTGGCCGTCGCCGGGGCCGGCTGGTCGAGGCTCGAGACGCGCATGCGGCGGAACGCGGGGAACTTGGCCCAATGCTCCCAGTCGCGGCGCTCGCACGCGCCCCAGCTGCGCGGCGTCCGGAACGTCGCCGGGCCGCCGGGCGTGACGAGCTCGGCGTCAAAGTACGTCGTCAGCTCGGGGTAGTCGTCCGTCAGGCCCTTGATGCGCAGGTACCCGCACAGGTGCGGCGCGGGCGACGCCAGGTCCACCGTCGCCAGCGTCACCCCGACCTCGTATGCGTGCCGCCCGCTGCGCTGCGTGCCGCGGAACGTCGCCCCGGGGTACAAGCAAGGGTGCTGGGGCGCTACGGGCGGCCTCAAGCGAGTGATGTCGCGGTACGGGTCCTCGGCGCTGAGCAGCGCCGACGTCGGCGTCGTCGCCGAGGAGCCGGCCCTGAGCCGCCTCGGGGTATAATACGGGTACGCGTTCCGGTGGCGCGGCGACGTCGGCGTGAGCGGACGCGGTGGGCGCGAGGCGGCGGCACCGGTTGTGTCGATGTGCAGGGCCGCGCGCTGCTTCGCGGGCACTGCGCACGACGGTGATACCGGCGTGGGCAGGCTGCCGGGCCGGGCTGCCGGGATCGCGAGCGGGGTCGTTGCGGGCATCGTCGTTGTGGTTATCGTCGTCGGCGCAGAGTGGGTAGTGTTGATGGAGCCCTCAAGTCAAGACAAGCCCCCATACATATTAAAACACAAAAGCCTCCGTGCTTCCGGGGTCCCCGCACAGCCACGCTGCGAATGCCCTCCTCGCCCTCCTCCCAGTGCAGCGCCTCCCGCAACCGCTGTTTCAGCCTGCCCGACTCTCACTCGCTCTGTGACCCCGCCGCTCTGATAATGATCCGTGCTCGCCGTTGGCAACAGCGGCCTCGCTTTGCTTGCACGGCCAGCGTGCTCAATTGACTATAGTCGGCACTGCACGCGTTTCACTGGCATCCACAACACACGTCTGGTATTCACTCGTGACCGTCCCGATTCTCATGCTCGCTGGCACAGCGTACGCCAGCGTACCGTCCAGCACAACTTGAAAGCCTCGGTGCTTCTGTCAGCTGGACCTGAGGCCTTTTCGCGCGCGATGACATGGACAAGCCGCCTTGCCAATGACCGCCTTCTCGATGCGCGCGCTATTACCACCGAGCGACCGAGCCCGATGCGTCCATTCGTTGCGTCACCGGCCCCTGCGACGCTCGCGCTTGATATCAGTCTGGCGTGCGCGGGATTCACAGCCAGTTAGACGATGAGCACTAGCAGGGTCATAGGTGGCTCCCTGGCATCGTCATCGGCTCCAACTCGCAGAAGGACAGCGCCTCTACTCCTCCTTCTCCGCACGTTACACTTGCACTCGCAGACTAGCAGGGCGCTCCCGGACTGCCATGATACCTCGAATGCATTGCAATCACTACGTTTACTGTAATGTCTATCTCCTGCCAGTCTTCATCAGTTTCATCTCCGGAGTCCGGGCTCACAACTGCAACAACAGCCTGGCGTTCCATCCTGACGCGTCCTCAGGCCTAATCCGCCCTTGATTTCCGACCGCAGCGGTAACACAACACTCAACGGGAGTGCAAACCGCAACGCCCAACAGGACTGCCTTGCCACGGTCGCTGTATTGTTATTGAACTGCCACAGACGGATCGCGGGCGCTGTTCGTCGCGATCTGGTCGCGGTCGCTGTTTGCTACAGTAGAAAGCGCTTCACTTTACGACCCAGGCTTTACACGACCCAGGGAGGACTGATCCCACTGGGCCTGGCGCATGCGCGCTCCGCTTTGCACTGCACTTCATAATCAAGGTCAATGTTGCAGGCGCGTCGTGATCTCCTACGTGCTCGATTCAACCCCCATCCCATCGTTCTGGCAGCCTTCGAGTTGCACTGGTGCGGCTCGGGAATCTAGTCAGGATCGAATAATACTCTACTCGAGACACCTGTAGCCCCCGGATGTTCTCTGGTAGTCACAGGCCCAGGATATCCCGTCCCAGCACCACAGCATGCCATGCCGCGGCAGGATGATCCCGTTCGTCCTCCGTGGTTCTCGCAGTCGCGCTCCGAGTCTTGCCGTTCGTTTCAGCTGACACTGACCGTACGGCATTGCGCTTTTGCCCGCCGGCGGCTTGTGGCGAGGACTTCACCTCGGGCTTGAACTTGACTCTTCCCACATGTGCGACTGCGCGCGGACAGGACGAGGCTGATCGCACGCCGGTTTACTGCCAGTGTGCATCACCACGCCCCGCAAGGAGCTCTCCGCTGAGTGCGCGATGACCGTTTAGCGAGTCCAGCGTGGCCCAACTGTGGACTGTGGACCGTGGAGTTGCTTCTTCCATGTTGCCTGAACTACACGAAACTCGGAGCGGGCGGCGCCTCGCGCACTGCATGCCGCTCATTTCCCCTCTGCCGTGGCGTCTACATCATTCTCCCAGCCTGTGCGCCGCGCGCCTCCCAAGCGTCTCGCTCCGCCCCTCTTCTTCCGGCGGTGTCGCCTACTCTACTGTATAGATTGGCGGCCTCTGGCCTGGCTCCGTTCATCCTTGTCGGACGTGTCTGCCGAATCTTGCTACAGTACGACCGGCCAGCCTGGCGCTCAACCCGACACGTGGCACTTGGTATCGAAGGGCGCACCTGACTACTTACTAGTAACCCGACGGCAGCCGCGGCCCACCTGGAGTTGAAGCGCGGACCCGACTATGAACAATACTTTACTGGTAGGCGCTCGAGGGCGGCACCGCTGACAGACTGGGCTGTCTATCGAGACGGTCCGGACCCCGCTGGTCAGTGTCAGTGCCAATGCCAGCGAGCGCGATCTCAGATCCACTCAGGTTGGCGGCAAACAACGCGCTCCATGCTCCACGTTGTGCAGGGACTGCCAGGCTGTCGAGGGCCGATGGACGTGTATCCCGACAGCGACAGCGAGACTCGGACCCCGCCTGCCTGCTGCGCGGCACTTTTACTGTAAGACGTCGGCACAACAACTTGAAGCATCCTCACACCGCTGTGGACTCTGAAAGGCCAACAAAAAACTCTCACTGCGCAGCTTGCTTGTCCCCTTCAAGTTGCGATGCCTTTGGATGCCTCTGGAGACTCCCACTGCATCGTATCCACCGCGACGGCTGTCTCGGGATGTCTGCAGTGCATCGCAGTCCGGGCGGGGCAGATGCGATGGACTCATGAAGCATGATGCATTGTTCCATGCTCCGAGTCATGCGGCGCCGAGGTCCTCACAATTTGTGCTCACGGGCAGCACAGGTCGGAGTCAGGGAGAGGACTCGGACGAATTCCAATTAGAAGCAGACTTATTGGAAATTGCCTCCTCGACACCTTGCTTGACTCGACACTGCCAGTAGGCCTACAGTTTGTGTCTTTGGCCGCGGCCAGCGTCACACTGAGGAAATTTGCTGAGGCGCATTTTCCGCGATCAGCGCGGCCTCCATCCTCACCGGTTCGTAGGTCTGAGCTGGCGTTCATCTCTCCTCCCCCGTGCTCCCTAGGTGTCAAATTGGCAAATGGGCGGCGCAGCGTCCGAGTCTCGTACGTACTGGCATCCTCCCGTCGACTCTGCTCTGCGCTCTCGGGCTCCTGAACATGATACAGGCTGCCTGCTAGATCCGTTGCAGTGATACGACTCGCATCCATTTGCAGAGCTGCGGTATACGTACATATCCCTTGAACTCCCGCAGACTGGGCTGATCTGCCGCTCGCTTACTGAGCTCTGCCAGTGGTGCGCTGATGTCACGACTGTCTGCTGCGCTGTCCCTGGCACCTTGCATGCTTCGGAGCGCGATCCATTCGCACTTCTGTGCACGCTGGGAATCCGCAGTTTTACACTATCCCGCGCCACTTGCAGAGGAAAGTGTCTGGCGTCGAGATCGGCTCTGGGGATACAGAGTGTATCATCGTCGGCAGCCCTCAGAGTGGAAATACGCCGGAAATCTGCTTCTAGTCTACAGTATGCGGTCTAGCATTCGATTGCTTGCACTCTGCTCGAGTAATCTGGATTCGCTGCTTGGTGGCGCCTGCTGTTCGCGTTCGATCTACATACAAAATTCTCGGAGATCCACGCCCTGCAGTTAGTCTTTATCCACTCATTTTCCACGGTCGAAAGGCAGTTGAAAATGCGTTGAGAAGGACTGGCTGGACGGTGGGTCCGCGTCTGCTGAGCTTTTTGTCTCCTTTTTGGACTCTGCTGGACGCAAGCTACGAGCTATTCATTACTGAATTCTGCACCAGTTACGCTTGCGTTGCACCTGACTGCAGCATTCCCGCTCTTGATATGCGATCCGTATTGGGACTTTAGCACCCAGTAAACGACTGTTTAGATGCGCCACACTCTACATAGACCTCGAGGTTGATCTGCACTTCCCTCTACGATGTGTGTCTGTTCTTGCCGCGGCAGTTTGCTCGGATATTGACACTTCGCCGTCGCCCTCGTGTTGCGAATCGGCACTGGGCCCCCTTGCACCCCGATGCTCCCCTGGTTAGGCCACGCGTCTGAAGCAAGCGCTTCTTGCACTGCAGCTAGCGTGCTATGCGCGTCGCAGGCTGCAACTCTTCGATGCAACGCCTGCGCGGGACCTCTCACTGGTCTGCGGGTATTGTGCGTCCGAGCGGTTCGCGGGATCTCTACCTCGTGCTTCGCCCGCAGCGCACTGTGCACGTTCTCTGAACGCCCGGATTGCTAGCCACAGTGTTTTTGGAACTGTGGCACACGGGAGTGGGATGCATCGTGGCAGAGTGCTCAATTGCAGTCGCGGCTTTCTTCGACTCGGACGCGAGTCTCGAGCGCGGGCGCCTCCCGACTGCAGTATCGTAACACCAGCCGCGGCCAGCCTGGAAGCGCGCTCCAGTCTCTGACGGTGGCAATTGCGGGCCGGGCACGCAACGCAATCTCAGATCTAACAACGCACTCCACTGGCACGCTATGCAGGGTCTGGGATTCGGGGGACTCGCGCGTCGCTGACGCTGCCAGGGGGACCCGAGCGACAAGCCTGAGCGTCTACTGGCGTTGGCCCGCACGTCGCATGCGGTGGTGGCGGAGACGCCCATCGTCACTCCGCCTCCTCGCGGCGCCGTCGCTTCTGGAAGTCGCGGGCGGCAGACTGCAGCCTGCTCCACCGGCTCAGTCCCTACTAGTACTAGTAGTGCATCGTCGCTCCTACGTAGTGGGTTACCGTAATAGCTGCTCCGCTACGCGCTCGAAGCATATCCACGCTCTGTCTATCTTTGTGAGATAGACGCGCTGCGTTACTCCCGCTTGCCACTTGCAGTGGTGGCGCCGCCACCGTGCGGTAAGGGCGGGTAACAAGCGCTGGCCACCCCCTGCATCATGATGTTCGCGGCGCTTTTCGCTTTCATGAGACGTTGACTCTGAGACGCCGGGCGTTGATTCCTTGCAGCGCCAGGATTTTGCTGTGCGCTTTCTGGCTGTCTCGGGTTGTCATCTACATCGCACTCATTGTCAGATCCTGATGAACCGTTACAAATTGTACGACGACCGGGCGTCTCCTTCGCTGGGCGTCGAGGTCCTGAATGCTTTGCCACATCACGCAGCACTTCAAATCATAAATTTGAATTGATGATGCAGAACACTTATGGGAGGACCGCCACGTCTTCACCTGCGCCCCGCAGTTTCTCCAGAGCCATCTGCGTCAGTTCTGGGTCGCTTTATGACGATTGAACACCATTGCATATCATCATCTGTATAGCATAGCATCTT
The DNA here is from genome assembly GCA_037042885.1 of Auricularia sp. M12. NCBI lineage: Eukaryota > Fungi > Basidiomycota > Agaricomycetes > Auriculariales > Auriculariaceae > Auricularia > Auricularia sp. M12. The sequence goes on along the minus strand of CM073210.1, from coordinate 3,526,332 downwards.
CTTCGCGGACCTCAGTCAAGACAATAACACCTTGTATTCGTGCTCTCTTTCCTACTAGAACGTCCGCCACTCAGGAGTTCCAGAAGAACAAGTAAGATGTGTGAGAGCGTTGCCACAGGCGTCCCGGAACGTATGCGCATGCCGTTCACAAGCGGAGTCAACACCTCCCAGTCTGACATTGTCAGGGTTCCCTCAGGACTCCGGCCGCCGAATGCGTCTGCACGAATACGGGGCCCTTGGGATCTGCTGTGTCTATCAACTTCTTATCGACTATGGCACTTTCCATGCCTTCCTTTCTTCCAGAGGCTTCTCCCTCATCGTCCCGACCTTCCGGGGCAACACGGGATACAGAGTGATCAGCGACCCCGCCATCTAAATTTGCCTGCCAATAGCTCAAAGCCCAGTGCTGTCAGTGGCGATGCATCGTCCTCTCCGTTGAGCTAAACGATCTGCATTGCCGCGGAGCCGCGACTTCGGCCTGCATGCGATGATCATCCGCGACTGGGACGTACCCGAGGCTTACAGCGCAGACTCTACCTTGTGAGGAAGCTCCATTCTCACTGCGCTTAAATAGTAGTCTTGTTAATGCAGCGTCTTTCTTTAGCCCAGTTCGAAGTTGAAAATTCCACGAGATCTAAATCCAGCCGCAAGTACTATTCACCTGTATTCAGGACCGGATGTTCCATCTCAGCCTAACAATACTGTAGTGACGCCTCCGAGCTGACCAGCTGTCTCGATGCTCTCCCGCGATCTCGCGAGCAGTCGGAGCATTCCGGGACCCCGGATGTGCATCACGTGCTCGCTCGCAGGTCACGAGGCTCGTTCCTCGTGCGTGCTGTGCCATCGCCCCACATCCAACAGACTCGAAGGCGGCGCCCGTGATAAGGAAAGTCGAAGTCTATCTCGCAATCTACGTTGGTAGCCTATCCGCGCGTGTGGCGCGATTGCAGAACAAAAAGCGATGTCCGACAGACCCTGATTTCTGAACCAGACGCCAACAGGTGCTTCGATCTCAACTTCGTGCGCGTGCTGGTTGGCCCCTGATCGACTGTCCGGCTTTATGCTTGACGTAGTCGCTGGTCAGGAGGGCGATTGACAACGTGAGCTTCTCCGAATGCTTTTGCAAATGAGTCCTCGTGAGCCCTGCCAGCTGGCGGTTGCCAGTCTCCTCTGGTCTCGACTGCTCTAGATGCGTCAGTCGCAGCAGCAAGAGGGACTGAAGAAAATGATTATCTGAGTGGAGAAGACATCGATAAATGAGTCTCTCTAAGTCTGACGCCACGCCGTGGGCGCAGCGAAGCATTAACCTTTCGGTTCTATTGAGGGTGACCTTCATGTTTTAAGTATGAATACGCGACTTGAGGATGCACTGTCTGTCTACTTAAAATAAACCCGAATACTCGTGACCAAGGAGTGTTTCAATGACGAAACCCACAGGGTTGTACAGTACATCGCAGAGTATAACGATCCCGGATCCGTGTGGCGAAGGGTCATTCTGCGAGCCGCTACGACAAGTGACATGGACTCGAACTCATTGTGTGATTAACGTCCTCGGCGCAAGCTGGGGGGTTCATCACCGAGACAGTTCCCTTTGGAAGGGGTCAGCGGGGGGTCTCCCGTACAAATCCTCTGCAATGATGCCGTACTAAATTGCATATGATCCTTGATATATGTGAAGCATGGAGTGCTGGATACGGATCCTACTTGGCCACTCATGAACAGTGGTTTCAAATGAATTCCGCGAGCGCGCGTCGTCGTCTACAGGTCTAAATCTTGAAGTCTAGATGAAACTGATAAGAATGGCAAAATTCAGTTTGCATAACAGTCGAAGCAGTTCAGAACGGTTCGCGGGATCAGTTGGCCTGTTGGCGGGATCAGCCTGTTCACGAGATCATGATTGTAAGGCGGTCGTCCAATTTCGACAGCACACAGGGACGTGGATATATATGCAACCACTCAGATACTGACAGTGCAATAGTGAGATTTTGACGCGCTCAGCGGCTTGACCACGAAAGACTTCGCTAACCGTCCGAGCGCACTGCTTCGCCTTCTGCCGGAGTGGTATCGCCCAGATAGGAAGGTAGGTGTTGTACTCAAGCTCATCTTCGAGAGACTCTCATCATGCGGCACCGAGACTTCCTCAGTTTCATGAGTCGCCAGTTGTTCTCTTAAAGTATTGATAAGAATCCCTAGTAACTTCGCGGTGGCGGCACCATCATGACTATGAAAGCGAGTTCCAAATATACTCGAACAGTCGGAATCACTATGGCAATAAGTCTCCTGACACTGACCGTCCGCCACAGGTCGACTTGAGACCCCGGTGCATCATTCTAGATCGTGCCTGATTCCTCAACCAATCCTGTCCTGTCCTCTGTCCTATCCTAGCCTGCGCTGTCCCGTCCGTTCTATCCTATCATGTCCTGAGGACGGCCCGAAGACTCGCCATTCAGTGATTGACAATGACATTGACAGCTACAAATTTCAAATTTCCAATATTGGATACTCTCGGATACTCCTGGTAACTCCTATCTCAACTTTAGTTCAACTTATGTATGGATTGCGTCGGCGGGGATTCCGTCGCTTGAGCCCATCTGTCAGAAGGCGTGCCCCATGGATCACAGAAGTGGCAAACAGACAGCTGTGTTGCGTGAATTGGAGGAACGCCGGCAGGGCATGGGCGGCCAGGTCGCGGCAGCTGCGGCGGCCGCTCTGCCACGCACTAGACAGATGCATTCTGTTATCAAGAGCATACAACGTTCAGGCGCCAACAGCTTGCATATGCAAGTTGCAAAAACGGCGATGCGCAATGAGGATAAAATGGATGGAATTGTAAAGGAGCGTGTGTGTGCGGATGCTGAGGTCTACGGAGAGGACTAATGAGCGTGGTATCTGTGACTACGAGGTATTTACTACGTTGCATGCTAGCAGCACCCGGACGATGGTCCGGAATGCGTACCACTGCAAACTGTCCCACCAATAAAAAAGAATCGACGGTAATTTAGGCGGCCTGCAGTTTGTCCAATGCGGCTTGGATTGACTTCCAGCGATTGCGACGGCACATGAGGTTCAAAACGTAGCCGTCATTCAACTATCGCGAACGTCAGAACATGCACTGGCAGGTCAAATCGAACCGATGGCGAACCTTGTTGATGACCGTCGTGTGTTCGATTTGGAGGGGCGTGAAAAAGTAGAAGAACGCTGCGGTCGGCACGCCGAAGGAGATCTCAGTAGGACGAGCAAGGACCTGGTTCGTGAACGTCCAGACGTCCACGCCGCGCCGCCGCGAAGGTATGCTAGGACGACCTTGCGATTTGATGTGGCGGGCCCAGGACTGAATGTAAGGGAGGTTGCGCACGCCTTCGACGGCGCGGCGATGGTGAAGGGCGAGGTCAGCAAAGCGGCCCTTTTTGATATCGGCCTGCGAGGTCAATGCGGAAACGCATGGCGTTACGGCATTGTGAGGATAGTTTTCGATTGCTGGAAACAGGTTTGTTAGATGTTCTGACCACGAATGGCGATGCTCACATGGGTCAATCTTGCTCAAAACAGAACGGAAGGAGAGCGCTGATACCAGCGCAACCTTCTTCTGCTCGTCCAGGGGCTCTGCATCGTAGATAGACTAAATCGGGTCAGTGCATTATCAATAACTGCGTGCTACATATAAATGGTTACCTTGATCACCCACGCAACGAGAACGTCAGAGGTCGAGATGAACGCGTTGCCGCCAGCGTTCTTGGCGTCCTCCTTGGCCTGCGCAACGATCTTCTCGACAACGTTCCTGCGACGAAGTCAGCACGTAGAGGATACGATGCCGACGAGCCTCACCGTCCGAGGTAGATACCGCGGTCTTCTGCCTGAAGAAAGAGCCGGGCTACATCAGCAAAGTGGAGCGGAACGCGGCAATGCTAGCGCGTACCTTATGCCAGAGGTACTCGTACCCGACCTTGCCAGCGAACGCCGCCAGACTGCCTGCCCCGAGGGCGGGGAACTCGCGCTTGAGGTCGGCAAGCGAGGACGGCTCCTCCTTGTAGAGGGCCTCGCCAGTGTTCAACTGATCGAGGATTTTCTGCATCAGGTTGGTGGGGCCAAACGCGGGCGGTGCCCATTCTCGACCTGACGGGGATAGAGCGTCAGTAAACCCCACATGGAATCAGGCACACGGTGAACGGACCATGAAGCTCAGCGTCAATGGCATGCACAACCATGCTTTGGCCGGTGCCATCGAGAGCGCCGTGGGGGCAAGAGATCCCGACACCTGCAATAGGAAGCGAGGTATTAGACACGCTATCGCGTTGATGCGCTGATGACTTACAGGTGTAATCCGAGTACGTGCTGACATGGATCGAGACGAGGGGGTGAGGCGGTTTCGCGTGACCGGCCAGCGAGCTCGGCGTGTTCTTGTGCCGGAAGCAACTGAGGGGAGGGCGCTCGAGCAACTCAGTAGAGTTTTTCGAGAGCTCGGGGTACACGATGCCCAACGGCGCTGCCGACGACGCGGTCGTGAAGTAAACCCTGCCCTCTGGCAGCGGGCCCAGTGGGACTCGAATGTTGTAGTTCTTGTTCGAGTATTCCACGGTGCCAGCCAGAAGGCGCCACTTGTCCACAACGCGGAGCGCTGCCTGCCTCAGGCCGTCGACGTCAATGGTCCCGAGGACAACATATGCAAAGACGGAGGCACTCGTCTCAACGCCGGCTTGGTCGACGCTGCTGAGGGGGACGAGGATGGAGGAGGACATGGCGAAGGGAGAACGAACGCGCGACGGGAAGGTGAGGGTACGATGACAAGAGGAGGCGACTGAATGCGGGAAACGTAGAAGACTGATTTGCTGGGCGTGGGAAATGGGATAGGAAAAGGGACAACTTATCAGAAGGTGGAGACTGACAGCAATACAATTTGAAAGCAGTGCCGTCGGTTAGCGACCTCGTAACCTGTCACATTGACCGAGTCCCCGCATGGAGCGGTCGCGATCGCGCGAGCTCTGGCCGGGGGCTTCTGCAACCCTCGCTGCTCGCAAGACAGCGGCGGGCTTGCGTTGCTGCCGTTGCTGTCGAGGAAGGTGCCTCCGAGTTGCCGTTTCCGTTCCGAACCTAAACTGAACCCTGCAAAATCGCGATCAGACGGCCGGGGTTCTGCCGGTCGCTGCGATTTACAAACGAGACGCGCCGGCTTCTTCCTTCCATTCCCACGTGCAGTCCGTCCAATTCCTTATTTACCAGGAAGGAGATTCCGTCGCTTTACCCCGCCCGCTCGCCTCCCCTCCAATGTCTGCCGCACCCACTGGTCCTCTTACTCCGTCCCCCGCCCTCCCCGGCGTCGCGGTCGTCTTTCCACCCGGCGTGTCAGTTGACTTGACCGTCGGTGCCTTCGTCAGTCGCAACGCCGTCTCGCGTCGAACCCACTCACTGACTGTTGTGTTTCAGACGATCAGCACTTGGTTCTCGGTGAGCTTCAGCCCTGCAGGATCCTCGCACCGCGTTTGATACTCGACCAAGGTTCTCTTCTGCGGCATCGTCCTTGCTTCAGGTGAGAGCGTCGACTTTGAGACAGACACGCGTGGCTGACCGTGTTCGAACCGTGCAGGCTATGTCTACTTCCTCTCCTTCCCTAAGGACAGAATCGGTTTCAAGATTGTCGCCGCCCTCTCCATCTTCATCTCTGTGGCGGACACCGTCTGCAATCTGGTTTGGTGTTACGAGTGGACGGTAAAATTGTGGGGGTCGATTCCGGCGGCTGGCTTGATCCCATAGTACGTTTCCGTTTGGGATTCTTGTCGCGTGCCTCAAAATGGTCATCAGCGGCTTCTACGGCAACATCCTCGCCGCGTCGTTGTCTTGCGTCGTCACCCAGAACTTTTTCGCCTGGCGGCTCTGGCGCATTAGCAATGGCAACATCCCCCTCGTTGCCATCATCCTTATTGGCTCGTGGATGCAGCTCTGTAAGGTTTCACCTCCGAGCCTCGACGAGTGCCTGACGATCTTCATCACAGTCGTCGTGATGTGGGTATTTTCGCGCTGGGTCAAGGCCCCGATGTTCTACCAACTGGGTGATGTCCTGTAAGCGTGTTTCCGCTTGACAGTGCTTCGGTAGCTGACGCGTTGACAAAGGCCGACCGCATACATGTGGCTTGTTACTCCCATGTGGGTTCAAGTCTTTGCGTGGAGAAGCCTTAACTGAGCGGCATTCAGCATCTCCGATTTCGCAATCTCGTCCGCGATGTTCTACTACCTGCGCGTCAAGACGAAGACTGCGCCATCCCAGTCGAAACTGTATGCTTCCCGCCGCATACTTCCGCTGATTGCTTGCTAACTCTTTCGGTAGGACCTTCAACGCCATTATCTCGCGTACCGTTCAGGCCAACGTTGTGTCGCTCGTCAGGTCTGCATTATCTTGATGCCCTTGTCGCAGGAGCTGATGTCGAGTTCATTGCAGCCAAGTCATGACTGCGGTCCTGATGCAGGACGCCTTCGGCTTGTGGTTCTGTAAGTGATCACTGCCTCATGTCCGACGACTGCGACGCTGACCGCGAACTTTAGTCTTCAACGATGTTACCATCACCAAGATCTACTCGTTCTCAATGCTGATTTCTTGTGCGTGCACAACGCGTATGCTTTTGAGCTTGGTGATTGATGGTTATCTCGCAGTGAACGCTCGCCGCAGCCAGTCTGCGATGTTCGGCACCAGCGAAATGCGTTCTAGGGGCGAGACAAGCGGGCGGGAAATCTCTCTCAACAACTTGTCGTACCAGCGCTCCGGGCACTTCACTCGCAGCGCCGGCGGTCCGCCCGTCGTCCACGTATCGTACGTTCCGTTTCGTCTGGCACATCCGCAGCATAAACTTAGCCTCGCTTAGGGAGAACGTAACGGTGCATGCAGATGATTGGGAATCAGAGGGCGATAAGAAGTCTCATGTACGTTCAGGTCGTTTGTGACATTTGGCACTTGTCTCATAACCTCCTAGTTCCCTCAGGTCTGAACGGTCTGGATGTCTGTACGCCGTGCGCGGCGATTCGCATAGAGGCGTATGGAGAGCGCCACAAAAATTAACATACTCTCTCGTGGTTTACCCTGCCGTCGCGTCGAGCGTCTCGGTACATGGGTCGTAATCGTTAACAGGCGTTTCCTCACGCTCCTTTCAGCGTAGCCAACGCCACCGATACTCGCAAAGAGCGAGCGCAATACCACATTCGTTTCCCTGCACTTTTTGCTGTTGTATTATGTTCTTGGGCATCAGAATTGAAATCTAACCGGATACCAAGGACTGCGGGCCTGCACCTGTTGAGCTGCTGTCTATCTTGGGATCCATTCTGGTGGTAAATCGAGACGGATGCTCCGCGTGGATGTGTTACTGCCAAGCAATGGTCTTCATCAGAATGATATTACGGGGATATGTCGAGCGCGAGGAAGGATAGTTACCGGCATGATTGCAGCGTCGAGAACCGCAATAGGGGCCGCACAAATATACCTGCTGTCATCGTCAGCGTGAGCTATATGCTGCTATATGCGCATATAAGCTGCGCTTGGTACCTTGATCCCGGGTCATACATCCCAAAGTAGAGAACAAGCCTGGAACAAGCCCGCCCCACTGATGAAGACGACATCGAAGTTCGTACCCGAAAGGCCGATGTTTCAAGGAAAACTTCTGAATTGCTCGCGACAGGGTCTAGACGGTTGCGCTTGCAATCAACGCGGGGAGCTCAGCTAGCCATGGACCGCAGGGGCGTCGACTCGGAGGTTCGATGCTGTCGATCCCGATCCCGGCTCCTCAAGCGCACCTCCAGATCTCGGACGTCCGTTAGCGGGCGCTCTGCTCCTAAAATATTTGGGAACGGCGGTGCAAACGCTGCAAGCGGTCCGCCGATTCAAGCTGCACGACTGAATGCATGCTGGATCTGGATCTCGGGGCCGCGCCCAACGGGCGGGCGGCATCGCCTCGCAATCTCGCTTGTACAGGTACGCGACCGGCAATCTCAGCACCCACGGACGGCGTACGTCTCGCGTAAGTAAGCGCCGGCGGGCGCCCCGCTTGCGGTTGCGGTATCTTTTTGCTCGATTTGGTCTCTCTTGTCCTCGATGACTTCTGGCCGCGTTTTCCCACCTGGAGCTGTCTTCTGAGTCTGCGAAATCGAAGTTTAACGAACGATGGCCGTCGCGACCGCGGGGTTTCTGTATTCGACGACGTATCTCTCCGCCTGGGCCAAACAGCGACAGCTGCTCCCGCTGGACTTCGTGCCGGAGCCTACGTCGCCCAACTCGCTCGATTTGCCGCGCCGGGTCGAAGAGTGGCTGGCGTCTCACCCACCCGCCGAGCGCGCCGTCGACTTCGTCGCGCTGAGCTTCCCGCCTTCTTCTCCGCGCGCACGCAGCGTCATCGTGGCTATTTGGAAAAAGTCCTGCACGTGCTTCGGAAGCCTGGAATTGCAGTTGGACGCAAGTTCTGAAGATCGACGGTGTCGATGTTGGATTGGGCAGGACGCGTTCCCGGAACAAACACGGAAGGCTACGAAGTTCCTGCGACGCGTTGGATTGCAGGCGGCGGACGATGTCGATGGTCATGCGGACGACGAGGAGGGCATATGGACAACTGTCGTGGACGCGGAAGGACTGGAATAGGCAAGGACTTGCAGGGTTAGCACAGTGGTCATCGCCACAGTGCCAGTGTCTGGGAATACAGTAACTACGATACTCTCCGCGGACCGCACTCCTCCATCTCATGGACCATAATCGTATCCATAGCATTCGAAGTACCATTCTATAAACGCGATCGGCTTCCTCGTACGAATCGTTCTCTCAGTGTACTTAGCTTCAGAACGCCCTGAACCAACTCGAAGTGCATACACGTGCCGGGTCCGCTGCGAGCGTCGCGCAAGCAGTAACCCAATCAACAAACGCTCAGTACCAGCTTACCTTTTCAAGTTGTGCTTCCTAGCAGCGTCGCCTGAGTTAAGGACAGTTCTATCCATCACAGTTCCGAAGGACTCGGAGTGCCACCACTCCAACGTTCTTCCTCGCCAAATTTATCGCACGTCCTTTCGTGAGAGCAAGATGCATCCTACGCAAAGGGCTTCTCCAACCGCTCAGAACTCCATCAAACACCAACTTCGTGAGCGCGTGAGCGGTAAGGGTTGTGCGCGCGAGTCCACAAAGAGACAAAGTCCGGTTAATATTCTCCCTGACGTCGAAGACGGGGACGCCCGTCGATTTGATTAAGCATCATCCCCAGGCAAACCACGCAAGTTGAAATTCCCTGGCAATGGCAGCGGACTCTTTTGAACGAGGGGATTGTGTAAACAAGATCGGCCTCAAGGTGCGCATTAGGGACAGGTCGTCATACATGCATCAATCTAACAGTATCGGCATTCGACTGGCAGCAACGTCCATAATTCCCGCGATTCTCCCACTAAACGTTGTCGCGGAGAGAAGCCAAGCATGGATCGTTCCAGTGCAAGTACTTCCCACTGAGCTGCGGGCCTGCGTTTAGCGCAAGGTCGGCAAGGACGCGTCCAGGCTCTTCGGGCTCGAGCAGCGTCGCGTAGAGCGTGTTCATGACGCTTTCGGGGACGTAGAGCCGGGCGTCCACTGTGAAGTCATGTTGCATCTGCCATCCGCAAGGCTCAGCCTGCGTGCTCAGCCGAGTCTCAGTGAGAGCTGGTGCTTGCCTCGGTTCTGACTGCTCCGGGATGCAGGGCAACGAAGATCTTGCCTGGATGTTCTGCTGCGACCGTACTTTTATTCGAAGTTCCAGAATCGAGTTGCCACCACCATCGTTCAGAACTTGAATGCTTCTATGCGACGTAGAGTGTCTCACCGGTTGATGCTGTTCAGCGCAGCCTTCGACGCGCTGTACGGACCAGCCGCGACGACGCCGTGATCGGCGGCTGCGGAGCTGACGAACACGACCCGCGCGCCTTCTCCCAAGACCGGAAGGACCGCCTGGAGAAATCGCACGACGCCAAAGACGTTGACGTCGAACGTCCGCTGCCAGCCCTCCAGGGGGACACTCGCAACGGGCCCGACGCCGTGTGCGTTCGTCGCAGCGTTGAACACTACGCCGTCGATCTTGCCGAACGAGTTGAGGGCCGAGGAGATGACGCGCGTAATCACTTCCTCTGAGGTGCTGGATTCGGCGCGCGGGAGGAGAAACAATGAGCTCGCAGTTCTTCTGGCACTGATTCATACGGCCGCGCTCACCAATCGCCCTGGACGACGCGAAGCCTGTCGGGATACTTCTCAGCCAGCGCCTTGAGCTCCGGCGTAGTTGAACGCTGGACGGCGACGACGTGTGCCCCGTCAGCGAGCAGGAAATGCGCTGTGGCGAGGCCGATGCCTCTGCCCATGCCATCCTCTCCGTCAGTACTTTCCGGGCAGCGTGCAAGGATGATGATGGTCTCACCTGGAAGCCCCAGTAATTATGATGACAGGATACATCTTGGGACCACTGGTTGAATGTTGCGTGAGACCGCTGCCACAACCAGCCTGTTATACCGCGTCTGAGGGCTGACTAAAGGCATACGCGCCCATTTGAGTCATTCATACCTCCAAAATGTGGCAAACTGTTAGAGTATGCCTGCATGACTGAGCATAGACGGCCAAGAAAGACCACGATCAGGCTGAGCCGCCGCTGAGGACGCGCCTGAGCATAAGGAATGGCTGGAGCGTGGTGAGAGACACACGCAAAAATCATCCTCTGTGATTACCCAGTATTACTGGGATATGAGATGACGCTGGAACAAAAATTTAATCAAGAACCTACGCGATCGGGCGCGTCCGAACGAAGTCGAACGCGCTTTTGTCTCCGCCCATACCCATGAAAGTCACAGCAGCAGGCTCATCAAGCGGCACCGTACCCGCGAACGCCGTGCCGCCCGCCTCGGCGCGCTCGTCGCGCATCGCGCCGCACTCGCACATCAAGGGACTCGGCCTGAACAGCGAAGGCTACGCGCTGCCCAGTGCCGCGGGCTTTGTGGGCCAGACGACCGCCAGAGAGGCGCGTGCAGCTATTTTACTTTACTAATCAACGAATAACGCTATAACGCTTGACCAGGCATGCGGCGTCGTTGTCGATTTGATCAAGACGCGCAAATTCTCGGGGCGCGCGCTGCTGCTTGCCGGCGCGCCGGGCACGGGCAAGACGGCGCTGGCGCTGGCCATCGCGCACGAGCTCGGCGCGAAGGTGCCGTTCTGTCCGATGGTCGGCTCGGAGGTGTATTCCGCGGAGGTCAAGAAGACAGAGGTGCTGGCGGAGACGTTTCGGCGTGCAATCGGTATGTCAATTGTCCTCAGCCTACAGTTACAGTATGGGAATTAATCATCAATTATTGAAATACCTAGGACTGCGGATAAAGGAGACCAAGGAGGTGTATGAAGGCGAAGTGACGGAGCTGACGCCGCAGGAGGCGGAGAACCCGCTCTCGGGCTACGGCAAGACGGTGTCGCATGTCGTCGTCGGCCTCAAGACCGTCAAGGGCACTAAGCAGCTCCGGCTGGACCCGCGGATATACGAGGCCATTATGAAGGAGAAGATCACTGTGGGCGACGTCGTGTACATTGAGGCTAGCGGCGCTGTCAAGGTATGTTCTCTCCTTTTCACATGAGATCCAACGCTGAGGACAATGCAATGCAGCGCGTAGGCCGCTCGGACGCGTACGCCAGCAGCTATGACCTTGAGAGCGAGACGTATGTGCCTCTGCCCAAGGGCGACGTGCACAAGCGCAAGGAGCTGGTGCAGGATGTCACGCTCGGCGACTTGGACGCTGCCAATGCGCGACCGCAAGGTACGGTTTCATCTCGCTCATGACACTGGCAACGGTGATGAATTTTGCTATTCCAGGTGGACAGGACATCATGAGCGTCATGGGCTCGCTCGTGCGCGCCGGGCGCACGGAAGTGACGGAGAAGCTGCGGCGCGAGGTGAACAAGGTCGTCGCGGGCTACGTCGCGCAGGGCGTCGCGGAGGTCGTCCCCGGCGTCGTCTTCATCGACGAGGTACTGCTTTATGCTTTATGCCGTTGCCCTCTATCACTGACAAGCGGAAAACGGAAAGGTGCACATGCTCGACGTGGAGTGCTTCACGTACCTGAACTCGCTCCTCGAGTCGCCCATGGCGCCGACGGTCGTGCTCGCGACGAACCGCGGGCGCGCGCGCGTGCGCGGGACGGAGGACGTCGTCTCGCCGCACGGCATCCCCGTCGACCTGCTCGATCGCTGTCTCATCGTCAAGACCGTGCCGTACTCGCGGGACGAGGTCGCGCAGGCAAGTCAACTTGGACACCCCCCTCTCCTCTCCTCTCCTCTCCTCCCATCCCATCCCGGCATCCCACGCTATGCTCTATCCTCTTTTTATGGCTAACTCGTACGCAGGTACTAAAGCTGCGCGCGGCAGTGGAGGGCCTGCAGCTCGGCGCCGGCGTGCTGGACCGGCTCGCGGGCGAGGGCGAGAAGGGCAGCCTGCGCTACGCGCTGCAGCTGCTCGCGCCGGCCTCCATCCTCGCCGCGCTCGCCGGCCGGACGGAGATCCTGGAGGAGGACGTCAGCGAGATGAACGAGCTCTTCCTCGACGCCCGCACCTCCGCCAGCCGCATCCCCGCCGACGGCGGGTTCGACGGCGGCGTCTGATCGGTGCTGAGTGTTGGCGGCGCGTCGCTTGGGAATCGGGAATCGGGATGCTGCATCTACGTTTACATACATCTACATACATACTGATAGAATGAAAAAAGCGCCGTTTGGACGGCGCGCGTGTACATCATGGACTTCGTCTTCGTGTCCCGCCTCCGCAAGACCAGATCTGAACGTCTTTGCCCTGTAGCGATAGATATACCGTAGGCATCGTCGAGAAATGCATCTATGACGATTTGGCACATACTAACAGGAGGAGGTTGTCTTGCCGGCTCGTCTATAGAAACTGTTTGGAAATTCCGTAGGCGTCTTGATGTTGACTCCCAGAACTGACTCGATCCTGAGGCCCAGTGAAAACAAGCAAGAGCTACCGTGATGTCCCCAGATCCGACCAATATGACCGTTTCTCTACCTTCCCCTCATTCCCTCCCCTTTTCTCTCTGCATGGCGCAATTAATCATACTTGAATATGCGTCTCAAATTTAATCAAGATTTTTGGAGGACGGGATGGCTCGCAATGCGGTGGGACGGGAAGCGGTTAAAACCGCCGGCGCGACGACCCGGCATATGTTGGGCTTTCAATTCGTACATATTTCCCTCTAAAGTGTCACTTGGGGAATAAAATAGACTCTTTTAAGCTACTGTGCAAGGTTGGAAGGGAGGACCTTTCCCAGGTGTCGAAATATCGAGCTTGCAAGCTCGGCCGGATCCATCGGCATAGAACTTTGAGCTCTTACCTTAGAGTCAAAGCTCAGTTCCCCTCAATTACACCACAGCTATGCACATAGTATATCAATATCTTATGCTGTAAAATTTGGAGAGGAGGGACGTGCTCCTTAGAGCAGGAGACGCGAAAATGTGGAGACTGGTCGCATCTGGGGCCGGCGCCGCATCTGGGGACATCACGGTATGCTGAGCTAAGCCGAGCTGAACTGAGCGCGGATCTGCGCGCTCAGATCAGCTCCAATGCGCTTCCCTAAGCTCTACAATCCAGCGCGCCTATCAGCCATCCAGAGCGCACACAAGCCCATCTGAGCGGAAACATGTCCTCATCACACCGTACGGTCCTCCGTTAATTGATTAAAACTTCGCATTTGCCCCAGCTAGATGGTTTGATTGGCCTTTGCAGCTTCCTGTATGCAGTTTGGAAATATGGGAAATGTATTTATTACGGCTACAGGCTGAGGTGGAGGACTACGAATACATGTTTGCTACAAGACAGCGTGCACTCTCCTGCATGGAGCAAACCCCCATCCCCCCCAACACCACATGCGATGATTTGAAACAGTACCGTCAGCAAACGTCGAGTGGTAGGACTGGTAGGGCCCGCACCTCATGACGCAGGATGGGAGTGTCGGTGGAGCGGGCGCTGCGGCGACGACGGTTGGGGCGCCTTCAAAAAAATATGTCAGCAATAGACAGAGCGGAGGGCGTACTACGGGTACGTACGTCGCGAGGGCGCAAAGCGGGTCTGTTGTTGTACTTCTAGGTAGTCGTCAGTGGGAGACGCTGGAACAAAAAAAAATTGTTGACGCACCGAGATGCGTCGGCGCCGCCCAGCAGCAAGCCGCGACGGCGGGCAACTAAAAGGCGCTGGTTAGCGGGCTACCGCAGTGCAGGAGGCAGCTGCACGCACCTGCAAGATATGCCGATGGCGAGTGCAGGTAATATGCGCGGAATGCGCGAAGTGGCGGGGGACTTGAAAGAAAAGAGACAAGTTGGACAACGGAGTCCAAAACGACTTGTCGAGCATTTCGAGTCGCGCTGCGGATGCGGCCGGGACCCAGCTGTAACTTAAGCAAGTCCGTTAGCACTTGTGTATCCGGGACATGGGCTTTGTGGGACCATCGGACAGAGCCAGACAGAGCCCAACGACAAATCGCTCAAGCAATCCAAACGACGGGCTCAGTTGAGCTCAAGCACGCTCGGAGATGTTGATCGGGATCAAAAGTAGCTCGAACGAGCTTGGTAACGCTCAGCATAGCTCTTGCTTGTTTTCACTGGGCCTGAGGCCTGGGGTGTTGCAAATGAGCCTGAGTGTGCCCACATACGCTCCGCACACGTCCTCTCGCAAGTGGAACTTGCAATCGTCACACCCTTAGCTCAGGCTCAAACTAATTCAAACAACAAGACGTATATATTTCAAGTCAAGTTCAAGTCAGGACAGGCATTGGACGGTGAGATTGACAAGGATGGAAGGACAACACAGGCGTGTGGCGGCGGGTCGGCCAGATTGACAATGATGGAGGATAGAGGATGGAGGGACAAGCTTCAGACAGACAGGCGTGGAGGGACAACACAGCAGGGGGTCGGGTCGGTATACAGTAAAGGAGAAAAAAAAATTCGGATTCGCTCGACACGTCGTTACATCTAGGAGCTAGGAGCACTCCCAGCCCAGACGTCTGCAGGAGCACCCCAGTCGAGGCCGGAGAGAGACCCGCGCGGGCGCCCTCGCTCTAGAGGTCCTCGTCCTCCTCGGGCAGCGGCGCCTGCGCGGCGATGATGAGCTCCTCGTTGTACCGCTTCATCAGCTCCTCGTCGACCTGCACCTCCGGCGGCGCGAGCGCGGGCGCCGCGACGAACTCCAGGTTGGTGTTGCTGTGGATTTGTTTTTCACGTCAGCGGCTTCCTCGGAGTAATGGGGGAGGGGGGAGGGGGTAGGAGGGAAGAGAGCACGCAGAGGGAGTGCAAGTATCGAAAGACAAACGGGGTGCCACAAGTCGCGTCGGAGAAGCCGAGCAGCGCGCTGCATGACTCGCCAGCGCGAGGGCCCGGACCCCGCCGTCGAGATCGGGTATGGGGGTGGACAAAAGCAGCGCGGGATGGACGCGCGACGACTCGCCGCAATGTCGGCCCTTCCCTTCCCGCAAGGCGGGAAAGGAGCGAGAAGATGATGGCCCGCAATACATGGAGGGCGGTTCTGCAATGGATGGGGGAAGGAGGGCGGCGGTTGGGAAGAGGCATGAGGATTGAGTAATGAATGTAAAGAGAATGCGAATTCAGAAGGCGAGGACGAAGAGCCGAAAAGACGGGGAAACAAGTGCCACGAATCACGGGTGGGGAGACGGTGAAACGGGATCGGGCTGGGGATGGATGGATGGATGGACGCAGCAGACAGGAAGAGCGCGCGCTGGACGAGCGACGACTCGCCGCAATGTCGGCCCTTCCCTTCCTGCAAGGCGGGAAAGGAGCAAGGAGATGGTGGTAGGCAATACATGGAGGGTGGTTCTGCAATGGATGGGGGAAGGAGGGCGGCGGTTGGGAATACCAACGAGGATTGGGTAATGAATGTAAAGAGAATGCGAAGTCAGAAGGCGAGGACGAAGAGCCAAAAAAAAAGGGAAACAAATGCCACGAATCACACGTGGGGAAACGGTGAAACGGGATCGGGCTGGGGATGGATGGATGGGGACGCAGCAGACAGAAAGACGGCGCGCGGGATGGACGAGCGACGGTGTCGCATCTTGCGATTGGAGCAGGATGGAAGGAAATAGAAGTGTACGATGTAGACGTGTGATAGCAAGCAATGCTGGAGCAAGAAAGGAAAAGCGTCCCGCAATACGACCGCTGCGTCTAGCATGGCGGCGCAAACCCGAGTGCGCTGCGCGATCTTCTTCGACAGCGTCGCACGATAACACCGGCAAGATAGGCGCGCCGCGTGCTGCATATGGAGCGCTAGCAGATGACGCGGGTATGCGCAGATCACAAGGCAGGAACGGTCGCGGAGGTAAGGACAAGACGGAAGGTGAAAAGAATGAAGAGCGAAACAAAGACGGCCGTTTGAGTTGGAATCTTCTGCCGATGGATGCAGCAAAGATCGGAGGGGTGGCGCGTGGAACAAGGATGAAAGAACGAAGCAAAAGGGCTGGATGAAGATACGATCGCAAGGAGATATACGCACCCAACAAGCTTGCGGGCGAGCCAGAGGAACGGCTTTTCGAAGTTGTAGTTCGACTTGGCCGAGATCTCGAAGTACTGGATCGATTTTTTTCGGTGGAAGGTGACGGCGCCGGTCTTGACCTTGCGCTCCTGTCGTGTCATCGCAGGGATCAGTCATAAGTCCAGGATAATGAGATAACAGACGGACCTTGACATCAACCTTGTTGCCGCAGAGGACGATGGGGATGTTCTCGCAGACGCGCTCGAGGTCGCGGTGCCAGTTGGGGACGTTCTTGTAGGTGATGCGCGAGGTGACGTCGAACATGATGATGCCGCACTGGCCCTGGATGTAGTACCCGTCGCGCAGGCCGCCGAACTTCTCCTGGCCCGCCGTGTCCCACACGTTGAAGCAGATCGTTCCGAAATTCGTAAAGAACTGCAACGGGTGCACCTCCACGCCCAGCGTCGCTAAGATGCAAGCTTAATATCCTGGGATTTTGCGTGACAGTGCGAGGAGGATGGCCCACCGATGTACTTCTTTTCAAACTCGCCCGTCAAATGGCGCTGTGGGCGGGGTCAGCGAGGATGGAACCAAGATGAAAAGACAACATACCTTGACGAACGTCGTCTTGCCAGTGCCGCCATCGCCGACTGCAGCAGCGACAGCGTGGCACGACGCGACGAAAGGAGGCAGGGCAAGCGCGGACCGGTGAGCGCGATGGCGGGCGATCGGAGGCAGCGGATATGCTTACCGAGGACGAGCTTGAAGGTGGGGATGGTCGCCTGGGCGTCGGTGGACATGATGGTCGTACAGGTGCAAGAAAGAGTGGCGCGCGCTGAGCCGACTGACCGAGTCCTGTTAAAAAAAACCCGCGAGTTGGCTCCGCGTTTCACAGCCCGACTCAACCATCTCCTCCTGCCGCGTCTGACTCCTACCTGGCGCGTGCTGGCACGCCCCAATCGCCTCCGATGGCCCGCGATCGCGCGTATCGATGAGCTTGTCGATAGCCGCCGGCCACCTCATCTCCCTCCCAATCCAACCAGTCTCTCCATTCCTCATCCTGCCCCGAATCCCAGATCGCCCTCATCTCATCGCTTTACGCGGTCCCGCGCCTTCGGAGTCTCAGTTAAGCCACCAAGTCAAGACTTGCTCTCAGATGAGTCATTAGTCATCAACCCATATCGGTGCCGCGGAGAACTGTTAGGCGAGCTCCGAGGACAACGTGGGAGGCACGTTCAGACTGTGTAAGTCCTTCGGGACGCCGAGGGAGTTCTTTGTGGATCAGACTACCACACCCTTTGTCGATGGTAGTCTATACCGCAGTCAAATCTATGACTTCGATCGCGAGCGTGCACTGACAGTCCTCGTGCAAACAAGTAATATCCAGTACATCAATAAATTTAAATAAACACTAAGCCTTCGGACAGGACAACAAAATATTTTATCTACGTTATACAACTTCCCTCGGTGGCAAAAGCTAGCCGCAAATAATTCCCCCGCCGGGAGTCGAACCCGGGTCGCGTGTGTGAGAGACACGTATCTTAGCCGTTAGACTACGAAGGAGCTACACACAGCCTGTTAGAGTCTTACTGATCCCATCGTGGACATCCTCCACATGAGCCTGTCCGCTTCCTCCTTGGCGTACCCTTACCCTGACTTGACATTACTCGTTGTCTCATGGGTCTGAATGATTTAAATGCACAAGTTCATCGAGGGGAGAACAAGGCCAGGGGAGGACATCGACTCGGAGGCGTTTCACCTTCAAAGAAATGCAGTACCCTGCCACATGCGCCGTCATGACATTGAGTGTCCTCAGTGTCACCGATGTATCTTTAATCCTCGGCGCCCGAGCTCGAGCTCTGAGAGTAACTGGTGCCATTCTTCAGATTTCGAGTCATCCATCGGCAGCCCGCTCTCAGCTGCATAGTATGGTAGTTCTGCACTTGCATTAGAAGAATCCGGCGTTGGCGTCGCTGCGGGCGGCGTGAATACGGCTGGAAAACAAGCCCGTGTTGAATGCGGTGGTAAACCACAGCAGCAGAACGGCACCGGCAGATGACTTGCAAAGGACGAGCTTGTACAAGACATCGACCATCATGCATTGCCCTCAGTGATCCAATTAGCGACATAGTTATTAGTTCTACACGACAGCGATAGCCAATAAATGCAATGCGAAAGCGGGCAGGCGCAGGGCTCAGAAAGTAATCTTGCGCTTGCGGCCCGTGAATTTTGAATCGCGCGGCACTCCCTCCTTGCCCTTCGCGCGGTATTTCTGCGAGCGGCATACATCAGCGACGCCCTGAGACAGGCAATGAAAGCAAAGGCAAACTCACTTCCTTCTTCTTGAGGATCCAATCGCGGTCCTTGATGCTCTTGCGCTTCTTCCCCTTGCGCTCCTTCAAGCGCTGTCTCCGCTTCTCGAACCGCGCGTCGGCGGCGTCGCCCTCGTCCTCGACCTCGCCGTCCAGGCCCTGCGGCACGCTGGCATTGGCGTTGCCGGTGCCGACGAAGAGGCACAGGAAGACCTTGCGCGCCTTCTTGCTGTTCGGGTAGTCCACCACGATGCCGCCGCCGAAGCCCGCGCGCCGCGCCGCGCTCGTGACCAGCGCGATTTGGTCGTCCGACGACGGGTACCACTGCAGCACTGCCCGCGACGGGTTGCGCAGCAGCGCGTGTAGTGTGCGGAAGAAGCGCGATAGACGCGCGGGCGGGGCGTTCACCTCTGACGACGTTTCGGCGTTGAGGAGCCATTGGAGGACGGATATACTGACGGAAAATAAGTCAGACAACTTTCCACAGAGTTTGGTGAGCCTGGAGCGTGGACAGACCTTATCGCGCCGTCGAACATGCCGGGTCTGAATGGGAACCCCTGCCCAATGTCGTGCAGGAACAAATCGCCCTCGACTTCGCGTTCTAGTGCAATTTCTAATTGCAACGCGTCAGTCGCACTATCTGGGACGTAGCTAAACAGTTTACATACCAAGCATACTCGGCGCAACGTCCATGCCAATCCATACATGGCCCATTTCGTCTAATATCTCGCCGCTGAGTCCCGAGCCGCAACCAATGTCTAGTAATAATTGTGGAGGGGCGTCCGGTGGCAGGTTGAGCAGCTCGACCGCGCGGTTCGTCATTTCCGCTTGGATACGCTGCACGCGCGTACTATTCGGTGGGCACGGTATTGGAAACGAGCAGGTTTAGGTAGGGCCAAGCGCGCAGCGAAAAATGCAGCAGCAGACGCGTTCGCATATCCGGTAAGACGGAAGGTGAGGTCAAAGCGTGGAGAGGGATGACAGAGCGTGGTTGTGACGGTTGAGCCGAATGAAGATGCCAATGCGGGGCAATGATCATGAATACGAGGATAGTCAAAGCATGGGCGTTACACACTTTGTGGTGTATTTTTTTGCGATAGCATCGCCATAGTACTGCAACGCGTCAATTCCCGCACAAGTTGTGCACTGTAGGCGTACGATTTCAGGAGGCGCTTGGAGTTCAGGTCGCGACATGAGCAGCAGGAGGCAAAGGCCGGAATCAGCCGTTGGCCATGATCGCGTTGTTCCCGCAAAGCATTCATTTCACGTCGTACGGCCGGACGTGCGATGAGAAACATTGCAGCTTACACTTTCTGACTTGCGCTCCTATTTCTATGATTGACAGCACTTGCAGTTGTGTATGAAAGCTAAGCAGTACCGAAGGCGACACATTTCATTCCTTCCACGCCCCAGGGCCGAATCCGCGGTTTCCGAGGGCGCGGTCGACTACATCCATCATTTGAAGCACCTTCTCATCCTCCCATCTCTTTCCAACAATCTGCACTCCGACGGGCAGGCCATGCATGCGCTGCGCATCATACACAGGAGTCTTACCATAGTACAACTCGCGCTCGACCATAACCATTCCCCCGCGCGGTTCCTTCACTAGCCACTCTACGGTTAATGCGTCCTTGGCAGCATCGACGCGCGTGACGGGGACAACACCGACCGGTGCTATGCGAAGTGATCAGAGGGGGTGACGCGGTGCAGGCCAGTCTCAACGCACTGTCAAGTATGTTGTACAAGAAGGTTGAGAGTGCGATTTGCGGTACCATCGCTGTTCGTCTGACGAGATGGAATGTAAGCATCTCCTTCACACGCAAAGGTTGACAGACATACCCGTGCGGAGGAGCAGGGATAGCCTGAGAGGGCGCTATGATACCGTCGAATCCGTGTCGATCCCAAACCTCGAGCCGACGTTCAGCCACTGAAAGAACAAATCAAATACGAAACCTCTGTCGTACCTCCTTATACCACATCTTCATATACTCATCTCGAGCAGCTTGAAGTGCTATCAGCTCCTTAGCGCTTCGTTTCCGCGACGACTGGATGTCCGCGCGGAAGTATGAGTCTCCAAAGAGTTTCTCCACCATCCAGCCGACGATCCAGCGGATGACACCTGAGATCGATGAGTGGAGGAGATAGTGACATAGCTCGGAATACGTACCGGGCACTTTAGGCCCAAGGGTGATGAGAAACAGTTCCTTCTCCTGTTACCAAACAATGAGCGTCGCAGGTATTAGTCGCAGGAGGCCACAGTACCGTCGGATCGGTCCCAATGGGGTCCGTGATGGTCTCGTACCCGTCCGCAGAGGTGATACCTGCGAAAAGCTGCACAGAACGATGTACATCCGGCGGTGCAAATTCGACAACTTCGTGACCTGCAGCACGCATAGCCTCCACAGTTTCCAGTACAGCTCGCGCGGTTGCAGGCGATGATCGGACGCAGCCATCGAAAGTGTAGTAGCCGAACCTCAAGCGGCGTTGGCTCGCGGCGGGAAGTTCGCGATACGGGACGGGTGGCAGTCCTTCCCACTGTGACGAAGGCGTCGAGCGACCGAACGCGATGCGCGCGACAAGGTCCACGTCTCGGACGCTCCGACCCATTGGGCCGCTGACAGAAGGTATTGACTTGAATCCCGGGCAGGGATCTACAGTATGTACCAGTAATGAGTTAGGAATGAGCATGAGATATAGTTCGCGACCCACCACCCACTCCTGTTACTGTAATGCGTCCACCAGTCGGTTTGAGCGAGTAGATGCCGCAATAGAATGTGGGAATGCGCAGACTTCCGCCGACATCTTGACCGCCTTAGAAAAATCTATAGGAAGGTGGCATCATGCTCACCTGTTCCAAGTCCGAGTGCACTACCATCTGCAGCGAGGAGGGCAGCTTCGCCGCCCGATGAGCCCCCACAGCCATGCTTGTCGTTCCAGGGATTACTAGTCCTGCCAAACACAGGATTCGTTGACTCAAAGAAGAGGCTGTCGTATTCACTGTTTCAATACGCTGTAGACGAGCTCGACGAACCATCGCGACGCACAGTGTCTGAGGAACATTGGTTTTGGCGATGATAATGGCACCTTCAGAGCGTAGAATCTGCACCAGCTGCAAGAGTGCGTCAATAAATCAACATTATCTTCCGTACTGGAGTCCGCACCGTTGCGTCTTCTTTCTGAGGACTGTTGGTGTATCTTGAATATCCATTCGAAGTGTCTAGGCCCGTGATATGAACTGCGAAACCAACGTTAGTCATCATTCAAGGGCTAACCAATATACAGCGCACACTGCTCCTTCACGCTGATAGGGACGCCATGCAAACGGCCGCGGGGCGTCTTGGTAGAAGCGTGATCCTCGTCCAGCCTGTCTGCCTCTTCAATCGCTGCTTTGAACCTGACTATGGATCACCGTTGCACAGCGGTTGAGTAGCTGGGCGGGCGCATAGTGAAGCCATAAAACCGCACCTTCGGTCAGACAGTTATGCCTGGCATGTACGAGAGCAGCGCGGCGAATGTACGCCCTGACCACTGCCCCGGAGGTCCAGTGACCAGCCTGGATTCGCTCCGTAATATCACAGGCTACGTTCCATGTCATTAACAGTTCATGAGAGCTGCAAGCTACCTTGCTGCACGTACCGGTTGCCCTCAAGTACTCAGCATCCTGCGCGGTTGGCGGCCCTGCCAGCGCCAGGCCTTCGTCGATAGCAGCAGCGCGCTGGTCTTGCTTAGCCTGAGCAATGGCCCTCCAGTTGCTCGAACTAAATGGCCACATTCGCGTGTACACGTTGAGAAACAGGAGAGAAAGAGAGTGCGAGCGGCTGCTTCCGTGCGCCGGGACGCCGGGTCAGTTGTCGGCAAGATAATCGTATGGCAGTTGAAGACGGCTCTACGCAGGCCCTACGAGTCTTCCTTCCAACGCTCCTCGGTACCATAAACAATCGAACCAATATAGAGTTACAAATGAGGAATGCGCTGAACTGCGACACGCTTGTCAACTGTCCCTCATGGTCGCCAAAGCGTGGAACATCTTAATCGCGATCCGGGGTCACGGAACCGCGCGGGCGGCTCGGGAGGAAGGTATCGATGAGTCTAGAAAGACCCGAATCCGCGAAGTCCGTCCGTGAGAACCTGACGAAGCCTTCCTCGGTCAATATCGTCCCTTCCTTGATGAAGGAGCGCTTTTTGAGGCATTGAGGAGGAACATCTGAAAGACTTCATGAGTGGTAACTCAAGAGGCAAATTATACATAGTCAAAACGTACGAGAGGTTCGGACGGAAAGGAGACCGAGCTTGTCGCAAGCTCGCATGCTGCTGCGAATGAAACGCGCAACGTCGCGGGTCATTCCAACATCCTCGCATTCCGTTAAGCAAACAGAGACAACGAGGGTGTGCACATTCGACCATTGATCTGAGGAGAACGTCCGGTCGAGCATCGCCCAGTTGTGATGCAAAAGCGCGGAAATGTCTGCAGCTGGAAGCTTAAGCTCGATAACAAGCATTTGTAGCGAGTGTGCCGTGTACCGCTCGTCAGTCCGCTCTGTGTTCCAGCGTATGGTGAACATGTGGGTGATCTGGTGAATCGGATCGTACGCGTGGCTGCCCGGAACAGCCTTGAGGCCCTTGATGCGGTCCTCAGTCTCTGTGTCGGCCGTGTAGCTGGTAGAAAATTTGATGTAGGCAAGCCTTGGAAGTTCTCTGACGGCACGCTGAGTCCGGCGCCAACTGGCTGTCGACACTGAAATACGATCATGATGTGCATTAGAAAATGGAAACAATTGCGCAAAAACTTGAAAACGCTACCTGTGCCCCCGTCCGCGGCGGTTATATGCAATCCCCGTATTTGAATTCTCTCCAAATACGGCATTTCCAGAAGCTCGTCGGCCAAATCGTCGATGTCGCGCGCGTGTCGCGCGGGCGAAAGATTGTCGACGGAGATACACTTCACGCGCGTGTAATCCGCGGAGAACCAGCGCAACATGAGTGGGAGAGTTGCCAAGTCCACAGTCAGGCGACATGCTGCGAAGGGAGGGCGAGGAAGGACCTGCGGCGTCGCGAGCCAGACCTCGCGCACTGCGGACCGCATAACGCCGTCCCATTCGAAGGTCAGCGACCGCACGCTTGAGAATGCCGAAATGCAAGTCGCCATATCAGAGGGCTCCGCGAACGTCCCATGGAGATCAAGAGTTACGACGTTGGGGAAGTGCAAGGCCAGCGCCTGCAGCAAAGACCCCATATTTTGTTGCGATGCCACATACACCTGCAGATGCTCGATTTTGAGATGGGCAGCCATCTGAAGTCCGAGCCAGGTTGATACGTAGTCAGACCACGAGCCTTCGTCGTCGTGCCAGAAGCATGCGATCCGTAGTCGCCGGATGTACGACGTCCGAGGGTCCGCAGAATCGACGAATGGCACAAAGTTACGCATGCGCGTGGTAATATATGGCGTGCGCCTCTTTATATAATCAAAGTCACCGACTATGTCATCGATAACTTGAATGGTGTGGTAAAGCCACAGCTGCGAGCGGACATGCCAAGCCTTCGAGACGAGCGCGCAGTGCCGTATAGTCCGAACATCGTCCCTTAAGAAGTCAACGACAGCCTCATAGAGCTCGGTCGGGAGGCGCGCAACTTGCATGTCCGGTGAGGAAGTGCGCGGAGGGTTGAAAGGACAAGAAGCGCCCCGGAGTTTGAATGCGTATTAACGCCGACTTGTAATCGGAGATTGCGGGACCAACTGAATCAATGAAGCAATATGTGGACGCACTCTACACGGAGGACGAATTTCCATTGGGAAAAGGTCAAAAACACAAAGCACGATGTCAGGACGTCGATGATCATTTGCTACTAAAGCCACAACACAAAGATAAATGTAGTAGAACCCGGCATGGCAGCCTTCCGCTCGTCTAGTTATGAGCAGAGCCATTGGCATGGTCTTTCGCCCTTTTTAGCGGGGCGTCGCGACGCACGGGAGGTGCTGGGGGCTCGGCCCTCGCGTAGATATCATATGTGCCCTTGTAGCCCGCCATACGACCAATCCAGCGGCCTAATCTTTCGTCAGAATCAATCTTTAGAGACCCTGGACAACTGACCGAAGAACCACACGAGGAATCTCCCAACCCACTTCGGCTTGGTGCCCGGCACGCCGTCCGCCTGGTCCCAGAACACCATCAGCTGCAGGAAGCTTAGTCCCTTGCCGTGTTCGTATGCCGAGTCGAAGTAGCCGTAGAGACTGTGGATCCAGTCCTCGTCCAGCCTACCAGAAGTTCAGTGCACATGCCATCAAATGAGAAACTGTATGCTCACCCGACGCCAGGGCGCAGCGCAATGTCAATCATCAGGTCATCGGGGTGGCGCGGGTCCGCCCAGAACTGTCACTCCGTGAGACTGCTGTCAGAGAGACGATTCGCTGCAAGACTTACAGTGTGAATGTGTCCGGGATGCAGCGTGATCGTCTGCCCCTTGTCCGCGTAGTGCTCCACATCATCAACGAGATACCCCAGCCTGCCCTCGAGCACCGTGAACTCCTCTGCTTGCTTCCGATGCCAGCTGTTTGCGTCGTCAGTCGAGCTCCAAAGACAAATGATGAGACAACGCACTGCAACGGAGGGCTCGACTGCGATGCGCGCCCCTTGCCCGTGAAGGGGTTGCTCACGGAGTAGATCTGCCGTGGGCGTCAGAAGGCCGCCCAGAATCTCATTGGTACACGTACGCAGCGTACGACGAACTCCTCCGGCGTCATCTTGAGCGTCTTGTGACGACGCCCGCCCGCGAAGCCCATCCGCCAACCGTTCTCGTCGAACTTCGGCGGGACAAGGGGGACCTATTCCGCATATGAGATCTAGTCTTGCGACTCGAGAAATGCGACGACGCACCTTGGGGAAGAAGAAGTTCTGCAGGAACGAGATGAGGCCCATGAGGATCGAGGATGGCGCAGGATGCTGGGTTGTCCAGAGGGGCGGCAACATCGACGTATATATAAGCGCAGGTCATCTGCAAAACCGCGAATGGCGTGACGCTGGGATTATCGGAGGATGCTAACACAAGTCTGTGAGAGCGCGCGAAGCCGATGGCCGGAGAAGGAAAGTGCGCGCACAACGGTGACAGTGACGTGCACCGCTCCGGCGCGTCAATGCGACAACGGAAATAGGGAGGCCAATGGGGTGTTGACACTACCAGGCGCCTATAGTCTCATCCTGTAAGCCAATGAAGGTCGTACATTCCCGTATCTCTATGAATCCTCAACTTGAAGTAGCAACGCTCGCCATCGCTTCGTTCAACTTCAAGAAGCGAGTTCAACTGACGCTCTGAAAGTGCAGCTTGATAAGCGCGGTGAGATGGCCGCCCGTGCAAAGCTGTACAATGTTGCGAGGTGACAGTCGCTCTGGGCGTTTAGGCGCCAGTCACTGTGGGAGCCCGTGGGAGATAGGATACCGCAAGAAGGATGTGGTGCCGTCTCCAGCGCTTTTATCGACGCGAATCGTCTTCCTGGCCAACGGTCGAGCCGCTTGCGACGGCTGACATGGATGTCGCGCTACATAAGCTGCTTACGCTGGCGGTATGCGTTGGTTCGTGAAGTGTCGATGATTCAGACTGTACGGCGGTGGAAGACGCAGCGAACCAATTGAGTGGGTACATGAGGCTTACAGTACAAATCGCAGAGACACATTCTATCGGCTACCCCAGGTACATTTCGCTCACATGAAAGGGCATACCCATACACCAGGAAATTCCAATATGAGAGCTTGTAGACAAAATACATGCTCGAAAGTCAAGCTACAAGAATGCCTGTGGGTCACACCTATCAGAGGAATCTGGAAATTCGAGGAGCTGAAACGTTCAGCAGGCAAATGCAAGTCCGTCAGACGCGAGGCGAGCCCGAAGCTGTTCGGCGGAACTCCTGTAAGTCCGCGTCTGCTTCGCAATCGCTTACCTGGTGATCGGATTCTCGAGCGAGCCCGAGAAGGCTGGGCCTGGTGAGCATGAGAAGCAGCACGTTCGCAAGACCCCGAAGGTAGTAAAAGCTGACGCAGAGGAAGTACCAAGGCGGCGCAATTCCTCCTTTCCCCGCGAAGTTGTCCGCCCAGCGCATGGCGGAGAAAGGGACGATCAGGACAATATAGACCGCAGGGTACCTAGTCAAGCATATTCATCATGAGCGTTCCAATAGGGGACTGAGACGGACAACAACATCTTTCGACTATGCTTTGAGTTGCAGAACTTGCTGTCGGCCGGATGTCCGAAGCATGACGCAGGGAAACCCAAGGTCTGATAGGGTGGACACCCAAGTTGCCGCGGGTATAGAGGAAGAGAGGAACGCAGAGCACAACGGAGATCCCCACGCAGAGCCAGTGCCATAGATAGCCAACTGTAATGCGTTCTGTGGCGTAGTAGTTGGAGATCCAACACCAGTACGGCGTCGAAGTGAAGAGCGGGAGGTTAGGCTTCTCAGCAATCTTGGCCGCGCCGAGAAAGGCGGCGCGATATAGTATCCATGTGAAGACCGTGACTACTATCAGGATAGCTAGGCCTGGCGGCGGTTTCCAGCTGAGGACCAAGATGAGGAAGGTGTGCACTGTAATGGCCTAGAAGAAAAACATGAGTACAGATTTTACGCAGAATTATTAGCTTACCAGTGTGACCATCGATGTGCCCGGGTACGCCAAGAGCTTCATCACAGCTGCGACGCTTCAGGGCACGGAATGACAACTCCTGGAGCTTCAAGACAAACCCTGCGCACTGCAGACTCGGCCACAAGACGTGATGCCAACGCGTACCCAGTGCAAGGTCATCACTTCGGGTATGGCTTGCATAGCATCCGCGACCAAAAGAAACCATGGAGAGTCATCAGACGGGTGCAGGTGTTATGGCGGATTTTATTTATAAGTTACGTACTGCGTGTTTGCAACTGTCAGTGACGCTGAAATCGTCCCTATGGATCTTCGGGGGGTTTCGAAAGCTTGTGGCCGCCGTAAGTTCACAACAAGACGACCGCGACGTCCAATGCCCCCACATTCTCCGACGGCCCGGTGTGTCAGTAGTTGTCCCAGTGCCTGCCAGGGTGTTATAGCAACTCCCGAGACGGGCGGACGGGTCGACTACACGTCGAGCCAGAAACACAAGCGAGATGCAGAGCCAGTTGGTCATAAGCGTGAGTTCAAACAGTGACCAGAGATGCAAGCAGTGACCAGGGATGAAGCAGCGAGCCACAGGAAAAGTCCGCTCGATGTCAACGCCCGCTCTATTTGGGCCGCACAGAAAAAACATTCGGTGTCCCGAGTGGAAATATTGGAAGCCCCCCAAGTCAATACAGCACCAGAAGCCCAGCGAGTGTACAAAGCCCTCATCGTGCGCGGAGTGGGCGACTGAGGAGGACGAGGACAAGACGCGCAGCGGCAAAGTCCGAGCAAACTTGCCTTCCTCCCGCTGCCATGCCCAAGCTCGATATCAACAAAGCCGGCTGGGAACAAAGTGATTTCCCCATTCTATGCGAGACATGTAAGCCCACCCGTTCTGCGCAACCAGTTTTGACGTACTGACAATAAAATTTAAGGCCTGGGCGATAACCCATACATCCGGATGGTGCGCCCAGCTCATTTCGCGTGTACAGTGCCAGCATCCTAACGACGAGCCTACGTGTAGACGAAGCAAGAATTCGGCAAGGCGTGCGGCACGTGCGCGCGCCCGTACACCGTCTTCCGCTGGAACCCCGGCGCGCAGTCCGGCTCGCGCGCCAAGTCGACCGTCGTGTGCCAGACGTGCGCGAAGGTCAAGAATATCTGCCAGACGTGCCTGCTGGACCTCGAGTACGGCCTGCCTGTGCAAGTGCGCGATACGGCGCTTGGTTTGCAGCGCAGCGCGCCGACGAGCGATATCAATCGCGAGTATTACGCGCAAAACCACGATGGCAAGGTTTGTCACGCTCTTCTTGCAATATTTTAGAATTGAATAGCTCATGGATGCTATAGGATCAAGGGCTGGAAGGTAGCCGCAAAGCCACGAGCGCGGGGAAGGAGATGCTCAAGCAGCTCGCGCGCACCGACCCGTATTACAAGCGCAACCGCCCGCAGATTTGCTCATTTTTTGTCAAAGGCAACTGCACGCGCGGAAATGAGTGCCCATACCGGTATGTCCGAGTCAGACCTCGCTTCTTATCTTCTCACATTTTGCTTTTTGTAGGCACGAAATGCCGACAGAAGGCCCGCTCGCGAAACAGAGCATCCAGGACCGGTTCCACGGCAAGAACGACCCCGTCGCACACAAGATTCTTGCACGGCACGCGGAGAGCCAGGGCCTGAAGCCGCCGGAGGATGCGTCTATAGTACGCACCACCACCTCCGCACTCCTTTCGTTGAGTCTGCTAACTGCGTTGCAGACGTCTCTCTTCCTTTCGTCGCTACCTGCGAGCGCAACAGAGTCCTCCATACGCACCCTCGCAAACTCCACGCTGCCCTTCCTCGAGCCAGATGCCATACGGTCTGTCGTGCACGTGGCGAAAACGCGGTATGTTTTGCCTGTTGCCAGTCTTTTCTCCCCATCTCTCACACTGTTCCTTTAGTTGCGCATTCGTAAATTTCACCTCGCGCACTGCAGCTGAACGCGCCGCCGAAGCATGGGCGAACGGCCTGGACATGGACGGCGAGCGCGTAGGCGTGCGGTGGGGCAAGGCGAAAAAGACACAGCCTCCTGCTCCGGCTGCTCCAGCTGCTGCTGTCGAAGCATAGAATTTGTATTATTGTACATGACGATGTAGCTGTATGATCGAACGTTGAACGTTGAACCCTTGACGAGCACGCGCCTTCAATTGCACGGGCATTGGATTGAATTCATTGCTTGCTTTCACCACTAATAGTCGGGCTCTATGGATATGCAGGTTTGATACAGTATGATGCAGGCGGGCACACGGGCAGAGTTATGGCGCACGGAGGGCAGAGTACGGCGCGCAGGGCAAGGTTATGGCGCACAGGGCGGCATGGGCAGAGTTACGGGGCGCGAGGCAGGCGGTCGATGACGCCGCCCGTGTAGTCGAAGATGGTCCACAGCAGACCGTGCGTGGTGACGCTGCGCAGCGCGCTGACGCTCAGCCCGCGGTACAGGCGGCCCATGCCATGAACGAACGAGCGCGGGTTGTTCGGGTCGGGGCCTGCGGGCGGGGTCAACGAAAGAGCGCGGCGGAGGAAACGAACGACGCACCCCGGATGAGGCGCGTGAAAGTCTCGATGATCCCGCGTTTGCGCTGCCCGCTCAGCGCGCGCTGCTGCACTTTCGTCTTGACGCTAGCAATCAAAAGAGTCAGTATGCACCAGGAGGACAAAGGGGGACAAGAGAAATGGAAGG
Organism: Auricularia sp. M12; assembly: GCA_037042885.1. Taxonomy (NCBI): domain Eukaryota; kingdom Fungi; phylum Basidiomycota; class Agaricomycetes; order Auriculariales; family Auriculariaceae; genus Auricularia; species Auricularia sp. M12. The sequence continues at coordinate 3,496,193 of CM073210.1, read as the reverse complement.
CGTACACGTCCAGCGGGTAAATCAGCGCCCAGCTAGTCACGCCGGCGAACGAGCCGCAGGCAAAGGGAACGAGACTGGGTGGGAGCGGGAGCCACGCGGGCGTCGGGCCCTGCTCGCCGTTCGCCGTGCGACCCAGGATGAAGCGCAGGCTGTCGTACTCCCAGAAGTACAGCGCCGTGCCCGATGTATCTCGTACTACGCAGCGCATCAGCAAGTGAGAGAGAAAATGCCTAAGGGTAGAGAATGCGAATGCGCACAGAAATGCAGGGGAAAGCCGGAGTACAGCCCGCGCACGCCGGCGACTTTGACGATGTCCATGACCGCCTGCCAGTTCGACGGCGGCTTCTCGAGGTGAAGGCCTTTGGCCTCCGCGATGGAGTATTCCAGCTGTCGGCGCACTTTGACGAGTTCAAATGCTGGTACACCGCGTCAGGAGTTTAGCGGGGTATGGAGATGAAGATGGAGAGGAGACGCACGGGCAGAACCGAAACAGATGAGCGCGCCGGCAGTCGCGCCTCCCAGGCCGCCAGACGCGCCGACATGCAGTATCCGCGGGCGGTCAAACCAGTGGTGCGCATGCAGCAGCTCCTTGGTGTTGTTGTATATGCTGAACGAGGTAGCGCGGACGACGGAGATGGTGAAGAGCGGGACCCAGAGTCCGCGAAAAAAGCCTGCGATGCCTTCTTCGCGGAGCACGGTCGCCGCCATCTAAGGAGCATTAGCGCGGTGGCTGATATATGATATTGAGGACGGTGAATGTACCCGGGGGACTGTCACGGGCATACGGCTCGCTTGCAACCTGCTCTTCAGCGAGTCGAGCTGTTGTACCGCCGAATGCAATTAGAGAAAGACTCGAATCAGAGAAACTGATGGTCTATGCATACAGGATAGCCTGGCAATTTTCATATTAAGCCTGCAGAACGCGAGTCTGGAGCTGGAAACGCACCCGCGAGAGTCGAAAGCAGGCTGGCCGTCGTCGCGCATACCACCGGTTTATTCTCTAGCAGCATCCAAGAAAACGCGTTTCAAAGCACTTCCTATGAGTTCAAAGCCCATACGCACGCCTTATACGCTCCGCCAGCTCGAGGCTGATGAAGCGGTGGCCATTACTGCCAGACACAACGTCATTGAGACTCCAGCAGCATTTTATACAGCATTATAGGTGTACCTTGGACCATCCATTCAAACCGGCGTTTGCGCGCCGTTATTTTGAGATATGCGTTGTGAGCCGTATGAGTCGTGCAACCGCGCTCTCACTTTGGAACGTATGCGCGAGATGAAAAGGGGCGGGACGGCTGTTCCCGAGAGCGCGCGCCACCTTGAATTGGAAGCAAAGATGCGGCGGTCACACCATTGACCCACCCATTGAACTCCTGTGGGAAATCTCAATATGAGGAATTTACAGTATAGGAGCTTTCGCGATGAGGACTTTTCGACATTACTTTATGCAAGGCTTTCCCGTTGGAGTGCAAGTTATCGCGGTGGGGGGATGAGAAGAAGTATCACATGTTGGGTGTTATTGACCGTGCTCTGGATGACCATGGCTTTGGGAGCGTGGAATGGGCGATGAACACCGTTTTCATTCTGTATTGTCAATGCTACCATTATGTAAGCTTTCCGAATGCACTTTTCCAATCGCAAACTTAAAGAAAATCTGGATTGCGTTTCAATAAAGTCATTGCAGTATAATTCAGAATGATTTCAGTTTTCCACTTTGGCTCGAGTTGTTCTCGGTCCGCGCCTCCGCATTTTGCCGATCCTGCTCTCTGACTTGCGCGTTCACGACTCCAGAGATTCCAATCGTCTTCACCTCTGATTTGCAACATACATGGTGCGTAAGGGCCTTGCAATACAATCAGACGCGTACTGAACCGTCTGCGCCAGTTCGGAGGCCAGTACAACCAGAATGGCCCAGGTGGCGGCCCAGGCGGCCTCTTTGCCCAGCTAGCAGCGTACGTGTCCAATCGACACCTCCAAATATCCACTGACGTGATATTGCTATGAACACGCCTGCTCATCTGCTCTCGAATGCTTCGATATTTGTGGCGAATTTGTCTGTGGGGACGCGTCACCATCCTACAGCGGGCTCGGTGGCGGCCTCGGCGGCGGCTACGGTCGGGGCGCACCCCCGAGAGCATACGATGAATATTTCAAGGCGTATAGCATGGCCATGCTTCATCGCGAGCGCGCCAATGTTTCGTATGGCGGCAAGAGTGCGTTCGCTCGTTCGTATCTTGACACGTCAAACTAACAACAGTGACAATAGTAATTCTTCCGCCTTCTGCACTTGCTCAACTCAGTAAGTGTTCCAGCCGTCGCATCGCATTAGTATCACTGCTCATGTTATTCATCCCTCAGCTCAACTCGAAATTGAATCACCATGGTTATTCTCCCTCAAGAACCCCGCCAATCCCGCGGCATCCACTCATGCTGGTGTTCTGGAGTTCATTGCCGAGGAGGGCGTGGTGCATTTGCCTTACTGGGTACGTTCAGATGCATGGCCCTCTGAAACTGACGTCTGACTGGTATGTAGATGATGAAGACTTTGCGTCTCGAGGAGGGCGATCCCATCCGCATCACTGGCGCGACCCTCCCGAAGGGTAAACGCGTCAAACTGCAACCCCAGACGGTGGACTTCCTCGAGTTGGCGGATCCCAAAGCAGTGTAAGTCTTTGCACATCTCGTCAGAACGCAGGCCGTAGCAAATGCAACTCCCTCTACGGAAACCGTAGTTCGGTTCGGTGCATTGCACTGTAGCTTGCTTGCGCAGCAAAGAACATGCTGTTGCGGTTTGTGTCATCACCGTGGCCGTCTCGACAGCTGTAGCTTTCGACAGGGTGCACTCTTTGGGGTCGCAAGTCTGTGCCTCTCGGTGTTCCACTGCCATTGCAAGCTGTGGAATCCTTTGAATCACCTTATTCGTTCGGTTTGCGACTCTTCTCGCACATGGCTGACGCTTCTTCGCACAGTCTGGAACAGGCACTGCGCAACTTCAGCACGTTGACGCAAGGCGACATCATCGAGATCAACCATAACTCCATTACCTTCCCCATCCTTATCATGGAGATTCTGCCGCCAGGACCCGGCATTGCAATCGTCGACACTGATCTCGAGGTTCGTTATGTTCGTCCAGGTGGAAGGTGGTCGCTCACTCGTCACTTTCCTAACTCAGGTCGACTTCGCCGCGCCGAAAGGCTACGTTGAACCTGTGCGCCCCGCGCCGGCGCCTGTGCCTACGATGGCGTCCAAGCTCAAGATCGACCTAAACGCCTCGACACCGGGGTCCTCTCGTCCGGGTTCTGCTCTCGGCGGTGCCGCCCCCGGCGCTGGCGCGGCCACAGGCTGGGAACATTTCAAGGGCCGTGGCGAGACGCTGGCCGGGCGCAAGACGAAGGGCAAGGGCGTCAGCGTCAAGAAGGCCGAGGAGGTCGCCGAGGGAAGCAAGATCAACCGCACGGAGTGCGTTCCTTTCTTCGCGTTTCATTTGTGCTCACTGCTGAGCTCTGCTTCAGCAAGCACCGCATTGTCCACACCGACGACCTCGACCGGCCGACCAGCGCGCCGGCCCCGCTCAACCTGCCTTTCGGCCAGCTGTTCTTCGGGTACAACTACGTGCCGTACAAGCCGCCCGCGACGCCCAACGCGACGGCCGGCTCGTCCTCCTCGCCAAGCGGTCCATCTGTAAGTTGTGAAACATGATAGCTTCCGCTTTGTCCTCATCAATGTTCGCAGAGCCCGTCCTTCGGGGGACAAGGCAACACTCTGTCGGGCCGCGCGCCTGCTGGCTCCGCCGCCAAGGGCAAGGGAAAGGAGAAGGAGAAGGAGAAGGCGGCTGAGAAGCCCGCTGGCAACTCGGAGCACGGCTGGGGCTCGGGCGGCCAGACGCTCAGCGGGCTCAGCGCCGGCGCCGCGGCGCTCGCGCCCAAGCTGCGCAGCGCGTCGGGCAACAAGCAGGCGCAGCCGCCGCCCCCGCGCGCCAAGAGTCCCGAGATCGACTGGGACTATTACGACGACAGTATGGACCAGGATGACGACGATGCCATCGAGATTGATAGCGACTGACTTGCTGTCGTCGGGGCAAGAGCGAGAGAGATATCAGCATGGTAGAGTCAGAATGGCGATGGCGATGCATTGTACAATTTGATCTGAACGGAATGCGAACCTTTACTGTCGTGAGCCATCATAACGCGACAGTTGTGCCAGTGTTTAAGTTCAAAACCCCGACGGCATCCGGTTTGACTCTCACTTCATCGTATCTACGCTCACGAGCATGCTACCCTGCGATTTCTGGCAAACTGCTGAAGAGTTAGTTGACAGCTGTCGCGGGGCTCATCTATTCTGGTTGAAGATGCCCTTCGAGGCCATCGAGTCCTTGGCGGCTCAAAAACGTTCTCCGCCTGTGAGCTGCCATGCGAATCGAAACAACTACGCTGCCGGAATATCTTCAATTGCTGTTGGTTGGTGCGTATGTGTTGCCGTGTCACGAACTGCTGCGTCTAACTTCATATTGATTCGTGACGGTGAGGTGTCGCGTCTCACGACCAATCACTGCGAGCAAGGCAACTCTACAACAGGTTCGACTGCCATGAAGATTCGCTGCGAGGTTGCAACGTTGCGCCTTCTGAAGAAAGAACCCTCCATCCCCGTGCCGACCGTGTCATCGGGAAGGTGATGGATTTGTGGTTAATCTCGACGAGGTTGCTTTGCGCCAAAGTTCTGAAGTTGACAGTGCGGCTCGCCGCTCGGAGTAAAACAGTCACGAGAATATTTTGAGCATATTGCTTTGAAATCAAACAGTATCGTCAGCTCGAGAAATTCTACTGTCTTTGGTAACAGTGCGACATATTTGCCTCCGAGAGGTCTTGCCAGTACCAACACAGTGTCACAGCCATCATCGCGGAATCAAAGCGAACTTCCCGATGACGGAGTTACAAACAGGCGGCTCTTTTCTTGCGCTCTCATGAAGCTACCAAGCGACTCCTGGAAGACGCCAGCAGAATTGGCCGGACACTGGTCTGCGCCGCACAACGCCTGGTCTAAAGTCCCATTCGATGTGATCGAAAATCTGGCCACCAGTCTGCGTTCACGGTTCACCACCTGTCGGTTGCCGCGCAAATCGCTCGAAATACGCAGTGGGAGGGAACGCTATTGTCATTGGTAAGCCTTGTATTCCTGTAATTTTGAACAGGCATTCAACAACTGCCTGGGTCATAGAGCTTGTATTCGATGACAAGGAAGTCTGGATCGCCAAACTCTGGACGTATCACTACGAACCATTCGCATCACCAGCGGATGCCATCGATCGAAAGGTCCGCTGCGAGGTGGCTACGTTGAAGGTCGTGAAGGAGCGCACGTCAATCCCTGTCCCGACGCCGTTTGGTTTTCAGCGACAGCCGACAATCCCGTTGGGAGGCCATATATCTTTATGTCTGCTCTCATCGGCCACGATCCAAACGCTATCGGTGTTCCTGCGTGGGTTTCAGACGATCCAATTACGCCAGAGAGACAACGCCTGCTCGACATCTACTGCCTTTCCCTCGCCAGGGTCCATGCAGAGTTAAAGAAGGTTTCGGCGGATCGCATCGGCAGCTTCTACGTCGACGACCAGGATTCCCCTGCTTACATCGGTCCTGATGCAGAGAGTGACATCGGTCCCTGCACTACGCCAGGCGAATTCTATGCTGCATATGGTGAATTCATACACAAGGACGCGCTTCGATCTGAGCCTGTCGAGAATCACAAAGATCGCCTCTTTGGTGTTTGGTTGATGCGGTTGATGCTCTCCGCAGCCTCATTCCAGGCGAAGCACTCTGCGGGAAGATATTTTTTGACTCATCACGACCTGCATACCAATAACATTCTTGTTTCCAAGGTTTGAAACGTCCACCATAGTCTTCATCTGATTAGATAGCTAATTCATCTTTACAGACTGGCGAGATTGTTGGCATACTCGACTGGGACAGCGCCAACTGCGTTCCCGAAGAACATTTTGCCTCGCAGGCCATCGGATTCTACAAGGAGATGGCTGGGAATAACGAGAAGCAATTGGCCTTGTTCCATGCGTACAATCGTGCTTTGCGCGAGGCCGAACCCGGCACCTTGCCGCTACCGTCTGGTCGTTCTCTCGCGGACTTGCACCAATCAACCGTAACGCAGATGCTTCTTAGGATTGACATAAGCCTCGGCGCAGACCCATTTTTCTATAGCGACCCCTGGTTCTGGGGGATCTTTTGCGTGCATCTGCTTGGAACTGCGGAGTGGCAGAAGGTCAAAGAATCGCCGACATTTCAAGAATGGCTCTCGTCGTTGACCCAGCAGCCGTGAGTGGCGCCGCGACCTGTGGCGTTCAGGTGCGCACTCAAATCACGTAGCCGTCTGTATTGACGAGGACTAACATTTGAGATAGCTCCTCAGAAGGAACGAATCCAGCACCGAACGGACGGCGAAGGAGGTCCGCCGGCGGATCCGTCACCTGTGTTCATGTGCCACTCCAATGCCGCTCTCCAATGAAAGCACATCCAACCCTGAACAACTAACTACTTTATTGGTTCTCTCCTGGGGAGTCCCTTTCTCTCCAGGCCCACCATGCTAATACGGTGGAACGCCCGCGCCACTCCAGTAGACTTTGGGCGTTAGTAGGACGGCGGCGCTCCGAGCCTGGAAATCCGGTCTGAGATGAGCCGTGCCTGAAATTCTCTTTAATTTCCGAGGCTGGAGGCTGAGGCGGCCTAACAGGAGACCATCTCGCGCCGCCGATAGTAATACCAGCTTCCCAAAGAGAAGATATACCTTTCCTAGCCTCCGAAGGCGTTTCTCGCTGCGGGAGCCTCGGCAAACACGCGAGAAAGGCGCGGCCGCACGTGCCCGACGCGTGTTGTCGGTGATCACGAGACTACCGGTTGGCCCGAGCCGAGGGTCGCGGTCATCCCCATTCGTCGGACTCAGCGCACAGTCCGGCCCAGCCCCGAGCGCCACTTGCACCTCGAGCTCCTCCGACCTCGCTTTTATGCTCCGCTTCTTGCCCTCCTGCTGCCTGCTGCCTGCCTGCTGAATATCCCCATACACGAATCGACACCACGACTTGGCACGAAATTACACTATCGACAGTGGCTCGCATGTACCGCGCCGTCGCCGCCGTACTGGCCCTGGCCGCGCTCGCAAACGCGTTTTCTAACTCGCGGTTCGACAATGTCGTTGCGTGCGTCCAAACCGAGCTTGCGATGCTATAAACACCGAACTGAGCTTGTGCCGCAGCTACTGGGGTCAGAACTCGTGCGTGAGCTCATTAGAACCATGCTTTCGGCTGAACTGGTGCCTGGAGGAACGGCGCGTTACACCCAGGCGATACGTCTGCGTACCAGGTGCGTCTCGAACTTGCACGCCGTGCGCACGTGACCAACGCAAAAACGCCCGCAATTTGAAGCAACGACTCGGCTTCTACTGCGGCGACGACAGCCCCGTCGACGTCTTTCCACTTGCTTTTCTCAACACTTTCTTCGCCCAAGGTGGCCTGCCCGGTTTGGACCTCGCCAACGTACGTGCTCCTCATCCTTACTAGCTCGCTGACTCACAACGCTCCAGATTTGCTCCACGTCAAACCATGCGCCATTTCCCGGCACGTCGCTGCCAGACTGCTCCTTCCTGGCAGACGATATCAAGCAATGTCAGGCCAAGGGCAAAATCATCACGCTCAGTCTCGGTGCGTCAATATCTTTTTCCGAGCTCACGACTGAGACGAATATACGATTCACAGGCGGCGCGACGGCTAGCACGTCGTTCAAGTCTGACCAAGACGGCGCAGACTTTGGGCAGTTGCTGTGGGACTTGTTCCTCGGCGGTTCTAGCAAAACACGGCCTTTTGGAGAAGCCATTCTCGACGGGTGCGTATCACTGTACCCTCAAGCTGAAGATCTGACATGGGGATAGGCTTGACATGGACATTGAGGGCGGCGACAAGACGGGCCACATTGCTATGCTCAACAAGGTACGCGAGCTCGCGAAAGGCTCGTCAAAACAGTGCGTTCATGATATTCTCGATGCTCCTTTTCACTCATGTGCGGCTCTACAGATATTATATTACGGCTGCACCGCAAGTAGGCATATCCCGGCGTTCGCGGAATACGCAAGGCTAATGACTGCCACAGTGCCCATACCCCGACATGAACCTGCAAAGCACGTTGAACCAAGCGGTGTTCGACGCGGTCTACGTGCAATTCTGTGCGTGCCGCCTCATACGCTCCAATTGTATTCGCTGATGGTTGTGGAAGATAACAACTACTGTTCGTTACCGAAGTACAACAGCACGGCGTTCAACTTCGGTGTCTGGGACGTATGGGGCAAGACCATCTCGCCCAACAAGGACATCAAGGTGTACATCGGCGCACCCGGTTCGCAGGGTAGCGCTGGGTCGGGTTACGTGGACATCGACACGCTCAAGACGATTGCGGCCGCCACACGCAAGGCCTTCCCGAGCTTCGGCGGGGTCATGTGTGAGTTGGCGGTTGCTCAACGATGCATACTGTAGTTGGCTGATGCGCGCGAAGTTTGGGACATGAGCTCATCGTATGGTGCGTGTGGACGTGCTAGCGATGGCAGCGGTACTGAAAAGGGCGTAGCGAACGGACGCATGGACAAGCAGATCAAGCAGGCGCTTGTCGCTAACGGCGGCACGGGGTTCTCCTTCCCGTCGTGCAACGCGCCGGAGTACCAGCAGGGCCAGAGCTATGATCAGGGCAAGCAGGTCACTTACCAGGGGTGCGTGCTTGTCGTCGTTGGTGCTTTCTGTTCTGACGCACTGTGCAGGTACATCTGGGAGGTACGCGTTTACCGTACAAAATTCCTTACTGCGCCCAAATTAACATGACGTGCCATAAAGGCAAACTACTGGGCTTCGTCGACGCCTTCGATTGATGGTGCCGGAGAATGGACGCCAGGTGCGCGGTGGTGCAAATCGCGTTCTTCTCGAGACTGACAGCGGCGTGTAGTCAGCGCATGCGGGGGCGCCAGCACGGGCGGCGGCTCCCCATCCCCAAGCGTGAGTACCCCGGCGGGCGGGGCAGAGACACCGCGTCCGCAGCCGTCGTCGAGTACCGCGCCCGCGCCCAACCCCTCGCGTCCGCCTCACGATGCTGAACCGACTCCCCAGCCGTCCGACCCGGCGTGCAAGAACTGCTCGCCGGTGCCGCCGATCAACCCCGGGCTGGCGCCACAGAAGCCGCTGAAGGCGCGCTGTGTGGTGCGCCCGCGCAAGCGGAACACGACTGCTCAGGAGCTCTGAGCGGAAGGCGGCGTTGCGGTTCTGGACCTGATCGGGCAACCTGGGCCCTGCGAGCGTCTTCGCCTTCCACTGCCGCCGTGGTGGCCTTGCTGTTGTGTGCACACACCACCATGTTGGCATGACCGACACTTTAGTGGGAGAGGGCGCTCCAGTCATGCCTGTGGGAGAATAACCCACTCTGCTTTGATGGAACTGCTGTATCTATGTACGGATGTGGGAAGTTATTTCATGTGTTATATACGTCGCAGGCAGCAGGCACGTAGGTTTGCAGAATAGATTTGAGATACTGAGACTCTGGACGTTCTGAAGACTGAAATTGTGAAGAAATCGGGATGGGCGCTCCGGCGGATAGCGTTCCCTTGAGGCGGGGTAAGAAATTGCGCCCTTTCTCGACGTTCCCGGATCCTCCGCTCTCGCTCGCCGTGGCCGCGCAGCGTACTCGACAATGGCGAGCCAGAACCCAGTCTCGTCGTCGATAGTCGGCGTACACTACCGTGTGGGCCGCAAAATCGGCGAGGGCTCGTTCGGGATGATATATGAAGGCAAGCAATGTAGTTGAACGCTGCCAGCGGTGGAGCCCTGACAGCTTGGCTTAGGTGTCAACTTGACCAACAACCAGACAGTGGCCATTAAATTCGTAAGTCTGAATATTCCTTAGATAATTCTGAACGCTGGTCCGGTGCTCATTGCATTACAGGAACCCAAGAAGTCAGATGCACCGCAGCTGCGAGACGAATGCAGGGCTTATAAAATCCTGCTAGGCTGCCGTGCGTAGCTACGCATAGCCAACTGGCCGAGTACTGACCGCTTTGCAGCTGGCGTTCCTCAGATATATCACTTCGGCTCTGAGAACGCCTACAACGTTCTGGTCATCGACTTGCTGGGACCCAGCCTCGAAGATTTATTCGACCGTTGCGGACGGCGATTCAGCACCAAGACAGTATGCATGGTCGCTCGCCAGATGGTCAGTCGCTGCTGGCTGCTCGCAGTTTTGATCGTGGCGGCTGACCGGATAGTCTAGATCAGCCGCGTGCAGACCATTCACGAGAAGTCTCTCATCTACCGCGACATCAAGCCTGACAATTTCCTCGTCGGCCGCCCGGGCACGCGCAACGCCAACATGATCCATGTCGTCGGTCAGTGCGGAAGCACGGGGAGCCGTACGTTGCTAAACGAACGTGCTTTCGCCAGACTTCGGCATGGCAAAGCAGTACCGGGACCCCAAGACGATGCAGCACATACCGTACCGCGAGAAGAAGAGCCTGTGCGTCCTCTTCGCGTGCCTCGTGTTGCGCATCTTCTGACCCTGCATCAGGTCGGGCACCGCGCGCTACATGAGCATCAACACGCATCTTGGCCGCGGTATGCACTCCGCCCATCCTTGCGCAATGATGGGCTGACACAAGAGGCCAGAGCAATCAAGACGCGACGATCTCGAGGCGCTGGGTCACGTGTTTATGTACTTTGCCCGCGGCTCGCTGCCGTGGCAAGGCCTCAAGGCCGCGACCAACAAGCAGAAGTACGAGAAGATTGGAGAGAAGAAGCAGACGACGTCAATAAAGGAGCTCTGCGAAGGCTACCCTGGTACGTTCCTCCACTTGCACCACCGGCTGAGTCCATATATCGCGCGGGATATGTCGTGCACGGTTTCCATTACGGGGCATCACAGTGCTCGCACCGAAATCCGCAACGAAATTCGCCGCGGGTCGATACGCTGCGACTCGAAACGCTCCCTCTTCACATGACATTTATTCCATCGTCCCCCACACCCATTCGTTTATAATCCATGCAGTAGGGGGGGCATCACAGTGCTCGCAACGCGAAGTCGCTGCGAAATTGCGGCGTTGCGAGTTCGCGAGTCGCAAAGGCTCACAGCGGCCTGTAACGTCTACTCTCGCAGCGCTTGTTTCTGCAACGATCGTTGTCCCCTACACCATCCGTCCATAACCCACGTATTCTTCCTCGTTTTCAGCGCTGGATAATCGCGGAGTGCGTGGCTTTGCGAGTAACGTTGCGAGCAGCTTTGACAGCCCTTGCTCGCAGCGACGCTCGTAACGTTCCCGTCGCAACATGTCGTTGCGAGCAGTGTTGCGAACTCTTGCGGGCTCGCTGTGATGTCCCCTAAATTCCTGCATCGTTCTTTGCACCGTGTAACCATGATCTACGCGGCGTCACGAGTAACGTCGCGAGGGGTATCACAACCTCTGCCCGCAATGGCGTTCGCGCCGTTCCCGTTCTCGTCATGCCCGGCGCAACATTTGTTGCGGGTAGCGTTGCGAGTTCGCTGTGTTACCTTTGTTGTCCCTAATACGCGCCGCGGACGCATCTGTTACCTACCAGGGCAGGCAGCAGCGGTCCCATATCCCTGATAGGTGCCAGGTTGACCGAGCACGCATATCTGGGACATATTGTAAGCTGCGCACAGGATATTGTCGGACTCAGCCAGTGGTGTTGCGACCTATCAACTTTGCTCACTGCCTGTTGCAGAGGAGTTTGCGATCTATTTAAATTATGTGCGGAAACTGGGCTTCGAGGAGACGCCGGACTACGATTTCCTGCGGGACCTGTTCAAAAAGGTGTTGAAGAACATCGGCGAGACCGACGACGGCTCGTACGACTGGCTGCTCGTCAACCAGGCCAAGGGATTCGACTCGGCCTCGGTGCACTCGAGTCTGCAGGTGAACCCGCAGCGGCCGTCGCGTGACCCGGGCAACCGGGGGTCGCGCAACTCGCCCGTGCCGCCGTCGCCCGCGCTCGTGCGGCACGGGTCGCGGCGTAAGTCTCCACTCGAGGCGCCTGGTGCGCTGCTGTCCGGCAGCGTGCCCAACTCGGCGGTGGCACACCTGGGCGTGCCGGCGCCGCGGCGGCAGAGCATGCAGCAGCAGGAGTACGGCGGCACGCCGCAGATGGTGTCGAACGGCGCTGCGCCGCCGGTGCTGAGCGACGTGCAGTACCAGCACCAGGACCTGCCCCAGCAGCAGGCGGAGGAGCAGCCGTCGACGCTGTGGAAGATCCTGACGTGCCGGTGCGGATGAGCCCGTTTCTCGCTTTCCCAGTTCTCGTCTCGTAGTCACGCTCGCCCCTGACGCCCTCATCACGACCCCCGCGCACGACCCCGCCACTCATAGCCATAGCCTCACACACACTCGTTACCCTAGTCTCCCGCACCCGCACCCGCTCCTCGCTCCTCGCTGTCCCGTTCTCGGTCGCTCGCAACACGACATTGTCTCCCTGGAACTCTTTCGCTCCCACTAGAACCCTCTCTTTTCTCTCACTCGGGTTATACCACGCTCGTTATGGTCGCTAATCGGTCTCTCCACAACACCTACACTCTGACTGTCACTCTCACTCCACTGTCTGTCGGGCCCGCGGGTTAATTCTGCATCCTCTGGTGATAGGCCTGCTAGCATCCTACACGAGATCTATTTATGTCATGCTCTCTGGACGTTTGAACATGAACCCGAATCGCCTCGCCCGTTCTTAGGAACGCGGTGACGACGTCAAGTAACGGAGTATAGTTCGTGTCGGAAATTTTCAGATGTGCTGCACAACAAATCGCTTAATTCCCTCAATCCAGATGTGGCCCTAATCTCATGAGGAGCTCCTCGTTTCGCGGCACAAATCGACAAAGAAACGGTTCGGGGCGCCTGCAGCGACAGTTTATGGTCAGCACACAATCAAGAAGAGCACAACGAATGGGCTTGGACGAACGTCAATGCAGAATTCGTCCATCTGGGAATGGGCGGCACTTCATGACCATCGTCGTCCAGAGCCGGCCGGATCGTGTAGGACGCCAGGAGCGATGCTATCATCACGAAGAGGAAGTTCTCCGCTACAGTCTGTCCCATGCATGCACGTCTCCCGATACCAAAGACATACGACGATGGCAACTGTGGCGGGGACGCCGATAGGAAGCGCTCAGGATGGAACTCGTTCGCCGGGTAGCCAGAGCCGTCTTCCTGCCTTGCAATGGCCCTTAAAGGCATTGAGACGGCTGCATCGAGGGTGGACGAACGTCTTACCATGCATTCGGGATGATGATAGAATCCCTGGGGATGTGATATCCTGCGTTCGAGACGTCCAATGGAGGTCAAAAAGGCAACTTGTCTCTGCTTACCTGCAATAACACTGTCCCGCGATGCCCTCCTGGGAATTCCTGTCGGCCTATGAGGTTTGGCGTCGTGATAGACGATGCTTCATACCGAGGGGGGCAACAGGATGGTAGCGAAGGACCTCTTGTACCACTGCCATGACATAGGGCATGTTTTCTCGGTCCTCGATGACAGGGAGCCGTTCCAGCCCTATCACCCGCTTGACTTCGTCAAAGGCGGTATCTTGGATTCGCGGGTGGATGCAAGCGAGAAGGACGAAGACTAAAACTGTTGAATTTGTCTTACGGGACCCAGTATGAGCTCGGCGCATTGTATATGAATTTAACTGACCGTATCCACGCCGCCACCGTAAAGAGTACCACCAACGATTCCGACCACTTCGTCTCCGCAGCGTTCGATTGTCCCGTTATCCATTTCTTCGATTATATTTGATGTGAATGAGGACGGGGCAGTACCACGGGCCTCGAGTGATATGTAAGACGGTAGCATTGGGTCCCGGGATCGACGTACTTACCATATCACGCTTTACGAGGGCCACAGACTCCTTGCATATGTTGAGGAATAGACTCCTGACAAGGAGAGCGTGCCTTTTGAAGCCTGCACCAGGGAGGGATTGTGGCACATGTTTCACTGCAGTCCGACTTGCGTCAGTGCTGTGCCGGAATACGAGATATGAAAATTGGTACGGACGGAGGGGGAACGTGTCGGCGAGAAACCGTCCAGGAGCAAGCGCTAGTCCTAAAGCCAAAGACGGGAATTCTGCGGCCGTCACAAACTGTAGAGATGCCGGCGTCAGGAAATCGACAGAAGGTGCAGAGCACAAGGTACCGGATCCTCCAAGCTGTCGACCTTGAAGCCGTACGTCATTTGGACGATCGACCGAACGATGGCTCTGTGGAAGGGATGAGATCTGAGCTTCACATTGGGTGACGAACAATTGGTTTCACCCACAGTCGAATCTCTCTTGCGAAGACTCTAGCGGGAGCATGTCCCAGACGGAAGATGCAACGGTGAATGGCCTCGCGCTGTACTTCCTCAAATTTCCTCACTGCCGAAGGGTTGAGAGAGGTGTGAATTAATCGTTTGTGACGTCGGAGGTCGGGACCCTCGTTTAATAGCAGCATTGACTATAAGCTATAAGCCGCGTTCTTCGTATTCAGGATACAGAATGAACTCGCCTGATCGAAACCCATGAGTTCCCCAGCAACCGTGTACTTCGGCCTGTCAGAGAACTGAACCATGCCCATGTTCTCAGAGATGAGGTCAAAGCTATTCAAAACAATGAGGCGGCTTCCTGGAACGGCAAGCGAATAGATTGGTCCTGAACAAACATTTAGGCGCGCTTCGCGAAAGCCATACATGAAACAACAATCACCGACCGTATTCTTTGGACCATTCGGTGAACCGCAGCCAGGCCCATTGTTTTGGCATCTGAAACATATTACCGACGATAGGGAGTGCCTTTGGTCCGGGAGGAAGACGACCTGTCTTCGCTGAGCCATGATTGGCACGCAGCAAGAACGCCAGCAGCGCGATCCCCGCGAAAACGGCTAGCAGCGTGGACGAAGCCATCACACAGTGTCCAGAAGACGTGCGAGGACCTCGTGTTATATAGCAGTCAACGGTGCGCGTCTCTCCGGCAGTGTCAGCTAATGAGAAGGGATGTGCGTTCGAGGGCAACATTTTCAGTGGATCGGATCGGCTACCTGTACGTTGACGGCCTGGATTCCGTCGTTTATGTTGGTCCAGACGTCACCAGAGACTGGTATCAGTCCCTGCGCCAAGCCAGGCGAATTCTACGCTGCGTATGGCCAGTTCATCCTGAAGGACGCACTTCGGGCTGATCCCGTCGACAAGCATGAAGGTCGCCTCTTCGGTGTCTGGTTGATTTGGCTTTTGCTTTCGGCTGCCTTATTCGCTGCGGAGGGGTCTCCAGGGAGATATTTCCTAACTCACCACGACCTGCATACCAATAACGTTCTTGTTGAGGTCTGGACTGTCCCGGCATCTGCATTATATCCGCATAGCTGATCAATGCTTGACAGACCGGCGAGATTGTCGGCGGACTGGACTAGGACAGCGCCAACTGCGTTCCCGAGGAACACTTCGCCTCCGAGGCCCTCGGGTTCTACAAGGAAATGAGTGGGGACAACCCAAAGCAGGCGGCGTTGTTCGAAACCTACAACCGTGCTTTGCGCGGGGCCGAGCGTGGCACGCAGCCTCTGCCATCCGGTCGTTCGCTGGCCGACTTGCACGGGTCGACCATCACCCAAATGCTTCACAGGATTGATATCACTGTCGGCGGGGATCCAATATTCTATGGCCTCGATTGGTTCTGGGAGATGTTTTGCGTGCATCTGCTTGCGACTCGAGACTGGCAAAAGGTCAAAGAGTCGCCGATCTTTCAGGAATGGTTCTTAGCATTGGCGCAGAATCCTTGAACGCGACCGGAGGTTTGCTTCAGCAGAATTTCGCGGCACTGAAATTCGCCATTTGACCTGCTGGGGATAGGGCAGTACGATGTAGAATTACGCAAAGATAAACTGACGGGAAGTATACGGTGCGAACTTGATAAAATACCAGCATTAAGCGTAAATGTTGGATATCAGATCCCAAAATGACGCGGTTGCGTCGATCACGGCAAACGAGGGTCCGCCTAGTCGTCGGTAAGGTCGATGACCTCTCCTTTCGCGAATACGCGGCCGTTAATGGGTTCGGGCTCGACCTTTACGGTTGCGCCGTCATCAGATGTGGTTTCGTTCCTTGCCTGCAGTTTTGCCTCGAGCTCACGGATACGCGCCTGGATGTACCATGGCGTCGGCAACGGCAGAATGACGGATAACAGTTGTGCACGCTCACCCGCATGGCATGCACGTCGTCTTCGTCCTCAGGCTCCGGCTTGGGTTTCTTGGCAACCTTGCTCGCAGGCTTGCTTTCCGCCGCTTTGATTTTCTTTGCGCGCGGGACATTTGTGGAGTCGTTCAGGCCGGCTGGCTCGAGTGGTCGCTTAACCGATTGGGTGCGAGGGACAGGAATAATGTCTTGCGCCTGCAGTACCTCTTGGGAGGGTGCGGGAACAATCAGAGGAATGATACTACGGCCCCTCCGGACTTACCTTTGGGTCGATAACGAAATTCGAATTCCACGTGCAGCTCGTGGTCCTGCACCGAGACCACATTCTGAGCGGGCACAGGCTCGTTCACTCCAAGTCTGTACAGGCGGTTTAGCGCATGCGGTACTTATAAGCGAGTGAGTTACGTTGTTCGATGACCGCCGAGCTTCTTGGCCCGCTCGTGAACCGTCAGATTTCGCTCTACCAGCTTTCCATTCCCCTGTGTGGTCGCTTTGGGCATCGGTTTCACCTCGCTGGTGATAGACGCGCGATGAATCTTGATTTTGAGCGTTCCGAGGTTAGACAGCAATGCGCCGTCCTTGATAGCGGTGTCGTCGTCTTTCAAGTAAGCAAGTTGGCACTGTTTGAGCGCAAATCATCGGAGCTGAATGACGCTCACCCGATGTGGCCAAGCTGGAAAAATAAAGCTTCTGCATCGTTGTCGCGGAAGTGTATAGACCATTTAGTTCGGCGACTCGGTGTGAGTATGGGGGTATGGTTCCGAACACCATGCTAGAGACTTGGTCCCCATCCGCGACTAGCCTCGCGACGACGTTCATACGCAAGCTTTCGTCTACGAGTTTTATCTCAATTTCGAACGCCTAATACAAAGGTTTTAGCGCAAGAAGGGCCCAGATGGCTATCCACGCACCTTGCCCGCTTCGCTTGGAATCCAGCAGGTCGCCTTGTTGCCCACGAGCTCGACACCATAGACAGGCAGTGGCTGCCCGTCGCAATATACCCGAGCCTCGAATCCACGATGCGACAGAGCGGTAGGCGGAAGAGTCATGACTTCTGGTCTTTGTGGCGGAGATACAGTAGTGGAGGTGAGTGTCACAGTGTGACAACGCGGTTTGAACTCCGCCTCCGCGTTGACAAGCTTCCGGAAATTCCCACGCACACCATGATTCATTATCAATTACAGCAAAATTGAATCCGTCGTGAATAAGGTGCTCTATGAGAAGAAAGTGTCGACGCCGCACGGGTGCCTAGACAAGTTCCGTGTCCGTACAATCGTAAAATGGCAAGCTTGATAAATCGTATACGAAATAATTTACAGTACCTCCTCTCTAATCCTTGCCAGGATCACAGATGGAATTGGCCCAGACTTGTATCGCGTTGAGATTTACAACGTCTCGCGCATCGAAGTCCATCGGCGCTTTGAGATTTTGCAAGCCGGGCTAACACAAGCCATCAGCCGCTGCACGGTGGAGAGAGAAACCAAGTTGCGCACTTCTATAGGCCTGTACAAGTCGGTGTTGATGAAGTCACACATAAAGTGGACGTCGTCTACGCCGCAATGAGGCTATTTTCAGGGTTAATAGCTTCGGTACGTACCATATTCACTGTCTACCGGCCGTCTATCGCGAATAATCCGCCGGCCGTTATTCGTGCGGACGAGACGGTCCATCGGAACGAGGTTCAGACCCTTCCGCCCCTTGCTCCTGCAGCATCGCGTCAGCTGGAGCGCGCGCAGCGATGAATGGCGGCGGAACGTACTTCCAATCGCCAAAGAACTTGCGCATATTCGCATTCCGCCAGTCGTACTGGTCGTACCAGTCGACGGTCTTCTCGGGCGAGAGGTGCCACGAGAACTGGCCCTTCCACTTGCCCTCCGCGAAAAGCTTGTCGAGGGCCTCGCGCGACTGCACCAGGTCGACGTCCGAGCCGATCCAGTACGTGATCGCGTGCACCACAGCGTCTGCTTCCATCTCCACAAACCGCGCGACGTTTTTACTGGCATAGAGTCAGCACGGCGATGACGCGACGGGCAGGGCGGTAAATCACAATTCGTCTTGGGGCTCGTGCCAATCGTACATGAGCGTGTATAACGCGTCCTCTGGATACGTGCATTTACGATCTTTGCAATCCGGGTTGAATTTATCTGGGGCGAGCAACCATCAGCATGGGCAAGGGAATGGGAGAGTCATGCGCACCGTGGCCGTCTTTGAATACTTGGTATGAAGCCGTGCTCCAGCTAAACACCTTCTCGCACATCGTCGGCTGCAAGCGCAGGTACTGGACAAGTCTCGAGAACTACTCCGCAAGGTCAGCGGTCTACAAATCTCTATGCAAGCGACGCACCATTTGTCGTACGATGCTGTCGCCCTGAAATACAATCCGCTTTCCACGAAAGCATTGATGCAGCTCTTCAGGCGTGAAGAAGTGGTATTCCCGCTTTGGCGGCAATGCACCGCCGTCTTCAGCGAAGCAACTCAGAGTGCTATACTCACGCAGAAAAAAGGTGTACGTACATGGATGCCAGAGATCCCCAATCCATCGGCCAGGGACGTCCCAATCCCACGGCTCCTCACGAAAGGTGCTATTGAGCTGCAACCCTCCGGCAGCTAAGTACCGCTGCAAGCTCGCTGAGTGACCTTCACCCCACACGGCGCAAGGCTTCTGCGAGACTCTGTCCTGCGCGTCCAGGGCAGGTAGACAGAGTCCCGGGAATGGACACACGTCGAGCGGGTACCGGTCAAGGCAATGCGTGCCGTGGAACTGCGGGCCTAGCGCTTCATAGTCCTTGCTTGGATGCGCAACAACTATGTTTCGAAAGGCATCCGATGGGGACTTGCCAGACCTCGCGTCGATTGTGTCGTCGTGGCCGCCGTGCTCCTCAATGTCTCTCTGGAGCTCTTTCTCGGCGTACTCTGGGTCAATGCCCCACAGGCTTTCGGACATCGTAAGACGAGCAGGTCTGTGTATGTAGTAAGTCAATGATGCTGGCCTCGTTTGAGACGTACGCACCTTGCTGCTGGCCGGTTGAAACTGCGCGTGTATTGCCTGGACAGCATGTCTGGTAATAAGGACTTTGCAAATAGCAGGAAAGCGTTGTATCGCGGGCCAGAGGCGTGATGCAGGTATCCCCAGAATAATGCAATGGACACGAGCATGACAAGTGTTACGAACTTGCGGGATCGTCGCAGGACCAGCAAGCTAGCGAAAATTCTTGACATAGAGGCCATCTTCGTACGAAGTTCGCCAATTGCGCCGAGTTTCCAGACAATGAGTCCTGTTGCAACCGTTGGATGTAGAAAAAGCGGCACACCGCAGACGTTGAAGTGGAAGAATATCGCGGCTGGTCGGTGACAACGCTTATTGCCGAGTCCGCAGCTTGCTATCAACGTTCAACGTTCAACCGTATGCTTCAGCCTGAGCGTGTTTTCACGAATTCGCTGCCCGAGGAGAAACCTCAGAGCTTAGCCGGAGCATTACCTGCGGAAATCATCGTGGTCATATTGGTACAGCTCCTGCCACAAGGCAAGCCTTCGATTCATTATGCCGACCTCCGCACTCTGGCGTCTCCACTGACGTTTACATCCATCATATGCCATATCTAGATTAGAGCTCGGTCTTTGCTTTTCCTAAGCCAGTACTTTTCACAGCGTCAGAGACAACCTGAGATAACTAGAAGGCAGAACACGACTGGGACTCACCTCATCATGCCATATACTCTACTCGCAGCCTCCTTGAGCGTAACAAGCAAGCCCAAGGCCCTCATCCACGGCTTGAAGCCGACCTTGACGCTTGCACACCCGCCCGGTCGCCCCACAGGCCCTTCAAACTCAAAGCCGTCGATCCAAACTTTTTCAATCGACGCGATGTTGGTGATATCCTGTGTAGGGTCCGCACTCAGTAGCAGAACGTCCGCGCGCAGGCCGTCGAGAACTGCCCCGCGGTCGGGAAGGCGCTGCCACTTCGCCGCGTCCGTCGTCGCCGCGCGCAGAGCCTCCGCCGGCGACAGCCCCGCCTCGACAAAGAGTTCGAGCTCGCATTGCAGAGTGACGCCGAACGGCATCGAGATGCCGAGGAAGGATACCGCGTCGGTGCCCGCAAGGAGTGGGACGCCTGCCTCGTGCAGAGAGCGGGCGTTCGCGAGCGTTTGGGCAAGCGAGGCGCCGGGGTGCGCCATCCCGCGGAAGATGGCGCGCAGCGGCGCGTTGCTCCGCACCATCTTCATGAGCACGATGGTCGGCACGGCGAACTGACCGTTCGCGCGCATCAGGGCTGGGATGTCCGGACCGAGCGGCGCGTCTACGACGCTGTGGTGGACCGAGTGCGCGTTCGACCGGACAGCGGTGGTGTAAGCTTCGAGGTCGACCGCGTGCGTCGCGACCATCTTGCCGCGCTCACGCGCAAGGCGGACGATTTCGCTCTGCTGGTCGAGCGTCGGCCCGTTTGGCTGCGAGACGACTTTGAGGAAGTCGGAGCCATTGCCGAAGTTCCACTGGACGTAGTCGGCGAGGTTGCTGTCGGACTCCAGGAGCCAGTGGTCCGTACCTGGTACTTGCTCAGCCATCCTGGCGTGCCCTGCGCTGCGGCCGATGGCGGGAACTCCGGCCACGAAAACGTCGGGCAGACCAGGATGGTTCTTGAGTGCCAGGGACTCCGTAAAATTGAACGTCGCAAGGACGAAGACTGTCGTGACGCCATATGAAGCCAGCTCTGCTAAGTCGTCCGTAGACGACGGGTGGGCATGGCTTTCGATTAAGCCAGGGACTAAAAATTTGTGATTCCCATCCAGGGTCACATCGATGTGGGTAGGACGTGCGTAGCTGATACGTCCTTCGGCCGTTATATAGACCGTCTCGGGAGATGAGGACATCTCGTAGCCGTCGAAGACGCGGACGTTGGCAATAGCCGTGACAGGACGCTGCTTGACATGCTGAGGGATGGCCGTGACCATTGCAACCGCCGCAAGACAAGCCAGGAAAAGCGTAGGATCAGGCATCGAAACGACAACGGGCTAATGGCGTCCGAAAGGGAGAACATCTCGACAAGTTGTGCTTAAATTCCATCGGCGTGCAGTGAACGCGCGTCGGCGGCCGGCCCATATCGCAAACGACTTCATATTGTTGATTTAACGGTCACGGCTACTGCGCAGCATCGGACAGGCGTGTCGCAACGTTCGAATGACACACGGGACGAAGGAAAGCTGAAACCGGCGATCATCCGGCTTCTTGCCGACTCAGCACATTGTACTCAGCCAACACCATGCTTCAACGCCTTTTCACGTATTCACGGCCCGAGGAGAAACGGGAACCCCAGAGCTTAGCTGGAGCTTTACCTCCCGAAATTCTAATAATCATATTGGCACAACTCCAGCCACAAGGCCAGCCTTGGATTCATCATGCCGACCTCCGCACTCTGGCCAGCTCGTGTCTGACCTGTAGGAATTGGCTTGCTGCTGGGCAGGAAGTCCTATATTCGCATGTTCGGCTGTCTACTCCTGCTCAATGCGATTATTTTGCTCGTACACTGCGCACTCGACCTGCCCTCGCGGATCGCGTTTTCGAATTGCAGCTTCCGGGCGTTCCTCTCTTAGGCATGCCGATGCTTCGCAAGCGCGACGCATCTCCGATGTACTTTTCTCCATGGGCACAACTCTCGCACGAGCTGCTTGGCGACCGCGACGGCCATACACCAGCGCTTGTCGAGATCATGACGCGCTGTCGAAAGTTGAGGGCCGTCGCAGCACCGACACACGCCCTCAAGACCGGGGAACGGGTTTTCCAGATATCTTCTGCATACAGCAGACCGTCGTCGACTCTGTCCAGGATCCATCTACGTGGCGCCGGCGTCACCGAGCATCGAATTCCATTCCAAGATGTCGTTGATACTGTATGTTGGGCTTTATTGTTCAAAGAACCCGTGGAGAAGCTGCATCTCAGTACCTATTGCTGTGACCAGCAGAATGACGCACAGCCCGTTCCGCGTACATCGCGCATTTTCCCTCTTTGCGCCGATTTTGCTGCGTTCCCCAACTCCGAGAAGTGACCTCCGACGGCCTGCCAGCCATTAAGTGCGTATACGCTACACGTGCGGCACGGTGCGAGTCTTCTGTATGCTCGGCGGCTACAAGTAACATGTCGGCCTAGACACCCGCCTAGTAGATGGATGGTGGTAGGTAAGGGTGAGACGAGAGCTCGGGTCGCGCGCCCGGACGCCCGCCAGTCCCGATAAGGATTTTGACCACAATGGTCTCGACGTTGGAGAATTTCACTTCGCCTGACTCTCACTGTACGTGGAGGGCAGACAGAAAAACCGCAAGATGCCGCCCTCAGTGGTAACCTCGACGACCCACCCGTTTACTCCGCGCCGTCGAAGCGGGCTGCTAGACGTCATGAGCCCGAGATACGGCAGGGATGGTTCGCTGAAGTCGTCTCAGGCCCACATGTGGCAATGTGGTGACGACTTTGAACACGACGTGATGATTTGATGAGAGAGAGAAAGACTTGCATCCGATCGAAGAGCTGGCACTAGTTCTTCACGTTCGCGAGTGGGAGCTCGAGTTAAACACGATGTCTATTGAACAAGACGGCTACATGGAACACAGTACAAAGCCCCATATCATGCGTCCAGAATGTGAACAAGACATCGCCACGATGGTTGATAACTATCCTAGGCAGTTTGCACATTTAAAAAAACCTTCAAAAAAAGAGGTCCTCCACACTTTGAGACTGTCATCCAAGCTCACAGAGAGTCTCATCCTAGAATTTGTCGTCATCCAAACTTGGATGAGTTTCATCCAAAATAAGCGCCCATCATCCCAAATTGGGCGCTGTCATCCCAACTGGGAAAAGGTGTCATCCAAAACCTGAGGTGGTCATCCAAGCTGAAACCCCTCTACTTCCCACTGAGATGCACTGGGATCTCAGCCCTGGGTGATAAAATACTGACTCCCCGCCACAGAAAATAACCGCCGTTTGGAGATAGCCGCCCACTTGCGACACACCTTTCTTTCTACGATCTGCATAGAAAAATAAAGTGTAATAGTAAGGGTTGTAGGGCACGTCCTTGGGTACATAATCCTCCTCTGAGATCTTGAAACGGGTGCTATACAACTCGACTATGATGTCATCTTTGAGGGGGACCGATATCAATACTATCTCCACAACCAGGGAGCATCAAGCTTCCCCCTGATATGAAACCCAGGTTCATTTTGTATGGATGTTGCGTTGCAGAAGCAGCGAAGGTGTACGCGCGATATTCGCTTTTATATGAGCTCAAACTTGTCCTCCGGTTCACCAGCCGACTTGCCCTCCGGAATTACTGGATGGGGGAAAACGCAAACCGAGTTTACGATTGAATAGTATCAAGCCTAAGCATCATGCACAAATAAAAGTTTCAGGTCGAGTGTATCAAAATTGTGGCAGAAATCGAGAATTTCCCAACGGCGGTTATTTTCTGTGGCGGGGAGTATATAAGCAGCCCTGTGAATTCCGGACTTAAAACCCTTGGGTCCGATGTCCGGATACCTCCGGATACTTCCGGGTCCTTGGTTGGCATTTGATTATTTTGGGAAATGATCCATTCTTGAATAAGACCCGGAATAAATAATAGGCCTGGTTATTCTGTGCTATGACAACCAAATGGCACAGTTTTTATAGTATCCGATATTCAGGTTCCAAATCCGGAAGTATCCGGAGGTATCCGGACATCGGACCCCAGAGCACTGAGTTCTTAGATTTGACCTTCCGCCGGCCGGCCGGCCACCGTCCGCCAACGTACGCGCCCAACTGCTGGGCCGGACGACTTGCCCTCAACTGTCGCTGCCGTGTCATCGTCCGACTCGCACTGAGGGTGTCCCCACCGGCGCTTACAGCGCAAAATCACGCAAGTCCACGACTGGTCGTTGACAGCGGGCCTCGACGACGGCGCAATTTGTCAGAACTATTACTCTTTAAATGCAAAAGTTGCATTCCGTCCTGTATTCTTCAAGTTTAACGGGCTAGCGTGCGTGAGCACGCCCAAGTTCTTGACCTAAACCATGTCTATTGGTTATACACAACGACACTACTATGGACACGGATTTCGGGGGCAGAATGGATCGTGCAGCGCTCGCCGTTGCAGCGCGTGTGGCGTGAGGAGGATGGAGATATCCAATGAATACCTCGCTGTGCACGCGAAGACGCGTCTATGGCCGTGCGCGTAGCCGGGTAGGCATGCCAGTGGGGCATGGGTGAACGCGCTGCGCTGTCCGATGCAACGCTGTCGCCCACATTACTCTGCGCTCCGCGTAGCACCTCAGGCTAACGACACTCATGTGCTTCTGACACTGTCAGCGCCAGAGCCGAGCCATCGCCTTTTCGTGCCCACAGACAAAGGCGCAGCGAGCACCTTCAAGTCAACGGACCGGTGTCAGCAACGACGACGAGAAAAAGAGGAGAGAGTTGTGGCAGCCCGTGACCGCTGTCTCCGTATGGACGTGTAGTCTCCGACCAACTCCGATTCAGCCTCCATTTGGGTCCGACCCCGGACGGCCGGCCGCCGGCCGTCCGCCGGCAATTGAAATCTAAGACCGTATAGTTCTCTCGGACCCAAGGGTTTTAAGTCCGGAATTCACAGGGCTGCTTATATAAGTATTTTATCACCCAGGGCTGAGATCCCAGTGCATCTCAGTGGGAAGTAGAGGGGTTTCAGCTTGGATGACCACCTCAGGTTTTGGATGACACCTTTTCCCAGTTGGGATGACAGCGCCCAATTTGGGATGATGGGCGCTTATTTTGGATGAAACTCATCCAAGTTTGGATGACGACAAATTCTAGGATGAGACTCTCTGTGAGCTTGGATGACAGTCTCAAAGTGTGGAGGACCTCTTTTTTTGAAGGTTTTTTAAAATGTGCAAACTGCCTAGGATAGATAACAGCGACTGAAGAACTTCAGCAATGCACATGCATATGGAATGGAGTCGAGCAGGAGAGGGACGTACACTAGGTGCCGGGAGCCGTAGTGTTGGTAGTGTTGCTGCCGCTGCAGATGTGCTTGTGGCCCGATGGGTAGCAGACTCCGCAAGTGGAGCACTGGACCTCGTTACTGCCCCCCTTGTTGGCGGAGTAGTCGACGAGAGCGGTAGCGGAGGAGATAGCCATTGCGCGGGAGTTGCGTCAGAAATGCGTTCGGGGCGTCGCAGATGGGGTCTCAACCGTTTCTAAGCGTACCCTTTATACCTTTCAGGACCTGTGAAGCGGGACGCACGGGGTCTCGCATACTATCGTTGCGTCAGAGATATTATGCGCCTTTCTTTCGCGCAGAAGGACACGCATGTGAGACAGGAACCCACCCCGGAATTCGACGGGTGCATCGCAAGGGACGAGAATTGCGCAGTATCTATCCCCCTTATTCTGCACAAATAAAAAAACCTCCAAATGAGAGCTTCCTCCACCCTGAGAAACTATTCCATCCTAGAATTGATGTCCATCCCAAAATAAGCGCCCACCCTCCAAATGGGGATGTGTCCATCCAAACTGGGCGATGTCCATCCCAAATAAGCGCCCATCCCTCCAAAATGACCCACCTCCAATTTTTGTGAGGACATCTGTCCCAGCCACCCATTCCATCCTAGACATTATATAAGCGGCCCTCGGTGGCAAAGCTGAGAGTCTCGGACTAAACTCGGGCCCGAACTCCGGATGCTTCCGAGCATGCTTTTCAGGCTTTGGTCTAGGATGGAATGGGTGGCTGGGACAGATGTCCTCACAAAAATTGAAGGTGGGTCATTTTGGAGGGATGGGCGCTTATTTGGGATGGACATCGCCCAGTTTGGATGGACACATCCCCATTTGGAGGGTGGGCGCTTATTTTGGGTTGGACATCAATTCTAGGATGGAATAGTTTCTCAGGGTGGAGGAAGCTCTCATTTGGAGGTTTTTTTATTTGTGCAGAATAAGGAGGATAAGTATCAGCGCCGCCGAGTAGATGCAAATGAACTCTTCGGTGGATGTGCAGCTGCTCTGCTTGCTTCGATGGAGCGGGGCAGCCCGGATTCGGGATAACTTCTGACACATGCATGCGTCAACTGACAGTACGGCTTCATTTCTTTCCCTTTTTGTCGCATGTTCCAGCCCTCAAGCGGCCGGCGAGAGAACACATCGCGAACCGCCCGATCGCGCTTGTCCGCGCTGTCCACATGGACGAGGGAGCGCGACATGTTTGGACTCCCAGGGAAGCGGATCCAGCAAAACGCGCAGGATATATTCTTGAAATCGGTGCAGGAACGCACGTTCCCGTCGAGAATACATCATGGGCGGTGCACGCCGGCGAAGTCCGGATGAGCGGACGAATTTCCTGCGAAGTGTGAGAGAAGCCTGTCAGCGGCTATTGTTTCCATTGACCAATTTGGCTGAGCCGAGAGAAAGAAGCAACCCGCGTGCCGCATGCCCGAAATGGTTGCGTGCTTCGTGCTCAAGGACCCCAGAGGAAATCCCCGCGAGAAATGATTGAGAAATGAACCAGCGTCTCCTACGGCACCGACTCCGATGTCAATGTTTCAGTCACATCTCGTTCATACGGAGAGCTCGGAGAGCAGACTGCACAGAGCGTTCCATACCATGGTCGTCATTTTTGTCCATAGAAATTCAAGCTGGTTGCTCCGCGGAATCCCGACACACGCTCACAATGGGAAGGAAAACGTCTGTGCCTCGCGGCCCCATGCTCGTTCTCGCATCATCCGTAGTTCTTTGTACACGTGGCCCACCTGCCCACCCTCGTATTCCACCTGTATAAGGACGAAACGAGTGATCTTGTTCGACTTTACGCACCCCGAAACCATTTGCCGTGATGCTCTCGTCTACTATCCACGCCCTCGTCGACTCTTCATTGGCTCCTCAGAAGTGCAATTTCTGCGTCGTCTGTTACAAGGAGATCAAGTCGGGCACCAAGTGCGATGCTTGTGCTTGCACCCCGGTTTGTTCTCCCTTGCCCAAGGGGTGTCCAAGAAAAAAAAAGTTACACAGGGTCCAAAAAACGAAATAAGCTCTCCAGCGGACCCCTCCCTCCCTCCCTCCTGCCTAATCCGGTAATATCTTCCCACGCATTTACCTCCGGAAGTCTGGAACCGCTAACTCCAGGATCATCGAGATAATCCCAGCGCTTTTTGTCATCTTCCCAAGTATCTAAGTCATCAATTCAAAGTCTCAGCATTCAGGCACATAAGTTCTAAAGTTATTCCTGAACCAGATCCAACCTGTGCTCATGGACTGGATAGTCTCTAATGACCTACTTATGAATCATGTTAGGGTTCAAACAAGGTTTACCCCTCAATTTCAGGTGGTCATACAGGTCTTGGGACCTTTGGGGCGGATTTCGGAGGCAAATAACCATTTTTCAAAAAACGAAATAAGGTCCTCATCAGACCCCTCCCTCCCTCGTCCTTGTGCTATCGGATTTTGCCGATGGACACCCCTTGCCCTTGCCTCATCGCGCACAATTCGTTGTTGACTGATGGCACTGGCCTAGTAGTGAATGTGCTCCCTGCCGTTGCGGGCCATCTCAGCCCAAGCCGTTATGATGCACGCTAGCTTTCAACCCATGATGTCCCATAGCCCTGTCACTGCGCCTCGTTAATCAAACCTGTTCATCTGACCTTAGGGCCAGCGAGTCCTTTCAGGGGTTGAGTCCTATTACCGGCGAGGGTCTGCGACCTGTTGAAAAATACATTTATTACCGGGCCGCGCAACCCCTGGGACGCGTGACGCGGTAATAATTCAGGTCTTTACAGTACCCTCGACGCAAGGCTCATCCGCCCGGAAGATGAGTCTGGCAGGCTGGGAGTCGCGCGCGTGATATTTGCCCTGTGAATGAAACTTTGCCGCCGCCCGTCTGGGCAGAGTAAGTCATCAACGTGTGCATCGCCGTCGTCTCAGGCTTCTCCACACCGAAAAAGGCGTCCAACGACCTGTTTCAGTGCTCGTCCTGGGGCTAGAAGCAACGGAACAAATTTTAAGATATGGCTCGTTTGCATTCGTCGTGAGTTTCGCTGAGCAGCTTTGACGGTTGCCGCAGCCGAAGCCAGAATACGTAGCTACGACCCACGTTCTTAAGCTCGTGGGCGACGGCAATTATTGTACAAGCTCACGCCGATCGTACCGCATGCATATCATCTGTGACCATGGATGTTAACGGCGGAAGATTCTGAGGGCTGCTCTAGCCTATACCTACTTATGAGACTACGCTCAGCAGGGACAGCAAGCCTATGCACATTGGGTAATCTGGAGCGCTTTGCCACATCCATACTGCCGTCACTTTTCTACGGGTGCGCTATGCGAGTGCGAAACTTCTGCACTGCATGTGAGAAAACTATGAAAAAACAACCAGCGTATGGCAGCTGGGAGCACGACACGAGCCAAACGCCGTGTTGAGCAGCCTGATGTCTGTGCTCGCGACCGATCCCGCCAGAGCTCCCGGTGATCCGGAAGCGACCGCTCCCGAGTCAAACGGGTTTACAGATGTCACGTCGCAATCATCTGGCACTGCGCCAATGCCTCGCTCAAGGTGTTGAAATCTGTTGAAATCTCTCGCTCTGATTGATGCGTCCGTGTATTACGGCAGCCTTGCGGCGTCTGATAGTCAAATGAGCGGCTTGCTATGCTGAAGGTATGTTTTCACCTGCTACATCGTTCCATGTTGCTGAGGGAAAACAGTTATTTGAGCAAGTTTTAACGGTATTCTGGTGCGTCGTCACCTGGAGATAAGCATGGTGTTGCCGTCTATGCATCCCAGTACTTGTCTCACCATTATGCGAGTGCACTGCCCGAATTTATAGTACATCTCCCTTGGTCCCAGCATGCCGTGTCAACGACGAGAACCATTCCTGAAAGATTGGCGACTCTTTGATCGGTTGCCAATCAGCGGTTCCAAGCAGATGCCTACAGTAGATCCCCCAGAACCAAGGAGCGCCGTAAATGGCAGGATCACCACCAATAATCATCTCGAGCCTCACAAGCATTTGGACTAGCGTCAGGCTGTGCAGTTCCGCGAGCGAACGACCTGACGGTAGAAGCTGGGTGCCGGATTCGGCCTCGCGCAAAGCACGATTGTATACGTCGAACAATGCCAGTTGATTTGCATTGTGCCGACCCACATCCTTGTAGAACCCGAGAGCCTGGGCAGCGAAGAGTTCCTCTGGCACGCAGGTAGCACTGTCCCAGTCCACTACGCCGACGATCTCGCCGGTCTGTTCAATATGAATTAGCTATGCCGGTACAATAGACCATTGGAATATCGCACACCTTAGAAACGAGAATGTTGTTGGCATGCAAATCGTGATGCTTCAAATAATATCTCCCTGAGGTCCCCTCTACCTGATCACAGGCGACAGAGAGCAAAAGCCGAGAGAGCCAGACACCGAAGAGGCGATCTTCGTGTTTCCCGGGAGGCTCGGATCGAAGTGCATCCTTCATAATAAATTGGCCATACGAAGCATAGAATTCGGCTGACGTCGAGCACGGACCAATCCCAGTCTCTGCGTCTGGACCAAGGTAATAAACAGAGGAATCCTGGTCATCGACGTAGAAGCAGCCGATTCGGTCCTCCGAAATCTTCTTCAGCTCCAGATGAACCTTTGCGAGTGAAAGGCAGTAGGTGTCGAGTAGACGCTGCCCCTCGGGCGTGACTGGCTCGCCTGAAACCCACATAGGAATACCGACATCGAAGGGATTATGTCCGATGAGGGCAGACATAAAGATGTAAGGCAGACCGACAGGATTATCAGCTGTTGCTGAAAATCCGAAGGGTGTCGGGACTGGGATCGACGTGCGTTCTTTCACGACCTTTAGAGTGGCCACCTCGCAGCGGACCTTCTGACGGACGACGTTGATAGGTAACGCGTATGGTTCGTAGTGATATGTGAAGAGCTTCGCTATCCAGACTACACCATCGTCAAATAAAAGCTCTGTGACCGAGTCAAAAGATTTAAGGCTTATCAACGGTGAAAGAACGCTATTCTTACCTATGATAATCGCGTTTCCTCCCACTGCGTATTTCGAACGATTTGCCCGGCAGCCGACAGGTGGTGAACGAAGGCCGCCGCCAAGATGTTCGACCGCGTCGAATGGGACCTCGGTCCAAGCTTTATGCGGACTAGACCAATGTTCAACCAGCTCTGCTGGCGTTTTCCAGGAATCGCTGGGTAGTTGCATGTGAGAAAAGGAGCTCAAGCCGAGTACGGGACCGTCGGGACGAAGGAAAGCTGAAACCGGCGATCATCCGGCTTCTTGCCGACTCAGCACCTTGTACTCAGCCAACAGCATGCTTCAACGCCTTTTCACGTATTCACAGCCCGAGGAGAAACAGGAACCCCAGAGCTTAGCTGGAGCTTTACCTCCCGAAATTCTAATAATCATATTGACACAACTCCAGCCACAAGGCCAGCCTTGGATTCATCATGCCGACCTCCGCACTCTGGCCAGCTCGTGTCTGACCTGTAGGAATTGGCTTGCTGCTGGGCAGGAAGTCCTATATTCGCATGTTCGGCTGTCTACCCCTGCTCAATGCGATTATTTTGCTCGGACACTGCGCACTCGACCTGCCCTCGCGGATCGCGTTTTCGAATTGCAGCTTCCGGGCGTTCCTCTCTTAGGCATGCCGATGCTTCGCAAGCGCGACGCATCTCCCATGTACTTTTCTCCGTGGGCCCAACTCTCGCACGAGCTGCTAGGCGACCGCGACGGCCATACACCAGCGCTTGTCGAGATCATGACGCGCTGTCGGAAATTGAGGGCCGTCGCAGCACCGACACACGCCCTCAAGACCGGGGAACGGGTTTTCCAGATATCTTCTGCATACAGCAGACCGTCTTCGACTCTGTCCAGGATCCATCTTCGTGGGGCCGGCGTCACCGAGCATCGAATCCCATTCCAAGATGTCGTTGATATGCTGGGCTTCTTCTCGCACGAACCTGTGGAGGAGCTGCATCTCAGCAACTATTGGTGTGACCAGCCGAAAGTGCGCACTGCCCGTTCCGCGTTCATTGCCCCATTTCCTCGATTGCGCCGACTCGCTTTTGAATCGTGCTGGATACACGAGCAAGGCATGGAATTGCTGCTCCTTGGCATACAGGCCCCAATCACTGCGCTGGAACTACGCTTCGCCTCGCATCTGGTCATCAGCATCAACCGTATAGTCGAAATGGCGCGTCGCTTGCCGTTGCGCGAGCTCGCATTCTTTCATCACGAGACGCGGATGCTGGTCCATCTCGATAACCTCGAGATATTTGAGACGCGCGGGCCTACGCGTCGTGACTACTCGATGGTGCATCCGCCACCGAACATCACCACTCTGCGACTCAGACATACGACCCCGCGCGGTGATCCCTCTTACTGGGTCGCTGATATCGCAAGTCTGCTGCTCACGATGTATCTCCCACGGTGTCAGCGTCTTCGTCGCGTGGAAATTTACGTGTCCATCCTTAATGCGACGACCTTACTATCGTGGCAGACTGCAGCATGCATTCTGGAGCGATGGTTTCCCGATCTTGAGGTCTTCGTGCAGGTGCAGCTGGGTATGATGAAATCATAGTTCTCGACGCTTGCGCTGGATCCTGAACCATATTTGTAGTTCGCACTCGGCTCGTCCCGCAAAAGTCACGCATACAGCGTTTATTCAGCACACAGGGATGAAACTGTGCTCCGTTCAGATGCATGGCGTTGTGTCGAAGAGCGCGCAAGGTTCGCATTGTCTATTTCTCCCGTCCGTTGTACTCTGAACGTCGTATTTGAGTCAGGGGTGGTTCTCGTGACATAGTACACCAAGTTTCTGCAGGCTTGCGCCCTTTATGGGCCTTATCAACTCCCTTAGGAACAGAGCCGTCACCGTCACAATGAACCGCTTCACGCCGCCAGCTCTAAGCATGATAGATATCTGTACCATGTTACCGTGCGATTCCTTCCAAAACCCGCCCGCATCTGCGAACATGCTCTTCTTGTCCTCCGAGCAGGACATTGTCGTCCAGACCGCCGTCGAATTAACACACGTCGATAGTCAAAGGCTGCAAGGCGCATTCTTCGATGAGCAGAAGGGAACTTCACCGTTGAGTGTCAAGAGAGCATCTTGGATCATTAGAAGAAAAGCTGACGAAGAGTTGCGCCGTGACGCGTGAATTCGGACGCGCTTCGCTGTCATGTGCTCGAGTTGCTGAGTCTGCGTTCGAGTGCGCAAAACGGGTGAACAATAGGATATTCGGGATCAATCCGGCAACCGGACCGGGTGGCACAAAACGCGGTTGAGCGGCAATGACCGGGGCAAGTGCTCTCTCCCTGCTACCTTGCACATCGCACCACTCACCGGCACCTTACGATGTTCAACCGCACAGACTCGACTGCTGGCGATGCGCGTCGGCGCCTCAATGGACCTGCCGTGAGCAACGCTGACTTTGACGAAAAGCCCGAAGACTTTTGCCACCACGAAACCCAAGCTGACCGCGAGTACGACGACAACGACGAGGAAGGCGACGATGCCGACGCGGAGACGAACGAGCGCAGCCGTGGCCTCGTCGATTACGGCAGTAGCGACGCTGAAGACGACGATGACGCCGGCAACGACGACAGCAAGGACGACGGTGGTAATGAAGACCGCGATGAAGACGGTGGCGCCGGCAACGACGGTGACGGTGACGGCGACGAGCACGGGCCCTCCATCGACGACCTGTTCGCTCCCGGCGAGCTTGAACAGCGCCTCGCGGAGGAGGCCGCCAGCATCGACCCGTACGCGGACGAGTTCTACGAGGCCGCCACCGAGGTCGATGAAGACGACCTCGAGCGTCGCCGCGGCGAGTTGGACGACGAAATCCCGGAGATCAGCGAAGAGGAGCGCGCCGCCACGGACGCCATTTACGCCGAAATTCGGCGCAAAGCTGAGGCAGACCAGGCTGCAATGGCCGCTGCCTACGCGAATGCCAACGCGGCGCTGGCCAACGCAGCTTTGCGCTCCTCGTCGTCGTCGTCGTCGTCGGCCGGCTCGGACAGCACGAGCACGGGCTCCGATTGGGTTGGCCCCGCCGCAGCCTTACCCAAGCCCGCCAGCGATACTCGCGACCCCGTTGCCCGTAATTTCCGGACACCCCCGCCGCAAGACCTCGCCGAGCCGAAGACACCGGACTTGAACGCTGTTGCGCTCACGACGGCCGACCTCATTGCATTGAACCCGTCGATGATCAAGTCACTCGAGGGTGCTCCGAGGGGTCTTATCCTCAGGACGCTCCTCGGTCGCAACCATGGCACGGCGACCAAGCCCAGCAAGCACGGCCCGCCAACGCCCTTCACGTCGCCCGAATCCTCCCCCGCTCCGGACTTTGGTCTGGACGAAGGCGATAGTGAGTCCTCGTGAATGAGTATTTGAAAAATATGTTGCTGATATCAGCTTTTCAGACGCCCCCATCCCCACCGCGCTCCCGGCTGCGCCAGCCGTCCCCGCCAACCGCTTGAAGCGCACCTTCAACGCCGATCGCTTTTTGCCCGACGGCATGGGGGGATATTTCGCGCTGCGCGCGCAGCGTCACGTCAGCCAGCCTTGGGAGCTTTCGCACGAGGAGAACGCGCGCAGGCAGGAGAAGGCCCGCGAACAGCGTCGTGCGCAGGCCGCCGCCGCGGCATCCATGGCGCAACCGTCGGAGCCTGCGCGGTCTCCCAGCGTGGTGTCCGAGGACGTTGATATGGCGGGCTACGACACCGAATCCAACGCAGCTGGAGACAGCTCTCCCTCGCGTGACGAGGGGACGAGCTCCCAGACTCCGAATGTCGAGCCGCCCGTCAACGTCCCGATGCTCTCGCCTACGCGCGCTCATGGCCTGAAGCGCGCGCGTGTGGAGGACGAGGTGGAGGACGCTATTGAGGAGAAGCGGCGTCGGGTTGAGACTGGAGCGCAGCCCGAGTCGCCGACAGCGGCGCGCACGCGCGCTGGAAGGCGGAGGCGCAACGACGCGGGTCCGTCCACTGCGGCGACCCGTAACCACATTCCAGACTTCACCGCGACAGCCACTATTCCTGCTTCCCTTAACGCAGGCATGGCCTCCGCGGAACCCATTGAGGACGCTGCTAAGGGGATTAATGAGGTATGTCCTCGTGCTTACATTCCTTCGAGCTCATGCTTACTTCCACTGTTCAGATGCCCATCAACCCGTCGCAGCAGCCTGCACCGGCAACACCGACTGCCACCAGCCCCAAGCGCCTTCCGCGCGGCCGTCGCCGCACCGCGCCGAAGAGCCCAAAGGTACCCACCAGGCGCAGCACACGCATCCGCGAGAAGGACCTCGCGCGCGCGAAGGCTGCCGCCGATGCCCGCCCCGTGTTCGAAAAGGCGAAGACGAAGCGCGGGCGGCGGAGCGGCAACGGGCGCGCGTGATGTCCATTGTCCATGCGCGCGTCCTTTATGTAGCTCGTCGAGGTGGCCAGCGCCGACTGCCACCTCTTGCGCACACCCCACGCCACCTCCGCAATGCCGTCACACTGCCGACTCGGGCCAAGGAACCCCCGGGCATTTGTCGCCCGCCTTTGTCGTCGGCATACCGAGTCGCCGCCGCCGTCACTGACCTCTGTCATCCGGCGGCGTCGTCCTCGTGTCGCGGTCCTTTGTGCATACTGTACCTGTATCCACTCCTCCATCGTCCTCGTCATTACCTCTCCCCCACATTCTGTAATGACCCCCGGTTTCCGTCTCGGTTTCGGTTTAGGTTCCCGCATCGTGTTGACTGCGCGTTTTGTACATCCAGTTAGTTTGTTACATACCTTCCGCCCTTCATGTTGCCTTCCTCCTTTGTATTCCTTTGACTGGTCTCGATTCTGAATTGGTCTTGGCCTCCATTCGGTATCTGAATTGCAGCTGAGGGTGACGGAGGCCTGCAAGATGTGCAACTTGAGAGTGGTCTATCGATGAGAGCAGGGCACGGCAGCCGGGACGTTCCGCCGGCACTTGCTCGCGCTCCCCGACCTTTTGCAATTGCTCTAGACACTAATCTCATCCGAGCCGAGCAGCACGCTCAACGTTGCTGGCGACGTTTCTGCGGGCTCAATCAGACTACTGTACTAGCCTGAAACTCGACACTTGCGCGGTCCTGACGACAAATCTCGCCCTTGAACGCAGTCATCGCCGCGCTCTTGCATCCGGCTATTTCTTCCAGCATTCTAGTTGACCCGACGTCGAGCTGCTTAGTGCTCAATGCTGCCCTCTTTGACGCGCAAATCTGGCTTGTTCTGAAAATTAACCTGGCGCTCAACTCGGACGTCTGGCCGTCTGACGGCACCAACAACTTGAACAAGGCTTTCGTTCATACCCACAAACGGCCATGCAGCGCTAGATTCGAGCTGGCGGGGAACAGAGCAGCGTACGCCAGGCCAGCAACGCCAGCGTCATAACTGTCGGCATCGTAATACCCTCAGGCTGGAGGCCCTCATGCTGGTGTAGGGACAGGCGGTCATGCCTCAGAGTCAAGCTTAGGATGCCCCGTATCTTCACCGCTGCAAATGCATCGTGCTGGTCTGACCACTGCAGCTCGGCGGCATTGTCGCCCGCCTAAAGGACGTACCACGCCGTGGGCCCCGCCCCTCGCACTATTCGGGACGGTAAACTCTGAACATGCTTTGACTCCTGACTTCCCCGAGGCCACGCATCTGGTTTTGCGCATTCTCGAACGTCGTCAGCGATCCATCGCCGAGCTGATCGTGCTACAGGGCCCAGCGTGATGTGCAGATTCTGTTCGGCGCTGCTGAATCGCGTTCTCGTGCGCGCCCAAAACGGCATTCTGTGAGCGCTCGAGCATGCCGATTCTAAGCTCTCAGTTGAGTGCTTGGCTACAGCAGCCAGCTGGCACACCTTATTTATTGCTTCCCGCGACTTGGCCCGCACACAACTCTTTCATACTACTAAGCTGTGGTTTATTCTATTTAGAAACCCCAATCGCCGCGAAGAACCCGGGTTTCTCTGAGGTTCCTGGAGGGTTCCGAGGAACCCTTCTTTGGGCTTGCCTGTCTCCTTAGCAAAACGCTTGCCTGACAAGGAGGCGACAGGTTGTGTGAAACGAGACGGCTGACCACCGCCCGTGTAGTACTGTCTTCGCTGCCTTAGCATCGTGAAGTACGCAACGTCTCTGAGCAATAGCCCTGAGTCAGACAGCAAGCCCGATCCGCGTTGAACAGTTCTTTTCATCCTCGCATTGCCTGGCCGCACCTCCACAGGCCTCCATTGCGAATCCGAAATGGCCGCGCTCGTCTCCGAAACAGCATCCGAGTCGAGTGTAGCTTGCGACTTTGAATTTGAGCAGTGGCGGCCCGGACCTCGGATGGACGACTCGGAGCGAATTCGAACTTCGAAGGTGGGGACGGCGTACTATGTATCATTTGCTGTTACAGTAAACGTCGAAGATCTGGAGTACTTGCTGCAGATCGCGAACGGCGCCGTCACTCTAGCCGCACCGCGATGTCTGCAACCGTGAGTGGGAAGACGCAAAAAACGCTGTGGGCATGGGCAGACGACGGACGGGCCTATCGCATTATTTTGCTCTGTGCAGCTCGCGCAGTACTGTACACCTACCACAACATCAGCTCACACCAACCGAGCAACGCACCACCCACCAAAATCGAAATCACTCAAGAGTCAAGCCCCTCAATCCACTCCCTCACCTCGCTCCAACCCTGCTCCTCCTTCCCCATTTCCTTCTCCTTCTCCCCCCCACCCGCACTCCCCCTAATCGAGCACCCCACAACACCCACCTCCCCGCCCTCCCACTCCGCAAGCCTAAACGGTCCCCTCCCCCGCGCGCCCAGCCCGCCCAGTACCTCCCCCTCGCCCTCGACATCGACGCGCGCCGCGCGCCGCTTATCCAGCTCGCGTTCCAGCACGCTGCGCACGCGCGCCGCGCCCTGCGGCGCGAGGTCCAGTTTCGCTGCGACGATTGTGAGCGGCGGCGGGCTGCTGCTGGTGGCGGGCAGGGCGAGCAGTGCTGCGAGGACTTCGTGTAGGTGTCTGGAATTGGAAGGTGGGGGAGTTAGCGTGGGCAAAAGGGAGGAAGGAAGGAAGGAGGCGATGTGCATGTTGTATGTTGCGGGTTGCGATGCGCCAGGAAGCACAAATATAAACCACTATGTGCCCATGCGATGAGGACTCAAAAGTCACGGGGAGAGGGAGAGGGAGGGCGCCACTCTCGCCGGCAGAGCTGCGACTCTGAACGGCGAACAGCGAACCCGCCCGCCGCCCGTCATCTGGCCAGCGCGCGCGGGAAACCACGCTGGACTGCGAGCGGACCAGCCCTCCATTCCCCACACATCGCGCAAATGCATGAAGCAGGAGCCAGTCCGGATCCCCCGAGCAGTGTGAAGCAGGAGCCAGTCCGGATCCCCCGAGCAGTATGGGTACTTGGAAAACGGGCATCGCAAAGGAAAGAAAAGCGCGGCGGATGAGGAAACGGGAAACAGGGAAGAGCGGCGCGTCCGAGTCCACGACGCGAACAGACCAACGCTGCACCGGATACACCACACGAGGGCAGCGCGCGAAGAGCTCCAGAGATCAAACATGAGCCAGGATAATTGGATGATTGCACACTACACCCCGGGACAGCCGCCGGTACTTATGTCCTCTCCCACCCCGCCCGCCCGTCGCACATGCCGCGCTGCAAGGCATGGCATGGCATGACACACAGAACGTCCGGTACCTCGCGCATCCGGAGACGTAGACGTACAGTCAGCCCCTTCGCCCCCGCAGCCGGACAGAAGCCCGCGCCGCTCGAAGCCCGCGCGTCGGCAGTGTAGAGCAGACGGAGCTGCGGGGGTCGTGTTCTGACTTCTGACTTCTAACAGAGCAAGAGCACCCACATCCGGCGCACTACATCAGCCGACAGCAGGACGCAGGGCGTCCTTGCATGCGAGCAAGGGGAATAGAACGCTCGCGTGGCCAGGGACATGACGGCGAGGAGGGCGAGACGCAGCAGGGGCTTACGGCACAGACTACAGACGGGACGGCATGGACGGGTTGGAACGACAGTCATCTTGCCCGCCGGAGAGGAGCGCGCGGCGGAAGGGGAAGACGCGGCGCGGACGACGGGCAGCGCTGGGAATCTTCGCTCAAGGGGAGGAGAAGCGGCAGGTGCTTGGCCTCAATCGGGACGTAGGCTTGCGGTAGGAGGAGGGAAGGGGAGAAGCAGCATGGATGACGACACAGGCGGAGACAGGGCGAGAATCGAGGAAAGAGAAGAGCAAAAGGAGAAAAGCAACGCACTCAGCAACGGCGGCGCCATTCCGGGCGACAGTAGCCGCGTCGACGACGAACAGCACGCCCTTGGCGTTGGGGAGGTATTCCGCGAGGCCCTGGGCGCGCAGGCGCGGGTGGCCCGGCACGTCCACCAGCCGCGTCTTCGTCTTCGTCTTCGTCCTGGGGAGGAAGGCGAGGTTGGGCTGCATCGACGTGTGCGTCGGCGGCGCGCGGCCGTGTACCAGCTACGGCCGAGCGTCAGCGCGGACGGCGAGGGGAGCGGGGATGGCGATGGCGGGACGCACGGAGGCAAAGAGCGCAGTCTTGCCGGCGTCGCTGGGCCCGACGAGCAGCACGTCGCTGCCCTTCTTCCGGCTCGACCGCCGCGCCAGCAGCACCGCTTTTTTCGTCCAAGATCTAGATGTCAGCTTCCTCCTTTTCTCTCTGCTACTCAGCGCGCAGACGCACCGAGCAAGGCGAGCACGACGGCGACGCCCAGCGTCATCAGCAGCATGTGCGAATCCGCAGGGCCCGGTAGGAGGGCTTCTGGCGCCGGGCTCAGAGTTGAGCTGGCCGCGGCGGGGGGTGTGGGGGGCTGGACGTCGATGGCGTGCGCGAGCTCCTCGATGTCGGGCGGGAGCGCCGCCGCGTCGTCCGGCGTCAGCACCAGCGGGTCGCGCTCGATTTCCACTTCTACTGCTGCTTCTGGTTCTGGGTAGAGGTTGGCGTGCCGCTCGGGCTCGCCATCGTCGAATATGAGACTCTCGACTTCGCGCTCGACGGCCATCGTCAGCGCGGATGCAAACGACAAGGATCGAGAGCAGAAAAGGTCGACGCGGAGAACGCCGGCCTTGGACGGTCCTTATCGATTTATCTCCGGTCGACCGTTGGCACAGGATGCAAGCTGTCAACTTTTTTTTTTTTTTTTTTTTTTTTTTTTTGTAGAGCGTCGAGAGTGATGAGATCACATAGTGATACAGCAGTTCTCTTACCCGCCGTGGGCGGGGCTAGCCGCCGGCGCGAGCGCCGGGAAGTATAGACGTCTCCGCCCGGAGAAATGTCACCAACACACCTGATGTCGGTAGTGTGGGGTTACGAGACTAGCGTTCATCCAACGCCTTGAGGGTCGTATTCGGTCTCGATGTCCACTAAAACTCCGGGCACTTCAGCTCTAGCTGTAATCCAACCTTCGGCTTGTTTCATAAGGTCCCCCCAGGCAACTACCTCGTAGTAGTCAAGGAGATCCCTCCAAGTCGCTTCCACGGTCCATTCGTCCAGGGCCCGTCTGCCGTATCGGCGCCGGTCAGTCAGGGCCCAGTCCCTCTTCGCCGACTTTTTCATCATGTTCGTCCACCTGCTGACCACCTCTTGTCGTGACAAATGCCACTCTGGGTCCTCGGCGTGTTCAATCCGCTTTTCGCATCTATTTTTCCATATCATGAATGCCGACTCCGCTACAACTATTCTGAAAGCTCTCTCTTTATATCTGTCCCGCCCCCCCATGAACGCTGCAATCTGCACCGTAGCACAACCCCAAACCACTCCTAGAGAGATTGCCACCGGGGAGATTTTCTTACGGAGGAATTCTTGGACTAAGGGCCAGATGTGCTCTTGGCCCTAGTCCGCACAGTCGAACATTATGTGCTCCATCGATTCCAGGATACCGCAAGTCGGACAGAGGCTATAATCCCTCCACGGCTGTGGCATGCGCAGGAAGTAGTCTCCTACCTTGTGTGCACCATGTATGCCCTTCCAAAGGAAATTCCGCACGTTCCTTCCCATACCTTCGCGCGCCAGACTCTTCCAGATCTGGACAGGGGTTGGCTCCACCCCGCACGCTTGGCGCACATCCATCTGTATCCGCGCAATGTTAGCCGCGGTACGCCGGCGCTCAACCGTGAGCGTCTCTTTTGCCAACTTGATCGCCCTGTGCGCGTCGCACTGTCGCAGATTTCTAGCGTTCACGCCCGGCCTATCGAATGGAGCGAGGCCGCCAGTTGCTGGGGTCCATACCGCCGCCGCGTTAGCGGCGGCCTGGGCCCTGTCCCTGGTCTCTTTCACCTCCGGCCAGTCCTGGAGCCGCTTTTTGGAGACATAGTGCAGTACCGTTTCCGCCGACCTTGCACGAACGGCGGCAACCACTGCCCTCGCTTCTTGCGCCGCTTCAAAAACGCCCAACCAGCCCTTGTCCTCGTTCTCCCTCAATCTCGTGGATAGTGCCTCCACCATCCAAAGGCTCGTGGTAACCACGTGCATCGCAGCGTCTTTTGGCACCAGTTCGAGAGCAGCCAACATTCCTATCAGTGTGCTGCGTGTGCTCGAATGCCACTCGCCATCGCACGCCGCTTCTGTGTCCGAGGTCTCGCAGTCCGGAAAGTGTAGCGCAAAACCCCCTCGCATTCGTCCCTCATCGACCTTTTCCAGACCACCACAGACGACGACGTGGACTGGCTCCCGTGGTCTATATGCGTGTTCTCGGACCCCTGCCATTCGACGCGGGAGTTCCGCCGCTGTTGACACTTCCAGCGCATGCGTGTCAACAAAGATTCGGAAAAGGTCCTCGGTTTCGTAGTCCTCATCGCCGCGGGCATCAAAGACTACATCCTCGCCTGCTCTTGCCGCTGTCGCTCGCGACTCCAAGAGCGCCTCCCAGATCGGTCGCTCGAAATCTGGTTGGGATGTCGCCGTGTTCCATTTCTCTGCTATTGTGCTCAGAATGTCCTCTGCCATTTGCTGGCACCTAGCCGGATGCTTACAACCTATCCGCCTGTCCGCTACGCAATTCTCACATTTGCAGGAAGGTGAGTTCTCATGGTCATCATCGTCTACTTCTGCCAATTCCTCCAGGTCCTCCACCGTCCGCACTTCGTGGTGGGCCTTTAAACATCTTACCGCTGCCTTGTACCGCTTGAACACCCTCATGTCTAGGAAGGCCGGATGCGCCCAGACCAGCGTGGACTCCCGTACCGCCTGCGGGATCAGAGGTGCGTCTATTGTTAAGTGGTATTTATTAGCCACTCTGATCATATTCGACAGGATAGCCGGAAGTTTTTTATCATTCGGGTGCCAGCTCTGCGCGAACGTGTTTGTTCGCTGGGCGAAAGGTACGCGTGCTTTGTCTCCCATCACAATCCGCCTTCTGAAAATCTCGTCCGCTACGAAGGTCCAGATCGGTCGCTCCTGCGCTGGCGCGATGTACTCACTCACCCACGTGAGATACTGCGCCTCATTCCTTTCCGCGACGTGGAGGAGATTTAGGCCTCCGTGCTGCTTCGCCCGGCGCAGTGTTTCCACATTCACCGGGTGCGTCTTACAGCTTCCCCATATAAAGTTTATGATCATCTTATCTAGCTGGGCCTCTATCCGTCTGGGCATTCCCTGCGCCGACGTCATATATTGCGAGTACCCTCCGACCACAGACTGCGCGATCAGGCTCCTGCCGTTCATGGTCGGGTGCCTGCGCGCCCATCTTTCCAGGCCGTCTTCGACCTTTCCTACCATCAGCGACCAGGCCGCCGCAACTTTTACCTCGTTCCTGGGCCACGCTCCCAGGATACGCGTGGTTTCCCCATCTCTCGCTATCCTGATGGATCCTTCAAGTTTCGTTCCACCCGTCGACAGTTCTCTCGTGGCAAGAAGTCGCGCTCGGTGTGCAACAGTGCCTGCAGGTATAATCTCCGTCTTCCTGACATTGAATCTAGCGCCAGCCGCCTTACACCAAGCCGCCAGTATTTCCAAAAGGTCCTCATACTTGTCCTCCGCCGACAAGTATACCGTGGTATCGTCCGCATATAAGGTAGCTATCAGTTTTTTTGTCAGCCCCTCCACTCGATATCCTTTTAACGGCGACTGACGTAACATTTCCGCCAGTGGCTCTATCGCCAGATTGAAGAGGAGGCAGGACAGGGGGTCCCCCTGCCGCACCCCCCGTACTACTCGGAAGGGTGCACTCAACACCCCGTTGATCATGACCGATGTGTGTGCAGATTCATACAGCGACCTTACTGTCCTTATAAATAGATCTGGTAGGCCAAAGCGTTCCAAGGTCTTCTGCAGGTAATCGTGTCTGATCTTGTCGTAGGCTTTTTCTTGGTCGAGTGCCACAATTGCTCCATTTTGCTCAGTCACCTCGGCAAAGTCCAGCATGAGCGATACTAATTTCGTCTGTGCCGTTATACTCCTCCCCTTGACGAAGCCCGCCTGCGCTGCGTGGATCATGTTCGGGGCTACTCTCGCCAATCTAAGCGCCAATGCTTTGGTGAAGACCTTATAGTCAGTGTTCAACAGCGTTATCGGGCGATAGTTCGCAATCTCTGATCTGTCACCTTTCTTGTACAGTGGACATAGCCAGCCATCTGTAAAGGCCGTATTCGCCGCGACGCCGTGGTCCTCGATGTCCTGGAACACCATCGTCATCATCTCGGCCACATCCATCCATTTCTCGCCTCCGCGCGAAGAGTTGGCGTGTTTTCTGAGCAGCTCTTTCCAGAGCTCGTAAATCAGCCCATTGATTCCGGCCGCCTTCCCCTCCTGGGCCACATTTATTGATTCCACCACCTCGTCTCGGCTCACGTGCACCGCCAGGGAAGCTTTGTCCGACACGCTCAGCGGCACCTTCACGTGCTCCAGGACTGTTCGGGCATCCGCCTCCCACTCACCTCCGTCATCTGCTAGGTCGTCTTTTTGTATCTCGTCATGGTGCGCCCTCGCTCGCTCAGCCATCGCCGCCGACGTGGTGGCGTAGGGCTGCTGAGCACCCTCGCCCATCCTCAAGGACGCTATTGTGTCTCTCGGTGCACTCTTCTTCGCCCACCTGAACCAAGATTTACTCATCGTTTCCGCCTCCTTCCAGGTTCTAAACTCCCTGTTCTCGAAGGTGCGGTCGAAACGTCTCTCATGGCTGTTCGCTATCGCGTCTTCCGCCGTCCTGAGCGCCCGACGCGCCGTCTCTCTCTCGCTCTCCGATCGAGCCGACTGTACTGCTGATTTAGCTTTCTCACGTAGCTCTGCTCTTTCCGTCTCTTGCCGCTTTGCAGCACATCTTCTTGCAGTCGTCCTCTTCTTGGCCTCAGCGATTATACGGTCTTTGAAGGATTTCCAAATCGTTTGCGGGTTTTCCTGGTTCGTCCTCCCGAGATGATTCACCAACTTCATCTGATCCTGCGCCACTCTGCCCAGTGTATTCACTGTCTTGAGAAATTCGCGATCCCTGGTCAACATTGCCTGCATGGACCATCTTCCAGGGCCCACGTCAGGTGCGCCCAGGTTCGTCAATTCCGCTGTGATCCTGCTATGGTCATCAACGGTCAGGTTCGATATGTTTATCGACCATTCTCTGCTCGCTAAAAGGAGCTCTCTGGAGACATATATCCTGTCTATCCGAGACATCGCCGTACGCCCTCTGTTCCTCCATGACCATTCTACGCCGTTCGGGTTAGTCTCCCGCCATCCGTCCCTGACGCGCAGGAAGGATTTCAGCGCAGCGAAACTTTCTGGTGCGTCCACCGCCGATAAGCCCGCCGGAAATCTATCCACTTCGTCCTCCACAAAG
This sequence comes from Auricularia sp. M12, assembly GCA_037042885.1. Taxonomy (NCBI): domain Eukaryota; kingdom Fungi; phylum Basidiomycota; class Agaricomycetes; order Auriculariales; family Auriculariaceae; genus Auricularia; species Auricularia sp. M12. The sequence goes on along the minus strand of CM073210.1, from coordinate 3,452,184 downwards.
TTGAAGTCTCCCAGCACTATGTCCGGCTTGGGGATCCTCGCTCCTGCTGCCCGTAATTTTTGTTCTATTGTTGACCAAAGTGCATGATTTCTAGCCCGGTCATTCGGGGCGTACACAGCCAAGAGAGTTAAAGTATCCCCTCTGTGCCACTCCAGCGATACCACTATCGCCCTACCCGGTGATATGATATGAGACACTATAGATTTCGTGTTGGTTAATAATTTGTTAAACACTAGGGCGACGCCGCCCGCGCCTGTTTCATTGCCTGTGAGCGGCGAGCAGACTACTTCCAGATGGTCATATATCGCGTGTACCTCGTCGACCATCGCACCTGACATGTGCGTCTCTTGGAGGGCCAGGATGCCTATCTTCTGGCGGCGCATGTCATCCGCGATACGGCGCCACTTCGCGCTCCCTGCTATGCCCTGAGCACCCCTGCCCCTCATGTTCTCCGATGCTACCTTCAGAGAGGCTCTTGTCTTTTTCTTGCTGGCAGCACTCGTATTCTCACCGTTGTTCTCAGGGGCCAGTGAAGGCCTGGCTGGGAGAGGTCGATCTCTCCGAGCTATCCCCTCTGGCTCGCGGGTTATTGGAGACTGCGGCAGCGACAGATTCCAGCCTGGAGGGGTTCTTATTACCTGGTCTCTTACGGGGTCGAGCAGCTCCTCCCCGTGTGCTCTACGGGTTTCCGATTCACGTGTCGCATCACGCCGTTCAAGAGGGGGGCTCCCTGTGGCCCTATGGTGATGTCCCATATCGGGAATATGGTCCCTGGGCATGATGGCCCTATCCGTAGAAGTCTCCAACACCCCCAGACTCTGCTGCGACCAGGATGCTGCTTCCGCGTCCACCGGCGGGGAAAAACCGACGGCTTCCGCGGTCGCATGCACGCCCGGCGCTTGCACAGGTGGGGATGAAAGTCTGCGTCCTTCACCCGCCGCGCCATCCTCTACAGTGCGTGCGGCAGACCTCGCCCGCTCTGTTCCGGCACGGCAAGTCGTGTCGTCAAGCCAGTCAGTCGTCACCTCTTGTGTATAGATCGCATGTTGTAGTTGAGATGGTTGCGCTGCGGGTTATCCGGCCACAGGCCAGCGCGCCTATGGCCTTTAGCCAGCATGGACCGGCTGGCACGGCAGGTTATGCATTGTTCCGCGGCGTGCGCGTTGACCAGGCGAACATCGCCGCGGAATGCTTCAGCGTCTCCGCGCGGCTGACCCTTGGCTTAAATAAGCCTCCGCTAATAAGAGAGAAAAGCAGCCGTGAGCTTTCCTGTCCTGATATACAGGCAGTATATTTGGGCTCGCTACTTTATGAAATCCAGGCTTTCACACATCCGTCAGTTTGTGGATTGCTATACGCCCCGTGCGTGGTCATGCACACGACGTCCGCCCGTTTGACGTGCCTTGGCAAGGAAGTGGTGGTTTCCGCGCCCCTCTTCAACTATTCCTGCTCTTACTCCCATTTTGTCCGCTTGCATATGCTCGTATCACGTTCTGGGTGGGGGGAAGATGTTTTATTGCGGTCTGGTAGCATCACGGTAGACTCGGATTCAGAAACGCGTGTAGACAATCGACGGCAGAAAAAGGGAGGTGTGGGTATCTAACCACCGCGTGCGCGTCCACGGAAGCCACCACGGCCGCCGCGACCGCCCCGGCCCCCGCGGTATCCTCCTCGCGCACCCGAGCCCTCAGGAGGCGCAGCCGATGACGAGTTCGCCTGCTGCAGAGCGCCGGTACTCGCAACGGGGTCCCAGCCACGGATCTTGCGCGCCCTGCACATGCCACGAGGGTGGTCCCAGGCTGTGCACGTCGAGCACCTCCACCCCGGGTGAATCTTGATGATCCCGTCCATGTTCGTACTGATCTTCGTCTTGCAGATAATCGCGCGGATGTCCGAGTAGAAGTTGCCGCTGAGGTGCGGGACGTTCGCGTAGATGTTGTACTCGACGACTTCGACGTTCGTACGCGGCGATATCATCCGTAGAGGCTCGAAAGTTATCGTATCCTTGAAAATTTTGTGGTAATTGTTGGGCTCGTTGGGGTAGTGACGGGCCATACTACCAGACTATCAGTGAGGGAAGCGTGCAGAAGAAAAGGCGTACTCGTCGAACAGCGCGATAATCAGCGGGTTGCCGCACAGGCTCGCCCCCACCACCTTCGGCACTTCCTCCGGCTCCAGCGTTGTGTCTTCCACCGTTCCCAGGAAGGTGGACGGCCCGTGGGCGTAGTCGAAAGTGATGACGCAGACGTCGCCCCATACCCATAGAGTTCCGCTGCGATACGCGGCCAGGGCGCCGGGCGGCAGGTTGCTCAGGAGGAGCGTCGGGCGGGGCTCGCGACCTTGCGGCCATTCGACGAATTCGGCCGGTGAGACTTTCACGCGCATCGCAGGGAAGGCGGGGCCCAGCGTGCCTGTGACTGCTTCCTGTGCCGACTTGATGACTATCGAGGTGTTCATGCCGCGCGCGTCGACTCCGCCGATGCTGACCACGTAGACCCCGAGCTTGTCGCCTGCGATACCGTCCCAGTGAAACTTCTGGGTGGCACGGATGCCTTCCCAAAAGCCATTTTCGTTCAGGCCCGCCACCATGGCGTTATCAGTGCTGGTATCGAGCTTCAGGAGGGTACGCGCCAGCAGCGGATGGATGCGCTCGGCCCAAGCACGGTCCATGTCAGAGGCAGGCGCTCGGCCAAGTATCGGGCCTGAGCCACGAGGTGGGAGCTGGGGAGGGGGGGCCTGGGTAGGTTGCGTGGCCTGTGTCGGCGCTGGCGGCGCCGAGGACGGCGATCGAGGCGCAGCTACTGCGTCCGTGACCGGTACCGTCACTGCGACAGAGACTCGGTGCTCCGACCGCACGGGGAGCGGTCCGGGCTGGGCGGAGTCGCCTGCGGTTGCAGACGGGTGTGGGACGGAGGGGGCGCGATGGGCAGGCCAGTCCTCAGACGTCGCCTGCCCTGGCTGAGCCAACGTTGACGCCGCCTCTTCCATCATCTCGACATCCTCCGGCGGCGCAGCAGTCGCGTCGTGGGCCTGACGAGAGGACATGAAATAGCCTAGGACGGGCGTACGGCCGTTGTAGACGTGACGAGCGCGTGGCTGCGTGATCGAGCCGCTGATCTTGGCCGCCGTTGCACGGGCGGCCTCCGTCGCCTTCCTGCGGGAGCTTGAGAGCACTGTCTGGCTGGCGTGTTTGCCCGGCAGCGTGCGGGGGCCGAAGACGTCCTGCTCGTGCAGGGCGGGCACTGGCAGTGAGCGAGATTGAGGGGCGGCGTTGTCGATGGGACGGTGGCTTGTGGCTGGCGGCGCCTCTCTGTCCGAGGCGTACTCCAGTTCATCGGACGACGCGGTCTATACTGTCATTAACTACGGAGTACAGCGCATAGAGTCTTAGAGACTGACCCCGTTTTCAGCCTGGCTCGGCTCGCTGGCCCCCTGCATCGGGCTCCTGCGCGAGGTCCATCGGAGACCTCCCTCTCCTCCTCCTGAGGGGCTCCCGGGGGGCATCAAGGCCGCGTGAGTCATGGCGCGGCGTCGACCCATGTCGCCTTGGATGGTTTTTTCTCCTCCAGCGCTGCCGGCAGAGCTGGGGACGGTCGCGGTCGGGCTCAGACCGTTTGCAGCGACCTGTTGCCCTCCGCCGGCCAGGATGGGTGAGGCCTACGCCGCCAGTGCGCGTGAGATTCTAGATAAAATGATGTACTGCGGGGGGACGCGCTCACCTGCCGTGAGAGCGCCTCAGACGCTCCAGCGTTGCCTGGCTCGTCGTCGAGGAAACTGGCCGTCGTCTGGCCCGCCTCCGAAGTCGGGCCATTACGTTTCTTGAGCGCCGCGCGCCGGTCGCGTTCCTCCTCGCCGTCTCCGGGGCTGAACTGGTGGGGGCGCGTCCTGCCCCTGCGCATGGGTGTGACCGCGAGCATGAACGCGTCGCTGGGCGGGGGAGAGGGCGAGATCAGGTCGATCGTCTCCCTTGTCGTCGCGTTGACAGCTGGGATGTCGAGGCCTGGCGGGTATGTGGGTCCCTGGGCCTGGGGCTGCGCGTCGAAAGGCGGAGAGACGACCCGTCGACCCGCGAGGTCAACGTCGAGATGCTCTTGCACGTTGGCGCGATGTTCGACGACCTCGTTCTCGAGAGGGCGAAGAAGTTGAGCGAGTTGGAGGACATTGCTGCTGTTTTCAACGAAAGTGCTTGTAGGCGTATCGGTGAGGATGATGAGCACGATTTGTGGGTTGGGGTATTTATAGGGCGACGGCAGGCCTGTTGTCCTTTGTCAGATTATTCCGCGTAATGCCAAGGATCGCGGGATCGAAAGAAGGGACTCACGCCGGCCAGAATAGGAAGATAATGATCCATCCACGGGCGCCGTGTCCTACGCGAGCGAATTTCAAGCTGGAGCCAGCGCCCACGCCTGTCCATCGCAGGTTTGGCCTGCATCGTTGTCTTTTAGCCCGCAGTCAGCATTCATTTCATGCCGAGGCCGTGCGGAAATGAGCCCACCTGCGCGTTTGTCCGCTCCACGACTGGCCTAGTTTTTGATGGGAGCCAAAACTTCTGTTTTCGGTTCGCCGATTGTATACGGGGCTGTGGCGCCGCAAGGACTCAGAGTCGCCGGGGCGACCGCTCCTTTGTCCTACTGGTCGTTTACAGGCGGCGGCGATCAGACGCCAGCGTAAGTCTAAACAGTGGTGAGCGTACCTGCTAGTGCTGCAGTGCTACCAAACGCTTCGAGCGCAATGGAGATGGGTCGTCCCCGAAGTAAAGGGCTTGAGCTGAAGGTGCACTGGGCGGGTTCCGAGTACGAGTTCCCGGCTACGATGGACCGCTACGCCGTAGGGGTGTTGGCGTAGGCGCCCCAGTGACCACCGGTATGGCGTTGCCGCGCCACTGATGGCCGGTGATGCGTCGTAAGCACGAGAGCAACGGATGTAGGGCCGGCCGTGCATACTCCGGAGATTCCGACTCCGCTCGTGTCCCAATTTGGCCCGCACGACCCATCCAGATATAGACACTTCGTCCCCTCTTATCATCAGCCCTCATGTAGCCGCAGCTCGTCCGAGTCTGAGATAGAGTCGAAAGGATGACAAAGGGTCTCTTTACCAAGACGCGAGCTACATAGTTCGTGCTTCTATTTCCTAGTGCGACGACCTCTCGGACCTTTGCCCAAATGCTCCGGCGACCAGATTACGAAGTCGTCTCGTCTGGATAGCGTGGTTAAATGTTCCTGCGCGTCCGTGGTCTTCATAACGTTCAACTCGTGGCGATCCCTACAGTCTGGGTGCGCGGCCCAGTGTTTGTTGCGTGCGGAATTGCGCGAGAAGCTCTTCGCACAGCCACCGTGGCAGCGTTTTCTATCCGTATCGTATGCTCGAGGAGGTGCCCTGGTCTTCCCGTCTTGCTTCGCAGGTTTCCTATGGGCCTCTGCGTGTGGCGGCACTCGCTCCGTGACTGGTTCAGCTTTGCACAGGGTCTGGTCGAGGAATATTGCCCCTCGGCGCGTGATCTCCAGGTCGTCTACGGATACCGGGCCCCTTCCCTTTGAGCTCCTGCGTCTGGCTGAGATAGGCTGGAATGCTTACCAGGTAGTTGGTCTTCGTCCATCTGCGGGGAAGCTAGGCGACTTGTCTGTCTGGTCTCTGCGTTCTTCCGCGGCCAATCCGGCTCCTTGGGCTGAGCGACTTCGCCGTTAGGTTGCTCGGCCTGGTGCGCTGTCCCGGAGTTATTGCGCATAATTTTTCTGACCATTTGAGTAAAATGTCGGCTTGGCCTGGGACCTATTCACTTACCGCGGCAGAATGGCAGGTAAATGGCCACGCTTTGCCAGGGTGCGGTTTCTAGCGATTTCGCGGGGGGGGACACAGCTCTTTCGCAATTTCCCGATGCCTGCCTCAACTCATAAATGTCCACGAGTTCCCGGCGCCCGCGGCTTATTGGGTCGCCTTTTGCCGCATAGGCGCCCATGCACTTGATGGTTTACTTGCAACAGTGTTGTAGCAGCTCTATGTCGCCGCCGATCTGGTCATCCAGCCCGTTCCACGGTTCGCCCTTGGGGTCACTTCAACATTGTTGCAAGGATGGCATCTTCAGCACCTGTCATGCTTGCCGTTCATGCTACCTGGTGCGCCGGGGTTAATATTGGTCTTCAGGATTCCTCTTACTGTCTGGGCTCGTGTCTATAGAGTTGCTGCCCTTGCACCTCCAGCATAGTGCTCAAGCATATGTGCGCGGGGAAAGTTATCCTTAGCACGCTTATGCTCGTGGCTATTAACCGTTGTACGAAGCGTGCAGGGTGTTGTTAGAGCGCCCAGCGTCGAGCGGAGATAAGGACCAAAATGGCACCAGCCGTACGTGATATTTTTAACCTCCGTGGGTCCTCGAAACAGCTAAAAAATTCGCCTTGTATAGATTAAGGGCTGCCTGCCCTTCGAGGGGGAAATCGGTCTGCAGCGGGTTGTGACTTGTGTTGTGATTACAGAATAACACGTGATTTTTGTACCAGCCGGAATATCCAGAGGAGTGGTTGGGTTGTCCCTATTTGGCGCTTGCTCGCGGTGAGCGCGGCTGGCATCCCTCTCTGCAATGTTGCAAAGGTCTTCATTCGCCTTGCTCATCACTGTTCCACAATGACTGCGTGCAGTGCTTAAATGTTGCTTTGGTGCAAGTCCGTATCACTCTTGTGCGGGCGCCGCGCGTCGTGGTCTGGAAAAGACGGTGCATCTCTGACGGCCGGCGCACGCCTCTGGGGCTCCCATTGTCACCAGAACTACCAGTACCGTGTATTTCCGTGTGCCTAAGACCCCGGAGACGGGTCGTTGGTTCATAGAAAGCCTCTACGAGGAGTTTTTCAAAAAGGGATGTGGTGGTCCGGGAGCAAGTGGCCCCCGCAAGCTGTCAACTTGAAGTACTGTAGCTCTCCCGTTCTTCAACCATACTGTACTTATCGAGCGGCGGGTAGCCTCGACGGTCGTCCCGTCCGTATTCAAGTTGCGGACTGAGGCTTGAATGTTCATGATCATGAACATGTCCACTGTAACGGTCATTCGCGTTTGGAATTGTACAACTTGGTACACAGAGCGGGTTCAGGTGCAGTATTATACTGTACAGCTATGCAAGCAGCTTGGCGTCGATGGCCTCCTTGGTAAGGCTCTCTGCGCCGTCGCGGATCTCGATCACCTTGGACACGTCCGCCTGCGCTACCGTCAGCAGACTGAGGGAAGTGCAGAACGGAAAGGAAGAATGAAACCACCCGCAGAACGGAAAGGAAGACTAAGAACGAAACCGGGACGACGCACCGTCTGCTGGAAATCAATAAACGCAGAGGCATGCAGCGTGAGCAGGCTGGTCTCGCTCGCGGACGGCGCCCAGTTGACGAGCACGAGCGGGAAGCTCACGCGCCCGTCCTTGTGCCGCAGCTCGTACGACAGCAGCACGTACCGCGGCGCCGTCTCCGGCAGCTCTGCATAGGTGGGAGAAGTCAGCATGGTGCATCCGGCAATGGGGAGGGAGGGGGGCCAGGCAGAGAGGTGTAGAGGTGATTGAGTGGCAGCGAGGTGAGGCGCGACTGGACATTGCCAGCGGTCAGCGAGCAATGCTCGCCGACATCCACGCTCAACGCGCAATCGACGTCGACATGACAGAAATACGAACTCGTCGCCAGACGCACCTTCAGCCAGATCCTCGAGACTGATCTCGGCAAACTGCTCCACCTCCTCCATGATCAGCTTCTGCTTGTTCACCTTCACTGCGGCATGGGCGTCAGCGAGGGGCGAGTGAGCGGGAGCGGCGCGAGCAGCGAGTGGCGGGTGCCAAAGCAGCAGCCAGAGCAGCGCGAGTGGCGGGTGCGACCTAGCATCGAGTCCCAACTCATCACCCAGCGCCAACTCATCACCCAGCACCCCAGCACCCCAGCACCCAGCACCCCAGCACCCAGCACCCAGCACCCATCACCCATCACCCAGCACCCATCACCCAGCACCGACGCAACAGACAGACGGACGCACCGACGAGCGCAGCACTGCCCGCATTCGGCCGCGCAAAGCGGAACTTGCGCAGCGCGGCCTTGAGCTCCTGCGGGATGTCGACCGTGTGCGACTGTCCGATGGGTCAGGCGGGTCAGCGTGCGCGGCGTGGATGGCCGACTGGGTACTGACCATCGTGGACGGTGGCAGAGTGCGGACTCGGATGTGGCGGTGTTTTATCGTGACCTTGACGCGGTCCGGGCCCAGCACTTTGCAGCAGTTTGCATAAGTCTGTAAAATCGCGGGAACGCGCGGTGGATTTGCGCTGCGGAATGATGATCAGGAACGGTGATTGCGGTCTCTTCTACTATGAGACCAACGGGTTTCGTAGCCAAGAGTTGCCGCAAACACCGTACATCACATCACCGCAGTGCAAATCCACGCGCGTCCGCTCGCACCATTTTACAGACATATGCAAACTGCTGTGAGTCCTTCGAACTTGAAGCTTGAAGTTCAAGTCGTCCGTGTGACGACGACTCCGAGCGAGCGAACCAGGCGACGTTGGGAAGGATTGCATACGCCACATTCAGCTTACAGTATCAGGCGGCTGATCCGAGGAGCATCTCCCACACACACTCATCATCGGGTGCAGGTGAGCGCACAAACCCTTCCCGCTTGTCTTCTCAGACCGTGCCTTACTCCCTATAATCCCACTCCCCATCGCGCAGCATCCATGGCCTCGCTCTTGACTTACTTAACTGTGTTCTGTCCGGCCCACGTCTGTCCATTGCGTTGCCTTCGTCATATAACAGAACTCTTCGCTATGACCCAACTCGACTCAGCCACGACATGAATAACCCGGATGTCAATACAACTCATGACCACGACCTTTCAGCGGCGGCAGGCCCCCGTCGTCGCGCACCCTCAGTCTCAGGCTCACGTGGCCAGCCTCATAGAAATTCTGCGCAATATGGCCATTGAGCCTCATCTTGCAATTGATTCTGCGCAATATGGACACCGGCAGCTCCCCCTTCGCCGCGCAGCTACCCTTCGGCGCAGAACCTCAAGTTCAGCAGCCACCCTTAGACTTTGGCAAGGTATACAGCTAATAGCTCATCCCCGTGCGTAAAGATGATCTTCTCCCCGCCGACGTGCCACTCCTGCAGCTTTCTCCGCGGACAGTGCACTGCTGCCCCCGCCCTACCTGCAGCCCCTCGGCGCGGACGACGACCTACTCCCTCGCATCATACGACCACGACCAACTTCCCTTCGCCTTTCCTCCCCCCCCTCTTCGACGACGCGCTTCGTCGCCCCGACCCGTCGCTCATGATATATCACATTAGAGGACTACAGCGCGATGCTCCTGCACACGATGGAGAGCATCAAGCGGTCGATGAGCGCGCTCGAGGCTCGCTTGGGTGTACTTCCAGGCTCTGAATCAGGATCCTACGCCCGCCGGCGGGTTGCAGTCGCAGTCGCACTCGGGCTGAGTCGACACGAATCAGACTCAGAGGTTCTACGGTGCCGACATGACGGACCACGGCGCAGACGATCGCGGTGAAGAGCCTCCTCGCGCGTCGTTCTGAGTTGGGTAGTACTCTTACACAGCAGAGCGGACGGCGATGGATGTCTCAGTCATCAGTCACCACTGATGTACTTCCCCTCATATCGCGTCGCGGCGAGCGGCGGTCCGCATCCCACCTTCATACAAATTTGAAATCACAGTAAGACTGACTACCACATGCTCTACCAGTGCTGAGAACATGCGCATTGCATACAAATACAAATATATTATATAGCGTGCGTCGGGCGGGAAGGAAGGGACCGTCGGTGGCACCGCCACCGACGGCTTCTTCGCCTCTGCAGCACACCATGTCCACCCCGCTTGCATCCACGCTGGCGCTCTGTCCGCTGAAGCACAACGCGTTGCCTAGGTGCTTGCAACACCAATCCATGCCCGCGACCTTTCCTTCCGAGTCTGCAGGAGTTTGACGGCGGAGGACTCGTCGGTTGCACAGCACCAAATCCAATATTGATGCTAGCCTGCCACACGACGCCAGTCAATTTTCGAGACGTCCTGCGCCCTTGAACCCGAGCGACCTGCAGTGTACTCGTTTCTTGCTGGAGCCTTCCGCTGTCCATTCCTCGCGCCAGCTGCTGCCGAACTTATCAGGATAAACTGCGCCGGATGCTCCCAATATAAGCTATGACTTCGGACTGGACAGTGGATACTCACTCGAGACTGGTCATGGCGCTCCAGGGCTGGACTTATGGATGCGCGAGCGACCGGGACGCATACCTATTACCTCATACTTGAAGAATTCATACAGTTCTCCGTGCGTTCTAATTCCTTCCAGCGAAATTTTCTTCAGTAACTTCTTCAGTCCATCGTCCATTGGTACAAAAGGTCATGAAGTACGTGGCGGATATTCTGGGCCTGGCATTGTTCGCGCGGCACCCTCAGCCCTGTCTCTGGATTCGTTCACTCGTGCCTGCTGTGATATGCCATTCACGCGCGTTACAAAACTTCTCCGGGGATATACTTCGTCTACAGGCCCAGCGTGCCCGAAGTGGGAATCCGATCGCCCTCCAGCGCGCACCGTATCATCGGCGTGTCAGGATACGGGATCTCCTCCGCCCGCGCCGCGGCGTCCAGCGGCAGCCGGTTCCACAGCGCCGCGGCCAGGCGCGCGTGGAAGCCCTCGCTCGGGTGGAAGCAGTCGACGTTGCTCAGCGCTGTCGAGCCCAGAGTCCGTCACGGTCAGCCGCGCTGTCTGTGAGTTGTGCGCACCTTGGATTGGATATGTCGCGATCGGGGTGTTCAACGGCTGGTACGTCACCGCGCTGTATCGGCGGATTGGTGAGTGGATTCTGCCAGTGCCAAAAATGGGAGTGAATTCGGAGTCGGAGGACTTACAAGTCGGGGTATCTAGCGCGCTGGTAATCCTGCACGATCTTGAGGAGGCGAGCGTCTTCGAGTTGCGAGGGTCAGGGGCAGAAGCTCCTCAGCAACGCATGCTTACTGTACTGTGTGCGCAGGTCCTCCATCTGAGTGCGCACGACGTCGCCCAGCGGCGGCGAGAGCAGCGCGCACTGTAATTTAGTGCGGCGCCATTAATGTCAGCCTCGCAGGGAACAGCAACCACTGGCAGCAAACTTACCGGACACTCGATCATGTTCACTTGCGGGACGCTTGGGACAGACTCGGACACAGAGGGCGGGCTACGGGTTGCATCGGGATCCAAGGTCACGGTGTGCATGCACGCGTCGCGACCGTGACGCACCAGTAATTTGACGGTGGCGCTGCATCTGTCTGGGTTAACTGCCAGTGGTGCAGTATCATGATTTTCAGTTCGGCATCGGACAAATGATTCTGAACACTCACGTTATAGAGCTCGGAAATCGGCATAATGCCCAGGACGCCGACCACCGTGTTCGCTGCCCAGTGCCAGTGAGTACCTCGTCAATCATGCGTTTTTTCGGTGGGCCTGGCCCTGGCGATCACGCACGGATGTTGGCCCTCAGAATCTCCAACGTCTCCCGGATACGCGCTTCGTAGATGTCCGCGGCGGTGGGCGAGCGCCCGGCGTCTGAAATACAGTAAGGTATGGCCGCAGACGCATGGGCCGACTCACTCAGAAAGCACAGCTGGCAGATATCGTTGGACCCGATCTGGAGGTTGAGATACTTGAACGCCGACGCGGGGATGCGCATCGCCTGCACTTGCGGTACGAGGTAGTCTATCCCGCATTGACCGTGCTCAGAATCAGCTGAGGCTCCAGCACAGACCCGGAACGAAGGGACGCACCGCGGGCCTCGTGCGGCAGGTCCGTGGCGAGCGCGCCGCTCAGCGCGCCGTTCAGGCGGTCGACGCTTGGGGTGTGGGCTGTACACGTCAGTGGCGCAGTCTACGAATCGCTGACGCGCGTTGCAGTACCCTGGCACACGGGCACGCCGGCTATCAGAAACAGAAGAGCCAGTGGTCTCAGCGCTGCGAGTACGTGCACAGTGAGCCAGACGCACCCGGAAGACATGCCTCGACGGCGTGGCTCCCGACGCTCGCGCCCTGCACGCCGGGGTTGTATCGCTTCATGATCTACATTGCATTCCTTTTAGCCGCGCTGCCTGCCACCACAAAGTAGAGCCCGACGTACGTTGGGAAGCGTGAGGGCGCCAGGGTCCCCGCCGATGGGGTACGACACGCCGCGCCACTCGTTCAACGAGGCTGAAGCGTTTCCCGAGGGGGCAACGCCTGAGGCGCGGTTATCGCTGCGCTCGGTTTCTCGAAGTCCTCAGGCCTGACCGGCGTACCCTTTGCCAAGGCGCCGGCTGTGATGGAGTCCCCGACGGCCATGACGACGTCGAACTCGTCCGGCCGGAGGTCGTGCACGCTCTTCTCGGTGGCGTCGCGCGCGGACAGCTGCGGGCATTGCGAGACGTCTTGACGAAGATGTCCCGCCGGTCCATCGTGGGCGTCGCGCAGACCCATTCGGCCGTTGCGAAGAGTGCCGCTGCTGCGACAGTCAGAGCGAGAGTTCTGCCAGTGAGGGAAAGCATCGTAGCGGACACGTTGAAGTGGGACGCAGTCTGCGTACACTACATATATACTGCACTCAGTGTTTGCGGCACCCGTGCAGTCTGATCCTCGCATGACGCAGGCTCAGACACTGTAGAGTCTAGTTCCCATCCTCCGTATGTCGCCCTGTCTTTTCAGTTGACGGTGTGGAGTCCGGCAACGTATCATTGCAGGTCAGATCGACCGACGCGACCATAGATGATCTTCGCGCCAAATCCCACTCCTGGCCACTGTCTCCCAACTACTGAGAGATAGATCGTAGAACAAAAGGGAGTATGCGGTGACACTCAGGAGCATGCGTGGTCAATGGCCAAGGCCAGGGTAGCACGACGTCGGGTCCGCTGTCACACAAGAGGAGTCTGTCATATCAGCATACCGTGCGCCTGAGCCTTGTACTCTGATTCAGGAACACCAATTTCCTGAGCACAAGTTACCAGCGAGTGCCTGGGGGGCAAGGAGATTGGTGCAAGTGACGTTCGCGGGATCAAATGTTTGAGTTGAGTAAAAGTGTAAGATATGAGAGAATGCTCTTAGTAAGGGCTTCACGTACCGTACTGCAATAATTTTGTAGATATATTTTGATGTCGAGTGCAAAAACACTGGGTTCGATAACGGCCGATTCCGATTCTTGTTGGGCTGTCAGCATGAGGCTGTGCAGCGCGATCGGTCGGAGATCGACGGCTTTTGCGACTGAACCACAACATCATGGCTACAGTACTCACCCACCCCTTAGGTTACAAAGTCAGAGTCACCTGTGATGATGAGCCGATGAAGATATATGGCGCCAGGCACGACGACAGGACCGCGACGTGCTGGGTCATCAGCGAGGCTGGAAAGGTACGGCCTGGCGCAGACCTCACAGACGCGAGGCGTTGTTCTCTGACGCTGTATTGATGCAGCACTTTGAGGTTCATGTGGCAGCTACGCAGCTGCGTGACGCAGTAAGCTGCTACGCATTCGTTGACGGCGTCGAAGTCGGAGGCCGCGTCCTGGAAGACGGGTATCGTACCTCGGGTACTTTTCGCGGACAGCGCGTCGGGCCCAGCTCAGTCAAGCGGATGTACTTCGCATCCTTTGCGGTGTCAGGTGCGCCGCCTGTGTTACGCTGGCATGCCATACTCAGCTATGCACCAGATCTTGAAGACCAGGTAACCCCTTTGAATGTCCAGGAACTGGGCACAATTCGCGTTGAATTCCGGCGTGTGCGAGTTCGCGGCACAATGGAAAGCAAGATTCGACACGCCGGGCTGCCAGACGTCCGTAATGGCAGTGTAATAGTGCACGAGAAGGCAAAGAAACTAGGCGGTCATAATACCCTGTGGGTCAATTTATTTCACGCTGCAGCGCATACCGTGGTTCTCAGGCTCCTGAATGATCCGCATCGAAGCCTAGGCGAAGAGGTCGCGATAAATCCACCTCAGACCGTAGGCATAGAAGAATTAGACAAGGAGCCATATGTGACCTTCGTCTTCCGGTATCGTCCCCATGGCAAGCAAATTATCTGATATTTATTCATGAAACACTAATGCATCATCAGATGTTCTTCGGGCGCAAGGACTTTTTGGTCCTGAAAATGAGACTCCACAACGACAGACCGGGAAGCGACTTGCCTCTGAATCGGACGCCGGGCGGCCTTCATCAACCATCGCAAGTCCGCCAAAAAGAGCCAAAGCAGAGGGACTCGAGGAGGAATCTATTGAGAGTCTAAAGGTGCGGTTTTCCCCCTGCGCGGCTAGATGAGACGCTCAGGATTTGCTTCGTTTAGGCGCGTATTCGGGATCTTGAGGCTTTGCTTCCCGAGCGGGAACGACGTGTGAAGGAAGAGCATATCAACGCCAGCCGATATTTCATCCCTGGAGAAGTTATTGATCTCACAGCCGAAGACTCGAATTGAGTTTTTGGGACATGTCTAAGCAGCATTTGCTGCTTACAGGCTGCTTATCATAACAGGAACTGTATTTAAACCTGTGAAACGAGTCCTTCGATATCCCAGGGGATACTGTCGCGTATACGAATATTTTAGTCTCGTCAGTTCAGTCTTGCCGCAGGACTTTGTCATCACGACGCGTGACGTCACACCGCGTCGCTCTCTTGCTCCGCTCTTCACCATGCCCGCCACAAAGCTGTCAAATCGTGGCTTTACAGCCTGGGTCACCTGTGAAAGCGAAAAGATGCCAGTGTATGGCGTCGAAACCAATGGAAATGCTTCCAGCTGCTGGATTGCAAGCGAGGCAGACAAGGTACGTAGCTACGCTAGCACAGGCCGGTCGTTGCTCGCACGAAATTTATAATGCGCTGTGCCAGAGCTTTGAAATCTACGTCCAAACTACCATCCAAGGCCAAGTGACAAGCTGCCGGCTTCATGTGGACGGCACGCGCGTCGCTCGAGGCATGTTGGGCTTCAGGAACAAGTTGCGTTGGCACGCTCGGGGCGCTGAAACTGGACTTTCGTCCATCAGGAAGATGTATTTTTCAGCAGTCACTCTCGCAGGTACGTGATAGTAATACATCAATATGACTGCCTTATCTCATTGTGTTCGCACCGAAGACGATGACCAGCATGTGCCAGTCATAGCGGGCAACATGGCACAACTTGGCACGATTCGCATTGAACTGCGGCGTATCAAAGTACTTGGCAAGAAGACTTCCAGGAAATCATGGCCAACAGAACCATTGGCTTCCTCTGTGGTCATGCACGAACGCGAGAAGAAGCTCGGCGCGCACCACGCAAGGCTCGTCCAAAGTCGCGTCTGCATCCCTGCCGACGACGATGCTAATACATTGCGCAGACTGGGCGAAAATTTACAGGAGCATTCCAGTACTCACTATCGTACTCAACCGTTGGACGCCGCGCCGTGCGCCGTGTTTGAGTTCCGATACCGCCCGAAAGGTCGGTCGCTGGCTACGCGGACAAAATTACTGGTCCGCAGACTCACCACGCCATAGCCATTCTGCAAGCTCAGGGTATCGTTGATGTAGGACCGTCTGCCCATTCAATCGAGCAATCTAAGCCGAAGAAACGCAAAGCGGACTCGCAGGCACTGGACGTTCCAAAGGACCCTTTGGAGCAAGCTCTGCCGTCCAAGAAACCGAAGGTGGAAGCGCAAGCAGGAGGCTCGCGCGAAGGTTACGTACGGAGCTTGGAGGTAACGTGCTCGAGTTCTCCGAGTCCCAGATTGTTTGTATTCATGCCACTACCCAGAAGCGTGTGCGCGCCTTGGAGGCGCAACTACCCGACCCTGCAGCCGAAGTGAAGGTCGAGGAAAACTCTTCCCACGTTCCGTTCCCTTTTAAGAAGGGCGAGGTCATCGATCTCACCATCGACGATGACTAGCACCTACCTATTTTATCTACGTGTTAGCATCAAGGACCGTTCTTTACTCATTATCTATAGACCCTGGTCTGTGGGGACCCTATGTGGGCGTCATGTATGTATCAGATTTGACACCAGCGTCCAGTTGATTCCCGCAGTTCCCCGACGAGGCTGTATCTAAGTGTCGTATACTGGCAAGCACCTCCAGCAATACAGACGACCGGATGTTACGAATCTTGGGGTTTGAGAATCACGCGAATGAGGATGTACAGCATCGTCGGCTCCTTGCTGTCGAATGCGACGACCGTGACGCGGCATTGCTACGGTAGCTCTCTGCATGCGAGATGTTCGCTCTGAGCTCAAGCTCAAGTCCCAGCGCTGCATGACGATTGGTGCGTGGCAAAATGACGGGATCAGTTCGCCTTGACCTGGAACTGAGAACTCCGATTCACTGGCAGAAGAGGCAAAGATCGTAATCCTAAGCCCACGGACTCAAGACTGTGAGATCACGACCAATAGCAACGAGACAAGGCAGGCGCTGCGGCGTTATTGCTGAGATCTGAGAAGTAACAGCGACGGTAGTCGCACGTCCATCTGTCAGCCAGGCTGGCCGCAAGCGTCGAAGCGACAGGTTACAATGCAGTGTTGCAGATTGCGGGCGGCGGCGACTATGTACGATGCGGGCAGAACGGATATACAGCCAGATAAGGGAGATGAAACCCAGCAAGGAAAGCGGTGGGCGCAGTTGCATATGCACGGATAGACGGCGGATGCACGCGTAGGGGACAGGACACGAATATTAGCAGGGCAAATGAGCGAGAGCAGTGTGTCTGTTTCAAGAATAGTTATTCCTCGATGGGGCTCAGATGGCTGGGCAGCGTGAGCGGGCGGAGGCTCGCGGACGGCGGATGGGGAGCTCACTCTTTCAGCAGCTTGTTCATGGTGAACATGTCGACCTTATCCTGCTTGAACACGGCGCGCATGCTGGGATCGCATAGTATCTGCCGCCGATTCGCGGGGTTCTGAAGGTCGTGGGCGTGGATGTGCTCCCAGAGCTTCTTGACGACCTGTGTGCGCGACATGCGGTCAGTCTGAAGCAGATGAGCCAGCGGCTCGCTACAGGTGGCCATCTGGTCAGTGGACGATAAGCAGTTTGGGGTATAGAATAGACCTGAGCAGGAGCTCCTTCTGGAAGCCGCCCCGAGCGCCGCCACCTCCTGCGGCCGTCGACTTGCGCTTTTTCTTGGGTTTCGGGCTCGCATCGTCGTTCGGCGATAGGTCCGAATCGTCGTCGATAATGTCCCTGCTCTTCTTGATCCTCTTCGGCGTCCGGCTCGCGCCACGCTTGCCAACGGCGCGTGTCGAGCCGGACCGCCGCGAAGGGTTAGAGTTGAGCTCCTGGGAGAGCTGGCGCGCCAGCTCCTCGTCCGTCAGCGCAGCTTTAGACTTGGAGGAGGAAGATTTTTTGGCAGACGAGTCCTTCAACGCCATTCGTCAATATTTCGTTGAAGCATGAGCGAATTGTAATGAGACATGCCTTGGACTTGTGCTTCTTCGCGGGCGGGTCGTCGTACCCGTCGTCGCTGGCAGCATAGTCGCCGCTGTCGTCGTCGGCGGTCCCATTCCGTTTGCGCTTGTCGCGCGGAGCGGGAGTTGGCGTCTCCGGGCGGTCCTGCTCGGCATCGGGCGGGCTGGCGCCGTTGAGCTCGCCGGCGTCATAGTCCTCGTCGTCCTCCGGAGGCTCGGGGACGCCGCCCGCATCGGCCGATACGTCTTCGAAGACCTGGGCGATGAGCGCGTCGATGTCTTCCTTGTTGGCGCGGATGAAGTCGCTGGTGACGCCGGCGGCCTGGGTCTCGACGAGCTGCTTGCGGACGCGTTTGGCGCTGATGGACGACAGGTCTGTGCCTGGGTCGTTCAGGATGCTGCGTATCGCAGGCTCCAGCGAGGACACCGTCACCGACATGGCGGCTACTGAGCGGTTCCGCGAACCGACGGCGGCTGTTGGGAGTGGCACAGGCGGAGTTTTCACTCTTACAGTAACTAACAAATGAAGATCGGCCAGACCTGGTCGCAGGAGAAAGGCAGAGTTCGAGCTATGTACCTACAGTTTTTTTGATATTAGAGCACTGTTATAGCTTGTAAAATAGCTTTATAACTTGGCCTTATATATTGTTACTTAATGCAATGAAGCATGGCTGTGTAGTGTAGTGGTTATCACTGAGGATTCTGAAGGGTTGTAACCCGAGGGATATTCCTTCAACCCTGGTTCGAATCCAGGCACGGTCATTAATTTTATGGTGCATCTACGGTTCATTCTGTAGTCTTGACTTTTGCCAACTAATATAAAACGCAGGACTACTGTTTATGTACAGGAAGCAGTTCCCATTCAGTCCGATCAATATTGGAGGAAGCGCTCTCCGATCTTGAAATGCATTAGAGTGAATATTTATACGAGTATAATGTGCGTAGCGTTCGCGTCAGTGCTAATATTTTCCTGTCGTGCGTGCAAAATTCAGCAATCGACTGGATCCATTAAATTCGAGTATTGAATATTCTAATTAGTAGACGCGGTAATGCTCATCTCGATCGTCTCAGATTCGACCCGCAAAGAGCCGCAGGATAGCATATCGTGTGGGTCCACGTACGCCTTGACGACCGGGGCGCCGTCCCCAGCGATGTCACTGACCCGGAACAGCACATAAAGCTGCAGAGGATCCTCTGGTTTACGTGCAGCTCGAGACAGCTGCATTGCCTACGAGCACGAATGAGTCGGACGTCCCCACTGTGCAAAGTTGGCAGTAGCGCACCTGAAGGAACTGGCGCCGCTTCATGTGGAATGTCTCATCCTGATCCCCGCTGGTTGCCTTCACCTCGATATAGTATTCTGGTGCGGTCCCGTGGTACTCCGAGCCAGGCGGGAAGAGGTGCTTGGTCAACATGCTCGCCTTGTCGTGATACACAAAGTCGGCCAGTTCTTGTCCCTCGAACGGCGGATGTCCAGCGAGAGAACGGAAATGCGACGTCCAATTCTTGTAGGTGAACGCAGGCGCGCAGTCCACCAGTTGCGCTTGAAGCAGCTCGAAGACCTTGGAACAGCATAAGAAAGACATGCGGAAAGACACGTTGGTATGCTCACAAAGTTTTCGCCAAGGAATCCAATCTGTTTCGCGCGGGCGTCGTCGGAAGGCCGCGCTCTTGCGGGAGCACGTTCTGGGTTGCCATTGACGCGCGCACGACGCTGACCCACCGCAATACCAGTCAGGCCTTCACGGACAGCGCCACCAGCAGCAGCGCGTCGCCGAGGCTGCGGGCCTCCCTCTTCACCGCCCGGCTCCTCGTCCAACTGATCTTCATTCTCGTGCCCCGCAACGGGAGGCGCGCCGGCGATAGCGACCTGCGGAAGCCTGGCCCGCGCGGCGGCACTGCTAACGTGCTGAACCTCGCGACGGCCCGCGTCGGTCTCGATATATGCTTCCATATCATTGTCCACGGGTGCAGCGGGATGCGGAGAGGCTGTCTGAGCAGGCGGCTCCGGAGATGGAGTCAGAGGCCGATGCCCAGGCACGGTGCTGCGACGCGACCTGCGTCTGCGCCGAGCGGGTGGTCGAGGTCCACGAAGGTCCAGCAAATCATCATCCAGCGCCGGCGTGCGAGCCACGTCCGGTTCCGGTTCTTCGTCCTCCAGATCGTCTGCTACGGAAGCCGTGGAGCGGCGCGCTGGAGCGGCGCCGAAGTCCAGCTCATCATCGTCGATAGGCTCTTCTTCTCCTCGTGGTGATGATACGGTTTCATCCTTCTGCTCGTCGGTGGGGTCTTCAAACATCTCGATGTCGTCCTCCTTTGGTTCGTCCTGGACTGTATCGCGCGGGATGCGCTCAAGCTCCTCGAATTCGCGAATCCCAGCATTGATGAGCATGTCGTTGATTTCCTCGTCGTCATCGAAGTGTATAATCGCGTTGACCGTGATATTCCCGTCGTCCCCGAGGCCGAGTGCTTGGGAGATCTCCCGCAAAACATCGGCGCGCCTTGCTCGGGTCGAAGCTGTAGACGCAACGAAGAGTTCCAGATTGCCTTCGGCGTCGCTCCTGGACCAACAGGCGCTTGTGACCGAAATAGGCTGCACGTTTCCGCCTTGTAGCGCATAGGTGACCTTGACACGCTCGACCCGGAAAAGAGATATAGAGCTGAGCAGCACTCTGTTGGAACCTTTGAAGTGTTGCACCCTAGAAAAACATAAGCAATCTGTCTTCAGAAGCAAGGCACCAACTCGCCGTCGAAGAAAGGGTACTTTTGCATGGTACGCCTCGGTTTCGTGAGCTTCGTACACGCCAAACGCTGCGTCAGCATTGACCGGAAGGTCATCGACGCACACGGTCGCCTGCACGAGTCGATCTATACGCTTTGCCTGCAGGCCAAATTTGTCAATCAGGGGCTGTAGTTCGACCAAGCGGTCTGGCGGTATGGCCAGGAACCAGACATGGCGAGCAAAGAGCTTCTCCAGCTGGCCGCTAGGATCCGGAAGGAAGAATGTGGCGTTGTGATTACCGAGCCTCACGATGCTCTCGTTCTCGGCAGTCTTCATGGACACCGGGAACATCGCCACCTGTTGCATGAGGAGCGTCCAGTCTACGCAGGTGCCAGCTCTGATCCATGCTATCGTCTGCGCGGCATACGATAGTAGCTCCAAGAGCCTCGCTTTCTGCTCAACACTTAGAGGTGCAGCTTGGTGTTGGTGCGCAAAGGTATTCAGTTCTTGTGCGATGATGACGGGCTGTGCGTCCGGAATGGCTAGGTGCTGTCGGAAGAGGCCCTCGAGAGCGGAATACTTCGATTTGAGCGCGACCTTGAGCGTCATGATGTTCGGACCATCCCATACAACTTCGTTTCGCGAGAGCCATCGACCATCGACCAAGAAGAGCGGACGACTTTGGAACGCATTACTTTAAATGTTGTCAGCAAACACATACCGTACCAATGAGAAGAGTAAACCAACCCGATTTGCTCCGCGATCTCATGATATCTTGCCTCAAGCTGCTTATACAGCGCTTCTACGTCCTGTCGTCGTGCGTCCGGCGTCCCGGAAAGTGCAAGAAGCCGCTTCAAGAAGAACGCAGCGTTAACGTCGCTGCTGACTCCAAAGACTCCTAGAAACCCCCAGTCGCCTTCGGGGTCCGCGATAGGAAGCATGGGCATGTCCGCTGTCGCAAAAGGAGCAATGCGACTGTTCGGAAGAAACGTCGACCTGAGTGTCACAGTCGCACCGTTGCGACATGAGACGTTCAGCTGTGCAATGAAGGTGATGAAGGCGGATAGATGTTGTTGGCTGCCAGATAACTGCTTCTTGAATCCAGGCCAGAAAATGCGCAATAGGGTGAGAAAGCGCGGAGTATCAGCCGTCTGTACGCGAGTGATAAGAGCTAAAAGTTCGGGAGAGGGTTGCCCATTGACCACGCGCGGTACCGTCAACACACCAAGCTGCGACTGCAGCCACCTGTGCCATTCTGGGCGGTCGGATTCAGAGACGGGGGCTGGAGATACGAAGCCAGAGTGGAGAAACCGTGCGGGAGGCTCGAGGAGACTGCTGAGGGATTCGCGGCTCCCCAAAGCATCCATATAAAGTCGACTTCCCCTGATGAGCTGGCCACCAGCGTCAGCGAGCCATAGTGAATCAGGCGAGATCGGAGTCGTGTGGTGATCCAGACTATGCCTCACGAGGTAGACGTAGAGAACGTGCTCGAGAGCTCTAGCCATTGTCAAGGCTGAGTTGGAACGATGAAGTTGCAAGATCTTTCCAACGACAACGTCAGGGCTGACGGGTTTAACACCAAGCCTCTCGAGGAGCTGTCTGCGGTTCGGGCTCGAGGATGTTGTCCTAAGAACGTTGATGCCCAAGCCAGAGGGGAATCTCGAGCTGTCTGCGCTGAAGAATAGCGCATCCGTGTCGGTACAGTAGTTAGTCCACGAGCCATCTGCGAGCTGTGCGACGGGTAGATCGTGGATGCGATGGTCGGTGACATGGTAATAACCGGCCGACCAAGTACGCCGCCTACCACTAGGCATGACGTAGGTGATGCCATGGGCAGTAAGCAGTGAGCAGACCGTCTCCATCCACTCGTTGTCGCGCAAAGTAATCGCATGACCTAATTGACCCAGACCCGCCATCAGGTCACTGAAAGTCATGTCCTGGACGCCGAGGAGCTTCAACTTCGCCTTCAGGCTGCTCGGATAGGCGTTAGATACGTAGTGGAACGAGAGCTTGTCTTCGGGGATCAAAGGCTCTCCGCCAAGTGCGTAAACGGACGGGAATTTGACGCATGAGGGGACGCGGTAGTGGCCATCCCTGCATTTAATCACCTCGGACAGCCGCAGCTTGGCAAGGATTCCCGACCCCAGACGCGAAAAGAAGGGATCTACGATGTCTGAGTCGGCGGGCAGAAACTGTAGCCATGTCATCTCGAGACTAGGCATGGACCTGAAGTGAATGATGGCGGAGGAGAATGTGTCACAGATGCCGTCTCGTATCGTCTTGTTCCATTGCAGATCGGTCAGAACGTCCTCGCGATTGGCAGCAGTAAGAAAATCGGCCTGAATGATAAACTGTAGAAATCAAGGAATTAGCTATGCGGGATTGACGAAACAGGGATCTCACGCTGAACCCGACGGTGCGCATAGGTAGGAAGGCGTGGACCATCTGGCGGGCGATGACTGGCTCGTAGCGGGCGTTTAAAGGGAAAGCAAGGACTATCTCGGTGCTCTCCACGTTCTCACGCTTCGGTTCGCCTCGGTGAGCAGGAACGACCTGCGCGACCCGCAGAAATGGTTGCGCTGATGTCGCGTCGCCGTTAACTGTCCGGATAGTGCAGATATTTCCGTCAATGCGACGGGAAACGGTGAACTGCTGGCCGTCATCGATGGACAAACGGGCGAGACGCCGCATGAAGAGCAGGACGTTTGTCCTGACGTGCTGCAGCTGCGACTTCACGACGGCATACTGAGCCCCATCGCAGAAGTCTAGTCGCATCAACGTCCAGCCAGGGTGGTTAAGACGGTCTGCGGTCCACTGGGGTGAAATCATGCCCAACTCGGCCTCTCTGTCTAGGACGAAATGATATCCGAGCGAATGTACGTGCACCCGATTTGCGACCTTGAACATCGCCTTGGCGCCTGATACCACTGAGCCTTGACGCCCGTGACGCGTCTTGCATGCTCACCGATTCCCTTTTCACCTAAATACGTGTTAGACGCGACATGCAAAGCGACTACTTATTCGGAAACTTACCAATGTAGCCCGTTTTGTTTTTCTTGGTGCTCTGCCCGATCCCGCAGAATGCTTTGACGTTTGCTGCAGAGAACCCGGCTTCGTTGCACTGTACCTCCATGTATGACTCGCGGAGGACAATGCTGAGCTCAGGGACGACGCCGTCGATGTAAGAGTTATCGTCGGCATTTTGGATCGTTTCAAGCACGAAGTGGGCAGGCTTTGAGTATAGTTCGTCGGAAAGGCTGAATAGAACGCGAAGATCAGGAAATGGGCACATAAATTTGTGCTTGCGTACATCTGCAGCGACCTTGCCAGCTTGTCCTTGAGATTTTGAACTGCATTCAGGATGCCTGGATTTCCGCGCGCAAGTTCTCGAACAAGGTCCTCGTCAACGCCAATATCCCGACGAATCTGACGGACAAATTCTTGCTCTGGCGAGATTTCGCTCGACGACGCCTGTAAGTGGCCATGAATAGAAGAATCCTTGGTCCATGAGCAGACCAAGCGTGGCTACGCACCATATACGCCAGTCTTTCGTGGTAGACGAACGGCCAGCAGCGCGTCCAGACTGATTTCTTTGTTCGACGCGGAAGCAAGCAGTGTGGCGGAAGCGGAGCAAGCCTGCTGGCGGACTTGACACGGATTCGGACATAAATCTGACATCTCCGCCTCTCTCTCTCGCTTTCCGAGGCTGGCTCTGGTCTGAATTTCGTCTTTCTGGGGGGGTCATGGATCTTTTTCAGTGCCCAAAAAATTATTTAGAAACCCCGCCTATTTGCTTTGGATGCATGCGACACTTGATGCCACCCATCGCTTTCAGCAGCTGCTAAAATACTAGTGATTCCATTCGTCCCAGATAATTCGTGGCCATTCACGTGACCAATAAGCAATAAGCGGTGACGCGTTGAATATCCCCTGTACTCTTCTAGGAGTGCCGAATGGTGCGGCCCGCCTCTGCACTTCTCGGCCGTCTTGAGGCGCGGACCAGCTCTTGCTCCCGTTCACACTCCTCGCTCACCCTTTACATTTCGTTCGCCAAGTCCTGAACGGGGTGCTCGTCATGCTGGACCTGCTGTCCTCGCCGTCGCGCAGTCTGCGCACAAAGGCCCGGTCACCTAGCGTCTCTCCCCCCGTCACGCCGGCCAAGATGCGTCCTCTCGCTGGGGCAGATGAGTCTGCAGTTCCACAGCCCGTGCCCGCGCTCGATACCGACTCGCCCGCTGCACCGTCGTCCATGGCTATGCTGTCGCCACCGTATACGCCAGACAGGAGACGCTCGCTCAACCCGCTGGCCTCGTTCAACATCCGTTCTCTCGTCAAGTTCAACAAACCCAAGTCCTCGACGCGAGAGCCAGCCCCTCCCCTGACTCCTGACCCGTCTCCGGCGCGTCAGGCGCGTCCGGGCAATCCGGTATGCGGTGTCTCGTCAAACGATGGACAAATGGCGGAGGACGCTCCGCTGCTGCGTTCCCGCGAGCGCACACCGTCTCCCAGGTCGGACGCATCGTCTTCCAGGTCGGACGCATCGTCTCCCCCTTGCGTCGAGGACGCCCCCCCACCTAAGTGCCCTCCCGGGTCTTCCAAACGTGCGCATGATCCAGCTGCTCAGGTCAACTCTGTGTCCCTGTCGTCACCCGTCTCGATTGTTTCGCCGCGTATCGTGTGGTCGACCAGCAGCGACACCGAGCCCGAGTCTCCGCTAGCGTTCGCAGACGTTGCCTCGCTCGAGTCGGAACCCGAACACGTCCTTTCTCCCGGCGCGCCGCCATGCACCCCAAAGCTCTCCCCCGCAGGCTCTGCCGAATCGCCCGCCAGCGTAGACACGCCGACGCCGCAGCGTGCGCCGATGCGCCGGCTAGGCAGCACGTACTCGGACCACTTCTCGCCTCAGCACGTTCTGTGCGACGAATTTCTCGCCAAGTACGCGTTGGACGGCGAGATCGGGGCGGGCGGCTACGGCTTTGTCCTCACCGCGCGCGTGCGGGAGACCGACGTGGAGGTCGCGATAAAGTTTGTGCTCAAGTCGCAGCTCGGCCCGGAGCAGTGGACGTACGATCCGCAGAGGAGGAGATGCGTCCCGCTCGAGGTCTATTTGCTGCAGACGCTCGACCATCCCGGCATCATCTCGTGCTTGGACGCGTATGAGGACGAGATATACTTCTACATGGTGAGATTTTTGACACCTTTAAGTAGCGCGTGCTCACATCTCGAGAAGGTGCTCGAGCTACATGGGTCGCCGTGGTCGAAGCAGATGTCCCCGCGCCCGGCGGAGCGCGGTGACAGTCCTCGCAAGGCAGATGCGTATCCGAACTTGGACGATGTCGACGGCGAGTGGCAGGATCTCCACGGCCCGCGAGAGGCCACCGAGATCGTGCTGCCGAGCTACCTCAAGCTGAACCCGCAGCTGAACGTCCACCGCCCTGGGCTCTGCTTTCGGCGCCCGTCTCAGGACCTGTTCGAGTGCATCGAGCACAACCCACTTTGTGAAGACGAGGCGAAGTACGTGTTCGCCCAGGTCGTCGACGCTGTGCGGTATTTACACGATCACGGCGTTGTGCATCGTGACATCAAGGACGAAAACATCCTTGTCGACCACAATCTCAGGGTGCGTCTCGCGCCATCCTCCCGCTCGTACTGCTCCCCATTGATGATGACCTGCAGATCAAGCTGATCGACTTTGGCTCGGCCGTACAGGAGGATCTCAATCTACCTGCACCAGTCTATACAGTGTTTTACGGGACTCCCGTCTACGCGGCCAGCGGTGCGTTTTGGTCCCCATAAAGTTTTGTCTTCGGTCACGCTAAGGACGAGATATGCAGAGATTCTCAACCACTTTCCTTTCTATGCTGCGCCGGCCGAAATTTGGACGTTGGGCATTCTTCTGTGCAACATCGTGTGGGGCTGCTCTCCCTTCGCCGACCACGAGTCCGCGCGCATCGGCGCTGTACATCTTCCTCGCTTTATCCCCAACGCGCGCTGGCGCGAGTCCAGCACCGCCGAATCCATCGGGACGTGCATCAGCCTTGTCAACTGGTGTCTGCACCCTAGTCCCGCGAGACGGCCGACCATCGACGGCGTGGCGAACCACCCGTGGCTGAGGGACGCGTTCCCGATCGAATACCGCGACGGAGCGGCGTAGGCTGCTCCTCCCTCATTCATTTCCGCGCGTTTTCTTTTACTTTTTTGTCTCGGGCGTTCAGGGTTCTCTGGGTGATTCCCGCATCGAGATCCACCTTCATTCTCTTCATTACACTGGCAACAGCCTTCTCTAATACTGCGCGGGCGTGACCTCACCTCGCCCTGTGCCTTGCTCCGCGAATGTAACTGCCAGACAGTAAACTTCCATGTATTTACATTAGACAGCGTACAACGGACACTATGTATGTAGCTCGAATAGAGCAATAATTGCTGTGTATAATGGTTCCGGCGCAAGTACGGCGCAGTACGGCGTTATTGACCGATCAGCTAGCTGCGCATGGATCGAGCGCCTATTTCAAAGTTGCGGGCCTTGCGGCTTGCTTCTGCCCTGCCTCTGCCCATCACGCCCGAAGGCTGCAAAACCTGAGCAAAACGAGCATGGTGCGGTTCAACGCGCTTTGGACGGCTTCAGGGCTCTTGAAGACTGCCGCGCAGGGCGTGGCAGGCCTTCCACGCAGCGCGTTGGCTGCATTGCTCATATTTGGCTGCCTCCTTACGATTCTCTTAAGAGAACCGCGGCAACTGCGTTCAATCTACATCGCATACCGCTCTCATCTACCTGCTACGGCGTCTGAATCGTATACACGGTCAATACAACGAGATGCCGCACGGTACGTTGTCGGCGGATATTGTGGCATTCTAGCCTGGCCTCACACGCTAAACGTCATATTAGGATACCACGGACATTATTATCGCCTTCTCTAATTGGAATTTCACCTGAGTACGCGTCCAAGGAACTCGAACGAGACAAGGCCGAAAATGGCGGCGACGACCATACGATCTTTCCAGCCTCCGGTAAGTCGTTGGCGGACGCCTGGAAAGACCTCAAGTACGCGAAACCTGCGCCTGAAGTCAACGAATTGCTACCACAATTTCGCGGCACGCGTTGCCTCTCGCGATACCCGCTGCAAGACTGTCCGTTCCCTGGCCAATGTCCCCCGGCCATTGCAGGCAGCTATGCGACGAAGCAAAAGGACAATCATCTTCCATGCGCGCAATGGGCGACTGGCGAGCCGCTACCCCTCCAACGCTATCTATCCGATCGAGGCCAATCCCAGGGACACGGCGCAGCTCGCGAGCATTTGCTGGATTGGGACGTCGACGGGCGGTGGATAGATGACATGTGGCACCCGTACGATCCGCTGCTCCGGAAGCCAGACCCGTTCCACTTCTTCACGCCCGAGGAGGTGCACCGCTGCTTCCTTGGCAAGCGCATCGTCTTTCAAGGCGACAGCCTCGTGCGCCAGCTCTTCTACCGCGTCGTCAACTACCTGCGGCAGGTGCCCACGAACGTCGAGCACGTCTTTGACTGGGGCACGTCGTCCTACCAGCCTTTCAAGAACGGCACCGACAAGTGGTACCCCAACTGCCCTGACCGACAATGCACCTTTCCGGAGGAGGCGCTCTACACTGTCATGTTCGACTGGCATAATCCCTGGGATCCCGCTGGCGAGTTCAAGAGGCTCCATAGTTACAAATCGGACGTTGTCGTCCAGGGCTGGAACTACTGGCTCGCGGGCGACTTCAACTTCGGGCCCCTCAGACGCGAGCTGGCCAAGTTCCTTGACGGCGACGACGAGGGCTCGCAAGGCTCGGGGCCGTGGAAGGGCAAGTTGACTTGGTATCTGACGCCTGTGCGTGGGCCCGAGGAGGCAGACTACCAGGAATTTCGGTGGAGGAATCGTGGTATGCGTCAATTTGTGCATACTCGCCGGTGAGTGGTTGCCTCGCCGATGCGGTCCATATTCTAACCTTGGCGCAGGAAAGCCGGGCAGTCAAACATCAACATACTTCCGAACGACTACATGACGACTAATGGAAAAGGAAAAGACATCGTCCGCGACAGGCGGCCAATCGACAGTTCCTTCAGTGAGTCCCAAATCGCGTGCCATCTGGCTCTGACATGCTGATTCGATCAATAGACGACGTGCACTTCATGGCAGACTTTCTGAAGTCGAACTTCCCCGAGCCACTAAAACCAGGGCTACAAAACATCAAGGTGAGTTGCTCCTTTTCCGCGTCGCTCTTGTTCAAATTCATACCGCAGACACCGATGGACTGGGACACGCGCGACGTCGTGGACCTCAACATGATCATGGTCTGGCTGAACGGCCTTTGCCATCCTTCGTCGTAGGTATATAGAAGCTTGGAGTATCACCGGACATTCTTCATACAGGATTACCGCACATTCTGGTCATCGCACTCACATCGCACATCGCTTTCGGAATTGTATCATTATGCTTTGCTTCGTGTAGAAGGAATCAGGACATTCATCGTTCAATGACTAGTGATACCCTACTAGCTTCCATATAAATTCTAGCATTCCCAGTCTATTTGTCGGCCGATGTACTGTATTGTCATGGGATCGGGTGCCGGGCGGAGTTTGAACGCGTGTACGCGCTTTCTCCGCCACATTGCCCTCCGTGACAGGGATCGATGTCAAGACCAAGGAAGCGCGCTTCGCGCGCGTCTCTTACAGACCAAGATGTGGAAATAGTCCGTATTCGACGATTATCTGGGTAGCTGGTTGTCTGATCCCTGCGCACTGTGCAGTCGACTGCGTCTGCGCTCACAAAGGAGCAAGAAGGAATTCTACAAATACGGAGGAACAATGGTGTCGCTGAAGATCTCGTGGAAGAACTTGCGCGTGGCAAATCCAGCGTACAGAACACGGTACAGGAGCTGAAGGACAGCTTGGCGAACTCCCTTCAAATGTAAGACGCAAAGAACGGTCTGTCTGGCCGCGTTGACGCGCCATCTAGACTTTCAGACGAGCTTTACTCTAAGCCGGCTCATTTCGTTCTCGAAACGATCCAGAACGCCGACGATAATACCTACCCTCCCGATGTCGTCGCCGAGCTCCGGATCGTCCTTCGTCCTTCGTACATGGAGATCCAGTGCAACGAGGTTGGATTTTCCGCGGCAAATGTGAAGGCCTTCTGTGGAATTGGGAAGAGCACAAAGAAGAACAAAGCTGGTTACATCGGCAAGTCCATCCCTGACGCTGTCCAATGCAACGTCTGACAATAGTTCTCAAGGCGAAAAGGGCATTGGTACGCGCATAGACACTTCGTTGACCTCATACTGAAGAGATTCCAGGTGCAAAGGCGATGTTCAAGGTCGCCAATAAGGTTCACGTTCACTCCCTCGGTTACCATTTCGTCCTCGATCGAGAGGAAGAACTGGGAATGATCTCGCCACAATGGTCGCCAGAAATTTTGAACCAGCCTGGTTGGACATTGATGCGCCTCGACTTCTGCGACCAGAATCAGTTCGCCGTCGTGAAGGCGCAGCTGCGTCATGTGCGCGACACAGTTCTTATCTTCATGCGGCGCCTTTGCCGCATTTCTATCGACGACGGGGAGAAGTTCAAGGTCTCGTGTAGCTTCGACGGAGACATTTGCACCATCCTTACCACGATCGGCGGGGTCAAATCGCGACAGCCATACCTTCGCGTCGCAAGACTCGTGTCTGCCTTTCCCGACGAACCGAAGCGGGAAAATGTGGACACCACGGAGGTCGTTCTGGCCTTCCCTCTAAACGAGGTCCTGAAGCCTGTCATCAGTAACCAAATGGTCCACGCTTTCCTGCCCATGCGCGCCGTAGGCTTCAAGGTGAGTTTCACTCGTCTATCAGGCATGGTATTGACACTCGTCTCTCAGTTCATCATCCAAGCAGATTTCCTTACGGCGGCGAACCGCGAGGACGTCTTGTCCGACCTTCAGTGGAACAAAAAACTCCGCGAAGGGATCTGCGAGACGTTTTGTGATGCGCTCGCAGATTTCAAGGCCATGAAAAGTCTGGAGAAGAACTGGTTGTTGTTCCTCCCCGACAAGAACGACGTCGTCGACCCATTCTTTTCTCAGCTTAGCGCAGACATTCTGGCCAGTTTACGCACCATGGATGTGGTCAAATGCGCTGACGGACACTACCGCACCCCCTCCGCCGTTAGATTTCCGTCAGTCTTCTCCCACGAGGGAAAAGGCCTCATACCCGAGAATCAGCTACCGTTCCACTACGTCTCTCCCAACTATCCCTCGAACACGACCGCGAAGCTCAGAATGCTCGGTGTGCAGAACATGACGTTCGCCGACTTTCTAGGCGGGCTTTGTCGAATGGGCAACGCGATTACTCTCCGTGGAAATGACTGGCTCGAGGAGGTTTGTGGGCTGATCACGTCGCATGGCTTTACGTGGAGGCAGCGGGTTGGGGAGCAGCTGAACGACTCGCGGGTTCGCAAATTGCCCATCGCGCAACTGGCGGACGGTTCGTGGGTGAACTGCGAACGCCCGGGATCGCTATTCTTCAGCGGCGACAGCTCTCGCTTTCCGTCCGGCCTGGGTATAGACGTCCTACAGATCGACTCCGACAGTCCGCGACGCAGGCAACTACTATCGAAGCTCGGCATCGCCGTTATCGATGTTAACGTCGTCGCCAAGAAGATTGTGGAGTTGCATCGCACCAACATGACGCTGACAGTTGCTAGGGCATTGCAGCACGTTCTATATATCTACAAGAACCGGCATTCGATCCTGAAGGAGCCTATCTCAGTCTATTCCCTGTGGCTCCCAGACACCGGCGGTCAGCTCCTGCGCGGAAACGAGCTCTACATGGACGACCCACGCCTGCCCGCTATCAGCAAGCTCCTTGAGGCACCTGCCAGATTTCTTCATCCCGACTTCGTCTCGCCTCCGACGTTCAACTCTGACGAGCAGCACCTGAAAGAATGGCACCGCTGGCTGCAATCTACGCTTTGCGTATCTACAGTTCCCAAAGTCCCCAGCGGACGCCCCGCTCCAGAGTTCATCGACCTTATTTCTCGTCTCCAAATTTCCAACCGAACCGCGCGGTTACTGTCTCTCTTGCGACAATTCTGGCCTGGAATTAATGCTCAACTCGTTCAGACGCACCACGCTACCGCCTTCAGCGAATTCATGGGCGATCTCGAAGTCCGTTGCCAGAATGGTAGAAACGCGACATTGAGGTCCACCTTCGTCCCCAACCATAGGATTGCGCCCTTTGCCACCAACGACATGCCGCAGCTGCCTATTCCTCAGGCTGACCTCGACAAGGATTGGTCCTTCCTCTGCACGTTCGGCGTTAGCGTCGACGTGGACGCAGCATTCTTCCTCAAACGACTACTTGCACTGTCCAAGTCCAAAAGCGCCAAGAAGGAGCAAGTCGAACCGCTATACAAGCAGCTCGAAGCGAGATTTCATGAAATCCCGACAGAGATTCGGTGCGTCGATTGTAATATTCGTTCGTTCAATGAAGACTCAATTCGAGATAGCAACGCGTTTCAGACTCACAGTGTCTTCCTGGCGAGCAAGAAATGGTTCTCCCAGCGGGACGTCGTCTGGGACGGTCCAAATATCCTGACGCTGAAGACCAGCCTCAAGCTACGATACCCGGGTTTGGAAACCCTCTTCCGACAACATCTTGCCATACCGGACGCCAAACCGGCCATTATTGCCGATGAGCTGAAGGCGTTTGCGGAGTCGCACGAAGGCCGTTCTCTGAGCCCCGAGGAAAGCGAGAGGCTCATCGGACTTCTTTCATACGCTGCTCAGACCATCGCCCTCGTCAAGGCGGGTACCTGCCCCGACTGGACGACCTCTGTTCGCAAGGATGCAATTTTTCCGGTTGCTCGTACAGCGGCTGGCAAAGTCAGGCTGTTCGCCCAGACCAAGAAATTCTACCTTACCGATCCGAGCGGGCAGCTCAAACAGCTCTTCGACGGCAAGACGTGGTTCCTCGCCATTTCACCAGAGCGGCTCGTCGACCTTCACCCTCTTATTGACCACATCGGCTTGCAGAAGAAGCGTATCGACACTCGTGTTCGAGCGACAGTCCGTATCAATGGTGACACTGTGGACGAGGACACTGAGTTTGGAGTATATGATGCTCGTGAGACAAAGGCGTACCAGAAGAAAGTGCGCTATTTTCAACGGTGTGTGTTGGCCTTATTGTGACCACAATCCGACTGACTTCTTCCCAGTCTACAGCGCTACAAGGCAAAACAAAAAGACAAAGCCCTCGTGAACTCGATTTCTGTTTACAAAGTCGACAATATCGAGATCACCTACGAGCTCGATAACGACGAGGTACAGCCCATCTCGCAGAAGCGAGCCTGCTGGTCACGAGGCGACGACAAGGGCAACATTGAGCTATTTTTCGCCTCCAGCTGCTCTCAAAAGGAGCGACGCGCGAACTGCGAGCAAGAGATGTCAATCGCGCTTGGCTTGTCCGAGGACGGCGCGCTCGCCGTCAGCGCCATCATACGCACTGAAGACGACGAGGAGATGAACAACACGCTCAAGAATGCCGGGATCCACGAGCTCGTAGAGCAGCCTCCGCAGCCCGAGGAATCTGACAGCGATCCAGAGGGCGAGGATATCGAGATGGCCGAGGCTGACCATGACGACGCAGCGCCTGCTCCTCGTCCACCCGCAGAGCCAGAGGCGGAAGTGGATGAGTTGGACGAAGAGGAGGATGAGCACCAACCCCGCCAGTCGCGTCGAGGCAAACCTGCTGTTAAGGGCGAGCACCATCCTCCGCCTTATCCACTGGATGGCGACGAAGATGTTCAAATGGACGGAGCGGGTCAAGCCGCGGAAGAAGAGGTCGATGTTGTGGAAAGCCAGCCAACAGCTCGGGGTCGCCGCAAGTCTCGTCGCGAGTCGAACGTGCAAACCGCTCCTCCTGCAGCCCGTGCCCGTGCACCGACTCCACCGCGCGCAGAAACACCGCCGCCAGCCCTTCCAGCCCCTCCCGCAGGCATGGACGATCTTGACGCATATTTGGAAACGGAACAAGGCCACGAGGAGATTGAGCGAGTCACGAGGGCTGCAGCACACGCTTGGCTTCCCCAAGTTACGCCTGCTGCAGAGCGATCGTTTGCTGAGCCCGCCGGACATAATGAGGAGGCAGAGGAGCCGCCAGACGGACGCGAGCCGCGCACCCTGCGTCGACGTACCACAGGAGGTGCGAGTCTCAGCGGCATTGCCGTGTCTCGTCGTGGAGGTCGTCGCGCGCAGTCCGATGCCCACGTGCAGGGCGCGCGCGCAAGACCACACCCGTCCGATGATGCACGCACGAAGCGGATCGGATTCCTGGGCGAGCGGTTTGTGAGTGTACCGCGCTCGCAGATGCATGCCCTCCAGTCTAACGCTTCACCAGGTCTTTGAGCTGCTCAAACATCACCTGAAAGACTGCTCTCCAGCGTTCGACTACGAGAATTGGACCTCGCCCTTCCGAGTGCTCGCGGGCCATCCAGAGTTCGAGGGACAAGAACTCGCCGACTTCGTCTACCACGACAAAAGCGGCACACTGACAAAGCACCTTTTCTCGCGCGGCTCGGAGTATTACAAGGCAGCGCCAGAATACTTCATCGAGGTCAAGGCGACGAGCGGAGAGCAGTCGGAGCCCTTCCACATGAAGAGGCGCCAGTTCCTGCAGGTACGTTGCAGGAAACGATGAATAATGAACCAGAGACCTGAATTCAGGCATAGGCTATGCAGCTATCCCAGGCTGCGCGGCAGCCAGGCGATCCTCTGCAGTTGTACGTTCTGTTCCGGGTCAACGGCGTCGGTGGAGAAGACGCTCCGGTCCTCAAAGCCTACGTGGACCCGCACGACATGCTTTCTCGCGGAACATTGAGGGTCGAGTCCGAGTGTGTTGAAATGCGCGTCGTAGACGTCGAGTGAGTCATGCTATGCACTCCCGGAGGACTGGAACGGACCGTCTAGATTCGTATATTCAACCGGACCTGAAATCTAATTTCCACACTGTAATTCACCATACTTGTATAATTTGCTATGTTCGAAACTGAGGGTTGGCTTTGGCTTCTGCTATACCGATTCTGGTACGTGGGGGATTGGGAGGAAGTTGGGAAGGGAATTAAATGCCCGACGATCGTCCTGAACCCGCCCTTGACCGTGACTAGGGCCGACAATGAACTTCAATTCCGCTTTGCCTTCGTATTGCCTGGTGTTCAATGACGCGAAGCATCCGCAAGGCACTGGGCGATGACCGCCAGAACAGGAAATTGGTGTCTGCCCACCTCGTGACATCATCGATACGGCGCACGATACAAAAATGCTCGATTCGCTGCCTCCAGCTGTTAAATCTCTGCCGTACAACAATGAACGACACGCTAAGACACGTTCTGGTGGCCTTACTCGCCGTCTTTCTCATCCACCAAATCTCCTTCCGTCTTATCTTCGGCGGCCCAGCCAAGTACAAAGAACGCGTCACGCTCCGCGCCGCACGTAGGGCGTTTGCCACCCCGCCATCGAACTCCGAGCTATTGCCGTACAAGGCCAAATGGAATTGGGATCGCGTGCTCAACTTGTACGACTTGAGGCTTGTCAGAGACGCACCCGCACGGTTCCAGGAGCTTCGGAGAAAATGGGGCATCAATGAGGAAGAGTATACGCGCGAGGTAAGTACGCCAAAGCGACCCTCCGAAGGCCGCGATCTCACGTGCTCTTAGGTCACTGGAGAATGGAAACCCATGGGCAACACGGAGGGACTGTCTGGCAGCCTCTTCTTCCGCTCGCAGACGTCCAAATATCTGCTGAAATCTCTCGGACGGGCCTTCGAGAATCGATTTCTCCACGAGCATTTTCTACAAGAGTTCTTCGACTACGTGGAACAACACCCCGACACTTTGCTCAACAAGATTCTCGATGTGCTCGTGAGCTTCGATCACCGCATCGGCGAATGGCTAAAGTGTGTCGCGCCCTGCAGTATACCAACATCGAAATGCTTACTATTTCAGCAGCGTCTCGCCTTCGCATTATCTCGTTCTAGAGAACATCGCGCCCGACAAGCAAGATGACTGGGAGATGCTCGACTTGAAGCCGACCAAGTCCATCGAGCCTTTCCGGGACCTGCTACCTGAGTCAGTTCAGGGCAGCGGCGTGACCGACGTCCTTCCTGACAACAAGCCCGTGTTCATGGTGCTGTATAAAATCTTTACAGCCTGGGTCGCCGTCGACTGACCCTAGCTCAGACTGCGCAAGAGCGCGAAACGACTCTGCAACGACTGAAACATGATCTCGACTTCCTGGCGCGCATGGGCTGCGTGGACTACAGTGTCCTGCTTGTACGGATACCTGACGGGTGCGTCCAGACCTTTCATCCTCGCGCGTGTGGCACTCATCAACCCATAGTTCTGCACGTATCGCGCTAATCGACGCGTTTTGGTCGTTACGAACGCCACGCGCGCAACTCACCAAATCCGCGTCCGACGCCGCTGGCCTACCGACGCAGACCGTTACGGCGGACGCGGAGGGGTACGCCGCTGAATGCCTGAAGATGATGGAGAAGGCTATACGTGCACAGTAGAGTGCTTTTGAATGAACCTTATTGCATTGGTTTATCTTTTTTGGTAGACATTCGGCGGTCTCACTGCTTACGAACTGCTGTACGTGCGATGTAGAAAGCAAGAGTACATTCAAAATCCATGCCATCTTTACGAAGGAAACTCAAGACTATGCGGATATTTGAGGGGTAACAAGAAAGGGCTCGTTCGTGTCCAACCTGTTCAAGACACAGACAGTTCCTCGCGTCGGCCACACATACTAATCGTTGTGGACAATTCTCACTTCGACCGAGTCGGATTCGATCCTCAGCGTGCCGCGGGCCAGCATGTCGTGCGGGTCCACGTATGCCTGGAGGACCGGAGTACCGCTCGTTCCCACGTTGCTCACGCGGAACAGCACATACAACTGCAAAGGCGCGTCCGCAATGCGCGTCGACCGCGAGAGCCGCAGCGCCTGTGGGTGGGCGTGTCAGATTTGCTTCTGTATCAATTAGCGAATGCAACTCACCTGGTGGAACTGACGTCTCTTCATGAAGAACGGCTTGTATTGATCGCCGCTGGTCGACTTGACCTCTATGAAGTATTCGGGCGTGGTACCGCTGTAGTCTGGATCGGATGGGAAGAGGTGCTGCGTCAAGACGCCCTCGGTGTCGTGGTAGACGAAGTCCGCGAGCTCGTCGCCGGTGAACGTGGGGAAGCCCGCAAGCGAGCGGAACGGCGAGGTCCAATTGGCGTATGTGAACGGCGCCGCGCAGTCCTTCAGATAGTTCTTGAGCAATTCGAAAACCTGGTTGTCTCTCGTCAGCGAGCAATATTCACCCGCCAGGAGGGTGTGCACGTACGAACTGCTCGCCAAGGAAGCCAATCTCCTTCATCCGAGCATCCTCGTAAGGATGAGACCGCGAGCCCCCGCCTCTCGACAGGCGGATTGATATGCCGCTGAGGCTGACGCCCTCGGAATGGTCCTCCTGAGAGTAGCTGCTATCGGCGGACGGACGAGAGTAGTCTGGAGAAGGAATGGCTGGAGATGCCGGCGGCGTGGCGAGAACCACAGCGCTCGGAAGCGACGTCTGCAAAGCCACGGCCTTGATACGGTGAATCTCGTCGCGGCCCTGCGTGCTCTGCACATAACGTCCAATCGGCTCCGCTGCTTCGGGCAGGGGTGCGACTGTGGTGGACGGTGAGGGAACGGACAATGTCGATGAGGTTCCCTGCGAAGCAGATTGGGCGGAGCAGTTGGCAGTTTGCGCAAGGGCGGCTTGAAGTCGTATTTGCGCATTTGTCGGCGGCGCGGGGAACTGCCACTCGGGGCCGAGAGGACCATCGGCGCCTCCTGCCCGCCTCTGCAAGTCCTCCGCCCCAACGCCATATCTCTCTTCCAGCTCTGGGAAGCCGGACCGTAGCAACAACTGGTGAATCTCGTCATCCTCACTGAAATGGAGCAAGGCGGCAATGATAATGTGATCCTCATCGTGCAAACCCAGTACGCGAATGATGGCCTCCACGACGCCGGTAAGTCGATCTCCACGAGAGGATGAGGAGGCGATGTAAAGGATGAGCTTTCCGGAACCATTGAAGCTGGCCCAGCATGCTCTCTCGCCAGAGATAGGTTCCACGTCGGAGTCGTCTAGTGCGTATGTGACGGTCACAGACTGAACTCGGGATACGACAACCGACTTGATCAGACACTTTGCCGACCTGGACCTGCGATATTGCACGCTTGGATACTCTCAGTACATATGCAAACGCATAGCGAGCGAGCCTTGCACTTACCGGGCAATAAAGCGAACACGAGACTGGTATTCCTGTGTCTCAATTTCCTCGACGTCGCCAACGGTGGAGTCTTCTTCCAGCAGCGCACCGTCTATGAGAACGGTTTCAGTAACATGACGATCGATGCGTTTTGTGTCAAGGCCGAGGTGTCCAATGAGGTCGCGGAGGGCGACCAAACGACTCTGTGAGAGCGACAAAAAGTGGAGACTATCGGCGAAGAGACCATGCAAGTATCCGCTGGGATCAGCGAGAAAGAAGTCCTCGTCGCAGGCTGAAAGCCAGACTTCACCGTCCTCTGGGGAAGAAACAGGGAGCATCTCGACTTCGCGTACGCCAATTGTCCAGTCATCACAGGTGCCTTCCTTGATGCGCGAAATCGTACGATCCGCATACAGCAATAATGCGAATAGCGTCTCTTCATCCTTGTCATCGAGAGCGACGCTCTGGTGAAGATCCGAATAGGAGCGTAACTCATCAGCAATGATGGTTTGTGGCGCATCTGCGATCCCCAGGTGTGAGTGGAAGAGTGTTTGCAGCGCGTGGTACTCGGTCTCAAGCGCGGCCTTTAAGGTCATTATCGATGGGCCGCCCCAAACGACGTCCTTTCGTGCTCGCCACTTCTCATTGGCAAAAAACAGGCGCTGATTATTGAATGCAGTTCTGTATCGACCGTGAGCACGGTTCCTCCATGTTAAATCTAATTGTTCATACTCACCGAATGTCTTCAGGGATCTCGAAAAACCTGGCCTCGAGTTGCCGATAAAGCTCGTAGACGTGATTCCGATCAGCAGATGTGGTCTGAGCGAGTGCCAGTAGTCGCTTGAGGAAGAACTTGGCGTCCACGTCCGTGCTAACGCCAAAGTCATGTAAGAATGACCAGTCGCTGTCCGGGTCGGAAACGGGAAGCTGAGGCAAATCGGGAGTAGCAAACGGAGAGAGCTTGCGGTTGAGCACAAATGTTGAACCGAGTGGAACTGTGTCTCTGTTACGGCAGCGTACTTCGATCTTGGCGAAATAACTGTTGAGAACGGTTTTATCGTTCGTACTGACTCGGAGCTGAACACATATCCCGGGCCAAAAGATGCGTAAGAGCGAGAGGAGCAGGGCGGTGTCGGCAAGACGAAGACGCTCAACGAGTTCAACGAACTCCTGATTTGGTGTGCCGTCCGTGACCCGGGGTACCGTTGAGACACCGAATTGCGATTGTAGCCAGTCGCGCCATTCAGGGTGCCGCCATCTGGCGAGAAGATGAGGAGACACAAAACTGCGGTGAATGAATCGTGCCGGAGAGCGCAGAAAGTTACTGAGGGGACCCAGGGGTGGCCTGTACGCGTCATCGTTCATGTAGAGGTCTCCGCCGTAAGCCAGGCTCCCAGATGTATCGGCAAGCCGCAATGAAGTGCCATTAAGCCGGCTAGACCGCCCGTTCTGGAAGACATAGACCGCTTGCTCCAGCGCCTGCGTTACAGAGATAGTCGAATGGCTGCCATGCACCTGGAGGATCTTCTCGACAACGAGCTTCGCGTCGATCTCGCGCACACCAAGCCGTTCGAGAAGTTGCTTACGCTGGGTAGCGGACGAGTCCGTCATGAGGACGTCAATCCCCAGTCCCGAAGGGAATTGCGAGGAATATGGGTTGAAAAACAGAGTCTCTCCCGAGCCGCACGGTATCCAGTTGCCATTTGCGAGACGCGCAAGAGGCAATCTACGGATGCGGTCGTCGACTAGCTGATAACTACCCCATCTCCAAAAAAAGCCGTGATTGTTGAGCAGCGAGCAGGCCTGCTCGAGCCACGCATTGTGCTGGTCCGCGACGGAGCTGCCCATCGCACAGAGCCCCGTGACGAAATCATCGAATGTCATGTCAGAGACTCCAAGGAGCAGCAACTTGGGTCTGAGCTCGGTGGGATAGTCGGGCGAGACGTAATAGAACGGAAGCTTGGGCTCTGGGACGAGGCCAAGTCCATCGCCTGACGAAAACGACGATGGGAATTTCACCAGTTGGGGGTGTCGGTAGCAAGCGTCCGCGTCCATGATGACCCCGGTGTTTCGTAGGCGGGCAACGATGTCATGCGCAATGGGAGAGAAGAACGAGTCGACGATGTCTGATGGATCGGGCAAGAAATGAAGCCAAGTCGATTTGAGCGTATTCATGGACTTGAATTGGGCAACGGCAGAAAGAAAGGCGCTGACGACACCGGATCGTAGCGTCGTGTTCCATTGCAGATCGGATAGAATGTCTTCGCGATTCGCGGCAGTCAGGAAATCTGCCTGTATGATGAACTAGTCCCACAGTATCGTAAGAACCCAATCATTCACAAGAGAACTAGAAGACATACTCTGAATCCAACGCTGCGCATAGGGAGAAATGCGTGCACCATCTGACGACTGGGCTGGGGCAGAAGCGCGTCGTCGAGAGGGAAGGCTAGGACAATATCTGTTGTCTCCGACTGCGCGCGCTTCGGCTCGTGACGGTAAGCGTCAATCGTTTCCGTAACGCGGAAGAAGCGCCGGCTT
Source organism: Auricularia sp. M12 (assembly GCA_037042885.1). Lineage (NCBI taxonomy): Eukaryota > Fungi > Basidiomycota > Agaricomycetes > Auriculariales > Auriculariaceae > Auricularia > Auricularia sp. M12. The sequence continues at coordinate 3,412,262 of CM073210.1, read as the reverse complement.
GTCGAAGAGGAGCCGCTGGTCGTGACGATGCTGACAAAGTTTCCTTGAACCTCGCGCCGCGCAGAGAAGTTCTCGCCGTCGTCGACCGTCAACCGGGCGAGCCTCCGCATGAAGAGCAGCACGCTTTCTCTGACCTGGCGAAGCTGCTGTTTCACGGCGGCGAATTGGTCGCCGTCGCAAAATTCCAAGCGCAAGACAGTCCATCCGGGCTTGTTCAACGAGGATGACGTCCACTGGGGCGATATCATGCCTAGCTCGGCGCCGCGGTCGAGAAGGAAGTGATAGCCCAAGGAATGGACGTGGACTTTGCTCGCAACCTTGAACATGGATTTGGCACCTGGGCAACTATCAGCACATCGCAATGGGTGTCCAAACGCACATACCGATGCCCTTCTCGCCTGCGATTGTATGTCGGTAAAGTACGCATGCGATGAATCATATGTGATGCATACCGATGTACCCAGTCTGGTTCCTCTTCGTGCTCTGTCCGATCCCGCAGAATGCCCTGACATTCTCGGCGGAGAACCCAGACTCATTGCAATGAATTTCCATGTAAGACTGGCGGAGGGTAATGCAGAGTTCTGGAGTAATGCCGGAAGGATAAGCATTGTCATCGGCGTTCTGGAGCGCTTCGAGAACGAAGTGGGCCGGCTTGGAGTACAGCTCGTCGGAGAGGCTGAGTCGCGATGAGTGTGAGAAATTGATCATATACAAAGGATAGAGACATACATCTTGAGCGATTTTTCCAAATTTTGCTTCAATCTTGTCACGGTATTCCAGACTTCTGGATTACTACGAGCTTGTATGATGAGATCCTCATCCACGCCATTGTCGCAGCGGATCCGCTGAACGACCTGCTGCTCGGGAGTCATCTGCGACAGTGCTGAAGTCGTGGGGGGAGAAGAAGGAAGAGTTGGCTGGTGACGAAAGCTGGTGCAACGAGGCAGCTCATAGGCAGCTGAGTTGAGAGCTCAAGAAGTAACGGCTGTTGTGGCGTGCAGCTAATGAGAGTGCGAGCGCAGATTGCAATTTAGAATGTTGCAGGGCGAGCAGATAGGATCTTGTGCAGGGTCGCGGTCTTCAGACCTTCAGATTCCCGCTACCTTGGTAGTGGGTCTTAGCCCTGCAACACCAGCGAATCCGCACTATTTAATTATTGATAGTAAACTGCACCTATACCTCACCTAATTCCGGCATGTTGATAAGGAAATATCCGTCTCGGATTTCCTTATGACAGCAAGGGTTTAAAATTATTCCCAGCACCAGCTGGATTTCCAGCTAAATCCTGCTGGATTTCTAAGTCAACGAGAGCCCAGGGCCGGTCAGGGCGCCGGGGCCATCTCCGGATTGCCCGGATGCCGCCGCGGCCGACACCTGTCAATCGCGCTACTGCCGCCGCTGTCCATCAGTCCGTCGTCACCGCCATCAACGGCGGCGACGGTGAGCTCTCAACGGTGCCCGCATATCCAGTCCGATGTATATACATCCTTATATCAATCTGCTCGGAATTTCGGGCTCTGTCCAACTGTAACAGTTAGTTCTCGTTGAACACAATGATGCAGTGGAAATTCAGTTGACTGAACATCTGCATTTAATGGTATAACCCCCAGCTTATTCAGTGTTGTTTCTGAAGGTCTTATTAAGGGCGGCCATTTGCTTTAAGGCCTTAACTTCTTAATAAGCCCTTAATAAGGGCTCATACTTAAGGGCTTACTTTCGGAGGCATATTGTAATGACATCTAATACAGATCAATATAGGTGGATGAATATATTACCTTATGTCCTTCTCACAGCCTGTCTGATGTTGTTCACCATTGGCTGATGCACAACTAGATTGACTGAGATAATCAAGGTGGAGACCTTTATAGTATGCCATGTTCTACTTGTACAGACTGCATGCAAAGTGCATCCCCAGCAAGGCTCAGCAAGCCAATTTCTCTGCCTGAGGAATAGACGTTGAGACCAGAGGGCTGGTTCAGAGTAAGCATAGCTGAGCCCCCACAAATGTTGATTTTGTCGCCTTCTTGATGGGGAAAAATAAGGGCAATTTAAGGTTATTAAGACCATGAGTTTTCAGAAAGATAATTAAGGCTTAACATTAAGCCCTTATTAAGGGCAAGTCTTAATTAAGGCCTTAACCTTAAGAAACAACACTGAGCTTATTGAGGTGTAAATCATGGACAGGATGGTAGGAAGACAATGGACTACATACTAGAGGAGTCCTCAACCCTTCAACTCGAAGGGCTCTAGCTAATTATGATGTATGTTAACTCAAGAACATCAGAGCAGTACAGCTTATGGGGCTACATAAAATGCCAAAATAGCGTCGTTTACCACTAAATTATGCATTCAAAAAAACCCTGAGCCAAGGTCTCAGCTGTTATATTGTGTCTTTGGACCGGGTTGCAAAGTTGACGGCCATCGGCAGTACCCGCATTGGCCATAGTGCAGCTGAGACTGGTCCTGCCGCCTCTATAGCTAGTCTTTGGAGTCTCCAGGAGTGTATTATGCAGTTTGAATACAATTTGATGAAGAGGACGAGTGTATAACGCGTCTGAAGATGCCGGAATGGTGGCCTAGGGCTCCTATCTCATCATCGTCTACATGGACACATACAGACCACTACCTTTGGCCCAAGACCTCATATATGGGTTTAGCAGACGTATACCCCCTTGAATATATGTACTTAGCGGTACCTGGTGCTGGTACCATGAAGAGGTGGCTTCTAGACAGTGGGGAATGCCCCAAGGACCTGTGAGGACCACTCACCAGCAGGCTGTCATGGGATTTGTGTCGTAAACTGGTCTATGACAGTGTAACCATACTAAGAGCATATACCCAAAGTCTCATGTTCCTCAGATGAGATATAACGTCAGGTGTGCAACGTTGTTGTTGAGGAGGACAAAGTTGACCAAAGTGACCGAACCATGTACCCCGATAGACTGCATGCACCGATGGCTTTGAATACCTGGATTTGGTATTATGGAGTCTATATAGCTTATACTGCTGCCTTATCTTTTGTGTCACTGCTACAATGCAGTGGTAGTGCATCTATCGGCAGATATAGAGCCTCACTTCACTCCGAGCTAATAGTACAGTATATTCATTACTTCTCTGGCTGAATAATAAATTTAAATAGCCTCAATGCTACGTGTAAAGTATAAAGATACGAGGGCCTATATGTGAGGTGCTGAAGCTCACTCAAAAGCGAGGTCCGGAAGCAGGACCTCGGGCAATAACGACAGTGATTCCGGAGCTTATACTCTCTGGGAACATCAGGGGCAAGGTCTATAAGAGAAATATGATTGCCTTTGCTGTATTCGTTGCTCTCATGGACTGTGAAGTAGGGGAAAAGATCACAGAAAGCAGGGAACACTTACTAAAGGCTCTTCTCCTTGTCTTCAGGAGATTGAGTAATGTCATAGGGCTCATATACTTATATAATGCTCTGTTTATTACTTAAGGTCTAGTTATACCCTCTGGTTTCACCCGGAGAGCAGGAGAATGCATGGAACAACACGCTTTAAAACTCCGCTTTAACGCGTCTCTCCCCGACGGCCAGCGTCATTACCGTTGAACTAGGGGGGTAGTACCTTATATAAGACACTTGTTACCCAGTTGTGTTGTATATTTCTTATGGGGATGGCCTGGAAGGATTCAGTAAGCTCTACAACATTGCATACCAATACACAGTCTTTCCTTCGTTGCCACGCTATAGCGGCTAATATCAATGGTTTGGCGAGAAAGAGCTCGAGATTCCGAGCAGATTGATATAAGGATGTATATACATCGGACTGGATATGCGGGCACCATTGAGAGCTCACCGTCGCCGCCGTTGATGGCGGTGACGACGGACTGATGGACAGCGGCGGCAGTAGCGCGATTGACAGGTGTCGGCCGCGGCGGCATCCGGGCAATCCGGAGATGGCCCCGGCGCCCTGACCGGCCCTGGGCTCTCGTTGACTTAGAAATCCAGCAGGATTTAGCTGGAAATCCAGCTGGTGCTGGGAATAATTTTAAACCCTTGCTGTCATAAGGAAATCCGAGACGGATATTTCCTTATCAATGAGTGGTCCAAATCGCTATCACCCGGAAATAAGCGCCCGGTAAACTCCTTGCTGGTCGACTGTCCCGCCCCAGGGATAACTCTTACAAAGTCCTCCCTCCTGCAATTACCCCTCAGAAAATTCTGTATATACAGAATGAATAACTCTATGCTCGCGAAATCTTGATCTCTCTGCTTGTTCAGTTGGAATGCTCATTGATACATCCATAACACAAGCATCAGGACACATTTCCACAAATATCGAGCATAGGATTCTTAAGATAATGTATTAATGCTGCCTTGCAGAAGGAGGGAAGTAGTTATGCTCTTATTCATGAGATCCAGGTTGGTATGTTTCGGAGGATGTGGAAACCGTTCGGAGGTTGCCGTGCTCATCCTTGCTCGCTTTTTCTTGCTGCTTTCTCGACTTCTTCGTGGCGCAGGACGCTGCCGTCTTCTGGATCACTCGCCGGGACCTATTGGATGTCATCACGAGCTCGTCGGGACCATTTGCGCCGTGCTACACAGCTATCTGTCGAGAAGCGTGCGCGCGACAGAGCTGACAAGGAGAACGTTGATCCGTCGGTCCGGGCCACCCGCGCGCACACGAGGCTCAAGGCCGACAACCAGTCGTTGAAGGATGAGAATTCGCAGCTGCGGAGTGCTCTCAGGGACTTACGACAAACTGCCGATAATGCTCGTCGACAAAGCGATTCTCACCGGCGCAGCAAAAACCGTGTGCAGAAGGAGCTTGCCAGTACTCAAGCTGCGCTAGCGCAGGCAGTCGATCCTGCTCGAGAACAGGCACTCCAGGCTCTCGAAACCACGAACAGCTTAATGTCTCAGCAGACGGAGAGCCTGGGACGGGTTTGCGATGCTCAGCGGCAGCAGATCAAACACTTCCAAGTCAGCGAGTCCCGCTTCGCCGCAAAGCTTGACCGTGAGGTCCGCAAAGCGGTGATAAAGGCGACGACCATTGACCTGAAGTTCAACGGGAAGGTTCCTCACCGATTTCGAGCTCTGGTGCGCAATCTCAGCAGTATCGGAGTTCCGGTGAAGAAAGTCTTCAACGTTGTATGCACCTGTGCAAAGGCATTCGGCCTGACTTTGAACGGTCAGTTCTCCCATGGCCTTGTCTGCCTCTGCATAAAGGAGGGAGGTGTAGCTGCAGATATGCAAATTGCAGATGCTGTATTGCATGAAGCTGCTGGTGAGTAACACTTTATTGTTTGGTCAATGTGATTCGGACTGAATTCCGCCAGGAATTACCTACAGTTCCGATGGCACCTCAGATCGTGGACAGCACTTCCAGGCGCACCTGATCAATGTGCAGCAGCACGATGGGACGCCTCGGACGTACACCCTCGGAGTCAAGCGGCAGCATACGCACACGGCCGAGCAGAACTGTGCTGACTGGCTTGCACGTACGGACTCGGTCTGGGCGTCCTGGAATCTCAGCAAGCGCGGCAGCACGGAGCAGATGCTGTCTTCCTTCTTCCTCTCTCTGCTCTGCGGTGGCCAGGGCGACCATAATTCTGGTGAGAAGAAGCTTTTCCGGCTTATGGAGGCTGCACATATCAAGGCCGTCATGACCAAGCTTGGTCATGAGGTTTTGGATGTAATGCCTGATTTCGAGCATCTTCCCCTTGTCTCCAAGGCCATCGACGATATGGTTCTCTCTCTTGGTGGCTCATCTGTATGGGCCTCGTTGTCCGAGGAACGCCGCAACCAGCTGAAGGAGCAGTGTCTGGAGTCCGTTGCTCACGACCTTGGAGTCAAGCACTTCGCAAACTTACCACCAGAGAAGCAGGCCTCCCTTCGCTTCTTTGTGTGGGCAGGATGTGCTATGCACAAGGACCTCAACTCAGTCGTTGGTGGTGAGCAGGGGATGCGCGCATTCTGGGAATCCAGCGGGTTGACTGGCCCGATGAAGCTCCACAACAAAGACAACGCCGCCGCCGCCGCATCAGGGGACTCGCGCGCGAAGGAGCGGGCTGACAACGTCTCCCAGGCTGGCGGAGCAAAACTGGTATCGCTGCTTGGAAATCTTGTGCGCAACAAGGATCCCAAGAAGGGATACCAGCGGAACTTCACCACCTATTTCCGTGCCAAACTCGACCGCTCTGTGCAGTTCCCACCGGTACACCAAGCGCGCTTCCAGAGTACTGGTGCTGCCGCTGGATTTACGCTGCTTCATCTCGACCGCCTCATTACTTTCCTTGCACTTATGCGGGACAAGAAGACGAAGTGCCTCGAGTTCAATCACCTCGAGGAGAACATCTTTAACGCGTTACACGACCCACCCACGCTCTCTGAGGCCGCAGTCCATGCGATCTATCATCTGGCCACCTCGCAGCCATATGTCAGGGCTTCTCGTGTTGCAGGCACGCGCGCGCAGGATCTAGGGCCACTCCATTCCCGAGTGAAGGAGCACTGTCGTAAGATCATCGCTGATCCCGACGTGTTCACGCGGACGCCTCCAGATAGATCCTACATTATAGCCACGCTGGACAGCAAGCCTTACGAGGCACTCGATGTCATGGAGGCAATTCTCACGCTCTTTGCTGCTGGCCGCTTGCCGCACCTTCGGGAGCTCATAATCGCGTTCTACACTGGTGCTCTGGCCAAGTGGGAACCTTTTACCAGCGAATATGCGGACGATTCCCCATTCTCCACGGCATCCAAGGACGACCTTGCTCGCGCACCACTCAAATCGACGAACGACGATGCAGAAAGCGAATTTGCCCGCTACCGCAGAGCTCGGGAGCGAGCCCGAAACATGACCGTCGATACGTTCAACTGCAAGGATATGTACCGGATGAACGGGACCGACGAGTACATCGAGAACCTGCCGGAAGACCAGAAGGACGACTTGCCGCGGTTGGGGCGCATGCGGGAACGCGAGCAGCGGCAACACCATGACGACTACGCCGAGGTTGCGCTGTGGGAGAAGCAGCAGGTCGAGAATGTCGAACGCGAACGCATTCGCAAGGAGGAGCAGCGGGAAGCTGAGGAGGAACTCAACAGATGGCTGGACGATTTTGCTCACCGTCGAAAGACACGTCCAGCCGATATCACGACGGCAATGCGGAATTCGGAGCTGGACGACGAGCTGCGGTACCATCGTCACAGAGGAGTCGATGGAACCCACGCAGACGCAATTACGCATGCACCTAGCTGGTACAAGAAGAAGGAGGATAAGATCGCTGCCTTGAAGAAGGCTCTCATGGCCGAGAACTCCCAGAGCACTGACCCTATGCATATTGACGACACTGATTCTGACAGTATGGATGTAGACTTCTTTTAATTCTGACTTATTACATTTGTAACTACAGTAGAATCTTGTAATTAGCTGTAATTGGATTCACCAGCACCGGACTTCCGGCAGTCTATGATACTTGCTGGGCATGCTACTACAAGCCTCAAATGCCTTACCTACAGCTTTGAAAAGGCTATACCATGTACCTTGCATTCATCCAGTGAGTCGTTCATGTGTGGCTGAGGTGCCACAGAGCCGGATGGTAGTATCACCCTCAATGCACTGTAATACAGACACCTCAGCACACAAATACAGTTTATTTAGGTGGAATAAGTATATTTCTTTACACCCTGAAAGTTTGGAGGCTTGAGGGGCTCTGCAGCTGAGTATGCAACTCAAACGAGTTGCGGGGGACTTATCCCGGGAGCTATCGGGCACAGCCGATGACCGGGGTTTGGACTACTCATTATCAACATGCCGGAATTAGGTGAGGTATAGGTGGTAAACTGCCACTTTTGATGAACTTCCCCTTTTATGGTAACTTCCGCCGGAGCGTTCGGCTTGAGCAACTGCGCATCTGCCGGGTTCCTCTTGGCACGCTCGGTGTTCGCGTTCTTGTCTTCAAAGCCGTCTGCACCTGGCACCCTGGGCGTCGCGCAGGAAATACGGGGCGATGCTTCGCAGTGCACATGCTTCTCACCCTCGGGAAACCCCTCAGGAGACTGCATTAACTTGCCTTTGCCACACTAAGACTTTCTGCTCCCTGCTGTGTACATCTGGATCACAAACTTGTGTTGCTGCTCTCGCAACACATCGTCCATCTGCAGACGACTTTTGTCCTGCACGTCTGCTACAGGATCGATGCGAGGTACCGCCATCAACATGCACCCGCTCCCCATTCCCCGCTTCCGCTCCTGCAAAGGAGCGCATTCCCGCAGGCGATCTCCGTCCTTTATGTTTTATGACACAATTTGAGTCCCGCCAAACGTCCGCATGAGACCATTGTCGGGATACACACGATCTTCATTTCATATCGCGCTTCCCAGAGCCGATTTATGGACCTGCAGGCCTCGGAATGCATTCTGTAGCTTATCTTTGGTGTTCTTCAGCTTTTTGAATGTCTCATCTCAAGGACTATTCGCTCGTCCACATGCCTCTCATGGCGTGTGGCGTCGGTCTTGAACACACCGGCGCAAACACATTGCCCATGTAGAATAATGGACGACGGGCACTCTCCTCGCATCTCAGCAGTTCCGCCTAGGATGCAATTTTGTATCCCTCTTTCTGCAGTCCAATCCCACATAACATATCACAACACATTTCCAGAGGGCTCAAAGAGGGCTGACCTCGAGTGGTGAGTTTCCCATCCACTGCAGTGCATTTATATGCATATGCCTATGGCCGCACCAAACCGCCTGAGCTGCAGAGACCGCTCGGGTTTGCTCCAGGGAACTCTGCAGGCACTCCGGTATGCCTCGCACCCCCTACAACAACTCCGAGCCCATCCCATTTGACCACAGATTGTGTGCATTGTGTTGCTGCAACAAATCACAGGTCTCAGCAATGTCAGCATGCTTGGTACATCTGGGAGATAGTAGATTAAGATTTCACATGGCTTGTGAACACTGGACTATGTAAAATCTGATCATGGGGATCATCGAACAAGGTAGCGGCGCAAATGACGAGGTGGGAACCATCCTCGCATGAGCGCTGCTACCGGCGGCGTACTGCCCAAAGAATAGCAGGTTTATGAGCACATGAACACAACCATGTACTGACTGCATAAGGTAGCGGGGTTTGCCCGCGAGGGCCCTTGGGGCGTTATTGAGTCAATTGCGCGCTCTTGCACAAAATGGGCGAGGCGGTCATCGCACAGAATGGAGCTCATTGCTGCAGTATACGTGCGTAGAGTCCTCCGTCATGTGAGAATTAGGTTAGGGGCATGGTCATATATACCGGTTGGCGCGATTGCAAAGCCTCGGCGTACTACGTTTGCGATGATTGAACTTGAAGGCAGGCTGGCCGCTGAGAGTGCATCCCGAGTCCGCAAATTACCGTGACCGAACCGCAGTTGTTTAATCTCAGAGACGGAGCACAACCAGTATTGCTCGAGTCGCCTCATCGTAATATGGACGAAGTTGTTGCTGTTTTACTACTATGGCCGGCTTTGTTAAACTCACTCCATTACAAGGCTCCAGCGTACCGCGCAATCTACCGCGCAATGTGCAGGTTGCCCCGACCAGAGTCGGATTTCAATGTCATAGTGGTCACCCAAGCACTGTACACGGCCGGCCCGCGGCGCTGACTGTGACCTTTAAGCACAACTCGTCGCGCTCCTCCGAGTCTCTCTATCGGATTCCCTTGGTCCATTATGGTTGCAATCGCTGGCCTTGCGCTCCTCTTTGCTCTCCGCCCGGCTCTCGCAGCTGCTACCATTCCCGAGCATGCTCAGAATCGCCCTGTCACTGCTATCACCAACGTCCGTGTCTTCGACGGCAAGGAGATGTCCTCATCTCCCAAGACAGTCTATATAACAGCTGAAGGACGTATCAGCCACTCTCGGCCTACACACGTCGATGTGAACGTCGATGGGGATCACAAATTTCTGGTCCCTGGCTTGATAGATAGCCATGCTCACCCAGCGTCTACGGATGAGCTCGCAGAGCTCGCTTCGTATGGCGTAACGACAGTCTTTGTCCTCTCAACGTTCAACTTTACGCAGTCACTGGCGCTCAAAGATCATGCTGGTCTTCCCGACGTCATCGTAGCTGGAGTCCCCGCTATCGGCCGCAACGCAGGGCACGCTGTCATAGCCAAAAAGTCGGGAAATGCGACCAACTGGCTCCTGACGCCGGAGAGTGACCTTGAGGACTACGTCCAATGGAACCTTGGCAATGGCTCCGACTTCCTCAAAGTCGTCTCGCAGCCAAACGGGCCGACGCTCGACCAGCAGAGCGCAATCGTGCGTCTTGCGCGTGAGCGCGGCAAGATGATCGCGACGCACGCGGTCGACCTCGAGGCGTACACCACCGCCGTACGCTCCAACACGCACTCGATCCACCACATCGTCGTGGACGCGCCGCTGGGCCCGGACATTCCGGCCCTGATGCGCGCGAACGGCCAGTTCGCCGTGCCCACGCTCGTGCTCGTGAAGCTGGTGCGCAGCTACGCGTCGCTGCGAGCACTCATGCCCGGGATGGGCAATGCCCGCGCGTCGCTCGGTCAGGCGCTGGCGAACGCCCGCGCTTTGCACGACGCGGGCGTCCCGCTCATCGCTGGCACCGACGCCGTGTCGCTCCTAGGCATAGAGCTGCCGTTTGGCGTCATGCTGCAGTGCGAGCTGGAGCTCCTTGTCGAGGCGGGTCTGTCACCAGCAGAGGCTCTGCGCGCGGCGACGGCAGACGCGGCGAAGTGGCAGCGCCTTGCGGACCGTGGCGCCATTCTTGATGGTCTGCGCGCGGATGTTCTGCTCTTGAGTGCGGACCCCACGAAGGACATCACCAACATCGCGTCCATCGATAAAGTCTGGATTGACGGCTTCGAGTTCCAAGGCCCTGTGCGTCGACCGGGTGGATGTGCGAACGCCAAGGTCGGCATGGGGCTTGGGCTGCGGGCCTTGGGTGCTCTTTTTACGGTCAAGGAGGCTGCACGTTCTGTGTTTGGGATATTCAGGTCAGTCCCAGTCGCAGCCCGCAAACTAAAATTTCTCACGGTCAACATAATGTCAGCCTTGCCAATGGGAAGACAGAGCTCTGACCGAGTGTTGGATCTATAGATACATTTCTGCAGTATGTTCGGACACACCACCGTCTTGCAGCTTGCATAAGAGTTACAGATGCTCTAACCGCGGCCTAGTATTGTGAATTTATGGTCTAGCTCTCTCGCTGTTGAAGATACTGACGCTGCGCTCGCCGAAGATGGGTGCTGACCAGAATCCCGTTGAACCTGCGGCACTTCCAGCCTCTACATGCGGAGCAATGGGGAAAGGCACAGCAACCCCAGGCGCCTCGACACTGTACGGCGAAGATAGGGGTGCGCAAGCTGGCGACGGCGTCGTCAGTGGCCGCGCGAGCACGTCACATAACGGTCGAGATGTCGGCCAGACAGCGCCGCGACCTGAAGCCTGAAACATGAAGCCCGCTGACCCTGTGCCAGGAGCTCCATGGATAGGCTGCGGGCGTATTATGCGCGGGTGCAGCAATATAATCTTCGCCTTTGGTAGGTGTACGAGTTAGAGGCCAGGACGAAATTCAGAACGAGCCAGATCTGCGCGTCATAGAGGGAAGTATGTAGAACTGAGCAGCCATGGATCCATTTTGAATGCCAAAAAGTATCGTTGGAAGAGCTTAGAGCACACCGAGGACGGCGTTTACGAGCCAGAGTACTGAAACGATACGAGACCAGCACAGCTGACGGAGTGCGCAGAAGCAGTCAGGAACGTCACCACGCACGCTGAGCGCTGAGCGTGCAGTTCGGAACGGATGGCATTGCCGTGGGCAGGGATATGTAGCCGGAAGTGCGCGGCAGGAAGGAGTACGGGTGCAACAGTACCGGCGGAACGTCCCGGCTGCGGCCATGCTCTCATCGATACACCTTGGCTCGCAGTCGCAATATTGCTCAGCTGCAGTTCAGATACCGAAAGGAGGCCAAGATCAATTCAGAATCGAGACAAGTCAAAGGAATACAAAGGACGAAGGCAACATGAAGGGCGGAAGGTATGTAACAAACTAACTGGATGTACAAAACGCGCAGTCAACACGATGCGGGAACCTAAACCGAAACCGAGACGGAAACCGGGGGTCATTACAGAATGTGGGGGAGAGGTAATGACGAGGGCGATGGAGGAGTGGATACAGGTACAGTATGCACAAAGGACCGCGACACGAGGACGACGCCGCCGGATGACAGAGGTCAGTCACGGCGGCGGCGACTGGGTATGCCGACGACAAAGGCGGGCTACAAATGCCCGGGGGTTCCTTGGTCCAAGTCGGCAGTATGACGGCATGGCGGAGGTAGCGTGGGGTGTGCGCAAGAGGTGGCAGTCGGCGCTGGCCACCTCGACGCGCCACATAAAGGACGCGCGCATCGAGAATGGACATCACGCGCGCCCGTTGCCGCTCCGCCGCCCGCGCTTCGTCTTCGCCTTTTCCAATACGGGGCGGGCATCGACGGCGGCCTTCGCGCGCGCGAGGTCCTTCTCGCGGATGCGGGTGCTGCGTCTTGTGGGCTCCTTTGGGCTCTTCGGCGCGGCGCGGCCACGGCCGCGCTGCAGTCGCTTGGGGCTGGGGGAAGTCACGGGCTGGTTGGACGGAACGGCGACAGCCTGTTCTTGAAGGGAACCGATGGGCACCTGAGCGGCGCCAGTCAGTACAAGCTCAGATGGGTGCAAATGCGAAGCACGTACCTCATTACGCGCATCGGAGGTGTCATGGTTGGTTTCCACGACTGCAGGAGCAGTAGCAGTCGCGGTCAATTCTGGAATGTTTGTGCGGGTCGCCGCAGTGGACGAATCCGCCTCGTTGCGCGTACGCCTTCCAGCGCGCGTGCGCGCCGCTGTCGGCGACTCGGGCTGCGTTCCAGTCTCGACTCGTCGCCTCTTCTCCTGGGTGCCATCCTCCACCTCGTCCTCCGCGCGCGCGCGCTTCCGGCCATGAGGGCGCGTAGGCGAGACCATCGGTACATTGACGGGCGACTCGACATTCGGCGTCTGGGAGCTCGTCCCCTCGTCACGCGAGGGAGAGCTGTCTCCAGCTGCGTCAGATTCGGTGTCGTAGCCCGCCATATCGACGTCCTCGGACGCCACGCTGGGCGATCGTGCAGGCTCCGACGGTTGCGCCATGGATGCCGCGGCGGCGGCCTGCGCGCGACGCTGTTCGCGGGCCTTCTCCTGCCTGCGCGCGTTCTCCTCGTGCGAGAGCTCCCAAGGTTGGCTAACGTGACGCTGCGCGCGCATCGCGAAATATCCCCCCATGCCGTCGGGCAAAAAGCGATCGGCGTTGAAGGTGCGCTTCAAGCGGTTGGCGGGGACGGCTGGCGCAGCCGGGAGCGCGGTGGGGATGGGGGCGTCTGAAAAGCTGATATCAGCAACATATTTTTCAAATACTCATTCACGAGGACTTACTGTCGCCATCGTCAAGACCAAAGTCCGGAGCGGGGGAGGATTCGGGCGACGTGAAGGGCGTCGGCGGGCCGTGCTTGCTGGGCTTGGCCACAGTGCCATGGTTGTGACCGAGGAGCGTCCTGAGGATAAGACCCCTCGGAGCACCCTCGAGCGACTTGATCATCGACGGGTTCAGTGCAATGAGGTCGGCCGTCGTGAGCGCGACAGCGTTCAAGTCCGGTGTCTTTGGCTCGGCGAGGTCTTGCGGCGGGGGTGTCTGACAATTACGGGCAACGGGGTCGCGAGTATCGCTGGCGGGCTTGGGTAAGGCTGCGGCGGGGCCAACCCAATCGGAGCCCGTGCTCGTGCTGTCCGAGCCGGCCGACGACGACGACGACGACGAGAAGCGCAAAGCTGCGTTGGCCAGCGCCGCGTTGGCATTCGCGTAGGCGGCGGCCATTGCAGCCTGGTCTGCCTCAGCTTTGCGCCGAATTTCGGCGTAAATGGCGTCCGTGGCGGCGCGCTCCTCTTCGCTGATCTCCGGGATTTCGTCGTCCAACTCGCCGCGGCGACGCTCGAGGTCGTCCTCGTCGACCTCGGTGGCGGCCTCGTAGAACTCGTCCGCGTACGGGTCGATGCCGGCGGCCTCCTCCGCAAGGCGCTGTTCAAGCTCGCCAGGAGCGAAGAGGTCGTCGATGGAGGGCCCATGCTCGTGGCCGTCACCGCCCGCGTCGTTGCCGGCGCCACCGTCTTCATCGCGGTCTTCATTGCCGCCGTCGTCCTTGCCGCCGTCGTTGCCGGCGTCATCGTCGTCTTCAGCGTCGCTACTGCCGTAATCGACGAGGCCACGGCTGCGCGCGTCGTCGTGCTCGCCTTCCTCATCGTAGTCGTCGTACTCGCGGGGAGGTTGGGTTTCGTGGTGGCAAGAATCTTCGGGCTTTTCGTCAAAGTCAGCGTTGCTCGCGGCAGGTCCATTGAGGCGCCGACGCGCATCGCCAGCAGTCAAGTCTGTGCGGTTGAACATCATAAGGTGCGGGTGAGCGGTGCGATGTGTAAGGTAGCAGGAAGAGAAAACCCTTGCCCCGGTCATTGCCGCTCAACGCGTTTGTGCCACCCGGTCCGGTTGCCGGATCCCAAGTATCCTATTGTTCGCCCCATTTGCGACTCGATACGGGCCCTTCATTGCATGCATATGTTCATTTCCCATTTTACTGAGTCTGACATGCTCGGAGTATACTTGCAATTGAAGAGAAACAGGCGCGATTTCACCGACGTCGTAGAGGGGCAAGAGCCACTTCAATCTTAATGAGCAAAACACGGGAGGACGGTATTTACGCAGCAGAACCCGGCGACGAACAGACACCCATCGACAAGTCTCTAATGCCAGCCCGTTTATAGGGCAGACTCACAGATCCCGCATCCTTGACCAGGACAGTGAAGGTCACCCATGAAATCCAGGCACACAGTCTAAGGGTCACAGCAAGTTCTTGTTTTGCTAATTCGACGAGCACATTGCCATATTGGCTGGCCGTCGAAATCAACAAAGCATAGAGCATGCAGAGCGAAAAGCAAGTGGGTTCCAAAAAGTCCCGGAAGGCATAGCCAACCGAAGCGTACGGAAATTAATTTGCAACTAGCAAAAGACTGCGACTCGGTTGCCCTCACTGTCGACAGTACTTGCCCGAGCACAAGAGATGAGGAACTCCAACGGTCGAGGGTCGCTGCTATATAGGATCACGTAATCGAGCACAGACCAGCCGGCGAAGCGCGTCCAACGGCTGACTCCGCCAGAATGCATCTCTTCCTCAGCTTTTCCATCCAGTGTCCCAGGCTAATTTCCTTAGCACTCAACGGTGTTTCTTCGACCTGCTCATCGAAGAATGCGCTTTCGCAGTCTTTGGCTTTGAACGCCGTTCCATTCAAGCGACAATTACATCGGTTTAAACTACAAAGCTGGAGCCCTACACCTTTACCAGCAGCTTGTAACCGCTGACCGCGTTGTTGCGCAGCAAGTCTAATGCTGCTAATACCCGCGCAGAGAACTCGTCGCCAGGTTCGTCGATGACGCGCTTTGGCACTGGCCGTATCGCGCCCGACTCCAGCAGCTTTGGCAGGTCCTTGACCATCAAGTTCTGCTTCAAGTGTTCATTCTGTTGTGGGCCCAATGTCAGCAATGCAATGTCAGAAATTTCTACGCAGTTCAGTCCTCACCTTGTCCCACTCGAACGTTCGCACGTATCCCAGCTTGAGGCTCTTAGGGAATGCATTCTTGTCGTCTGGCAGCTCCCACGCGTGCTTGGCGCCCGTCTCGCCCTCCTGCGACACGATCTTATCCTGGCCCAGCTTGATCGGCAGCTCAATGGCGACCGTGCTGCTGGCGTCGACGGTCGCAGCGACGCCACGCAGCGAAGCCTCCGTCGCGATGATGTCGACGGCATACTTCACCGGCCGGCCGTCATTCGCCGCGAGGACGCGCTGCGGCCAGTCGGGCTCGCGGTAGTCGACGGTGTGCGTCGCGCCGAGCGAGCGCAGCAGCGAGTGGTTCCTGCTCGACGCGACGGCGATGATGCGCGTGCAGCCGGACAGCGCGAGCACCTGGATCATGAAGAGCCCCGCGATGGAGCTCGCGCCGTAGATGAGGAACGACTCGTCCGCGAAGGGCTGGCGCGTCTTCGTCGGCGTCGGCTGCAGCGGCAGCTTGAGGTGTTCGGAGAGCGTCCACCATGCGGTGACGAAGTTGTCGGGAATGGTCGCGGCTTCCTCGAGGGTTATGTTGGCAGGGATCTGGAAGTAAAAAGACGGTGAGTGCTGCTTTGCGTGCGATGTTCGAAGACTGGCTGACCTTCGACACCGCATGAGACGGCAATAACGCGTATTCTTGCGCGCCTTTCGCGCGACTGCCGTAGTTGGGAGTAGCAAAGGCAAGAACCTGCGACGTCACGTGATGATGTCAGCACCATGCGTCGCGAGAACATTCCCGAAACAATTTCCAGCTGACCTTGTCTCCAACTGCCACCGTGTTGACGCCCTCGCCAACAGCCTCAACAGTCCCCGAGAACGAGAATCCTGGAACGTAAGGGAACGATTCTGGGCCAAAGAAGCCGCGGTCGGTAGCTTCGAAATCGAGCGGAACGAGTGCAGTGTATGCGACCTTGATGAGCACCTCGCTCTTGGCTGGTCGCGACGTCGAGACATCCACTACCTGCATGTTGCGGGGAGATGAGGCAGAGAAGGCTTTGTGAGTCGACATCGTTGTTTGCGTGAGTACGAGTACTGTATGCTCAGGATTATGACGACTTGCAGAGGACGTGAGCCGCGGATTTTATATACTGCGGATTTGTCAGCGAAGGTTCCCGAAACGACGCGCTGACTCCGCAACGATCATCTCCCGCTGGTTAACCACTAGTCTAGCTTACAGACCGATGGCGAGTGTATTCGTGCTGCATTACCAAGGCGTCGAGTGAGCTCATATGCCGGCATAATATGCTTCCGAATGTGGCAGAGCATCTCAAAACGGAGGGCCGCATTCATACAGCGTACGGGAGATTACAGCATTTCGGACGGAGCTAGAGCAGAGTCTGGATTCCGGGACGTCACGTGGTGCGCAGCTCTACACCTTTACCACGATCTTATAGCCACTGACTGCATTGGCGCGCAGCAAGTCAAAGCCTGCCAACACCCGTGCCGACAGGCTATCCGTAGGCTCCTCGATGAGCTTCTTCGGGACCGGCCTAATCGCCCCCGACTGCAGCAGCTGAGGTAGATAGTTAACTAGTAAGTTCTCCCTGAGAGTCGTGTTCTGCATGCAAGCCTCAATCAGTATCAGCGTGAGAGAGCCACGCGTTCTCACAT
Organism: Auricularia sp. M12; assembly: GCA_037042885.1. Lineage (NCBI taxonomy): Eukaryota > Fungi > Basidiomycota > Agaricomycetes > Auriculariales > Auriculariaceae > Auricularia > Auricularia sp. M12. The sequence continues at coordinate 3,395,006 of CM073210.1, read as the reverse complement.
TATGATCCCACAGGAACGTCTTCACATATCCCAGCTTCGTGCCCGAGGGAAACGTGTTCTTGTCCTCAGGAAGCTCCCAGACGAGCTTAGCCTCCGTTTCTCCAGCCTCAGACACGAGCTTGTCCTGACCCAGCTTAATGGGCAACACGATGGCGACGGCGCTGTCCGCATTGACAGTCGTAGCCACTCCGCGCAGCGAGGCCTCCGTGGAGATAGCATCGATCGCGTACTTAATCGGCTCGCCCCCATTTGCAGCGAGGACCTGCTGAGGCCAATTGGACTCGCGATAGTCGACGGCGTGAGAGGCGCCGAGGGACCGTAGGAGTGCGTGGTTCTTGCTGGACGCGACAGCGATTATACGCGTGCATCCGGACAACGCAAGGACCTGGATAGTAAAAAGTCCTGCGGTTGAACTCGCGCCGTAAACCAAGAACGAGTCGTCCGCGAAGGGCTGCTTTGATTTCGTCGGCTGCAGAGGCAACTTGAGATATTCTGACAAGGTCCACCATGCGCAGACGAAGTTGTCAGGAATTGTAGCGGCGTCTTCAAGTGTGACGTTGTCAGGGACCTGGTCTTTGTGAGCGCCGAGCATTTTGTGGATGCGGAGCATGCCAGCTGACCTTTGAAAGCGCGTGCGATGGAATGAGCGCAAATTCCTGCGCTCCTTTGGCTCGGCTACCGTAAGCGGGAATAGGATATCCAACGACCTTGATATCGAGGCGTGATGTCAGCACAATACATAATTCACGCAATGAAAACTAACCCTGTCTCCAACTGCTACTGACTTGACACCCTCGCCGACGGCTGCCACGGATCCAGCAGGTGTGAATCCAGGAACGTACGGGAAAGAGTCGGGGCCGAATAGGTTTCGCTCTGAAACTTCGACGTCCGGGGGAATGAGCGCAGTGTAGGCAACCTTTACGAGCACTTCGCCCTTGTCTGGCTGAGGCGTTGGCACCTCCAGAACCTCAAATTTGCCGACCGAGATGGCGGTGAAAGCCTTGTGCGTAGACATGGGCGATGGGGCGAGCTGTATGGGTGCAGAACAAGACGGAATACTCGAGCGAGGGATTTATAGAGATGCGATTTGTCAGCCAGCTTGCGAGGGGAGTAATGAGCTGCGGCAGGTATTACCACTGGCTGCGAGGCTGACAGATAATCGCAGAATTGTGCTCATTGATGACTGAGGCCTGAGGTCTCGAAACACCGGAATCGTCATGGGAACGCTGAACGAAGTGGGTAGGGTACCGTGGCAGCATCGTCTGAGGCGTCAAGGACTAATGGACCACCAAGAAAACGAAGTGCACTCGGCATGAAACACGTATCTTATATGTACCATTAGCCATGAGTTGGTTTCTCAGCCCACAGCCAATAGAAGGGAACATGCGCATCCTCGATGGTATCCCACTCCTCACGCATAGCGACCACGGCTTCAACATATTCTTCCTCCGTCTTCACCACGCCTGCGTTCGTCATTGGACACTTGATAATGTGAAAATCAGCCATCCGAACAAATGCTAGAGTGCTCTGAGTCATACCTTCATGGCAAGAAACATGCCGACACAGGCCTCCGTGTAGTTTTTCGGACCCTTCCCAGCCCGTGCACCAACGGGGATATTAATACACACCTTCTCGATGTTGACAAAGCCTGCATCCCGCGCCCAGCCTTCGAGGTGGAGAGCGCATTCGATGTCAAGCCCTCTCAAGAGCATGAGCTGCCGCTGCATGTCTCTCACGCGCGCGGTGCACGGCCCTATGGCCATGCACCCTGGAGGGTAGACCTCGCAAAGCTGCATCCATCCGCCAGAGCGGAGGACCCGGAAGTACGACTTGATGGCCTCGGGCCAATCCTCGGTGCGCAAAGCGGCGATGAGGAGGCGTTGGTGCACAAGGTCGTACGAAGATTCCCAATCATGAGGCAACTCCAAGAGGGACTGCGTCTGGAACGAGGCGTTCGCTGGCGTGGCGTCTGCGGCGGGAAACAGGTGCGGCGACATGTCAATGCCGGTGAAAGTGACGCCTTTTGATGACTTGGACAGCAGGTCTAGAAGCCAGACTCCTAATCGCAGCAGATGGTGAATTATGTGGGCGAATGCGAGGTAGGCAGTGGCCTTACCTGTGCCCGTGGCACAATCGAGGACGCGATGCCCGCTTCGAAGCTGTATGGGGGCGAAGAGTAATTTTCCTTGGGTCGCATAGACGAGATTCGCATGTTGCAAGTTCAGTCTGGGCGTGGCAACATGATGGTCAGCCCCACGCATTGTGAGACAATGTACTGTACGTACCGCTGTCCCTCGTCGCTATCTGCGGGGAGCAAATAAACGGAATGTTCGGGATCATTGAAGAATCGCGGCTTTGCCACGTCCAACCGGTATGAGCTCAAGCGTTTTTTCGGTTCTTGATGAGGCATCGTGAGAGAGAGATGCAGTGGATAGGGGAGCGGCAGAGAGCCTCGATGGCTGCGGCGTCGACATTTTGTAGGTGCGGCATGAGAGATAATGCGGCTCGATACCAAGCGCGCATGACAGCGCGCCAGAAGCCGAATGAAACCAGTACTACCGCTCGCTGAAGCGGATAATGAGGACGGCCTGGGCGTTCTCCGAAAGAAACCGCGTCCGGCGCGAGTCGGTGATCTGGTGACCGGTCGTAGTCTTTGTGTCCAAGTAGTCACCATTTACTACGGCGCGCGAGAGGTACTTTGTCCATTTCGCACGAAGCGTGTGAGCCTGAGGGATGACCGGATTCGCCCAGTGGCTCGCATTAAGAAGGGCCGGGCATCCGCGTCCCACCGTTGGATCGAGAAAGAGAATAGCGTTACCAGTGTGCATGACGCGGGAAGTGGTTGCCAGAAATCATCGCGAACTGGAGACAGTTCGGGGAAGAACCATTTTCAACGCGGAGCCCCTGACCCCCGCCCATGCTTTTCTTGGTCGTGGACTTCATCTGCAGTGCATGCTAATACATAGCAACGACAGTTCGGGTTCTAAAGAGATGTGTATATATAAGTACAATGCCACTGCGCAGGCTGCTTGAAGTCGTACCATAAATGGCCCAGCTTAAAGTTTCGTCGCTGCGTCCGACGACCGCCCGCTTCTTCAATGATCTAAATGGTTCGCGATACTTACTCCCAGCGGATACAATCGAAGGAGAGAGGTGCATTGCATTGACAATACGAGGCTGCGGGTCCTCATGCGTCGTGCAGGCTGAACCAGCAGTACCTGGCTCTTCAACTCGCAATTGACAATGCAGTTGTGCTCGCACCTCTTACACTCAAAGACGGAGACCAAGTCCTGGATAGCGCCACACTGGCAGGAACAGGTCAGCCTCTAAACAACCATGAAAAATAAAACACTCACTCATCGTGTGAACAGGCGTTTGGGCGCTCGACCTTGCCTCGCAAGTCGCCGCCGGCGTGCAGATAATGTGCACAGACATCTCACCGCACCTCTTCCCAAAGCTAGCCCCGACAAACGTCCGCTTCGCACAGCACTCCGTGCTCGACCTCCCAGCGGAATGGTCTCGCCAGTTCAGCCTCGTCCACCAGAACCTGCTTATCTGGGCGCTCCGCGCAGACGAATGGCCCCGGGCACTCAGCGAGCTCTTCAGGGTCACCAAGCCGGGCGGCTGGGCGCAGCTGTGCGAGCTCGATTGGCCGGGCGTCTTCCCCGGGTCAGACGTCGACCTAGGAACACCGAATGCAAAACGGATACTGGGAATGAACACCGAGCTGGCGCTGATGCGTGGGTTCGAGCCCACCTGTGCGGCGCAGCTGGAGGGCTGGCTCAAGGACGCGGGCTTCGTGAACGTCCGCGTTATTCGCAGGAAGGTGCCCATGGGCGCGCAGACGGGATATGGCCCACACAATGCGACAGACCCGTTCATTGCGTGTTTCAGCAGCCTCAGGGTACGTTGCGCCAAGATATACTGTAGATCAGACCGAGAAACTCATGTTGTGCAGACGCACTTCCTAGCACAGGGGATGGTAGCCTCGGAGAAGGAATACGACGAGCTGCTGGAAGGGATGCGCCGGGAGTGGGACGCGACACCCAACACACACGCTCCGTTTTACTGGGTCTGGGGCCAGCGCCCGACATCCGAATCTTGATCATGCACGTAATCTCGGAGACCTGTAGAGCTGGCACTCGAACTTGAGAACGTCGAAACTGCGAAACAGGAATGCCATTAATTGCAGCGCGCAATCATGACGGCGCAGCCTGCACAAAAGCAAGCGTGCCCATCGCCTGGGCCGTCATCTCCAATATGCGCTTCCCCTCCTCCTTCTGCGCGCGGGCCAGCGCCTCCAACGGCGCGCGCAGCTCTGTGTTCTCCGCGAGCACGTCGCCGTGCACGCGGAACATCACGCCCATCATGGCCTGCACGGCCTCGAAGTCGCGCCGCACGCGCAGCCGCGCGGCCAGTGCGCGGATGAACCGCTCAAGCGCGGGCAGCTGCACGAGACTGCGCAGCTCGGCGTCCAGTGCTGCTGGCGATAGGTCGCGCGCGTATTGGAAGAAGTCTTCGTCTATGATCGAGAACAGCTGTGAGTTAAGAGAGAGCATACGTAGTGAGGAATATTTCGAACGCACGGTCGCCATCCACATCTTCCTCCGCCAATCGCCGCACAAACTCGCTCTCCGCCGCGGCAGTCGCGCCGGCTCGCAAGCGGCGCGTGGGCGGCGCCTCGGGCGTGTCGACTGCGAATCTGTGCTCGACACCAGGCAAGGTGGGTAGGAAGAAAGGCGCCTGTTCTGGAGCCTTCGGCGGTTCTTTGGGCTTATTCCTTTGCTGTGTACAATAATCAACAATCATACAATATACAAAGCAAACGAGGAAGGGGTAGACGCACAGAAATAACGTCCAGATTGAGCAGCGTCTGCCATTTTGCGCGAGGCAGCAGGGTCAGCGTGACGAGCTCGCCGGCCAGCTGGTTGCCCGATTCGTACACGCGCTGCGTATCCTCGAGCGTGAGGCCCGTCAAAGCTTCCAATGCTATCAGAGAAAAACAGGTCCCCATTGATCAGCACCAGCACGTGTAGAGGCAGAAGTGAAAATATGGGGTTGGGCACGCACCATCCTCCTCGGCCTGGCCCTGCACGGACGGGATCGCGACCTCCGCCACCTCGTCCTCGTTGACAGTCCTCAACGGCACCTCGGCGTATTGCGCGCGGTTCACCCTGCCGGCGCGTCAGCCCGCCTCTCCACGAAGGCCCCGCAGCCTTTGTTGAAGCGTACCACAGATAGATCCCCAGACAGTTGACGTGCGTCGTGGCGAGGAAGTCGCCCGTGGGCGACATTGCGACGGCGGTCGGGACGTCCGGCGTGCGGAAGACGTCGACGAGCCGGCCGCTCGGCACGTCGAACGTGCGGATCGCGCGGTCGTAGCACGCCGCGATGAGCCATCTGGAGTCTGCCGACCATGTCTAATAGCACAGAGTCAAATCAGTGCGGTTCCGCAAGAGCGAGCGAGCAGGCTGGAATGGAAACGTACGATATCGCGAATGCGCGCGCGGCAGTCGAGCTCACGCACGATGCGCTGCGTCTCGATATCCAGGACGCGCACGTGGCGGTCGCCGCAGACGACGGCGAGGAGGTTGCTGTCGCGTTGCAGGGCAAGCGCGTCGGCCGAGGCTTTCAGTTTGAGCGTGCCCTGCGCCGCAGCGGTGTGGAAGTCGAAGAACTACGGTGGGGGGCCGCGAAGTCAGCATCGAGATCTACGAAAGGAAAAAGAATGAACGAACATGCAGCGTTCCATCGAGGGTGGTCACGATGAGAGTGCGATTTAACGCATCGCTCGCGATGCCCGACACCGTCCTTGTCTTGCCGGGTGCCGCAGGGAGGACGATCGACTTGCGCAACAAGCCAGACTGCATGCTCCAAATGGCAACCTGGCCCGTACTGCTCCCACACACTCCAAAGTTCCCACACGCGCTGACGCAGACGGCCGTCACAACGCCATTGGGGACGCTCTCTCCCTTCTTGCTCCCCTGCTGCTCGGGGAACACAAACGTATGCTGCCCAAGCCTCAAATTCTGCACGCTCCACGTCCGCGCAACCGCCTCGTCCTTATGCGCTGTCAGCAGGTCGTCCCATTCCTTCGCGCGCGTCGCGCTGAACGCCAGCGCGGTCACCGCGGGCAGTTTGAGCGCACCCGCGGAGACCGCTAGGCTGCTGGCCTTGCGCTGCAACCCGGCGCCCTGCGACAGCTCGGCGGAGCGCGCGTCGCGCACGACGCTCGTCATGCGCAGCGCGCGGTCCTGCTGCGCCGCGCTGAGCAGCACCTTGCCGTCGGTACCATAGAAACGCAGGATCGAGGGCGCGACGGGGTGGCCGGAGCGGAATTTGAGGAGACGCGGTGGTGCGCCTGGTGTGTCCATCACCCATTGCTTTAAGGGGCAAACGCAAATGCCAACGCAAACGCAAACGAAAGAGAGCAGCGCAAATGAAGGACGGGACGATATTCAGAAATTGAGTAGGACTGGAGGGTATGTAGCAGGCTTACCTTAATGCTGTTGTCCTCGCCCGAGCTGACAAGAATGGGGTGTCCGGGTATCCATTCGATGTGTGATATGGCGGCATCGTGTGCACCGCGCAGTATGTGCAGCAGGCAGTTGTCTTCGAGGTCCCAGAAGGCGATGTGACCCGCGGCATTGGCCGTCGCGACCACCTTTTCGCCTGCAATGTATGTATCGAGTTAGCGACTGAATTCCATTTGGAAGCAGATAAGCCTGCGAAGGAATGCGTGATTGTAGCGTAGCGTATGCGGCGCGACCGATACTGGCGGACCTGATGCAACGGAGGGAAGGCCCACGGTTGCAGATGATGTGTGTGGACAGCAGGCTTCCCTGGCCCAATGCGCATCGCAGAGTGGGCCCATAAAGAAACGAAGATGAAAACGAAAACGCACCATTCCGAAAAGCCACAGAACGCAGTGCGCCGCCTTCCATGAAGAAGCGCGTGATGAGCTCGTTCGCGTGGACGTCGTACACGCTCATCTCGCCGGTCGAGAAGCCAATGCCAATCACGTCGATGGCTGCCTGCGCGAAGCAGGTGATCGTCCCGGGATTGCGCGCATCGACTCGCTGGCGGAGGGAGGCCGATTCGAATGTGAAGACGCATTTTCTACAATGGAATAGGATTGGCAATGCTGCACTAGAAAAGGAGATGGTGTAGGGCGCACTGTGTCTTGATGTTCCAGAGCTGCATGGCGCCTTCTGCGCTTGCGACCAGAATTTTATTGAGATAGGTTGCAGGGTGCATCATCATTGTAGCTGTGAATCCGTTTTCGAATGTGATTATGCTTTTAAGCTCTGGATAATTTGTTAGAACAGCAGGGGCGACATGGAGATACAACTGTGCGAACCGTTTTCGTTAGTATCCCATACGAGCAACCGAGCGCCGTCCTCCGTCAAAGCCAATACTTGCGGACCAAATATAAGAATCGAAGATAAGTTAATTTCTGTCGGGTTCTCGTATCGTAGAGTCTGAGCTTTCGTGAGCAAAACGAATGCCAGTCCGCGAGTTACGAACCTCCTTTCCTCGAATATATTGTATAACCAGCGGGCCTGCAGAAACCCAGACTTCGTCTCCATTGAGTGCAATGCATGATATAGGATACGGCGCGTCTGGCCCTGCAAAAGTGAAAAATTTCAGACAGCCGCCCGACAGTAACAGCAGAATACCATGTACGCACCGACAAAAAGCAGGCCCATCTTGCCGCCCTCCCATAGTGCCCACGCGCGTTCAAGGCAACTGGCTATATGGATGCGGGGCTCATCTGCGGAGCCCTTGTTCGCGCGCGTCTGGATAGCCGGCGCGACGCTGTTGGTCACGAAGCCCAGGGCTCGGAAGGGCGCGAAAAGACCTGGCCGGGACGCGTCGGACGGTCTGGCCTCGTCTGTGCGCAGCCGCTTGCGCGGGCGGCCGCCCTCGGTGTTGGCTAGGACGTTGGGTGGCATGACCATGAGCGCAAAGCAGCAAGGAATGCTCAGTCGGAGTTCGGCGCGCGTCCTGGTCGCGGTATCGAGCCATCCTTGTCACCTCCTTGCTGCGCAGACGTCTGTTTACAGGCTTTTGCTGGCGTCTGGAGTTCAACGCATACAAATGAGTGTGCTGAGGCTCAGATGAAACAAATGGATCGTTTTTGCAGTCAAAGAAATTCGCGCCGATGAGCAAACAGCGACGACGCCAACGACATCCAAAATCATTAGAAATAGCCCTTCAACATAATAGAAACGTCAAATGCATTGCTGAGCCCGGTCACCACATGGAAGTACACTACAAGAGCACGAGTGCAATAAAAAAAATGTAGGAAGGCTCTGACGCTCGTCAACTCCACAGAACGAAGAAGTAAGCTCTTAAATCCTCCCAGGCGTTCCTCTACGCAGGTCCGTATCGCCGTGGTCCTCGTGAAAGGGTGCGAAGCCGCGGCACTGTCTTGTGGTTGCGCAAGGAGAAAAAGCAAGCTTGCTTCCGTTCCGCGCGCTTTGAAGGCGGAGCACAGCCACCCGGGAATTGTCGACGTGCGTGCACACTGCAGACTGCGATTCTGATACTCATTACTGCAGAAAATTCGCAGCTAAATTGTCTAGAGGAATCTCTTGAGCTATAGCGCAGGTCCTTCCACATTTCTCCTATCGCTGCGGGCGCTCGGAAATCAGCCTATCTCTCCTCTGTTACTACTCTTCCCCCGGACCTGCCCCCATGTCACTTCAGGCGAGGGTCTTCGCACAACGTCTCGCAAGAGCGCCAGAGCGTAAATACTGAGGTACCCTAGTTGTCCGGCGCGCCTTCGACCAGGTCGCGGCTCTCGAAGCGCGAGCGCTCGGAACCACTGGACTCCGCTAGGCTCAGGCTACTCCCAGTGCATAAACTTGGTGAGAAGCAAATCAAATCTTGTTTGAAACCCCTCCAGTAGTAAACTGGATGAACTCGAACTCACCTTTCAATGCTGCGGCCGTAACGCGCCCCTTGCGGAGCATGAAGTTGACGCCTGCGCTCGGACTCCGAAATTTGTACCCTGAAATTCCCCACCCCCGTCGCAGCTGTTCGACGTAGGCAGAGACGAGATGCAATTGAACCCTGGCGCGCGGCGAAGCATTGTTTAACAAGCGCCTCAAGCAGCGTCTGTTACTGAGGAGGAATTCGCAACTGAACAGCGCCGAGCGCGTGCGGACTCAGCGAACGTGGATCTGCGACCCTCTTACGGTACAGTACAGCGGCGCGCGCCGTTTCACCGAAATAGCGATGTTGAGCTTGGCTTGGGGAGATAAGGTACAGTAACGCTCGTTCTCTTCAGCTGGGAGTTATGGCCCCCTAGTCGTCTGCGCGCCCGGCGGGGGAGGCCTGGGAAACGAATCACCATCGTGAGCCCGGCGTCCGAGACGTTGTCAGTTATCACCCCTCCCCGCTACGGCGTGACTGTGATTCTGCCAGCGAATCTCCAGTAATACAATAGTGCGTCAGCCGCAGCGTATCTGAGATCTTGAGATGATGTCGTGCCTCCCGATTTGCAAGGATCTGTGGGGCACTGGCAGCCCTGCCCGTCTCCGTCCCCTCGGAGGTCGGAAATCCACTCAATGGGATCTCCGCTATCTGCCACTGGTGCCAATGACAGCCACAGCCAATCACGTGTCCACGGCACTCTAGCGTTGCGTCAGACACTCAATGCAGCCGCTGCGGACCGTTGTGGGAAAATCTGCCAATGTCAAGTGTCACTTGCAACTCCACGGACCAACTCCACGGCCAATTAAAGTATTAGTACGGTACAGTACGACACAGACTCAGGGGAAACGGCTACCAGTCTGACTTATCGATCACCACGGGCACCGCTACCTCGTGAATCCCTTCTGCGACGCTGGGTGGCTATTAGTAGTACATTGGTTCAACTGCCAGTGCCAAGCACATTTCCACCTCGGAGACCGACTGAGCTCTCGATATCTCAGCATTTTCCGCTGATGATGAGGATGAGGAGGAGGATGAAGAAATTCTCCACTTTACCTGCAATCATCATCCGATTTTGTGAGCACCAGCTCATCGCATGGCTCCAGCACCTCGGGAGATGAGTCAAACGAGTCAGAATACAATAAATCGATGTCGTTATTTCAAGGTTGGCAGCAATGTATGCAGCCAAAATTGACCGCAGCATCGAAACCGGTTGATAGCTCGTTCCGCAGTGTCCGATGCTTAGAATGCACCATTTCGTCGTGCACCTCGCCGTGCACCCATTTCATTGACAATTCGCCTCCAAAAAATATAGGGGGTATATAGTTCTTTGCCTTTTAGAAAAGTATCAGAACTTGGGTAGAAATTTCGAGGAATAGATGAATATACAGTCGTACAGAACTTGTCTCGTTGGTCGGTTAGATACTGTCTTGTTCAGAGTTACAAGTATTCAATATAACCACCGCGACCAAGAAACCGGGGTGTTATCCTACAGAACCGAGAGGACAACACGCACAATGGAGTGACGAGGAGGAGGGCGTCACCGGTATTCGAACAATCACACAGGTAACAGGTTTGACATCGCTGCGCCCACTTTGATGGCGGCGACTCGCGGGGATCCTGTCCCGTGTCTTGCGTCACCGCAGTGCACTGTGTGGAAGGTGAACCTGATGGATGAGGAACAGGCGTCGATGTCCATCCTCTGAGGCTGACTAGCGCTGACTTGTCTTGGCCATGGCGGGAGTCCGGTGCCGATCATTGTCCGAGGGAGATTGAGAGCCTCAACCAAAGGCTCGCCACTCCACCGAGGCAATCGCACGTCCTATGCCCACCGTCACAGGACGGTATTAGAACAGGAGAGTGGGGGAGCGGCGCGTAGCTGTTCCCATGAGGCGGTTCTGCGTCGTGACTGTCCCCGGCATAGTCCTCCGATTCCGCGGAACTGGGAACGTAAACCGTTGCATCAGCAAGGAATGAATGCATGCATGGTTGTGGTATTGGCTAATTCTAAGATGGACAGGACCGTCTAACGACAATGAGGATAGAAATACATCATATGTGGGCATGATCCGGCGTGCATGGCAGTGGGGAGGATTCATTCGCAGGGGAAGTTCAGCGAAACATCTCGCGGTCCAAAAACAGCTCCTCAATAGTGCACTCGAGGCCCTCCACGCTGAGTTTGTACCGGCGCCAAAGCCGCTGGTGGTAGCGCGACGGCGTGGACGCGCCGCTGCCACCCGAGTCGGAGTCCGCGGCGTCCTTCAGGTCGCGGAACGGGGCGGGCTCCGCGACGTTTTGAATCTGGACGTCGAGAAGAGTAAAGGAGGGCGTTTGCTGCAGCGTGCGGATGACCTGGCCGATGAAGTACCCCTTGTCGAACAAATTGGCGATCTCCCGCGAGTGCACGACGATTGTCGACGTCGCCGTCACCACGACGGTACCGTTGCAGAGCAGGTTAATGACCCGGTGCTGGGTCAGCGGGAGCGTCTTCGCATCATCCTCTTTCTCGCCGCTGTCCGAGGACGAGAAGTAGGATGTGTGCGTAGAGACGACCTGCGCCTCGATCTGTTCTACGAAATATGCGCTGGAACTCTTCTCAGATCCAGTTCTACAGCTCAATGACAAGAAAGAGCTTACGCGAGCAGGCGCTGCAGTCCTCCATTGGCGGAGAGGAGGATGCGTTCCAGTCCGGAGATACCCTGCGGCCACGGGTACTACAACACGCCGCGTTGCGGGTGAGAAACGCATTTCCGAGAGAGGAGAGGTCGCCTGCTGACATACCTTGACGACAGTGGTGTTAGGGCCGAAGGAGTCGGTGGAGGGCGAGGACATGACGATGATTTGAGTGTGCGGTCGAACCACAACCAAGTGCAATGCATCAGCAGGACAAGTATCCCTGATATATATAAGCGGGAGTCCATCAATTTTTGCGCAGAGTCCCTCACTTTGACCAATGATAGTGGATCGACCGGACCATGGGGAAGTGGGCAGCGGGACGCTGTCAAACGTGCTATCGAAACCCGCTCGGGCAGTGAGATTCCTGACCAGATCTGATTGTCCCGCCACGCGTCAGTGGGAGAAGCAATGTTATCTATGCATCATTCGATTGTGCGTGAAATGACGAGCCTGTTGTTGTCCCTTTCCGGCGGAGAACAGCCCTGGTTGGCGCCCACCGACCACGGGCGCTGCGACATAATGGGCGGGGAAATCATGAGCGCCCGGCGCTTAGATGAGGAAGTCTGTGCTGACGGAGTATGCAACTGGTGGCGCAATCTCGCCAGGGAGTTTGAGGTGCGATGTTGCGCTGTCGCTGACGACCAACATGTTGATAGCAATGCTTGTACCAACCACGTTGGCGTCTCACCTCCAGCCCTGCCACAGACAAACGCGCTGCCTTGGCTATCTAGTATGGCATGGTGCCACTCGGCATGGTCTCACTTCGACGCAGGCCAGATAAATTCGGTATCGAACCCCTGGTGCAATGTTCACTGTTCCGGCTCCATGATTGCAACCGAAGACGATGCCGGCCTCGTGAAGGATGATCACCGACTCCCGAAGTTGCTGGTTGGAGGTACCTAGAATTTGCCTGGAATGCACCCGTTTGCGTCGAAGCCGATCACAGTCGGTCGAAGCGTAGTTAACCATCTGCACATGCATACCCTTAATCACTCAGTCGGCTGGCTCGAATGTATCCTGGATATTGATGGCTCTAAACCCTCCCTGCGGCCAATGGGCTGAAAGTATGAGTCGTGTGAGCCCTGCGATTCATACTATATTTCGCAATCCCGATTGGTTTCCGGAGGGCGTAGCCCGGGCCATTCAACTACGCAACTCGCTGCCGGCGTTTTGGCAGAGCAAGCGCGGTGGTCCGCAGGAAGACCAAGGTTCTATTGATAGAGAACAACTCCAAGGCCTCGACTCAGGCGGGCTCAGTCTTCTCAGAACACCGTAGCCTATGGTAATTTTCAGGATTACTGCGAAATCGTATGATGAAGAGAGTAGTATTGCATCTGCGGGATCTACATGTATAATATCTATGCTAACGGGCTGTGGGATTATACGCATTGCCAAATGCGTGCGAGAGGGAGAGGGCGGTGTCGAGAGACAAATAAGTGAATGAGAGAGAAGATTATGTAGGTTGAGGTTGACTGTGATGGTGACGGCGTACAGGGATGGGCTAATCAAAGCTTCCCGTAGCTCGCCTTCACGATGTCTGCGCCTTTCTCAGCGATAGCGTAGGCGGTACCCATCAGATGAGTGCCGAGAATCTGCGACAGCAACGTCATGGTCAGCGACGCGCAGAAATAGCTGGGTGATCGCAGTCATCTTACCATGGGAAGGACGGAGACGTCGATGACGCGGAGGTTGCTTGTGCCGTAGACCTTGAGCGACGAGTCGACAACGCCACCGAGCGCCTTCGGCAGCATTGACGCGGTGCCTGTATGCAGCGCAAACATGCATGGCGTCAATAAAGCCACCCATAGAAAAGAAAATTAAGCATAAGCGACGTACAGCAAGGGTGGAACGAGTTCGACGCGGTGTTCCGGATGAACTCGACCCACTCGTCGTCCGTCGCAGTGTCCGGAGGCGGCGCGACGTCCTTGATGATGATGCGGGAGAACGGCAGCATGTTCGTGACCTTGCGCGCAAACTTCGCGCCGGCCAGCATGATCTTGCGGTCTGTAGCCAACATGATGGACGTAAGCAGGCGGCTAGATAACCAAAAGATTGCGAGACGCACCGATATCGAGAGCCCACGCATTAAGGTCGATAGCGGGCTCGGCGAATGGGTCTCCTGACTGGATGTGGATGCTGCCACGGGAGAACTGATGGGAAGGAATCGCAACGACCTGAACGTAACTCTTGCCGGGCTCGGTCAAGTTCGGGTACGCGTTCAGCGGGGCAGCGTAGAGCCTACGGATGAAAATAAGCACCAGGAACATCAATTGAGTAGGACTGCGTACTCAAGAGTTGCCTCGTTGCTGTCAGGATTGAGACGACGGCGCTGGATCTCGTACTGAGCGCGGGCGCCAGGAGTGGGATTCGTGGCATTGAACTCCTTGTCGAGCTCAGCCGCCCACTTGTTGAGCGTTTTCGTGTCAAGGAATTTGTTCGCGCTGATGTACGAAATAGCTGTCACGCCCGCGGTGTAGATACCCGTATGGTTCTTTAGGCTGCGTGAAAGTCAGAAGACGCTTTCGGGGGCGATCGAACATAGAACTCACTACTGCTCGTACGCCGTGGCGTTCTGCTCGGGATCGTTGAGAATGTCCCACGTCGTGATCGTGTTCGGGATCTCGTAAGTCTCGAATACCATCAAGTGGTCCTGGTAGTTCTCGCCGACGGCGGGAAGGTCGATGCGGGACTGAATGCCGAACTTGTCGAGCAGTTTCTTGTTACCGATGCCGGACAGCTCGAGGATCTGGGGAGATTGCACGCCACCGCCGGATACAATGACTTCCTTCGAAGCTGACGCGGTGAAGCTTTTCTGCGTCGTCGTGTCGGTGAAGGTGACGCCGGTGGCGCGGAGGTTGCCATCCTTGTCTGCCTTCGATGCGAGCTCGACCTTAGTGATCTGAGCGCCCGTAAGGAGAATGAGGTTCTTCCGGTGCGAGTTGGGCTCGTAGTACCCCTGCGCGGTGTATTAGTACCCCCTCCGTTCAAAGAGACGATCATGAATTACATTAGCTGCGTATGAGCGCTCCTCTGTCTCCTGGTTGATGGCCAGGATAGGATTCCACACGTAGTTGGCGTCAGTGCCGTCGCCCTATATAACTTCAGCAACCACCACGGAGCACATCAGATCGTGTGAGCGCACCCCGTCACGGATCGCCTTGAAGCCGAGCTTGACCATTGCGTCGAAGAAGGGAGGGATGGCCTCCGAGAACCATTGCGAAAACGAAGTGTGAATGGGCTAAGAGCAGTTAAGCAACGCAACCATGACTATAAATTCACGTACGCCAGACTTGCCGCGAATGCGAGGGTCGACGGTGGCATGCGTTTCTTCCTGGAGCTCCTTGGAGGCGATGGTCACGTTTTCGGCCTTGATGAAGTAAGGCAGCAGGTTCTTCCAGCTCCAGCCATTGTTTCCGAGCTGGTCAATCTCTGAAAAGAATACCAAGATTCTCAGCACGCAAGATCGTCGCATCCTGCCAACCCACTCACGGTCGTATTCGACTGCGCCAGCGCGCAGGAAACCCATCAAGTTGATCATCGAGCTGCCGCCCAGGCCCTTTCCGCGCGACATAGGCACCTGGCGCCCGTGAAGGGCCTTTTGCGGCGTTGTCTGGAAGTCTAGGAGTGTCCGTAAAAAACCTGCCCCGGTACTGGTAACGACTGAACATACTCCAGTCATAGCTCTACAGGCGGCTATGTCAGCAAAAATTCTAAAGCTCAATGCCCAACAGGCAGGCACATACCGCGTTACCCCAGGTTTTGCCAATGTTCCATCCTTGCGGGATCTGTTCAAGTGTCAAGAGGTTGGCAAGGCACGCTGGCCCGAGTTCCGAAGCACGAACCAGGACTGCGGGATCACCCTGTCCCGAAGTCAGCACAGCCACAACATGCCGCTCTGTTGATCCCGCGAACCTTGTGGTAAAGGCCTGCCTCGATGATGCCGACCTTCCAGTCCGCTATCTCTGAGAGTCTGCATGCGTATTTCAAGTCAGACCTGTCCCAAATCACTACTTGCTTGCGCGCGGGCACGAACCGGACAGCAACCGCCGTTCCCGCCGTTCCACCGCCGCATACGAGGAAGTCGAATTTCTGCTTCGCGAACGTCGCGGCATCCATTTCTATAGCACACGCGAGACCGCTTGAAGCGAGTACGAGCAAAAGGGACCTGAGGTAGGAATTCGACGAACGCATAGCGGCGGAGGAGACGCTGCAAGCTGAACGGGCCGTGTCGCTGTCGACGCGGTATAAATACGGCGAACAGCAGGCTGGGCACGCAAATGTTCGAGGCGACAAGTCGACATGTCGAGATCTGTCGCCAGGGGTCCAGTACCAACTCGGATAATGTTGATCGATCCCCGTGCGCGCAGCTCAGGGGGACAGCATATTGCGACCATGACGCATCGGCGCCGGCTGGCGTATGTCGGAGGCCAAGCATCAAGGGATAGGATACACAGCTCTCAAGATGAGTTGGATACTTGGCGAATAGCTAATCATTTTCGCCTGTCCAACGCGAACCGCAAAACGCAGTGACTATGAGATGCCAAGGCCGCAAGGTACGCACAGCACGATCTACGGGCTGACGAGGCGGGCAGACTGCGTAGTCTCAAGCTCTCATCGGTAGACAGCAAGTCCTGTTTGAACGTTGCGCTGACGGTACCGGCGCTCATGTCGAGCCTTCAAAGTGTTCGTAGGCGTGAGAGACAAAGTCTGGACACTGAGAGCGGTCCTTCGCTGAATCACGCGATTGACGCTCGTCGCTGGGCGGTAATGGGTGACAGCTCTCGGCGGATGCAGCAACAGCGTCCTCTCGTGTCGGAGTGGAAATATGCCTATCACCGCCACAGGACCGGTTAGACGCTTGCACTTAGACGCCACCTTCTGAATTGGGACATCCGTTATCCACGCCTGAACACCAACCAGCTTCAGGCATCTGTCAGCGGAGCCATCACCATTGCGTGACGCCTGCGCTCGTAATTTTTTATCACTTTCTCCCGTGGGCGCGCTGACACCATGTTTGGCCGCGATCGGCATCTGGCGCAAGCAATGCGATGTAAGTATCCTAGTCCGCAGGATTTTCCCACCTGAGGGCGGCAGGGTGGTGACATGGACTGTCGTCGAGCGCTAGCCGGTTGACAGCGTCTGGCCACTTCGAAATGCGATAACCGATGACCATATAAACGACGCGTTATTGGACTTTGTGGGCCTCCCAAAGCCGAGACGATACGCCACACCATGTCCACAGTCTTCAGCACGCTCAGCAACATCACCAGCGCCGACTTTGCGTCCATCTCGACGCTCGCGCAAGAGAAGGCGTCATCTGTTCCCGGCGGCGCCTTGACTGTCGTCGGTGTATCTCTCGGCCTCGCATATGTCCTGCAGTGGTTGCTCAGCAAGCAGGCCAAGTTTGCGCCCGGGCCGTACGTCTGCCATGTTCTTGATTATTTGACCTTACTGACAGCGGCCATAGTTCACAGGTCCCGATATTCGGGAATGCGCTGCAAGTACCGACGGAGAACACTTGGTTGTACTTCGCTGGTCTCTCCAAGAAGTTTGGTAAGTTCCCGGGCCATTTTCTTGTTTCTCAACTAAACGAAGTGTCGCGCAGGTCCCGTGGTCCGACTCAACGTAGCAGGAAGTGACTTCTTGATCTTGAACAAGTTGGAGGACGTAGACGAGATTCTCGTCAAGCGGTCGGGCAACTACTCCTCGCGGAAGCCCCTTGTCTTCGCTGGCAAGTACCGTTCTGGCGATAGGGTGTGTTGTCATCTCACCAGTTTGCTATGTCGCTGATCGGTCGTCCCCTTCGCAGCGTCTCGTGCTGCTCCCTTACGGCCCGATGCTGAAGAAGCAGCGCGCGGCGTTCTTCCAGATGCTCAACGCAAAGGGTAAGTTGATGGTCACGCATACTGCGTTCTTTGGAGTCTGAGCGACTGCGCAGTCGTTGGCGGATACGAGGACATCCAAGAGCGCGGCACTATGAAGCTCCTGGCAAAGCTCACCAACAATCCCACCGACGCATACTTGAGCATCAAGTAGTAAGTAGCTTAATTCATCACAGGTTTCTCGCAGGATTCTTGGGACTGACGTTCTGTAGCTTCGCGGCTGAGACTCTGCTGAACTTGGTCTACTCAAAAGCGTTCGGTTCCGACGGCAAGGACCTCCGCACACTGCTCGGCATTCTCGAGAGCTTCGTCACGGACATGCACCCGCGCGCCTACCTGGTCGACACCTTCCCTGTGCTCGACTACCTGCCGGACATCCTGGCTCCGTGGCGCAAGGACGCGCGCCAGAAGCACCAGGTAGAAGTTGAGGTACGTCTTGCCTGGCTCCCACGCGGTCGTGCCGATGTTGATAACTGTCCAGTTCTATACGCGCTTGTTGGTCGAGGTCAAGAGCCGCATGGACAAGGGCGAGCACCTGGAGTGCTTCGCTGCGCGTCTCTGGGAAGACAACGCGAAGAACCAGCTTGACCTCACTACCCTCGCATACAGTACGCCATTTCCATATACCTTGTTTTTAGCTCTCAGCGTTGACGCTCGACGCAGTCGCCGGCTCGGCATTCGAGGCGGGCACTGACAACACCGCCGGGACCATTCTGTGGTTCCTCGTGGCCGGTCTCCTCAACCCGCACACCGTCAAGAAGGCGCAGGAAGAGGTGGACCGTGTCCTTGGCGCCGACGGTTACACCGCGCCCTCGTTCGCCCACCTTGACCAGCTGCCGTACTGCGTTGCGCTCGTGAAGGAAGTCTTCAGGTCCGTAGCGCCGTGCTGTTTGCGCGCGCCAATTATTGAGACTTCCGCAGATGGATGCCTGTTGCCCCCGTTTCCGCACCGCATTACAGCTTGAAGGATGATGAGTACAAGGGCTACAAGATCAAGGCGGGAACGACAGGTAAGCTGTACCGACCTGTTTTCCAGCGCAGCGTACTCATCCTCTGACCAGTCGTCTCCAACATCTGGGCCATCCACCACGACGACAGTCTCTACCCCGACCCCTTCGTCTTCAACCCGGAGCGCTTCATCAAGCCGGGCGAAAAGCTGAGGCCGGAATCGCTGAACGAGGGCCACTATGGCTTCGGCTTCGGTATGTGCATCGCTCGACAGTGTTTGCGATGATTGCAGTCTAACCTTCTTTTTAGGTCGCCGCACGTGCCCCGGCCAATACCTTGCGTCCAAGTCCGTCTTCATCGCTGTCGTCAGGCTCCTGTGGGCATTCAACATCTCGCCGCCGGTCGACGCGTCCGGCGCGCCAATCCTGCCCGACCCGAAGAAGTGCCGCAACGGTCTCACTGCGTGAGTTGCTGCTTATACTCAATCGACACGATGATCTATTGACTGACATGCATATAGCGAGCCCGATACGTTCGGAGTGGCACTGACGCCGCGCTCGGAAAAGCATGTGCAGACAATCAAGCAGGTCTGGACTGACGTGAGCGTATGAAGCGGGACGCGGCTGGAAGGGTTGCGGCTTGGATCTTGCATTTTTACGACTCATGGTGAAATCAATAGAATTATCTCTGACGTGCTAAACTTCTGTGCTTCTTCGTGCCTGTCTCGCTTCATCCATGAAATTGAAAAGAATTGAGGATTTCCCACGATTCCCGATTAAGTAGTGCGGATCTTGATGTTCCCGATTCAGACTTCCCTAGTGGCGTAGTGATAGTTGTGGCGATGCACCGGAGGACCGTGACATCCCTCAGCATCTCTATGAAGTACACCTACCCAAACGCCGCCGGGCCAGTGATTTACTTCCGAGCGAGCGGTCTATTGCAGAGAATCACTTTTATGCGCCTTAAGTAGACCCAACTCTAGGTGCGCAAACAATTTTTAGCCTCGACGCGCGAGCGAGCCATGAACGTCAGTAACAACTAGTTATAATATACAAGCAGCCCGAGTCGCATTTATCTCATGTCATGCAATTTTCAAAGCTCTGTTGCGACGGATTCATACTTTGATGGCTTGAAATTTTCTTAGAGACAGCTGAACGGCCTAATACGAGAGTTGAGAATACAATCTAATATGACATGCGGCATGGATCAAGGAATCTAACAGTGCATCAAGGTTACACCCTACTGTACATGACGTATCTTCGTGGAAAGTGGCAGTCTCCGCCGCACCGCATTGAGTACAAGCTCTGCTTTGACTACCTGCTTCGGCCAAATCTCCAACAGAACCTCCGTCTCCTGCGGTATCCACCGAGCGCATCGTGCCCACGGCAACCAGTCGAGTAGCCGCTCAGAGACGCGTGCGGAAACGCGAGGCATTATCACGCCCATGCCCGACACCGGCGGGAAATCGAGCTCGAAGACGAGTGTACGAGCCGTGCACTGTCTAAGGACAAGGGGGACCCAAGCGTAAGAGGTGGTGCTGAGCTTTCCGGGGTGAAAGATGAGATCGGTAATGCAGAGAGTCTGCAGTTGTGGCAAATGCGACAGCGACAGATGGGTCTGCAATGCAGCTCCATGACATTGCAATCTGAGCAAGAGATGCAGGAATCAAGAACGATGAACAACTCACCATCTCGTTCTCCCTCCGTGTATCCCACAATCCCAATTCTCAGCGTTCTCAGCGAGGCTCCGGCACGTGAGAGGACAGCTCCGGCGTCAGGGAAGTCTTCGGCGGAGATACCGGAGATATCCAGTGCGTCCAGCGCGGGGAGCTGCGCTCCAAGTAGCACAGTCATGGCGCGAAGAGTCTCTCCCGAAGCGCTGTCGATACGAAGCGTGCGGAGGCCGTGCAGCACGGCTGGTGAAGGAATGTTCGATGCATCCAACGAAGGTTCCCATCGACAAGAACCCAGCGTCAACTCCACGAGTTGAGGCATGCAGCGTAGCAAGTTCTCGATATCGGTTATAGAACATGATCCCGCCATGGTGAGACGTAGATATCTTGTATGGCTGAGCCATACACAACGTCGCTCAACGAGCATAGACAGAGCCCGGAAGGCGCCAGGAGTGCGGACGGACATTGTTGAGAAGAGGTGGGTGGTACTCCGTGGATGCCAGGTCCGGCAGACGAGCGCGCAACTACGCAGGCTGAAGACATCGGGAGCCACAAAGTCGATGATGTGGTCTTGCAGTTCGTTGGGGACGCTCAGTGTGCACAACATGGCGGAGAAGTGGCAACCAGAAGTTGGCACCTCGATGCCCTTTCAATCTACAGTAGTAATATGATCATCCTGCCATTATTGTTGCATTCAGGAAGGAAGACGCTTACGCCGTTTGCTTATTGGCCATGGAGACGTCTTCTGGCTGTGCACGCGCGGGTACAAACATCGTCTGATTTGTTCGACATCTTGCCATGTTGATTCAGTTAAACGTCAGTGTCACCGGCATCGGCGCCTGTGCGTTCCTCCGCGTCTTCCAAATGGGTCATTGCCGCTCACATGTCTTCCTTCAATCCTTCCTTCCATGTCTGGACTCTGACAAAGCGCTGCAAGCGCTCGGGAGTTTCCGGCTTGCCAAGTGGATGATATCAACAACAAGTCTCATGTTGGCAACATTATCATAATAAGAAGTCACGGTGGCGACATCACCGAAAGTGAATAGAATGCTGGACGTGCGGTGTACGGCAAGCAGCAGTACCTGGACACAGTGCGGTCCACAAAAGTCGTGCCACTGGCACACCCACATACATCGTCTGACGACGTCCGAGCAAGGAACAACCCCTGTATAAGGAGAATCATTGTGCAATTTTGGGCTCACTGACGGCGCCTTCCGCAACGGAGCTCCTCGCGGTCACGAATTTGCAGGTTGTTGCATCGCTCAGCGGTACTCACGAGTGCTTTGTTCAGGGATAGGAAACGATGTGGGACCCCGCGCTGAGATCATGCTGCTTTGAGCTTACTCGTAGCGTGGACAGAAACACAGAAAACGAGCCAGAACTGAATCAAATGAAGTCTACTTGTTTTGTTAATTGGAAATAACATATGCGCCTCTACGCATCACCGAACAGGGTTGCCAATACCTCGCCCATCCTTCCCTTGCGTAGAGCATCGTAGATGATGCTGACGCTCTCACCGATGCTGCGCTCGCCAAATTCAAACCCGTCTTGACTGCCTTCAGCGAGAAATCCCTTGTAATTCACGAGCCCGTGCATCTGGATGCCCAGCTCCATGCGCACGAAGGCGTACATGCGACGAGTCTTCGGCGACATGTACGACTCTGTGGACTCCGTGCGAGTACCGGAGACGAAGGCTACGCGAATCTTGTTGTAGGCGGCGGCGAGCTTCGCTGCGAGCTCCTCAGTAAACGGCTGCACAGCTGATGCGCGTTCTGGGAAACGGCGGTATAGTGCGATCGACGCGCTTTCGGCGGCGTTCAGCATGCGGTCGTCAATGTCCTGCGTCGACGTCTTGATAAATGAAGCAGTAAGTTTCGCGACGATGTCGCGAAAGACGGTCGCATCCGCAGAGTCGAAGTGAGTTGACAGGAGCGACTCGACGATCGACCGGGCTTCCTGCGCAAATTCCTTTTGTAGAGCACGGATATCGATGGCCTGGCAAAGGACGTAGAGGTAGGTTGCCACAAGCTGCATGCCAGTGAGGCCCGTGTGTTTGCGTGCGATGAGGGACATACCATTGACAACACATCAATCGCTGTCATGGTCTGCCTCGCGGAGATGAACGCCAACGAACTAAAACGCTATGTCAGGTAGCTACTTTAGGGCAGGAAATGACTGCTCACTTGACAGCCTGGTTATGCATCTCTGCGCTTTGGACGTGAGTGCTGACCGGATTGGCGAGGTACCCGAGCTCGCTGACGTAGCTCGCGGCGTTGATATCGAGGCCCTTCGCGTGGTAATCCGTACTCGGTTCAGACGCAGCAACACTAGGTGGCAAGCCGTTGCTGAAAAGGGGATTGAGCATCTCCGTGAGCTGCGAGAAGAGTAGTTTTCCGATGTGGAACAAGGCAAGACGCGTTTTCTCCATGGCACTTGTGATCGCCATCGCCTGGAAGTTCCCACCGTGGTGGACGTGGCCGGTCTTTCCGTCGATGAGAGGGTTGTCCGTCGCTACAGGGTGCTCATGAGCAAGTCTTTGACACGAATGCGGCAATACGTACTCGTGTTGCACTCCAGTGACACCGTCGCATACGCAGCGAGAATATCTTCAAGCCACGGCCCAAGGTACTGGGCTGCCGTGCGAAGCGGGTATCGGTCCTGCCGCAGATGCCCGCCATCCTCCTCGATGCTGACTTCGGCCTCGGTGGCGCCTGTCGTGGCAAGCTTCGAGCCTTCCAACAACTGATAGATGTTGCGCGCGCATTCGACCTGCGAGCTCGAATATAAGCGCATGGACCGCACGTATGTAACGTCATACTCCCACCTGGCCCGGATGCGGACGGCACACGTCGTGAATGAAAGGAACATGGCTGGCCTGCGTTCCCAACAAGGCTTCAGTGCCGAGCGCGGTGCACAACTGGGCGAGCATCCCGAGCTGGACGGCCTCCTGCATCGCCAGAGCGCCCAGGGCGGCGCTGAACGCGGTGCCGTTCATGATTCCGAGGTTTTCCTTATCGAGCAATTGAAGCTTCGGGATCCCCGCCTCGCTTGCGCGCAGGATTTCGCCGCCGCGAGTACGCACACGGATGTGCGGATGACTGCACATGGCGCCCGCGACATACGCCAGCGGCGTCAAATCTGCAATATTGGTCTGATGACTGGAAGACGTGAAAGCGGCGGGACAAAGCTGGGACGCACCTCCAGATGCTGAGATAGTGCCGCGCAGCGGTACGAGGGGAGTAATCTCGCGGCAAATAAGTTCGCCAAGTTGCTGGATGATGCACCAGCGGACACCGGAATGACCGCGCGCGAGAGAATTCATGCGCACGGC
The DNA here is from genome assembly GCA_037042885.1 of Auricularia sp. M12. Taxonomy (NCBI): domain Eukaryota; kingdom Fungi; phylum Basidiomycota; class Agaricomycetes; order Auriculariales; family Auriculariaceae; genus Auricularia; species Auricularia sp. M12. The sequence continues at coordinate 3,371,557 of CM073210.1, read as the reverse complement.
CATTGCAGCGCGTACCCAGCTGGTTGGCATGCTGAGCGTCGACACCGCGTCGTTGACAGGAAGCGGTGCGTTGTCCGCGTCGTCGTTAGCCATGACATTGGGGAGGACACCGGAGTGGTGGTGCTGCAGGAGCGATGCGCCGAGCGCGCCGTACTGTCTGGTACGGGTGTCCGCTATGTTACAGCTAATGACCCTGACTCATGCCTCGCAAGAGTGTGACATACCTGAGCCTCCATAGCCTGTGGAAACGCCGTAAATGCTGATGTTAGCCTTGAGCTTAGATTCGAGCGCAGCTCTGCTCGCTTCTACCGCAGCCTTGAGCTCGGGCTTAGAGTCGAGTTCGACTTGAGCGCCGTAGCGCGAGATGGCCACTAAGGCGGACACCGACAGGCTCTGGCCATCGATCGAGACTGCTTTGGAACGCCTGAGATATCAATGAGCGGCGTACAAAATTCAAGCTTCCACGGTGCAAACCTTAAGTCCTGCAACTGTGCCTGCGATTCCAAGAAACAGGCGGTCAAAGTTTCCTGATGGCGAATGCGGCCCGCGGTCCGAGGCACGACAGCCTCGTCGTTGCTCGTGTATCCGCTGTCGAACCCGTTGCCGACGACCTTGATTGCGCCTTTGCTCGTGCTATCGTCAACGGCAGCCCTGTTGGCTGACGGGGTAGGTTGATCATTGTCAGCGAAGAGAGCAGTCTGGGTACTAGTCATCTCGTGAGCGAGCTGGCGTAGATAGACATGACATACGAGCCTTTAAATGATTCGGACATTTGATGACGCGGACACAAGTCATTGTGCATACAGCCATCCACAGAGCGTTGCCCTGCAGCGCCCATTCTATGTCCGGGGCGGAACTCGCTGTGCAATTATTATTGCACGAGATTAGATATCATCTGCCGGAGCCATAAAGGGACGAGCGCCACACGTGGAGTTATCCCGCGATGTGCTGTGTTCAGGCAACCGTCGCGGCACCAGTAACCAAATGAGCTGTGACAGCGATGCCGGGCGAACTGCCTCGCAGCAATGACGGAAGGCGAAGTCGTCCATCGACAGTTCCAAGACCGGACCAGGCGCCTGCCTCCGAGCTGACCAATGCAACGTGAAGAGAGAAGCAACTTTGTAATGCAACACCTGAGGGCGAGGTCAAAAGCTTCTGCCACGGCGCGCGAAACCAACTAGCCTTCCGCTGCAACCACATCCATCCACCGCATTCACAATGGCATCGTACGTCGTCGCAGGAGCATCTCGTGGGATCGGTGTAAGTCGCCAGTTCAGGCTCTAGTCGACATGTGCCTGACTGTATTCAAGCTCGAGTTCGTCGTCCAGCTGGCGAACAAGGGCAACACTGTCTTTGCGCTGGCACGCAACCCAGACCGCTCCAAGGGCCTCCAGGAGCTCAAGTCAAAGCCCAACGTGCATATCGTCAAGGCTGACATTACGGACGCTGCGTCGCTGAAGGTACGTTGCCATGTGTTTTCACTCGCGAAATAGGCGGTTTAAAGGAGCGCAGATAGCGGCGGACGAGGTCGCAAAAGTGACTGGAGGCAAGCTCGACGTCCTAATCAACAACGCTGCATACCAAAGCGAGAAGTTCACGTTCCACACCATTGACGAGTAGTACGTCGAGGTGAACGCCGGCTGCGAGCCTCCGCTAATCTGATTCCGATCATCTGCCGTGCAGCCCTACGCCAGAAGACTTGGTCGAGGACTTCAAAACTTCCTTCGACACGAACGTGCTGGGACCTATCCTTACCACGAACGCGTTCCTCCCGCTTCTCCGCAAGGGCACTCTCAAGAAGGTCCTTTCTCTCAGCACCGGCGTCGCCGACCCCGCCTTCGTTCTGAAGGCCGGTTACGCTTACGCTCCTTCCTACTGCATCACCAAGACTGGCATTGAAATGGCCAACGTGAAGTATGCCGGTAAGCTCCTCAATCCGCAAGTGTGTCCACAGCGGCTCAGCTCGTATGCAGTCAAGTACAAGAACGAGGGATTCACTTTCCTTGCGATTTCGCCCGGCGTCGTGAACACTGCTGAGGCACCGCGTAAGTTCTTTTCTTATCGATCTCCAACGCGTTTACCAACATAATCTAGCGCCTCCGGAGGTTCTGCCGAAGCTCCAGGAGATGGGAGCGGCCTTCGCAAAGGTCGCGCCGCACTGGAAGGGACCGATCGAGCCCTCCGAGTCTGTGAGCCTCATGCTCGGTGTGCTCGACCGCACCACGCCCGCAGAGTCTGGCTCCTTCCTCAGCCACCTGGGCACTCGTGAATGGCTCTAGTCTCGTCCCGACGTTCCGTACACAATGTCCTGTAGAAACTAGCGAATGTTCCAATGCAACTTTTGATCGTTTATTCTCATGCAACGATATTGTACACGCATAAATGCTACGTCGGGACCGTATGCTCTACCGTCCTCTCAGCGTCAATACCGGCAGACCAGCGCTCCGTCTGGATGAGCTCTCGCAGGTCTTCTATTCGCATCTCTACACATGGCTGCCATCGCGATAACCCTTGCCCTCAATTACGTTCTATTCCTACTACTGCGAAATTCTGTCGCACGGAGGACCCTAGTTGAATGTGGCTGATAAGCCTCAACGTGTTGCAGAGCGCCTCGCCGACGAGTCTTCTGCAGGCAACGTGTCTCAGGCCACTGTCTGTAAACCACACAGACACCGCCACGCCCAATATTCGAGGCGTTACCGGTCCATACCACCACACGGTGTCGGGCATCGTCTGCGTCTCACCGGCGGGGGAGAACTGAGGTGTCCTACGCCTGCGCCGGGCAGGCTGTCGCCTGCCAATGTCGTGATCGCAGTCATCAACATCGTCTATGACGGAGAGAGCCACTATTTCAGGAGTTTCACCGGTTCCCACGAAGATATGCAGGCGGCTTCCAACCTGGGAAAGACGCCCAACACGTCCCGACTTGCAACAACGTATAGAATACGCTTGTTCAGCACGTTGACTGATTGCGGCCTGAAGCGGTGCTGTGGGCCTGGTATTGCCAAATCAGGTAGGGATTCGGGCGCCTTCATGCCAGCCTGTCACAGATAACGCCTGTACAGCTCTACAATACGCATCAAGAGCGCGGCACGTCCAATGGGCGTGTGTGACAATCCACTCATCGCAAGCCGCTCAGTATCCCGGGATCCTCAAAGCCGATGACGGAGAATGACATGAACTACGTCTCCTCATGAGAATCTCAGGTTGCCACGGGGGTTTGATGATACCGCGCACGGCGCCCCGACGTAGCTTGACAGGCTGTCCCCGCAAGCGCCAGTCACTACCTCCAAAGGCAACCCACATTCCACACTGTATCGCTCGCCCGATCCATGGTAGAATTAGTCCACTGCGCGGGCGCTCGGCCAGACAGAACATAAAGCTGCAATCGCACAATTGTCCTCAGCAAAATCGGTGGGACAATCGCCCCTCGCACCCCGGTTCACTCGCTCCTCTCCTCTCCCCTCGTCGTCGTCATCATGTCCCGTCCCGCCACTGAGAAGTCCGCCCTCAAGAAGAAGGAGGAGCTCTCGAAGCCCGTGACCGCACCGCGCACGCCGCAATGGTGGGGACAGCCCTATTGGCAGCTCGCGCGTATGCACAAGTTCCCAGTCGGCTCAAATTTGGTCTGGTGGCCAACTAGTGAGCATCTTCAACCATGCGTCCTAGTCGCTGAGACTCACGATTATGCTAGTCTGGGGATGGCTTCTGGCCCTGCCCGCGCGGCCTGACGCTTGGACGCTCACGGTGTACATTGTCGCGTTCATGTTGGCCGGCACGGTCCTGCACTCCGCCGCATGCACGATCAATGACATTTGCGACGTCGACTTTGACCGCCAAGTCGGTACGTGCGATATTCATGCGGCCAGGGCGCGCGCGGCTGATCGGCCCCGCAGAGCGCTGCAAAAACCGGCCTCTCGTCTCTGGCGCCGTCTCGATTCCCGCCGCATGGGTATTCCTCTTGGCGCAGACGGGAGTGTTCCTGTGGATGCTCTCCTATGCCGGGAATGAAACTGCGTGAGTCCCTCTCGAGATACGTATACTCCAAGGACAACTGAACTCACATCCCCCGCTTGGAACAGCTGGTGGTGCGGTGTCTTTGGGGTGTTCCCGTTGCACGCCTTCTACCCGCTCATGAAGCGCTGGACGAACTGGCCGCAAGCCTGGCTGGGTGAGTCGAATCCGAGAACTCTTGTACAAGCTTGGGCTGACCGGCGTACACGATCATAGGTCTCGCCATGAACTGGGGTCTGCCCACCGCCTGGCTGATGGCCGCGCCGCAGGACGTCAAGTCGGACGCGATGTGGGCGCTGACGTTCGGCACGTTCTGCTGGACGATCCTGTACGATACCATCTACGCGCTGCAAGACAAGAAGGACGATGCGCAAGCCGGCGTCAAGTCCACCGCGCTCCTCTTCGGGTCCTACGTCCGCCCCATCCTCGCGCTCTTCGGCGCGGCGTTCATTGCGACGCTCGCGTACGCCGGAGTTGCCCGCACCAGAACGAGCTCTACTTCACGATCACCGTCGGCGGCACCGCCGCGCACATCGCGTGGCAGCTGATCACCCTCAACGTCGACGACCCCTCCGACTGCTTCGACAAGTTCGTGGCTAACGGAAACCTTGGCTACATCGTCACCGCTGGCATGCTGGCGAGCATCTGGTAAATATTAGGATAGCCTGGAGCGAAGGCTGTCCGGGAGTAAAGAACACCATGAATCCAACGTTAGAGTTCCCCGAGCAGCGCAGACCTGCTTCATTGTGCATAGTAGCGATACGTCGTGTGCGAATCCGTAGCTGGCGGTTCGATGCATATTGTCAAGTCCCATTCCATGCTGTCTAGCGGACAGCGGCAGCGTATTACCGTCGGCTTCTGACTTCGCCCGCAGCAACTAAGATAGGCCCGGCCGAAAACCCGCCTGATCACGTGATGCTTAGCGCCCACCACCGTGACAGCAGCACGATAAGTCCTCCTGCAAGCAATAGCAGGGCTATACCGTTAGAATCTGAGTGCCATGTGTCAAGTTTATTGTTTCTAAACAACTCTGTGCGGCCAGATTTCTGCAAAAGTAATGGTATCGGTCTGCATGCAAATCAGAGGGCGGTGTTGCGTACATTGCCCACTGGTGCAGCCCTTCCTGCAAGCTAAGCAGAGCATATTGTCTCAAAATTCAAAGCTCTACAGCATTCTGGTTGATTTTCAAACAACTCTGTGCGGCCAGTTTTCCCAGATCCGTGCGGTGGAGAGTTCGTTGAACTCGGCTCGCAGCGGTAGTGATGTAGAAGCACCAATCACGCCTGTACATTTGCAGCCCGAAACACCAATTTTCCCAGCTTCAAACTTCAACAGAAAGCTTAAATGAGTCGTTTATGTTACACCTCTCAGCCACTCTCGTTGAGAATGGAATAAAAGCCTTGAGTTGACGGCCGGCACCGGATCTGTCACGGCTATGTCACGTATCACGTGATCAGGCGGGTTTTCGGCCGGGCCTATCTTACTTGAACGGTGAACAAGCCCGTAACGACATGAACAGCGCGCGAGCGACGAGTCGGAGTAGCTGGTGCATTGCGAGTGCCAGAGAAGATCATAAAACGATGTGGAACGGCGCCGGCGGCGCGTTGAGGCCGGCGTCCACGCGAGTCGGGACCTGAGCCAGTCACGATCCAGCTTGCTTCTTGACCACAACATGGACTTCCTCCAGACGACCCCGCTGTCCGTTTACAGCATTGTCGCTGCGTACGTGATCGCGTGGTACCCGTCGAATGCAAAAGTATGCTCTGAACTGCCGCATGGTGCTGTGCTCTGACAGTGTTGCAGGTACGGCTGGTCAATAAGGTCGCAGGACGGTACAACAAGTACGCGCGCGCCACCTAGGGTGACTGGAACTGAAGCGGCGTTTGTATGTAGCGTCCGTCCGCGCCAGAACATCGCCGACCTTGAGAAAAAGGGAGTTGCTCCCGAAATCATCCACAAAGTGAACATGTACGAAGGCGCGCACCAGGTTCGTCTCCTCATTTCTCCCGTATCCGCGTACCTAATATCCGTTTAGAACGGTCTCGAAATCTTCCCTCTGTGGTCTGTCGCTGTAGTACGGGCGAGACAATTCGTTTAGCTTCCTTTCGCTCACACCCCAGAAGCTCGCTGCCAATGTGGCTAAGGTTGAGACGTCGACTCTCAACTATTTCTCTCTTGCATTGTGAGCTCTTCAGTGCTCGAGTGCTGTCCAATGCTGAACTGGCAATTGACGCAGTGTGGCGTCTCGCCTACTGTACAACTATCTGTACATCAATCAAACGAAGGTGAAGCAGAGCCTTGCACGGTACGTGGACGATTGCATGGTACCTCAGTGTCCTGAGATCATCCCAGCTCTGTTACGTGGGCCGTTGGAACTCGTGTGTTCAACACTTTGCTTGATGTCCAGCGTCTGATGCCCGCTGTTCCCTAGTCCTCTCACTCACACTTCTGGTTAAGGCTGCAAACAAGCTACGGGCTTGAGAAAGCAGCTCTCAATCTCATCCATCCACTATCGAATTACATTGATTACGCCTATGGGGTTTTTGTCTGTGTCCACAAGGCAGTCAGTTCCTTTGGCCCTGCCTGCCAATGTAGCAGTATATTTCTCTGCTGAAAACCTACTTCTGCCTGTTGCTCTAACATGTTCTAGACTCCACTTTGCCACTGGTCGTCATCATCTTCGTATTGACCCCCTCACAAAGGCGACTAGGAGCCTTACCTTACGATATGTATGCCCCAAAGTATTCGTGCACGATCAACACTAGACAATCTTCAGAAATCTACATTGTTGCTGTCCATGGCGACAGCAAGCATACCGGCTTGCTTGCTACCTTGAACTATGAGAATCTGTGTTCTTGTGTGCCTGTAGTGCCCTCGGTAACCTCCGTTCACTGTATAGTACATAGCAATGTGCCATAGGTGGTATATGCTGTGAGAACCAATCGTACCTTGCACATGCCTACTTGTTCACATTTCACAATGTCCAACGATCCAACTCCCAGGCAATGTGTCGGAGTCGCTGACCAACAACGGTTTCTGATAGCTCCGTGGTGAGCGACATCCACATAACTCCGAACATTTCAGCTTTATACCATTGTGAGAGCGAAATTGATTGTGATCAAAATTTGCTGAGCTTGCAATTGCGGCTTTAATCGGGCAAAGTCCGCCGCGGATCTAGAATTTGTGCGCGTCAGCAATCGGCTTCCGGCTCACACTGCGACCAGCACATGTCTCTACGCCCTCTGGTCTCGAGGTCTCTGCGTAGACAACTGGCAGTTCGCAGAGGCTTCCCAGCTACCCACACAGCCCTCTCGACTCGCTGGTACGCCACTCACTCTGACAAACCGCCTCCAGCAACCAAGACGGGCGACAATGGCCAGCCAGAGTCCTTGCAGAAACCGCCAGAGTCCGCTCAGAAACCTGATTCTGAGCGTAACGAGCGTAATGTTCAGCAGAAGGACAAGGACGGCAAAGAGCTGACTGGCGCGCCGAAATCCCAAAAGCATTAGAAGGCTTTTTCCAGCGGCACCAGCAGGAGCTTGAGCGCCAAATGCGCGAGTCTCGGCAACAGGAGCAGCAGGGCGGGCAGAAGACCAGGGATCAGCCTGCTGCTGGCAGTCCTGGCGGTTCTACTTCCGGCTCTGGCTCTGGCTCTGGCTCTGGCGGCGACAAGCAACCTAGCCATCGGGAATTACTTTCGGTACTGGGCCAGCTCGGCCTCACTGCAATGCTTCTTTACACATTCGCAAATACGGACTTCAACCGCCCGCGCGAGATTACCTGGCAGGAATTCCGGACTGCGTTTCTGGAAAAGGGCCTGGTCGACAAGCTCACGGTCGTCAATCGAACGAAAGTTCGTATCTCGTTGCACACAAATGCTACTGGCGTCTATGGCGGCAACCTACCCTCTGGCAATTATTACTTCTCTATTGGTAGCGTCGAGGGCTTCGAGCGTAATCTGGAGGAGGCCCAGCGCGAGCTCGGCATTCCCAGCCACGAGCGCATTCCGGTGGCCTACACGGAGGAAATCTCCACGTTGAATACTCTGCTGCACTTCGCACCGACCTTGCTGTTCGGTGCTCTGCTACTATACATGTCGCGCCGTGCTGGCGCAGGCTCTGGATCTGGCGGCGGCATCTTCAGCATCGGGAAGAGCAAGGCCAAGCTCTTCAACCAGGAGACGGACATCAAGGTCAAGTTTGCCGACGTCGCTGGAATGGACGAGGCGAAGGAGGAGATCATGGAGTTCGTCAAGTTCCTGAAGGAGCCGAGCAAGTACGAGAAACTCGGTGCCAAGATCCCTCGCGGCGCAATTCTGTCTGGCCCCCCGGGCACGGGCAAGACCCTGCTGGCGAAAGCGACGGCGGGCGAGGCCTCCGTGCCCTTCCTCTCGGTCTCCGGCTCTGAGTTTGTGGAGATGTTTGTCGGCGTGGGCCCGTCGCGCGTGCGCGACCTGTTCGCGTCGGCAAAGAAGAACGCGCCGTGCATCATCTTCGTGGACGAAATCGACGCGATCGGCAAGTCGCGCTCCAAGGGCGGCAACTTTGGCGCGAACGACGAGCGCGAGTCCACGCTGAACCAGCTGCTCGTCGAGATGGACGGCTTCGGGACGACGGAACACGTCGTCGTGCTCGCGGGCACGAACCGGCCGGACGTGCTGGACCCCGCACTGATGCGCCCTGGGCGATTTGACCGGCACATCGCCATCGACCGCCCCGACGTGTCGGGCCGCAAGCAGATCTTCCTCGTCCACCTCAAGCCGCTGCGGCTCTCGCCCGAGATCACGCCCGACGTCGAGAACTTTGCGCACAAGCTCGCGGTGCTCACGCCCGGCTTCTCCGGCGCGGACATCGCGAACGTGTGCAACGAGGCAGCGCTGCACGCCGCGCGCCACTCGGGCGAGTACGTCTCGAACGTCGACTTTGAGAGCGCGATCGAGCGTGTCATTGCCGGCCTGGAGCGCAAGAGCCGCGTGCTCAGCCCCGAGGAGAAGAAGACGGTCGCGTACCACGAAGCCGGACACGCCGTCTGCGGCTGGTTTCTCGAGCACGCCGACCCGCTGCTGAAGGTCAGCATCATCCCGCGCGGCGTCGGCGCACTCGGTTATGCGCAGGTACGCTACTTCAATATGCTCTCTTGTCCCGTCTAAGCAACGTTCAGTACCTGCCTCCCGACCGGTATCTTCTTTCGACACCGCAACTCTTCGACCGCATATGCATGACGCTCGGCGGGCGTGTGTCGGAGGAGATTTTCTTCGGCGTTGACCACATCACGACGGGCGCGCAGGACGACCTGCAGAAGATCACGCGGATGGCGTTCGAGGCGTGCGCAAACTACGGCATGAACTCGGTCATCGGCCCCGTCAGCTACGGCGGCGGCGAGGGCCAGCGCGAGAACTTCCAGAAGCCGTTCAGCGAGAAGACGGGCGAGATGCTGGACGGCGAAGTGCGCAAGATGATCACGTGCGTATTGCCTTCCGCTGTGTTTCATCTGCTCAAAACTCACAGGACCGCACACCAACGGACAACCGAGCTGTTGACCTCGCACAGGGCGGATGTGGAGAAGGTTGCGAAACGCCTCCTGGAGAAGGAGGTGCTCACGCGGTATGTTGTTTCCCAACACACTGTCTTCCGCTAATGACCTTCTGCAGGGAGGACATGATCGAGCTTCTCGGCAAGCGGCCGTTTGACCGCCACGACGAGATGGACAAGTGGCTCGACGGCAACGCCAAGCACGCAGGCGAGAGCAGCGCCCCTCCGCCCCTCGAGCAGTCCGAGCTTGGCACCCCGATTGCCGCGTCGAAACCCGTAGATCAGTCTTGCTCTTCGTAGCACAGGTTGAAATTAAACGAAACGTCATTCTGCACTCCAACACATCCTCCACTCGCTCCTCGAAGTTACTGTAGCATATCGTAGTGTACTCGGGCAACCTACAGCACTGTTTATTTGTTCTAACGCCAACGATGTGCCCCGACAGCGATTTGTCCAGGATTAGCCCTAAATGCCCGTATGAAGCCGACAGCCTCCTACAGTGCCCTCGTACTGTAGATCTCCTATAAGTGCAGCAGTTAAGGGCAGGGCTCACCGATTTAATACTGAGGTCTGGTTGTAGCCGTACAGATCTAATCTAATCTACCGCCATACTCGGCCCGGCAGTCCACACCTTTCCCTCTGACAATCATGTCGCCTAAGCACATTGCCGTGCTCATTTCTGGCTCAGGTGTGCTCGAAATTTCTTCTGGGGCAACCGATTGACTGGAATCCACAGGAACGAACTTGCAGGCGCTCATCGATGCTACCAAGTCTGGTGTGATCCCCAACGCGCGCATCTGCGTGGTATTTTCCAACCGCAAAGCCGCATATGGCCTCGAGCGGGCGCGCAAGGAGGGCATACCGACGGAGTATCTTGCGCTACAGCCGTATCTCAAACAGAACCCTGGCAGCACTCGCGCAGACTACGATGCGGAGGTTGCCAGACGGCTGCTTCAGCACCGCCCAGACCTCATCGTCCTGGCCGGATGGATGCACATTTTTGGAGACGAATTCCTGGACATCGTATACGCTGTTAAGCCTGAGCGCGCGACTCAGAGGTCCATCCCTGTGATCAACCTGCATCCTGCACTGCCGGGCGCATTCGACGGGGCCAACGCCCTCGAACGAGCGTACGAAGCGTTTCAGAAAGGCGCTATTACAGAAACGGGCGCAATGGTTCATCGGGTGGTCAAAGATGTCGACCGCGGTGAGCCCGTGGTCGTCCGTCGTATCGAGATGATTGCGGGCGAGGAACAGGACAAGTTCGAGGCCCGGGTACATCAGGTCGAATGGGAAATCATTGTCGAGGCCACCAACAAAATATTGCAGGAGATTTCGGAGGACCAGGCCTCAGGTATGTCCGGTGCTCTTGCATTGAATAGTTCTGTGGATATTGACCTCCGTTCAGCCATAGGATCTTTGCAGGGCCTGCAAAGTTGAGAGAAAAATCAAAGACATCTATTGTACTTGTAGTGACATGCGTCGCTGGGAAAAGACCCATATATTTCCACGCCGATGTGCCATGGCAATTAGACGCGTCGCGTCGCGCCAGTAGCTAACTCCGCTCCTTGTCCTCTTCCTGCTACCACCACTATGAGCTTACCCGCCGGATTCCGCGCCCTGCCAGTCCCTCTTGTGCAAGTCAGCCTTGACACCGTTCTTGCGTGCGGCCAGTCTTTTCGCTGGTTCAAACATGCCTTGCCACTTGAATCCCCGAGTTCGGCCACGCACGAGTATCGGTTTGCGATGTCCGACCGCGTAGTATGTCTGCGTCAGACGCCCGAGAACATACTCTGGCGCACAACTCCTGAAAACGACGCTACCGAAGCTTGGATGCGCGATTACTTCCAGCTGGACGTTGATCTATCTCGCCTGTACGCCACATGGGCAGCAAAGGACACCGTATTCGACACCCTGGTCAAAGACCGCTTCCAGGGACTCCGCATGCTCCGCCAGGATCCCTGGGAGAATCTGATATCGTACGTTGCGATATTTCAGCGTTCTCCAGTCCTAAGAACCGTTTAGGTTCATATGTTCGCAGAACAACCATATATCACGCATTAGCAAGATGGTGCAGGCACTATGCACGCACTTCGGGGGCCACGTTGCCTCCCTGCCTATTCCCGGCTCGCCAGAATCAGAACCAGCGATGCAGGACTACTACTCGTTTCCGCCGCCGTCGGCCCTCGCAGCGCCGACGGTGTCCGGAAAGCTGCGCGCGCTGGGCTTCGGGTACCGCGCCGAGTACATCGTGCGCACTGCGCAGATGGTCTTGGAATCCGTGCTTTCAGACTCGGAGTACACGCCGTGCGAGGTCGTCGCCTGGCCGTCTGACGGAGCGCGAGTTGAAGCAGACCGGAAAGCGCTTGAGGCTCTCGCAGCTTTGCGGAACCTGAGCACAGACGACGCGCGCGCGCAGCTGCTCAGATTCATGGGCGTCGGGCGCAAAGTCGCTGACTGCATCCTGTTGATGTCGCTCGACAAGCGCGAGGTCGTGCCGGTCGACACGCACGTCTATCAGATCGCACTCAAACACTACAATTTCCGCGTGCCCGGCTCGCCGGTCAAGGGCGCTGCTGGGAAGCCTGCTATGACGCCGAAAATTTACGACGCCGTCGCGACCAAGTTCGTGGACTTGTGGGGCGAATATGCGGGTTGGGCGCACTCGGTCTGTCTCCTGTCCTGGGTGTTGCGTAATCTTGAAAACTCAACGGATCCGCAGGTGCTATTCACGGCAGACTTGAAGTCTTTTGCTACGTACGGGCTTGTCACGCCAACCTCTTCGCCTGCTGTTTCGCCCAGCAAACCAGGGACGGTACCGATTGGGGTATCGCCATCCCCTTCGCCCACGAAGCGCAAGCGCGCGGCGCGAGTAACGGCGGCCGTATTGGACTCGGTCAACGTTGAGCTCGAAGTTGCTGCTACCGAGCAAGAGTCGGACGATATGGTTAGCCGCGTCAAAGCACGCAAACGGCTCCGCTCGTCTTCCCACCTCGCGCTCAAGTAAATGGTACCTTTATATCTTCCTGATTATAATGTACAAAATAGGCTATGTGTCGCCAGATGCCCTCAAATCAAAACCAAGAAACCCTAGAGATTCAAACTGTGAGAAGGCGGACTTCGACGGACTCAGACTCGATGCGCAAGACTCCTTGCGAAAGAAGCTCGTGTGGGTCCGGATAAGGCACCACTATGGGTGTCCCGCCGCGCCCTACGCCACTAACGCGGAACAACACGTAGACCTGGCGATATCGCCCAGTCAAACCGTAAGATAACTGCTGAGCCTGCGCCACATTAACATCCCGTAGATAGGTGTGCACAAGAGCTCTCGCACCTGCTGGAATTGAAGGCGGCTCATGTGGAAAACCTCGGACTGTTCGCCACCTGTGGCCTTGACCTCGATGAAATACTGCGGCCAGGCATCGAACGGCCATTCTGGGAGCAGCTGGCGTGTGAGAATGCCCTGCCTGTCGTGGTATACGAAATCGGCCAGGGACTCGGTGCAAAGTCTGGGGAAGCCAGCGTATGCGCGCAGCTCCGACGTCCAATTCTCCCAAGTGAAATCCGGCAGTGAGCCCTTGAGAAGATCATACACCTACGAGGGCAGATGAGCTGCGTTTACGGGCAAGCAAGATAGAACTCGCAAATTTCTCGCCCATGAAACCGACGGGTGAAGCATCGATGTCCAGCGTTGTGGATCGCGGCGACGATGCGAGAGCAGCCATTGGCAGGATCGGTGAGGACGATGGTTGGGACGGCATCGCAGGCGACTTTCGTCGCGGAACATTGGGCAAAGATACCTGCCCGGCGAACCGCTCCAAGTGGCGAATCTCTGCCTGCCCTTCCTCGCTTTCTAGGAAAGCTTTGATGTCGAGTTCTGCTGCAACTAACTCGCAGTCATGAATACGGTGTGGCGAGCCAGGGGGGAAAGAATAACGAACCAAGTGCATTGGAGGATTTTGATTTTCGAAGGCTTTGTGGCGGCGACTGCTGCTCGGTACTGGAACCGTTCTTACTCGGTGTGCGAGGAGTTGCTGGTGTCGGAAGGCCATTGGGGGCAAGCTTCGATGATGAGCTACCATTGATAGGCAGGGACAGCGAAGGCCGATCCGGTGTCTTCGGTCGGCGAGCTGGCAACTTGAACCCAAGTTCCAGCTCTGGAATATCGTCTTCCGGCTCCGGGTCGTCGGGAAGTAGGTCCTGGAGCTCAAGAATACGCAGGTCGAGTTCGCGGATGCCCGACTTTCGCAACAGGATGTCGGTCTCATCGGGATCGTAGCGCAAAATGGCCGCCGTTATAGAAATGTCGGTGTCGGCCAGACCGAGTGCTTTCGTCAGTGCCTCGGCAGTCGTTGTTCCTCTGCGCTTAGACAATGTCAACGATGATAGTAGGAAGAGCTTCAGACCTCCATCTTGAGCATGGACCCAGCAATCAAGCGGCTTGGTGATGGCCAAGGGGACGTTGGTCTTGACGGCGTACGTGATCTCCAACTTGTTGGCGGTGAAAGCTCGCATCGAACGCGTGAGAGAAACCTTTGAAGCTCGATAGTATTGCAAGCTGGTGCGGGCCTATAAGCATTCGATTAAGATCGATCCAACTGCGAACTGCGCACCGTTGAAAGAAGGTTAATCTCGCACGGTAGAAAATGCTCTCATGGACATCGCGCTTCCCCAGGAAAACGCTATTTTCGGACGTAAGGGGCGCTCCATCGACTAGAAGCGACTCAGAGACGCAGAGGTCGATACGTTTCTCCTCCAGATTGAGATGCTGGAGAAGCGGCCGCAGGACGACGGCCTGCATCGGTGTGATGGACAGGAACGTGACATGGGGCAGGAAGATCGCCTCGAGATATCCACTGGCATCCGGCACGAAGAACGCATCCTTACACGAAAACAGGGTGACCGCAGGACTGCCCGGCTTGCGCACGGGGAGCATCGGCAGCTTCTGCACGTCGGCTGTCCAGTCAGCACACGCACCCTTCTTGATGAGCTCGACGGTGCTCGCCGCATACTCCAGCAGCTGCACCAGCCTCTCGTGCGTTTTCGGCGTCAAGACCAGCGTACGATGGAGCCGCGAAAACTGACGCAGCTCGTCAGCGATCACGACAGGGGACGCATCCTGGATGGCCAGATGCCTCTGAAATAGCTCCTCGAGATTTGAATATGTGGGTTTGAGTCGCGTTTTTAGAGTAAGGATGTGGGGACCGTCCCACACTACATCGCTGAGCGAGAGCCACTGATTGTTGACGTAGAACAGCGAGTGCTTGGCGAATGCCTCTCTGCCATGGGTATTGATCATAAATTCGATGCCAGAGATGCATTAATAGAACGGAGACGCACTTGATATCCTTGGGAATCTCCATGAACCGCGCCTCTAGCTGCTTGTAGATCGCCCGGACTTCGGAGACCTGAGGCCGCTCCCCACGAGTTTGAGACAACGCGACCAACGATTTCAAGAAGAACTTGGCGTCGAGGTCAACGCTGACGCCGAAGTGGCGCAGGAACGCCCAGCCCTCGTCCGGCTCTGCGATCGGAAGCTGAGGAAAGTCCACAGGGACGCTGGCGATCACGTTCGCGGGCAGCCCGAAAAACGCGACGGGCAGGGACGTCGCGCGCATCTCCGCGACGATATCGAACTGGCACCGAATCTGCACGCCGGCGAAGTATTCGTAGAGCCTGGGCGCGGTGGCGAGCGTGAGCTGCGCCTGGATCCCCGGCCAGCTGTCGCGCAGAATCAGCAGAAGACGCGCGGGATCCTCGACGCGCAGCCGGTTCACCAGGCTGGCGACCTCGGGCGCGGGTTTGCCGGCGACGATGCGCGGGGCGGCCGAGACACCCAGCACATTCTGCAGCCACTCGGGCCAGGCGTCCGGCGCGGCGGTGGACGACGCGAGGCGGAACACGGGCATGGCAAAGGTCGCGTGCAGGAAGCGCGCGGGCGCGCCGAGCACGTCGCGCAGGCGGACCGTGGCGCCCTGCGGCGGGTCCATGTACAGCGCGCTCCCATGCGCGGGGCGTCCGTCGGCGTCGGGCAGCAGCAGCGCCGCGGGCTTCACGTTCGCTTGGCCCGCGCCGGCGTCGAAGCGGTGCTCGAAGACGTACACGGCGTGCTCGAGCATCTCCTGCGCGCTGAGCTTCGCGCCCTGCGCGCGGTGCAGCTCGAGGATCTTGCCGACCACGCCGCCGACGTCGACCGTGCGCACGCCGAGGCGCTCGAGCAGCTGCGTGCGGTGCGGCGCGCCGGCGGCCGGCTGGACGAGCGAGATGCCGAGCCCGGCGGGGAGCGGAATGTCCTGCGCCTGGGGATGTTGGCCGAAGAAGAACGAGCGCGCGGTGCCCACGCGCGCCCAGCGCCCGGTTTGCAGGTGCACGAGCGGCAGCTGGCGCACGCGCTGGTCCGCGCAGTCCCAGCGCATTTCCTTTGGGTCCCAGGTGGTGCCGTACAGCGTGATCAGCAGGCAGACCTGCTCGAGCCACACAGCGCCCATGGCCGTGAACACGGGCTCGCCCATCGCGAGCAGGCCCTCGAGGAAATCCTTGAACGTCATGTCCTGCACGCCGAGCGCCCGCAGATGCGGCTTCACGTCCTCAGGATACCCTGGCGCGGCGTAGCTGAACGGGAGGTAGCGCTCAGGCACGAGGTCGGCGCCGGTTGGCGAGATGAACCACGAGGCGAACTTGACAAGGAGACTGTGGCGATACTGGCCGTCCGCGCACTTGACGATGGGGGAGTTGCGCAGCGACGCGAGGATCTCGTGCGCGGCGGGCGCGAAGAACGGGTCGTGCGTGCCCGCGACGCTGGGCAGGTACCGCGGCCATGTGAGCTCCAGCGCGGGGGTCTTCTTGAACTTGTCGACGGCCGCGAGGAAGACTTTCGGGATGGCGGCGCGCAGCGTTATGTTCCATTCTAGGTCCCACAGGACGTCTTCGCGGTTCGCGGCAGTGAGGAAGTCGGCTTGGATGATGAACTAGAAGCGGCGTCAGAATGCGATGTGCGAATAAGTGCATGACTGCGAACCGTGAAGCCCGCAGCACGTAAGGGCAGGAACGCATACACCAGCTGCCAGGATATCCACGGTTGGCCGAGCTGATCGAGCGGGAATGCAAGCACGACTTCGGTGGTCGCCTGCATGGCGCGTTTGGACTCGAATCGGTACGCTGGCACGGTCTGCGCGACGCGCAGGAAGCTCCAGGACGGCGCGCCGGGGACGGTAATGGTCACCATGTCGCCTTCGACCTTGCGGGAGGCAGCAAAGAGCGTCGGGGAGTCGTCATCGATGCGCAGATGCGCGAGGCGGCGCATGAAGAGCAGGACGGTGTTGCGGACGTGCTCGAGCTGCGCCTTGACGATGTGGAACTGCTTCTCGTCGCAGAACTCGAGTGTCATCCGAGTCCAGCCTGGCAGCGCCGCAAGTTCTGTCCAATGCGGCGAGATCATGCCGAGCTCTTCGTCCCGGTCGAGGACAAAGGAGTACCCGCGCGACTGGACGAAGACTTTGCGAGCGACCTGGAATATCGACTTGGCGCCTGTGCAGGTGGAATCTTAGGATTTTAATATCCAAGAAGCTTGAACCAGTACGTACCAATTCCCTTTTCTCCTGAGGAACGAGGGCTTCAGCAGAGCTCCGTGTCGGGAATCATCTGAGACATGCATGCGCACCAATGTACCCGGCCTGGTTCTTCTTCGTGCTCTGGCCGATGCCACAGAATGCGCGGACGTTCTCATCTGAAAAGCCGACTTCGTTGCACTGGATCTCCATGTGCGAGTCTCTGAGCGCGATCCGGAGCTCGGGCTCGACGCCCGCGGCGTACGCGTTGTCGTCCGCGTTCTGGATGACCTCCAGCACAAAATGCGCGGGTTTGGAGTACAGCTCGGCGCAAAGCCTGGTCTACTATAAGCGCAAAGTGCAACAAAGGCCTGGTACTCACACTTGGAGGGACTGTCCGAGGTTCTGCTTCAGGTTCTGCATCGTCGCCCAGACTGCAGGATTCGTCTGCGCCTGCGCGCTGAGGTCCGAGTCGACGCCGTTGTTGCGCCGAATCTGCAGGATGACATCTTGCTCGGGCAGCATGCTGCGCGGCGGTGGCCACCGGGAGCAGTACGGCGGGTGACAGCAGAAACAAGATGCGATGATCGGCGCCGGCATAAACCTAAATCCGCTCTCTGAATCTTGATCGGAAGTCCCGAGGGCATTCCTCTGAGCACCGGATAGCAGTGTTTGAGACACTCTCCCTGCTATAGCGAGCCTATGAGAGAAGATAATCCAGCATGCAGGAGGCCTCCAAGACCGGCATTCGGTAGATCATTCGCACCTTGAAGCATGGCGGTAGTACTCAGACTGATCAGTCCTCAACTCATGCGCGGAGCACCATTGGTCCACAAATATTCGAGGTCATGAATACACGCACTGAGCTGGTAGACATTGAGAGAACTTCGGGCTGAACAGGACGCCTATGCCTCGACAGTGTAACTGTTGACAGAGCTTACATCCTCCTTCCGGCATGGCCAGCATCAACCCCTCTCGGACGCACGACGCTCAACATTATCCTCAGACACATTGGTTGAGCTACAAAGCCATGGTACGATGCTCACAGGTGTGGGCTGTCGTCAATTCAATGGTCCTCGCTTTCTGAATCACAGCCGGCCCGCTGCGCCGCCGCTGGTGCGGCATCCCTCCCCGAGCGTTCATAACTTATTATGCTCGTGAGGCACGTAAATCCACCCTTACATGACATGAAATGATCTGTAAACGATGACTATCCAGAGAGACAGCAGACTCTGACCGGCGTCGTCGACGGTCCACAGAATCTCCAGCGCATTCCCCCAGTACGAATCAGACAATTATTCTCAGCAATTCCCAAGTCTCATTGAAGGCAAACCAAATCGCATGCTGTAAACCGGCGACCGGGGATAAACTGACGAGCTGAGGTCTGGGAGATTAACAGTGCCATCACGTCGAGGAGCAACTCAGTCTGTTTCGACTGGCGAAGATTGAGTCTTCCATGTGCAAGTGGCGAAGGCCTCCAGTATTACACTGCTTCTGTGCTACTGCTGCTGCTGTCGTGTGGCGCGATAAAGCTGTTTCTCAGGGAGGAGATCGCCTTGAACTACCGGATTTGGTATGCAAGTAATACCAAAATACTCATCCCAGTACACCCTCCTGGGGTCTTGAAGTAACGAATACGTCCATATTTGACTATGTCAGCTGTTTTTCTACTCTCTCTGGAAAACGGAGATCAGGGTGAGCGAACGGAAGTCCAACGGAGCAGCGATTGCTGCCGAGTTTTATCTATCCGGTGCCTTGCACGCGTCCGTCGGCTGGTGCGGTGGCCGTATCTTGCCTGTTGCCCTCAGCCAGCCATGTCCAGCTCCCGGCCACGCATAGCCAAGTCGCGCTCGCGCGCCAGCCGCGACTCGCGAGTCTTTATCCCGCAGGACGAGCAGGCGCTACTCATTCCGGAAGGCGATGTCGGCTCGTCGACGGCGGACCTGCTAGACGTCGTCGACCCCCGGCACGCCGAGGACCCCACGCTGGTCGGAGACGTCGACGACGACGACGACCTCTCCGACGAGCTGGAGGCCACGAAGCGGCCCAAGCGGCCGTGGTACAAGACGCCGTCGCCTTGGTGGTCAGCTTTGCTTTTTGCAGTCGCTACTTAGCGCCCGGAATGACATAACACCCAGGATTATCGGCGGGATGCCTCTGGCGAGCATCGCGATGAGCACGACGATCGCGCCGCGCGTCCAGATATACACCCGGCTGGCGTGCATGGTGCACAAGCCCGAGTACATGTCCGAGGGCTCGCTCGGGACCGCGCCGACCGTGCTCGACGGCTGGGGCCTGCACACCGCCAACGACAGCCTCCCGATCCCGATCATCTTCCCCGGCATCGACCAGCCCGCGCGCAACACGACCATCCCCAGCCCGTCGCACCAATGCGCATCAGACCCCGTCGTCAAAGCCGCAGTGGCCAAACTTATTGCCGGTATGTATGACAGTGATAGGTACCCCTGCGCGCAGCGTGGCCATCTTCCCTAACCTGAGAACATGCTCGCAGTCATGTCGTCCACCATGGGCATCCTCGGTTGCATCACCACCGCCTGGTGGGGCCAGGTCCGTCTGCATTTTCCCTGCTCGACGTCTCCCGCGTCATGCAAACGATCACTCAGTTGTCGGACCGCTGGGGACGGACTCCTGTTATGCGCTTTGCGATACTCGGCATGTTGTTTGCGTGAGTACCACTACAGTAAGTTATTTGGAAGTGTCGATCCTCAACATGTTTTGCCCAGCGACTTCAACTTCATCGTCGTCTCGCGATGGTCGCACCTCCTACCCGGTGGCTACTGGTTTCTGCTCATGAGCTCCATCGTGGACGGCCTGCTCGGAGGCGGGTCACAACGACAGCTGCTAGCTGTCCTATATTTGCTTATTTGTTATGTCAGGAATTAGCACCGCGTCGTCGCTCATGCACGCATATGTGAGCGACTGCACGGAGCCGATGCACCGGTCAGTCCTCGCGCGCTAACGGCCCTACATCCACTCACACCTCCATGACAGCGCGCGCATCTTCAGCTTCAGCGCGGGCCTGCTCTTCTCGGGGATGGCGATCGGGCCGACGCTCGGCGGGTGGCTGATCCACCACACGCGCGACCTGCTCAGCGTCTTCTACTTCGCGACGGCCGTGCACATCCTTACCGCGCTCATCTGGGGCGTGCTGGTGCCCGAGAGCCTGCCGGACGACGTGCGCGCGGTCAACACCGCCAAGCACGCGGAGCAGCTGCGCCGCGACGCCGAGGAGTGCCGCCGCGGCCTCAACTGGCGCATCATGTTCGGCTTCCTCGCGCCCCTTGCGGTCATCGTGCCCAAGCCGCGCGACCCGCTCAGAAGGGAGAAGGGGAAGGACTGGAATCTGACGTTTTTGGTGCTCGCGCATGGGTGTGCGCTGATGCTTATGGTGCGTTGAGCG
Source organism: Auricularia sp. M12 (assembly GCA_037042885.1). Lineage (NCBI taxonomy): Eukaryota > Fungi > Basidiomycota > Agaricomycetes > Auriculariales > Auriculariaceae > Auricularia > Auricularia sp. M12. The sequence goes on along the minus strand of CM073210.1, from coordinate 3,351,044 downwards.
CGAGGGCCCACCGTGTTGCGTATCTTATGATGTTCGATGTTCGTCCCCACCCTGCAGGCGTCGTACCAGTACAAGTTCCAGTACGCGGCGGATGCATTTGGCTGGGACACCGAGCGCGTGCGTGTCGGATGCGGACAGTAGTTAGGTTATGCGCCTGGCGCTGACGCCCTGTAGATGGGTTATTGGCTCTCCATGGTCGGCGTGATGCGTGCCGTGCACCTGCTCATCATACTACCCAGTAAGGTCGCTCTTTCACTCAAATCATATCGAAACTCACATCCGTCGCAGTCATCATCAAGCTCTTCAAGCCGCGCCCTGAATCAATTCAGCTCGAAGGCGAGGAGAACGACCTCCTCGCGCGCGACGCCGAGAACCAGAACCAGCAGCCTCGCGCAGACCTGCTGTCGCCGACGCGGGGGTCGAGCTCGCGCCTGCGCGAGATGATGGCGCACCCGGGCATGTTCGACCTGGTGCTCGCGCGCGGCTCGCTGGTGATCGACCTGTTCTCGTACGCCGGCACGCTGCTCGCGACGACCGGCACGCAGTTCACCGTCGCCACGCTCGCGGGCTCCTTCGGCGGCGGGCTCTCGCCGGCGATCCACAGTCTCGCGCTCATCTTGAACGGCACGGGCGAGACGGGCAAGCTGTTTGGCGCGCTGAGTGTGCTGCAGACGCTTTGGTGAGTGCCATTCCATCCCACCCATCCCCTATTCCACTCCGTTTCGTCTTGTCTCTTTGGGTGCTGGTGTGCTTGTGCTGAACGAAGTGTGTGTTGCGCGTAGCTCGCAGGTGATCGGCCCCTCGCTCTTCGGCGTCGTCGTCGTCAAGACGGCCGGGTGGTTCAGCAAGAGCATCTTCGTCGTGGCGCTGTGCGCGCTCAGCGCGTCGCTCATCTTCACGCTCCTCATCCGCCTCCCGCCCGTGCCCGTCGACCGCCGCGAGGCGACGCTCGTCGCGGACGAGCCGCCCTCCAGGCGGGCCGGCAAGGCCAAGGCCCCGGCGATTATCGTCGACGCTGCGTAAGACCTTAGGTTATTTGTTTCTCTGTATCTGGATAATGCTGTTGCATCGCCTGCGCTGTTCTTGTAGAGTACAGTTGCTGCACGTCGCTCGTACTCGTATGTCCTTCCCTAGTCAATTCGATACCTACTACTCTCAGCTAGAATACACGTAAGCAGACCTACTGTATAGTCAGGACAAGACGATGTACGAGCGCAAACAGAGTATAAAGGCGAGAAACATGAAAAGTGTCACAACAGGCTGAGAACATGTGTAGTAGCCCGAGTCAGATACTGTATGTACCGGCTGCATATTACAACGATAAAATTGGGCCCCGAGCATCCACGCTTTAGGGCACAGTGACAGCGGGCGGCTGGCGGCGCCACCAGCTGAGCGCGCCGAGGCCGAAGATGAAGTTCATCAGGCCCATGGCGGAGCTGCCCGCGCCGACGAACCACAGCAGCGACCACAGCCAGCCGAGCACCCAGCCGGCGACCTTGCCGCGCCAGCGCGTGATCAGGTAGTTCAAGTACGAGTACTTGTGCACGGCGCGCGGAGGTTTGATCAGCGGTATCGCCGATGCTGCTGGCGCGACGGGCACGGCGAAGAGCGCGATGAGTGGCTTGTGGTCCGACGTTGTGTAGGAGGGGATGGTGGTGTAGAGGAGGGGCGTTATGGCGGACGTGGAGGGCGTGCTGGGCGAGTCGGAGTGGGTTGCGTAGAGGATGCGGTCTGTCCATGCTGGCGAGCGTTGTCTTCTGTGTGGTGCGTCAGCATGGGCACGAGAGAGCACTCGGCCTCGACGTTTCGGCAGACTCGCTGCCACAGTTGCAGAGCAGAAAGGAACGGTATTTATTCCCATAGATTGAGGTATAATGGCGGGGGATTGAACAGAAATAATAAAGGGTACGCACACATATCGGTCGACCTCGCCCAGGGCGAACTTGTAGCTGCATTTGAACTTCCAGAATGGGGCCTCGCGCAGACCTTGCAGCAGCGTGCCGTTGCGCTGGCCCACATAAAGCTCGTCAAACTCGCGTAGCTCCTCACGGCCTTCTTCGGTCTGCAATTTCCTCACCAACAAGTCGTGGCTCTGGGGGCCTGAAGCGCCGAGGAAAACGCCGTCGGAGATGTAGTCCTTGGGGATGTGCAGTCTGAAGTTGAGGTCGCCGTGGAAGAAGAGATGCGAGGTGTCGTAGAGCGACGCGAGCGAGCCGTCCGGGTTGCGGAACAGCAGCGTCGCGAGCACGTGCTCCCAGTCCTGCACGCGGTGGCGGGCGTTGTGCGCGTGCGCGGTGAAGTGCGCGTTGACGAAGGTGAAGAGCTCGTCTGGGCGGCCCGCGCGGCCCTCCACGCGGAAGCGCACGGCGACCGCGCTCTTGTTGCCCATGTTGACGGGCCCGAAGCCGGTCCACTGCGTCTGGACGTCGCGCACGCGCCGGCCGACGGTGTCGTCGCGCGCGTAGACCAGGATGGCGCAGCCCACGTAGACCGTCTTGCCGACCAGCACATAGCGCTCCTTGTTGGGCGCGTGCGCCTCGAGTTGCGATTGAATCAGGTCCTGCCGCGTGCGCATAACGGCCTTGCTCATCCCAGTCACTGCGACAGCGGCTTTAGCACCATGACATGGCACTATCCCAGTACTCACACCCAAAATGCAGCGGCAATAGCTCTTGAAAACCAACAGCTACGATGTCCGGGGCCGCAGAGCGGTTGGAGAGAAACGACGAGACTTGCAACGTTGGCTTGAGCCAGTCTACAAGATCCTGCGGCAGCCCACGGTTGCCTTGCAAGTTGGTATTGTACGATGCTATCTGGACCAGCAGAGCGTCCGGGTCGACATGGCTCGCTGGAGAGGTAGCCATGTTCGATGAGCAGCAGTGCCGTGCCTGGCGCTAACGTCACGGTGCTGTCCAAGGAAGCGTGCGAATCCTCGGGGAACACCGAGATCCACACCAAGGTCAACGACAATACGGTATAATACGGTATGAATACGCTATCACCACGGCTGCTCGCCTTGTATGTCCTCCCAGACAGGTTCTTCCATCCTACCGAAGCTGTCGTGATACGCGAACGCATCGCGGTTGAGGGATGGGGTGATGCTCAGTACTCGTACCTTGCACATTTGCAATTTTGGCTCTCACACTAAACCAGGGCCGCCTCAACCTTGAAGACCTCATCTGGGCGCCGGAGAAAGGCCTTACGCGCGAGGAGGCGATGGTTACCAAGGCTGTGTGCGCGTACATTATGGTCTACACCGAGGAGGAGGCACTTGCCTCGGGGGACGAAGAAGACATCGGCGTGCAAAATGATAAGCTTCTACGTCTGCTTCTCCAGCTCAGGATGGAAAGATTCTCACCATCCTTTCGCCCTGTAGCTGATTTTCGCCCTATGGCTCCATATTTATCCTACTAGATTCGTGAATCGCGCAACAAATCCCCTCTCAACCAAAACTTCCCGCCGCAGAACGTGCGAAAATGTAATGAGACACTTGTCCGACCTGAGGGTCAGCTTGAGAGCCAAGGCAAGCCCTGGCGTTAGTCATGAGAAGGGGCACTCCGACTGGGAAGTGCCCTTGCTTCGAGCCTTGGAGAACTTCTGGACAGCTGATGGATGCAATATCTGAAATGCGTGGCAACCACTACAGGGGTCAATTGAACGAGAGCAATTTAGACTACAATATCATCCATAGTCAGTGCCAACCGTCTAGCTTTATCTTCAGCCGCAGCACCGAGGCGACCATCTGAGTCGCCTGCTACGGTTGCTGAACGCAATACGCTGTCCGCGGTAGCATCCTTCGCTGCTGCCGCAGATGTGGCCCACATGCGAGCCTGCGCAAGGCCCTGCTCAATCATCACGTCCACGCCGGCTATGGTCGCCCAGCCGCGGTTAGCGGCAGCCGTCAGCATTGGAGTCTGACGTGGTTTATAGCACATATCGAGGAAGAACCGCCGGTCGATCCCTCTTGTATTGGGGTCTCTGATGAACGCGACCGTGACGAGCCACGCCTGAAAAAGGGTCAGGCTCGGTGCGCGGATTCGTTCCAGACGTACTATCTTCTCCGCGTCCGTGGAGGGCTCCACAGCGGGAATGGCGTGGACGCCGGCCACGACGGGACTGATGTCACGCCTGTCCCGCAGCGGGACCCATGCAGCCACCGAAAATATCGGGCACAGGTTCATCGAAGGCTCGACGGCGGCGAAATGAGCGACAACGTCGCGAATCTCGTCGTGGTCGCGGTTGATCAAGTAGATGGGAGACAGGCCCAGATTGTGGAGCGCCCAGACAGCAGAGCGGCAGGCGCCGCCGGCGCCTACCACGAAGCCAGCGCAAGGCTGACCGCCAACCGGGGCAAAGCGCTCGGACGCGCCGAGGTTTGCGGCGCGGGCGAGACACTGTCGGATGCCGAGATAGTCGGTGTTGGTGCCCAGGAGTCTGCGCTCGGGCCCGGGGAGCACGACGATGGTGTTGACGCTGCCCGTCTTCCGGGAGATGTCGTCCAGCTCGTCCAGCGCATGTTCAGGGCCCAGCCGCTGTGTGACCGAGACTTTGAGCGGCATAGTCACGCTGGCGCCGCCGAAGCGCGCATCGTTGCGTATGTGATCAATGAAATGCTTGTCTGAGACCGATAGCGTGTCGCAGAGCGCGTAGGTTGGGCGGTCGGAGGCGCTGGGATACAAGGACTGCAGAATGCAGTTGTGGAAGGCGGGCGAGGCACTGTGCGAGATGGGATAGCCAAAGAGCCAGTATCGGAGTGAGGCACGCGAAATGTCGTCCGGAGTTGGATGTGGTGGCGGAACAAGCTCGTGCTCCATGTCTTGCTCGCCGGCTGCCATCTCGCAAGACAACCCCCGCTTTGTTGCGGACAGTTCCGCTGCGGCTGCGCTGCCGGCTGCCCGGTCTGCAGCCCTCTATATTACTTGCCAGTCCTTTGGCACCAGACTTTCTATGTGCATGGCCATGCCACTGGTGAGGTCGATTTGATGACTCCTGAGACAAAGACAAGAGCGACTCGACGGCAACCTCCGCTTTTCTTCCCTGGTTCCCACCTCGACGACTTGAACGACTGGCAAAAGTTCAAGGTCGCCTGCATGACCCAAGGACTGCATAATATTGATTGCACCGTGTATGGGCACGCTCTCGAGCACCAATCATCGCGTTCTTCCGGCACAAGAGACCACTGCACAGTGCACCGAGCTGTTGTAGATCTTCAGGACACAAGCAGATACACTCTCAACCAGCTCGCAAGGCGGTCTTCGAGGCTTTGATATAGTGTGGCCGTGCATGTGCATGTGGGGCCAAGGCGGCCATTCAGACAGTTTCCACTGCAGCTGGTGCCATCGTTAACGACGCCTGAATCCGACGACTTGGGCTCCTGAACCATCTCTTGTCCCTGCTATGGCTGCCTTGCATGAGTGAAATCAATAACGTATCACTCTGCCGCCCGGTTCTCGCCTTGTTTGCCTGTTCAGGGTCTGACCTTCGATTAACGAGAGTCGTGGGGTATCTCTCTAGTGCTGTACACCGCCTGGACCCAGGGAGCGTCCGGTCTTCCAGCTTGCACGTCGAGAAAGCAGGGTTGTCTTCGTGTCGTTTTCCGGGCGAGAGAAGGTTCATATCGTGTTGACATCCGCACTTGCGTCTCTCGACGATCAACGCATCCTGCACAACCAAGCGAACGCCAAACTCGTTGTAGACCTGCAGAGGGCTGTCCGTCGTGTTTGGCAACACAGCAGAGTATTCAGTCTAGTTGGCTTGTTCGTCAGATGATGCTTCGAATATCGTTGTACCTCAAGTACGTATCATCCTGGCAACGCGCCGTCGAACGTCGCTGAACTTCTGACTACAGTCGTAGCGTGTCAGGCGCCTTAAAAAACAACGCTGGAAGCTGCCGTTCATCGCGGCCTGGCGACCAGGTTGTATTCCTCTTGGTGACGCGCGGGATCAGTCGACACAGCCACGGGTATGTCCCCGCGACGAAAGTACAACGCTGACAAGATGTCTATAAATCCCTTCACAGGGCTAGGATGATTCCTCGAACCTCGTCTCCTCCCTGTCCAAGGCGCCCCTCAAGATGCTGCATTTCGCGAATTGGGTCGACCCCGAAGACCTCTTGAGCCCCGACAACACCGCGAAATATCGGCCTCGCGCGGTCGTCGACGACTCTATCCCAGGGCAATGGCGTTGTTCGTGGGTTCCTCCGCCGAGGCTCGCTCCTGGAGTCATCGACGAAGGGACCTGGCCGCGCACGGTCGTGTTGGATGGGTATGTCTTCATTTGTTGTTGTATGGATATTGTCACTAACTTGTACAGTGTGGAGTATTTGATGGAGCGCGACGCGTGGGACAGGATCAAGCTCGCGGGCACCCACATCTGCACCATCCCGCAGAAAGGTTTCCCAACGGCGGTCCGCATCCGCTCGTCGACCTCGCAGTACCGCGACGACGTCCCCGAACTGGACTCGGACTCCGAGTCGGACGCCTCGAGCGAGGGCACCGCTACACCCCGCCGCGCGCCCTCTTCGCCTTCAGCGCGCTTCACCTCCATCCGCGACGAGCCCAGTCTCCCTCCCGGCTCGCCGATGCAGTCCGTCGTCTCGCAGCTCTACTCGGCGATGAGCGTCGACACGCACACCGTCGCCTCGCGCGCCAGCCACATGAGCGTCGACACCGTCCGGCCCGGCGACCAAGCGTCGAGCACCGGCGCGCCCAACGCGTTCGGCAAGCGCGCCAAGGTGCAGACGCACGAGCACCCCGAGGCGCGCCCGGCGAAGCGCATGCACCAGCAGCGGCCGCGGCTCCCGAAGACCGCGAGCGCGCGCGCGAGCCGCAGGGCCCAGCGCGAGGAGTACAAGCGCAAGCGCAAAGCGCTGCTGGAGGAAATCGAGATCAAGCTCGCGCGCGCCGAGGCCGCGATGCGTGAGGCGGACCATCGCGCCAAGGAGGCCCATATGCGCGACCTCGAGGAGAAGCGCCGTCGGCTGCAGGAGATCGACGCCCGCGAGAAGTTGGCGGCCCAGCGGTTCCAACATCTCGAGCAGGAACGCCGGGCGGCGGCGGCCGCTCACGCCGAGCGTCGCAAGAACCCCGAGGTGCTTACTCCGCAGGAGGCGTACACGGTCTGGGAGCGGCGCGTTTCCCACTTCAGGAGCAATTGCATGTCTTCACCAGATCCCATCCACATCCGTGAGCTCCCCTTCCCCGTCCTCTTCAGGTACGCTGCCCGCTTTCGAACGTCAGGCCCAAGCTAAACGCACCACAGTCCCGAATACTCACTCCACCTCGTCAATGAAACCAGCATCGCCGAATTCTTCGTGTCCTGCGCGCGGTTTATGACTGCCAAGCAGCTCAAGAAGGCCCGCCTCGTCCTGCACGACACGCACTACAGAGGCAAGACATACGTTGCGGGCGAGCTTTACAAAGACGAGGCGGATACCGAATTCGTGCTGCGTGTCATGACCTGCGTCGCCGCGTTCGTCAACGACCATTTTCACGAGCTGTTGAAGCTTTGCCAGCAGTGAGCGCCAGCGCATTTTCCGTATGCCTTCCCTCCCATCCCCTCCTCCTCATCCACCATGCACCTCAAGGTATGTTCCATGACTCCTATCCCATGCTCATCCAAGTCCGCAATACCGCGCATAGGCGCGACTGCTGGGCTTCTCCCCTCTCCTTACCTCCTCCCCCTACCGCGCGCGCCGTTGTGCGCCATTGTATGGTCGTGTAATTACCACGCACCCCCTCCCTTCCCGTTCTATTTGCTCGGTCAGCGAGCCCTCTTGTGATTACCGGTCCTTCACGTTCTATTTGCTCGATCAATGAGCCCTCTTGCTGCATGTACTACGCACAACACTCCTTACCTGTGCAACGAATTCAATTCCTCTCTCTCTGTCTCTCCCTCTCACCCGATGAACGCCAAAGTGAACAAATGTCAAAAATTGTGATTCAGTACAAGATATACGCTCAACGACTGCCTTCAATCGATTCCTGGGTAAGAAGGAGGCCATGCGGAGTTGGGAACGCGTTCGACGGTTGGCCCCGTTCATCTTCCTCGTCGCGCTGGATGTACAAGCATGGGCGCTCGCCATCTGCCTATTCACATCGAGGCTTAGGCGCGAAGCGGAACAGATTGACTGCGCCCGGGGACTCCTTGCCTACGAGATTATTGCGCACGAGGCGTGGTCGACTGGCGCTTTGGTTTCTGGCCCTCTATATTCTGGCCAACTTCTTGTTCCTATTACTCGCAGTTGGAAAGGACCAATGGTGGCGCGGCCTGCTTAGAATATGGCGAAACTCGCGTTTAAGACGCGACACAGTCTCTGAAGGACTGAGGCTCAGCTATGCTCGTGAAGCCGCTCGGTTCGTCAGATTCAATTATGCTAGAGTGCTTTGGCAGCTTGCTGAAGATTGTTTCTTACACCAGAATACCGTGGCTTATGCTGGATCGCGGTTTCATAGGAATTGACCCCGAATACGCTGAACATGAACTCCCTGGCGACCGCGCAGCGAATGGCGCGACCAACTTCACCGTCGAACCGATATCAGGTCTTGCTCCGGCATCAGCATACTCCAATATCGTCGTGGCGCATCCTCCAGCAGCCTGGGTGCCGCAATATCGCGGTAGAGACTGTCAGAGCACATATCCAGTGTCGCACTGTCCGTTTCCCGGCCTCTGCGCGCCCGGTGACAGCGATAAGCCTTGCGTTGTCTGGCGCTCCGGAGAACCAGCCAGTCTTGGCCGAGTTCTTTCTGCTGGTTCCTCTGGTGTCAGTGCAGATTTAAGCGCCAAACGTCCAGACACGCTGGACTTTGATTCGCCTGGTCGGTGGTTAGAAGATGATTTATGGCATCCCTGTGCGTCTTTGACTCGCCTGCCGTGTACGCTAGCCGTTGATGACAGCGAGTACAGATGGTCCGGAAATGCACCACGATGAAGGTTACGCGTTCTTCACGCCTGAAGACGCCCAACGATGTTTCATGGGCAAAAGAATCATGTTCTCGGGCGATTCAATGATTCGTCAGATGTACTGGCAACCGTCACTCATCATCGTACCTTGTACTGACTGTCCTCCAGGTACACGCGCGTTATCAACTATCTGCGCGGTATCCCGACCAACGCAGAACATCTCTACAACTGGGGGACAACATCATATGTTGTTTTCCCAGACGGAACGGGTGCGCTATCGTCCTGAAAGCGCTTCTTCAGGGCCTTATTTCGGTCTGCTATGCAGACAAGTTCACTCCTGAATGCCCTGACCGACAGTGTGACATACCCTCCGACAGCCTGTACTCTATCGTCTTCGACTGGCATGACTTTCAAAACTACACGTACGTCAGCCTCTGCTGCATCGTCCATGTTGCTGACAGTTACTATAGCTGGGACGTCCAACGCGTTCTCGACCTTCGTGCAGACGTGGTGGTGCAATCCATAGTCTACTGGCGTGGTTGCTACGAGGACCTCAACGAGCTGCGCGACGCGTTCGACAGGCTGCTCCCCGACTGGCGCGGGCAATACACATGGTATCATTCGCCGGAAAAGCGTAACTCCAATTATCGGGAGTTCTACTGGCGCAACCGGCGGATGCGGCGGTGGATTGAAGGACACCGCGCGAAGGGCGATACGAGGATCAATGCCTTGCCCGCCGACAGACTTGCGCGGCTGCATAACGGACGAAATATCGTGCGGGATAGACGCCCCATCAAGAGCGGATACGGTGCGCATTCGAGTATTGCTGCTGCACTCCCTTTGGTTGCTGACGCTTGTACGATAGACGATGTGCACTTCATGGCGACTTTCTTGGAGGCAGACTACCCTAACCCTATCAAGGTGTGTAATATGACTTGTCGCCTGCAGGTGTGAGTAGCTTATCGGTCATTACTTGCGCAGGCCGGATTGCAATATGTCAAAGCCCCGATGGACTGGGACGCGCGGGACATGTTCAACTTCAATTTGATGCAGCTCTGGCTGAACGGCATATGTCGACCCTCAACATAGGCTGCGCGCATCACAGTGCACGATAAATTATATCATCCATTGCATCTATCACAAGCCAACGCCTGGCCTTCAGAGCTTCAGAACCTCCAGTTTGGCAGACCGTTCGCGCTGCATTAAAAGTCAGCATCCCGTTCTCGGGGAAGCCACAAGATAGACTCACGTCGTCAATAGCCTTTTGCTGGCGCATCTCCTCGACGTCCTTCGTCTTCGCCTGCAGTTTCTCGTGAATCATGGCGGCGTGTGTTTTCGCTGTCTGCAGCAACGCCGCTTTCGCCTCGATATCTGCCTGCGCCTGTTCGAATTTGCTCTTCGCCTTCAGATACGCGACCTCGAGCTTGTGCGCCTTCTTCGCCGCCTTCGTGCTCGCCTTCTCCGCAGACGATTCGGCTTTGGCTCCCCTCTTGTGCTCCTTCTCGAGCGTAGCAAGTTCTTTGATAGCCGCAGACAGCGCCTTCTCAGTCGTTTTGCCCTCTTGCACGAGGATCTTCGAGACTTGCTTCGCTTCCTTGGCTAAGGAGGGATCAGAATTGTTGAAAAGGAGATTGGAGTGGTTCACTCACCCTCGGCCTTCTCGAGCTTAGCAATCACGTCGTGCGGGAGGGTCACACGTGTTCCCGTCGTCCCGGCGTCCGACACAGTGCCAGCGGCGGACGAGACAGTGGCTGGGACGGATCCTCGTCGGCTGTGGCTCATCTGCTCGAGTGTTGCATGCTCGGGGCTAGTTGTGCGCGTGAATGCATCCTGTGTTGCGGAGGCGGCAGCAGCTGGAACGTTTACGGTGGACATGCTGGTTGTTGTATATGGCTGATGGGACGTTATAGAGCTTGATCAATGGCGTATGAGAAGATCGCTAGATAGTAATTCTACTCGTAGGCAACTCAACCTTTTAAAGTCTTTTTTGAGTGTTTCACCGTGTTTCATCATGGACCGAGACCTGGTTACGGGGGGGCTTCTTCCGGATCCATCACAATCCTTTTGCAAAAATTGCGAATATAGCCCCCCCTGTACCGCCACACATCGTGCAATGCAAGCCAACATCGGCTGTGAACCACAGGACTCGAACCGGGTCAAAATGCGCTGGTACCAGGCAGAGAGCCGTGGACCAGTGCCAACGACCCAAGCAGGCCCCAAACCAGCTCCCCGAGCATGCTCGTGACCCGCAACTCTCCCAGCCGTGACTAGGAGGCGAACAGGCCCTCGCGCCGCGTTTTCTACGTAGTCACCCGTGTTCAGCGCCCTCGTCTGTGACGAACTCTACGACCTACGCCTTCCCAAGCTCTAAGCGCACCAGGAATCGGACAGCTTGCTCTGCTCTATAACAGCCACTTCTGAAAGCCAGCCACACGTCTGGAAACGACGTTGCTGGTGGTGTATGCCCAAGGACGCGCCAGCGCACAGGCCGGCGAAGACGACGCGTCAGCTCGAACTCGGCCGACTTCGGCCGCCGCTGTCAATTGCTGCCGACCCAACTCAGGGTTCCACTACAAGTCATTACGTCACCGCTCCCTTCCCTCGACGGCCTCGCAGTGCCTGCAACTGCTTCCCACGAGGTCTACACACAGAATATCAGCAAAAAATGAGAGAAACTGCTCAAGTAATGAGCACGATCTCAGCGGACGTAATAATATGTCTCTCTCACCACTGCGCAAAAATCGCAGCTACAAGCCAGGTCGCAAGATCCCAAACGCAGGCACTGGTCCGAGAAACATTTCACGAGTCGGCCGCGCCCCGTACGGCGGAAAGGTGCGTGCTATAAGAGGTCTCAGCGCTTATTGACGAGTAGAGAGCCTCCAAACCCCGCAATTGCCAGTCTCGTAAACGCTGCGCCCATAGCGGTCAGTCACACGACTTCCGACTACTGGGATACATACGGTATGAATCGGCACATGCTACGACGCCCGTACAAACCTCACCACTGCAGCCTTATAAGCTGCGGGGCCCCTCCCGGACACTGGCATACGACGTGGTGCACGTCCCTGAGAAGATAGCCAGCCCCTCGCCACCCGCACACCGCCAGCAGCAATACAATGCTCGCCTGCGACGCCCGCATGACAAGGGAATGACACTCTTATCCAGAAAGCGCCATGTTCTCTCTGGGAATACGCCCCAACCCCAAGGCGCCCAGAGATCGGCGTAGAAAACACACACCACCCACACACTTTCAACCGGCGCGCGCCGACCACCCCATCTACTCGACGCCCAACAGACTCTGGACGTGGCCATGGAGAGCGAAAGAAATATCTCCCGCCCCTGTAGCGGTCCCCATCACGACGCTAACGCCCTCGGCATCCCCATCTCTGAGGATGGCCACTACATCATCCCATACACGCCTCTGACGCGTGAGGAGCTGCTCAGAGCACTCCGGGTCCCGCAGGTACACCAGCAAATCGTCCTGACTCCAGAGCCAACGACGCCGGCCCGGGCACATCATGACGCTCGCCCACGCCCTTATACGACGCCGCGCCCGCCCCCTCGCAATGCAAGAAGTGCCTCGCCATTACGCCGTACACGGCCGCCTGAGCACCCAACGACTGGACAGGCCCACCGGCAACCGCCAGCTACTACCATCGCACCCACACTCCATCGAGCTCTGCGCACGGACTTCATGCCGGCACAGATCGACGAGGTGATGCAATCTCTGCCCGCTGAGGCATATGCGAGATCGGAACAGCAGAGGGCTCGTTGCTACGGAGGATGTCAAAAAAGCTGGAAGGTCGCAACGGGCAGAGAACAACATTGGGGACGCTTCCCGCAATGCGAGGAAAGGCATCGCCAAGCCATCGCCGGCACGCACCACGTTATGGAGTACAACCGCGTGATCAAATTCCGCATCCTAGCGCAGGAGCGGAAATCGCGGGAGGCACGGCGGTGATCCCGGCAATATCCCGGCATCTTCTTGTTAAACCCAATGACTAGCGCTGCCAATAAAATGTGTATACACCAGGACACGTCATCAGCTTGCGATTAACGCTCGGCCCGCGGAGCAGATAAGCCCTGACGTCCGGCCCGAGGAGCACCACGTGTTCCAGAACGGGCCGGATGACACGCCCTGCATTAGTCACCGGGCAACAAGCGCAGATGATGTACCGGCGCTTCAAAAGCCGAGACACGGAGCCGATTCGGAGTGTCAACGTCTACTCCCTTTCTATCCCCTCTCAGCCACCACAGAAACAGGATCGTCCAGGGCGGGCGCCACCGCAGCGCGCAAGTACACGCCTGTCAGTGCCGTTAAGTGACTTCTAAGAAGTCGTCCTGAAGGCAGCGACAAAATTATAGCCTTACAGCGCCGTACGCAGAGCTCGATGGACGGCTCGATCTTGAGCTTGACCAATACGAGTACGCGCGCCGCCTCTCTGCCACTCGAACTTGACTTTTATTGACGCAACCCAGGCGTGCCGTGATCGCCTGTCGGCGCGCACGACTACTTAAGGACGCCGCGACATGGGCCTCACTCACCACCACTAGCCCGCCAACGGCCGCCCGCGCACAGGATGGTCATAAGTGCGCACTTCCGTAATCGTTACCAACCGCTCGTGTCTTACTCGGACGACGCAGACGACGACGGCCGCGAGCAGTACTCGCCCACGGACCCTGGCCCAGCCCCGGACTTCGACGCTCTGCCCGCGCTCCAAGCCCTTGAGCCCACCACTGCAGCGTCTATTATTCCTGGCTCACCGACGACGGCCGCCAACACGAGCTCATCCTTCTCGCCAGCTCGACCGGCCACGACGAGGACGGCCGACGACGCGGCCACGCCGAGCGACCGGGCCCGCCAACAGGCCCAACAGCAGGACCGCTTGGCACGCCGCCGCGCCTCGATGGAGAGCTACGCCGCGGCAGAACATGCGGTAGCGCCTGCCCCGCCTCCCGGCTCACGTCCGCCCACGTCAGCCGCGCAGCATGCGGTGGCCGACGACAACGATATCGAGCAAGTTGTCGTGGTGCGGCGACGCGTGTCGGACGCGCAACCCAACTCGTCCCCGTGGAACTATGTGCTCCTCGACCGCAACCAAGCCCAAGGGCCGCAGTCAACATTGCGCCAAGTGGCCGGACGAGCTCGCGCATCGCGAGGAGGGGTACGTTCGGCCACAAACGCACTGAGCCTCGCTGACGACTTCCCAGACTGCCTCCTTGGCGGCTCCGCCAGCCATGATCGACGACATTTTCTCGCCAAAGCCAGGCGGTCAAAACGACGTCGCGGTCTCGACGCACAACATCTACGAGCGCCCGGACCGCGCCCCTTCGCCCTCGCCAGAGCCGCGACGGTCCTCGCGTGCCGCGCCGCAAATGCCCTCGCGGCCTGCCCAGAAGCCAGCAGCAGGCAGCCAGGCCACTCGCCCTGCCCAACAGCGCCAGTCTGGCAATGGACGCGCAGCCACGTCGGAACTGCCCGTCGCACAGGACGCGTCTCCACCGCCGCCCGAGGACGCCATGGAGGTCGACGAGTACGACGAGGTCTACAGCATCCCAGCGGCGCAGCCGAGGAGAATGGAGACCTTCGACGACGACGAACTGGAATACGCCAGTGACACGCCGGAGCCGTACGTCAGCAGCGGGAGTGAGAGCGACCCCGAGTCGGAGGACGACGAGAACACGCAGCCGGACCCGGCTTTCGCTGAGAGCGAGGTCCCGATCATCCAGAGCTGCAATAATCAAGCCATCGAAGGGATGCCAGCAAATGGGCACCTCGTGGGCATCGAGTCCGGACAGCGACGCGCATGGAAGATGCATCGCGGCCCCAAGGTCATTGCTGTCTGCGACGAAGTAGATGGCAAGGACCCCTCCACCATGAACGACGTCGCCGCCATGCGCAAGATTGCGAAGAATATTCGGCTCGCCTTCCCGGGCAGCAACCCGGAGGTCTCCAAAGCCAACCAGGACGCGTCGAGCGCCATTAACATGCGCAAGAACACCTTTCTCATCAAAAACCTCTCTCGCGCGCAGATCCGCGCTCTTCGCCGCCGTCGCCACATCATCATAGGCACAGCCAAGATGACGGTCTTCAAGTTCAAGCTGCGCGGCTCGAAGTTCATTGGGACTGTTGTGAACACTGACCAGTCCGCGAAGGGTGTCCACGCCAACGCGCTCGCGAAATGGCGAGCAAGCACGGGCGCGAACGCTGTCATCGAGAAGTACGCTCCCTCGCCGACGCCGATGACCATAATCGCTGACGTCTGATATAGGTACGCGCGCAAAATCAAGCAGCCCGCTGGCCCCATCCGGGACCAGATCTTCAACTCCTTGCGCATCAGGACGCTCAGCCAGACCAAGGACAAGGAGGAAGACATACCGGAGTACAATTTGTACCTGGATATGCACATGCTACCGCAGACCGTGCAGGCTGAGCTGCGCCACGCGCTGCGCTCCATCCCGCTCACCGACTACTTCGCCGGTCGCGGCAACATCCAAACCCCCCCGTACCTCTGCCTGCACTGCTCCAGCTCGGGCCACACTAAAGGCCACTGCAAGACCAAGGATATGGAAGGCTGGCACGCGCCGCCGCCTCCGCCGACGGCCCCTCTGGCAGAGGCCACGCAGAACTCTGGGCGCGGCGCGCCGACCCTCCGCGGCTCAGGCCCGACTCGAGGCGGGTACCGAGGGCGCGGCCGCGGCCACTAGGCCAGCTCTGACGCATCAGGCCCCTCCCGCCCGCCGCCCCCCCCTATTCTTTCTTGCACATCGGCATCATACTCCACCTTCCCGCCCATATCTTGACCTCTCGCTGCAGGTGTACATACGATCTTCTTGATCGCGTCATCCGCGACCTTCTTGCCTGCCACCCCCTCTCCCTGCGCGAACCCCGACTTCAATTTTGCGCACATAGCCCGTCATGTACTACGCACACCCCATCCTACACCCCGATTCTTCAACCCGTACGGTCCCGTCACAGCTAGAATACGCTTGCAATCCCAGCCGTTCCTGCTGCATGATATGGCGAGCTTAACCGGAAGTTCATACAATGAGCTATGCGCAATCTCACTCAAAGCAAGCGCATGAGAAGGCCCAAATTTACTGTTCCACAGGAAAGCCCTCTCATTTAAACGGCGGCCTATTGAGGCCATGGGAGTGCCGTGCAGAGATGCTCAAGCCAAGGCGAAAAATGCATGTCCGGACATGCGTTTAGTACCCGGCCGCATATCCCACCGTGCCTGGCGGCATACCAGGCTGTGCGGAACTCGGTGCACTGGCCCGTGACCGCGAGACTTACAGTGCAACCCACTCTTACGACAACAGACAACTTTCCCACGGTGACAACTGACTGGCAATATCACACGCCCTCTGCCTCCCGAGCAGTCGGGGTTAGTCCCGTTTCCCGGCCAGCGTATGACGGAGCAGAGGATCAAGGCAACGGGCGCCACAACCTGCCCCTGCCTCTCGGTCGTATGCCCGTACGTCCGTCCGACGGCGGTGTAGCCGTCCGTCCGTCTGACGACGGCATAGATCGAGAGACGACTCCGGGTCACAGCGGTGCGCCGCAAATAGATGATTTTGAATGGGATCCCGAACCAGATTTTGGCCACCCTGGAAGCGAAGAAGAAGGTATCCCAGAGGCCCGGAGTGAGTGGCATTGGTCATCTCAAGAACATTCTCCCCGTTCCGCACCTCCAGAGAGCTTGCGATCATCACGTGCAGACACGAGCAGAGCAGAGGAAGCGACCTGTCAGGAGAATGCCGGCCAGGGCTCGACAAAGAAGACTCGAGCATATCTGCGTATAGCATCTGAAAATATGAAAGGAAGGGGAGCTCAAGACGTCTCTGGCAGCCTTAAATGGAAAAAAATTGCTCATGACATGCGCTCACAAAAGATTGCTATCATGGCGATTCAGGAGACGCATCTGTCAGAAGACCATACAGATAGCCTCAATGTGTTTTATGACCACCTCCTCGTCATCAATACGGCCCTCCCGGAGAATCCTACAGGTGCAGGTGGAGTGGCCCTGGTCTTCAATAAATTGCTCACGAATTACAAGACCATTCAAACGCACGTGCTCGTCCCTGGTCGTGCCCTCGTGTGCACACTAGAATGGCACAAGCTCGACAGGCTGTCCATTCTTGCTGTATACGCTCCCACCACCCAGGCTGAGAATTCAAGGATGTGGTCGACTATTCGAAATAAACTACGGAGTGCAAGGGCCAGTATCCCGAGCCCTGAAGTCATGCTGGGTGACATGAACTTTGTAGAAGACTCAATTGACCGATTTCCCGCGAAATTCTCGCGTCTCGATGCACCCGAAAGTTTTGCTGATCTTAAGAGATTCCTCAAACTTACTGATGGATGGCGCGAAACTTTCCCCAACAAGATCGAGTGGACCTGGCGAAATCGCGCGAGGACGACTATGTCGAGGATCGACCGCATATATCTGTCACGGGCGCTGGTCCAAGCCAGCAGAAACTGGACGATTTCTATAACAGACCTAAACTGTGACGACCATAGCCGGATACAAGTCGAAATTTCGAATCCGAGGATGCCGGAAATCGGACGAGGGCGCTGGACGATGGGAATCGCTCGTACGAGAAGGCAAATTCATGAATAAAGTGAATAAACTCGGTCTAGAGGCTGTTCAGAAGCTGGAGGTCATCCGGGAGATTGGCAGAACTGAAGCTATGAATGCGCAGCTTGTGTGGGCGCAGCTGAAGGCCGACATTACGGTCGCAGCGAAGCAAAGATCGAAGGAACTTGCCGGCATCAGAAGGACTCTGCTGGCAAAACTGTATGCCGAAAGGAGCAATGCGATTGAGCAATTACGTCGAGCGAGTTCGGACGACGAGCGTGCATCGGCACGGACGGCTGTCGCAGCGGCGGAAGGCGCCATATCTCAGCAGAAAGATGACGCGCATACCAAATCATTCACTCTACGAGCCGCCAAGAACTGGGCGGAGGCGGAAACCATGTCCAAGTCCTGGTTCGGATGGACGAAGCAGAATAGTCCGAAAGACACCATGCTCCAGTTACGCGTCCCGGACACCGAGCCACCTGTCTACGAGAACGATTCGAGACGGATGGCGAAGCTGGCAGGGCAGTACCATGACAGCATCCAGCTACGAGACCTGGAAAACCTGGACAATTTGCGCCCTGCGGTTGTGGAAGAGGTCCTCGCGAATATTGGCCCAAGATTGGCCCCATTAGAACGGACGGACTTTGAAACGGCCATTAACGCCGATGAAGTCACGGAAGCAGTCCGCTTCGCACTTAACGGCCGTGCAACCGGCCTGGACGGCCTGCCGTACGAGCTGTGGAAGACGCTCCACTCCTTCCACGTTATGTCCCAGAAACAGAGGATTAAATGGTTTGATATTGTCAGCGTCCTCACGGCCCTTTTCAACGATATAGAGCATTACGGCCTCGTCGCCGAGTCCACCTTCACAGAGGGGTGGCTTTGTCCATTATACAAGAAAGGAGATCGCACAGAAATTGCGAATTACAGACCCATCACCCTCCTGAATACAGACTATAAGTTGTTTACAAAGATCCTCGCCAATAGGTTGGCCAAAATTGCCCCAAATCTAATACACGTATCTCAAGCCGGATTTGTGAGAGGAAGAAGTATAACGAACCATACTAAGATCTCATCTTTAATTGTAGACTACGCTGAAGCGAAAGAGGAGAACGGCGCAATCATCGCACTTGACCAAGAAAAAGCGTATGATCGAATCCGTCATGACTACCTCTTCGCAATCCTCCGAAAGTATGGTTTCCCAGAACACTTCGTACGGGTGATTAAGTCTCTATATACCGGTGCCAGCACGGCAGTTATGATCAATGGAATCCTAAGTCCCAAGTTTATTGTGACGAGAGGGGTGCGACAAGGAGATCCCCTCTCATGCCTGCTATTTAACCTCGCCATAGAGCCTCTGCCAGCCATGCTGAGGGAGTCGACACTCAAAGGCTTCCAGATCCCAGGACTCGAACATAAGTTGATTGCGACACTGTACGCCGACGACACCACGGTATATCTCTCAGAAGGTGACTCTTTTGGTGTACTCGAGGATATTTTAAACAAATGGTGCCTGGCGGCTGGAGCCAAGTTCAACGTCGCTAAGACTGAGGTCATCCCACTAGGAGCCAAAGAACACAGACAACAAGTTATCACAAATAGATCTCTGTTCCCGGGGGACCGCGCCCTCCCTCAAGGTGCACGGATCGCTCCGGACGGAGAGGTGACGCGCATTCTAGGTACCTGGCCCGGGAACGGCGTAAAAATGGCAGCAGCATGGTCTCAAATAACCGACCGGATCCAGGAGCGCCTAGACAGATGGGAAAAGAAGAGGCCATCTCTGAACGGCCGCAGCATCTTATCAAACGTGATCATTGGCGGCCTCACACAGTATTTGACTGCAGCGCAAGGAATGCCCACGAGAATCGAAAAGATGCTGGATAAAATGGCGGTACACTTTTTCTGGAGCTCAACACGCCGACATCCAATTAACATGGAGACGCTACGACGTGCGAAGGCTGCCGGCGGTGCAAATTTGCTACACGTCGAGGAGCGCAATGAGGCGCAATACCTCACATGGCTGGGGATGTACCTAGCTCCACACAACGACCGTCCGATATGGACGCACATTGCCGACCACCTATTCCGGCATGCTATGACCGTAAAAGACAAGAAAAGAATCCCGGTGGAGGCCCGCGTGAACCCTTTCTGCCAGAATTGGAACCCGAATAAGAACAAGCTGCCGTTCATTCTGCAGCAGATGCTCAGAGTCGCGCGAAAATACCAGATCGTAGCTGACGCACCGGAGATCCACCCCAAGGTCAAGGAAGGAATGCCGCTATGGGCACACCCCGCAATGATGCAGCCAGAGTTGCTTTGGAAGAATACACCGCGAATCCGATGCCTCAAATACTCACACGCTATCCGCACCCTAGAAGATCTCGAGGAGTTAGCTGAGCCAGACGATTTAGATCATGACAACGTATCTGAATGCGCTTGTGAAGACTGCCTTGCGGACAGAACCGAAGGCTGCTCAAAACCGTACAGATGCAGGGAGCTCGCAAACGACCTGCTCGGCGGTATAGCTGGGAAATGGAATATGTCGTCAGTAACACAA
Source organism: Auricularia sp. M12 (assembly GCA_037042885.1). NCBI lineage: Eukaryota > Fungi > Basidiomycota > Agaricomycetes > Auriculariales > Auriculariaceae > Auricularia > Auricularia sp. M12. The sequence goes on along the minus strand of CM073210.1, from coordinate 3,331,001 downwards.
CCCGTGGACGACACACTGTGGCGTCTCTTCGAGCAGGAAAGGACGCACGCAGTCGCAGACGAAGAGCTGATAGTCTTCGACCCGACATTACACGAAGGGGAGCAGATTTCTGATTACTACAGAGCATTCGTGAACACATTAGCGCTCGACGGCCAGCCTGCGTCTGCCGTACCTCTCCAAGATCAGGCAACTCGCCCGCAAGCGGCCCGTGAGAAACAGCCAATCCAAGCAATCGTCTGCGGTGCACTGTATATGGGCGACACGAACGAAGCAAGAGGCGGTTTTGCGGTCCACTTCCCGGACGGGGACGCGGTGGACGCAGTAGGAAGATGCCAGGGGATCCGTCATACCTACATCCGTAGCACAGCGATCGCGATTGTCATGGCCGTCAAGGCCGCGCCGAGCGATGCGCCGCTACATCTAGTACTGATTAACCAGCAGGTAGTCACAGTCTTGACCACGAGGCTAGCATACCACGAGTCCCGGGGATGGCTAGAGCTATCAGTCGACGCAGATGCGCTGAGGGCCGCGGTGTCTGCACTCCGCGCACGAAGCGCAGAGACAACATTTACCTTTGTGGGGAAAAAGCGGGCCAAGAAATGGAATGAGGTGTCAGAAACTAAGAAAATGGCCACGATAGCGGCCGAACTTGGCCCAGATGTCGAAACAGACCTAGCTACGAATGCATCCTTTGATAAGCCCGGTCTGAAGGTGAAGTCAATCAGACAGAACCTTGCGCACCGTGCAATCAAAGCGTCCAAGTTGTCTTCATCTGCACCTCGACGCGCCACCGAAGAGCAGCTGGACGCGGTCAAACTGGGAATTCGTGAGCAATGCGGGAGCGCGCCGACTTCAGCACAAATCTGGGAAGGCTTGAGGTCGCGCGACCTGTCAAGGAATGTCCGTAATTTCTTGTGGAAGAGCTTACATAGGGCACACAAAATTGGGGAGTATTTCAGCGGCATGCCAGAACCATGGAAGTCGTACGAGATGTGCCCGACTTGCGCAAAGGTAGAAACGCTGGAGCACATCCTGCTCGAGTGCCCAGACTCTGGTCAGAGCACTATTTGGAACCTGGTACGCCTCTTTCTCCGCGGCAAACAGGTCAACGTCGATATGAACATCGGCCTCATCCTGGGGTGTTCAAATATCAAGCTGGGGTATATGGGATCGGCCAGGGACAAAAGCGTGGAACGAGCATTTCGGATCGTCGTATCAGAATCCGCCTTCTTAGCGTGGAAGATACGATGCGAACGTCGTATAGAGCATGCCGAGGACCCAGACTGGGCGCTCACTAGGGACGAGATATGCGCGCGGTGGAAGAAGATTATCAAACTCCGCGTATCGCAAGATAAGCTGTTCGCATGTCGACGGCGCGGCCCTCGCCGCAGCCGTCACATCTGGATGGTCCGGAAAACGTGGCAGGATTTCCGGGATCCCAAGAACTTTCCATTACACAACTATGTATTAACTGACAGTCCCGGAGTTTTAGTGGGTACGGGGGAAAGAAACCACGACGACGGTATAGGTTGATCCCCAAGCCCCACACTACCCTACCAGGTGTGCTAACGGCCATTTCTCCGGGCGGAGACGTCCCCTCTCTACAACTCAAGACATCGTAACCGTTTGGTTACGCACCCTAGCGTCCGGGAACCGGACAAGGGAGGCCAGTTCAGATCACTATGTGTTCAAACCCCTCCTGACGCTCCACAAAAAAAAAAAAAAAAAAAAAAAAAAAAAAAGAGACCTGGTTACGATTGGAACGCCCTCCTCGGCCCGCTCTGAAACAGTTTTCTGCATATTACAATAGCATATGTCACTGCGCATGGGAGTTGGTCAAGACAGACATTGGGTGAGCGTGATGTATTGTCCGGACTTTGCTGAGAGTAACGAGCGAATATTGGAATAGAATTCATGCCCTAAGTTTCTAAAAATTTCTCCCTTGTATCTCATTGAGCAACAAATTTATTCTCAAGAGGTAGTTTCGACGTGAAGCCCGGTGTGAGCACCAGAGTGAAGATGGCGGGCGGAGTTAACGCGTCTGTTGCGGGGTTCCAACTCGCGTCTATCTCTCTCGTTTTTCGGCGCTTGCACAGTCCAAGTTGCTATCGCGACGTTGTAGCCGATGTCGCGCCGCAATATGGACCAGGCCACCGCTCTGAGGCGTGTTATGCGCCTTGCCAAAAAATGCGATCCAAACGACACGCTGGACAAACGCCTTCCTATGCTCACAGAGTCTCTGCAGGACTCGGCGCAGCCAAAATGCTGCCCACTCTGTATTCATGTGCTTGGATGGGTTTTCAGGAGTATCTTCTGAACGGCGTCGTCGAGCAGATGCGCATGGAATATCCAGCATTTTTCAACTCCAGCATGGCTATGCTCACCACGCCGCGCGATATCGGCTCCCTCCCCGAACTGCGCAGGCAGCTGTCTAATAATCTCAAGAACTGTCCTTGGGGCGCGAGCCACAGGATGTTTCGCATGTCGAACCCTAACTACGGCGACGGACCCGAAGACGAGCTTTTCATGCTAGTTGAGGGCCTATGTCTTGCTCTTCGCGCGTGTCTCGAAGCCGGGCCTCAATCCACGGTAACGCGTGTACGGCCCAACAAGTCATTCAAGAATAGTCGCGGTGCATGGCCGACCTCGATGGAGCAGCTCTTCCCGTTTGGCTCGCGCGTCACGGTCGAAATGCTGGTCTTCTGGTCTAGCTTTCGCATGTCGAATGGGCCAATCTCTCTGCTCACCGTCATGCTGACGGTGGTACGCCCCAGAATATATCCGGAACTCACGGTGCAGCCTGTGCATGCCCAGCTCGTATATGTGCTGGCGCAAATGCTGAGGGGTGACCTGAGCAACGTTCCGGACAAATGGGAGGGGCCAGTGCCCATCCCACGCGTGCGTCCCCTTCGTACGATGCAGGGCAAGGCACTGGACACCGCCGCACACTTCCTCAACATCCTCGAGCGCGGGCCAGATTCGGTGTCTAACGACGGTGTGCTACTCACGGTCGGCTATGAACCCGTCTTCTACAGTGCAATCTGTAAAGCGGCGCGCGCGCTCCCGCGGGACCATGAAGGCTTCCCAATCCTTGTCGGCCATGCAGTCGAGCTGTGTACAAAGGTCGGCGTCAAAGTGGAAGACCTCGACGAGGTGTTCGTCGAGTTCTTCAAGGAGAACCTCAAGCACACCGGCAACACCATGGTCAACTTTGTCTTCACGCACCTGCGCCGGCTCGCTACGCAGCGATCATGCTCGGGCCCGGGCTGCTCGCGCAAAATGCTGGACGAAGACGAGGCAGCGCCGTTCCCCTGGTGCGCGGCTTGCAAGCTAGCGCGCTACTGTTGCCGTGGCTGTCAACGCGCGGACTGGCGCGCGACACCTCATCCGCACAAGACCATCTGCGAGCTCCTCTGTCGTCTTCGTGCAACCGGTGCCGACCCCCAGGAGGAACACGATAAACACCGGACGACGTTCATCGACGCTGGGCTCAGCAATGACGAGCAAATCGATTTGATGTCCTGGGCCGTCAGCGCGATGATGGCGCCTGAGCAACAACGCGGTATGCAGGACCAGCTCCGTCGCATGGTATGTGTGAATTTTTCTCGAAACGGCGCCTGCGCTCACGATTATCAGAGGGGACCATCAATGTACTCTATCGATATCGAGGGCCTGACAGTGGAACAGGCTCGACAGGCTATTCAGACGGCCAAGGTCTTCCGCGGCCAGGTGAATATTACCATCTGATCTCGTCTCGCGTCCACGGCTTCCCACGAGCTTATTATGACGGTCGGATAGATATCTTAACATGTATAAATTCTGGCAATGCAGTTGGCAACTCGATAGATCCAAGTTGAATCAATATGAGTCGTGAGAATCTATTGGGCAAGGCATACGTTTGAATAGCGACTACTCGCCCTCACGGGCCCACGAACTAAAGAAATCAGGACTATACTGCTGCATTGTGCTGTAGTATGCTGCATGTTCCCGCCTCATCGCGTCCACAAACTGCATTCTACCCGACGCCGTTCGCTTGATGACGCAATAATACAGTGACTTCGGGAGGACGAAGAACTCCAGTGAAGGGCAATGTGTCGCGAAAGGACGTGCTATGCCCTGGTGGTAGAGTGCCGCTCCGTCATGGCCATAGAAATCCCGCCATTCTTTGCGCTCTGCCCGCCGCTGCTCGTCAGCGATTGGACCGTCGAAGAATTCCAATAACTCGGGCTGCAGCGCCTCAAAGTTATAGCTGAAGTTTGCACCAAAGTAACGCAGTCGGCTGAATGCTGACAGCGCTTCCGCATACTCGTAAATGGGACGTGGCCAGTGGCATGACTTCAACTTCGTCTGTCGCTCGTTGGCCCGGCGCATGATCGTCAGACCATTTAAGTCAGGAAATAGTTGGGCTATGAGCCCGAAGACGGTCGGCGGGCCATTGAGAGCCAGGCCGTCCAGTACAATCACGGCTAGAGGCGCCGACCCGGAATGCAGTTCGTGAAGGAGTTCGGTGATGAAGTCGTCCTGGACACCATACGTGAACACGAGCCGAAGGTGCGTGACTCGCAGAGGACCCGCTGCCGTGGCCGACCGAAACCATTCCATGAGCAATTCTAGGTTTAAGATCCACGACCCTACACCGTCAAAATCAATACGTTCGAGAGAACATAATGGATCCGCAAGCCGAGCATGCATGGCGTGAAGAGGTGGATAGAATCCAACGGCGTCACTCCTGACAGATCTGACGGTAAGATGGGTGATGTGAGGACAAAGCGCAAGAACCGCCCAGAGGGATGACTGGCCGTCGGGCTCGCGAGGCAGCAGAAAGTCAATGTATCTGAGGTTAGAGAACACCACGTCTCTAGTGCGCTCTGATACGAGGAATCTCCGAGCGGCGTGCGTGAGCCGACAGCAAAGAAATCTGGCATCGCGCAGTTCAGATTGGTGCGCGACGGAGTGCAGCAAGCCAACGTCGATAGGAAATCCAAGGATGGTTAGGGAGTTAAGCGAGGTCCCTTTGAAGAAGTCGTTCATCCTTTCAAGTACGCGGCCGAACATGTCTCTGTCAGAGAAGTGGGCAAGGGCTTGGGGGGTATCAGGGTACCGGAGATTGCACCAATTATTGCAAAGCCGCAATGAGCGAATTTTCTGGGTAATGTCCGGTCGCCCTATCAGAAAGTCCAGCTGTTCAACGAGATGCTCGCCATCATGCATCATCTTGTGCTGAACTGCCGTGGCCTCTTCTTCAGAGTGATCGTCCCGTAGTTTGAGATAGGCGAACTGTTTCCCGAGCAGTAAGTTGCGCGACTAGAACGCTTGGTAAGATGATCGAGGTCTGTGATACCATGAGAGCCTCGGTGGACTTACTATGTATATGAACGGACGTCCCACGTCGTGCAGATATTTTGATGTAGAAGCAAGCATACAGCAGTCGGCAAGCGTGTACGATCCGGCATGCGCGAAGACGTCGTGCAGTATCTCTGGTGGTAGATCAACCAGACAAAATTGTTGAAACTTCGGCTGAGGGTTTCGCTCGAGGGTATGGCGTGTGTAGTCTAGAGATTTCTTCAGTCAACTACCTGTAACAGACCGCCAAGCCCGTACCAGTGAGTTGGACAATTTCCTCGTAAGTCTGCAGAGGAGACAACTTCCACTTGGTCCTGAAAGCCTTCCAGACAGCCGCGTCCGATATTACAGGGACGTTGACGACAGTCTCGACGACTCGATAGTTGCCGTCGTCATCACGGACAAGCTCTGGTCTCGTATCCGGAGCTTCGCCAACATATGGAGCAAGAGCCTGGAAGTCTAGGATATAGGCATCCCACCTAGCCCTCAGTTTTGTATAGCGCTGTTGGTACAATCAAGCAGCCTTAGTCAAGTCGCTTGCTATCTCAACAATACTTTGACATACATTGTGAAAGCGGCCGGTCAGGTCAAGTTCTCCCTGTCAGCGGTTCAGTAACTTATGGTGCCAGGCGGCCTGGACGTGCGGTACTGACCAGATGAAAACCGGCCATATCACGGAAGAATCGCTTAACGCGTGGAGACCTCCAATCCTCAAGCCAGTCGAGATCATCCTGAGTGCATCGCTCGTGCATGAGCGCGCGCTGGTCGTTAATGACCGGTGGAGCTTCGTCGCCGTCGTTGCCAACGCGTCGGCGCAAGTGCGTGGACATGTAGTTCTTGGCTTCATGTTCCCATCTTTGAAGCAGGCGAAGCTCGAGTTCGGTTTGAGAGTAGTATTTGTACTCGTTTCCCTCGTCGGGTCCATAATACTCGTCGTCCGACTCAGAATCTGACCACATAGCTGGGAAGAGCTCGACAATAATAAGGGCGACGGCTAGCTGCCTGCACGCAGTGATTGCTGCAGCGGTACAGGTAGGTAGGTAAGATGCGGTATTATCCGGAAAGTCAGCTTGAGTCACACTACCAATGCCGGACGTTAAACGCAAGTAGCAGTCTACTCGTGCGGCGGTACCAAGTATGTAGATGGTATATATCCATTCAAATAGGTATCCACTAAATCAGATCCATCCACGCAGACAGCTGGTAGTTCAAGCTCCACAAACAAGCAATATGCAAATGTAGTTCTAACACCCTTTACAGACCCGCGCATTGCATGGGGCAGGCTGGTTCCGGTTTTTGTACGTTATATGCAAGCCTATGTGCACGCGTGCTTAGGCACGTCTTTCGAAAACGAGCGGAAGGTCGACAGGGCTGCGCATACGCAAATCAGCGTCAGCACCCTTCTCAACCGTGGACTCGGTGGACTTACAACAGAGAGACAGCGAACTGGGCGTTGATGAGCTCGTCGCGCGTGGCCTTGGGATTGCGCGGCTTGATCCTGTAGTGGGATAACATCGTGACGAGGAACGCGACGGCCTCAGTTTCGAAGAATCTACACATACATCAGACATCGGCGGTCGGCCTCGCAATTGAGATACGCACTTGCGACCGAGGCAGGCGCGGGGACCGGCGTTGAAGGGCATGAACGCATTGCGCGGCCAGTCGTCGCGCAGGAAACGCTCCGGGTTGAACTCAGTGGGGTTTTCCCAGTATTGGGCTGCAAGGATCATGGTGAATGGGATGCCATTAGACCTTTACCGATGAACGTACGGTGGTAGTGCATGCCAATGATAGACATCTCGACGATGGTGTCTTTCGGGACATAGATACTGGAGCCGTCAGACATGGGGAGTTGCGTGTCCTCTGCGCTCAATTTAACCAAGGTCAAGATCTACACGTTCAAGTGAGTACAAGGTCAGATGAAAGCTATCAGAACGCACTGCTGGGTACAGACGAAGCGTCTCATTTATCACAGCAAGGCAGCGGTTGAAGCGGGGCATATCGTCGAACGTCTGTATACGTATTAGCAAGTGGCGATCATCTACTCCTAGTAGCATACCGGCTCAGCCCTGAGTGCGTTCTTGACCTCCATGATGTGCTGATAGAGCTTCTCCTGTTCGTCCTGGTGGTGCGCAAGAACGCCAAAAACGAAGCCCATGGTGTGGGCCGTGGTCTATTGGGCGTTTTGTATAGCGGTACGGACAAACATAAATTGGGGACGTACCTCATGACCGGCAAGGAGTAGGATGAATAGGTTGCCTGTTAACAATAATAAGTCTCGGTTGTACTCCATTCCTAACGGCCCACCTTCAAGCTCATAGTCGCTAATAGGGTCGTCGTCGACGCCCGTAGCTTCGAGCAAGCCCGAGAAGATATCATACATCTGTGCCTTCTCGGGCGAGCTGCGGCGCTCGCGCACCATCTCGCGGACGTAGGCCTAGATCTGATCAGCCACGGCGACAGTGGACGAGAAAGCAAGACTGTACGGTGTATTCATGGCCAGCAAGTTCCATCTTGCGCCACGTTGGATTGAACCGCCAGAGCCACTTAGGGATGACGAAGCGTTGAAGCAGCGTCTCCGAAACGATATGCAGTGCCGAGATGAAGGACATGGTGTGTCCTGGAGACACATTAGCCACCGTGTATGAGTTATCCACGATGCACGCACCAGGAGCGATCTCCGTCTCATCCCACGAGATTTCGCTCCCAAAGCCAGCTTTCACAAGAACAAGAAGGGCCATCTAGACCGGGATGTTTAGTTTGGAGACACGTGACGATTGTTGAGCAAGTCTCACCCGAAGCGTCGTGTAAATGATGTGGCCGGCATCAACTTCCTTCTTCCCTTTCCAGTTTGGCGTCTCGAAGAGAGTCTTGGTAACCTCGACCGCCGTGTCCCACACCAAGCGCGCATTGCGATCGCCGAACGCGGGGCTAACAGGCTTCCGCATCCTCTGCAGATAAGAAATGTGGGATGTAAGCGCACGGACCACCGCGCCTGCGTCCAGGATCATACCTTCCAGTCATTGCCTTCGCTGACAACCTGCGGCGAGACGGTTCTCAGTATATATTTGCCAATAATGCAGCTTTATCACGCACCAGGTTGGGACCGAAAGCAAGGGAGGGCGCGTAGAACTCGGCTAGTGGCTTCAACCACTTGTTTGCACGCGCGGTCGTCATTTGGAAGATCGCCTTCTGGTCGCAGGTGTGATAGGTCGCCCGGGCCGGAAGGAACGAGGTCTGTAACAGAGAAATCAGACGTGAGACTAATGGACGGAAGCATGCATACCACCGAGATCACGTCGCGTCCAGCCTCCTTGAACACTGCGACATGGGAGTTTAGAGTATGCAAGACGCGGCGCGAGCTCACGTACAGTTGTACTTATTAGTCCAAGGCCATCCGCGCCGCATGATAACGCCGCGAATGGTGCGCGGCATCGGGATGGGATACAGCGACGAGACGATGAGCGTGAAGCCAGGGAAGTAGCCAATCTTCTTCTTGGCATTGAGGACCTTGAGCGTCAGGTAGACGGCGTACGCCACAGGGAGCGCGGCGAGCTTGAGGAGGAGCGACATGGTCAGACGCGACCGGGCGCTGGGAGGGAAGGGGAGGGAAGGTGGATGGGAAAGCGAAGTAGAAGCCACGGCCGGTATTTGAGCATTCGGGATGATCCTCCATAATCTTGCAGATCTGCAGGCGTCAGGCCCCAGGTCCAGCTCCGCTTCGCTCATATCAATATCCGAAGCGTCGCCTATGCCGAATACTTGTGTACAGACCAGCAGCCGCCACAAACGAGTGGAGCATCCGTTCGCCGCAAGAATTTCTCGAAAGACAGGCCTTGTCCAATGGGCGACTCGCCGTCGTCGCGTGGTCACGCGAGCGCCTGTTGCCGCTCATGCGCGCAACGGAAGTCTAAGCGAGCTCTCTGATGCGCTCGGCCGCGCAATTCAAATCTTATCAATCTCCGTGCATGCATCAGTATGGTTTCCCACTTTCTATTATGTAGGGCCCTGGTAGGGCCTTCCACTTGCTTTCTACCACCATGGAAGGATGTGGTGAATCGAGTACAGAAAAGGAACGCACGCAGCTATCGAGCTGCCCAGTGGGTGTCAATCAACCCAGCATGAGTATACATGACTGATGGATAATCATCTGGGATACATGCAATCTGTCATACATCGCCACAATTCAGCGGTTTCTTGATCCATACTTAGGCTTTTGAGGCTCACGAACGTGGAGAGTCTTCATCGCTGCCAGTGGCAGCGTCCCGAAGACGTCCAGGTACATGCAGCGCTCCGATCACGGCCAGGCACAAGCGAAATTGCACTCTGTTGGCATGGCGGCAGGCGAGATTCTTGCATCGGAGCGATCTCCGGACATCCGGACTCCGTACCGAGCGGAAGTCGCTTGCTCACATCCAGGTTTGCAAGTTTCCTTCCCCACATACATATGTGCGGCAGGTTCTACGCTGCTCAGAAATACACTCCTCATGTTTTATTGGGTCTGGCGAGGCAATTTTTGCATGTTACTTACTTACAAGGAAGCTGGCATCTGGACTGTCAGGCACCCCCATGATGGTGAGACTGCGCATTTTTCTGTGAGACGATGTGCCTTACATACATAAAGTCACCATGTGAGACGACGACCTTGGCTCGCTGCGCATGCTCAAACGTTGAAACACTCAGATTTTACACAAGACAAAACAGTGTGAGATTGAGAACGAAGCCTGGATTTCAGTATTTCAATGCTCACATGGGAGTGCAGTTTTAGATGAAAGGCTCGCTGAGCCCATATTCCGCACGCGATCGAAGCTGTACGTAGTGAGTCAGTCCTTCTGGTATGGCTAGGTTCTGTGGCGCGTTCTCTTACGAGGTAAAGTCTGTCGAAGCTTCTACCGATGTCGGAAGACTCGCTCTGATAATGAAAGACCACCGAGCAAGTACGTAGAGACATCGTGATGAACACATGTGCGCATATTGCGGCAAGACAAACGCGAACTTTGACAATGACATATAGATCTTCCTTTTCTCTTTCTTTTTCTTCGCATGGATGTGCTCAGTCAATAGCTGAGGGTCATAATAAAATATGAATATTATATAACGCTGTTAAAGCAAACAATCGGTGGCTGTGCAAACATGTTGCTTCGCCTGCTACCGTCATGGACGAGATTACTCACGTTAGCATTGGCTCTAAGGGTCGCGCTCGTTTCGTATAGCGAGTACTACGACGCCTTACCTACTACGAAAGTCAAGTACACGGACGTCGATTACCGTGTTTTCAGCGATGCTACGCGCTTCGTCTGGCAGCCCGGCCGCGACTTACTCAATGGCACGCTCGAAGACAACGTGGCCAAAGGGCCATTAGGATCTTTTGTCAACCTTGGAGAGTAAGCTCGCCGCGCTCTTGCCTCCGACTGATCGTTGACATGTCTTGACCTCAGCCCGTATGAACGCGCGACATACCGCTACACGCCATTACTCGCTCTTTTGCTATTACCGAATGAATTCATCCACCCTGCGTTCGGCAAACTGTTGTTCTCCGCCGCCGACATAGTGGCTGCTGTTCTACTCCGTCGAATCGCGTATCTGACGCAGGTGCAAGACGCCGAGTTGTATATTGCTCTAGGCTGGCTCTTCAATCCGCTCGTGTTCTCCATCTCTACGCGTGGTTCTTCGGAGGCTATACTGGGCGTGCTTGTACTCGCAGTCTTGTATTCTGCTTTACGCACCCAAAGCAACTCCAACGACGCGCGCACGGCTGCCCTGCTTGCGCTGGCTGTTCACTTCAAAATATACCCATTCATCTACGGCGCGAGCTTTCTTTCGCTACTCTCGGCACCGCAATGGCTTGATCTGCGCGCTATACGATTTGCTCTCCTTTGCGCTGCGTCATTCGTGCTCATGACCTTGCCGTTTTACCTCATGTACGCACCCGCCTTGGCCCCCGCACCTCCAATTGATTGATTATGCAGCTGGGGTCAACCATTCTTGCAGCATGCCTATCTGTACCACATTGGCAGGCTGGACCATAGGCACAACTTCTCACCCTATTTCTACCCAACATATTTGTCGTATCCCACCCCCGATGCAACGCGTTCTTCGGGAGTGTCTCTGACGTCGCTGTTCTCTTTCGTCCCCCAACTGGGTCTTTCAGCTCTGGCCGGCCTTTTCATCGGTCGAAGACGTCAGGACCTCCCGTTTGCGTTTTTCATACAGACGGTCATCTTCGTCACCTTCAACAAGGTCTGCACGTCCCAGGTCAGTGGTGTCGCATGCACATTCTAGTTTTATGGTGACATCCGAGCAGTACTTCATGTGGTACATCTGGTTTTTACCACTCGTGCTTCCCCGTTTACGGATGTCCTTCTGGGAGAAATTGGCCTTGCCGGCCGTTTGGGTCGCCGCGCAGGTGTGTTGTATCTACATCACACTGATACACTGACTGAATGGTTGCAAGGCGCTGTGGTTGGGTATCGCTTATCAGCTCGAGTTCGAGCGCCGGCAGGTTTTTCTACCCCTTTGGTATGCGAGCGTCGTGTTCCTCGCCGCCAATTCTTGGATCTTAGTGCGCATTATGCGTGCATACGCCGCTGGATGTACTGAAGAACTTACCAATAAAACCCAATGAGCTATGGTTGAGTATCAACGCCTTGTATTGCTCCGTGCGAAGCGGGCATTCCAACGTCGCCAACCTGGACGAACATTGCGGATACGCTAGTCAACATATATTTGTAGGCTACTGGCCCACATATCTAGTACACTTCACAAACATCTATCAATTGTCCGGGCACATGCTACGTGAAGGCCGATGCGCCTGACACACTTGGGATCTCAGTAATTGAACTTCTCGCCAACGAGGGTTTCGCTCAGCTCCCAGAGTTGGTCAGCTGCTCCAGGAACTCTTGAACCCTGGCCCGTCTCCGCCACTTGGCAGTCAGCCAGGTAGGCGCCGTTATGCTTGAGCCCGAGGTCGCGGTCAAGCGCAGCGACCAGCGTCGTCGACGATCCCTGGGCGAGATTTTTCTGGGAGAAGTTCTTCGAGAATTCACGCATGTGGTCGATGTCCTTCTGCGAGAGCGGGGACATGAGAGACGTGCCCCAGATGACGCCGGGATGGACTGAGAGCGCCACAAGCCCACGCGACCCGAGCTTCTTCGCAAGGGATTGGGTGAAATGGACGTTGGCCTGTGATCAGGGGGTTAGTTACCGGGCTTCAAAGCGGTATCGCGCGTCAACTCACAAGCTTAGATTGAGCATAGCCCTTGCCCCAGGTGTACTCGGTCTTCTCGAAATTGTAGTCCGAATAATCTGTAAACACATATCAGACCACACGTCCGCCACGCGACAGATCAAGTAGCACACCTCCGGTACCCTGGACCTGTGCGCCGCTGGTGAGGTTAACGATGGTCGGCTCCTTGCTCTTGAGAATGACGGGCATGAGGATGTTCGTCAGCAGGAAGTGGCCGATGTGATTCGTCGCGAAGTGCTCCTCAATGCCGTCCTTGGTCTTCCTGTAGGGGAGGCCGCCGACGCCGGCGTTGTTGATCAGGACGTCAATGTGGTCGACCTCGGCCGCAATCTTACGAGCACCCTCACGGGTAGAGGCGATGTTTCCGAGGTCCATGGCGTAAACGCGAACATCGATGTTGGCGTCAATGCTGCGAATCTTCTCCACAGTCTCGGTGTACTTCTCTGGGCTGCGACCGACAAGAAGAATAGAAGCGGGTTGGGCGCGGGCCAGAGAGTAAGCCGTAGAAGCGCCTATCCCCACAGGTGTGGGCCCAGTGATGAGGACTAGAGGTATGTGAGATTTTTGGAACTACATCCTGCGAGTATCACCGTACAGACGCGACCCTTGACGCGGTCGGCAAATGCAGCGACGACGGTATCGCCGGTGGTAGTGGCTCCAAATGACTGCGACATGAGCTTAGATGAGAGGGTGGTGGGAGGGAAACGTAGCGTACCCCTCTCTTTATATCGACCGCGAATGCCCTACTGCTGATTCAGCCGGCACGAAGGACGTTGTAACGCCGGATGACATAGTCGCTATTAGTAGTCGAACTAAACTCTCCGCAGATGACTAATCCTCCGTTCTTCCGACAGACCTCAGCCTGACCACAACCTATCGAATTGAATATATAGGCCCAACGAAATATCTCATTCATGTAGAATCACACCTTCCCGATGCAGATATCCAATACATCCAAGAGTTGAAGTCAGGGGGCTCACGCAGACCCGTATACATGACACATTGTAAATTTAAATGGGCAGGCCCAGGGCTCCGATAACTGCCGAGGCCGAGTATGTCCTGAGCCGCCTCGCTGCCACATATTAATAGTATAGTAGTTGAACGATTGCTCATGTTAAGCTACAGACCCTAGCTATTATTGCCTTCTGGGCGGGCGAGGACGTGGAGCACCGCAGTATTTGATAAAGCGAGCGTTTTATGCCTATGGCAGAAATGCTGCGATGGCTGGACTCAGCGAAGGAAGGGTCATTGACGCAGGGGCGGCTTGCATAGCGGTGGTGCTTGCATGATTGATACGGGAGTGAGAAATCTATAGTCAGAGTACCCATCTACCAGTGATTCTACGTAAGTTGCGTCGATGGAAAAGGAGAGTACTGGCTGCAATCCGCCAATGGCGAGACACGCCTCAGGTGAAGGCAAACACGCAAGGACGCTTCCGCGTTAGATTACCACGCCAGGCACAGCGTTACGTCCTTGAGTCAGCTCTGGGTGGCAGCGGCTCGTTTTCATTGGCTGCAGGGAACAGAAGAACTCAGGGTAGCGTCTCGTCTACAAACTCCGACGCGCGTCTTGACCCGGACCGTGTCGCGGTCAACACGAGGTTTGAGCCGTCGACTGAGAATGTAGCCAATCTCGGCTCTCCCGCCATACGGTCTGCGATGGCGCGTTGCTTGTATGAACGCGAGGGTGCAATAGTGCCACCGATAAGCGCTCCCGATAATCCTTCTGCAAATAGCACGGTAACCTGCTTCCAACAATGGCAGGATCCCTCCAAGGCCGCAGAGGTTCTCCCGCGCCTCGTGCTCTAGCCTTCGACGCGCCTTAGTAGCTCCCAGCTACGCCAAGCGCCTCTTTCGATATTAGTGCTCGACTCGTCCCCCGCCTCGACAACAAGTACCATGCCAGACGAATCAGAAACAACTGCAGGCGAAAACAGACCTGTCGATGGCGTAGATGGGACAAACCATGAGCAGGTTACACCGGACGAGCATATTTAGTACGCCCCTCGCTCGTAGGCGCCGTTCGACGCTCTGAACGCCTTGTAGTGATCTCCCCTACATTCAGTGGGCCGACGATATCCCTGGCCAGAATGCATATCCATCTGAACCTTCGCTTGACGACGAGTGCGTTTTATCCTTCTCTCACAATCATTTGTCTAACTCTCAGAGCAGCGCCAGCAGCGAAAGCGAAGAGACTGCTCTCCCCGAAGGCTGGCGAGTACGTTGTATATCTGCACACTACCACGATTGGGCGCCTAGAGATATGCCTCCTTTTACAGGTCCACATACATCCGAACGGCTCTCTATACTATGAAAATGAGGCCCGGCGTCTAACGTCGAATTACGATTTACGGTCCAATCCCGCTGCATTGGCCGTGATCATACATCGTCTGGAGTCGTCCTCAAAGCTGGATATGCGTGAAGATCATTGGGAGATTTACCTTGGGTCTCGTGGGTTTATCTGGATCGATCATCAGAACCAATCGGCAAGTACGCCGGGACAGGACCCTGAGGAATTCAACCGCGAGATCGACAACGGTGGAATAGTCTCCCGTGCGTCTATAGCTTATTGTCTCTTTGTTTCTCTTGTTGAAGAGGCCTCACCGTCCTTCCTCAGAACTGAAGCGGCAACATCGTTACTGGACCTACATCCAGTCCCACCCTAATCACGTACCTCGAGCCCCTCTTCAGACAGCGTGGCAGGAGGCACACGACGCACTCGTGTGGTGCCACGCTGAGCGGGTTCTTTTCCAGCAGACGAACGCAACGTTCTCCAGAGAGGACAGTAAGGAGCTTCTGGAGATCCTTACACGCCTCAAAGACGTTGACACGGGTTCCACGGACAGCGGTTCGGCGTATCGCAGGACACCCGGTTCTTTCGCACTGCGCAACTGGTTCATGGCTGCCGTCCTCCGCCAAATAGGTGAGTGGGCATTGGCCTAGTGTCACCTGCGTTTCTCACCCCAGTTCTACACGCAGCACACGATCGCTTGTGCACACACCATGGTCAGCCCGATGCACCACAACACAGGCAACGAGAAGCCGATGACATGAATGCCACGCACGAAGAATTTGGCATACGGATTGCCATACTTTACTACGTTGTCGGCACTGCTCTGTTTCTCGGGATCCCCCACTCGTACCACCGGAGAATCCTGAGTGTGGACAAGACTGATCACGGATACGGCGTTAACAGCATGCGATGGAAAGCATTCGTGGGGTCCATGCTGAAAGAATGGACAGATTCCAACCTGCTCGTACGTACTTGCGGCAAATCGGTCCTCGTGGGTCCACCCAAGCTGATTTTGTCTTCCAGGCAACTGTGTTGATTTCGTACGCTTTCATTTTGGGAATTTCTGCATTTCTGAGGCTGACACGCTCTGAACTAGTGCCACGGTTGGTTTTTTGGCTATCCCGGGAATCGAAGATAATTCCCGTTTGATGGGCTTATTCGCTGTACTTCTTGCCATCGGAAGTGTCCTGGTCGGCATGTTATTTATCTGGCACCATCAACCGCGCGCCAACACTACTGCGGATATTGCTGTAAGTTTGCCGTGTGGCGGCCGCCCTCAATCGGCTGCCTTACTCATTTCTCAAATAGGTTAATTATTTCAGGCGGGCGAAGCGGTTCTCCGGCTCTCCCGTGCCATTCGCCTTTATTCTCTCAGTACCAATCGTTCTTCTGCTCTGGAGCTTCCTGTGCTTTGTTTCGGCCATCCTCATCTTCGCGTTTCGGGGATGGCAGCAGACAATCGACGGGTCGTTTGTCGCCTTCAGCAAAGCTACAAGTCCTGGCACGGTCGCGATGTTGTCTTTGGTCGTGGGCTCTGCTTGCGTGGCGTGGATATTTATGTGGCGAGTTTGGACGCCTCTCTCGCGCCGCGCCTCGTCTGGTATCCTGCGATCTCGCGCGTTGCATCCTCTGCAAAGGATGCTATCGCGCTTCCTACAGAGCTGCGCCCCCGACGCCGAACTCGGCCCTGTATTACCCCCTCCTGGAGGTCTCAGCCCTGGAATTCCGGCGTTCCTACCGCAACTCGGCTACCGCCCCAGTCCGGCCAACGCTGCAGTCTCCCCCGGGCCTAAGCGTCCCAGTTCTCGCGGTATGTCCGAGTCAGCGCACGAGCTATATCGGGTTTAACGCGAGACTGACACCTTTTTGCTGTAGCTTCGCAAAGGAACGACGAGCAGGACGACTCGCCTGTCTCTCATACAAGCTGGGCTCCGAAGACGCATCCACACGCTACTGTCCCACTTCCCGATATCACGGACGATATATGGCGGGATGCGTTGCCGTATGCTTTAGACTCGCCTGAGATCGCGCCCGTCCAGACCGTTACCGCCGGTCGCAGACAGCCAGACAACGACGCGACGCCGAGGGGAAGCAGCCATGGAAAGAGAAGAAGAGTCAGACCCAGCTCCTCGCAGTCTTCCCTCTCCTCCATCGCACATTCATCGTATGCGCATCCTGCGCGGCCTTCATTTTCGCATGGACGCACAAAGGGCAGAATGGTGTCTAACTTGAGCCTCCTCGACGAGCGGTCCATTGCATCGACGGAGCGCCTGCCACCGCTCCGCCGCTCGTCCACAAACGACGTCGGCACCGGTACCTCCACAAACACGTTGTTCAAGCCGCGGTCGTCGTCGACGCATAACGCGCCACGCGATTCGGATAGCGTTCTGCTCTCCGCCCTTGGCGCGGCGACGTCTTTGCTGGCAGCACCCGTTATGAATGACAGCCCGCGTCACGCGCCGAACGCACGCCGTCAGGCAGGTTCGCGCTCCTTGCCATCCTCGCCCTGGGCGCGCTCGCTATCGCTGGACCGCGACGAAGAACCCATCAGGCCGCCGCGGCCGAGATCCAGGATGTCGATGGGCGGCCCGCCGCCAGTGGTCGCCCCGCCCGCGACCGTGCGCCAGCCGAAGCTCAAGTACTACGTCCCGCCGCTGCACCGCACGCACTCGCAGCCCGCGCTCTCGCAGCAGGACATCGTCGGGCTCCCGGAGCCAGACGTCATTTTCGTACGGACTCGCAGTCGTCCGAACTCCATCAAGATGCAGCGCGCGGAGCGGCCCGACAGCGAGAGCGAGGACGGCGCCTCGAGCTCGCGGCGCGACGACGACGACGACGACAGCACGATCTCGCAGCTTATGCTGTCCAACGACGACGAGGACATCAACAGCCTGCTCATCGGCCCTTCGGTGCCCATGGACGCGGACCTCAGAGACATGGACGTCGAGTCGCAGGAAGGCTCAGAGGAGGCGCGTGCACTGGATCCCGGGGAGATGGTTTGAATCAGAGGCGCGTATGTATTCCAAGTAAAGGTCGGCAATAGAGCACAGTATTATATGCATGCTATAGTGCGAGCAGCACTCAACTTTGGAATTGGATGCTTAGATCTTAGAGACGATTGTCACGGCAGCGCTTGCAGAGCACGCGAGCACGTGGCCGCCGCACATGGGAGGGGCACGCGAGCTGCACGCGCGGCGCCGGGCTCGCGGTCTGCGCGCCGAGGAAGCGCGAGCACGCGGCGTTCGCGCAATACACCCCGCGCTGGGTGCGCACCTCCGTATCCTTAGCTTCGAAACGCTGCAGCAGTGCGGCGGCCAGCAAGGGCCGCACGCTTTCGACCGGGAACTCGTGCCGGCAGCAGCGCGGCGGGAAGAGCGAGTCGTCCGTCATGGATGATGCGCGAGGCAGAGGTGGTGGTAGGGAACGGCGACCGGGGGTTCAAGATTAACTCAACGAGGCCAGAGCGTCGCACGTTTCGCAATATCTCATCGGCAAACAGGGTCTATTGCAAGGTTCAAACGCTAGTGGCATCCAGGACAACCGTCGCGTCGCGGTCACTTCTGGTAGGACCAGACGTTGCGTAGCACTGAAAACGAATCAACGTCAGCACCAGCTGGAGTAGATAGACTGCAAGCTAGATAGATACTTACGCCCGGCCTTCGTCGCAAGGCGGTTGAGCGAGTCGTCGCTCTCGCCCATGGCGCGGACCTGGCCGCACAGCGCGAAGGAGGTCGAGGTGGGCAACGCGCGGCCCTCGGAGTCGACGTCGACAATGCTTATCTGCACTGACGCGTGGTCTTTTGCGGTTATGAGGCGGTCTGCAGAGGCCATATATGGTCAGCAAAACCAGCCACAACCCATAGAAAAGCGGTGGGCGTACTGGTGGCCGCGCACTTGCGGGGGACGTAGAGGTCGACCAAAACTCCTTGGTCGTTTTCCATATTGTGAAAGGGAGGCGGGGTGAGCTTGGTCGGTGTGGTCGGTCGGATCGTGCGGACGGCTGGGAATAAACTCAGCTTCCGGTTGTGATGTACAGTCGGAGATCCGGCTCGCATTTCCGCGCCGTCCCCAAACTCCTCCTTACATTGAGATCCCACCCCCTTCCAACTCTCTAGCTAATCTCAAGCGACACCAAGAAGTACTGTATCTCACGCTTGCCGGCTTTCGGGAATATCGTGCAGCTAGTTGCAATTGCAGGATTCTGTCACAGGCGCACCCGCTACATTTGCAGCCCCAATATTATCCAGCAATATGGTCATAAGTTAGGATGCTCATAATGCTGTAGAATGCCCTGGAGATCATGAACAGAGTTCCACAAACTAAATATTCAAGTGCAACGACTGCCCGACTGCCCAGCAGCCAGATCTCCATTTCAATGTAACACTGACGGTCCCTGTGTTCCTGTAAATAAAATTTGAGGAAAGCAAGTGTTTATGGATAGAGAGCGGGCACGCTCATGTGCGAAATGTGGCTACTGTACACTAATAGGTCGCCGCGGGCGGACAACCTCAAGAACTGCACAACGCTCTCACTAGTTCCCAGAGAGCACAGTGAATACAAGACAGTGGAGGAGAAAGCGGGGGATAGGACTGTGTAGCGCGCGGGGTATCAGGCGCGCGAGTGATGGATGCACGCCTGCGGCGTATGCAGGCATCGCACGCGCACCCCCGCCGGCGGTGTATGCGCGACGCACAAAGGCAGCGCGAAGCTGTGCGTACAATGGCGGCGGGGATGCGCACCGTGTGTGCCGCTCGCAGCGACTCCCGCGCAACGGGACACCGCGCAAACGGCGTCAATGGCTCAGCGACGCAGGCACGGCCGGGGGGATGCGCGGTCAAATTGCTGGACGGCGATGGCAGCGGGACACATCCTGGCTGCTCAAGTTGACCAGGCCTCAGGTCCAGGCGACTTGCGAGCGAAAAAGGACCAGCGGAGCCTGTGCCGGATTGCGCGTGTACGGCGGCGCCATTGGGTCTTGACTCCGTCGACGAAGCAAAAACAGAGCAAAGCGCCCAGACAGACAACCATCGGACGCAAAGCCCACGTTGGCCGAGAGGCGCGACATGAGAGCGACGCTGTGCGTGCTGCAGGCTCTGTCTTGGCGGCGGCAGTACGAAGAAACCCGTCGACTTAGTGACCTTGCTGTCAGCGTCGGCCAGCGCAATCTGGCGGAGCAGGACGCGGACGGCGACGCACAAGCGCTTCGAGTCTCAGTCTGCGCGCGCGGGTCGCGCGTGTCGTGGTCTGAGCTGCCGTGGCCTGCGCTCGCGAGGTCGCGGCCTGCTGATCTAGTGGCGGTGGACTGCGCGTGCACGTCTCCGCGCGGGGATACGACGAGGAGTTGGGTATCGCCGCGAGCAGAGGTCGTCAGCAGCGCGGGATGCGGGTTGCGAGTGACATAGCGCCTGGTCTCATCGGCGCGCGCGCTGTGCAAGCTGCCATCAGACGGGTTTGGCGGCCGCGGGATGCGACGACGAGTCGGGAGTCGCGGTGGGCGGCAGGTGAGCGTCAAGGGAGGGGGGCGCGTGTCGCGGAGTAGATCGCGATAGCGGCGAGCCAACCGTGCGCGCACGGCGAGGGCGCCGAGCTCGTCGTCGCGTGGGCGGTGCAGTTTCCACTTAGGAGTCCGTGTAGCCATGGGATGCGGTGGCGAGCTGGAATCCGCGGCGGGTGGAAGGGACGCGAGGGTCGTGGAAGCCGAGGTCGCTCGCGATGCAGGCTGCGAGTTGAACATCGTGCCCTCGCAGCGGCGAGGGCAACGACCAGCTCCTCGTCGCACAGGCAGCGCCCAATGGTGTTTGCAGTCGCGGGAAGCAATGGCGAGCTGGGCGCCGCGCGCGCGAGGGCGAGCAACAGCGTCGTCAAGCGCGTATCGCGGGCGGGGACTTGTAACGGCAGGTGCAGGCTGCGCAGAGACATGGCTGCAGTGCGCCGAGCGAGGGCGGCACCGTC
Organism: Auricularia sp. M12; assembly: GCA_037042885.1. Classification (NCBI taxonomy): domain Eukaryota; kingdom Fungi; phylum Basidiomycota; class Agaricomycetes; order Auriculariales; family Auriculariaceae; genus Auricularia; species Auricularia sp. M12. The sequence goes on along the minus strand of CM073210.1, from coordinate 3,310,168 downwards.
GGCGTCCGCGGCATGCACGTGTGCTGGTCGTCGGACGCGTTGGCGAGCTCGCCGCGAGCAGAAGGCGGCGGAAGTCGAGGGCGGCGGGCACACGGCGCGCCATTGAAGTCGCCGGCGTCGTCGAAGTCGCGGGCTCGGCGTCGAGGGTCAAGCGCTGGCGACGCTCGGGGAGGCGCACGGTGAGCGCGGTGGAGAGCGCGGCCCGGTGTCGCCGTCGGCGTTGCGGGCGACGTCAAGGCGCGAAAGCACACGGGCGTGGGCCGCTCAGGGGTGGCCGAGGGCAAGGCGCGGTGCAAGTGTAGCGGGTCCGTAAGCACGCGTCCTGCGCCGTCCTCCGCGACCTTCGGCGCGCTCACATCTTCGCAGATCGTCTCGCATTTTGCGTCGCTCCGCGCCGCAAATGCCGTCCGCGCCAACGAGCTCGAATGCGGACCTGCGCGACAGTGTCCAAGGTCGGCGGCACGATCGAGGACAGAGCTCGTCGGCGGCGTCGTGCTCAACCACCTCCCAGGGCGGCCCGCGGCGCATGGAAAATTAAAGGCCAAGATCGCGCTCATCCAGTTCCAATTGTCTGCAACCAAGCCGGACATGGACAACACTGTTATCGTCAACGACTACCGTCAGATGGACCGCGTGATCAAGGAGGAGAATCGAGCGCTGCAAGAAGTGGGGCTGCAACGTCCTGCTCATCCAAAAGTCCATCGCTGTGAACGACATCTCGCTCACCGTGCTCAAGAAACTCGGCATCCTCGTCGTCAAGGACATCGAGCGCGACGAGATGAGATCGCGTTCCTGTCCAAGAGCCTGGGGTGCGGACGTCGACCAGTTTGCGGAGGACAACCTCGGGTACGCGGACCTCGTTCGTGTCGCTTGCCTATTTGCGCCTGTCGCATAGCAATTTCGAGCCTCAGATAAACTTCCTTTGCAGTAGAAAATCGGCGAAAAATGATTCGATAGTGCTACAACAAAGGGGTTGGACTTCGACTACATCTCCAAGTACAGGAAGAGGGAATTACATACAGAATACAGGACTTTAAGCTTCAGGCCTGAATCCACAAGTCCGGCCGGAAATCATCTTCGAATGTCCACCGATAACAATCCTGTCGAAAGGTTAGGCGATACACAAGATCAGCTTTTTAGAAGCGACACATACCTCGCAATCCTCTTCATCCCAAGCAAGTGGCACCTCTCGCTCCACGCCGTCCTTGTCAGGCCATGGACCACCGGCACCTAGCACGTCGTAAGCAACGACCCTCATCGGATGTTTCCTCAGGTCCTGTCCCCATCCGAAGCGGCGCATGGTGTCGAACGTGATGGTCTTCCCCAGATGGCACCGCGTTTCCAAGTGGAACCCAAAGCGCGCGCACAGAGCGCATGTTCCATAGGGCACCGGGTCTGCGGTGTGCACGACGTGCGTGACGGGAACCAGTGCCGGATGCAGAGGCAGATGGAGACGGGCGGCCGCAAGGCGTTCGCCCGGCGCGGAGAATGCGACCGTCGGCGCGCCGAACGTCGCGCCCAGGAGCGAGGCCAGCGCGCCGCCCAGCGAGTGGCCGACCAGCCAGATCTTCGCGTCCGGGTAGAGGTGGGTGACGTTGCTGAAGAGGTTGACGCCGAAGTTGTAGAACAGGCTCTCCTCGGCCAGGGCGTCCTCGACGCAGCGCGTGCTGCACCTGTGTCCCTTGGAGAAGCACGCGCAGACGAGCTTCGAGCGCGCGCAGCAGCAGGAGAAGAGCGTGTTGTCGTTGCGCTTGTCTTCCCCGGACGTGGGGCCAGTAAACGGCAGGGTCGTGCCCTTGATCGCAATAACGACCGTCTTGTTGTCGCTCGTGTCGACGAAGACGTGGCCGCGCATCATCGTGTCGTGCTCCGGCCCCCCAATGGGTTGTGTCGCATTCCAGTTATCAGGCAAGTCGTACCAGCCCTTGGTGCCGGGGAAGTTGTAGGCGTTCCCCGCGATATTCGCGAGGAGCTGCAGGGTCTGGATATCAGACACGTTCGGCGCAAGGACCCCAGTATCTTCCCAGTCGGAAGGCGACAGATCCCGCAGGCCATGAGAAAAGGTGTTATGCACGCTGCGGAGTCGCGCAAGCTGGGTTGGCGTAGCGCTGAGAGTCGCGGCGGATACAGTAGCTGACGCTGCCACGTTCTGAACGCTATTGACGCCGTCCGAGAACGTGAATGCAGGTGCAAACCTTTGCGCCCATGAGTGTGGGATGGAGAGCGACGCAGGTAGCAAAATCGGCCAGTGTCGCATAGGCACAAGCCCTGAAGCACTCGGATCTTTGCCAGCCTCAGTCACGCCGCGCGATTTTGAGCGCCGCTTGGCGCGCCTTGACCCTGCTCCAGCACTTGAATATCTGTCGTACACGCTTGACTGGTGCGCTCACAGTGGGAACCAGGCATTGGGGACACCTTTTGCGCTTTATCTCTATGGCTCAGAACGATCCGGCGCTCCGACGCGTCGGAAGAGTACCAGACGGCGCCGTGCCGCTCTTCCACCGCTCCGTCTGTCCACCTTGCCGGAAGAATTACTGGGCATGATATTCATGCAGTCAGCCGACCAGCTCGACGAGATTTCCGGTCGCACTAAGCAGCCATTCCGGTGCGCGGCGGTGTGCGAGCGCAGTGTGGCATTGGGCATGTCGTCTCTCTGGACATACATCGGCGTTCCCGTTCTAGAAGACGAGGACGCTAGCGAAGTTTGGCTGGACATTGTGCAGCAACTGCTTCTCCGCTCCGGCGCCTGCTCTCTGCACATCGTCATCTTGCTTGCGGACGTCGACTCCTCGTACTATGAGGCAATGCTTTTGAATATCTTGCTGCATTGCTCTCGTTGGCGACAATTTGAGATTCACAGTGATTTCTACTCTAAAACAGACCTCGAACTGCTGCTCGTCCGGACACCGTTACTCGAGTCGGTAACGCTTGCCTTCACCGAGGAGGGTCTTCAACATTGGCCGGAGAGATTACCCGGATACGAGCGCATCACGACGACGACACTCCCGGCGACTTCGCTTGCTTTGCCCCACTATGCTTATGATTTTGCAAGATTTTCAGCCACGGTCGCGTCGTTCCCAGCACTCACGAGTCTTGAAATAGGATCTGGGGATTGCGACCGTACCTTGAGCGCCGCGCCATTGATATCCTTGCCCGAGCTGCGACGGCTCATCATCACCTACAACGAAGAAGAAGTAACGGATTTGGAGTATTATATGGGGCACTTTCTGGACGACCCAAACTTCGCGTCCTGGAAGTCGCGCCACCTCTTCTCGACGATGTGAAAGACTGATCCGCCGCTGTGCCACGACCGTCACTGGAGGAGGTGCGCCTGCTCTTCGGCTACTTCGACCTGGAGCAACATGCCACCATGCTCGAGACGTTGCAAGAGCTGCGTGAAATTCCGTTTGACGCGTGGAGGGCATCGGACATGATTTCCTGAGCGCAGTGCGCACCATGCCGACACCCATCCGGCCGAAACTCGAACGCGGCGTGCTAGGCGGGGTGCGCGATCAGGCTGGCGGGCTGATTCATTTCCTGCGTGGCCGCTACCCCATCGTATCGTCTTGCGCGCTGCTCGATGTGGATACTGAGGGCAAGTATTTCCTCGCGAGATTCCCCTTGGCTGTCGAGATTCGACTTATTCTTGACAACGAGCGAGCGCGCCGCAACACGGAGATATAATGCCTGGCACTCCTGCCGTTAGACATCCATGATCTGCTCACATGGAGGGCACCCCGTAGGCGACGGTAATCGGGACCAGAGATTATACTCAGCAAATGGTACCACAGCTGCGTTTTCCTTTCATAACACAACGAATTAAGATTATGTTGCACGTAGTACTTAGAGTAAGGAGGGGATATGACTTTTCGCCGGTGTAGCACTGCGTTATCGTGAATAGTAGGAAATTTCTGTGTGGGCCAAACTCCTAATCCAATTTCACTGTCAACCGAAGTTGGAGTTTGTCGTTTGTGTGTCGACGCGTTTTGAAGCGCCGCTTTGGCAAGTCAACTCGGTGACCTGATCACGCGCGCTCACATTTCTGTCGTACTCGCGCCGTACACCTGGCGCCACACGCTCAACGCAAAGGCCAGGCATAGGCGACACTTCTGGCCTTTATCGGCACAGAACGGCATTTCGAGCGCGTCTTTTTGCCTGCGAGCGAGCCTCAGCGAGCCCTTGCATGGATGGAAAATGACCTGGACGATGATGTTCGAGTCCCAGAGGAGGCGCAACCTCAGGCGACTGAGCTTCAGTGCACCATGACTCAGGCCGTCGTCAACACCAATGACCTGACTATACGCGGCGATTTGCTCAGCATCACTGACCGCTGCGCGCCTCTCCCACCCCGGCCTTTGCCCTTTCCACACGAAGTACTGGAAATGATCTTCATGCATTCAATCGACCTGCTCGACGAGATTACCGACCGCGCTAGGCAGCCATTCCGGTGCGCAACGGTGTGCAGGCGCTGGCGCAGTGTGGCGTTGGGAATGTCCTCTCTCTGGTCATACATCGGCGTTCCCGTCCTGGAGGATGAGGACGCTGGCGATTTCTGGCTTTACAGCGTGCAGCAACTGCTTCTACGCTCGGGAGCTCGCGCTCTACACGTTGTGATCTCGCTTGCGGAGGGTGAAGCTGCCTTCTCATTCTATCGGCCAATCCTCTCGAGTCTCTTGCTGCATTGCTCTCGCTGGTGTGAGTTCGAGCTTCGCGGTGATTTCTTCGACACCGTACACCTCGAAACCTTCGATTTGCTCCGCCGCCGAACACCGTTACTCGAGTCTGTGACGGTTGCCTTCAACGGGCAGTATAACTTGCGATGGCCAGACGAAATACCTGCATGCTTGCCGTATGCGCCGCGGCTGCGCCACGTGCGCTTGGCCAACAACCCCATCACTTTTAATCGAGCGTCTCATGGTGACGAGGGCTCGCCGATGCTCCCGGCGACTTCACTTGCTTTGCACGCGGAGGACTACGATTTGGAGAGCTTTGCAGCCACACTCGCGTCGTTCCCAGCGCTCACAACTCTCGAGCTAGTCTGTGGGGACTGCGAATCCGCGTGGCCCACCTCTGCGCCGTTGATATCCCTGCCCGAGGTGCGAAAACTCGTCATCACCTACATAGACATCGAAGGAGGAACGGATGTTGATTACTTCACGTTCGCGCACGTCCTCGATGCGCTTGAGCTACCGAAACTCCGCGCCCTGCATATTCCGCCACACCTTCTCGACGACGTGGAAGGGTTTATCTCTCGCTGCGCGACGACCGTGGAGGAGCTGCGCCTCTTCTTTGGCCACATCGACCAGGGGCACTATGTCACCCTCCTCGAGCCCTTGCACGAGTTGCGCGAAATTTCGTTCGACTCGGTGGAGTTGTCGCGCGCCTTCCTTGTCGTCCTACGCGACATGGCGGCGTCCATCTGGCCGAAACTAGAACGCATGGTGTTTCACAGGCTGTCCCGTTGTGATACTGACGGGCTGCTTCATTTCCTCCGGTATCGCTACCCTATTGATGCCGCCAGCACATCGCCTTGCGTGCTCCTCGAGGTGAACACTGAGGGAGAGTACCTCGCAGGAACTCAACTGGCTACCGAGATTCGAGCTATTCTTGACAACGAGCGAGCTCGCCGCCGCACGGAAAAATAAGAATAGCTCTCCTAACGTCGAATACGATGAATATATCTGTGGAGTTCTGTGCCGTGAGACAGCGTCTGTGCCGTGAGCATGGAGATTTCCCTGTCCGCGACGTTAGTTGGAAGCGATGCCTTACGGACGAATGTTTGTGCATGACTACGTACTCTTGTCATAGCACAAGAAAGCGTACTATGTAGAAAGGGTACGCCAGTTCTGGAGTAGCACTACCATACGCATGCACTGGGAGTGTCCTTTTTTTTCGAAAACTGTAATCGATGTCATCATTCGATGAAAGAAAAGCCAAGGGGTACAAACGTAAAAGAGATATCCTATCCTGCTTCTGGAGCCCCATTCAATGTCAGCCGAAATTTTCAGTGTGTCTGCCAGGCGGTATCAGTAGTATCAGGGTATCAGGACGCGTTTTCAAGCGCCGCTTGACACGCTTCGACCGTTACAACTACAAGGACCGCGTACGCCACGCTCATACAGACTATTCGATTTGCGGCTATTGGTACATATGGCCCGCCAGGCGCGACACGACACCGTGTTCCAAGCGCGTCTTTCCACGGACAGGCGGACCCTCGCTCAAATCGAAACTGACCTAGTCGATCTATCCCAAGAGCGCGACAAGTGCCGGCTACAACTTGTCGAGCTTCAGCACATAGTGTCTCAGGCAGATGCTGACATCCGCGACCTGATCAGCCAACGCGACTTGCTCCAGAAGAGCATCACCCGGCGCGATGCGACTCTCACCTCCCGCCCTTCGAGTCTGCTCAGGCTTCCGCCCGAAGTGCTGGGTATGATATTCAAGAATTCTATTGGCGGGCACGACGACACAGACGTTGCCGGCCGTACTAAGCAGCCGTTCCAGTGCGCAGCGGTGTGCAGACGCTGGCGCAGCGCGGCACTGGAGATGTCGTCGCTGTGGACCTATATTGGTGTGCCTCGCTTTCTACCTGGAACGGCCGGAAAAATCTGGCATACTCTCGTTCAGCACTTGCTTCTGCGCTCAGGCACTTGCGCCCTTCATATCGTTGTCTCGCTTTCGCACGAGTACAGCGTCTTTCTGCATTATCGGTCAATCCTCTCCGACGTCATGCGCCATTGTTCTAGATGGCGACACTTCGAGCTCATCGGTCATACTATGGACAAGACGCGATTAGAAACCTTAGGCTTGCTACGTGGCCGAACGCCGTTACTGGAGTCTGTGCTGTGTTGTTTCACCGAGCCATTTGCACTACGATGGCCGGAGGAAATGCCAGAGTACTTGCCATATGCACCGATACTGCGTCATGCGAGCTTTGCCAACGTCCCCGTTGCTTTCGATCGAGGGCAACACAACGCGGACGCTACGCATACGGGCCTTTCGGCCACGTCCCTCATTCTGCGCGACCACATGTACGACTTGGCGAGGGTCGCGACCACGGTCATGTCGTTCCCGGCACTGACGACCCTAGAGATAGTGTGGGCCAACTGCGACCGCTCCAACTGGTCTATCACTGCGTCGCCTATCCGCCTGCCCCAGTTGCAGTCGCTGAAGCTCAGCCGTACAGACGACGACGATCTTCAATCGGACTTCGATTCATTCGCGCATATCATCGACGCACTTGAAGTACCAAAGCTCCGTATCCTGGACGTTGTGCCTGAGCTGCTCGATTGCGCGGAGGGACTGATTAACCGCTGCACTGAGACACTGGAGGTGCTCCATTTGCGCAACGGCTACCTCGAAGACGTGCTGGACATCCTCGAGCCCCTGCACTCTCTTCGAGAGCTTTCGTTTGCCTGGGTCTCCCTTGAGCACGGGTTTCTCACTGAGCTGCGCGACATGGCGACTCATGTCTGGCCGAAGCTCGAGCGCGTCGTGCTTATGGACTTGCGTCAGTACGGAGACACCGCCGAGATGCTTCTGCACTTTCTCCGCGACCGCTACCCCGTCAACGCTGCGGGCCCGTCATCCTGCGCCCTGCTCGAGTTCGACATACGGGAAGAAAAACATCTCGCAGGTTCTGTCGTGGCCGCGGAGATCCAGCATATTTTGGACAATGAACGGGAACGTCGTGTTGCTGCTGCCGAACAATTAGAGCAGAGTCAGACTGTTGGCATCTGATACTCATCGCATAACATAATGTACGACCATTGTAACGATAGGCTTACGGTTGACAATCACGACGTCGTGAGCGTCGCTTTTGCTACATATCGAACGTCAAGTCTGCGAAGGAGACTCATACCAAACGATCACGTCATGCAATACGCGGTATCACTGTGTGACGCAGAAGGCAAAACTCTCGCAGGAAGAAAGGACAGAGCACAGTGGTCTTAACACGGCTATAAAGACGCCATTATAAACGTCACGAGAAAAGACTAAGTCATTGCAAGATGCAGCAGATGATAGGTATGCGTGACAGGTCGTAAACATATACGTTACGGTATGTAAATATGCAAGGATGCGCGTCAGTCCAACAAACAGCCGAAGGCGGTCGGCCCGGAAAGAGACGAGGTCATGTCCGTGTGCGCGGACTCTGCGCGCTCATGCGCAGGTCGCGGATGTCGAAAAACGCGCTAGCGACGAAGCACATGAATATCAGCGCCGCGCCCGCGAGCGACAAGTTGTACGCGTCGCACCTGCAAAAACACCGGTCAGAACATGCGAACGGAAGACGTCGGGGTACGCACCAGCCCGCATACTTGCCCGGCGGGCAGTTGTCGCCCACGAAGCTCGCGTAGATGAAGGCCGCGATCCACGCAATTCCCGCGACGACGTCGAACGCGACGAGCCGCTTGGTGAACGTGCGCGCGCGCAGCCACGCCTGCTCGAGCGCGATGCCGTGGAACACGCTGCGCCGCGGAGGCGCCGGCCGGTCGTCGTCCGAGTCCATCTCACCCGACAGCTCCGAGTACCCGCCGCGCCGCCGAGAGCGCTGCGGCGCCTGCGGCATGAACGTCGACGGATCGACGATCAGGTTGACCTGCACGTCGCCCTGCATCGGCATGCCCTTCTTGTGTTTCTTCTTCTTGGGCTTCTTCCCGCCCTGTAGAATGTAAGCATCAACGTTGCGGAGCGGGATGGAAGGCGCGCCTGGTGGACTGGGAGGACCATAACACCGCCGGGCATGCCAGGCATGCCCATGCCGCCTGCTTGACCCGCCGCGCCCTTGTTGCGCACGCAGCACCGCCTGAAGACGAGGATGTACAGCAGTCCGAGGAACGTCAGCACGCTGAGGACGTCGAGCAAGATCGCCGGGATAGATCCCGCCGGTGGCGCAGGAGGATTGGGGTGGATGAGCAGCGCGGCGTAGATGCCCGCCGCGCCCGAGCCGAAGGCGAGCAGCGTCTGCACTATGCGCAGCGCCAGCCGCTTCTTCGGCCCCGCCGTGATGAGGTTTCCGCTCGCGTCGACGCTGCCCACGACGCGTTCCTCTTCCTCCGGCTGCCCCTCGACGTCCCTTTGGCGCGAGGGTCGCGGGCCAAATTCGCGCTCGAGCATGCGCAGGCGTTCCTCCTTAATTTCATCCGACACGGGAGTCCCATCGTCGAGCTGGGCGCCCCACGGCAGTAGGTCCCTACCGGAGCCAGTGACGACGGTCGGCGAGTTGTAGCGCGACGACGCAGATTGCGGATGGCCGTCAAAATCGGGGAAAATGACCGGAGGACCACCGGGGTCTCGTAATTTGCTGGCCTTCGGATCCGAGTACCAGTTGCGAGCAAAACGGGGGAAGTTGCGCACGTCGATGCCGTCCTCTTCAACTGACGGCGGCGGTTGTTCAAGTGATCGTCTTGAACGATTCCCGCTAGGCCCAGCAGCGAAGATCGCACTATTATTGCCCGGCGCAAATATGCCGCTGTGAACTGGCGGCGGTGCGCCGCGACGACCATAGCCGTACTGTGACGGGTCCGAGGCTGGCGGCGGTAATGACATGTGTCGAGGATTAGAATTGGCATAATAATCACGCGATGACCGCGTCGTGACTGTCTCTCCAGATACCAACGACGGTGCAGGGCCCAGTGACTGGCCGCTGAATGGACGGTGCGGCGGTGACGGCGAATGCGGCGAGTACGAGAGCGCCGGCGACTGCGGTGGGGACACAAATGGGTTCTGCCTACTCGCGGTCTGCGCTGAGAATGGACGAACAGGTGCTTGGGAAGCACTGAAAGGTCTGGCGATAGGCGGATAGCCAGCCTGACGCTGGTACGAATCCGGCGGCGTTGCGTATGGGTCATGCTCAGGCCCATGGCGTCGCAGCGTATAGGCATAGTCGGCCAGGTCGAGGGCCTCAACACTGATATCAGATGGCTCGCGCTCTCGCTGTCGAGAGTTATGGCCATGACCTTGGTATGAGCGTGGGCCCTCATAGAAATCGGCTGACCGCCGCGGTGGAGGGTACTCTGGCGACCACGGCCGCTGCTGGAACGACGAAGGCCCAGGACCGTCATCGTAATGCCCAGGTGCATACATCGAAGCCAGTGATGACGGTCGGCGACAGCGGCGGCGGCCGCAACGATGGCAACGGCGGCGGCGGTTGAGGAAGGGCGGTGACGAACAGACTCCGCGTATACGGGCGCCGGTACACTCCCGGTGGCAAGCACTTGGCCTGCACTAAGCTTTCAATCCAATCATTCACACATTCCCCAAGCTCAACCCCTACAATCATGCTATACGGTTTGACTTTCACGATCCCATATTTTCACAAAGAACGACCTATTCCGAAAGTGCAATATATAAAACAATGAACGGTTATGTCGGATAGTCCAAGACTCGCCGACAGATTACATGTTTGTCTTATGCCTGCAAGCCACGGCGTTCCCGTTCGTTGTCTAAGATATGTCGAATCTCGGCCTCCGTAACGGAACCTGTAAGAGGGTTGTCGATTCCCATGTCCACCTCGAGTAGAGCGCAGGGAGATGGCCCGGTCGCATTAACGGGATAGCGGTCGCGCAGGAAATGCAACAACAGCCCAATAACATCGGATCTCGTCTCGTACAAGTCTTGAAGCACGATGCGCTCCAGCTTCGGCCAGATAGTAGTCGCCATTTCGCGCATGGCAATCAGGAAGTCCCGTCCGAAGTACAACCGGTCGAACGAAATTTCTCGTAGAGCGTAGAGCGATGCAAGGATATCCACCTGGTCCGCCACTTCAAGACAGCCTCGACGCAGGCGGATTACCTCCAGCGTCGCGGCGCATCGGCCGAGCAGTTCCTCCGCACATCCCAGCAGCTCGGGGACGATGCCCAGCACGCGCAGCTGAGGTACTTCGAGCGCATCGACGATGTGCGAGAAGGAGTCAAAGTCGGTGTCCATATCATCGTCTTCTGGACGGAGGAGTATCAGTGTCTGCAGCTTGGGCAGGCGGATAGACTCTGCGGTGATAGGCCAACCCAGGCAGTCGCGCCACACCACCTCTAGCGTTGTGAGAGCGTGGAACGACATGACGGTCTTCGCGAATATCTCCACGCGGTAAACATCCTCGTCCAGGGTGAGAGAAGTAGCCACAAGACCCGCGAGGTCCGCATTGTCGGGTCCACGATTGAAGGCGATTGGGACGTTGGCAAAGCTGGCGCGCTGCAGCTTCGGGGCATGCGGCAAATATTCCGGTATGTCCTCCGTCCATGGCAACTTGGATTGCTCGTCGAAGGAAAACGTCACTGATTCCAGCAACGGCGTGCGTCCACGAAGCAGGCCCATGATTTCGAGACGTGTTTCATCGACGATATGGCCCAAGATATTGAGACATCGCCAGCGAGTGCAGTGACGCATCAAATCGGAGAGAATAGCCTGGTAGTCCTCGAAGGCGCGGCCATCGTGCTCAAGTCTGACGGAGATGTCGAGGGCGCAAGCGCCAGAGCGCACAAGCAAGTGCCGAACATGATTCTGCCAGCGTTCGCCGACAGTCCTCAGAGAAAAATAAGGGACGTAGATGTAAGTCCACAAAGACGGGGTCTCCAACGCCGCGCTACGCCACCGCCTGCAAACTGCCGCGCATCGGAATGGCTGCCGAGTGCGAACAACCTCAGGCATCCAATTGTCGAGCGAGTGCTTGAAAATCATGCCCAGCAATTCGTGTGGAAATGTAGGCAGAGAGCGGGATGCAAGACTCGCTTGCCGCCGTTGGATGCTCCTTTTGAGCAGATCGCGCTGACAGGCTACGTCCCGGATGTCAGCGTCCGCCTCGGCTACCGCACGCTGAAGTTCGGCAATATGTAGCTTGTTCTTGTCGCGCCTTTCAGATAGGTCGCCCAAATCGCGTTCCAACTGTTTGAAGGCGAGCTCGTCGGCGGCAAGACGCGCTCGGAAAATCGTCTCGTCCTGCGCCATGCTGACGAGACAGCAGAATTTATCGTATCTTCTGTGAGTGGAGGTGCTCGCGCAAGGGTGGCGTTGTCGGAGGGCTTCCCGGCCAGAGAGTAGTAATGCAGACTGTCGGGTGGCCCGGTGGCGGCAAGTGGAGCCTAAATCAAGCGGCGCTCGAAAACGTGTCGTGACCACGGATATTACCGAGGACACTCCGTACAAATTCTCATTCGGTCATACATACAACGCTAGCCTGTTGCTCAAGTCACCTTGGAGAGTCTTTGAAGCGGGCGTACTATGAGCCAATGTGCTCTGCGACCAGTTGATCTTGATTTGTTGCAATTTAATTGCTGAACTACACGTCCAAGTCATCTTATATCGGCCATTAAGCATCAACTGTGCATACTGTACTCTCTAGGTCTCTAGGACTACCTGGACCACAAGATCTCGTCAATCTTCAAGATAAGGCCCACCGTTTCCGTGGCGAGCTCGACCGCGCTGGTGGACACGAGTAGCGGCTGGACAACCTCCTCCTCAAGAATGTTGGAGATGAGGCCCTTGCGAACGTTGATGCCCGCGTTCACCTCGCCGAGCGCGTGCCGGTTGCGCAGCTCGGTGACGATCGCGATCGGGTTCAGGCCCGCGTTCTCCGCGAGCGTGCTCGGGATGACCTCGAGCGCATCGGCGTAGGCTTGGAAGCAGTACGCCTCCATGCCCTTGAGCGTGTGCGCGTGCTGCGAGAGCATGCGCGAGACGTGGATTTCCGGCGCGCCGCCGCCCGCGATGAGCGCCCGCTTCTTGACCAGACAGCGCACGACGCACAGCGCGTCGTGCAGGCTGCGCGCGCACTCGTCCAGCACGACCTGGCTGCCGCCCATGCACAGCACGCTGACTGTCTTGCCCGGATTCCGCACCCCGGTGATCTTGACGATGTTCACCTCCGACTTGGTGGTCTCCTCCACGAGGTCCGCGTACCCGAGCTTGTCCTCCGCAAACTGGTCGACGTCCGCGATGGGCTTGCACCCCAAGCTCTTGGACAGGAACGCGATCTCGTCGCGCTCGATGTCCTTGACGACAAGGATGCCCAGCTTCTTGAGCACAGTGAGCGAGATGTCGTTCACAGCGTCGCGCAGGATAGACTTTTGGATGAGCAGGACGTTGCAGCCCCACTTCTTAATCTTCTTGCAGCGCTCGATAATGTACGCCTTCTCCTCCTTGATCACGCGGTCCATTTGGCGGTAGTCGTTGACGATAACAGTGTTGTCCATGTCCGGCTTGGGTGCAGACAGCTGGAACTGGATGAGCGCGATCTTGGCCTTCTCCATGCGCCGCGGGCCGCCCTGGGAGGTGACGACCGTCTGGTTAAGCACGACGCCGTCGACGAGCTCAGTGTCCTCGATCGTGCCGCCGACCTTGGACACTACGCGGATGTCGCGCAGGTCCACGTTCGAGCTAGTCGGCGTCAGCAGACGCGTGACGGCGTTGACGGCGATGGGCGCGAGGAGCGAGGAGAATTGCGAGACGATCTGCGAGGGTGTGAGCGCGTTGAAGGCAGAGGAAGGCCACGCAGAGGGAATGCTTACTTTGGAGTTGAGGGAGGTTTTCGCGGCACGCAAAAGCGACGTCTTGTCTCGCAGGTCGATGGGCGTGGACATTTCTGTCAGATATTCGACGGCTTTTGCGGATGCCTTCATGAAGGATTCAGCAATAATGGTCGGGTGCATGCCTAGATTTTGTTAGCAGAATTATTGCAAAACGCAAGCCTTTCACACCTTTCTCTAGCATCTTTTCTGCTGCTGCAAGAAGGCTACCGGCCAGCACCACGACACTCGTTGTCCCGTCGCCAGCCTCGATATCTTGCGCTGCAGATAGGTCCACAAACTGAAATCCCGCATGAGTGAGCAGCCCAATTTGAATACACCAGTAAGCACCATCTTTGCCGCCGGGTGGAATGCCTGGATGTTTCTGAGAATAGTTGCGCCATCGTTGGTGACGATAACTTCGCCTTTCGAAGTAATTATCTGGAATGCATATTTAGCTAAATGTCCAAGCCATTTGGCAGCCATATACCATCTTATCCATCCCTTTAGGGCCCAATGATGTCCGAACAACATCGCTTATAGCTAAAACGCGTCAGCATGAGCCTGGGGAATTCCAGACGCGCGCACCTTTTGCCGCGAGAATGTTGGCAAGCCTTGAGTCCTTGCTTTTGCTCTGATTTCGCAAATGGTCAGCAAATATGGTATGAATGGAGTTCGTAGTAATATACCTTGTCGTCGAACGAGGCGTTGGCGCCGGATTTCATGACTGGCGCTGAGGACGACATGGCGGGGAAGGAGGAACGCGCAAGAATCTGACTGAACTCCGCCACTTCAAGCTTGGAATCAGCAATGGCACTCAGCCCGCGCAATATTGCCAGATCATGCTCAAAGCTGATATCTGGTGCTCAGCGGCCGTCTCCTGCTGCTCTAGGACGACCGTATGCTACTTCAACATTGCGGAACCCGGTACAACAGGCTCGGACTCGTCTGGCGCCTCACACGGACTCCAGAGCATTCGCTTCATCATCTAGGACTCCAGCAGTATATTATGTGCAATTTGGAGGCAACAAGGGCAAGATCCCACCGCGTAGTAACAGGACAACGGAAATGTACATCGCGGGGGCCATCGTTGGAGTCGGCGGGATATACTATGTTGCTCAGTGCGCTAGACTCAGCGTCGAGCTGCTTCCATGTCTCACACATCCGCCCAACAGCCTCGAACAGGTGCCCGAAACCGGTCGCTGGCGGTTCATGGACGTTTCAGCCAAAATGGAGCAGCGGCTCGGAGAGCAAATGCTCCGGGAAATTCTCCATGAACATGGCAGCAAGATGCTCCCTGCGGCGCACCCTTACTCGCGCCAGGCAACAGCAGTCGTGCGCCGAATCATCACGGCGTCTGGACTGGGCCACATAAAGGGCGAACCACCGCTTGCCGGTGCTGGGGGCAGTTTAAATGAAGGCATGTGGCATAGCGACGAGCGACTCCGTGTAGACGTTGGAACACGCTCGGATCGGAATAGCGTAGAGGCGCAACAGAAGGAGTGGGACGTCCATGTGGTCGTTTCGGACGAGCCGAATGCATTCACGACATTCGGTACGCTGCCGTATTAATTCTATATTATCTTGCTCAAACTCCTCACTCTGCAGGCGGGCATGTGGTCGTTTTCACCGGCATACTTCCCATCTGTAGGGACGACGATGGGCTTGCAGCCGTCCTCGGCCATGGTGCGTACGTGTCCCGTCTGCCGAACGCTGGATGACACCAGTCCCGGGATACTGGTAGAAATTGCACACGTAGGCACGTAGAACCCACCTATCGTATTTTTGAAATTGATCATTCGCTACTTAGTGGCACGGCATCCCAGCGAGAAGGTGTCGCTCGGCAAGGTGCTCACCGTCCTCTTTGGCGTGCTTGAGCTCGTCGGATTGGCTCCTGGCTCGCTGACGCCGGCACTCTTGAACCTACTTCTTTCGTATGCAATGTTCCTCTGTGTCCTGGGTCATCTAGAAAAAATTGTTTAGTTTTCCCAACTCTCGACAACAAGAATATGAAGGTATTGCGTCTTTTTGCCAACCGTCTCTTTCAGCGCTGACACTGATCGACGTTCTGCAGCGGATCGCATAGGATTGAAGCTCATGGCTCGCGCATGCTTCGACCCGCGCGCATCTCCAGCGTTCGCCCATTCCCCTCCGATCGGAGTCGCTAGTCGTTGACCGGATATGCAGCATGTTTGCACGCCTTGGCGAATTCGAGCGCCGGCGTGGTGGCTCGCTGAGCTTGGAGTTGCTGCGAACGCATCCGCTCACGACCAAGCGTATAGAAGTGCGTTCGCCGCAACGCAAATACTCAGAATCACAGTCTCTGTCATAAACTCATCGATCATCCAGATGCTTGAATCGTATCTCCCGGAGGCATATAGTGCGCAAGCAGAGAACGGGCTGTGCGGCGATACGGCCCAACACATTGACGACTTCTCGCGTGCGCTTGGGATACGCCTGGTCGGACCCGGTTTCCGAGGCGACACTGGCTGGGGTGACGCCGACTTCGTGAAGGAGGACAGCGACGGTGTGTGGCGGTGACATGGTGTGTAGAACAGCCGTATGTATAGAGAATGCAGTACTTTTCTCTGCTCAGTTTTAGGCTCCAACTTCAAGCTTCAGACATTGCTACCGCAAGCGCGCTGCTTACAGATGCTCACTACAGCCCAATCTTGCATTGACCATCGCGCCTGTCACGGAGGCGTAGTCCAATTGTCTACCCTCGTCTATGGCCACTTTCGGCCCTCACTATCGACGAGGTACGGGCTACCCTGACCGCTGAAGACTGGCGAGCACGCTATGACTGGCTCCACGACGCAAACGAGCGCTCCTGAGATAACGGTTGTCTTCGTCAGCGTTGGGTAAGCCCGGCGTCCTGCCAATTATAAAGGGCGACAGCAAACGCGCTCCGGGATGTCCAATATCTCACCACCGGAGCTTCATTAACATCAGCATCATGTCTCCCCGCGTCCTCCTCACCGGCGCATCGGGCTTCATTGCCGCGCACGTCCTCGACCAACTTCTGAAGCAAGGGTCAGTATCAGCCTCTTCCGCTTCTTCGTCGTGTCTCGCACTGACACGGTGAATTCTGTTAACTGTCACCGCGCACGACTCGTATAGATACTGGGTGCGCGCGACCGTCCGCAATGAAGCGAAGAAGCAAGAGATCCTCTCTGCGAACGCGGCGTATGCAGCACAGCTGGACTTTTCTATCGTCCCGGACATCGCGCAGAAGGGCGCGTTCGACGAGGCCGTCAAGGCCGAACCTGGTCTTGATTACATCATTCATACTGCCAGCCCGTTCCATTTCAACCCTAAGGATGTTCTGAAAGGTGTGTTGAGGAGATCTACATAGTGATGTGCTGTCTCCTTTGAGCTCATGTTGCTTAGATATGTTGGAGCCCGCGATACAGGGCACGCTCGGCGTCCTCGAGGCCGCTCACAAGTATGCACCGACTGTGAAGCGCATCGTCGTTACGAGTAGGTGTGTAAATCATGCACGAGACTTCATATGCTTGGTTTGGATTTATATGCCTATAGTTTTGCGTCGATCCTCAACTCGAAATTGGCTCCCGGTCCTGCGGGAAAGGTGTTCACAGAGGAAGGTGAGCACCATTCCCAATTTGAGGATTCTATAAGCCTGACGCGCGTCAGACTGGAACCCGATTTCGTGGGAGGAGGCCCAGGCAGATAATTGTACGTCGCCGTTCACATACCAACTTATTATCGATAAACGTGGTAATGCTAGACTCTGCATACATCGGAAGCAAGAAATTCGCGGAGAAGGCGGCGTGGGACTTTGTGGAGAAGGAAAAGCCCGGATTCCAGCTCGTTGTGCTCAACCCGTGCGTCGGGAATCAACAGCAGTGTCGTGGGTTTAACGCCTTTCATAGCCCAATGGTCTTTGGACCCATCCTCAACGTTCAAAGTCTCAGCTCTCTCAACACGTCCAACGCCGCGGTATACGCCATCCTCTCTGGCCAGGGAGGCGGGGAGATCCCGCCAACGGGCGTGCACTTGTGGGTGGACGTGCGCGACCTCGCCGCGGCACATCTCGCCGCGCTCACGGCACCAGACGCTGGGGGGAACCGTTTCCTCATCAAGGCGGACGGCGAGTACAGCAACCAAGAAATCGCTGATATCCTTCGCAAACTGTATCCCGACCACCCCGTCCCGCTTGGGAAGCCTGGTACTGGGCTCGAGGCTGACCGTTACAAGGGGGACAATGCGAAGAGCAAGCGGATCCTCGGACTGCAGTACCGACGATTGGAGGAAACCCTAGCTGGTGAGTTGACTGTGCTTTGTTCGACAACATTGGGTTTAACTGAGGAATCGGCAGATCTCGGCAAATCCTTAATTGCTCTCGAAAAGTGAGACCGCCTTGAACTTGCTGGAACCGTTTGCATCTGCCTTCGCACCTTTTGCGCACATTGAATAAATAAGAGCAAATGTTGTCCCTGGCGTATACGGTTGGATCATGATCACTCTGGTCGGGGCTGATGCCTAAGGATTGTTGCGAAGCCGCAACCAGGCATATCACGCGAACAATTCGACAATGTCCTTCGTCAGTATGGACTCCTGGAGCTTCTGGCTCTTGCAATTCGTTTGTACGAAATGGCTAAGCATTCAATGGAGCGTTGCGTCGAATGAGTACGGCGGCGGCTCAGCGACGCGTCTGAGCAGCTCGTTCTCCGCAAGGACCCTCTCCAACTCGGCTCTGATATACACAGTGTCGTCCATCTGAGGCCGAAGATCTGGCGGGACGGGCGACGTCTCCACTGCAATTGCGTATGACCGAAGCGGCTCACGAAACGCGTCCGATTGTGCTTGGACGACGTTCAGATCGGGACCCTTGCCTTCCGTCTGTGCCGATGTGCTGGTCGAGGGTTCCGGCTCAGGCTGTGCAAGGAAGGGCGAGATGTCACTGCCAGTGGCATCGGACTTCTTCGCATCTAGGGAAATGGTGTTCTTGAGCTCTGGTGGAGTAATCGCAGGATCTGGCTGAGAGTAGAAGGGCGCCACGGTGGTTAAACTGACAGCGCCGTCCGGGTCCCGATAACCGCCAGCAAGAGTCCAACGCCGTCGCCGCCGAAGGAACCACGATACGAATGATATTGCGGCGATTCCTGTCACAAGTGATAGGGGCACCGCGATGGCGACTTGAATGCTTAAAGACGGTCGTTGACCAGCTGCATGGCCTGTCTGCACCGGGGATGCACTGCTAATCCCTCTGGTGATGGTGGGATGACTACCTTCGATGGTGCGATGGCTAGTTTCGATCGTGGTATGGCTGCCTCCAACGGTGGAATGGCTGCCTTGGACCGTCGAATGGCCAGCTTGAGTTGTGCTACTACTTGTTTGTTGCGTAGAATCTGCTTCTTCCTCTTTTCTTTCGGCCAGGTCAGTGCATTACAAAGTAATATAACAGATGCTCCACTTACGAATAGGTAGCACCGTCGAAGAAGAGTTCCGATACGGAATAGCCTGCCACGAGCAAGCTGTGCTCGCCCTCAACGAGCCTCTTGCTCTGGAACTGCATATTGGGCACAATCTCTCCATTTTCAGATGACAAGGGGACATCGTCCGTCAAGGCGTCGAACATGGCGTCCGGCTCCGAATGTCCGTCCAGGAAAAAATCCAGCGTTGTTTCCGACGAAGGCACAACGACAAAAAAAGCATATATTACCTGAGGTGCCTTTATCAATATCATATGCAGAGTACTGGGTGCACTCGCCGTTGAATACCAAAGAGATGTTGCCTCGATTGCCCGGTGGGAGCCTGTGTCTACCAGCTTATCCATGAGAACGTGCTTCCAAGACTCGGACTGCGACGGCTTACAATGTGCCATTGATCAACGGCTGTCCGCTGAATGTGTTGGGTTGCCAGACTGAGTTCGGTATATAGTGAGGTTTTTGTTCTGTCAACGAGTCCCCGAATGTATCATCAATTGTAATGTTGACGAGTCTTGCCCAGCAAAACGACACGAGCAGCAGGAGAGGGAGCATCTGGAGCAGGGCGGACGTGGACACACCGCACCCAAGCTCCGTTCCTTTAAATTGTATTTGAACAGCTTGGAACGCCGAACGGCACCGTCATCCTCATGCGGACCACTCTGATGAGTGTTGATACATAAGCTCGGAGTCAATGCATTGGCAGACCGTGCGAAAGGCTGCCATGACATCCTTGCCAGCATCGCGACCGGCACTAGTAGATGGCTCGGACTCGGGGGGAAGGCAAGAGGTGCGTTTAAGTCAAAGTCCGGCTGTCCACTAGCTTATCTTCCGCTGACTTTTCATGCGCTCTTGAGCCCCGTCGTCGAGGTTTTGAAAGGACAGCCTGAGCACGAAAGGCACGTGGGCTGCCGTCGAAGCTCAGGAAATACACGTATAAAAACAATCGCCTGATGGATAGTTGTAACTACATGCCAAGCTATTCAGCCTGTCCTTGGTATCCAGGCAGTACGGGCTTGCACGTGACGTGGCCTCCGAGGATTCAACGGGGCGTTGCACCAGATGAGTAAGGCGGTGGCTCAGCGACCTGTCTGAGCATCTCATTCTCCGCAGGCACCCTCTCCAGCTCGGCTCTGATATATGCAGTTTCATCGGCCTGAGCTGGGCTCGGCGGGCGACATCTCTCTTATGACGGCAGGCTCCGACTGCAGCGGCTCATGCACTGCAGCCGTGACACCTTGGACGCCTTCAAGTTCTGAGGGAGACTTGCCAGTCCTCGGCGGAGCCGTCGTGCTTGTCGAGGGCGCGAAGGGCGTGATGCCGCCGTCAGCGGCACCGGACGCCTTCTCATCCAGGTATTTGGTGTTCTTGAGGTCGGGGGGAGCAAGCGCAGGATCTGGCTGATCGTAGAAGGGCGTCACGGCAGGGAAACCATCGGGGTCGCCGGGTTCCCGGGAAAAAGCAGCAAGCGAACGACGCCGTCGCCTGCGAAGGAAACACCATGCGAGTGCTATGGCAGCAATGCCGCCGATGAGCACTGATACGCCAACCGCGACACCGACTCAGATGTGTGCCGGCAAGCGTTGACTAGGGCTCCGCATCGGCAGTGGAAACGGGGTGGCGACAATGATGCTACCGCCTTTCGTCGTAGTACTTGTGTGCTGCGTTGGAGTGGAAATCTCTTCTTCCTCTGTACTTTACAGCCTGGAAGTAAGTATCCCAGGTGACAATGTAATAAGATTCTAACGTACGAATAGATTGCATTATCAAAAGAAATTCCTGATGTAGGGACTACCACGAGCAAGGTGTGTTGACCCTCCGAGAGTATCTTGCTCTTGAATGATATCCTGGGCACCCTAAAGCCCAACCTTCCGAAAAAACCCGTTTGCGCGGACGACATTGCGTACGGCTCAGAGCGTCCGTCCAGAAAGAAGCTCGGGTTCACGAAGTTTGCCTGAGGAAAGAAGGCTAAATCTGCATAAATCATGCTACCTGAAGCACAGTTATCAGTTTAACATTTGCATTATTACAGTCACAGAAATAAATATTTGTACACCCAGATTTTAATGACTCTTGTATGGACAACTGCACAGCCCGATGCATGAGCAATCTTTTACTAATAAGGGGTGTAGATGACAAGTACCTAAGCTTTAATTTGGCGGTTCAATGATGATGATTGGATTGCTGGTTCTCGTGCTACAGTCGTAAATGTGAAATACCTATATGTGCACTGATCACCCAGCAACTTCTGATCAAATATAGGAGGCACCAAACAAAGTTTTTATATAACATATGAGAGGGTGTAGTACTAGATTATGACAGGAGAAGCTACGGGAAGGGCTGCGTTGCAGAGCTAGGATTAGGTAAACATGAGTCTCGAAGTGGCCGAAACTTGACCAACTTGCCAATTGCTGCTTACCATCCCTCATACCTTTACCTCATAACAGCAAACAGCTATTGCTGAGTGGATTGCATTGAATAACTCACAAGGATGGGAGTATATTGGGTGGCCCTTGGCAAGTTGGTCAAGTTCCGGCCACTTCGAGACTCATGTTTACCTAATCCTAGCTCTGCAACGCAGCCCTTCCCGTAGCTTCTCCTGTCATAATCTAGTACTACACCCTCTCATATGTTATATAAAAACTTTGTTTGGTGCCTCCTATATTTGATCAGAAGTTGCTGGGTGATCAGTGCACATATAGGTATTTCACATTTACGACTGTAGCATGAGAACCAGCAATCCAATCATCATCATTGAACCGCCAAATTAAAGCTTAGGTACTTGTCATTTACACCCCTTATTAGTAAAAGATTGCTCATGCATCGGGCTGTGCAGTTGTCCATACAAGAGTCATTAAAATCGGGGTGTACAAATATTTATTTCCGTGACTGTAGGTTCGCTCACCGTTGAATACCAGAGATATGTTGCCATGGCTGCCCTCGCTCCGGAGTGTGTGCCTTTCGGCCTACCGATGAGAGCGTGCGTGGAGAGACAGCGGACTACAAGGGCCTACAATGTGCCATTAATCGCTGTCGGCTCGCTAAAATCGTCAAGTTCCCAAGCTGAGTCAGGTATATACTGAGGTAGTAGTAGTAGTAGTAATTTACGGTGCCTCCGTTAGGATTACCGTCATTCCCGTACAGACGACTTTTCATATTCTCATCGCTAGAACCAAAATCTTTGTCTGCAACGGAGGAGAGTGATTGAAAGAGTGATCCGAAGTTCCCACGAAAGAGGTCCATATGACGACCTCAAACCAGGATTGAACTGTTCACACCATCCCAAGCTCCCCAGTATTAAGAAACAAGGAGTATAGTGATTGTTGTAACCCTATGGCTGTACAACCGGTGTAGCATCAAACAGCAGAAGCACCTTGTGTACAAAGCAAGCTAAGACCGACGCTCTGTCCACGTCCAGTATCATGAAATGAAGCAATCCCATCAAGCCGCTCTTCTTCACCGCCATGTTGCAGTCCGCTTCGATGCCCAAGCGCGTGACATCGCGCGCAAACTCCTCGCGCGCGTTTCCTATGCCTGGGCAATCCTTGCACCCAAATAGAGCATGGACCTCGTCTTCGACACAAATCCGGCAGAATCTGCAAAGTCTGTTCTTGCGCTCAATCCCCGCGGCTGAGCGCGTTTTGTGACGCAGGACCTCGACCGCCAAGCCGTGATTTGATAGCAGGAGTCTGGTGAGTGACTGGCGATGCTTCTTGATCTTCACGCGCAGGTACGCGCGCAACTCCAGTGCCAAGCCCAGACGACCTTCCCGTCCCGACGCGTTGGGCGCGCGCAGCAGGCTAAGCTTGCTGTTGACAGCGAACTCAGCATGGATGCTGCGCAAGACAGAGCGACGTATGCCGTCTCTGAGGCCCGCGACCGTTTCGTCCGACAAGAAGAACCCGCTCGGTAACGTTACGTCCAGTTTCTCGAGTGCAATCTGCAAGTCGCCGAACCATGAGAGGTAGCCAAGGCCCGCCAGCGCGATGGAGTCTTCCAACGCGCAAGCAACAAGCGCACTCTTCGGGCGAGACCTGCAGTATTCCAGGAAGCGAACTGCCAAGTCTGCTCGCCTTGCACGGATAGGCCAGAGACCTGTTTCCGAGAATAACGGGGTCAGACATGAGCGGGAGCCCAGCCCGAGGACTCTGCGCAAGTATCCGACCTGCACCTCCTCCAGGGCTTGCACATGAGCATCTACGGCGTCCGGGGAGATATCAGCGCCGGATATCAGATGAGGGTCCACACGGGCCCGATAGATCTTGAGACCAATGTCCACAGGGAGCGCACCAGTCAGGCTTTCCACAGCGAAGCAAAGCGATGACGACCTGGCGGCCTTTTTAGCCTGTTCGTCGTAATGCCCGCGCAGTAGCCGCTGGTTCCCAGACATCAGGGTGACGCCGACATACTTCGAAGTTGCCGCGAGCGGGATGTGCTTGCCATTGGTGTGCAAGAACACATCAGCGACTTGAGATGCACCCGCGGCAAGAGCCCACGTCTTGTCCACGTTGACTGCGACAAACGATTTAGCAGCCCATGCCTGGAGGCTCTCGATGTGCGCCATTAAGCCCTCCGGTGATGTTGACATCAGAAGGACGTCGTCAGCATGTTCCAAATGGGAGATCGCCCGACCCGCGAGCTTGATATCGTCTTGTCGAGTAGGCAATTCAAAATCTGCGAAGAAGACATTCCACATCATTGGAGATGCAGGGTCGCCGATGAGAACACCTATGTCGGAAGAAAACGCGTCCGAGAACTGCCCGCCGGAGCGCACTATATAGGCCATGTTGTCGTAGATATGCCGATAGAGGTCAAACACCGGACCCTGCATACCCAGGTGTTGAAGCTTCAGCCACAATAATGGCCTATCGACCGACGGGAAGGCGTTGGCGAGGTCTACGGATGCAACGTAGAGCGTCTTGCCCATGGCCTTAGCTCGTTCGGCGGCGCAGCGTAGTACGAAGACGTTGTTGTTCGTGCGGTGCGACGGTCTGAAGCCATTCTGAGTGTCGGGCAATATTTTGCGCGCCTCCGCCCACTCCCGTACACGTCTGTCTATCAGGAGGGTGAGCATCTTCAGGAGGACACACTCCAACCCAATTGTGCGATAGCTTTCCGGCAGGTCCGCCGGCTTGCCTCTCTTCAGCACACCCGCCAGTAGCGTGATGAGCCAGCTGCCCGGGACCGACGTCGAGTAGAGCGCGCGATTGAAGAGGTCTGCGAGCACCTCGTTAGGAATCTTCATCACGGTGGCGTACGATTCTTCATCCCAGCCCGTTGCGCTATCGGATGGCTTATTCTGCAGGTTCCCTTTGAGGTCGGCAATGTCGTCCTCTGTCCACCTCTTGCTGAAGAATTTCTCCGGCGTGAGATCGACGGTGTGCTTTGGCAGCAAGGCCGCCAGTGCAGTAACCAAACGTCGATGGGCCAGCGTTTCGCTCGGTCCAACCATCGGCTGTGCATTCATGCGCGGTAGGAACGCCTGTCTTAGCTGGACGCAGTTGACTCTGTTGGCTCGCCTTGTCGCGTCCGAGTACCTTCGATATATCTTCCAGAACTCGCCCTCGTCCTTTGCGTTGACGAGAGCATCGCGATGAGTGCGCTTTGCCTCCTTGACTCTCTGACGGCGTCGTTGGATTTTGTTCTGGCGCGACTTCGGTAGAGCCGGTGGGACGACGTCCGTGACAGCATCAAAGTCGATTGTGTCTGCACAGCGTGCAAAGTCTGGCAGGTCCGCGGTCACCTTCGGTAGGTCAAGCGGGGCACCAGCCCAATGCTCTACTTGCCGTTCGAGAATCAAGGAACTCGCGTCCACAGCACCTTCCTCCGGCTTATCTGCACCCTCCTTCGCCAGAGCGTCTGCAGCCTCATTGCCGGAGTTGCCATTATGCGACTTAACCCATGAGAACCTCGTTGGGCATGGACGTTCCGCTATCAGGCGAACGGTATTCCGGATTATATCGCTGTTCGCGCGACCCTTCCAGGCGGTAGCTGCGTGCTTGCCCGCCCATATCGCCAACACGCTGATGGCGTACGTCGAGTCCGAGTATATCCTGAGGGACTTGTTCGGGTCGGCCTGAGCGATGGCAACAGCAATGGCAGTCAGTTCTGCTCTGCCGTTACGTTGCGAGCCAGCAACGCGGATTGCTCTATTACTGTCTGAGCGCAGGCCCCAATAGACTCCCGCCCCCGCGCGCGCGTCGTCGCCCATTCCGATGGCCGAGCCGTCCGTCCAGACGCGGACCTCAGGAGTATCATGCAGAGCCGGGCCGTATAGGTCGGCGAGTGCTTCTTCATCGGACCTCGCTGATTGCAAGGCCTGGTCAAGGATGTCGTCTATGGGTCGGCGTTCTTGCCTTGGAACCTGGATAGAGTCGTAGCCCCCGCCACCCGCATCACCGGCATCTGCGTCCGTAAGCTCCAGCGGTACGGCGAGATCCAGCTCCACGGGACAGTGATCAGAGAACCCGAGCATATCATCCTCAACATGTAGCGACGCGACACAGTCATACGACTGTGAACTGACGGCGAAATAGTCGATGACCGTCGAACCGCGATGTTGAACTGACGTAGCGCGTCGTCCAGTCTGTCCACCCCGCAGAGTGCCGTTTACCAGAGTCATGTCTGACATTTCCAGCACGTCGATAATGGCTCGTCCTCGCGCATTAACCGAGTCGTCGAGCGAAGATCGCGCATAGTCAACGGAGGGATTCTGCAAGTGCCCAGTGCGCGCGTTCAAGTCGCCTGCAGCCACTACATGCTCGAGGGTTTCCGCCCGCAACGCCACTGCAAACTCACGGAGTCTGTCGACAGGCTGAATCGTTCTGCGGGCGAGTTCTGG
Source organism: Auricularia sp. M12 (assembly GCA_037042885.1). Lineage (NCBI taxonomy): Eukaryota > Fungi > Basidiomycota > Agaricomycetes > Auriculariales > Auriculariaceae > Auricularia > Auricularia sp. M12. The sequence goes on along the minus strand of CM073210.1, from coordinate 3,284,378 downwards.
TGACCCCTCCGGTGGGAGATACGCGTTTAGCACAGCGATGCCTGGCAGCTCGACGGTTAGAATATCCTCTGCGCAGTACTCCTCGCGTCTGCGACAGGGAATGCTCTTTCGCACAAGAGTGACGACACCGCCGCCAATTCTCGAAGAGCCACCCGGATCCAGTCGCGACTGGACGAAGACATTGTAGTCTTCAGGCCAGGGTATGGAGTCTTCCTGGCCTTGGACCAGATGAGTCTCTTGCAGTAGGATGACATCGAAAGCTTCAAGATATTCGCGATAGTCATGCAGGCAAAGTTTGAGATGAACCCGTCCTTCCGTATTCCAAGAAACAAGCCGTAGCAGGCTCTGCGAGCACTACAAGGTATTTTAGCCTAGAAACTATTCGACAGGGCGGCCGATGGCACCTCATCAGGCGGGCAGTCAACGATCTGGCAGTCCGCCAGCGCTGGGCCACGCTGACCCCAGGCCCTCATCAAAGTCTCCGCCTCTCCAACGGTGGGCATTGGCATCACCACAAACTGCTTGTTCAGGCATCTGAAGAGCGATCCCGGCGCGCGCAGGAGGTGCGACTGCGGCAGTGAGTTCAGCATGTTGGTGACCGTCGATCTGACGTCCTTTGGGAGGCGGCCGAAGTTCCAGGGCCCGATGCGCACGTATGCCTTTCCGTCGGTGCGCGGGCGCTTCGTCTCCCTGGCGTCGTTGTAGGTGTGTAGGCCGTTGCCGAACGACGCAGCAGCTTCTGCAGGGCGCTTCGAACCCGTCGCGAAGTTGTCCATCTGCGGGACCGTTGCCGCTGATGACTGCATCGCAGGCAGAAACATTTCTGGCTTGAAAGACTGCCCTCCCTGAGCCTGAGTGCGTCCTCCTGCCCCATTGGTGAGGTCGAAGAGGTGAGCCTGTAGCATGGCGATCATGGCCTCTTGCGGCGAGGACTCGATAGCTTCAATGGGCGCGGCAGCCCTCGCCACATAGCCGGGCGGAGCAACTCGGCCAGCAGTGAGAGCATGGATTTGCTGCAGGAGCGTCTGAACAGTAACGGGCTCCACGGCATCGGTGTTCGTAGGTTGCCTGGTATTGATGACGAATGAGGTCTGCTTGAACGGCTCGGGCGGGCGGATGCCCTGCTCGCGCTCCAGTGCAGCGACCTTGTCGGTCAATAGCTTCAGGATCTGCTCGGTCGCGGTAGGCTGCGACGACTTGTTACAACCTGCTCGCTGTCATATCAGGAGCAACACACCTGCTTCTCTTCGGGTGCTGCAGCCCGCTTTGAGGCCGTCGCAGTCTTGCGGGGCATCTTGGGCTCGCGTTGCACACGGGCAGGTTCGACAAGCTCGACATCGCTGTCGCCGACTTTTGAAGCCATCAGAACATCTCCGCGAGTATAAGCCAATGTGACGAACCCTCGAACGCCTTGCTGGGCATCGTCTTTGTCGCCGTCGTCTGTTTCGACAGCGCGCCAATGGCCTCACGGAACTGCGAGTCGACAGCGCCGATATTCTCCGTGACACCCCCAATGCGCTGGAGGATGTCGCTGGCAATCTTGTCCAGCTTCGCGTTGACCTTAGAGATCTCGCTCTCGACAACGGCGAAGTTCCCGTTCGCCGTGGTCACGTTGCGAGCCGCCGCGCCATTGCGGTTCGACGGCTCCAGCGTATTGAGGCCCATCGGCGAGCGGACGGGGGTACCTGGACACCATGAGATACTGCAGTGCTGTAGTAATATACAGACATACCGTCTTCGGCGAACGCACGTAGCTTGCCTTTGCCCCTCGTCGTCTCCGATGGTGCCCAGTAGGAGAGTAAGTCTGCCTGGCTGGCCGTGCGCCCGAGCGGCAGAGCAGACGTCTTGGGAGCATAGTCGGCGTCCGAGTCCGATCCAGCTTCGTCGCCAGAGTCGAACGTGGGCTCCGCCCTCTTGGAGGCACGCTGACGGACGGACGACGGTTTGCCCTGCTTCTGCGGACTTTTTAGTGCACGGCACAGCGTACCGTCATCAAAGCACGCACCTCAGATGAGACCGTTATCTCGGACGTGAACAAATCGCCGTCCATGGTAACTGTAGCAGCGCGTGCAGCAGCAGCTGGGGTGGTAGGCACGTCTTCGAGGCCAGCCATTGTATGCGGGAGTGAGCACGGGCCCCAAGAACGGCGCTCAAGCAGGCTTATAAGTCAAGGGCTGCCGTTGAGCCGATAGTCTAGTCAAGGTCCGTGGTCACCGAGTACCACATATGTCAGCCCAATTAAGCGCCAGCGTCGATACGACCCAACCCACCCCTAGGGCTGACTGACGCTAGAGGAGTCTAGGTCTGCCGTTCAAGCAGGCTGGATAACTCGAGGCCCATCCGTGCTCTTGGCACTGCTGCTGGCGACCATTCAGTGCGCTTGGCGCTGCGGTCGGCGACCATGAGCTTCGAGCAGGCGACGTATTAGCAAGAGAGCAAGGATGAGCGCTACAGCCGGCGGAGACCGAGCCGCTCGTACTATTTGTTCAGCGGTTTTCTGCGCGGTCACCGTGAGCCACGAAGACCGCACGCCGTCTGTCTGTCGGTAGGTCCTCGTGGACATGAGGCCAGGGAAGAGTCACATCACAAGACAGGTGTATTCGGTACTGTAGCTGCGCACAGACTCGCTGAGTCGCAGACATCTCCCCACACCACATTCAGCCGCGGTCAGACGTCCTGCACCGGCATCCCGAGCGGCTGCCTGGCAGTCCACTGCTACACAGTGCCAGCGCACTCTATGCCGCTCGCTGCAGCCCGCCTCTCGTAGAGGACTTCCCGCTGCAAGAGACGACTGTGCTGCGGGCCAGCGCCACTTGACTGGCACACGCCAACCAACACGCATGCTCTATGTCGCTCGCTGCAGCCCGCCTCCCCTAGAGGACTTTTGGCTGCAGGAGACGGCGGCGAGACTGGCTGCGTGAGGCGCGTTGACCTATGGCGTACTCGAAGGCACACTCCAGCCAACACGCATGCTCTATGTCGCTCGCTGCAGCCCGCCTCCCGTAGAGGACTTTCGGCTGCAGGAGACGACGGCGAGACTGGCTGCGGTGCGTGCACCCATAGTCGAAAGATGTTGTTGTCCGTCTCAGTCCCCTGAAAGTTCTGTAGATCAGCTTGAGGTTTGCGGCCAGTCCGTGCGTCTCCAAATGAATCATCAATCGTGACATTAATGAGCCGTGCCCGACAGAGCGACACAAGAACTTGAAGAAGTAGCAGGAGCAGCATCGCGAGCAAGAAAGATGCGGAAACAGACACGCAGGCTCTCAAATATGAACCTCTTGAGAGATCGCGCGGGACCGTCAGACATCATCATGGGCCTGGTGCAGGGACAAGGAGCAGAACCGATGCACAGGCGTGCCCCCTGCAAGCCTTTCCTAGGTGGTTCAGCAGTGCTTGATGGTCGAATGTGCTTCCCAGGAAGACGACGGCAGAAACAGAGCAGGCAGTACCGATTCCATCTCCTTCGCGATGCCATCGCGACGCTTCCTGACCTTGCCGTCACAACGAGCGCGAAGTTCGACGTAGCTAAGTATGTAGCAGTGCCGAACCAACAGACTCTCTGGCGCACACGGTGCTGCGCGTCGGGCGCAATCGCAGACAGATATATGCTGGGTCCGAGCTAACGCCTTTCCCTGAGACCATTGCTGAGCGCCTCCTCAGTTTCCGACCAGACGGCGGATGTGGGGAGAAGGCAAGAGGCGCGTCGAAGTCAAAGTCAAAGTCCGACATCCGAGTTGTTCCCTCGCGCTCGTCCCCAATGCCAATAGCACGCTCGCTGCGGCCCGTCTTCAAGCCGCAGCGCGCCGCGCGCCTGCTGCACGCCAGCACGTCGAAAAGCGCGACCGTGGCGCCCGCAGCGTCGGGGCATGTGCACAAGGAGCGCATGTTCTCGCTGGACGGGCAGCCGCTGCCGCTCAACCCCGGCCGCTGGCGCCCCGAGTCGCTCCGGACGGGCGTCATCGCGCGCAAGCGCGGCATGACCGCCATGTGGGACGAGCACGGCACCCGCTTCCCCGTCACCGTCCTCCAGGTAGCGCGTCGAGCTTTTCATTCAGTGCACGCTGCTCACGCGCTTTGAATTTGCAGTTGGAGAATTGCCAGGTCACTGGAAATATCAAGTTTGTAAGGCCAGACGGGACGGAGTACCACGCGGTCCAGGTCGCCGCGACCGACAAGCGCGAGAAGACGGTCAGCAGGCAGATGCTGGGCCACTTCCGCAAGGCGGGTGTCCCGCCCAAGCAGATCCTTAAAGAGTTCCCCGTCTCGCCCGATGCGCACGTGCCCATAGGTGCGCTGCTTCGATTCATAAAATTTCTCGTCGGCATGCTAAGGACGGGATTGCAGGGACGAAGTTGAACGCGATTCATTTCGTGCCGGGGCAGTATGTCGATGTCCAGGCGAAATCGTGCGTTCCACTTGCTCTGTCTATGGTTTTGGATTTTATGTGTGTGCTCACACTATGTTTTAGGATAGGAAAGGGCTGGGCGGGCGCGATGAAACGATGGGGGTTCCACGGTCTCTCCGCCAGTCACGGTGTCTCCGTCTCGCATCGTTCAGCAGGTTCCACGGGCCAACACCAAGTACGCGCTTTTTTCACCAGCAAAGACGTCTGCTGACGCCGCTCGCAGGACCCAGGCCGCGTGTGGCCCGGCCGCAAGATGGCCGGCCGTCTGGGCGGGGAGAACGCGACGCAGCAGCACCTCTTCGTCGCGCGCGTCGACAGCGCGCTGAACCTGATCTTCGTGCGCGGCTGCGTGCCGGGCGTCGACGGCGCGCACGTCTTCGTGCGCGACGCGAAGAAGAAGCTCGTCGGCGCCGCGCGCCTCGAGAAGCGCCGCGGCCGCCACGGAAAAATCTTGCCCAAGGGCGTCAACGACCTGCCCTTCCCCGCCGGCACGCAGCAGCTCGCCAAGACGCTGCCGCCGATCGTGGTGGCGGCTACGAACCGCTCGAATCCTTGGGTGCCCAAGTAGAGGAGGTTATATATCTAATATAGTACCATGGTGTTATGACAGTTTCGTGCGCTCCAGCTTCGCTTCGATAGGTGAAGGTCCAACTTCAGGGGCTCCACGACCAGCCTCTCGAAAGTCGCATGGGGCACCTCCCAACCGTAATGAGAACCTCTAGGGCTGGCTTTTGTATCAGTTAGTTGGACTGGACTCCCGGCGTCATCGGATTGTGACTTTTTTTCGGTGTTGCCAAAGAATTAAAGTGCTGGACGCTTTCACATCAATGATTGAATTCCGCTGACAGGAAAATTTCTCCGTAGCCTCCTAATAAGTGACCGGCGACGGGTCATGCTCAACGTGTCCTCAGGCTGACGCTGACAGGCCGGCAGTTTCCATCGAGTTCTTTCCCTGGTCCCACCCGCTCGCACGCACGCTCACGACACCGCGATGTTCATCCTCAACTGGTTCTGGGACATCCTCAGCCAGCTCGGTGCGCCCGCTTCCTATGTCTGTCCGTAGACTTACTGTAGGCTGAATGCCGGTATGCGTCTGAACTTTGCAGGCCTGCTGCACAAAAACGCCAAGATTCTGTTCTTGGGCCTCGATAATGCCGGAAAGACGGTGCGTCGCTAGTGGGCGCTGGGCGTGGATGAATACGGGCTGAATGGGTGGCTATGATAGACGCTGCTGCACATGCTCAAGAACGACCGGCTCGCGACGCTCCAGCCCACGCTCCATCCCAGTGCGTGTCTCCCAGTTGACCGTAGAGTACGGCGCTTACGCCAGCATGCAGCGTCCGAGGAGCTCGCAATAGGCAACGTCAAGTTCACGACGTACGACCTGGGCGGGCACCAGCAGGGTCAGTCAATCCCGCCGTTCTAGTATGGCTGGCCGACGTTTACCGCCCGCAGCACGGCGCCTGTGGCGCGACTACTTCCCGGAGGTGGACGGGATCGTGTTCCTCGTGGACAGCGCGGACTACGAGCGCTTCCCGGAGAGCAAGGCCGAGCTCGACGCGCTGCTGTCCATCGAGGAGCTGTCCAAGGTGCCCTTCCTCATCCTCGGCAACAAGATCGACGACCCCAACGCCGTCTCCGAGGACGACCTGCGCCACCATCTCGGACTGTACCAGACGACCGGCAAGGTACTATTTCTCCTTTTCTTTTTTATTTACTTTGTTTTTATTTTGTCGCTGACGCTTTCTCCCCCCTCCGCGGCAACAGGGCAAGGTCCCCCTCGCCGACATCCGCCCCATCGAGATCTTCATGTGCTCCGTCGTCCAGCGCCAGGGCTACGGCGAGGGTGCGTCTCGTCTCCCTTGCAAATTTCCCGCCCACAGCGTGCTGACGTGTGTGTTTTTTTCCACCCTCGGCTATCCAGGCTTCCGCTGGCTGTCGCAATACGTCAGTTTCCCCACGCCCCTCCCCCATGCTGCCCGCCCACACTAACTAACTCCCTCCTCGTAGATTTAATTCTTTGAGCGAATAGCTGCGGTAAGAGTGCCCGATGCTTGTAGAATCCCGGCCTCCCCCCCGCCCTCCGTCCTTCGTCCCAATCAAACAAACTCTTTTGCCACTTGTGTTGTCGTTGCTGTTTTGGTTCCCGCTCGTCCCGTTTTCAATCAAAGTCTATGTCTTTTCTCTTTACTTGGCTCTGAATTTTGGACTGGTGTTGAGTATCTTGGGTCTGGAGCGTCGACTCGGTCAGCGTGGCCACATATCTCGGTCAGCTTCGGCCCGCTGACCTCGTCGTCCTCTTCACTTGTCAAGTAGTTTCTTGCGCTCCACGAGCGTGGGATTGGGCAAAGGCAGGCTCGCACCTTGTTTTTCCAGGCTAAGCTCAACAGTGATGTTCAGCAGACGTACCTCCGTCAAGCACCCTTTGCACAAATTCTAACAGCTACAACTCTCAACAAGCAGCTTAAGATCGTTAATTCAGGTTGGAGATGTGGTTGACAATGCGATGGTAATATAAACACAGTGATAAGTGGTAAGCGTAGGCAAGACGTCTTCTACCGGGTCAGGAATGCAACGAAGGGAAACCGTACATCGTTCCAATTCAATAACTGCTCAGTACTCGAGCTCCCCTCGCACGCTCACTTGGTCGGCGTCTTGCCGTTCTTCCTCAGCAGCTGTTAAGTAAAAAAATCAGTTTAAACGGACAAAGGCAGGACGGGCAAGGAAAAACTCACGCGTCGTCTCTTCTGCAGCTTATGCTTCTTCATCTTCTTCCGCTTCTTGCGGCGCGTGCTGTCGAGCTGGACCTGCGCGGACGCATCGCCGAGCTCCTCGAGGACGCGGTGCCACTCGGCCCAGGCGCCGACGCGGTTCATGACGAGCGCGCGCGAGAGCAGGCGCGCGGCGTCGGCGTCGGCCTCGGGCGTCGCCTCGGGCGGATCGTCGGGCAGGTGCGGGCCGTCGATGCGCACCGCCGCGGGCTGCGGCGGCGCGGGCGCGCTGAAGATGGCGGACGCCGCGAGCGGGAGCAGGAGCAGCGGGCGCGCGTGCGCGAAGAAGGCGTGGAGCCGCACGTCGGCCGCCGTCAGCGTCTCGTGCGGCGGCGGCATCGGCGCCGCGTTGAGCTGCAGCTGCGGCTTGGGCGGCGCGGCCGTCGACGAATTGGCCGTCGGAGCTTTGGCGGCGGGCGCGCTGGCGGTGGACGGCTCGAGCTCCTCGGGCGCGGCGGTGGTCACGGGCGCGCCGTTCGCGTCGAGCTGCTGCGGGCCTTGTGCGCCGGCGCTGGGGGCGGCGGCGGCGGCGGCGGCGACCTTGGGCGGCTTGGTCGCGCTGATGTAGCGCCCGGCGCCGGACTTGGACGAGAAGAACGAGTACGGCCGGCGGGCGCTGCTGGCCACGGTGCTGGTCCCGCGCAGGACGTGGCGCGCGTACGCCCGGGCGAACGACATCGTGGGCTCGGGAGAGAGGATAAGACGGTTGGCACTCCGCCAGTCTGGCCTTTCTTCGTCCAGTGTCCACCCGCCCGTTGACTCGATCTTGGCGCTTTTCTCATTGAACGACTGGGCGCTGGGCTCCGGTCTCCTGCCTGCCATGTCTCTGCCCCGCGGTCTCAGGATCATCCGTGCTATCAACTGGAAGAATGGCAGAGGCTCCAGAACTTCTAGAACTGTCGCCCCGGAACCCGAGTTCATGAACGAGATAATCCCAGGCCTCTTTCTGGGCTCACTGGCAGCAGCCTACGACACCGCCGCGCTGCATAAGGCCGGCATCACGCACGTCCTGACAGCGATGAACCTCGGTCCCGGCGTGATCAGGCTAGACAACCTCTCCGCGGCCCAGCCGTCCTTCACGCTGCTGCAGCTGCCCATCCTCGACACGCCGTCCTTCGACCTGCTCAGCCTGCTCCCGCAATGCGTAGCATTCATCCAGGGCGCGCTGGACGCCGGCGGGAAGGTCTTGGTGCACTGCTACAAGGGCGTGAGCCGCAGCGCGACCGTCGTCGTCGCGCACCTCGTCGTCGCGCGCGGCCTCGCGCCCGTCGAGGCCCTGACGCTCGTCCGCGCCCGCAGGCCGTGCGTCGCGCCCAACTGGGGCTTCGTCAGGCAGCTCGAGAAGTTCTATCGCGCGCAGCAGGCTGCGCGGCGCGAGGACGAAAAACTCGCTGCCACGGTGACTGTGGACGTTGCGGTCGCGCTGGCATCTGCCCCCGTGCGCGTGGCGTGAACGGAGGCTGCCACGCGTCCTTAGAGCCAGCCTGGCGCCGGCTGCTGTTATGGTACATTGCTCGCGGTGGGCGCTTCGGTCTTAGATCCAAACTCGAATGCTATCAGAATTATTAGATAGCTAGCAGTGCAAGCGTACTGTATTCTTTCCCCATTGTAACGCAACTATAGAGTATAAAGTATTTTGTACCCCTACCGTTCGCCAGAGCAAGAGTGCTCATTGTGGTTCTGGCGTTGTTGTGGCGCGGATCCAAAAGGCTCCGTCGTGCTGCGCTTGGGCGGAAACAGGTCATGTTTGTCGCCGAGCGCCCTTTCGCTCAGGGGGGGCGAGCTCAAGCCAGCGCAGGCGATATGTACATAAGAGCCGAGCAGAGAACAGAGAGAACAGAAACAGAGAAAAGAAAAACAAGAGAGAGGAAACACAGAGGGGTGGGAAGGAGGGAGACGCAAAACTGAGACCTGCAAGCAACTAGCGAGCAGGGTAAGTCAGACGGGGACGAGACGAGGCAAGTGTGAGCTATCTACCTAGCGAGCAGGGTAAGTCAGACGGGGACGAGACGAGGCAAGGGAACCAAACAAAGTCAGACAGAATGTATATACCGGACTCGAGACAATCAAAGGGAACGTGGCACTGAGGGCGCTATTGCGCCGGATGGGTGGACTGCTCGCTCACGGAGCCGTGGAGACTTTGTCTAAGTCTCATCATGCTCCGTCGTGCTGCGCTTGGGCGGAAACAGGTCATGTTTGTCGCCGAGCGCCCTTTCGCTCAGGGGGGGCGAGCTCAAGCCACAGGAGCAGCGACGTGAAGCGCCGGAGGTGCGGGAACCGGAGCAGGAGAAGCACCCAAAGCCATGGAATGGAGACTGGCAGATAGCTGGAGTCGTTGTGCGAGCGGCATGTCGATGTACAGCTTGTAGGCATCGCTGCGCCAGCGCCCAAGCTGCTGGATCTCGCGATCCTGTAAGCCGAGGAGCGCCGCGGAGGTGGCTGCACCGCGCCTGAAGCTGTGGCCCGAATACTTGGAGCTGTCGACGCCGATCGCATCCAGGAAGCGTCTCAGCTTGGAAATAAAGACTGCGCGCGTGAGAGCAACGCCTGGTGCGAAAGAGAACAGCGGAGCATCTGGTTCGGCGGGGCAGAGCTTGAAGTAGTGCGCAAGCGATGCTACTGGGCAGGTCTGCGATCCGGGAACGGCGGCGATCGTCAGAGTGACGCCGACGCGAAAGGGATCGGTTTTCGAGGATGGGAGCGTAAGTGTGATGTACTCGGGAGCGTCAATCGAAGGGAAGAACTGCACAGAGCGGCGGGAGAGGTGAAGCAATGGAGACCAGGACTTCGCATTGTCGACAGTAAACTCGCCACAGCGCAGAAAGCCAGACCAAGCCAGTTTGCAAGCTGCGTCAAAGCACGCCGTAACCTTGTCAGTCGAGCCCGTCGTGGAAGCGGTGATGCGGCGAAGAATGTCCAGGGTGATCGGGAGACGTTCTTTGCGCGGAGCGTCGCCCATTACCTTCTGAATGCCGCGGACAACGCGCTGGAGACGATATGACTGGAACTGGGCGACAGGGAGATCTTCATCGACGTGCAAGGCGCGGACGTGCGTCAGGTATGCCTTGATAGTCTTGGGCTGCACCCGACGAGCTAGAGAAGTAACCCATTCGATGAGGGCTTTCGTAGAGGCAGGAATGGCATAGCCGCCGCATTCAGCGAGAAGCTCGGGATGGTCGCGCATGAAGTTGTGGTAGCTTGCTTGACCGGTACCGTATGTTTTGCGCGTACTCTCGGCGAGGCCGTGGTAGAGAAAGTAGGCGGCCTCACGGGAGATATCAGCGTGTGAAGCATACCACGAAGGTGGGGGTTCGGCGAGCACGGCTGGCGCTGGAGTCCCGGAACGAGCGAGAATAAGCACGAGTATTCGAAACGAGAAGCGGCGTCAGCTAGAGCGTTCGCAGCGGAGGGAAGCCAGGAGGCAGAAAAAGAGAGATTGAGGTACGCAGCTAGCATGACGATCTTGCGAAGCACACGTGCCATGCGTGGGGAAGTTGTAGTGCGTTTTTGCAACGCCCCCACGACTGGCTCGTTGTCCACATGGAAAAATTACATGCTTGCCCCGCCAGGAATCACCCCAGCAGAGCATCGCGTGCAGGACAGCCAGAATTTCTTTGACTTGGATGTGAAATCCGCGACTGCGCCGGGAGACGCGAGCCGCGAACCACAGATCCCCGTACACACCGCCAAGGCCTTTGCGGCCACTGGCATCAGTGTGAACGTGCACAGACTCACGAGAGGGCTCAATGGCGAGAACGCCATTCCAGTTGCGCGCGTACGTTAACCACCAGTGTATATCGGCGCGCGCGTACGCCGGGATATGCCGACGTGCGAAACGGTTGCCACGGAATGACACTGAGAAGTCGATTATGCGGCGAATGAAAGTCCGCGCGCAAGGGATCACCTGAGCAGCAAAGTGCATATAACCGATGAGCTCTTCAAGCTCCGGAAGAGTGCAGGTGCGCTTCGCTGCCCAGGTGCTGAGCAACTCCGAGAGAAAGGCAAGCTTCTCATCCGGCAGACGCGCTTCCATCGCGTCAGAGTCCAGAATAAGCCCGAGGAAGTCGATGCAGGTAGACGGCCGGACGGTTTTCCCAGTTTGCACCGAGATCCCCAGCCGGTCGCATAGCGCCTCAACCCACTCGACCGCAGCGTCAGCAAGAGACGGGTCTGTGCCAGGGGCAAAGAGAGCGAGAAAATCGTCGAGGTAATGGCGGATGCGCGCCGGAACGTGACGCTGAATGATCCAGTGCAGAGCCTCCGCGAAAAGGTTGAAGATATACGGGGCGGAGCGCAAGCCGAAGATCAGCACCACTGCATACCACAGACGATGTTCCCACTCGAAACCCATGTAGTGCCAGTCGCTGGGAGCAATTGGGATATGATGGAACGCCTCCTTGAGGTCCAGTTTCGCCATGAGCGTGCCCCGACCAAGGCGCCGGAGATCTTCGAGGGCGAGGGGAAAGCGCTCGTAGACAATAGCAGCCTCTGAGTCAGGAATGCCGTCGTTCACAGAGCCTCCTCTGGGCCAGGACAAGTGGTTGATGAGGCGACGTTTAGAAGAGTTTTTGCGCGTCACAGAACCGAGAGGAGAACTCCGGAAGGACGACAGGGGCGGCTCTACGAAAGGGCCATGTGCATGCCCATTCGCACGAAGCGTCTGGACGGAAGAAGAGACGAACTCTGGTGCCACGAAGGCAGAACGAAGATTGCTGCAGCGCTGCGAAAGCTCAGGACCCGAGAAACCGATTGTGCAACCGAAGTCTATTATATGCAGAAGCGAGTTGACGTACAGTCGGTCCGGGTAATCAGCGAGATAGTGTTCCCAAGCCTCCCGACGCAATGGGGATACCACACGCGGGAGGTTGCTCGTGTCGTCGGGCGCGCGGTTAGCCCTCGGATCCGTATTTGGACGGGACGGAGGCGGGGGGCCGGGCGGGGGGCCGGGCGGGAAGAGAACGGCGTGCACGAGCGGGAGAGACGAGGCAGAAGGCGTAGACGAAGCTGGAGAAGAGTTGACGGATTCGAAACCAGCGCCAGTTACGAGAGGGCCGCGGCGAGAGGCCGCAGGCGCAGAGGCACCTCTCGCCGGGCCACGCCTTCAGCGCGTAGCAGCGGAAGCAGCAGGGGCAGACGCGTTGGGTTGGGCGAAGGGGCACGACGAGCTCTGCGCAGGGTGCGCGGGCGCAGGACGAACGCCGTTCTCGTGGCATTTGCGGCAGCCATGGATGCGCCCGTCCTTGCAAGGACTGGCGCAGCCCCTCACCGTATTAAACGCGAAGCAGATCTCCGAACCGTGGCCCGCGGACGAAGCAGGGGCACGGGCCTTCGAAGAACCAGAGCTAGACGGAGCAGACTTGAAGTGCCCAACCAGATACCTGTTCTGAAGCGCCGTATCGATATGGCGCCATCCCTCGTAGTTGCCGTGGCGCATCTCCGTGCGGCGCTCAAGGAAGAACGCAGTGAAATACGCGGAGACGGCCGGCCAGGTGTACTCGTCGTTCAGGCGAAGCAAGTCGCAGCGGAACTCCTGGAAGAAAGACTGCATGCGAGCGATTGCCTCGCCCGTATTGTGGCCGGCGAGATACGCAGTAAGGATTGTGAAGTACCGTTCGAGGGGAATGAGCAGGTAAGGGAGGCTGGGGTACGACCGAGACGGCTGAGAATCGGCAAGTTTGCCCGTTTCCAAGTCAAAGAACTTCTTTTTGTCGGCTGTGTGAGCATAACGCTCATCCAGCTTCCAAAGATCGCGCGGGGAGAAGGTATGCGCAGCGATTTCGTGGCACACCGACTCCTCGACTTGAGGGAAGCGATCCGGAATCGCGAGCGGTGACGTACCCGGATTGATCACGTGAGTGGCTGTGAGGATCTGCGGCGCCGGAGGCCCGGGTGGCGTCTTTGGACGGGGTGGCTGCACCGTTGCGAGCGTGAGTGCCACAGTAGACGAGATGAGCGCGGCCAGCTGCTGCTGTGACATCCCGCCGATATTGGGAGGAGCGGTGGGCGAGGGGGAACGCGAGGGCGGCAGCGATGTAGTAGTCGGACCGGCCATTGGAACAAAGGTGGGACTTGATGAGCGCGGTGAGAGAGCTCGGGGACGCCGGGGATTGGCAGACGGTGGTGGTGCAGGTGTGTGAGCACGGAGGTTCGTCGAGGCGCGGCCGGAAGAGGTGCGCGCGCGTAGTTCCAGGACGAAACAAAGAAAAGTGCCTCGTCTATTGCGGTCACGAAGACGCAAAACTGAGACCTGCAAGCAACTAGCGAGCAGGGTAAGTCAGACGGGGACGAGACGAGGCAAGTGTGAGCTATCTACCTAGCGAGCAGGGTAAGTCAGACGGGGACGAGACGAGGCAAGGGAACCAAACAAAGTCAGACAGAATGTATATACCGGACTCGAGACAATCAAAGGGAACGTGGCACTGAGGGCGCTATTGCGCCGGATGGGTGGACTGCTCGCTCACGGAGCCGTGGAGACTTTGTCTAAGTCTCATCATCATTTGTCTCCGACCGGCACTTCCCACCACGCCTCCTCGGAGTCTGCGGCCTTTCTTCTGGATTCTGCGCATTGCCTCCATGTCGCGGCGCCTCCCACAGGATATCATACAACTTCACAACTGGGTGCATGTCTACTAATTCTCCGTGCAATGTGATCTGGCCTGCGCGCTGTGCTTGGCAATAATACAACTGCCCTCCATTTGGCTTACATGCAAGCTGGCACATCGACGTGGAATCCTCTGGGTCTTAGTATGGTACGTATCGACGTGCCAGTTGTAATTCAAGGCCTACTGATATACTGGTCAATAGCAGCGACCAAATGCGAGTGCGCAATCGACATCAATATCTGGCTTAGGGAACAATAGCTTTCGTCCAGTCGGACTTGAAATTCGCGCCACGCTCCTTGGTTTCGCTTTTCCATGGCGGCTGCGATGTCGATGTGGACCGACGACGATGCCGCCTGGCGCGCCGGCACGGTACCAGAAGATGCATCCAGTCAATCCCCTCAACAGGCCTCGGCGACGGCAACTACACGCCAACACGATGCTGACGGTGCCACTACCGCGCTCACCCCGTACCCAGATGTGGACTGGATGAGAGACTGGGTTGGCATCAACCTCTTTCAGTTCTTCCGCGACGTTGAAGGCTTTCACTTGGTGCGCTCCGAGTTGTTCAGTCAGTAGGCGTATGCTCATGACGACTATTTGACCTTAAAGGGAGACCTCGATCTCTTGGGCCGCTATCCAAGTGTACGCGCTTTAGTCATTTTGCAACATCGTGAACTGACGAGCTACATCTACAACAGCGGTATGAAGAGCTCAAGCGGAAATGGGACGCCTACCTGAAGGACTTCGGCCGTCTCACACCCTACGTGGATCGCGCTGACGTAGAGCGCCCACATTTCGACCTGGTTTCACGAGAATGGATCTATGAGGAGTACAGCGCAGAGGGCGTGACACATCGGGAGTTGTGGAACGCGTTCTGCAGCAAATGGAGGCGTTTACTCCGAGCCCCGCCGTTTCGTTATGAAGATCTCGCAGCACTAACAGGTGCGTTGCTTCACTCCCCTGGCATGTTTTCGTTGGGCACTGGGTGAACTTACTTTGACTGGATAGAGCATGCGCGAGGGATCGTTGCCGCTCATCCGCAGCCCAAGTTCCAGAAGATAATGTTGGACGATATGCCGCCCGAAATTATCCATGGGATATTTTCCCATATTTCAGAGGGGTGTCAAGATGGTCACAACTTAGCTGCAACCTCCAAGTTCTTCCGTGAGATAGGCTGCAGCCATATTTTCGAGGTATGTCGGGGCGCTTTGTTGTCAGGAGTACCGGACCATTCTCACTTTACCGCATGTCAGTTTCGGAACATTGCCCTTGGTGCAGACAAGTTACTACAAGGACTCGACGCAGGAACACGGCCGTCGGAAAACACTCTCGCAGAAATGCGAGAGAAGATGACCGCGGACCGCGGCTCGCTCCTGGAACACATCGCGTATTTGGCGTCGCGCCCTGATATTTGCCGCAAAATTCGCAAATTGCGCGTCGCCAACAACTGGTGCAACCCAGCTTTGGTAGGGCCTGGGGCCGACGACATATGTCGCGAGCACCAGAATGATGTCAGCATCTTCGGGCCTGTCCTTCGCGCGCTTGACGACCTCCTGGCCCTCGTTTCACTCACCAGCCTCGATCTAGAGTTCATATCGCTGGATGAACGCGTGCTTCGCCGCATATGTGCACAGGAACATCTAGTCGAGGTGAATCTCAAGGGCTGCGTCGTGCATTGGATGGCCCAGAGCTTCTGTCGCGGTGAGATTTACATGCGACGTCCCGGAGCGGGTCCGTCTCCTCACCATTCTCGAATCCGATATCTCGGCCTTACGCATGTCAGATTCCCGCCGGCGTCTTCTATCTGGGACTTTCTTGCAATGTGCCCGGATTTGCTCTCGCTGCAGGCCACGGGCTGTTCGCAGAGCCGCGGTTTCGGGCTTCCCACATTGCCTAGCGTAACTGCGCTTTGTTCTGCTTTGCGTTCTCTCGAGCGGCTGGAACTATACCTCATTGCGTCGACGCAAATCAACACAGTGTCCACCTGGTTGGACTCTGCTCACTATCCTCTCCGTCTCAACCACGTGAAACTCATCTTCAACTTTGGCATCTCAGACGACCAAGCGGCGGGGCTCCTTCGCGCCCTACATCGCGGTCGCCCGCCGCTGCGCACACTGGTGCTGGACGGCCCCACGCTGCGCGGCCCTAACGGCAAGGAGGGTGAGCCGTCCATGCTGGACCTCATCGCCGAGCTGTTTCCGGACCTCGAAGGCCTGGCGCTGGCGCACCGCGCACCTTGGCAGCACGACAGCGGACCGTGCGCGTGGCCGCGGTTCATGCACACCTACGCGCCAGCCTTGCGCGCTTTCACCCGCCTGCGCACCTTCGGCGCGAATTTCGACGTCTGGAATTTGGGTGTGGCGAGCAGTGTGCTCGCAAATTTCTACCCTGTCGAGATCCCGCATGAATTCCAAACTTGGGAGGCTGCATCATCCGGCTCGGAGGGTACGGAGGAATTACTGAACCACGTGCTGGCGGCGCCGTTCGCCGCTGCGTGCCCGTCTCTCAGATACTTCGTCGCGACTGGCGACTGGTCGACGCCGCTGTATTGTATCCGCATTGCGCGCACGGAGGCCGGCATCATGGACATTGAGAATACGATGCCTTGCGATCCGGCGGATACCCCTGAAGTCCTGCGGCTTTATAATCCTTCGCGTCTCCTACGATATGACTCGTCGGACTAGATATACATATTTGAATCATAATTTCTCTCACGTACTCGTAGTCTTTACCTGGACGATTCTCATGCATGTGCGTTTGCATATGATTATTCTTATGCGCTGTCAGAGTCCGCACACGACAAGACTGTAAGCAGACCACATAATTACACTGGGGGTGAATTTGTACGCGAACGGCGTTGCTGAATGGTTACCGATGAGGAATTTTGGTGAGGCGAACGGCGTGAGTCATTCCGCCCATTTTTACTTTATTCTTTCCTTGTAGCCGTATACACGGCTGCCTGTATAGCTGTAGCATCCGGGAAGCTATAACTAATGCTTGGATGATGCGATTCGCGCGTCGAGCAGGCTGGGAAAAGCGAGCTTCCGAAGTCGATCTCCGCATCGCATCTTGTCCCCCGTGGCTTCGGCGCGACTGACACATCGCTTTACGCCTCGCGCCGAGCCATGCAGCTGCATGCCTGGCTGCCTATCAACCTTGGCCACATGGTCTATAGTCGGCTGCGGCATTTACGAGCAAGTAGTAGTTCCAGCCCTCCAACCCAACGCATCGACATCCTGATGTGCCCTGATTCTTCTACTGTGCTGTCACACTGGCATGCTCGGCCGCTAGGACCACTCACTTCGCGGCGGACAATATGACGGCTTTCGCACGGGTCTGTGATCATGACGTTGGGCGCAGAGAACCCGCGAAGGGCTGCGATGAAGACGCCGTCTCACGTTCCCGGACTTCTTTCCTTCGTACCTGGCACACGGCTGCCATGCGCGCAGGCTGGACTATCCCGGGTTCTTGTGTTCTCGTACATAATACTTGCGCTCGCCGTGCCGCTGGGGGGTCTGGGGCTTGCGGACGTTCAACGCCTTCGACTTCGAAGGCGAAACTTTTACCGTGGCGCCCGGCAGCTCGGAGCTATATCGTGATTTCCTCCTCAACGCAGGATACAGTAGTGCTCAGGCTGTTGGACGGCGCCCCCTTTTTTGCCGTTTTAGAGCTGATTTGTTGCACCCCCGATGTCTGCATGGCAAAACGGTTACTGATTCTCCGGGAGTTCCCATCAACACTGGCAGACATTGTTTATTGCAGCTCCTTGACACGTGCGGGGGAAGCGCCTCCGACTACCGTGTTTGAACCCGATGTTGTCGCGCTCTGCCAACCGGACCGCGAGCCTGGCCAGCCGTCACATCGAGGGTACGATAACCACGTCGAACCTCGATGAACGGGCTACTCGGCACGTCTGATTTTTTCCGCTACTGCTGAGTTGTGAGTTGTTCGCCGTGTTGGCCCTTCCGTTGCGCGGTAAACCCGCGGTGACCTCCTCGACCGCAGTTGTCTTCTTCTAAACATAACTTTGGGATGTTGCGCGGCAAGATCGCAGACAGATATCGCAGCTCCAGGTGACAGGATGGAGGTGTCTTCTTCGGTCGATGCCAGCCGACGTGCAGATGCAGTTGTCACTGGCATCTGCTGCGCCTGCTGAATCATGATTTCCCACATGAAGTCGCAACGTTTCGCGACCCTGTTCTATTGATTGGATGGGCTGCTCAGCCAAATGACAGGCGGCCCGAGACCGAGACTCCTTGCTATGGCTTGACCTGTGAAGTACCAACTCATTGGAACTTCTTTACTCTATATATGACGCGCTGGTTCGCACACGCGTATCTCGAGCATCCAGAAAATATGGATTTTCTCGCACCAGTGTGGTAGTGTCATCATACACGTGTGATGGTCTCATACGAAACCCTTTGCAATGACACTTGGTGGTAGGCTCACAAGAGAGTGGCAAGCAGCCACCCAACCTGCTGATACAGTCATTTCTGCATGAGCCTCGACTCTTCGGGAGTTGGAGTAGAAAGTGGTGGGGCGATATCTTCTTCTGAGGCCTACATGGGGCATCCTGAAGCTTAGGCTGTCGGTTTGAATTGCCCAACGCGGCCTTCCGCGCATGACGAGGTATGATTGCATTTTGCATCATTATTTGGCAGAGGCAGCTACATGCGCCATAGTGGACTGGTCTAGGTCTTTAACCATAGCCTCAGAGTACTACTTTCGGAGCGTGTTCCAAGTCCCGCATAAGAAGAACGTGGGGTAGATGCAGTGCCACCATGGCTACACATCCGAGACCCTGACGTTGCCACAGCACCCTTATGGACCCTGTCACCCATCACACTTACTCTTGTCCTTATCCCTGGTCGTTAACTACTCCACTGTTCGATGTGCCGTCCTCTCTAGGTAGACTTCCAAGCGAACTACGGTCGTGTGCCGTCAGGATGCATTTAGCCCCTCCAGCGCGCAGCTCAGCTTCTGCACTCCACTACCAAGATCAGTACGGCAGTTATACACAGATTTATCCCACGAGCACGTGAGCTTTGACGTTTGGCGCCATTGCCACTATGGCCACTGCCGACGGCACACGTTGAATGGTATTGGGAGGCTCCGCGTTGGGTTTTGACCGAGTATGTTAGTCTGAATCGGAATATATTTGACAGTCCCGTAATATCAGAGTCTTCATCCTGTCTGCCGGGGAGATCTATACACATTCCCGAGCTGGTCCAGAAGTTGACCGTTGGTGCCAGAAGGTTGCTGTAGGTCATTGGAACGCACGTCTTCGGCAGCCTGCAGTAGTTCGTCCATCTTTCTGCACACAGGGTCGGTTCTCGAGAATGATGTAGCGCTATCAGTCGCATTGAGTCGGCTGCTTATGGCGTTGGAAGTGTCGATGAGCACCAGTCGGGTCGCAGGCGCGGGGAGACGATGGGGAAGCGGATGGAGCTCAAGGAAAGCACGGCTGAGTGCCAGAGAAAATAGAACTCAAAAAATTGAGATATACCATGGTCCTAGGAGACTGCGAAGACGGTAGTGCATGAATCGGTCGTGATCGAGAGCACCAAGCGGGATCGGCACGGGAAGCGCCGGTTGAAGCCACTCAAACAAGTTCAACTTCGTTTGCCTTTGCTCGGCGACGATGGCGACGACGGCGCCCTCGATAGTCAACGTGCATACTCCAGTGACCTCCTTCGCAATACTACACTCTTGTGCGCTGCCCGGGACGCTCCGAAGCCCTGGCTGATGCTGAGCACAGTGCACGAGGACTCGCTCGAGACACTGTTCAATACGCTGAGCCGCAAGGCAAACATTGGCACGGGCGGTGCGCGCGTGGGTCCTGGCTGGCTGAAATATGCGTGGAACGATTCGATTTGGAACCTGGACGATGGTCCGTCCGCCAATTGCTCGGTGCCTTCTCTACGCAGGCTCTGACGCGTCTGCACATGCTATAGCCGCCGACTATTCGATACTCGTGTTCAGGCTCACTGGACGTCTGCCGCACCCTACGGTTCCGCATGCATCGACATCGGCAGCAGCAGCGGCGCCCGAGCAGGAGACGGCTGTCTCCCCCACACTGCACATGCACAATCCGAAGGAACCGCTGCCCGAGCCCGGGACAGGCTACATCAATGCAGCATACTACGTCTTTGCGCTCCCAGCACTCGCTCCCTCACGGCCGGCGTCTCGCGCGAAATCGGTGCGCAGCGTGGCCACTTCCCGTCGCAGCCGTCGCACCACAGGCGAGGATCCGGACGCCGGCATCACACTGTTCAAGAAACAGTTCCAAGATTTCCATGCTGAAAATGGGGTCCGCACGGTTTTTGGCAGGATCGGAAACGTGCCGAATGGTGAGTGGCCGCACATCGTCGCAATGTATTTTGCCATTGCTGACCCTGGCCTCGAGTCCGTATGCTGCTAAAAACGGGTTATCGGCACGTGTACATGTCTAGGACGTTTGCCATGATGAATGGTTTCGGTGGGTCATTTCCTTTTCGCGCTGGGAGGGTCTTAATCAAGTACAACCATAACACAGTTCCTCCAAACGCGACGCCTGGGTATTATGGGTACGGTGGTAAGCATCACAAGCTGCCCGATATACAAATGCCTTGGCTGACCTTAAATCTCTTTTTCTCTGACAGGTCTAGTCAAGTACGCCGTCAGAACCGTGTCGCCCGGTATAAAATTTGACATTACTTCCAGCATCGGCACATGGCCAATTACTGTCGGCCGGAAGACGACGGCGTTGCCGGTTTACCTGAGCGAGGAAACACACTTCGACGTCGTATTGGGCAGAAGCTTCATGGAACGCCGCGTCGTCAAGACGGACCCCACAGACCCGACGAATGTAATTCTCGGAGACACGGGCGAAAAGGTCGACGTCGAGGTCGTCATCATTCGTGATGGCAAAGGAGAGATAGTAACAGTAACATGATCATTCAATCTTTCCTCGTTCATTTCCTCCTGCCTTTTGACTTTAGGTGCACAATACTTGACCATGGTACGAGCTGTGTTAGGACAATCCATGCGCTGCGGACTGACGACGTGTTCTTATTTTGCGACCAGGACGCTTCGTTATCGTTTGCTGTGTTACTCGTGCTGCTGTCGCAAATCTATACGTCGCTTTCGCCTCGCATCATCCATCGGCCGTGCTCCGATATGTTCAATGGGAGGTACATATGCGCTACATCGCGGCGGCTTTCAGCATCAGTCTGGCGTGTGGATCAGACGATCCGGAAGACATTGGCCCCGCTCCGCGCCCTCCTCCGCCTTCATTCGTCGCGGGCAAAAGGACGTCAAAGAAGGCAGCTACGTCGCGGACGCCCGACGAGTCGGGTCCTCATTGGACTCGGGATGGAGCCAAGGCGCAGGAAACACGTACCGCCTGCCCGGACGTGGTCGACCTAATACGCAACTCTGGACCTCGTGGAACGGTGTGATTGTATCATATACGCCTGTCGCGTATCGTTGCAAGTGACGTACCGTGCCCGCAGCGCAGCGTTCACTATACAGTACGGAAGGCGACGGCCGCGGAGGGTGGATCCTCTGCGCCCGCGCGCGGTTCGTCGTCTTCGTCGCCACAGTCCTGAAGTGACGCCATGGCATTGCGCCTGTGGCAGCTGCTGGTTCGGCCGTTCCCCCATGGGCCGCGCAGAAGCTTTGCGTGTTTGCATCTTCGGTCCCCATCGGCCCTGTGTCGAGATGCGCGCGGGTTCAATCATTGAACATCGAGGACCATTACTCACAGTAGACCTCTCCTTCTTCGACCTCGTCTGCTATCACTGACTTCACTATGATTGCCTTGCATGCGCGACGATGGGCAAACGTGGCCTGATATCAGGCTCTGTGCGCTGTCCCACGCAGGGCGGTCGGACTTGGACAGCGAGGGAGGCCCCGCGGGGGATTCACAGTCCGTCTTTAGCAACTCATTGCCTAATTCCAGGACGCTCACCGTTTTCGTATTTGGTGCAGGGCGGGCGCTGAAGGCGGCGAAGTTGCACGGCTCTTCGCAGGAAGCTGGGCTGCCCAGTCCCATGTGCTCCCGAGGCGTGACCGAACGCTGGATTTCGATCAAAAGCTCAGGTTTGGTGCGTGCCGAACTGCCGAGATATGTACCTCCGACGACCGCGCACGTCTTTCGAGGGTGTGCTCTAACAAAACCCATTTTGCCCGGCAGACGAGGTCCCGCCCTCCAAATGGAGACGGCGTGCAGGCATACCCGGGCGCATCTTGGTCAGTAGGCGTATCCATTCTGCGAAAGTAGCCTGGGAGGTGCTGCGCTGAGGCCGATAAGCAGGAGACGAGGGCGCCGGGGGATTGCGGATTTGTTCTTGCACGGGCGCCTAAGCAATTAGTCGGCTAGATTCCGACGACCGAGCGGGGTTTTTGGATCGGGCCAGGAACAACTTGCTCTCCTCGCCCGCCCAGGACCGCGCATACGCGGACTTCCGCCCAGGATGGCGATCAAAACCCACGTGCCCGAGGAGCCAATGGCGCTGCGGTCCCGATCGCGAGCTGCTACTTATATTTGCGCGTAGCTGGCTCTCTACCTACCTCCCTGCTGCCCGCCATGCTCGACCTCGCCGCCGCCAGCAACGACGCCCTCGCCGCGCTCCTCGCCCCGGTCACCGTGCGTCGCCGCTTCCGTACCTGGGCCCGCACCTTCGCCTGCTCGCCGCTCGCCGTCTTTGAGCCCGAGACCGTACAGCAGTGCCGCGCCGTGCTCGAGCTCGCGCGCCGCGAGGGCCGTACGGTGCGCGTCGTCGGCGTCGGTCACAGCCCATCCGACGTCGCCTGCACGCGCGAGTACATGCTGTGCACGACGAGAATGAACAAGCTGCTCGCGGTACGTCACGCGTCTCGGTTTGCACCGCTTAACTTAGACTTTCGGCAGCTCGACGGCGAGAAGAAGCGCGTTGTCGTCGAGGGCGGCATGATCCTCAATGACCTCAACGCCCTCCTCGCCGCTCACGGCCTTGCCATGTCAGTGCTCGGCTCCATCTCTGACCAGACCGTCGGCGGCGTCGTCACGACCGCCACGCACGGCACTGGCGCCTTCTTCCCCGTCATCTCGCAGTTTGTGCTTGGCCTCACGCTCCTGCTCGCGGACGGCAGGCTCGTCAAGTGCTCGCGCACCGACCAGCAGGACCTCTTCCTCGCCACCCTCAGCGGTTTCGGCAGCACCGGCCTCGTTATCGACGTGAGCCTGCAAGTCGAGGATGCCTTCTGCCTGCGCGACGACTGCGAAACGCTCAGCTTCGAAGCCGGCGTCCGTTGTCTAGACACAATTGTACACTCCGCGGAGCACGTCAAGTACTGGTGGTTCCCCCACAGCGATGCTATGCGCGTCCACCGCAGCAACCGAACGTACTCTGTGTGTGTCAGTTTACGCTTGTCTACGCATTGCTAACATGCCGATCAAGGACCCCACACCGCGATCGCGGGTTCGGGCGTTACTCCTGGATGTGCTTATTGGTTACCACCTGGTCCAATTCTTGCTATTCCTAGCCCGCTTCTACACCGACCTCAACACGCACGTTGCCCGATTTGTGTTTAGGCTAGGCGGCAACAGCTACTCTGTAGTGGACAAGAGTTACCGAATATTCAACTTGGACGTCGATCTTCTTGTACGGCGTCGCATTTCCGATTTTTATCTGCTGAGTGCTAACAGTTGTGTAGTTCTCGCAGTACACGACCGAGTGGGCAATTCCGTACGAGCACACGCAGGCGTGCTTGCACGAGCTGAACACTTGGTTCCAAAACGAACTCAACGACCCTAACGGCCTGCGTCCCCACTACCCGGTAGAAGTCCGCTTCAGCGCAGAAGATGACATCTTCTTGAGTCCGAGTTACGGCCGCAAGACGACGTGGATTGGAATTATCCAATATAAGTAAGTAATACATCAGCCCACTTTGTTACGTCTCTTAACAAGCAACAGACCATACGGCTTGCCGGTGCAATACCGCAAATTCTTCGCTGAATTCGCGCGTATCGTCAGCCGTTACGAGGGGCGTCCGCACTGGGCCAAGGAGCATACTCTTGGCCCCGCGCAATTCTCCATCCTCTACCCAAAATTCGACGCTTTCCGAGACATCTTGGAGCAGGTCGACCCGCAAGGCACGTGGCGCAGTCCGTACATCGCGCGGCACATCTTTGGCTGCAAAGGCGAAAAGGTCGACCCGCACTCTTTTAAAACGAGCCGTCACCCTTAGACACGCGCTCCAAACGCAAAACGTAAATACTTCCCCCTAGACATTGCTCCTTGCTGTATCGCCACGCATAGACTGTCTCCGTAGAATGTAGAACTGTCCGCCAACTTCAATGTCTCATTACATTACTCATTCCGCACACGTCAGCGACTTGCATATCTGGCCGGCCAGAGCGCCATCATCCACCCTGGTCCGCCGCGGTGCGCTGCACGCGACACCGGAACAGCTGTGCAATGTGCGCCCTCGATCGCAAATGAATATGTACTATTGCCGGCCGCACAACGCTTCGAATTTCGTTCCATTGCACGATCCGGAATCCACTGGTGTTCTCAATCGCATCGTCTTCCGGAGAAACACAGCCATGAGGGGAAGTCCGGCGAGGGCATCACTTCCCGCCAATCCATTGCTACAAATCCTCAGCGACGCTCCGAATATCCTCAGCCTCGACTAAGTAATCGGCCGGTACACCTCAAGTATATCAGAGGGACGTAATTGCTTTTGTCCGCAGGCGACAAGTCAACTGGGGTTGGCAATCAATTCGTGCAGCGGTGGGCTGATCACGGAGGAGAGACATCTGGATCTGGATCATCCATATCGCATCTCGACTCTGATGGCGCGGGCAATTTGGGGGTTCGGCGATTCAGTACTAGTTCCCGGGCTGGGCGACACGTCTGAACCGCAAGGGAGACGTGGCCGGCCTCTACATCGCCGGCCGCGGCGCACGCGTTCGAGGGCGGATTCTCGCGCTCGTGAGTCAATTCGCCAAGTCTCGATCCCAGCCCGACATGCCCTTGCGCATGCATCATGTGTCTGTCATACCGTCCACTAATTGGACGGTAGTAAGTAATGCCCTCCCCGAGCATCTACACGTACATCATCAGCAGCGTGCATACGCCAGAGAGAATTACCTTCGTGGGAAGTAGAGCGGGCCGTTCAGAGAAGGACTTCGATCACATGTGCGCATGTGCATTGCGTGCGCGGGCTTGAGCGGGCCTTCCGTGCATCTGACAGGTACGACTAAACCTTGAAACAAGCGGACTGAACAACCTCGTCCCAAATATTTGAGCGCCGTCCTCCCTTCGAGGGCTGTCACGCGCCAATTCACGCGAAGTCGACGTCGAACCAGGGACACGGCGCGCGCGCGCACGCCGTTTCCCGAGCTCGTCGTCCGCGGGCCGCTCGGACAGTCGATCACGCGAACAGTCATGACTGTCAGTGAGCAAACAGCTCGGTCTTCTGCTACTCGAGCTGCAGCACTCATTGGCTGCATGCGCGGTTCAGTGGAGCGCGAGAATGCTGGACGAAGCCCCTATCCCGACATGTCAGATCTCGGGGCTCCCGATTGAGGGGGATTTTCAGGGTCCGGATGCTGAAGGCGATGCACCTGCTGGAGGATCCCGGATTCACCGTCAGTGCCTCGGACTTCCAACACGCTGCGCCTCGGGCACGTGAGTGTGCGAGCCGGCGTGCGAAGTGGTATTTTCCGAGCGTTAGTCAGTGGTAATATATCTCCCACAACTGCGCTGCGCGCGCTGATGTAGGCGTGTGCTTCGCTCAAATTTCAGGCCAATCAGCTGGTCGCACGCACCTGCCTTTCGCAACATGGCGAAGACAGATTGATAGGAGTTTTACTACTAGTAGATGTGATGCCAGTAAACTGCGTGAAACTAGGGTGTCTTCCAGGGCAGGGTGTGCTGGGAATCATTGGGGTCGTTAGCCCAAGACGGTGAGCTCCGTGAGCGGCTGTGAATAGATCAATTGTCTTACTTGAATCTCAGTTTTCAACTTCATTCCATCTCTCGGAGAATGCTATAACCGTCTTCTGTTGCACGATCAATATCCCCATATAGAGGGTCTCACACTGCACAGCGCTCCGCGGTGATGGAAAGTGGCTTGGATTGTCGAAATCGTGCGGAGAGCGCTCCGCGATCATTCAATCATCGAGAGCACCCTTTGTGTTCTCAGCTTCGTGCTGAAGCTACAAACAAGCGGTTCAACTAGTTTGAAGATGAGTCCAACCTTGAAGGGAATGTCCATATTGAAGGTCGTCGGCGTCACATGCACCTTGAACTCAAAGCTTGGAAGGTCGCCGAGAACGTTGAGCGTGACTGGAGGCTCTCCGTGAGACTGCCAAGCGGTGATAAACATTAGTCCAGACCGCCGTTTGGACCTGGCGAGTCGTAGGTTGAGTTCTGCCGTCGACCCCCAACGGACGCTGTGAACCTCATGGGCTAGGCAAGCGTGCAGATTGGGTGGACCTCCGCGTTGCTTGGCCATCCTGCCAGTGTCGGAGAACGGCGTGCCCGCAGATCCACGGCCGCGTTTCAGCCTCGGGAAGGTTTTCACACCAGATCCAGGATACTGCCCGATCTGTACGCATTCGAGCCGCCGTAGGTCCGGTTGGGAGGCGCTGTGTAATGCACGCCTGGAGGCGCCAAGTGCAAGGGTCGTATGTTCTATACACTCTCGGCAGCATGCGATCGGAGCGACCTTCTAACTTATCGCAGGATGGCCAGCTCGGAATGGGATGTTTATATTGCACGCCCGTTGCCGGTCAGGGACATGACCGTTCAGAGATTATACACTTGCGTTGCGTATCACGTTCTGGACCTGGGAAGGTTCGCAGGTGAGCGGCGAGGTCAGGGACGTTTCGAAGGAGCGCTTAGCAGTTCTTGGACGCACATCTAATACGAATATTTCCTTAGTTGCTTCGTCCTGCACTGTATACTTCGGCAACTATCACTCACAGCGTCAGATAGTTTGTAGCATGCTGGTCGAGAGAATACCTTCACATCGCCTTCGGCATGGTCGTTGATTTCCGTTATTTTCCCCACACCATGGGCAGTCACGTCGATGAGCGTGTTCGGCGGTCGGTATTCGACGATGTCGCCAACCTGGACACGATCGTTCAGGAGTAAAGGAGGACATTTGAGCGATAGATACTTTGTAATGCGACTTTTCTCGGGCAACGTTGACTGTGTTATCGAGGGACATGAGAGGAGGAGACAAGGGAGTGCGAGTGACGTCATGGCTGATGCTCCTTTACAACATGACCAAACAATGTGCAAACAACGCGCACACGTGTGTGGCCCCCAAAAAGGACCTTACAGCTTTCTCACAGAGTAAGAAACTAGCTTTGCTAGCCTTCAATCTACACAGACGATCTACAGCGGCCGGACCCGCCCTGGGCCTGATGTACTGCACCTGTCGGATATCCCACTGGCAGTCGCGTTGCAGTCGCGCTCCTGATCGCCTGAATGATAGCACTCAATGCGCAGGCAATGAGATTTGTGAGCAAGAGATAGGGTAGTCGGGCCACAAGGACAGGTACATATTACTGCCTCCTATCATCATTGGCAGAGCGACGAGCGTCAGGGTAGCCCGGATCCGTGCGTCGCAGGCGCAACTTTTCGACTAAGCACACTCACTTGTGGCACGACTTCGCGTGTGGGATAACCTCTCTGGGAGTGAATGGAGGTACCAGTGGACTGCCGAACTGACTCTCAGAAGGATACTCACTCGCAGATTGCCACCGAATGATCGAGGGCCCTTCCGACCAGCCCGACGGTCGTGGCAAGTCCCGCTCGAACCTTCAGCCTCTCCCAACGCAACCAGATTAACAGCGGCTCTGATATCTATATTATTATTCTCTCTCAAGTTCAACTTTGGCAACGACGTCAAGGTAGTTATTTCACCATTGATTACATATTTTATGGCTCATGCCGCCGTGGAGCCGCGACAAGCGAGAGGCGGGCGCGATCATCCTGAGTGATTCTGAGGCTGAAGAGCGTACTATTAGTCTCTGACGTCGTCGGTGACGCCAGCGTGCGGGCCGCAATATATAAAGGCCTGGCGCGTTGAGGGGCGGGCCGCAAGCACTCCACCCGCAATCCGCTTCGCATTCCCGAATCCAACCAAGCATCATCATGTCCGGCTCTACTGGCAAGTCCTCTTCGTACAAGGTGCGCACCTTGTCCCTCGTTCTTCCCCGAGCCACGGTTGACGCGCGCCACGCAGGTCGGCGAGAAGGTCGAATACCGTCCCATCGGCGGCGCGTCGGACAACGTGTCGCACTCAACGGGCGAGATCACCAGCATCGAGGGGTCAGGAGAGGTGCGCCCTTCTCTCTTGTCTTTCTCTCGCCCTTGCTCATCGCGGTGCCTACAGGACGCGCGTTACACAATCAAAAACGACAACACGGGCAAGGAGACCACGTATCAGGTACTGTAAGCACACAAACTATTACCGCGTCACGCGTCACGGCGGTGCCGCGGCCCGGCAATCAAGCTGTTTTTTCACGCGTCACAGGCGGGTCCCGGTAATGGGATGTCACACTTTTTTGACCCTCGGGGACCTCACATATACCAAAATTTTCGCCGCCGCGGAGCGGCGGCGGTGATGGGAGCGTTTTGTCACAGTCACGGAGCCTCCGCGGTAATGGTTCCGCCATGTCACGGAGCCGCGGGGCCGGTAATAGTTCGTGTGCTTACAGTATGCTGCATAATTCTTCCTTCGACGAGGCGCAAGGTCTTGACGCGCACTACCTCACAGGAAATGAACATCGTCGGCAAGGCCGGCTCTTGAATGTTTCTGCAGCTTGAGGTCGTCCCGTGTACCGATAGAATAGTCTGAAGCAAAGATTTGAACTTTCATGAACAAATTTAGTGAACAAACCTCAAGCCGGGCTGGATGAAAAACCTTTCACAGGCATTTTATATCGCAGAGAAGTATCGTCTCCAATGAGGGAATTTGGCAGAGCCTGTTGATTTTGGCGGGTGAACATCAAGCCACGAAGGTAGCGTGCAGCACGGACAGCATAGCAGCATTCCTGAAAACTGCGCAATCGTCGACGTGTGCAATCCGCGAATGCGGTTCGTGGGCGATTGGATGTAATGACAACGGGACTCTCTAGTGGTGCGGGACGACTTCTTTTAGCACATCCGTTCGCAGGTGAAGAACTCTCTGCTCTCGCACATTCCGTGGAGACCCTCGCAGCAAAGAAAACGGTGGCAGTGGCGTGGATGTAGAAGTCAGCATAAGAGAAGAGATAGAGAAGCGCTGACAAATCGGACTTCCAATGCGCGCGACCGTTTGCTTCTTGCTATGTGGTCCAGCGACGAATCCGATGACGACGACGCTATGCGCGGGGATGCATACCGCTATCTTATACTCTCGCTTGAGCCGCGGCTGGCTGAAGATGGCGCGCAGCGGACTGGAGCTGCGCTGGCAAAGCATGTTGGAGACGACGCCTCGTCTCTCTAAAAAACCAGCACATCCAAGCTTGACCGGCCTTCAGAAGTAGACTGGATGAAGGATTGGATCGAGGCGCGCGTGTCGCAGTTCTTCAGCGACATGGAGGGCTTTCACTTGGTGCGCTCAGTCACAGGATTATTGCTTGTCAGGTCCTCATAGGCTGCTAATAGGGAGAACTCGACTTGACGGGCCGAAGTCGAAGTGTGAGCACGTGCAAGATTCTGAACGGAAGTCGGATGATGAACGCACCAATGGCGTATCTAGCGGTATGGGAAACTCAAGCGGAAATGGGACGCTTTCCTGGACGACTTCGACCTTCTCACCCCTTACCTCTCCGAAGCCGAAGTCCATGACCCACACTTCGATGTGGCTGCGCAGGAATGGGTCGACGAGGTTTACAGAGCCAAGATCGTCACGAACAATGCGGTCTGGAACAAGTTTTGCGCTAAGTGGAAGCTTTCGCCACCCATCCCATATGAAGATCTTGCGGCACTGATAGGTGCGTCGAATTTCTGTATCTTCGACGATTGGAGTTGACCGTTCGCTAGAGCACACGCGAAGGATCGTTGCCGAAAACCCACAGCCCAAATTTCAGACCGCATCTTTGGAAGACATGCCGCCCGAAATCATCCATGCTATATTTTCCCACCTCGCGGGGCGATATAAGGATGGTCACAATTTGGCGGCTACCTCGAAGTTCTTTCACGAAATAGGCTTCAACTATGTCTTTGAGGTATGTGCCATCTGAATGTTCGCAGAGGAACTCTCTGCTCAAAGTGACAACCAAGTACCGAAACATTGTCCTAGGCGCAGACCACAATTCCCATCCCATCAAGGCGCGCACTATAGCAGACATCAATGCTGAGGTCCGCGCCAAAATGACCTGGGATCGTGGCACACTCCTAAAACACATCAAGTTCTTGGTCTCCCGTCCTGATATTTGCCGGAGAATTCGCAAAGTGCGTGTCGCCAATAATTGGGGCGATGCCTCATGGGTAGGAACTGCCTACGCGGGATCTGCCTACATACACCTCGTGCGGCTCGACGATCGCGCCATGTTCGACCCTGTCCTTCGTGCGCTTGGCAACCTCCTTCGTCGTGTTTCCCTCACGAGGCTCGAATTGGAGTTTTTACCATTTGACAAGAAGTTGGTTCTCGCTATCTGCGCAAGACCATCTCGTGGAGCTGAGGCTCAAAGACTGTTCTGTACCGCGGAGTGTCCAACTATTCTACGGCGATTTCAGGCCGGCTCCTCCGCGATCGAAGGCGCGATATCTCTGCCTTACGAACCGTTCCAGAGAGATTCGAAGTCAGAGTCAAGTACCGGTATGCGTTAAGAGCGCTTCGTTGAATCAGTACTCTAAGCTCGACGGCACTGCACGCGCACTTTTCAGCGTTGATAAAGGCGACATGACAGATCTACACCTTCAGCATCAAGTCCTGATACGAGTGCATCCTTTGCACGATGTCCGGATATCGTTCGGCAAAAAAGCTGACCATAGCCCGTGTTTCCTTGACGACCGGCCAGTAATTGCCCAGTTGCGAGAGGAGGGCCGGTATGTGGAAGACTGTTGTGTGCTCAGATCAGCTGTCTTGCGACCGTAAGGGCAACTTGCATACGTACCAGTGGGGCCACTCTAGACACGAATGTTAAGCGAACAGCTCGTCGGTGAGGAGACAGGCGACTTACTAGGAGATCTCCCACGGCGAGTTGCAGGGCGACGCCGAGCCCGGAAAATGAGTCCTGAAAGCTAACGAACTCTGCGGTTTCGGCAGAGAAACGGTCCCACTCCACTATGCGAAAGACACGCAACGCAGGAAAGGCTCCCTCCTTCACCATGCCCAGGATGGATTCAACCCAGAGCCAGCGGCAGTCGGCACATTCGCCAACTAGAAGGTCAATCACGCGCAGCTTCGCGTGGGCAGCACACGCCGATTCCGGGACGTCGAAGATCTCGAACGCAAGGTACTCCAGGTCTGGAAGTGCGGCGAGGTGCGCCAAGACGTCGAGGCGCGGTCCGCAATACGTCCATGCGGTGAGCGTGCGGCCAAGCGCGGACAATGCATCGGTCTGAACTTCGCGTTCGTCGGTATAGAGGAAGTCTTCCTTGTACAGGAAGTTTTCCCGAAAAGACTGATGGAGGGCCTGCAACGCAGGTAACCGCCAATGGCGCGCGTGATTAGCGTAGTTGCCGACGTCCAGTGTGTGGAGAACAGGACAATGCACAGGGTCGGTGCAGATTGAGCGCCAACCGCGAGCCCTGTCGTGGGCATCGAGGAACAAGGCGCGCTCGTCGACAGTCATCGTACAGGCGTCTGGGATATGATCATCATACATCATGAGCACATCGTCTGGCACGCCCGCGTCGTTTAATCGGTGCTCCTGGAAGTTGTAATTGAGCGCAAACATGCCCGGGACGCAGAGAACTTCGAGGACAGGACACCGCGCAGCTAGATATTGGACTGCTGAAGCATAGACACAGATGTCGCCCCGCAGCTCAAAGCGCCGAAGACGGGAGCCGTATAGGTCAGCCACCTGTATGAGCAGCGAGAGCGGGCAGTGGAACATGCCGCGAACCGGTGACTTGCCCGAGCCACCTGGTCCTTGAGCGCATATGCTGATGTTCAAGATCTCCAGTTTCGGGCAGGCGACGAGGAGACCCCATAGACTGGCGGCTCCATGCGACCATTCGGGCTTGTCGTACACGATGTCGATGTCTAGGCGGCGGCAGAAGTGACCATGGGCTTGCGGCGCAAAGAGACAAGTGCCCCGCAACGTAGTCACCAGAGGCAATATTCGACGAGGATCGTAAACAGTGACGATGCCATATAGCAAGCGAACACATAGAGCGTGGACCGTGCGAGATACCAGGCTCAGCGCCTGCTTCGTCGTCATCAACTCTTCGAGCGCGAAGGTGGTGTTGGACCGCGAAACTGGGTTGGTACATCCTATGGACGTGTCCAAAGCGTCCGACGCTGTAGCGTGGCATATAACAAGCAGAATTATTTCTTCTGGAAGGCGCATGAAGACAATAACCAGCCAGCAGTGAGATGGGGTGATTGCAAGATGCACGTTGTTTATGGTTGTTGAGACACATGAGAACAGTCTATTCGGGTAGACAGATTCATCCAAAGTTGAAATTCTCACAGTCTCAATCACACGTTCCATTCACCGTAATCTTCCATTGTGATCTTTTATACATTGTGTTTGCATTGTCATGGTGAGAATTGGACCTGACCTGGGCAATCAGGGAAGCATTGGCGCCGAAACGCCTAAGCGTCGCGTAATTTCGCAGCCCGCTTGACTGTTTTCTCCTAGATCTCGCGCTGCCCAGGGCATCGACATCAACAGCGTCCGTGCATGTACCCGCGATAAAGTAAAGAATCTGCTCTCGTCATCCGCTCGTTTCGTTTTTATCTTTGCGATGGACAACAACGGGACTGCCGCCGAACGTTCCGCCGCTACCCCTCTTGGCTCGCACGAGCAGCTGCCCGCGCCGCCGCCACCGTCGACGCCGCCGCCAAACCACGCCAGCGACGTGCTGGTTATAGAGCCAGACGGTAGTCGTGACTCGGAGGACGCTCAGCCGGACTCACTGCACCCGCTGACGACGATGGCGCCGTCGACCCCGCATTCACACACTGGCCTGCCCATCGGCCGCTCGCGCAGTATATCTAGTATTAGCCGGGCCCGCAGCGACTCGCTAACCTCGTCTTCGCGCCATGGCCCTACCACTGGCAATGCCGCGCCGACCGGCTCGCCCACCCAGACTGCCTCGCGTCCTGCGCTACCCGGCGGCGCCGCAGCACTGGTAATACCCAACAACCTCAGTCGTATATCTGTGCACAGTCTATCTGGCGCTTCGCCCGTGTCGCCGACGCAGAGCTCGGCTACACACATCGGCAACATTCTGGCCCCTGCCTCCTTCTTCCGCCCTGCCCGCCCCAGCCAACAGGGCCAGCACCATGCACACCAGTACAACACTATCTCAAGCGCGCGCTCGATACCGCATTCCATTGGCCCTGCTCCTACAGGGTCGACGTCGCCGCGCAACTCGCTCGCGCTGCCCGCACGCCCGATGATGCCCGGCACCTCCATCACCAACTCGCCCCGCAAGAGCGGCGCCATCCCGGATGGTGCAATCCCGCTCACCTCGTTCGCCGCGCGGCGTGCGTCCGTGCAGTCCAAGCGCATGTCGCACGGCTCGGCGTCCGCGTCCGACGGCGACGACATATTTGGAGGGACGTTCCACAGCAGCAGCCTTGTGGTGGAGGAAGATCCCAGTGTGCAGCACCAGCAAGCACGTCCCATGGCCAGTCGCGAACCGCTACTTACGCCGCATGAGCAACTGAGTGCCCAGCAGCAGCAGCAACAGCCCTCGCCCGTAGCATCGCAGGGTATGCGCGGCAGCCTCGAGCGCATCTTCCGCCGATCGTTCAGCGGCGAGTCGTTGAAGCACAGCGGCGGCGGCGTCCCACGCACGCCCAAGACCGCGCAGACGCCTCATTCGGCCAACGCCCTCATCGAGGAGCCGCATGACGAGGCCAAGTCCGACGCGCCCTCGCGTCACCCGCGCTTCGCGCCCCTCCCGCCGCGTGCGCAGCTCTCCGGCGTCGTCAATCCCTCGTGGATGCAGCCCATCCTGACGCCCTCCGGCCGGCCGGTGCGCAACTACGAGCTGCACCGCGGTGCGAATCGCTTCTTCTTGGGCGGCCGCCTGATGCTCGGCGGCGACATGCCGTGGGCGTTCGTCGGCACGCTCGGCGTGTACTGCATTGTCGTTGGCTTCTGGATGGGCACGACGTGCGTGTACTGGTGGCACCATCTCAGCCCCGCACTCGCGATCGTCGGCGCATACATGGCGCTCGTCACCCTGAGCAGTTTGTTGGCCACGGTACGTGCTCTTTTACACGCAAGATAGCCTTTTGATCTTATCGCGTCCCTTGAATCTTAGGCATTCCGGGACCCTGGGATTCTGCCGCGCGATCTGGATCTCGACGCGCCGCTGCCCATGGTGTCGGACACGGACTCGTCGCAGCCTACGCCGCTGCCACGCGAGATTCGCGTTCGGGACGAGGTGTATGTGCATTCCTCGTTTGACAAATCCAAGTGCTGACGCCAAGCTGCTAGTGTTCGGACGAAGTACTGCGTCACGTGCAGGACGTACCGGCCTCCGCGCTCGAGCCATTGTCGGAATGTGCGTGGATTGCGTATCGCGGAGCTTAGTGCTCACCTTGAATAGTGTGATAACTGCGTCGACGGGTGCGACCACCATTGTCCGTGGGTCAACAACTGCGTCGGGCGAAGAAATTATGGGTCGTTTATTATTTGTCTGGTATCCGCTGTAAGTTTCTGCGGCTTTACAGACATCTGTGCGGGCTGATATCTGCGCCAGGTCACGTCGCTCATTCTTATTATCGTCACGTCTGCGATCCACTTGGAGGTACTTTCGCGGCGCGAGCATTTGGACTTTGAGCGCACGCTGCGCGAGGGCTTCGGGAGCGCTGTGACGTTTGTCGCCGCGTCCATTGTTATCTGGCCCGTGTCGATCCTTATGGGGTATCACGTCCGCGTATGTGCTGCATGCTTCGCCCGTGCCGTACTGACCCTGCGTTGGCTTTGTAGCTGCTGTACCTGAACACGACGACGATCGAGCAGGTGCGCAACAAGGCGCACAAGAGCCTGGGTGCGGGCGCGGGGCCGCTGCCGCCGAACCCGTTCACGTACGGGCGGTGGTGGTACAACATGGCGTACCTGCTGTGCCGGCCGCCCGGGTACTCGTGGATCGCGGCCGAGGAGATTGCGACGGAGGACAAGCGTGTGCGGTGTGAGGTGGACGAGGAGGAGGAAGACGATGAGGACGGGGAGGAGGGGTATGACGACGAGCAGCGCTGGAGTCGCAGCGTTGGCGCGTGACTGCTTTCGTTCGGCGTGGGACTATACTACAGTATGGGAATTAATTAGCGTTGCGTAGCTGCGGGTGGGCACGGGCCCGGGAGGACGGGAACCGGACGCGCGACGGACTGAGCGACTGACTGGATGCGCGGGGCTCGTTCTGGTATTCAGTGGCGGAGGTCAGGTGATGGCTGTCGTGCCGTCAGCAAGAAGCGCGGCGGCTGCGGGTTGCCTGGGCCTGGGAAGGGCGGGCGCAGGTTGTCCTGGACCAGGTTGACGATGCGGCCGGCGGAGCATGCTGTGGCGAGGATGAGCACGGAACGCGACGTGATTGGAGCGCGGCCTCCGTGTGCGGAACGGGGTGCGTGACTTGTTTGCGCGTCAGCTGCTCAGTCCCGTCCCTCACCGCGCCTCTCACCGCACAGCGAGCGCGGAGCGGGCGGCGCAGCGGCCGATGCCTCTTGCGCTGCCGTTTTTGAGGCCGAAGCGGCGCGTGAAGGACCCGGACGACGGCGAGGACGGCGACGGGCGCGGGCGCGCGGCGACGCTCGCGCCCGAGCTGCTGCTCAAGATCCTGCAGTACCTCGTCGAGCCCAACCTGCGACATCTCCCGCCGCGCAAGCACCGCCGCACGCTGCACGCAGTCCCGCTCGTCTGCAGGCACTGGAACGGGCCCGGCACCGAGGCGCTGTACAAGCGCGTCTACCTGCTCTCACACGACACCGCCCGCCTCATGCGCCGCACGCTCAAGCGCAAGCCCGGCTACGGCGCACTCATCCAGGGCATATGCTTCTGCCCGCCGCCGCCCATCGCCGTCATCCTCGACGGCAAGCTCACCAAGCTCAGCCTCTGGAACATCGGCGTCGTCCACCCGGCGACGAACCCGAAGGGCAAAGCCCACAGCGACGTGCTGCTTCGGTGTCCGCGGATTACCGAGCTGTGTATCGAGACGACGGCGGCAACCGACGTGCAGGTGCGCGTCGAGTTCCCCGTCGCGGCCGGCTGGTCGCCCACGAACACGCTGCGCATCCTCAGCGTGCGCGGCGACTACTCGGGCCCGTACCCGTCATCGTTCCTCCGTCTCCTGGAAGCGCTCGGCCACGCGAGCGCGTCGCGGATCGAGGACCTCACCATCCACTCGTACCAGTTCCGCGACAAGGACTCGCCCATTCTCTGGAATGGCAAGCTCCCGCCGCTCACCCGTCTCCGCCTGACGCAATGTCATATTGCGCCGGAGATGTTCTCGCTGCTGGCGCACGCGTGCGCGCGGACGCTGCGCGTCGTCGAGATCATCGACTGCCAGGCGCTCTCGCGCGCGGCCAACTTCACGGCCATCCTCGCGTCGCTAACCGGTCTGCGCAAGCTCTCCATCGGCCGCGGACTCCCGTTCGGCGCGGATATGGCGGGCCTCGTCGGGCTCAAGGTACTTTCGCTGGATGACTACGTGTGCTCGCACGCGGACTTCATCGGCTCGTACCCGCCCAACATTGAGGAGATCCGCGTGCACATCTGGTGGGGGCCCGAGTCCGGCAGCACGCTCGCCGCGGAGTACATCCGCAAGTGCGCGCGGCTCGCGCACCTCAAGCGCGTCCAGCTTCGCGTCTACTCGCTCTTCGCCGACATCGACCGCTGGCGCATCATGGCCGTCTGCCTCGCCGGCATCTTCCCCGCGCTCCGGGTGAGCACGAGGCTCATGATTGGTGGGGACGCCTCGCAAGCGGCTTAGCGGATTGGTGCTGAAGCTTGTTTCTTTTTTGTTTTGTGGCAACGATGTGCAGTGCGCGAGGACGAGGACGAGGACGACCCTGAGGGCGCCAAAATCCAGCCCACCACATCCCGCGGCATCCGCGGCCTCCTCTCACGCCGATAACTACCGCCACCACCCCATAGTGCCCCATTAACGCTCTGGCCACCCCCTAAGCGCGATAAGACGCGCGTTTTGAAAGTATGGTACAGGATATGACTCCCAGCCAGGCCACCCGACGTCTCCGCTTATCTCCCTCTCTCTCTTGCAACCAGCAAGCTCCAGCGCTTAAGTCGCAACGAACAGAACGCTCCGACGATTCATCTGATCATATCTCGCCCGCCCACGCGCGCGCCGCCCTTATCGCTGCGCGCGCCTTTAGCCAATGACTCACCGACTTATTCCCTTTCACATATCCGGTGCGCTCACTTCGCACTGGCCACCTCGATCGCTATCCTAGTCTGTTTTCCGCCCGTGCTTTCCAACCCCCCGTCGCGCATGTAAGTAAATATTTGTGCCCGTCCCCAGTGTCCCCCGGTGTGTTTCTTGGATGGCGCTATCGACTGTCTGTCAATGCTGAATGCTGAATATCCCGGATCGCTTTCGCTGCCACTGGCGACCTGGAAGTCTGTCTTTCTTTTATAATTGTTCGCGAGTGCTTCGAAGCAAAAGAATCGTGCGACCTGCGCACTGGCACTCCGGATCATCACGGCGTGCGACACGCACGCCAGCCGGCTGTTCCGAAGCACCTCGTCGCGGGTGCTGTCTAATAACTAATCGCCCTGTCTTCCTCAGATTCCTGCTTCCATCCTCTGTTACCGACGCTCCTCAATCTATTGTACGTACTGTACCTGGTGTCGCGTGCAGCCGCCAGGGACAGCGCTGGAGACTTGCCGGTGTTTCGAGTGCAACTCCACATCGAGGGCCCAAGGACTCAGGCTACCTCCCGTTCGAAACCGGAGCTTTCGCTGTTACTGTATGAGTGTCTGTTGGCCGCTATGCAACACATCCATCGCTCGCTCCACGCCGCCGTGTGCAGTCTACCGCCGTTTCGCAGCTTCGCTTAGACTGTGAGAGCGTTCATTCAATGCTAGCGGAACTCCGAGACCAGCCACCCCGACCGACGCAGTCTGTGCTATGAAACAGCTCGATGTATGTTACACACGTGCGCGCCGTGGTTAGGGACCGACTCGGAGCGCTCTTCCATTGTGGAGCCCAAAGGTCTCTGACCGTCTCGAAACCGGAGCTCTTACTACGAGCGCGCAGTCTGTGGAGCTTCGCATGTCATAGAATCCCTAACGGAATCACCTCCCTCGAAACCAGAGCGCGTCTAGTAGCTCCTTCATTTCCCCGGACTTGGAGGCAGCATGCCACCATCACGCAGTACCTATTTGTCGGCGACACGGTGGGTCCGTAACCCCTTCCTCAATCGTCAACACAGCTGGAGCTCGGACGTCTCCCAGAGTCATGTCAACTTTCCCAAACTGCTCGCCTCGAGGAGAACCTTCAACAGCGAAATCATGGATGCTAAATCTTCGCCACACTGAGGGCCTGCGGATTTGATGATGCATGTATTCGTCTGGATCAAGCACAGGCGCGTGAGATGCGAGGGACGCGACAGCCTCGGCGCCCTTGCGTCATGTGATCTCCAGGATTTCACTGGCAGCTCGAGAGCGTCGTCAGCCCACCGCGGCTTGCCAATCCGTCCGCTACAAGATGGCTGATAGTTACCACGAGTGCGACAGGCTTCGAAGAACTGTAGATCCTCTGGCCGCAGCTTTGGAGAACTATGACTCCCGCCTGGCCAATACTGTAGCAATAAATCATCGGTGGTTGTTGCAAATATGCACCTAGCAAATGTTTCCAGCTGGTGACAGTCTAGTGCACCGATCTGTCTTTGAGATACTGTACTTTATGCTGCCACGCTGAAACGTTCACAGCGCTCAAGCCCGAGGCGGTACACGACAGCGACATAAATGATTTCCTGTGACACATCACTGCAGCAACAGCGCGTGTATGCGTGTATGCGTAGTCTCTGACCAGTGCTCCATCATTACCAGCT
This sequence comes from Auricularia sp. M12, assembly GCA_037042885.1. Lineage (NCBI taxonomy): Eukaryota > Fungi > Basidiomycota > Agaricomycetes > Auriculariales > Auriculariaceae > Auricularia > Auricularia sp. M12. The sequence continues at coordinate 3,245,436 of CM073210.1, read as the reverse complement.
CTGAGCTCATGGAATCCAGACAGATTCCTGACTTCATCGAGGTCGTCCGCATGCCAAGTCCTCGGATGCCCGCGAAGCTGCCTGCGATCGACACGGACAAGCATGACACTGACAGAAACAACAGCCGCCGGCGTCATCAGTGGGCATGCAAACAGCTAAACTGTGCCTTGGCCAAGGACTAGAGCGTGGGAGTCGACTGCCGCGGCCGCGGCCACAATGTTGAAGACGTCCGAGTTGCTGCGATATTCAACTCGAGATTCAGTCTCTCAGCCTGACTGAATGTATGCGCTTGAGGTGGTCGTGTGCCGCAGCGCCTCTGCGCTGGCGCGGGGATCGCCCGCGGGCGTGGGAGATGCGGTGCGCAATGTTTGGGCGCGACGGACGCGTGAGACGGCATCGCGGCACGCCGGGGATGACGCAAAGGGGCGCCGGGAAATCCTGGACCAATCCGAGGGGTTTCCAGACGTCGACGCCGACACGCAGTGCTGAGTGAAGTGGAAGACACAGTTCAGTTGCCAGTTGTGTGTAAGCCGCAAGCCTGGGCCTCCTCATGCACCCGGACGCAGAACTGAGAGAATCGCAGCCAGGCGGGAAAGCAGCTTATCCGTGCAAGAACCCGCGAACTGTGGCAAAGCAGGGCCGGAGGCCCTCGTCATTTGGTTCGCCGCTCGCGCAATAACTTATCGCACGAGACAGGCAGCTTCGACGAGGCCTGGACGTCGGGCGGGCAGCGTGCTGAGTCTTTCTTCGCCCTTGCCCCACATCACCGCGAGCAGGGCAGGATTTGCATGACGCGGGCCTAGAACGGCTGTTGATACGTTCCCAAACGTGTTCAGGTTGATCGCGCTGGGCGCGCGCGTGGACTTGGAACGCGCTGCTGACATTCTGCCCTCGAAGAAAAGAGAGAAAGAAAGCGAAAATGAAAAAGCGAGGGAAGAGAGGATTTCTCTGGGTCTGACGGAATCCCGGGACGTCGGACTCGGTGAGCGGATTGTCCGCTTCTAGCAGTAACCGTGCATACGTAGGCGGGGGTGCTCTCTTTCTTTGGGTGTCGAGGTGGAATTGCACAAGGGGAAATGGGGTGCTGGGCGGGTGCAGGGGCTGAGGTGAGTGTGGCGGGAGGAGGGGGAGGATGATACAGGTGGCAACTGGGCACTGGAAGCAGGGCTGAGGATCGCTCGAGTAGCTCTTGAGTATCTTGCCTTGACATTCAGATAAATGGCACGAGTTTCCCAAGAGTATCATAGCCTGAACTACTCTGGAGATACTCTGCGCAGAAATTAATACATTCAATGAGTATTCCTCATGGGATACTCATTCAATACATTGCATGCTGCAAACAGGATATCCAGAGCATTTTTGACCTTTATAATCTTGCGAAACTTGTGCCATTTATCTGAATGTCAACGCAAGATACTCGAAGGGATTCTCGACCTTACTCTCAGTTCGGCAGGTGTAAAAAAGACGGCGTTCTGGGCTCAGGGCGGCCGATGACGTCGTCATTTTCACTGCACCCGGACCGCGACCACTGTCGGGCGTGCTGCCGGGCGGCACCTTCGGCCGCTCAGTCAGGGAGGAGAGAAGGCTGGTGCCTGGATAATACTCGATGCTGAGCGCTGAGAACTGGATAACTGAGAAAAAGTAGAGTTGTTCGGAGTTTAGTCATCAACGGGAGTCAGCTTCTTTGAACCGGGACGCGACACGGGCAGCGCAAGTGGATGTCGGCCGGCGGACACACAGCGCACGTCTCCCACACTCGAGCCTCCAGTCGCGACACAGATCCGCCGGACGCTGCCAGCCACGGCGAGCACGGCGTCAGCAACCCGCTCCCATTTCGCTTCCTGCAGCAGCAGAACACGAAGCTCGCCCGCGCCTCACCCATGTCCTACAACAGCCAGCAGCAGTCGCAGGGCAGCGACCCGAATCCGCCGTCGCCCGCGACGCCGACGACGCCCGGGAACGGCTTGCAGGGCCAGCAGCAGCAACAGCACTTCTACCATGCCCAGCAGCTGCCGTACGCCCAGCAGCAGCAACAACAACAGCAATTCTACCCGCACTACGCCAAGATGCCGCTCCCGCCGCCGCACGGATACCCGGCCCAGCAGCCGCACCCGCCGCCGCTGCACATCCCGTCCGCCGTGTACCCCGCCGCCCAGCACGCGCTCTCATCGCCCGCCTCGGCCTCGCTGCCGCCGCCATCGAAGGGCAACGGCGTCAAGCGCAAGCGCAAGAGCACCGTGGACGCGTCGCACCGCGCAGACAGGCAACACGACGACGACGACGACGCCCAGCAGTCGGGCTCGCAGGGCCACAGCCAGGCGTCTCTCGCCGACCCCGGCAAGAAGCGCACCAAGACCCAGCGCGCGTGCGACTCGTGCCGCACGCGCAAAATACGGTCAGTCTGTTCAAGAGGGGGTGTCACAGTGGTCGCAGCGGAATCTGCAACGGAATCCGCAGCGAAAGTCGCAACAGGTCGCAATGGCCTGTTTCGACAATAGCAATGACGAGCTCGTGCACGCGGGGGTGATGAGCGTTGCAGAGTGTTTCGAGATCTTGTACTCGGCCATCGTCGACGCGAAACATGGCGCAGGAGGGACGAGTGTGTTGCGACTTGTTGCGACACGTTGCGACTTTCGTTGCGGATTCCGTTTCGACCCGTTGCGACTTTCGTTGCAGATTCTGTTGTGACCCGTTGCGACTACTGTGACACCCTAATGTCCAAGTATCCCGTACTCATGCCCGAGCAGATGCGATGTGATCGCAGACACCGAGCCGGCGCTGTGCCAGCATTGCAAGCAGTACGGATTCGAGTGCACCTTCTTCCTGCCCATCACCGAGACTCGGTTCAAGAAAAAACGACTCGAGGAGGAAACGGCTGCCGTCTTCCAGCCGTCCAAGCCCGAGTCACAGGACCGGCGCTTCATCCCCATGGACGGCCAGACGCCGGCGCGTTCCACAGCGTCGCCGCGCAATGAGGTGCCCAAGGACGCAAAGATCTACGGTCAGCAGCACTTTGACAATAGGGTGTCACAGTAGTCGCAACGTGTCGCAACGGAATTCGCAACAAGAGTTGTGACAGGTCGCAATGGCCTGCTGCGACTTGCGTTGCGACTTTTGTTGCAGACTCCGGTGCAGATTCCGCTGCGACCACTATGACACCCCCTAATCTCGGTTTACTCGTGCTGACACCCGCTAGGTCCGACGTTTCTGCCTTTCCTGGTGCAGAGCACAAGCACAGTGCCCAAGGGCCACTTCGACACGTACGACCTACGCCACCTGCACACCTGGGAGGTCTCGCACACGGGCGACGGCTTCATCCAGGTGTACGACCCGACGGCCGAGCCGGAGAACAAGCACCCGCTGCCCGCTCCCGTCGACCTGCGCATCCACCGCGACATGCTCGAGCGCCTCGTCAACATGTACTTTGACCAAATCGCGCCCATCTTCCCCGTCGTCTCCCGCGGCGACTTTACCTCCGGCGGCCATCCGCCCACGCTGCTGCTGTACGCCGTGGCCATCGTCGCGGCGACTCAGAGGGACATACCGCAGCCGGTGTTCGACGCGTTGAGACAGGCGGTGAATAAGCATATTCGGGACGACGATATTCTGAGCAGTGGCTGCACGACGAACGTCCAGACGCTGCTCGTGCTCGGCATGTGCGGCGACGCGCACAGCTCGTACGTGCCGCTCGCGCTCAGCGCGCTCTGGCAGCGCGTCGGCGCGGCCATCCGCATGGTGCGTGTTTGTCTCTTCCAGACTTCCTGTCACTCGTGCTCCGCGGGAACTATGAGAATTCGGAGCTTCGCCGCGCAGTTCCCACACGCTTATCTGATTATCCTTTTTCCGCATATTATCGTGGCTCACTCGCTCTTGCAGGCGCAAGACCTCGGCCTGCATCGCGCAGAGGCGTACAAGAAGAAGTTTGAGCTGCGGCGGCGCGTGTGGGGCGCGTGCGTCATCTCGGACCGCTGGTGCAGCCTGACGTACGGGCATCCGTTCATGATCGACGTCTCCGACTGCGACGCGCGGCTGCCGTCCGCGGCGGATTCGGACGCGCCGCTGCCTGCGGGCGAGTACGTCTACATGAACGAGCTGATCAAGCTCAGCATCCTGCTCGGGCGCGTGCTCAAGATGATCTACTCGCCCAGCGGGCTGATCACCGCGACGGACGAGGGCCTGCAGGCGCTCCTGCTCGATCTGGACACGTGGAAGCAGCGGCTGCCGCCGCCGCTGGTGTTCCAGGGCCCGGAAAGCAGCATCCATGCCGGCCTGCTGCATTTGCTGTACAGCTGCGTGCTGATGATCTTCTGGCGCGTGTTCATGCGCATCTCGTACACCGTCCCCGTCCACCTGAAGTTCTCGCTAACGGTGGAGCGGTGGACGGCCTTGGTGGGCATGACGCGGGAGAGCATAGATTGGTTGGACAGACATGAGCGCATTTATGACACGTGGATGCTGGTGAGCTATGCAGCGACCAGCTGCGCGCTCGTGCAGTACCATACGTGGGCCAGGAGACGCGACCCGGACGCGCAGGCTAGCTTGCTCAAGCTGCGCGATTGTGTCAAGCGGTGGGAGGACGCCGTGCCTGCGGACCATATGAGCACGCGGAGACGGGTACGCTTGATATCTCTCTGTCCTTGCATTGTTCTTGGCTAACGAGATGATTTTCTACGTGTGTGTAGACAACTGAGGTGATCAGCCTGCTGTACAACGCGACGCTGCACCCGGACAAGTCGCGGCAGGCGCCGCCGCATGTGAACCCGACGAAGGGCGTCGCGGCGCGCACTCCGGACGCGATCCGCGGGCTGACGTTCCGCAAGGACCCAAGCCGGCCGGGCGGCGGGGTGTACATCGCGGAGGAGCGCTCGCACGTCGTGCACGACAACCCCGACGGCACGTTCGTCGTGCGCGGCGAGCCGGACGATCGCGAGCCCCAGGCGCAGAACCCAGGTAGGATGACGGATTGGCAAGCTGGGACGAGGCTGATGCGTTGGCGGCAAGGCGCGCAGAGTCACACTCAGGGAGCGGCGAATGTGAACCCGCATTTGAACGAGGCGGGCGGGGCGCAGCCGAGTGTGCAGGTGCTCAATATGCTCGATGCGCGCGAGGAGGCGGGTGTGCCGACGTCTGCGGACTTCCTCACGCTGCCCGACGGGATCGACTGGGGTGAGTTGCACACGTACCTCCATTCCCCTAATGCACGCTGACTCCTTGCGATCTGGCAGACCAATTAGACCGGCTCGACACGATCTTCTCGACGACTGCCGCGTTCGACTTCTGGGGCCCGGGCGCGGGGCACGGCGACGGCATGGTCGTCGCGGGCGCCGCGGCGGAGGCGCCGTCGATGAGCGGGCCGCCCGGCGCTGGCGCGCACCCGCAGCAGCTCCAGCAGCAGCTGTTCCAGCAGCAGCCCGGACCGATGGCACCCAGCGGCATCATGGGCACCATGGGCGGCGCGTACATGACGCCCGCGCTGTACCCCGCGCACCCGAACGTCGAGGGCGAGCCCGGCCAATGATCGCTTCGTCCTCGCCCAAGTATAGTTCATCATCGCTATACAGACAGTACCGTAATTCGACCTCCCGCCTTCGCCCTCGTCCTCTCCTCGCTGTCGCCCGCACCTCACCTACATGCTGCTGTTACACGTTACATACTGTATGTTTTTCTGTTTCTGCGCGGACGCGTTCGATGCGGTACTTATGCTCATGCGTGTCTGTTAGTAAAGCTTAACCGACCCGTCCCCGCGCTGTCTGTCTATCCGTTCGTCTGTCACTGTGCTGTTCTCCTCGTCCCAGCTCTCCGCCTCGATTGTATATAGTTGGTATGCGTTGCCGCTATGACGCAGACTAGAGTGCCAGTGTTGCATGTACTGCGGCTGCACAGAGAGCTCGGAGGCTGTGGCGGTTGAGCGGGGAAAGTGGCAGGTGACGTTGCTTAGGTGTGGACGCTTCTCAAGCCCTGGAAGTGCATGCTGGCGCGCGGGATGTAGCCGAGAAGTTGCCAATGGTGAAACCTGGGCACAAGCACAAGGTCTTTTCGGGCTATGCGCTTGATATGTATCAGCTCTAGCTTGTAGTTCGGATTCTGCATGCGCAATGAGCGGATTCAGGAAGCAATAGACTGCTATACAGAACGATTACGCACTGTTTGTATGCCCCGTTCAGTCGTCTAACTGACGTCTAGCGTTCGTCGACGCGGCTGTATTTGCCCTGTCTATATGCGACCCGCGGGTGCTGAGCTCGAGAACGGTCGGATCCTCATGTTGCTATGTTGTCGACGTCTGAATCGGATGAGCCCTTGTTTCAAAATTAAATCGGTGCCCGTTGTCTTGCGAAGCGCCCCCGATGAGCACAACGGAGACCCTGTCGATTCCTGTGCACCCTTCATCTGCCAGGGCCGCACAAAACAGCCCTGTTTGGGATCGTGGAGGTGTCAGATCTGAGATGAGATGCGCAGGCCTGGCACATCTCCGGGTTCCGTTGGAACTTCCTTCTGGTCTCATCACGGCGGATGATCCCTGTGCCCGTCGTCGAGATACGGCGACGACGGCGACGAGCAGCGCGAGGATGGCTGCAGTAGAACGTCGGATTAGTTTGAGCGCAGATACTGTAGACGATCGGGTGGCGGGTGTCAAGGATTTTCGAGGAAGCAGTGGCTGTGGCTTCGGGTGGCGGAGGATTGGCTAGCGCTCGCCAGGCCATCTCCGCCTCGTTGTCCTCAAGCACGGCGGGCACGTAACGAACTTTAACCAGCTACACCTAATTTTTTTCTTCTCTCCCGCTGCTGCTGCTGCTAGAAGCGCAGGACTCCCCGGAGAAGCATACCCATATTTGGCCTGACCTGGCAACCTGCCCGCGTGCTCGGCTCTCCGGGATATCCACGCGGGTTCTGCTGGTTCTGGCAGTCTCCATTTGTTGTGCTTCTTCTCTCTCTCACCTACTCTCCGTTGAGCCGCAGCGATGCTCGCGCCGATGCGCTACAACGACAGCGGCGAGCGGGCCTCGCAGATGCTGCCCGAGGTCAAGTGCTCGACGTGCGGCGCCCCGGTCCCGCTCTCGTCCCTGGGCGACCACGTCTGCGCGCCGCCGTCTCCCTCTATAGGCTCCCAGCGCCCGCGCTTCCAGGGTGCAGCCGCCAACCCCAACACTGGCCGCGCGCCGAGCCCGCTGCGCCGCGACTTTGGCGACGCCGCGATGGGCATGGGCCCGCCGCCGCCGCGGCGCGAGTTCAGCAACAGCCCGGGACCGTCCCCGAGCACACCAGGCCTTCCCCCGCCAGGGGGGATGGCGCGCTACATGGACGACAACAGCCGCGGCCGCCCGCCCGCGCCTGGCGCTGGAGATCTTGATCCCCCGCGCGGACCGTTCTTCCCCCCAAACCGCGAGCACAGCGCGTCGCCCGCGCGATTCCGCGGGCCTGAGGCCATGCCGCTGCCGCCCAGCCCGTCCAGCCACCACTTCCCGGTGCGCAGGGAGCACTCGCAGAGCCCCGCACTGCAGTCGCCGCGCCCGCGCGCGGCGGTGCCCCCTGGAGGTCCGGGCGCGCTCTTCCAGCCGCAGCAGCAGCAGCAGCAACAACCTCGGCCGCAACAGCAAGCGGGTCCTTCTTTCATGCCTCCTCCCCGTGAAATGCAACCTTCGCCTGGGCCTATGCTGCCCGATACGCGCAGCGGCGGCTCGGCGGGCATGGCGGGCGTCGGCCGGCGTGCATATGTCGCAGAGTCCATCCTCCCTTCGTCGACGCCGCAACCCGGCATGAATGGAAGGCGAGCCAACCAGCCTCAGCAGCTTGCATTGGACCCCCGGCCAGGTCGTGAGTGTCGTTGCTACCACTCCAAATTGTGATCGCTTCGCTCACTTGGCGTTTCCTTGTTAATTATTGCAGGCACGCCTCCCCTGAGCTCGCCGTACTCGTCCCCTGCGTTCCCGCAGACGCCCAGGAGCGATATGTCGCGCGAGCCGTCACCGCTCGGTCTGCACCATCCGCGCATGCCGGGCGCAATGATGGATCCACCGCCAGGAAGCCCGCTGATGGCACCCAAGCTGCCCTTCGCCGAGCGCTTCAAGCAGCTGAAACAGCCGCCCGCGCGCACGCCCACGCCCGAGGACGATGACGACGACGTGCGGCTGCCGTGGGGCTCGCCCGAGCCCCCGAGCCCGCCCAAAATCCAGCCGCTGCGCCCGCGCTCGCGCGCCAACTCGAACGCGACGCGCCCCCGTGCGGATTCGGCGGCCACAAGCGCGGGCTCGTCTGGCTTTGGCGCGCGTCCGAGATTAGACTCGAACGCGAAGCGCCTGCGTTTCGCAGATGACGCTAGCCCGGGAAGCATTGACGATCGCGAGCGCGAGGTCACCTTCCCGACGCTGACGGCAGGCCTGAAGCCTATACCGCCCGAGCCGGAGCCCGCGTCAAATGCACGCAACAGCGTGTCGACGGCCTCGACGTACTCGCGCGTGACGAGCATGAGCCCGCAGATACGGACCCTTTCGCTCGCGGACGACCATGCACCATTGGGCATCGAGGCCGTGCTGCAAGGGAAGAACGCGAAGCTCATTGACAAGCTTCCTGCGCTGCCTCCCGTGCCACCGACCCCAACGCGGAGCAGAACAGACCCGACATTCAGCCCCGAACTCGCGTCAAGTGCGCCCGCGCTCGCCAAGCGCAGTGCTAGTGCAAGTGCATCGTCCTCCAGCAAAAAGAAGGGCAAGGAGAAGCAGTACGACTGCTCCAAGTGCGCAAAAGTCATCGCGGACGGGCGTCTGGTCAAGATGGGCGGACACGGCGGCGGTGTTTTGTGCGAGTCGTGCTGGAAGCAGATGTACCTGCCAAAGGTTCGTGCTTCCCTGTCCCGCGGAGGCCCTTGACTGACGTGACGTGCGTATTCTTTCTGACCTCCAGTGCCGACGATGCGAAAAGATCATCGAGAACCAGGCGATCTCGTCCAAGGACGGCCAGTTGAAAGGCAAGTACCACAAGGCATGCTTCAACTGCGAGACGTGCCAGAAGCCCTTCCCGGACGGCTCGTTCTACGTGTTCGACGGCAAGCCGTTCTGCGAGTACCACTACCACGCGGCGAACCGATCGTTGTGCGCCGCGCGCGACTGCGGGCGACCCATCGAGGGTGCGTGCACGCAGGTGCACAGCGGCGAGCGCTTCCACGCGGACTGCCTGCGCTGCTCGACGCGCGGGTGCGAGACGCGGCTGCAGGACGAGTACTGGGAGCTCGACGGGCGCATGCTGTGCGAGCGGCACGCGTCGCCCAACGGCATGCTCGACGGCACGCGCGCGATGCGCCGCCAGACGCGCATGTTCGACCTCGGCGCCGCGGGCGAGGAGCTGGACAATATGCTCGGCGCGAACGGCCTGCTCGCCGCACCTGGTGCTGCTCCCGCGGGGCCGGACCGCGACGCGTACTTGCGCGACGGGCCGCGCGCACGCAATGACTCTGGCGCGGGCTCGGGTGGCTCGCTCTCGCCTGTGCGTGAGCAGTTTGGCGGCCAGTCGTCGCCCACGCGTGACAACTTCAATGCGGGACCGCGTAGTGGTCCGCCATCGCCTGTACGCGACAACTTTGGCGGTCCAGGACCCCAGTTTGGCGGCCCAGGACCCATGCGCAACGGTCCTCCTGGGCCTGGATTCCGCGGTCCGCCTGGTCCTGGGTTCAATGGCCCACCTGGTCCTGGGTTTAACGGTCCTCCTGGTCCCGGGTTTAACGGTCCTCCCGGTCCCGGGTTCAACGGTCCTCCCGGTCCCGGATTCAACGGTCCTCCTGGCCCTGGGTTCAACGGTCCTCCTGGCCCTGGGTTCAACGGCCCACCTGGCCCCGGATTTAATGGTCCTCCAGGACGTCAGTTTAACGGTCCTCCAGGTCCTGGATTCAATGGACCCCCCGGACCCGGCGGGCCTCCGCGTCTCAACTTCAACGGACCGCCTGGCCCTGGTTTCAACGGTCCACCTGGTCCTGGGTTCAATGGACCACCCCCCAGTCCAGGATTCAACGGACCGCCGGGACCTGGTTTTAATGGCCCTCCTCGCGGGATGAACGGCCCTCCCAGCCCGCCAGGCCCTCCTGGCACTCCCCGCGGCTTCAACGGGCCCCCCAGCCCTCCTGGTGCTCCTCGCGGTCCCCCCGGCCCCGGTTACGGCGGGCCCAACATGTACAATAACGGCAACGGCCCCAACAACGGAGGTCGTCCCAATGGCACCAATGGCGGCAACATGTATCTTGATGCGCCGCGGCGATGAACGCGGTTCGCAGCACTCATTTGGCATCTTCCTCGCGGGTTTCCCCATCTGTGTTTTTATTCGTCTTCCAGGGTATATGGTGCAGACTTTCTACTACATACTTATTCACGTTTTGTCGCGCTCGCTAGCACTCCCCCTGCATGCTTCTGTCCTCGCTTCCCCTCTCCGCATTCTCATTTCTCGCCTGTCGATCTCCCCATCTTCACGTATACCTCCTCGTCATTCTCGTCCTCCACATCCAATCCACAACGCTCATTACCATTACGCTTCTCCCCCCACGCGCGCATCGGTTCACTCTCTTCTCTGGGTCTTATTGCGGCTGCTTCCCTCGGAAGTTGGTAACTTATACCTCCACCTCCTCTCGCCGTCCGTTCGCATTCCCTCACCTGCGTCGCTTTATAATTGGCTATGTAGTAGTAGCAATACATGGCCGACAGGTATCATCGATCTTTCGTGGCTCGGGTCCCAATTGCAAAGATTTATGCTTGCTGCTATGCCACTCCGGAAACGACCGGCAAATCTTGCGATCGTTCCTCTCCGTCTACCTACCTACCTACCGTCCAGCATGGCGCAGCGCGCGTCGGTCGTTCGTCCTGGCTGGGGCTCGATATATACTTAGGGACGCTGCCACATCGGCGATCTCATACCGCATCACAGATCACTCAGACTGCACTGCCGCGCCAGTTCCTGTTGAAAAGGCCGCGCGCGCGAGGAACGGATCCGGCACTTGCACTTTCACCTTCTCCTTCTTTCTCGTTCTCTTTCGCGTTCGCGCTCTCTTCTTCGTCCTCGTTCATTTTTCATTTTATTCTTCTTCATTTTCAAAACTTCAGCAAGCAACAAGAAATGCGCGCGCAATTCCAATTCGCCACCGTCACTCTCCTCGCCGCGCTCGCGGCCGCGTCGCCGATCGACAAGCGCGCGAAGACGTGCACCGTGGAGCCGCTGCGCGTCGCGAACCTGCGCACGGTCGACAACGGCATGGGCCACCAAACCGTCTCGTTCGACTTTGCCTTCACCACCGCGCAGTGGAGCGCGACGCTCGAGGGCTCGTGCGCGCTTGACGCGGCGAGCGGGTCCGCAACGGGCGCGTGCACACCCCCGGGCGCCGCGACGTTCAGCTACGACGCGCAGACCGCAACGCTCGCCATCGGCGTCGACTTCCTCTGCGCGCCGGACTCGGGGTGCGCCTTTAATGCATACGTTGCGTCTTACGGAACGTTTAACTGACAATCAATATTACTATGCAGCATCCCGCAGGTCGCCGTCTTCAACGGCACGGTCCCGACCGAGTGCGCAGTGGCGCCGGGCGCGCGCGCGTGTACGCAGACGGGCGAGTTTGAGCTGCCGCTCGTCTCGCAGTGAAATATTCATGCAGCCTGCCGGCTTTCTGCACGCGCGACGTCTTGTTTTGCTGTGATGAGCGAGGACACTACTTACTTTTTTCTGCGTTCGACTTTTCTGTTCTGCATTTATTCGTGTTTTAGATATTTACTTAACGGACATTGGCTTTTGCAATGCACCACTTCCGACAAGGGGTTCTTGTCTATTTCTCTATCCACAAGGCGATTCTATCGAGACGGAAAGACCGTTTTCGGTTTGTTTGGACTTCTACCGTTGAGTTACAGCGAACGTTTATGTCGACCCAATCTCGCTCGACCTCGTCAAGACTCAAGGGCTCGACGCTGGACTACGTCACCGAGCTCGTTGGCAGCAGCTTCCGTATAGAACCCACAGGCCAAGAGCAATGGTTGCGGTTGCGGCGTCCGCTGGGAGGCCAGATTCTGACGACCATCCGGCCTGCCAGTCGTGCTCGCTTTCAGTCGCTCTCACCATCTTGCCTCACATATACATCATCTTCGTACAAATCACCCTTCCCTCATTCCCATTACTCCTCCAATTTCCAACGTTCCAATTCGGCGGTCAGCAAGCCCGTAGCATCCACCGAAATAAAACGGAGACGACGATGGAATGACCGAATGCCATACGCATGTATCTTGTATAAACTACACATCTCGAACGCCAGATCAGATCAGACTCAGAGCAAGCCAAAAAGAAAAGTCAAAGAAACATCACAGTGACAAAGCGGAGGAGTCAAGTCAACTCACGAAAAAAGAAAAATGGGGGGTAAACGAGACGGCAAATATACCGGACGACATTACTTACTTACTGCCACCACACCACACCCACCACCCTCGCGCGCCGCAAATGCAAAACACCCATCACGAAATCTAGATGAGCCCCGCCGCGCGGAGGTCCTCCCGCAACCGACGCTCCTCAGCCGTCATCGGCTCGCCGTCGTCCCGTTCTGCTGGAGCGGGCGCACGCGCGCGCGCGGGCCGCCCGGCCTCGAGGTCGACGGCGAGCGGGTCGCGCCCGAGCGCGGCGCCGCGGCGCGCGAAGTGCAGGCCGAAGATGCGCTCGAGGTTCTGGCGCACCGCGCGGTCGCGCTCGACGGCCTCGGGCGTCGCGGCGTTCTGCGCGGCCGCGGAGGCGAGGATCTGGTGCTCCCACCGCTTGACGCGCCAGTAGCCCAGGAAGGAGGTGAGGAGGAGGAACCAGCCTGCAAGGGCGGACGGGTGTGTCAGCGCGTGATTGCGGCGAAAAGCACATGGCGTGTGTGAAATGTGAGGCTTGTAGAAAAACGAAGTGCCTGCACAGATTACCGCAAAACGCGGCTTGCTTGGAAAGCAGACGCGCAACTTCGCGCACAGCAATGTGCGCCTGACGGGAGCACTTGGCTGGCTGACGCGGACGATGCGCGGTGCACCGGCCGGATGACGTGTCGCGCGACGAGGCCAACGCAACGAAGGCGTACGCAGAAAGTCGTCAGGTGAAGGAAAGACAACGCACCAAGAGTCATGAGGAAGAACGCGATCCACTCCTGGGGGTACGGCACGGCCTGGAGCTCCTGCTCCTGCAGCGGCACGGTCGTCGCGTTGCCCGGCGTCAATGTCGGCACGTCCGTCGACGGCGCGGGCTCGGGCTCCTCGAAGCTGCCGTACTCGCCCGTCTGGCCGGGCCCGCCGATCTCGCGGTTGCGCAGCGCAAAGCCGTACTGCAGGAGCGTGATGCCGAGGCCCGCGCGCGAGCCGTACTTGGCGGCGTGGGTGGTGTGCAGGAGGTAGGTGAGCAGGAAGCCGACGAAGTTGAAGGAGAGCGAGACGAGCATGTTCCAGAGGAAGCTGAAGAGCGTCCCCGTCGGCAGGTTGTCGACCATCATCTCGCCCGGCGTGCTGCTCCCGCCCGATGGCGCGTGAACAGTTGTCTCCCAGTACGGCGGCACCGCGTCGGCCTGTGCGGCGGCGTACGACTGTAATAAATGAATGCGTCAGTCGGCTGCCCGAGTTTATATATCTTCCAAGTCGAGAGACTGACCGGCGGCGCGTCCTTTTGCGTCTCCTCGGGCACCACATACACCCCATCAGGCGTCTGCTCAGTGCGCGCGCCCTGTGGCTTGGCGACGACGTTGGCGAACACGCCGTCGTTCTGCATCCCGCCGCCGACAGCAGAGCCGGAATCCAAGCGCTGATACCTCGCGGGCCACAAGCGCTGCAAAAAGCCTCTGGCGCCGGACGACGAGCCGGACGGCCGCCAGACCTGCGTCGCGGACGGCAGCAGGCCGTTGGAGTTGCCGATGTCGTTCGGGAGCGCCTGCGCGGACGGGCGCGGCGGCGAGCCCGGCGGCGGGTAGTCGTAGTCCACGCGCTCGAAGTCGTACCCGCCCGGCGTCGGCAGCGACGGGCTGCGGCTGTGGCTGGTGAGCATGGGGCGCTGCTCGTGGTGTGCCTGGTCTTGGTTGTCGTGCTCGTCGTCGGACTCGAAGGCGGCCTCCATCTCGTCGTCCGCCTGGTGCGGCACGGCCGTGTACTGGGCGCGGGTCGGGGCCATGGCTGGTGGCTGGTGGTTAGATCGTTGTGTACAGTAGGAAGGGAAGGTGTGCGTGTGCGGTGGGACGATTCGGACGAAAGTGGGCGATGGGCGATGGTCGGAGGCGTTCGACGCCAAGTCTGTGCAACGGCTGCACCCGCTCCGACCCCGCCTCCACATCCCGCACTCACCACTCTCACTCTCGATCTCTCAGTACTCAATATTCAGGATTAATTCCTGCATATATTCTCCCTCCAAAATCTCAGTTTAAGAGTTCTCTCATTGTCTAGCTTGTCTTCTGGGATCCTGGAAAGCTCGTGTCTCGCACATTCTCGATCGACCAAGGTTCGATCTGGCGCCAGGCAAAACCACGGCCCGCCTAGCCTCTCCCGCCCTTGCCCTGGTCCCAAAACTGGAATAGGCAGAAACAGAACTACAGTATCTCGCCAATTCAATGATGTGCAGGTACAACGAGCTCCCCCTATCCGCCCCGTGCAACACAGACACCTTGGTTTGAGGTTTTGACTAAATCAAGCCACGATGAAGGTCCAGGCAACGACGCTGGGCTCCGCGTGCCATTGGCGTGCTCTTCGCACGATCTGCCAGCGGCAAACGGCATGCAGAGACATCGCGAAGTCTCACGAATTCGCGATGCTTCTGGTGCTTGCTGTTCCCGTTCTGGTGCCCAGCGCTGCCAGCAGTGACACGATAGGCGCAGACCATTGGCAATCGGTCGGCTGGTCGATGTCGACACGACACCCGTGGTTGAAAGGGCAGCCTAACTTGGCCATAGATACCTGCCGCGCATCGCTGTCAGCGGGCAGGTGCCGCTATAGCGCCTTGAACCTGAGGCGCCAAAGCCTGGCGGACCCGCACCTGCTATTAGGCGTAGCGATTGTAATTGTAAGACCGCGGGCGTAGATGGCGATGCGACGAGCGACTGAAGAGATGCTGACTTGCGTCCACCTGGTCGTCACGCCTCTCGCCTCTTGTCGGGCTGCAAGTTGGGATCTGAAGCTGGGAAGCAGTGTATGCAGTACAGATTGAAACGACGACGAAGTTGCGATCGAGAGCACAGGGCCGAGGAAGGAGCAGAGAAACCAGAAATGTACAGCAACGCAAGCGACAAAGGCGGTCACCTGCAGTAAAGCCGTGTGTCAGGATGGTCTGCTGCATGCAGATGACAAGGACGCACGCAGAAGGATCGTGCAGCAAGACTAATATGTACCCGTCGTCTGCCATGCGCCATTTGTGAGCAGCAGCGACTTCCACATAAATCGGACGCGGACGTACGGGGCGAGATCATCAGCTCGTGCCGCTTCGTGCGTATGCGCATGAACCGTATATCGTCCTATTGTCCCAGATTCCAGCCTGCATCAGCTGGCTGCGAGAACACGGCGCAGCGTCACTCACGCCCTCGCTCCCGATATCCTCCAAGCCCGCCTGGCACGCCTCGACGATGCGCGCAACAGCAGCGGCGTACTTGCGCCCGAGCTCGCCCTCGAAGACGACGCCGGAGTGGCGCACGATGGAGACCTGGTGCGCGTGCGGGTGCAGGGCGTCGTCCTTGTCTTTGCCATGTGCGTGCGAGTGGGCGCCGGAGAGGATCATGACGCCCAGCACGGACCGGTGCGCAGTGAGCAGCGCCAGGTTCGCCTCGAGCTCGGGCGGCGGGGAGGCGATCGTTGGTGTGGCCATACTGGAAAGGACCAGGCGATGAGGAGGAAGTTGACGGAGTTTGGAACGCGCGAAACGGGTTTGTCCAGTGTTGGTTTGTAAGGGGTTAATAACCCTTGGGAGTGATTGTAAGCCTTAATGGGGTTATTAACCTTAACATAAGGCTTAACTTGAAGCCTTAAATATCAGAATTAGTCCAAAATCATCTTTGAGTATTGGCCACATCATGTTATTGTTCTGAACCAGCTCTGAACAGATCTTCGGGTTGCTGGTCAGGACAGCTACCGGGACCAATCTCTGTCCTATACAATGATTACAAATCTGCTGTGATGCCACTGAGAGAGTTTCTTGGCAAGATTTTCTCTACTTTGAGCTGACTGTTGGGGTGCTAAGAGTGAAATATAATTGTCTCAGAGTTGCAACAGGGGCTCAGATCAAGCTTAGCAAGGGCTGAATCCTTCCAAGCAGCCATTAACTGCCTGGATCATTGTAACCATAAGGCTTATGATCCCCCAGGACCGAATATAAGCCTTAAATTTAAGGGGTTATTAACCTTAAGTGAAGTTAAGTCATAAGGCTTACAACCAACACTGGGTTTGTCTCCTTGACTGCCAGTGACACGCTCCTGGACCCGCCGGCCTGCTGTTTCTGCTCGGTTCACTGGGTCAGCATCCTGCACTTGGTGTAAGCTTTTCAGAGGGTTATGTGTAGCGCACCTCTTGGGTAGTTTTGTGTCCAGGTTGGAACTTGTGCGATCTCGCAGCTATCTATCCATTGTTGGCCGCACAGCTCGCGTACAGTAAGTCGATATCGCGCGCGAAAGTCTTAAAAACGGAGGAGGATGAAAGGCGAGGACCCCGGAGTCCCAAATGTCTTTTACACCTTACTTTAAGCTTCAATACGGTTCATCCCTATAGCAGGCAGCAGAATGGTGTACAGCAGCGTCCCGCCATGGAATAAATAGTTAATAGAAAAAGATACATGATGGAAGATACAACAACGCAAGTTATTCCATTCTCAGGAGACCCAAAGGATTGTAGAGCCGAACAATGTCAGGCGTGTCCTCGGGCGGGCAGGGGATCGTTTCCTCGACGCTCATCGCTCCAGAGGCCGTGCGAGCGATCGCGCAGCTGTACTGCGGCAGAGAGCGCGCGCCGGAGATGACGAAATACTTGAGCGACGGGCACGCCGCGGCGAACGGCGGTGCCAACGCTTGTGTGAGCTCGTCCGCGTTGTCGACGTCCGAGTCCTCCTCCGAGTCCTCCTCCGCAACGACATGATCATAATCGTCCGCCGGCAGGTCCGAGGCGCTGCCACTGTCCTCGGAATCGGATCCCATTCCCCCTTCAAGTTCGCCGTCGCCGTCCAACGAGTCCTCAGCGCGCGACTCGGGCTCGAAGACCCGCCCAAGATCGGGCGACACAGCGCGCGCATGCTTGATGTCGAAGTTCGCGCCGAAGCAGCGCAGCCGGGTGAACGCGCGCAACGGCGCCGCGTATTCGTGAGTCGGCCGCGGCCACGCGCACGGCCGGCTCTCGCGGCTCCCGGGCGCCCGGTAGGCCAGCGCCAGGCCGTCGAGGTCGGGGAACAGCCGCGCGACGAGGTCCAGCACGCCCGCCGGCTCCTCCAGACCGTCCAGCATCAGCGTTCTAAGCGGCGCACCAACACCGTGCAGGGCGCGCAAGAGCTGTTCTACGACGCCGACCATGCCACCGGTCGTCGGGGAGACGAGTTTCAGGTGGTGCAGCTTGGAAGCATGGCCTTGTGCGGCGGCAAATTGCAGCCACTCTGCATAGGCTTGGATGCCTAGCACATCGAGACCGTAAAATTCGAGTCGCTCGAGGGAACGCATCGTAGGAACAGATCTGCCCAGCTGATGAATGCTAGGTAGCAGGAAGCCTTCACCTGGGGTACGCGCAATGGCCTGCAGGGATCGCAGACGTGGACACAGTCCCAGAAAATCCCATATAGAAGACGGCGAAAAGGGGAGGCTCGTCAGACTGAGATATTGGATGTTGGACTGGGGAGGATGAGTCGTTGATATCTTTAGCGCCCCGCTGCGACAGAAAAGCTGGGCAGCCCAGAGTATCACGCAGCCTTTGAGGTTCACCTCAGCCAGCTCGTTCTGGGTGCAGATTTCGATAAGCAGGCCCTGGTCGAGTGGCAGAAATTCCAAATTGAGCCGCGTGACGGAGAGGCGGGGCAGGAGGCCGCCAAGCGCGCGCAGGACGGGGGCGAACATGTCGACATCCTCGAGTGGCACCAGACAGATGTCGGCAGTCCCAATTAATGCCGTGTTGCCCCAGTTATTGGCGACGCGCAGTGTGCGAATCCTGCGGCAGATATCTGGCCGGGAGACCAGAAACTCGATATGCTCCAGAAGGATGCTGCGATCCACAGTCATTTTGGTTTGGACCTGAGCGTCGATCTCTTCCATGGTGTCTGCGTCTATGTCACGGTAAAAGTCGTCTGCGCCTAGGACGATGTTCCGGAACTTTCGCCCGCATAGTCAGAAGAGTCACGAATCGAGCAATTCTACAGTATACGCACCTCAAAAACATAGTCGAAGCCTATTTCGTGGAAGAGCTTCGAGGTGGCAGCCAGGTTGTGGCCGTCCTTATACTGACCCACAAGGTGGGCAAAAATGGTATGTATAATTTCGGGTGGCATGTCCGTCAAGGACGCCTTCTGAAACTTGGGCTCTGGATTATTGGCGACAATCCATCGCGCATGCTCTGGAAAACAGTCATCCCTTGAATCTGAGAACTCGGTGATTCGGCGCACCTGTCAGCGCCGCAAGGTCTTCATACGGGATGGGCGGCGAGAGCTTCCATTTGGCACAAAACGCGTCCCATATCTCTTCATTCGTCACGATCTTGGTCTTGTGGACCTCGTCGACCCATTCTTGCGCAGACACGTCAAAATGTGGGCCATCGACTTCAGCTTCGGAGATGCATGGGGCAAGAAGTTCGAGGTCGTCCAGATAGGCGTCCCATCTCTGTTTGAGCTTCTCGTACCGCTGCATAGCCCGAATCCCGTTCGTCATCTAGTTTCATGTCGAAAGCTCCTGCATGCTCACAGATGAGCTGCGGCCCGCCAAATCGAGGTCTCCCTGCCAACCCATGAGAACCCAGCGATGTAGCAGCCTTCGGACGAGCATACCAAGTGAAACCCCTCGATGTCGCGAAAGAACTGCCACACGCGCGCCTCAATCCAGTCCTCCATCCAGCCCACATCTGGCGGCGTGCCAAGCACAGATGTGCCGGTCTGTAAGTGTGCAGGAGTGTCACGAGCATACTTCATCGTCGCTGCCGTCCGCTGCTTGCTGCCTTCGTCCAGCTGCAGCCCAGAAGTGCGTACAAGATCACGATACGCGTCTCCGCGTACGACATCGTCGTTATCGGATTCGTCACTGGACCACATTGGAAGAGCGAAACAAGCAAAGCGCAGCGCGCATTTGAAGTCCGACAGATTTCTTTTCTCGAATCTCGACTCGGACGGCTGCCGCTAGCAGGACTTTTTGCTCGCGGCAAAGGACAGCACGGGTGCTCGCACGGATTGGATCGCAATTCTTCTCCCCTACGCTGAATCGTTATCATCACGCCAAAGTTTACAATCCGGCCTGCACAGCGCACCCTTTGTGGCCTATTGGTCCCAGGCAAGCCTCCTCTATCTATTGCGGTCTCTGGTCCGATCTCTCCTTGGCATTTGTGTTGCCTCTGCGCTTGTGGCTCTTTTTTTCGCTCACTTCTGGCGGCCGTGCACGTGTGTGGTTCTTTCCACCTCACGCAGTTGAACCTCACGTGCCGTCGCTCCGTCTCCCGCCTTGTGAGCACGGTCCATTACTCTGGATCCCAACTCTGCAATATTTTTATGCCTGCAATTCATTTTTTGTCTCAAAAAGCATACGAAAAAAAAAATGTCTTGTCCCAGGACGTACCATCGGGAAAAAACCGAAATGATTATGTGGCCGTTTGAACCGGCCGCAATGCATTCTAAAGCCTTCCAACGACCTCAATGTCATTGAATGGGCCCAATCGATTTAACTGAGGTTGGGGTCATTTCAATTCTGGCTCAATGTTGGCACAATCTTGCAGCGAGATTAGGCTCAGATTATACAGGCGTTATAACGAGATTATAACTGAGTCATATGCTACAATAAGATTCAAAGTGCTGTATTATGCCCTTCTATCAGGATCTACAAGGGCTACAAAGGTATTTATATTGCGGACGATACAGGGCACTCGCTAGCTGCATGGAAGCGATCGAGCACGCCCACATCTTGCTGCCTATGATGCCACCAACCGTGCCCAGAAATGAAATGAAACGAAACGACATTGCGCGCACCACAGAAAACAGAACACCAGCGCGAAACCTTGGGAAACACGTAGCACTCAGTTGTGGACGGCCGTCAACGTGGAAAAAATGAACGTACCAAAAAAGCCGCGCCACCGTCATGCGTCAGCACAGTCAAGACAAGCGGGCATGGTGATGAAGGTGTGACGGCCTGCGATAGACGGTTAGCGACCATAATGGACGACGGCGCGGCACATGGGGGGAACTTGAAGAGAGGCGGTCGGCATTGACCGTAATCCCTCCTTTGCCTATGAACTCCACCGACTGTGGAGCCCCAGTCACGGTGGAGCTACGGTGGAGCGGCCTTGCCTTTTCAACCAAGTCCGCTGGATGTTCCTCGCAGGTGTGCGCTTGACCGCTTGAACGTCGTGGACATGCCTCCCAGTCATGGCATCTATAAGGCCACTCAGTCCTCCGGCGTGTGGGGAGTAGGCGCCAACGGTACGAGATCGCGCTGGCATTTCAACTTCCTCGCAAGATTGAGCCGCCCATTTTACTTGGACCTTGAGGTTGACCACCATTGCAAGTCACGCGCAATATTGGGCACCGGTTTTACTCGCCAGTTCAACATTGATGGACATTTGGATGGCTGTGAAAGATTGAGCCACATTATAACGAGATTCAAGTGCAAGCGCAACATTGAGCGTCATTAGAATGTCCATAATCCAATTGAATGACTGTAATGCATTTAACTCTTTTCGGTTTTTCCCCGATGACCGAACCTGGCCACTTCGAAGGCTCCCCGACCATTCACAACTGCCTCACGTCCGTCACGGCTGACATTCGACGCACAGGTGGCGTGGTGGGGGACGCCTCAGTCCATTGCGGTCTCCATATCCAGTGCGCGCTACGAATCGCTGTTCTTGTCTATCCTGCGAAGATCGGGTCTCCAACGCCCTCCAACAACTATGACGACTTGCATACCCACGCGAGCCTATATAAATCCAGGTAGTTCTGCAGATATAAGTATCCCCGGCCTCGGCTAGTCTGAACACCATGTACACCACCATAGTTATATGTGTATTTTTTCAATTGGGTTCGCTTTTCTACGATCGTAATGCGTAAAAGTCCATCGGGAACATCATATCGTCCGTGGCGACAAATATTCCTAGTACCTGCAAAAACAATATCTATACTACCCTTCGTGGATTATCGGTCATTCAGGCGAGCAAAGTGGACATTTTTCTTCAATGAGACTTTCTGAATAATGCTCGGTGCTGTGCTGGGCGCTTGCGAGTGACGCGCCGATCCTCCGACTGCGCATGCGAGTTCGACTCTGCCCGTAACCGCCATGCTACCCTTGCACGAAAAAAGGACACGCCCGCGGGGGCGCCTCACGGGCGTCCGGTTACGCATAACCCATCTCTCCCGCCAACGGCGCGCGCGACATATTTTATTATTTCTGCTGCTCCTCTTCATCCTCGCCGGTGCAGTGCCCGAGCACGGCTTTCTGCGCAATGGCCGCATCCAGCTGTTCTGCAACTGGCTGGGATACCTGTTCAGAAGCTCGTTGCCAGATTACATGTCCCGCGCGTATAGACGAAGTATAATGCGGCCTGCTGCGCGGTAAGTGCGAGTGCAGATGGTCATTATTGTCACGGACTGCTCATATACGGCTTTGGGATATCATCTAGGATACCACGGCTACTTATGTCTCCCACGCTGGTGGGAATAGACCCCACGTACGCTGCGGTTGAGCTAGAGGACGACATGCGCGAGAACGGCGCGTTCAATTACACGTGCGTGCGACCGCGTACCGTCGGGACTGCAACCGCCCAGCGCTCATTCCACCTGATCATAGCATCGAGCCCAACTCAGGCCTCTCGCCCAGCTCGGCCTTCGCGAATATCGTCGTCGCTGATCCCGCACCGGACGTGCTCGCCGTGCTCCCGCAATACCGCGGCGAGCGCTGCCTGAGCCGCTATCCCTTGTCCGCATGCCCCTTCCCGGGTCTCTGTGCCCCACCACTGGATCCGCTTGATTTGGGGCTGCCGTGTGCAGTCTGGGGGACGGGCCAGCTGGAGAGCTACGCGCGGTACCGCGCCGGGCATGGCGCCGGCGCAAAGTTACGCGCGGGGCAGCAGCCGCGCGACTGGGACGCGCCGGGGCGTTGGGTGCGCGACGTGTGGCACCCGTACAACGCGGGCGCCGCGCGCGCGAACGACCGGCCGTTCCACTTCTTCACGCCCGAGGAGATGCACTCCTGCCTGAAGGGCAAGCGCGTCGTCGTGCAGGGCGACAGCATGCTGCGCCAGTTCTACAGCCGCGTTATTGCGTACGCGCGCGGGCTGCCCACCGCGTGCGAGCATATCTTCAACTGGGGCACCGCGCTCTACGTCGTCTATCCCAACGGCACGGACTACTTCGAGCCCGCGTGTCCCGATCGCAAATGCAACATCCCAACGGCGGACGAAGCGGCGTGGAGTATACTCTTCGATTGGCACGACGAGTATAGTCCCGAGGGCAATATTGCGCGCTGGAAAGAGATGAAGGCGGACTTGGTGGTGCAGGCCACGGTCTACTGGATCGGCTCGGACATCGACCTCGTCGACGTGCGCAAGTCCATCCGCAACCTCGCCGACTCGGGCTGGGATGGCCACTTCTCGTGGTTCCTGAGCCCGGAGAAGACGATCGACTGGTACGACCAGTACGACTGGCGCAACGGTCAAATGCGCGAGCTTTTCGCCGAGCTCAGGTGCGCACTCGCATCATTTTTCCTCCCTTCGTTGCACGAGGAATGCTGATAGTCTGTGCCTAGATCGAAAGGCGCGCGCATGAACTTGCTGCCCGTCGACCGCCTCGCGCGTGTCAACAACGGCAAGGCGATTCTGCGTAACCGAAGACCTATCAAGAGCGAATATGGTCCGTACTTCCTAGTCATCTCTAACTTATACCGGGACTCATTATATCTGTAACAGACGACGTGCACTTCAAGTGCGGCTTCACAGATAGCGACTACCCCAACCCATTAAAAGTGCGTCTCCGCATCCTCCCATCCTCTGCATTCCCTTCCCACCACTCAGGCTGTGATTCAATTATTGACCTCCGCGCAGCCCGGCCTGCAACACCTCAAAGCGCCGCCGGACTGGGACGCACGAGACATGTTCAACTTCAACATCTTGCAGCTGTGGCTGAACGGCGTTTGTGAGCCTGGGCCGGAGTCGGACTCTTAGAATCTAGAACGGCTGGATAGTTTCGGCTTGGAAGTTGGAGGGTTGAGCTATGTATGCGATGTTTGCAGGTAGAGTACGACATATTGTAGATATACCATGTTCGCGGCACTGGCTCGTTACGTGCGGTTTTCTGGCGCATGTAAACGCGTGGTGATAATATAAGTTGCAATTGGAGAGAATGCGATGAAAGTTGTCCTCGCGTACTGAATTCTCAGGCGTTCAAACACGCACCTGAGGTCATGCAGCAGCGGCAGCAGCCTTCGACTGCACGGCCTGCTGTCGCTGCGGGTGCCACGGTCGCGCTTTTCGACGTGCTGGCGTGCAGCAGGCGCGCTGCGCGCTGCAGCCTGAAGACGGGCCGCAGCGAGCGTGCTATTGGCATTGGGGAAGAGCGCGAGGGAAGAACGCGCTTCTGTAAAAATTCGGGACGCTCCTGAGCGCTCAGGAACCGGCGAGAGCCGCTGAGCAGCCTGAGCGACCCCGGGGTTCAGGAGCTGCTCAGGGGTTGCTCAGGAGCGCTCAGGAGCGTTCCCTGAGCACCTCAGGCCGCCTCAGCGACCGCAGGCCTGCCCTCGCGCTCATTTTCTTGCTTGCTCATCGCCGAATAATCGCAAAAAAAAGAAATAAAATATAACATAAAAAGACGTTTATTCATATCAATATTTACAGACGGATGCAAGAGCGCGTTTCCATGCGCACGTCCAGGTTGCGTCCTGGCCTCGGTGGCCAGAGCCGACTCGGCGAGGGAACATCGCAGGCAGCGGGTCTGGCATACCGCGACCGCACCGCCCGTCGCGTTCCAACGCAACCTCGACTTCAGCCAGCTCTCGGAGCGCGTTGAAACGTGCTGGTCGCGCGCAACGAATCTAGAACTGTGAGCCATGTCAGCGAACTGGTACTGATGATGATAGGGAGTGACGGACCTACGAGCCGTTGCGCGTCAATAACTATAAGGCCGGGTCCTGCGACGAACATGAGTATCTGGCTTTACATGGCTGATAACATACCTGTAAGCCGCGTTTCGCGCTCGCAGTGCCCTGTGGTAACTAGAGTTAGTCGGCGGCCCAATCAGCAGAGCCCAGAGCAGCCAGTAGACCAGGATGACCGGCAGTCAACTCAGAACCAGGAGACATCAGAAGAGCCAGAGACAGACAGACAGACAGACCAGAACCCGAGCGTGCTCGCAGCAAAGTGAGCCAGACCAAGCCAGAGGCAGCCCGAGAAACTGCACGAGAGGAACCAAGTGCGCCTAGCGCAGAGAGCAACAGGACAAGGAAGACGTGCAGATGCTCGACTTGCGGGACCCGGGTGCAGCGTGGAAGACGTTTGGTGTGAGCGTGCGGCGGAGCGGTCGAGTCGTACGACGAAAAGTTTTTTCAAGCTCCGCAAAAGCCCGACCGTCCATGGTCATGCAAGGCAGGTGACTGGTGACGTTGACCAGTGCATCGCCCAACATAGGCTACAATTTTTGTGAGTGGTGCACGGACAAGACAGGGAAGTTGTATTCCGTTTAATAGCTCAATTAAATGCATAATTTGCATTTAATAGTTGATACAATGCATTATATTCATACTACCTATCTGGAGTCGCAAGTGCTGAAGTCAGGAAATGCTCAGGCGCTCTCGCGCTCTCGTGCTCAGGAGCACCGGCTGAGCGGCGGGAGAGCCGGGGAGCGCCGAAGCACAGCCTGAGCATGAACCACGTGCTCAGGAGCAATCGGATTTTTACAGAAGCGGATGAGGCCCCCCGAAAATCCCGATATATGTCCCATCTAAACGGGACCGAAAATCGGGCCTCCAGAGGCTCTTTCTCCCATATAAACGGGACCGAGAATTGGAACCCTCAGGCTCAGGTCTCATGTAAACGGGACCGAGATCTTGTTCTCGGCCAGCCCAATGAAGACCTCTGTCGGAGCTCCCCAGCTGGTTTTCCGACCTATTTTGCTTAGCATCACACTATGGAAACATGTTTACAT
The DNA here is from genome assembly GCA_037042885.1 of Auricularia sp. M12. Lineage (NCBI taxonomy): Eukaryota > Fungi > Basidiomycota > Agaricomycetes > Auriculariales > Auriculariaceae > Auricularia > Auricularia sp. M12. The sequence goes on along the minus strand of CM073210.1, from coordinate 3,220,140 downwards.
CTTTTCCATTAAGAATTAAGGCCTGAGAGCAGTATTGGAGCGAGTTTGTGCCCAATTAATGGTGCTGAGCTACTTCCGCGGAATTAAATTACATCCGGATTGTTCCGAGCCTACAGGTAAATGGGACCGAATTTGCCACCTCCGGAGCTCATAAACGGGACCGAAATTGGTCGAGGTCCGGATGAGACCTCAATTGGCATTTTCGGGGGGCCTCGCGGATGTCGGACTTGGTAACTTCGACGTGTCTTGCCTTCTCCCCGCCTCTGTCGTAGTCGAAAATGGAGGATGTATTCAACAACGCGCTCGTTCCAAGGCTGGGTTTTCTGGCCTATCCTGGCGTATTTCAGCCAGTCATCTCGCTCGGCGCTCAGCGCCATGCACGGCAGAGACTGGCAAGCTCATCCGCCGGCTCGGTACTGCTAACTACTTCGGACTTCGCGCTCGTGCAGGCAGTCAGGGTCGGGACGATGCATTATGGCAACTGGAAGGACTTGGAATCAGTACTGTTTGCTTTGATCCTGCGGTTGTCTACCCTGGAAGGACGCTTGACCATCAGCCTGCCTTAGGTCCGCCATCATGCACTTCTGAGCCTCGCACCGATCGCGAAGCTGAGATATATGTGTTGGCAACGAATTGCGGACAGGGTACACGCCTGGGCATAGGGTATACTCGTTGTCTCTGCATCAGTCCATATCCAGTGCCGCTGTCTCCCAGGAGGTTCATATATGACAACCAGGCTGTCTACTTCCGCATCTACCTTGCTCGCGATGATTTTCCTCCTGCTCCTTTTCTCGCTCTGCGAGGCACGGCTCATTAATGTCACCATTGATCCTCTTTTCGGAGACTCGCGGACAGGCCGTAAACCTCAGTATATACCTGACTCAGCGTGGGGCACATTCGGGACGACCAATAATATAACAGGGTAAGGTTTGAGTTGGTTGTCCTTGCAATCACGTTCTCATGGATAGGCGGTAGGCGCCGTTGGCTCAAGCCTACCCAAAATTATGGCAACATTTCTGTGACTTTCAACGGTGACTGAAAGCCAGCAAGTCAGATAACATACTGCTAATTATCTTCCAGGCACCATGATTTATACCTTTTTCAGTCTGCTTTCTTTGTCACCGGCCGTAAAGAGGGTAACGCTGAATTTCTTTCTGGACGAAAACTCAAAGCCGTCCTCGATGGCTTCCGCGGATGTGGTGGAAGGAAACGAGCGTAAGGCGTCCTTCAAGAGCAAGGCGCTCTTCGAGGGTGAACACATCTTGCTGGTGGCAGCAGATCAATCCACGTCGGACTCGGAAGTCGTTATCTTTGAGGGCGCAACATATTTGTGCGTTAGAATCTATCTCACCGCCCTTTGCGGTAATGGTAACCTTACATATACAGAACAGAGGAAGAAGAAATCTCCACTCCTTCGCACCATACAGGTACTACTTCGGAAAGCAGCCATCCGACCAGTACTACGAAGAAAAGCGGCTATTCAACCACCATCACGGTTGACGGTACTCCTGGCGTGACTTCGCATCCAAGTTCAAGTAGCCAACGCTCATCCTCAAGCATCCGAGTCCCTGTCGCAGTCGGAGTGTCGCTCATTGGCGGGACCGCTGTGATAGCACTCGCATTGTGGTTCCTTCGTTGGCGACGTCGTCGTTCGCTTGCTACCCTGTCCCAGGAACATGACGACCCTGATGGTTCCCCTGCCGTGACGCCTTTCCACGACCAACCAGATCCTGCACTTACTCCACGCGAGCCCAAGAATGCCCACTTCCTGGACGCGAAGGCGTCCGATGCCACTGGCGGCGGGATCACGCCCTTCCTCGCACGGCCCGAGCCCTCTGCAAGCACACCGGCTCCGCCGAAGGATGGCAAGGCATCAGAACCTGAAGGGGTCTCAGGAGAAGCCGCTGCATCATTTGAGCCGCCCGCGTTTGCGACGGAGCCGTCGCCTACAGTGCCGGGTCTGCGGTCAGCAACGGATCCCGATGCTCATGATACTGCCTACATCAGAGCCGAGCTGGAGAGAGTGCGCGCGGAGAACGAGAGGGTGCTTCTGGAGAACGAGCTGCTCAGACGGGTCGCTGAGCCGCCGCCTTACTCTTCTGGTGTAACGCCTGCTTGAACGTAATCCACTCAGCAGGGACTCGTCTGGGCGAAGTGCGATCAAAGCGAACATATTTAATTTTATACATCGCTTGAGAGGGTAAACGTCGGGCAGAATACAGGACGAACTAGTCAAATCTCAGGAGAGCCAAGGGATTGTAGAGCTGAATTACTTCGGGCGTAGCCTCGGGCGCGCAGGGCATTGTGTCTTTTATGCTCATCATGCCAGTCTCTGCACGGGCAATCTGACAGCAATACTCCGGTAGAGACTGCGCGCCGGACGTGACGAAATATCTGAGCGATGGGCAGGCAGCGGCGAACGGTCCCACCAGCGCCAGAGTGAGCAGCTGCGGGTGGTCTTTAGAACCCTCCGAAGACGATGAGCTGCCGCCCACCTCGGGGCTTTCTCCTATCCTCGATTTCTCGTTGAAGGCATGATCCACGACCGAGCTAAAGGCTCCACGCAGATTGGGTGCAGCGCCCACACCCGCGATGTCGAAATTCGCGCCGAAGCAGCGCAGCCTAGTGAATGCGCGCAACGGCGCGGCATATTCGTGCGTGGGGCGCGGCCAGACGCACGGCCGACTCCCGCGATGACCGGGCGGCCGGCAGGCCACTGCCAGGCCTTCAAGGTCCGGAAACAACTGCGCGATGAGGCCCAGTAAAACTGACGGCTCGTTGCGATAGTCTACGCCGTCCAGCATCAATGTCCGCAGCGGGGCACCGGCGCCATGCAAGGCGCGGAGGAGCAGGTTTATCCACTCGACAGCAATGCAGGAGGTAGAGATGAGTTTGACGTGATGAAGCCTAAAAGCCTGGTCGTGCTCCGTGAACCAGGTCGCTAGTGTTGGGACACAGACTGGTTCGAGACTGTACAATTCCAGCCGTTCGAGAGAACACATCACGGAGGGATGCCAGTCCACCTGATCATCAGGCAACATAAAGCCGTGGCCCGAAGCGCTGGCAATGGCCTGCAAGGAGCGAAGATTTGGATAGAGTTCCAGCGAGTTCCACAGAGAAGAGCTGAGATAAGGAAGGTCCTTAAGACAGAGATATCGCACATTCGATTGCGGAGGAGCCGGCCTGGAATCTGGTTGTATACCGCCGTAGAATAGTTGGACACTCCGTGGTACAGAACAGTCTTTGAGCCTCAGCTCCACGAGATGGTCTTGTGCGCAGATAGCGAGAACCAACTTCTTGTCAAATGGTAAAAACTCCAATTCGAGCCTCGTGAGGGAAACACGACGAAGGAGGTTGCCAAGCGCACGAAGGACGGGGCCGAACATGGCGCGATCGTCGAGCCGCACAAGGTGTATGTAGGCAGATCCCGCGTAGGCAGTCCCTACCCATGAGGCATTGCCCCAATTATTGGCGACACGCACTCTGCGAATTCTCCGGCAAATATCAGGACGGGAGACCAAGAACTTGATGTGTTTTAGGAGTGTGCCACGATCCCAGGTCATTTTGGCGCGGACCTCAGCATTGATGTCTGCTATAGTGCGCGCCTTGATGGGACGGGAATTGTGGTCTGCGCCTAGGACAATGTTTCGGTACTTGGTTGTCACTTTGAGCAGAGAGTTCCTCTGAGAACATTCAGATGGCACATACCTCAAAGACATAGTTGAAGCCTATTTCGTGGAAAAACTTTGAGGTAGCAGCCAAATTGTGACCGTCTTTGAAATGCCCTGCAAGGTGGGAAAAGACAGCGTGGATGATTTCGGGCGGCATGTCTTCCAAAGATGCGTTCTGAAATTTGGGCTGTGGATTATCGGCAACGATCTTTCGCGTATGCTCTGGAGAATGGTTATCTCCAAATGTCGAAGAAACGGAGATTCTACACACCTGTTAGAGCCGCAAGGTCTTCATATGGGATAGGCGGCGAGAGCTTCCATTTGGCGCAAAACGCGGCCCACACTTCTTCGTTCGTCAAGACCTTTGCCTTGTAGACTTCTTCGACCCATTCTTGCATGGTCGTATCATAGTGTGGGCCATATACTTCGGCTTCGGAAAGGTAAGGAGCAAGAAGGTCGAAGTCGTCCAGGAAAGCGTCCCATTTACGCTTCAGCTTCTCGTACCGCTGGATATACCAATACAGCGTTCGTTACGCATGTTGCAGTCGAGAGCTCATGCGTGCTCACACTTGGACTGCGGCCCGCCAAATCAAGGTCACCCTAGCTATTCATGAGTACCCGACTCTGCAGTACTTATTGCATGCAACAAGCGCACCAAGTGAAAGCCTTCGATGTCACTAAAGAATTGCCACACTTGAGCCGCAGTCCGATCCTTCATCCAGTTCACGTCTTGAGAAGGGGAAATTTCAGACGCGTTGGCATGTGAAAGCGGGTCTGCGTCGTTGCGACTCGATTGTTGGCGAACCGCTGCCGGTCGCTCGTCGGGCTCTTCAGCTAGCTGAAGCTCAAAAGCACGCATGTGGGCACGCTGATCTACATGGCAGCGTTTAGCGTCGTCGTGGTCGGACTCGTCACCGGACGACATGACGAAAGCAAAGCCGAAGCCGTGACGCCGACTTAAAGTCCGACACACGTCACACGAAGGCCTCTGTTTTCTTAACCGTTCAAGACTGATTCAGCGGGCGCGCAATACTCAAATCATGTAGAACGATGAAATGAGCGCTTTCAGAAGAACTTTGGAACATTCAGAGTCAGGGCAAACAGAGTGTGCCGACCACATCCCGGCTCGGACCTGTCCCGACCAAATCCTAACTCCCAAAAATGTCAGACGAAGTGTAACCATGACCGGAACGCATCTGAATCGCTTGACAGCAGGTCTAGTGACGCAGGCCGCCGAGGACCGCCGTATAAGACAATAGACGGACTTGTGACGCATCCAGCTTTCCACCGTCCAAGAGCGGAAGGACCGTCGGTCGGGAGCCATCGCGCAGTTTCTTATGTAGAGAGCCGTGCAATGCAAGTGGTGAGTTATTGGTAGTCTGTACAAGGATGATGTGAAATGCGTAAGAGTCGTGGAAGGTTCTGCTGACTGAGCCGGACCGTCGTCGTTTCAGAATTTGGCCTCCCAGCTGACGCCGCAGCCACAACCATTGCCCTTGGCCTGCGGGTTCTCCGTTATACGGAAGCTGCTGCCGATGAGTTCTGTGACGTAGTCCAGAGTCGAGCCCTTGACAAGGCCCAGCGAGACCGCGTCCACATAGACGTTCGCCGGCTGGATGGACGGATGAACAAAATGACTGCCCAGTCGCCTCTTATCAGTTTCATGGCCTGAAAAGCGCACAATACAGCCAACACGCACTAGTCATCCGGCTCTTGCGACTTGGCAAGTTCCATCTTGTACTGATATCCGTGGCACCCTCCTGACTCGACCGCTATTCGCAGCGCAGCATCGTTCTTTGTTTTTGAGATGTTTCTCAGATGCTAATGACCCGACGCGTCAGAGGGTATGAAATGGCTGGTTTATATGTCTGGCGCACCTCTGCGGCGCGCTCAGTAATCGACAAATGAGCTTCAGAGGGATCTACGAGCTCAGGCGCGTCCTCTCCAAGTGCTTGAGGTGACGGTGCCCGTACTAGTAAGGCTTGCGCAAAAAGAGCAGATGTGGACGCATAACAGCGCCGTGGTGCGTGCACTGCGTGCAGACGGAGAGCGTTGCGGAGCAAGGACATGCTTCCGGATCCGGGCGCTTATTGCCGAGGACGCCTTGCCTTTATCACCCGCATTTTCTTCACGATGGGCATTTCACCACGGGAAACAGAATCATGGAATGGAGATACATATAGTACATACGGACGTTAATTAGGCTTCTGGATAGTCCTTTAGATTAGTCTATATACTTGGGTATCGCACCGACCCAAGGGCCAACACCGACCTCAGTTTATTGGCGCGATACCGGCGCAAGGACGGTCGAGACACAGTCAGGGTCGAATGAACAACATGTATGTCAGTGGTAGCCCCAGAAACGATTCAAGCAGGCGTGCTTGCTCTGGAAGACAGTGGTAAGCATTGCGTCGTCCACCTTGGCCAATTACGAGTTACCAAGCTCAGCAGCTCAATTTCCACCCCTAGCAGAGGTGCCATATCCTGAAGAATCCGCTCGCCCTCGGGAGTTATCCCAGCATGAATGTCGTGGTTCTTGTATAATGTAATCCTGCGCAGCCGTGCTAGCGAGCGCAGGAGCTTGAACATGTTTGCGGCGTCATGGTAGAGAAGCAACAGGCGCGGCTCGCACTCGAAGTGCTCCAAGTTCAGCGGCAGCGCCGTGGGCATGTAGACGTAGTTCCTCGTGTTGAATCGGCGCAACTGTGTGCATTCGCGCGCGATGATCGCGAGCTGGTCGATGTACAGTCCCCGCAGCTCCATGATGTCCAGCTCATGAAGCGTACCTGCGAAAGGCAGGATACAGTCCTCGACATTCTGCAGGTAGCCCACACGGAGCACGCGAATCGTGCATAATTCAGCCAGCCGCTCGCAGAACTGCCGGTCCTCCGCTGCGATGCATGCGCCAAGCCTTAGCTCGCTGAGGTGTATGCCGTGCGAGGAGACCGTGGATAATATAGGCACCCCGCCGCGGACGAAAGACTTGCCGCGGACGTGTAAGATGCGGAGTTCAGGGAACGCCTGGTGCGCGGCGGCGTAGCCATCCTGCCAACCACACTCCCACACTGCACCAAGCAAGCGCACCGACGATGAAGGCGCGAGCAGCGAGAGCAGGGTGGACGGTGCGACGGCGACATGTCGTTCCTCGGCGTCAAAGGAAAGCAAGAGTGAATGTATATTCCGACATGCCTCGAGGATGACCTGCAGATACGGTAACGCGGCGTCGTTGCATGTCAGGCAGAGCGCACGCGTCGCGCGGCCCAGAGCAGGCTGCACATTTAGAGCAGAAACCAGACGTTCCGCGCGTATCCTGGAGCCCGCGGCCAAGACTTCAGGGCTGAATTCGCCTGTGGCGCCAGGAGACCCGGCGTGCCCTGGTGGAGGCCGCATGAGCATAATCTCGCGGAAAAGCGCGACCTGCGCGAGCCAAGACCAATCGCGGCAGACTAGAGTACACGTGACCAGGTCGTCGACGTTGTAGTTGACGTGATAATTCGTGTAGCAGATGCTATGGGCATGCGGGAATCGCGGTCGAAGGTGGGCAAGGATATCGGGTAGCACCTGGGTCAGCGCGTGAGTCATGGTCAAAAGACACGAGCTGGCGCTGAGCAGTGTGAGGTCAAATCTAGTCCCGTTGTCTAAGTCATTGAAGTTGAGGTGCCCGTGCCGGGAAGCGCGGATGACTGAGCTTTGATCTCCGCGCATCGCACACTTTGCTTTGCATACCACCAGCACCTCACCAAGTACTATATCTCTATGGCCCTTTCATTTTCTTCTCGTTGGAATGGTATGCCTCTTGATTTGACCCGGAGTGTAGATTCGCGGAAGACGATCCCCTCAGCCAAAATACGAAGCCTGTCTGTCATGATCAGCTTCATCTTGGACATGAGAGCCAGCTGCGCTCATCGTGATCCATTTGTTGTGCATAAACGAGCCAGTAAAAATGATATAATATTACGAAGACTGTGAAGTAGAGGACTGACCCTTCCTTGCTCGCGCGGAACGATCCTCAGGATCAGATCCCAGACGAGCCCAAGGCTCGCTAATCGGTTTCCAGACTTGCCACATCACGACATACCCTGCAGCACCGCTCCCTACGCCAAAGATGAAGGCGACGAGGCTCGTAAACTTCGTCGTTATGCTGAAATTGACCATCTGGCCCATCGCGTCGACCTGCTGTCCGCGGAACGCATAGACCAGCACGGCGCCGACGAAGCTGAGGAAGCTCCACCAGAGTAGGACGACAGGGATGGCAAGAGTGCAGGCGAAGAGTACTGGCGAGTGCATGCCAAAGAAGTGGCTGCCGTGCTTGATGTACAGTCGCTGTAGTACACGTACATTAGCCCTGGATATTGAAGGGTGGGAAAGTGGACTTACGCCAAGCGCAGCAGTTGTCTTTATGCGCGGTCCATGGTGCCAGACGTAGACCATGCCTATGAGGCCGCTGCATATAGCATCGAGGACGGAGATGATGCCCAATATTCGAGAGATGTCGTCGAGGCCTGGGACTGCGAGGAAACCTACGGTCGCGCTGAAAGACCAATCAGAGGCTCGCTAACGAAGGAGAGATGACAAAACCCACGATATCATTACCGTAGCCTATCGCACTGAGGTCAGCAGTCATGTCGTCGGAATATTCTAAATGTACCTACCAAGATGTTCGCGTGCTCCCATTCTGTCACAAAAGCGCCTATGAAGGCCTGCCAATGCAGAGTATCAATGGCGTGGGAAGGCTCAAAGCGTTCGATTCGGCCTAGGCGGCGCCGATAGGTATGAGGTTGCCCGAGAAATAGGACCATGACGAAGAAGAAGTAGAGTAGACTGGTGAGCCAGCTATCGTCCGGCTTCTCTACAGTTTCCCTTCGCAAAATTTCAAGCTGGAATGGGCTGACCGACGGTGTCGCAGTGCGATGATGGCGAAAGTTTACTACTCATGTCAGTACTGTTTCCAACAAATCTGCATCGGTCTGAACGGAAGTGCAGACTCACCGACACGCTCCATCAAAGCTGCAACGAGACAGTTTTGACGGACCAGGTTCTTCCCACTGGCATGACGCTCGTCATATCCGTCAAGGTATTTCAGGAATGTCTCGCTTTCATCCTGTGAAAACGGCACGTCCGCATCCGAACACAGTGCGCGCTCGTCTCGGCACCATAGCAGAATGTTGTGGACATTCTGCCTTGGATTGTCGAGGTCGATGTGATTGGGATGGAGACGGACGTAGTGCCAATACAGCAGCTCTTCCTGGACCTGCGTCAAGGAATCGAAGATGGATATCGCCGTGAAGTACGATGCCGAGCTACTCCCAGTACTAGTGCCGCCAGGATGTGAAGTCGATACTGAAGCGGTAGGTTGCAGTTTTTCGGGGGCGTCAGTTTTGTACGGCGCGCTGCTGGCATCTCCTCCTGCGTTGCAGTTGCTTGCACGTTTGCGGGCCATCCGTCCATCGTGGTCTATGTGTATAACGACCCATTCCGAGACGGAGTTTCCGGGTGATTCGATATGTATATCGACTTGCTCGCAATGGTCACGTCTAATTTCGACCTCGATCTTTAGGAGTGCGAGCATCGCATCCGCATGTCCAGGAACGGACATTTCGCAGCTGGTCGTGACACGGTCTGCCTCATTGTGATAATAGCGAGATCCGTCGCAGCGGGGATGAGCCTGGGATGCCCATCAGCACACGTCGAGCGCGCCGCGACAAGAGGCCACAACCTTCCAGCCAGGCGGCAGCACCAAAGACCTGTTTCCGGGGACAATGTTCATTCCCGGTCAGAGGGACAAGAGATTGCTGCCAGTGGACGTACGGCGGATGATTCGGCGGGCACACGCACCCACTCTCCGCAGCGATTTGCGCTGTCGCTTGAGTATTCGCCATCGAGAAGTGTTGTTGCCTATTCCAGGAGACAGAGATATATAGAGCCCAATATGTTGGCGCACATGTCCAGCCGTGCAACAAGGAATTGGCGAGATTAAAACGCCACGAGGTCGGGTTTGCTCCCAGTGTTCTAGCGCAGAGTTACAGGAGGTAGTCTGATGCAGTTCAACCGGGGCAACCAGCACAAAGACCGCGGGTGGAAGGGTCATCGCGGTGAAGGCCGGGCACAGGTATGGAATGCAGCAAGCTTTCGTGTACGGTGTTTGTCACGGGTTACCTTGGACACTGCAGGCAGCGTAAACGGATCCCGGTACGTGGGCCAAGGACAAAAGATAGCCATCGCAGTCGACCATTATGAAGTAGGTAAACAAAGCCAACGCATCTAATGCGTAGGGCCTCGAGACAAGGGTCAAGTGGACTCTTGTGGTCGTCAAGGGCGTGTGTGGCTCCTGGGAGCAGTGAGACAGAGTTGGACGTGCCCTACAAACTCCTGCCTCATGCTGCACGAGCAGCCGGGGGGTCCAAACAGTCTAAAGAGTACCTTGATATCGTTTTTCCACTGAGGGACGAGAAGCTACCGCGAGCGCAGCATGAACTGATTCCAGAGGATCGATCGAGGCGAGGGTCACATATCGTCTATTAGGGCGCCGAGAAGCTCCAAGCGAGATGAACCCGTCCCAAAGCGCTATGTACACCGCGCGCAAAAGGCGTGAACAAGCAGTGTAGGAGGGTGCGAGCATGTTGCCAGAACTGTGATGGAAGAAACAGAGAAGCGCTGAGCGGGCTCCGAAAATTTCCTGAACTCTTCCGCCATGGCCACAATCCTGAAAGCCGCGCGCGCTGTCGAGAAAAAGCGCAAGCACGATGCGGTGGAGGACGACGCGTCGTCCGACGACGAGGCCGTCAAGGAAAGCGCGAGCAAGAAGCCCAAGCGGAATAAGCAGCGCGTGCTCATGCTCTCGTCGCGCGGCGTGACGGCGCGCATGCGCCATCTCATGGCCGACCTCGCGTCGCTCATGCCTCATGCCAAAAAGGGTGCGTCAACCTACCAACCATCCAATATCCAATTATCTTCACCGCTAAATGAATGGTTTTCGCCAGACGCCAAGCTGGACGCGAAGAACCAGCTGCGTCTGCTGCCCGAGCTCGCGGACCTGCATTCATGCAACAACACGCTGTACTTCGAGGCGCGGAGGCACAGCGACCTGTACATGTGGGCCGCGAAGACGCCCAACGGGCCGTCGATAAAGCTGCACGTACAGAACTCGCACACGATGGACGAGCTCAAGATGCGCGGCAACTGCCTCAAGGGCTCGCGCCCCATCCTCAGCTTTGCCAAGGAGTTCGACGACGAGCCCTGGGGCCGCCTGTGCAAGGAGGTCTTCACCCATGTGCGTTGCCCTTTCATTGCGGGTTCGTAACGCTTGGTGTTGAACTGTGCGCTTGTCAAAGATTTTCGGTGTCCCGCCGCAAGCGCGCCGCGCAAAACCATTTGTGGACCACATCCTCTCGTTCTCCATCCTGGACGGCAAGATCTGGTTCCGCAACTTCCAAGTAAGAAATCTCTCCACTTTTCAGTCCCCCTCCCTCCCTGCTCACTCCCTCTCGCGCCTCCCAGATCCTCGAAAAAGACCCAGCCGCACCGACCGCCGCCAAGTCCACCAAATCCAAAGACGGCGCATCGGCATCGGCAGACACGGCGGGGATGTCGCTCGTGGAGATCGGCCCGCGCTTCGTGCTCACGCCCATCCGCATCTTCGAGGGCGCGTTCTCCGGCGCGACGGTGTACTCGAACCCCGAGTTCGTCTCGCCCGCCGCGGCGCGCGCGCTCGCGCGGCGCCGCGCCGGCGACAAGTATACCTCGCGCAAAGTCGCCCAGGCTGGCCGCGCGGACCGCGCGGCGGGGCGCAAGATGGAGGAGGACCCGCTGTCGATGCGCAAGGTCTTTGCGTGATTTTGAGCATGGGTTCAACTTATCTACTTCGACCTGCGTTGGTTGCGTGGTGGGAGGGCAATATACTTGCTTGCTTGGTGGCGTGTGCATGGTGGCTTGGCCGATCGTCCGCAACGACGCGCTTTGGGATGCATTATCGTGAGCTTCTCGGGATTATATCAATTGAATGTTCCGGGCACATTAGCCTTACCAACAGCCACCAGCGATCCTTTCCCCGTGCAAGATCCAGAAGCGGTACATAGACCATGGCACAATGGAGTGAAAATGTTTGTAGATAGTTCTATTGCCAGGTCATTAACGTCTCCAGGTCGTGATCGGGTCGTACAGGACGTAGGAGACATGAGATACCGTGAGATTATGAGTGTGCTGATGCGAGACGCGCGGGAGCATGTACTGTACTACATTGTGTACAGGCATAAGTAACGGCGCGCAAAAAAAATGATCGGTGAGAGTTGATTTTGAAAGAGGGGGGCCAGAAAGCGAATGAAACAACGGCCTGTAGTGTGAAGGCGAAGAGAATAAATGATGAATGCGCCTAGGCCTGTTGTGTACGAGTGTGAGAGATGCACGAGGCATAAGAAGAAGTGGCACGCACGGCGACGAAAACGCTGCGGCTCATGCGATGATGCAGTACGCCGTCGAGCCCCCGGACGAGTTCTCCTCGTCCGAGGTCGAGCCCCCTCCGCTGCCGTCCCCCGAGGTGCTCTTGCCCTTTGTGCAGTCGACGACCGTGCCGTCGTCGACCGGCTCTGAGTCCGAACGACCCGAATTCGAAGAAAGAAAGACGGTAATGGCGTCCATCGCGGTCGTCGATCGAAGAAGAGGGCACACCGGGACAAAGGGCAGAGGAAGGACGAAGGGACAGCTGATGAGGCTGCTGGGGAGCCCCTTCGGCGACGCCGCGCTGCTATCATATATACGCCGCTGCGCCACACACACACTGACAGTGCCGCGCAGAAACACTTTCCCAGCCGATCACTTCATGGGTTCGCTTGTTGGAAGCGAGAGTTCCTGTGATTTCAGCTGTTCGAACAGGTACAACGTCAAGGCGCCCTCCGAGTCAATTGTCCATCTGCCACACCGCGCCGCCCATGCCATCTGCACGCGCATTCGTTGCACTGTTGGTATAAATGCATGCAGGGCCGTGGACGCCATCCCACCCAAAACCCACCATGCGCATTCCGAGTCTCAGGCTATCATTTGCAGCCGTCCTCCTCACTGCCTTCTTCACCCCAGCCGCCGCGCAGTGCCACATCAATTGTCCCGGCGGGAACGTCGATTTGAAGACGTGCACCTGTAAAGGACCGACGACGCGCTAGGTCTGAAGCTCGTGAGAGCCACACTGCGCAGAGAGTAAGAGGAGAATTGCTGTGAGTGCAAGCTGCATTGGTTGTCCCCTTGTTGGAGGGTGCTCAGGATGTTCATGTTCTTGTTCAAAGTTTGAATGTAATCAGATTCAGAAGAATGGTTGTATTGCTTTCAGCTTTGTCAAATCGAAAAGTAAAAAGACAGAGATGCGCCATGGTGTTGTCAGCGTACAGTGAGAGTGTAACAGAGATAGAGTACACCGAGTGAGTATTCGAGCGTTCATTCAGAGCCACAACCGAGTCGAGAGTCAAAGAACCAGGGAGAGAGAAGCAGAGCAAGAGCGAGAGCAGCCAGGGTCCAAAGCAACCAGCGAATTCGAGACAGCAAAGACCCTTCAAGCGCCGAGCAACTGCTTGATGAGCTTGTCGGCATCGCGCTTCGCCACGCCACCCTCCTTGGCCTGCTTGACGAGCGCCTTCTCCTTCTTCTCCGTCGCCTTCTCGAGCTCGTCGAGGTCGCCGGCCGTCGCGTCGAGCTCCGCGCGCAGCGCCTCGACTTTGACCCGCAGTATGTCCTTCGTGAATTGCAGCGTGGGGAGGGGCAGGACGCACCTTGTGCGGCGACGTCGTCGCGCAAGCGGTCGAGCGCGGCCTGGCGCGTCTTGAGGAGCGCGGAGAGCGTCTTGAGCAGCGCGCGCAGGTCGGCGGACGTGCGCGGCGCCGTTGCGGAGATGGCGTCGCGCGCCTCAACGACGGCGCCGTGCACGCGGCCCGCGGAGGCGTCGAACGCGTCGACGCCCTTCCTGTGCCGCCGAGTCCGTGTCAGAACTCAGCATATGAAATGGGAAGAGCAGGGATCAGGATCAGGGTGGGCCGCACAGGAACGGTGCGTCGACGAGCGCGGCCAGCTGGGCGTGCATCGCGGCGGTGAAGTCGAGGGCGGGCTCGAGCGCGGCGAGCGCCCGGCGTTTGTGGCTGGCGGCCTTTTGCGCGAACGGTTCTGCTTGGTCGCTTAGCGCTAGGCACTGCGCCGGCCGGCATGCACGCATACCGGCCAGTGAATCGACCAGGTCGAGGAGATAGGCGTTCTGCTGGTCCGTGCTAGTGGCCGAGGTTGAGGACGGCGCGTATGGTGTGCAGGGCTTGCTCACGGGTCGGTGGCTTCGTGCTCGGGCGGGACGAGCGTGCGGCCCTCTTCCCAGTCGCTCTCTGCGCTGTCATCCGAGCCTGAGTCGTGTTCTCTGAAGGATTTTATGCAGTCAAATTCCGGCTGGAAAAGGTCCAGACTGACTGGTTCAGATTCGACCTCTTGACTGAAAAAATAATTGCAGCTGAGAAAAATATATGCGCTCCAGAAGAAAATTCGACGGGACCTGGGTGGAGAGGGGCTGCTAGCGTGTGCTTGGAGGGCATTGGGTTAGCGCGTTGACGACGGGAGCAGGGGAAGCAGGAACCGGCGAAATTCAAGGTCCGCGCACGACGAGCCTTGATCAAGACCCTCCCCTCCCTTCCCTCCACCGACCTCGCCCGGACCCCGCTCAAAAGGCACGCCCCCCCTGCTTGCTCGCCGGCGCTTAACTGACTGACCCGACCGGCGCAGGGCGTGCTCGTTGCTCGGCGCTTTCTTAACCCTTCGTCTTCGTCCGAGCCCGCTCCCAGACTCCCCCAGTCCCCTTACAGTCGCTTGCCCCGTCTTCGCCGCCCACGATGAGCGCCCGCCCGCACAAGCAGTCCATGTCCGAGCTCAAGCTCCGCCGCCTGACCGAGCACAACATCCGCCTGCGCGAAGACCTGGCCCGCCCCCGCATGCGCGTATCGGAGGCCTCTGCCAGGTCCATTATATATTATTTCATTTATTCGTAGCAACTGACTCGACTTAGCCTGATTCGTTACTGCAAAACGACCAAGGACCATCTCGTGCGCCGCTCATCAGGCGCCTCTGATGCCGTCGCTGACTCCCGCCTCGCTCCAGGTACCGTCCGTCTGGGGCCCGGTGGGCAAGGGCGAGGACCCGTACGCGCCGCCGCAAAAGTGCACCTGCGTCGTCATGTAGACGGCCCCGTTCGTCCGTCCCCCGCCAGCGTTATCTGTCCGCGTGTCTTTGTTGTCCCGACTGTCTCCGTCGCATCCATCCTCCCTATACTCTCCATTTCATGGTCATCGTCATCCCGTCTATATAGCCCTGTCCGCCCCCCGCCCCTTACGCTCGTTGCTCATCCCACCTACCCCGTTCTACCCCGTCTCTGAATAACTTCTTTTTTTTTTGTTGCGCTTGCGTGTATGTTGCTGCACCCGGGTTTTGTTTACTTTTTTTTCTCTCCTTGCCTACTCTCCCCTTGCGCACGCCCGAGTAAATATCTACTCCCTCATCAGCACGGCACTGCAGCGGACAAGCAGCCGCCACGGCACGGCAACATTCGCACGCAGCGGCAGCGGCAGCGGCCCACCACAGCCTGAGCTTGTTCGCGCCCGTGCTTCTTTCACTGACACATTGATCCCGTGTCGTCCGATGCCGCTGCCGCCGCCCCGAGCTCTCTACCTCCCACACTGCTATACCTATGACATGCACTGCAACTCAGAGGGCTTTTTTCGCTGTGAACAGCTGCGGTGTTGTGTGCTCCCCCTTTTGTTTCTGCGCCTGGACTCAGTGCCAAGCGTGGTCCAGATATCGACTCGATTGCTAAATGGGCGACGGCCGGGGTGGTGTTGAACTTGTTCGGCAGCGGCAAAGGGGTTGGAGCGAGCGGCGAGCGCTGGACGCACGGAGCTGAGGAGTCTGTGAGTTTCTCGCACGCGCGGTGCACGTGGAGTGCCGGTAGCCGCGGAGTGTCGGCATGCTCTAGCCTAAAACAAGTTCTGGTCTTTCTCTTTGACGTCGCTGGTTTTCTTGACGACTCCGAGGCGTTTTTGTGTAGCTGAAGTCCGTGGAGGGAACAGTACAGGGAGAGTCAGCAGCGGTGCGCACAGCAGTAGAGTACTGCTATATCTCATTCAAACTCTTCTTGAACTGCCGACGCTCAGTGACAGTCGGACAACATATCTGCACTGGCTTTCCCGCGTTGTGTGCGGCCAGGTGCTGGTGTACATGGATAACTTCAAGTGAGGAAGGAGTCGGCCTTCTAGAGTTCATGTTCACTTTGCAATATCCGCGCATTGCCGGAGTGCGATCTGGCAGTAGATGCTCCTGTCAGCTCCCCGCAGTATTGTGGCACGACTTTTTGACCGCTATTCCTCCAGAGCAGAATGAATTGCAGTCTCACTGTCTCAATGCGATGTGGAATGCTGTACGGACTCCGAGTCAGTACTCAGGCTCCTCGGGCTCCATACTATGCAAATGAACCGGTTTGTTTCGTCTCACTGGCAGGCTCTTTCAAAGTAAGTTTACTCCTGACTAAGAATACACATCCAACAGTCTATATACACCGTGCCCAATTATCCAGATGGCGCCTCATTACTCAGACAGCGGGCCCGTTGAGATCAAGGCCGCAGCCGGTGGCGCGCGCCCAGCGCCCGTTGGGGCACTTGGCCTCGCGCGACGCGAGCAGGTAGTTGCCGTTCTTGAGTGCAAGCAAGTTCTCAGCCACGCGTCCAGACTAGCGATGGGATGCTGTTATCTCACCTTGATCCAGTAGTAGTCGCCATACGGCAACCCGGTGTTGTTCGAGTGCGGCACGCCGTGGTTGTCGCGTGTGCCGTTCGCGAGGAGGCTCTGCCACGACTCCTTCCAGGCGTAGCCGGGTATCTGCGAGATGAGCTGCCGGCGGGCCCGGGTGAGTGCGTGGCTGCTTCATACTGCGCGCGACGTACGAAGTGCGCGCCGTCCGTCCAGCGCTTCGCGCCCGCGACGTTCCACACGGACTTCTCGACCTGCGCGAGGATCTGCAGACCGGCGGCGGCTATCATCGCTGCGGAGGAGTCCGCGAGCGGGGGGTCCATCGGAGCGTCAAAGTCCCTGTGAGAGCGGTCAGTAACTGCTGCTGAGATGTGATGTGTTGGGGGATTCCGTGACGCACCATGGCATGTAGGTCTTTTCCGTTTGGCTGAGGAAGTAGGCTGCGATCTTGCGCGCCGCGTTCAGGTAGCGCGGTTTCTTTGTGTACTGATAGACTATTTCCAGTGTCAGGCCCGCCGCAAGTCAAGCACAAACACGCACGTTTGGCATAGCCGTGCAGGCCCCAGCTCTCTCCGCGCGACCACGTCGAGTCGTCGCTGTAGCCCTGCGCGGTGAACTTCTCCTTGACGGCGCCGGTGAGGTGGTCGTAGTTGACGACGTGCCACGAGCCCCAGTCGCTGCGGAAGTGGTTCTTCAGCGTCGTGTCGGCGTGGTCGATCGCGATGTCGTAGAAGGTGCGGTTCTTCGTGAACTCGTACGCCTGGAGGAGCGTCTCGAGGTTCATCAGGTTGTCGATGATGACGAGGAAGTCCGTCTCGGGCGTCGGGGACGTCGACGAGGACCAGTCCCACGAGCGCGTGCAGCCGACCTCCGTGGCGTACCGCGACGAGAGCTCCAGCGCGAACTCGATGATGTTCTCGCGTGCGGTCGCGTTGCGCGGGTGGCTTCCAGATATCAGCTCTCATCACTTGACGCGAAGTTGGACTCATACAGGCTCAGTTCCTCGACGAACGGCCAGCTGAGGAAGCCGACGTCGTGCCCCTGGCCGTTATGCCAGTGCAGCGGCGGGATGGCGGCGCTCCACTGGCGGCCGAGCGCAAGCCAGTCGGGCACGGCGCCGTCGACGGCCGTGGAGCCCGGGCACAGGCACTCGCGCTTCGCCATCTGGTACAGCGTCGACGGGAAGAAGCCCGTCACCCAGTTGTCCGGGCCCGACCACTGCCAGACGCCGGCGGTGCTCGTGATGGTCGGGTACGCCGGCGGGCTGCGCGCCGTCTGCGCCATCGCGAGCACCTTCTGCGCGACGAGCGGCGCGTAGAGCTCCGCGGGCGGCGAGTCGAAGCCCCATCCGGCGGCGGCGCGCGTGGCGGCGGCGGCGGCGAGAAACAGCGACGCGGCGGCGAACATCGTCATCTTGGGCGTGAGACCGGGGCGGTATGGCGGGGCGATCGTGACGCGAATTTATATAGCGGGGGGAGGCGCGCGGCACATGCGTGCGAGCACACGCGAGGCCGGGTGCGGTCATTGACGCGCGCGGCGGCCCGCCTGCACATGACCGTGCACGAACGTCGCCGCGCTTCTTGCAGACCCTTCTCTTCTGATCCACATCCAGCGTCGTGCTCTTGGACGCTCCCGTTCATCTGTCAACCGATTGCAGCCACGAGGAGCCCAGTAAAGTTACGTTGCAGTCGGTCTGGTCATCCTCCGCGCTCAACTGAAAATGACCGCGGCGTGGGAATGACATCACGTGCTCTGTTCAGGATTGATATTCATATGTTGCCATCTAGGACCGCAGGCTGCAGAAGTGGCTCTCAATTTCCCATCATGACAGTTCCGGGGAGCGCATTTGGCAAATCATGATTCACAAAAATGCCGCCTATTTCTTGGTGGCCCGAAGGTGGAAGGAACGTGTCCATAACTCACCTAGATATATAGAGCAGAAGCTAGCGTCGCAGTCTAATTGAGATCGACAGGCAATCTCTGTGGTTTTCGTTTTGCAGAGCGTTGTATGAGTTTCACGATTGAAGGTCTACGATCCAACTGTTCTTCATGAAGCAATCTTGAACCCTTGTGGGAAAAAGGCGATGCACACAGTCACTTATATTGCTACATTGCAATCATTTTCCTGCACGAGAACAAACAACGCAATTCGCGGCCACCTCCGAGTCACTCTCCGTTCTTCCATGCGTCCTCCCACCCAAGCGCACTCCTATCCCAGCTCCCTTCCTCCTGGCCATGATCGACCCATCCAAGTGTGTCCATCGCGACGCCGGCACATCGAATAAACAGCGAGCCATCGACTCCACCCAGACCCGGCAGCAGCTCCTTGCCGTCCTCGCCAAATGCCCCGGGGACCTCTCCAGCCCGCCGAAGCGAGTACCGCTGCGCAGCGTAGATGAGCGTGCGGATCGTCTTGGGGAGATGCGCCTCGGGCGCGTGAATGGCGGACGCGCCGATCGCCGCCCATGGGTTAGTCTCATCACCTGCAGGAGTGCGAGTGGTGGTAGGAGGGCGCGGCTGAGGCGTGGCCTGCATGATCCCCGTCGCGTCGATCCGCGGCCGACCTCGGATGACGAGGAACGCGAGGCACGTGCGGACATACGCCTGCAGCAGCCGCGCGCGGTTCCTCCCATCCTCAGCGCTGCCAGACGAGAGCACCTTCTCGAAGAACGACGGGAGGAACAGCGCAGAGGTCACCATGTGCATGACGAAGAAATCCAGTCTTGGTTTCCGACCGGGCTTGCTGGTGGCAAAGAGCAGCAGGACGACGACCCAAATGATTTCCTCCAACTTCTCTTCCCACAGCTCGCGCGGGGCATTGGAGGGGAGTTCCCATTGCGACACGATGCGTACGATTTCGTGGGTCCGCGTGCCGTCCCCGAACGCGTCTGTCCAACGCTTCGAGATGAACGCGTCAGGGTCATAGGGCATCACTGGTGTAAGGGCCTCTGAGTCGTAGAACTGGCGGAGAATGCCAAACAGAGATGGACTCTTGTGTTCAGTATTTCCGTTGGTCTCCGGGGGCTGCACGTCTTGATACAAGGCGATATCGCGATTCCAGTGGACGGCGGTTTGCGCTAGGCCTGAGGCGACGAGGAGATCATCGTTGAACTCTACGCCATACTTTGAAGTGGAGTTAGTGCCATTGACCTGTGTGGCACGTGAAAGAGTGTGCCTACGCCGACTTGAATCAATGGATGAGCACTAGAGAAAGACTTAGTCAAGTCCACAGATCTCTAACGAGACTGAACGTACGCTCCGCTAACCAGGCGGACAAGCATATGCGCATTTTCGTCGTTGGCTTCGGGAGAGAAAACGAATTTGTGAATCGTGTCGGTTACTCCGCGCTGCTCAACTTCAGCGCTGAAGAACTGCAAGTAGCCAGCATACGCGCTGCATGTCGTCAGCATCGCTGTTTCAAGCCACTGGAGTTTGCCAATATACTCACTTTTCGTCTCCCAGGTACTTCTTCCAGTTATTTTCGTCGATAACAATGTCCTTCGAGCCTTCGATATTGACAGGCTTCAAATCCTTCTCGTCCTTGTCGTATATTGCCTTCAGGACGGATGGAGGCGCACCAAGGTCGTAGGTCGCAAGCAGACTAAGTCATGTGTTCGTAGAAAGTCGTGGCAAGTGACTGGGTGGGGCATACAAGTGCGGTAGGTGGTTATGAAAGCCCGCGCGTCCCCAGAAGCAGTGGTGCGCTTTCGCGTCGGCCGCCAGAAGCTCCTTCACGCAGGTATGGGACTGCGGCGTAATGCCAGGCAAGTTCAAAATACCACGTCCGAGTTGCGAGGAGACAGGCATGTTGAGAGTCGCTGCGGCTCTAACCAACAAGAATGCTCCTAGAGAACGGCAGCGTTCCGCAGGGTGCTGAGTAACAAACAGCACCCGCGCCGGGTGACTGCACCCCAGGTCGGCGGAAGCAGGTGCTCTGCTCCAACGATGATGGTGTCATTGGTCACGAGATCGTTTGCGAGAGAGGAGTCGGAGTTTTCGCGTCTGTTCCGTTCTCCGCTCATTCCAGGAACCATTGGTCGCAAACGCTTAGTCTTGGTGTTCCATTACTTAGCGCATAGAGTAAAAGAATGAGCCCTAATTTCTTGTACCACAATGACCTTCCCACTTTCCTTGGATTACGGAAAGAGATAAATGATGTCTGTATTATGTGAGATTTGCAAGGCTTGCACTTGATAGGAGGAAATTGACTAATTACGAAAAAAGACATTGACGAGAGAGTATTCGAATACGTTGAAAGAGCAATTTGAGTAGACTGAATTGCCCAACCCGTTGACTAACGTGCTTTCTTTGATCGTTCAACCGTCTGCTCTTCCGCGACGACCACTTCGTGGCGGATGTGCTCATCAGCGCGAGTGGCGATTATGCCGGAAAGATGCCCGGCCTGGAAGAATCCTCGCGAGGCAGACTAGGTTGTGCCTGCTCGCTGGCCGCCGTACCTTGAGCTGACCACCCATCGACAGACTTCTTTTCCTTCGTTGCTTCAAATAGACTCTCACCTGCGGCATGTAGGTTCGCGATTCGGAGTGGCTCTCCCTCGGGCAAATAGCGTTTGAGTAGGGCGCCAACGTAGATGTAGTTGATGGCTGCAGAGGACGGCAGATGCTCGACCAAGGAAGGATCCGCAAACCGAGCGCGCTGATTGTGAGCGACCGCCATGCGCGCGATACCAGCAGGAGCGTGAAAGCGCGGTAACGTTTGCCAGATATACGACGTTTTGGCGGGTGATTTACGTTGCTCCCTGGAGGGAAATCCTTGCTTTTCTTCCGATGGCAAAGGAATATCCTCGTCGTTGAGAAAATTTGGATCGGTCTGGATCAAGCTCAGTTACTGCGTGCTGGCGTTGAATCGCATTACTCACAGCAAGTATGAACGCTTCTTGAGCATCATATTCGTCCCACAAGTCATCGATGAGCGTCAACGTGTTCTTCGGGTCCAGGTGGCGAGGGAAGCCGAAGCCGCGAGACGAGGATAAATCCTCAATATAATCATCCTGTAACAGGTCAGTGCGCATATTATAAGGTTGCGGATATGCTCACGTTCATGCCAGTTTGCTTCGAGATGATGTGTGCCTCTGTCACGTTCCCATAAGCCGAAAAGATGCAGCTGCCGCCATCGCGGCGTACGATGACCTCCCGACTGTCGACTGCAGGCGAGCCGTCGGGAGTGTCGCATACGCTGGGCTCAGTAGAGTGTCGGCGGAGGCTGACAGAGACTATGGGTTGGGTATAAACGTCGGCCAAGTTGAGCACATGCCCGGCTGCTTGTGATTCAGCATAAAAGCTAGACAAGTGGGACTGAATATTGCGCACGGTTATGTCCTGGAGCGATCATGAAGTTATATGTTCCAGGTCGCAGGTCATCGCACGAGGCCTCCCAGTCGAGCTCGCACGAGTCGGCTTCGTGGACGACCCGACCTGCGCATCCGAGCACCTCCCACGCAATCAGGCGTAGAAGTTTGGCCGGAAGAAGTGTCAGCATCCGGATGTCCTCCAAAGGAATGGGGATCGTCAATGCTAGCACATGTGGATCCAGAGATAGCGGGAGCGTGAAGATAATAAGTTCGCCTGCCACCATCGTATGAGCAATGACCAACGTGAGGAGATAAGAGATTCGGTCGATTCTGTCAGTTCAAAAAGAGGCGGTATTTAAGGCCAGGTTCTCGAAGGTTGCGAATGTGGCAAGCGCAAATGCCGATGCGGAAGTGGGAGGATTCGATCGGTCTCGGAAGCGTTGCCAGCAAGGATAGACCATCCCACGTTCAGCCTCAAGCCTGTGAGACACAACGTAATCTCCGATCGACTTCTGGAGTGTCAGGCCTCTCACGCAGCCAGCGAAAGCGATTCGTCCGAATGAGAATCAATGTAAACGTCGGGAATGGTCTTCCAATCCGAGCTCGTACAGCAATGGCGGCAACCAGTCTATCATGGCCCCATGGTCGTGTCTAGATATTAACGTCGCGTACAACGTAGTTGCATATCAGGTGCCAGACGATCGAGCACTCGCAAGTTGGATTTGATGGGCAGCGGCAGACTGGCAGTGTAGCGCTGACAAAACATTTTGGTTAGCAAACGGCCAACCCAATACTTCCACAAGAAAATCGGCGCAGAGCCCTGTTCGTCATGAAAGCTGGAGGAGACCCAGCGCGAGATGGATTGTGAGAGAATGTCGGAGTTGCCGCGGTGCCCTTTGCTCCGCTCATCCAACTAACCACCAACCAGACTGCAATGTCCAGTTTGATTGGCGGCATCGTCGAGAGGCCACGCAGTAATGTATTGCCCAACGCGCCCTCACCATCGTCTTCAACCTCTGCCAAGGGGTTTCCGGTTGCGAAACACAGATCGCAAAGTGCATTCGCCCGGGCGCGTCAGATGCAACAAAAGCCAGGCATGGGCGCCAGGCCGTCCGCTGCGCCAGCAGTACTTCACACTGCTCCAGGAGCCGTCCAGACCTCTTCCTCATCCGATGCTGAGCATGACGGAAGAGTTGTGGAGGATTGGCGACAGCAGATAGATCAGCAGAACACGACTGCCATCGAGAATATGACTGCCGAGCAACGTCAACAAGCAATATCTGAGATATTTGATACTCTTGGCGACGGCGTGGGCGACCTGCTGCAACGAGCGCGCGCTGCGAGAGAGCGAAAGCGTGCGCAAGGTGCGTAGTTTGACTCACCGGAAATATAGGTGCTTGCTGACACATTCCAGATCGACAGCCAGCTCAGAATCCCTTGTTATCGATCGCGACCGAGGGAGAACCTTTGCCAAAAGCATCGAGCACACCTGGTACGCTCGAGCGACACTGCACTGTTCACACGCTTATAATTTTGCAGTTGAAACGCCACTATCCTCACGACCCGCTACGCCTTCGAGATCCGCTTTGCGATCTTCCGTGCCGCGAACAACGCCTCGCAAAGTCAGCTTTCAGGAGCTGCAGCCGCAGGACGTTCATGTCTACGAGTCGCAGCCTCCGTCACCACGCAGAGTCCTTGGACTGCTTGCCCCGCCATCCGAAGAAGACGCAGGCGTTCCAGTACAGAAGCTCAGCTATGTTCCCATGGCATCGCATCCCGCTCAGGTCGATGAGCCCACGGACATCGATTTCGTAGGCACAGATGCAGGGCCAGCTGCCTCGGAGGACGAACCCGCCGCCATTCGCGCTCGCTTCTTCCCTAATGAACCGATGGACAATCCTTCCCTCGAATGGATGAAGCAACCGGAGGGTGCATCAGACGACACGCGTGCTCGATTCGACTTGAAGGGCCGGGCGATACCTGCCGAGCTCGTCGATACGCTTCCTTCGCATCTCGGCCTGCACCACCATGCACAGGGCTCGCGCGCCGGCTACACGCTTGAAGACGTACTCCTGCTCTCTCATTCCACCGTTCCAGCTCAACGTGCTACGATGCTGGGCGTGCTGGCAAGCATCGTCCGCCAGCTTCGTGCCGGCACATTGGACGAGCTTAATCTGGGTATCGACGGCGGGCGGGACGTTGTGCGCGGACGAATATTGGACGCGGCCATTGATGCTCTCGGCGAGCCTGGCAGCCTCGGCGTTCGCGCTGTTGACGTTGTTTGGGAGGGCATAGTGGGATGGGACCAGGGCTTACTCTCTATCCCAGACGTCTGGCTGGACGTTCCCGCCGAGAACCCGTCCACATCGTCCTCACTTTCTTCCCTTCCTCTGCCCCAGCTATTGGCGCACATGAAGGGCCCAGTTCGCGCATGCCGCCCTGCCCGCCGAGACGCTCGAGCAGCTGCTCGCCATCCTCTACCGGCTAGTCCGCCACTCGCTCGAAACGTGCAAGACAGTTATCTCTGTCGATGGCCTGCTGCAGTCTCTCTCTCGCCTATTTTTACCGACACGGCACGGCCAAGGCAGTCACGACGGTCTTCCAGTTCAGCCCAACCCGCTCGCCATTACGATCTTCCGCGCGCTCGCAGCATCGAGTCGCGAGCACGCATTATCACTCATTGAAGTGGCCGACTCGCTCCTGCGCTATGTCGTCACTTTCAACGCGCAAGGAACACCGCTCGAGCTCGCGCTCGTCGCAGAGACTTTGCGCTTTTATGAGTGTCTCGCGCGATACGGCCTATACTCGAATGTCGTCAGCATTGCGTCGGAGCACTTCTCCAACCTCCAGCAGGCACTCAAAACGGACCTGTCGGCCCCGCAGATCGAGGTGCTGCGCGCGTTCCTGCGCCTGACGGAAGCGTGGACGGTGTGCGCGACCGACCCGCACAAGACGACGCCCGAACACGACCTGTTGTGGTCGCAGGTCGCGGGCTGGGACTGGGGCGGAGAGCTGCTCGCCGTTCGTGGGATGCTTGCCGCCGCGGAATGCACGCCCGCCGTGCATGCTGACCTGTGGGCCGCGACCGCGGCGTGGCTGGATGGCTGCAAGCTGAACAGCCTGCGCGCGGGCTCGGACGAGAAGGACCGTGCGACAGCTGCGTTTTTAGAAGGCTTCCGGGCAGGACACGAGCGCGCAATTGTGGAACGGGCCGTTCGAGGCTTGTCGGATGCTCTGACTTCCAACGACGTGGACGCAACCGACCACACGCAGCAACGGTTCAAGCTGATTCACGAGCATGCCTCGGTCTTACATCAGGCCGTACGACTTGCCGTTGCTACCGCAAAGCCAGGGGCTCCAGGTCCTCTGGCCTCTTTGCTGAGCGCAGACGCGGCGTTGACTTCTTTGCTGACGACGGCGCCTGCATATCTCGTTCGTCTTCAAAAGGGTTTGGCTGGACTCCCGCGGCTTTATACTCTGCTACGTCCCCTGACTTCCTTTTTATACTCGCTGCATGCATTGGTTTCGGTCACCAGCAGGTTCGACGCCCTTAATCTGGTCGCTTCTTCAGCATCCATATTCCGTGTGCTTCTGCCAGGCGACGAAGACCTTGCTGCATCCATCATACGCTCGACACTGCGCATAATTGGACCTGGACTATTCACATCCCTAGACATGCCCGTTCCAGTCTCTTGGAGGGACGATGCTTTGCTAGATCTCGAGCCTTTCCTACTATACTCGCTTCGTCGGAAATCTGCCCCTTATCTTCCTCCATGGACACCATCTCCGGATTCTATAAAGAATGCGGATTCGCAGACACTTCCGCCGCTGCTCGGTGTGGCGAGCATGCCTCCCTCCAATGATTGGCCTTTCTGGCCGTTGACTGAGTTGTTACAGTCCGGGAGCTCTCCTGTCTTCCATAATCTCCCTCCCGGCTGGGATGCTACGGAAACCGACGTCGTCCGCGCCTCGCTATTGTTCGTGCAGATCATACAACGGTCGATTGCCAGGTCTGGTTTCTCTGAGGTGGCACAGTTGCGCCTCAGCCGCGAGGAGGCGGTGTTCGGTTGCATGCGCATCTTTATGCTGGAGCATGGACAGGACTCATCGGTCTCATCTCAAGAAGTCTTCAGAGATGATGTCGTGGAAGCACGGATGCGTGATCTCCTCCGCCCATTCACCGTCGCAAACCGTGGGCAGAGCTCGTCCCCCGTCGGGGACATCGAGGAGGTTGCTGCTCGATACTTGAGGCCAGGCACACCGTTCTTTCAATTTTACACAGATTTCGTCACACTCTACGACGCAATTTCGTTCTCGCATCCGGTATTCACGACATTGCTCATACCGCCATTGGCAATGCGCTACGCGCACGACTATCGCAATCTGTTGTTCTCGGAGTTCCGCGTGACGCTGAAGAACATCAGCGTCCATGTGCCGAATCTCCTCGCGGACAACCCGATGGAGTTCATGCAGCCCATCGAAAGCAATCCGGAGGTTCTAGGCGCCATGCTGGGTGCGCTGCTCAAGGGCGAGGTGCGGGACTTCCTGCGCGCGATGTGCGTGCACCACGTCGCGTGCACTATCTGGCCAGACCTTCACCCCGAGGGAGCGGACAACACGCGCCTCAGGCTTCTCCACGTAGTATTGGCTCAGGGATCGGTGGATGTCGTGCGCGAAATCGTTTTGTACGGTGGTTGTACCCCGTCTGGACCGACAGTCGCGAAGGGCGAGACGTGTGGAAGGCGCCTGGAGTGGTTGAGATCTCATGGTGACGATAGTATCGGGGATAGATTACAGGGTTTGCTCCTAGAGCACAGTGCGTTGTAGTCTCATTGTATTCTCAGAATCTAACTGTAGCATCACTTTCTGTGTTGATACACCCAGGCGCGATTGGGGCGTGTGACGCGGCCCGGACGCCGACAACAGCTTCAGTCGCATCCAACACGTTGCAAGCGCGTGTCCAACGTTATACTAGCCCACTCGCAGCGTGCATTCAGACAGTGCTCTCTGCTCTCTCTACGTGACCGTCATGACTCTCCCACTTCACAGGCGAAGCTCTTCGACCGCTGCTGCTGCATCCCAAATTCAGGATGTCGTCAAGGAGCTCTTCGGCACACAGAAACCGTTCTCTGAGCTCCTTGCTGCGCTCGATCCACACGTCGAAGCGATTCTCTGGAAGGTTATCGACCACATCGGTGTCGACGATTTTCGCCAGATAAAGACGGCGAAGCGCCCAGCACGCGAGCTCGTGCTATACCTTCGTTCGCACGTCGAGAATCTCGATCTCAGCCAGGCATTTCGCGACGCAGTATCTGAGCATGGTGACTTGAAGAAACTCGTGCTCTCAACGGAGTCTTCGACCGAGAAGGTCGCACGTCCATCAGCGAAGCGGCAGTCGACTTTGCCACAGGCTCCGACAACCAGCGAAGTCCTCTTGCAGTCAAGGGAGTTATTGCGGCCTTCAATAGAGCGCAGTAAGACTCGCACGCTCTCATTCCCCGAAATCAAGCACCCTTCCCGTGAGTTCACAGACAATCTTCGTGATAGTAGTCTGATATCCGCAACAGAGTGGGAGCGCGAGGCCCTAGCAGTATTGAAGGATGGTGCCAAACCGCTTGTCGTAACATTCTTCGACCCCGCGTGCGTCGTCGTGCCTTCTTCGCGTGGCTACCAATCTTAAAGCGCGTAGAGTATTGCTGCCCGAAGACTTCGTCGCGGAGATGTCTCAGTTAGCGAAAGAGTGCCGCGGAGACGCGGATTCCCTTCGAAAAGCAAGGTTCATGACCATCACCATTGCCGCTGTACGCGCTCGCGCAGAGAGCATAATTGGAGATCCCATAGTTGATTTCCCTACTGTCCTGATTATACTGGCAAACGGGTTTCGTCGGGTGAGCGTATTTGTTGACGATGCGCGCAAGATTCTCACATGCTTCGCAGGTCGACGGACCAAATGTTCGTCGCGTTCGCAAGTACCTCTTCGGGCGCAAGACCACCCTTTCCGCCGCTGGCGACTCCACAGCATCGGGCCCAAAGGAGTCTCCACCCATTAGTCCGCCCATTCCAATTTCATGTGCTGCATTGACGGCAGAGCCGGAGCAGATCACTGAACTTGTTGATGGCGGTGGCAAGCCACAGCTTCCAGTGCAGCCTAATGTGGACGCGCCTCCAGTCCCGGAGCCGGAGTCCATTTTCCCGCAGTTCATAGTCCCGCTTCATCAAGAGGATGTCTTTCTTGATCCCGGGCTAATCATGCAATGGGTCTCACCCATCCATTGACAGACGTATATCGGCCTCTCGTCCGCGTTGTATTCTGTTCATGTTTCTCGTGTTGCTCTTCGCGCTGCTATCAGGATATAGTACACAGTTGCGGTAACTTTGCAGCCATTGAAACTGTCTTTACCAAGGGACGTAAGGCAAGAACTTCCCGCTAAGTAGGATGTCAGCTTCCTGATACACCAATGCACCCGACTGACTCGAAGGACAGAACAACGCGATCGCCTTTGGGGTCCGCCTTGCGCTGCACATCGACCTTGCAGTCGATCATGGACATAATGCCGTCCCCTTATTAGGCACTCTCGGTCAAGAGGGAGATATCTGCGTGGGTGATAAACAAACCAAATTTCTCGTGGATGACGGCCTTGATCGGATGCCCGTACACGAGCACACCCTTTGATTGCGTCAGGCACAGTATACATTGGGCAGGCACAACTAACCTCGTAGAGACGGTAAAGGACAGGATCGGTGGGAATGGATGGCCCAATTCCACGCGTCGGCCACCAATGCGACCCCACAGAAGCCGAGAGCGCGCTTGCCTCAAGCCCGAGAACCTTCTCCAGACCTTCAATATCCTTGGGCGTAGGCTTAGCTTGGCCGAAGAAAACAGAAGCGACCCAGATTTCGTTGCGGTCGAGTGCCTTGGCAATCTGCTCGAAGGTCAGACCTGTGTGCAAGTCAGTCTTCCAACCTCCCCGAGCGTTATGATATACACCCTTGCGAGCCTTCGCTTCCTGAAGCTGAGCGCAGAATGGCGGAAGGTCGCCCAGGGGCGCACACGAGCTTGCAACGGTAGCCTCTTGCGACATAATTGCTGGACAACTTCGCAGCAACCGGCTGGCTTGAGAGTCAAGGAATGAGTGCCGCGTGAGAGGAAGCCGGACGCCGGGATGCGGAGCTCATGCAGCCCGCGTCCCGTGCCTAAGCGGGTGCAATGAAAGAGGAGTTGCCCATGTCAGCCTGGCACCGTAGCGTGTGAGCGTCTCGGCATGCACGAACGGACGCAATTCATGCACTGGTCTAATAGTCGTGAAAGTCGTGAGATTATGATTAGACAACAGCCCCAGCATAACTTAGAGCATGATGACATAGGCATAAAATATGTATGCGATGCCTTTGTCCGAGCAAGAAATTGTTCAGTGTCGTTACCGTCCCAACCATAATAAGCGCTTGATCCCGTACTCCAGCTTGGCGTACATGCTCGTTGTACTCTGAGCCTCTGCAAGACTAGCCAAAATATCAGTAATGCCCCAAATCACAAGCGACAGAGGATAAACTGACCTCACGATATCCTTCTCAACGACGAAGTCCGGCGAATGCACAGCTCCAACGTCCGCACACGCATCCCGTATGGCGTCCACGATACTGTTCACAACCTCCATGCAGTTCACAGGTTCCTTGACGGGTGCACCGGCCAAGGCAGAGCCCCGCCGTTCTTTAGCGGCGTCAACAGGCAGAGCTTTGAACGCGGCCGACACTACGTCGTCGGTGGTGCCGAGAGCGACGTTGGTCAGGATGCGCGATAAGGCATGCCCGCCTTGCGATTTTGGCGGCGACTTGGTCGACCGTCTCGTCGGGAATCGCTGCGCCAGAGGGGACGACGCTGGTGTTGCAACAGGCGATGTCGTCGGCGTCCGCGCCGCGGTGTCGATGCTATTGCGCACGGTGTAGCTTGACACGCGCGTATCTTCTCGAGTTGGCAGGTACGCCACCATAAACCCGTAATTCTGTGTTGGATCTCGACTCGCCTCCTCCAGTGGCGAGAGGATATAGGCCCCTAAGCCATCGTCAGGCCCAGAGAAAGCGTGTCGAAACATAAAAGTGTGCGAACCTTTCCTTATGCCCACTATATCACCCAAAGGAACCCGTGTAAACATGTTCACCTTTTCCAGGTTGTAGTCATAGCTCTGCGGCGGCTCAGCGACATTCAACGCCATGCACAGCTACGCACAACTATATAGAGTGCCTTGGCCGTCTAAAAGCCATGTGAGCGGGTCAAGGCGCGACCATACGGGAAACATACCAGCAGGACGACCTTCTCCTCAAATCGGTCGCTTATCCGCGTGTTCAGATTCACAGGCGAGAACAATGTCCATCCGGATAGTAAGCGTTCGCCCTGGCTCAGCACACGCGCAGTGCACGTCTCGACGGCCGCCTCGCGCACTTTGCTGATGCGCAGCAACTCGCGTGGGTCCGTAGATGCGAGGTTGTGCAGGAACTCCGAGAAGACGGCGAGTGCGCGGTTGCCGAGCGCATAGTCGATGACTGCCTGCGAGAACCAGTCCGAGAACGTGGACGAGTAGACGCTGCACGAAGACAAGTCAGCGGCGGTCCAATAATTTCTGGGAAAGTATCAGACCGTGCAAGCGAGTTGACGCCGTCGTGAAGCATGCCAGTTATATCGCGCTTTCCCGTCCTGGTATTGAAATCGTCAGTAGCAGAATGCTTAGAGTGCCGGTGGATAGTACCGAGTGAAGTCACCCTGGCGCGATGTAAGCAAGCGTTTTATATAGCGAATAATACAGCACAGACCTTCAGAGCGGACGTGCCAGCACTACGAACGGCGTCAGCGCAAGCCCGACTGCAGAAAACGAATCATTCACTATGCGCGACTAATCGCGTCTCCATTATTGGCCCAAACTGAAGACAGTCAGTCGACCAACTTACCCGAAGATCGGAATGTCCACATACCATCGTTGAAAATAACATCGGCGTCCGTCTTGCCAGCATCGCCAATATTCAACAGGGCGAGCGTCCCAAGCTGCTTATGCAGCACAAATCTCGCAAAAGCGGACTGCAACAACCACAACGCGCGTCAGCAAACCCGCACGATCAGGTATCCAGCATTTAAAGCGGACCTGAACAACGTTCGTCCGGTCCAGACAGTCGATGCAGTTCACGCGGAACACACCCCGCTGCTCGGAGAGCGCGGTCGTATTCGATACCCAAAAGAATCTGTACACCAGGACGGGCTGTCATGAGGACGTGTATTAGGCGGAGGTGGAGGGATGAACGAACCCTTGGGACTCGAACGACCGGTCCAGCTGCGTGATGAGCTTCGAGATATTCTCGTACTTCATGCCCTTTGTCTCCGCGTGGAAATCGTACCTGCGCAGACACCGGACGATGAGCACACTCGCGCGTCAAACACAAACTCAAAAGCATGCTTACTCGACATATCTTGCAACGGGCACGCATATTAGAATTTGAATGCGGAAGAGACGAAGCAAACGCACCTGGCGTCTTCGCTAGCCATCTCGCTCACATACTCGCGATAGGCAGTCGTAATTGCGCCTTCCTTGCCGTGTTGCTCAGCCAGGTTCACGATGGTCTATCGAGATATGTTTGGTCAGCAATAGTCAAGCATAAACCTGGAATGACATACATGTGGCCCGTACGTCTTGATGGTCTGCTCCAGGTGACGCCGTATCGCATCCAGATTCTGGTCGTGCGTCCTGTCCGAAGACAGTTGCGGCGCAGGCTTCAGACTGTACCCAGGTTGCGTCCAAAACAGCGGTACTGCGGCCCGGCATGAATATACCACACAAGCAACACCGCAAAAAGCAAGAAAATACGCACTCGATCCGCGAATCTGGATGTAGCTGAACACATTGTCCGTCCCGTCGCGCTGAACCCGAAGGGTCAGCAAAGCCGAAATAGGAGAACACGACGACTAACTTGGATGCGCAAAATCGCCTCGGTCTCGACAAAGTTGGCTACATTGGCGTCCTCATCGATACCGCGGCGCTGGTAGCGCAGCCCCGCCCTGTCGCGCGACCGGCGCGAGATGATGATGTAGTCGACGGGCACGACATTCTCGGCCTCTTCCTCGGTCGCCTCGGGCACCTGGGGCTCCGTCACGGCCTGTGCAACCTCTGCAGCGACCTCCTCCGTGGGCTCTGGAGAATCCGCGACGCGGGCGCCGAGGATGGGCCCGGACTCTGGGGCGGGGATGGGGAACGAGGCTACTTGGATGTAGCCTTGCATGATGGGCAGGACGTAGGGATGCAGCTGTGTGCGCATTAGGTGGATGCGATGTGGATAGAAGAGACGAGTGACGAACACCAGCATCTACGAAGGGCCGCGACATGGAGTTGTTCCACCAGAATCGCTTGTCGACGCGACGCCAAAGCGGAAGATTGGCTTGCGGCTCGGCCAGGACGTCGATCTCTTCTGACGCGCTCGCTACACTGGTGTCGCTTTCGCTCGCAGCAAGGTCGTGGAGAAGCGAAGCCTGCTGCCGGTGCTTGGCGACTTGTTGACGTTTGCGCTGAAGAGGTGTCGTGATGTCTGGATAAAAAAGTCTGGGTCAAGTGGTCGGGTCGAAGATACGAACATAAATTTACCAAACGAATAGGCAAAATACATGCCGCCTTTCCCAAACAGCCGCACAGTCTCGCGCACAATCTTGGTCTCGAGCTCCCGGTTCTGCTCGTCCACGGTGGCAGGGGCGGCGGGCGCAGCGGCGGCCAGCGTTTCGACAACTTCTGCCGGGGCCGGTTGTTCGGCCTTCTCGTACTCGGCCGCGAGAAGCTTGTCCAGCGAGTCGGTGATGGGGACGTTGCTCTCCAGCGTCTGCTTGATTTGCGCCGCGGCTGCAGCAGAGAGCGGCCCGCGCTTGTACACGCGGTCCCAGAACGACATGCGCTCGGCAAGGGCGGATGAAACAGGAGACGTCGGCGACGAACGGCCGCTAACGGTGGTCGACGACGCGCCGGACGATGTGAGTGAGGGGATGGGCGACGGCGGTCGCGGCGGTTGGGTGCGTTGCGACTCGCGCTCGCGTGCTTCCACTTCCGAAACGAAGCGCACATGTGCTGACCGCCGTTCCTGGGCTTCGTCGTCGTCTTCGTTGCGCTCAGCGTCACCGTCAATGGCGTCTGAGGTTTCTGGTGCGTTGACAGCGTCATCAGGGAGAGCGTCGGACGGCTCGGCGGACAGAGCAGCGGCCGTTGCGCGCTCCGTAGCATTGGTACTTCTGATGACGTTCAGCACCGTGTTGGCTCTGTCGATTTCCAACGGTATTGCTGAAACATGCTTGACGCCGTAGATGGGGTGGTTCTCGTCCAGCACTGTGCAGCGTTTGAGATTTTATGCAGCAACGTAAGATGCGGCACGCACGGTTACCAACGGCGTGACGCTGGTCCACAACGAGCAGATACGACGCTGGTCATAATCTTGGTTATCATTCTTGACGCTATGAGAACAATGCTCACCATGAAACAGACGAAGAATGCCGACGATGCCGTAGACGATGGCAGCTTTGGCACGGTCGTCATCGGCCAGGGTAACGTCTCCGTCGACCGATTCAACGGATGCAGCCTTTCCCCAGGCTATGCGCACGTGAGACTCGGCCTTGGGCACGTCAGGGCGCAGCAGGAGGCCGTCTGGGCTGGAGAGTACGGCAATGCGCTCGTAGGGCAGCGGGTGGGGCGCGGCGGGCACGGCGAGCGCTGGTGGAATGGTGGGCGCTAATGGCCCGTTGACCGCAATGGCTGCCACATCGACCTGCGCGGGCAGCGCTGGCGCCTCGGCAGCCTTCTTCTTGCCGCCGCTGCCACCAGAGAACAGACGCCGGACTCGGGCTTGAAACATAGGCGCAGGAGGAAGAGCCAAGGACTGTGACGCAACTCCGCTCACCACCTAACTCTGCTTCTGCATTGCACTCCATGCTCAATTCGAGGCGCAGGCCACCTTTAGTAGCCCCTTCACCGTTCACGGCACTCGCAGTGTCCAAGGAATTCATCGCTGCTGGCTCAGGCAAGCTCTAAAGCGCGACGCAACCCATTTTTTGTTCTAACTGCAGTTTTCTGCCTCAGAGGATGGCACTGTCCGTGTATATCGTGTCAATGAGAACAGGGTCTTCAGGGCCATTCGTGGTTTAGAGAACGAGGTTTCCTCGCTCGCCTTTGGTCTTGGAAGTCTGCCGCAAGGAACGCTTGCGCGCATTTGGATAGCAGCAGGACAGCATGTGAGGAACGCGTTACTTCCCATCAAGCACTTGAATTGAGCCTTTATAGCTCTTCTGCTTCGAACTAAACGAAACAAAACTTGTGCTCACGAAAGAGGATGCTACGATCGCGAAGCGGATATTGGAAGACGACAACGACGAAGATAACGTTCTGAATGAGGTCGTCCCAAAGTGAACACCCCCAAACATTCTCTCACCTATCAACAGATTGCTGTTAACAAATCCCACATTGGATTCACCTGTGATTCTGGTCTTGTGGGCGTCTACGAGCTGACTTCGCAAGACGTCCGCTTGCTGAAGTCAAAACACAAGAATGTGAGCAAAAAATATTCACGTGTTCCGCGTACCAACCTATTGCAGGTTTCCAGTCCTATTGCGTTCATCCCGAACCGTCCTCGAGAAGGTAGTCAATTGCATGTGCCTGCCAGCGGCTAATTAGTCCCGCAGTTGTTTCCGGTGGCTACGACTGCGCCCTCCTACACTCTGATTACCTCCTCGGCACATATCTGTCGTCTATCGACTTTGGTGCGTGAGTCCTCTTGTCATTTTCCGGCCTCTAAATTCGCTTAGGTAGCGTCCTCCCCGATGATGCCCAGCGGCAACAGACTTCACTCTCGCCGCCCTTCGTCCACACCATGAGCCTCTCAAGCGCAGGGCACATCGCCTGCGGTCTTGCGGACGGTAGGTTATGGGTTGGCTCGGGCGGTGCGAAGACATTGTCTACGTCCAAAAAGAAAAGCAAGAAATGGGAAGGCTTGGACCCCGGGCACGGTCGCTTCTACGACATCGCCACGGGCCCAACCGTAGGAGTGTAAGCCTTGGCCGATAATTCTTGCGCTGCCAGTGACTAATTGATACCGTCGTCCAGCGTTTGGAAAGACGACGCGCATGTCTTCACGTCGACTCTCTCGGGCGCGCTTAAGCTGTATGATGTCTCATCACCCGAAGGCGCGCACGCCGCAGTGGTCTGGGAGGCCAAAACACTCGAGATCGCGAAGGTCAACGCGCTCGCCTGGACCACCACCAACACGGACACGGTCCAAGCGCTGCTGGCGGTAGCCGGGGTCTCTCCAGCCGGCAAAGGCGCCATCGAGATCTGGGAATTCCCCGCCACCTCGGAGCAGGAGACAGCAAGTACAGCTTGAGGGTGAGCGGGTCCGTGCTGGCGTCGAGCAGAGCGTTCATGTACATATTGCTGCAGCCGCGGGCCGCAGGTGTATGTAATGCATGGCGAGGAAGTTCGCACGGTCCATGCTTCGATTGGCCCGAAGCGTGGTTCGTGGTGGACAGGATAAAAAGCCGGGTCCGGCCGCGCGTCTGCATCTTTCGTCCTCCATCATCGAATATCGCTCCTCAACGGACTCTATGGTGCCGGACACTACAGAACTCGCCACAGCGCTCGAGGTGAGTCGTCAGCATTGTACCGATGCGCAAGGTCGAGTCATATTGACTGATTTTTTTCTGCCAGAGCGCGGTAGCTCAAAAGCTCCCGATGGCTGCTGTGGCTCGCAGCAAACATATCCTCGATTTCCCTGCTGAAATACTCGAAAACGTCTTTCGCCATGTGGTCATGTATCCAGCCGACGACGACAAGTGGGAGGACTTCGGCCAAGGCGAGCGCAACCTCGAGCGACTCGTCGCGCCCTTCCACCTCGCCGCCGTCTGCAGAACCTGGCGCAAAATTATGCTCGGCTACGGCGCTCTGTGGAGCTATATCTGCATACCCGACCCCGCGCACTGGGAATACGGTCTGCAGGCTCCAGACCTCCTCGGTCTCATGCTCAAGCGATCGGGCGTCGCGCCGCTCTGGGTGCTGTTGCCCTGGCACACGACGCGGCAAATCAACTGGGCAGACGACGATATCTCGCGCGAAATTCTGCGTCGGTGCATCGAAGCGCTCTGCGCGCACTCCAACCGGTGGGCGTGGCTCGAGTTCCGCGCGCACATGGGTCCCCTTGGTGAGGAGATCATTCGCAAGCTGCTCATACAGCCTACGGCGTCGCTCGAGAAGCTCCACGTCTCGTTTGGCCCGCGTCCTCCCGTACAGTGGCAGCCCAACTCGATATATCGGCCTTTGACCAGGCTGCTACCGCACGCCCCGAAATTGTATCGCGCCGATCTCATCCTCGAGCACTGGGCCTCCACGACACGCCCTATGGAGAAGCTCGTGCATCTCGAGGTCGACGTGCCCAGGTTTCCGCTCCGGCTATGCAACCTATTGGCCCTGACGCCAAACCTCCTACTTCTCAGCCTGGGGCACAATCCCGGTACCCTTGACGCCCGGCCAGAGGCTCATATAGACCTCGGCGGCTTGCGCGGACCCGTCGTCCTGGAGCACTTGGAGCGAATCTTCATCGAAGACAGCCTCAGCCGCAAAAGCCTTTGCCTCGGTGTGCTCGCGCGTTACGTCTGTCTCCCCAATTTGAGGGAACTCGACCTGCCGTTTGGGATGACCTGGCTCGACGAGAGCCACATGGACGACCTCACCATATTCCTCAAGGCGCACGGCAGTTGTCTCATGACGCTTACCTTCAGGGAGGACAGGAACCTCAAGTGGTGGCACCGTATGCCGAAGACCCAGCGGAAGATGGTCCTCGAGCTCGCACACGAACAGTTCTGGACCCTTCTCTCCCAGCCGGACTCAGTCAGCGGGGAGTTGGTTGCCCCTGCGCTGCGCACTGTCCGCTTTGAAGGCCTCGTATTCTTTCCTCGCGAAGGGGCAGCGTTCCGTGAATTCCACGCGAAACGGTGTGTCCCTCAAGGTCCAGATGACCCCATCCGGATCGAAGTCCTGTGGTTTCCCCAGACTGGGCCCGAAGGCTGCCACACGTACCACATATGCACCTCACTCTTCAATCTACCTTGGTCAGAGGCAGAATGGAACCGTCTGCTGGACGAAGGAGCGTCGAAGCACCACAAGGACTATCGCTACTTTGCCTCGTCTAGGTACGTGACGCTCGGGCCGGAGCATGCTTTCTAGATCCTCTGGCTCGTCTCGGATTCGGACTGCTATGGACAATGCAACCGCTATTTGCATGTATGGACCTCATCATTCAACTCAACACCTTTCAGCTCCGAATTTATTTGTATGTAGGCGCTCATGGAATGCAGCCCTGCTTTACGATCAAGAGAGTCAGCCGGCGCGAGTTGGCTTCTGGCAATCTGCACGCCCTTGGCGGGAGTTACCGTCCGGCGCCTTGTAAACTTTTTCTCGCTCGCACCAGATGCTGGTCCTGTCGAGAGCTGCCATACATGGGTCCCAGGAAGACGGTCATCCACGCGGAATGAAGCGGCTACCCTGGCTTCCAAGAGCTTCCAAGAAACCGCTGCCACTTTACATTGCCGAGTCATTCAA
The DNA here is from genome assembly GCA_037042885.1 of Auricularia sp. M12. Classification (NCBI taxonomy): domain Eukaryota; kingdom Fungi; phylum Basidiomycota; class Agaricomycetes; order Auriculariales; family Auriculariaceae; genus Auricularia; species Auricularia sp. M12. Next base: position 3,182,806 of record CM073210.1, on the reverse strand, counting down.
GTTGCGAGGCTCAGCCCTCAGCCAGCACGATAGAGCATGCGGCATGCTCCCACCCGCATAGAATTATTACTTTCGAGACTCGTGTACGTTTAGCGTCAAGTACTTAATGCAATCTTGTCCGCTCAGTGAATTCGAATCCATCTTGCAAAGCCTTGAGCATCGTACTATGGTTGAAACACGCAACTTGATAATCTGAGCAGGTTGCTCCTGGTTTGCCCAGTGAGTTTCCTCCGCAAGATCGTGAGAACAGTCATTGTGTTATCAGCTTGTCTTACAGAAGTGCGTAAAATCACACTCGGGATCCAGAAAGCGCAATCGACCGTCTCTCGCCACACTCGACGCATCTCAAAATGTGGAGGTCAATCTATATCCCAGGGCGGACGGCAAAGCGCATTTCGTATGTTACCACGTTGCGTGGTTCGGCAGGGCGAAGCTGAGGTTTTGACAGGTCACGCTGTGGTTGCGGTTTGGGCCTCTTCATGGCCAGACGTGTTCACGAAAGGATACCGATACGCATCCCATCGACTCATATGACCGGGCTCAAAGTTCGAGGGTGAGCAGGGTCGTTTGACCTCGCAATCGCTACCATGGCCATACACTCACCGAATGAACCTCAGATATTATAATAACATTATTTCCATGAGGTCGCGAGCCGCGAAGCGAAGCGCATGGACCAAATGTCTGACGGCGGATTGCGGCATAAAAACGTGGCATCTGGCTCCGACCTCCGCTCGCAACTTTTTTCCCCACCACGACCACCCTCACTCTCTCACTCTTTCCCCCCTCCACCGCAGGATGAACTCTGGCAGTTCGAACACACAGGCTATGCAGGTAAGCTGTTTCGTATGCGGCGCCTGGCAGGCCAGGCCTCCTGACGATTATTTCCAGCTCGCACCGATTCAAGGCAACCCTGTCCCATGGCCGATCCGGGGCATAGACCGGCTCCCAGTCGAGCTCATCGCGCAAATTATTTTATTCAGCGTGCCAACCGACTACAACGATCCCCACTGGGCAAGACTCGGCGAAGGGAAGCGCAACTTCGAGAGGGCCGCAGCACCCTTTCGCCTGGCCAGAGTCTGCAAGCACTGGCGAGACATCGCGCTGATGCACACGCCCGCCATCTGGAGCTACATCTGTCTCCCAGAGCCCACAACGTGGGAGTTCGCCGACCGCGCAGAGGCGTTTTTGCGCATCCTCCTCGAGCGCTCGAAGCGAGCGCCCCTTTCCGTGTTGTTGCCCTGGGACGCTCCCAACTTTCAATGGCCTGGCGAAGCATTTGGATCTGAACCCGACAGCGCAAAATTGATTTTCGACGCCCTCATCAAGCACGCGGATCGCTGGCGGCGCGTCGAGTACCAGGCGCCGGGCGGCGGCCTGTCCTATCCCACCCTCTTGCGTCTTTTTTCCAGGCCCACGCCTTTGCTCACGGAGCTTCACGTTTCCAACCTCAATCGATCCATGCGACGCGGCGGCCCGATCATTTATACCAAGACTGTGGCGGGCCTGCTGCCCAACAGCCCCCGCCTGGAAGTTGCCCAGCTTGGACTGGAACATTTCAAGTTCACGACGCCGGTCTCTTCCCTCGTCGATCTCTTGGTTGATTCGCCGTTGTTGCACGCCAGGCTCTGGGATATCCTTCGGTGTACACCCAATCTCAAGGTCCTCAAGCTGGACTGCAGTTACGGCATGTTGGGCGGTGAACTTAAGCATGGCGGCATGGAGTTGACCCAGAATCCTATCGTGCTACCATCGCTCGTCCTGCTGCAGATCAGGTCGGAGCTCCTAACCGACACGCTCCAATGCGCCGCCGCCTACACACGCATGCCCAACCTCACCGAGCTCCATCTACCACACAAGTTGATCTGGGACCCGGAAGCAGTGCTGGATGGCGTCACAAGTTTCTTGCGTGCGAATGGGAGCGCCCTCACTCACCTCTGCTTCTGGGAAGACCGCCCGTTTACATCCGACGAGCCTTTCGGCGAGGACTACGATTGGGACGCCTTCTGGAAGATAATGTCCGAGCAGCCGTGGCTTGCTCCGAAGCTGGAGGTTCTCTCGCTTCGTGACCTGGTATACATACCGGGGGATACTCCAGAGTTCCTCAAATTCCACCAGGCGCGCATGGCCAGGCGCGGCGCTGTCACATCGTTCCGGGTCGACTGGGTAGCGAGCCACGAAGCTGCCCAACGGCGCAACTACTATCTATGTCGCCGCGTCTACTCGTTGACGTTATCTGAAAACAAATGGGCCTGTCTCTTCCCCAACGCTTCTGCTGTTACGGTCACCGCGAAACCCCGGACGAAGCGCACTGCCAGCAGCTACCTCAAGCCGAAGGTATCCTACGCAGCAGGCATCTCCCACCCATGCTACGAATTCGCCGCTTCCTACCCGACACTGGCGGCCTGATCGCATTTCTCATGGTCCAGCATTATTTGTCTCGATAGCCAACTCGCTCGCTCGCTCGCTCGCACTCAATCTGTCTCTACACTCTAGATCTCAACCCGCGGCTCCGGCAGCCCGCGTCACGACACTCCTTGCACTACTTTCCGCTGTCTCGCTAGTTCACTAACTGCATCGCAACACCCTCGGTCTTTACGCTCTCGACGCTATCCTGCTCTGCGCACTCGCACCATTGCATATCTCGCTAGCCATTCATTCCATGACCTCTTGCTCAGTCCTTACACTCACGACCTCTCACGGCTCCGGCAGCTCGCTTTTCCTAGTCATACAGCTCCCATAATTTCGTGCACATGTATCCATATCTCTAGCGCTCGTTCCTCAGTCTTACACCCACGATCTCTTACGGCCCAGCTCCGGCAGCTCGCATCCCCCTCCCTCCCCATACATCTTCCATAATATCGTGCACGTCTCGCACGACGTTGTATCCATAGCGCCATAGCATACCTCCGTATAATCCAAGTATCTTAGCTCTTTTGTTTTAGTGAGTGCACGCGATTTTCGACGCCCCAGGAAGATAAATCCGCTTCACCTCCCAGTCTGGTACATATCTCTCGAATCCGACTGCGCCTCGCCGCGTGCACATTATTCGTGACGTCGAGCAGCTTCGGTGTCAAGTTGAACCTGGCCGAATTGCGAGAGCACCTGCGTGCTTGCGGGGGAGGAAGATTCCAAATGTCTGCAGATGAAACACGGACTATTCATTCAGCTATGTACAACGGCACGCCTACGAAGCCGATGAGAACGACGAGACAGAACGAACCGAAGATCAGTACATGTACACGACTAAGCACAGGCATGACTGGCCGAGACGGTCGACGTCAGGATTTTGAGCAGCAACAGCAGTAGCACTCGCGAAGGGGTCGGATGAGTAGGCAAGGCTGTTGGCGAATCACTTGCGCCCGCCCTGCATGATCTGCTTCTGTTTCTCCTGCTCCAACCGCTACACGCACGTCAATCGTCAACAAACCACTCTAAAACAATAAACCAAAACAAGCAACACCGAACTAACCTGGTACAGCAAGCTAACGGCCATCTGAATGTTGTGCGGCGCGCCGGTAATCGTGACCAGCCTCTCGTTCGGTCCGCCGCCCGCGTCGCCCGCGACTCCGGGCTCCATAATCTTGATGGTGCTCGCGCTGAGCTGCCGGATTTCGTTGATCTTGGACCCGCCCTTGCCGATGATGCAGCCCACCAGGTCGTTGGGGATGAATATCTGCTGCGTCTGCAGCTGCGCGCCGCCAGGCGGCGGCGGGGTGCCGCGGGCGCGCCGTATGGCCCCGGCCCCGGCGGGGGGTACATACCAGGTCCAGGTACGGGTCCTGGCCCCGGCCCCGGGCGCCCTTGCGCGTGCGGCGGCGGGTACCCACCATACGGCCCCGGAGGACCGTAGGGCCCTGGTGCGCCGTAGGGACCTGGGGGCCCGTGCGGCGGACCGTGTGGGTGTGGCGCGAAGGGGCCAGGTCCGCCATGGTGTTGTTGCGGCGGCGGCTGGTGGTATGCCGGCGCTGGGCGGTAGCTCGCATGGTTCGTGTGCGCGCCGCCGTGCGCCTGCGCCTCGAGGAGGATGTTGCCAATGTAGTACGTCGCGATGTGGATGGCGTCGGCAACGCCTGCGACCGAAAGCACGCGCTCGGTGCTGCCCGGAAGCACGCCCTCAGACGCGTTGAGGCGCGCGCCGGACGCTTCTTGTATTTCCTTGATTTTGACGCCGCCCTTGCCGATGACCGAGCCCATTCTCGAATTGGGAATCATGAATTTTATGGTTACCGCACGAGACCCAGGCACGGACGGCACATCGAACGGCTCGTCGTTGATGCGCCGGACGATGAGGCCGAAGGCCTGCATGGGCGCATTCCGTTAGCGTGATGGCCGTGCGACTGCGAGTATATAGACGTGCCTTCGAGACGGCGTCGAGCGGGCCAGAGACATTGAGGATGCGTTCTGGGTTGCCAGGGATCGACTCGGAGACGACGACGCGCGCGCCGCTCTTTTCGCGGATTTCATTGACGTGCGCGCCGCCCTTGCCGATGATGATGCTGGCGTCCTGGGTGACGATAAGGCAGCGCATGTGGATCATGGCGCCCGTGGGCGTCGCGGGCTTTCCGGGACTTGTGCTCGCGCCCTCCGGCTTGGCGGGCACGCTGCTCGGCTTGCCGTTGGTCTCTGGCACCGCGCCGTCCTCCTTGCCGTCCTTCGCGCTGTCCGAGGCCGGGGCTGCGACGGGGGCGGCCTTGGGGTGTGCGGCATCCTCGCCGACGTTGGCCTTCTTGTGGTGGTGTTTATCTGCGTCTGCACTGGACGAGTCAGCTTCAGCGGACGGGGAGCGGGAGCGCTTCTTCGAGTCGGCGTTTGGCATGGTGGTGGGGCAGGCAGGGCTAATGCGGCAGTCACGGGGCTCGGGGCTTGGGACGAGGAGGGGTGTCTGGCTAGGGCGACGGGCAACGCGGTAAGGGATACGGATGACATGGGCGGTAGCGCTGGCCACACGACCGCTTACCAGCACGCACTTGGCCTGAAGCAACAGCGCCGACGTCCTGAAGAGCGAGCTCGCGAGATGGCCGTCTGAGGTCAAGATGCGAGTCCGACGCCAAAATTCCGACCAGCTCGACTCCGCTCCCTTGTCCAGGATCGTCCTCCCGGACTGGCCGTCAGATCTCAGAGCCCAGCAAGTCCAACTGCACGCGGCATTTGATCCGCAGATGAACAACAGCACCCTGTAGATTCTCCCAAACAACGCGCTGCTGGCTCTCAGTCCGACAGCTGACGCCGACTGTTCTGGCTGCACCGAGGCCTTTTGGGGGCTCACTCAGGTGAAACTAAACGATTTTTCCTTGGAAAGGAACTGTTTTTCAACTTGTCCATCATTTGCAGCGCTGGCCACTTCCAGACGGATCGAGACAGTCGCCGCAGAAGCTCAGCTTCACTTCTCCCACCTCGTCAACAGCACCCTCTCCCCAGGATTCTTTAGTTTTAAAGAGCTCAGGCTGCTCGTATTAAATTCCCTTGTGCCTTGACGCTCGGCAGAGTGCTCGTCAAACCCCAGGATCCAGAGGGTTGCCCGCAACGACCTCCGCAGCTGCACGAGATGAAGAGCTTTTCCCAAGATGCTTATCCACGCCCTTGGAGAACGGCATGGACGCGAGCAGCGACGTCCGTATTGGGCTCGACCCTCGCCCCGATGTGTCGTATTCGCCTCGAGCTCTGGCCACAGCTCCGGGAGACACACGCCTCTGCGTCCGTCCCCCGCGTTGCGGGGAAGCTGCAGAGTCCCTAGAAGACAGCGATTGCGGTCGTAGTCGTCCTGGCGTGCTCCAAGGATGGCGCTTCCAGACCTGTCTAGTCCGTGCCATCCTTGCGGGCGGTTCGATGGCCTTGCGGGCTGCCTCCAAAATCGACTCGTTGCATGAGCTTGCAGCTGTAGTTCAGGATCCAACATATTCTCTCTCGTCCGCGTCGTTATCTGCGGCGCAGGGGCCCTGGACGTATATCGGGCGTTCGCACAGGTATCTTCATGTCCTCGGAACAGCGGATTCCTTCGAAAGTTTTTCAGTAAAAATGTGAGCCAACCCCGGGGGTACAGAAGAACCTATTCAATCCTCGGAACCGATGGACCTAGTCACCCAGGGAGTGATTGTCGCCTCGCGCATTTAGCTCTGACATTGACCACGGTTAGCACGGGACCGCCACTACGCACTGCTGGTACGGTGCGTGACACACTTTCGTTGATTTTTGCTGAACTCGATTTTGCAGCGAGCAGATTCCCAGCTCATGAGTCTTACAGTAACTCTACGCCGTTCGCGAAGCTGCAGGTCGGCGTTGACCTTGCCTTCGACCTCACGCCAGGCTCCGCGACAACAATGAGTCGAAGCCACCATAATGCATGTCCACCGTCCATTCAACATGTCACCCATCGTCCGCGTCCGCATCACGCGAGGAGCTGGCGCCGACCTCCCGCCCGACGCGGAGGTGATAATTACTCATGAAACTCTACGACCGTCGCTGCCTGAACAGCATTCGCGAGGAGAAAGACTTTCCGGCCACATGGAGCCCCGAGAAAGATCGCGAGTACGCCCAGTGGATGCAAGATCTCGCCGACGGCAGAGTGTACCCGACGAAATTTGACAACGAAATGCTTTGGGAACACGAAAAGATGTCCGGCGGGCGACTCGAGGATTTCTTGCATCACGAGGCGATTACATTGAACACTCAAGAGGCAGCGGCCTTCGCCCTGCTTTTCGAGTTTCAACTTGAAGCAGCCACGTCGGAAACTTGCGACAGACACTGGGAAGCACGCGCCGTTTGACAGCAGCATTGATCGTACTGCGTCGCAAAGTCGAGGTGGAGACTTCAGCTCGGTTTGAAGTTAATTTTGCTCTGCTAATAAAGCAATCAAAGATCGATTGGCTACAATCTGCGAACGACAAAGTAACCCTGAAATTATTACCCATACAACGACTAGATGCAGGCGCATGAAACACCTACCAATGTCATACATCCTTCCCCTCCTTTTCTACCTGCTGCAACCGAGCGCGCACGGCTGCCAACTTTGCATCAATTTCTTCCTTCTCCTTCCTCAACCTGTCAAGCTCGCGCGCGTCCGCCTCAGGGCCACGCTGGACGGGCACGAGCACGCCGAGTGTATCTTTCAGGCGCTCCATTAAGGGTACTGTCGGCTGGTCCTGCGTTTCGCGCTCATGCTGTTGGCGTGCGGAGACGAGCTTGATGCGTGCGATGTGCACCTCGTTCGCGCCGTACTGCACGAACGAGCTGAAGAGCGCGCCGACGAGTGCCGCAGGGCCCAGGGCCGCCGACCGTCCGCCTATACGATATCATAGCTGGTGTGAGGCGCACAAAACGAATAGGGTGGCGCGCAGAGATCAATGGGACGTACCGCGTATTGCAGATGCGAGGGCTGCAGCGCCAGCGCCTGCGATTGCGCTGTCGAGTAGCTTCTCGCCGCGCATTTGGCGCCAGGTCAAGCGCGCGGGGGAAGTGCTGTAGGAAGACAGAGCTTCTCGTCGTCTGAGGTACTGAGAGGTCGGGACGAAAGCGAGCAATGCTGGTGAGACGGCATATTCACGCGATGCTGTATTCCGGGGATCAATCACAACTTTCGAGTTTCATGAAGTGGACAGAGAGACAAACCAAAGAATGCAAGCCCTATAATTGTGGCATTGGTGCCGCTGGACCAGACGAATGCGCGCACGGGCTGTTTTCGCAAGGAAGCGTACACCCAACCAAAGAGCGCGCCGCCGGCGACTGCGAGCGCGTCACTGTGAGTATGGCACGCAGGAGTAAAAGATGAACGGACGTGCATGAGGCTGCGGCGCCCTTGGCAACGGTGGCCGGCGCGGCGGGGTCGATGAGCGACATGGTCGGAGCTCGAGTCGGCTTTGCGGGTGGCTGACTCCGGCTCTTGCTCTCTGCTCACCACCATGGGTCTCGCCGACAAGCTGGACCAGTATCTGGCGTCTGCGGAGCAGTATCTGGCGACGACGGCGCAGTCGCTGCCCTCGGCGTCCGAGGTCCAAGAGCGCGCCAGCAAGCTGTGGAACGACATCACCCGCTACGGCCCGCCCAGCGTACACGTCCCCGGCATCGGCTCGTTTCACCTCGACCCGCCGCCTCCGCCGCCGCCCCCGCCGCCTCCAGAGCCCGAATGGTCGCGCACGGCAGTCATCGCGAGCGCCGGTCTCGGCGCTGCTGCGGTCATCGCTGTCGGATACGGCGCCTACCGAGTGCGCAGAGCTCGCCAGGCTGCCTCCCGGGCGCGGGCTGCGCAGATTGCACGGGGGCGACGAGAAGTAGTCGGTGCGTGGAATAATTGCGAACTTGTGACGACGAGAATCATGCTGAATGCGCTGGCAGTCGTCCTGGGTGCCGACTCTGCGCTGGGCCGGACGCTTGTGCTGGACCTCGAAAGCCGGGGCTACATCGTCATCGCCAGCGTCGCTACGCCCGCCGCCGTCGACGATTTGGAGCGCCGCGCGCGCGGCTTCGTCCGGGTGCTCGTTCTGGACCCACATGAAGTAAGTCTTGGACTGCTAGGCTGGCCTCATACACTGACAGTACTTCATCTGTAGCCAGAAACCGTGCCCAACTTCATCCGCTCGCTCCAGGCCACGCTGTCGATCCGTTTCCCGACCAACACGCCTGGCGACCCCTATCTGCCCCCCAGCGCTTCGCATCCCTATGTGCACGCGCTCGTCTCGCTGCTCGCGTTGGCCCAGCCAGCTACTCCGACCCCGCTTGAGGCGCTCAGCATACAGAAGACGTATTTCCCGCATTTGCAAGCCGCGCACCTCACACCGTTGGCCGTCATCCAGGCGCTGCTCCCGCTCTTCCGCTCCAACCCGCCGACGGGCAAGAAGAGCGTCATTCTCTGTCTCCCCGCGACACCAACGACCGCTTTCAATGGCCATTCTGCTGCCGTCCACGCTGCCAACGCGGCGCTCGCCCAGACCCTACGCGCCGAATTACGGCCGCTTGGGGTGCGCGTCGTGACTGTCCGCACAGACCTCATTACGCCCGCCACCGCTCCGTCGCTCTCCGCATCGCAGTCGCAAGGTCTGCCGCTCACGCCGACGCAGAAGCAGGCCTACGGCCCCGCGCTCGACGCGTACGTCCCTCTCCCGACCCACGCCACGCCCGCAGAGGTGAGCCGGGCAATCGTGACGGCCGTCTCGCGCGGCATCCCGTCGCCGCACAGCACGCTGCCGACGTCGACGCTCGGCCTCCTGCGCGGCGTGCTGACGGACCGCGTGCTGCGGCGCGACAGCTTCACCGTGGGCGGCGTGCGCTTCGACTTCCTCCCCGCCTTCCTGCGCGACGCCCTGCTCGCGCTCCCCGCCATCTTCGCCGGCCTGCGCAACGCCGTCATCCCGCTCCCGCTCCCGCCGCCGCCGCCGCCTCGCGCCGCGCGCAGACCGCTGCCGTCGCCGCCCGCGGGCGCGGTGCCCCAGCAGCAGGCGCCGCAGAAGCCCAGGATGATCGAGGCGCCGCGCCCCGTCATGCCCATCCCGACGCACGCGATGCTGCCGGATGAGGACCACGAGCACGAACACGATCATGACAGCGAGACGAGCAGCTTCAGCGGCACCGTGAGCGATGCGGATCTGGACTTTGAGAGCGGCGAGGATGGGGGCCCGGGCTCGGGCGCGTGGGTCAGCTTGCGCGATCGGCGGGCGACGGGGGCGACTGTGACTGGGCCTTGAATGGGTCTGGTGGTGTTGTTTGTGATAGTACTTAGTACAATGGTGTACAACAGCCAATTTGCTTACGTTCCCCGCTCATTCTATCTCGAGCTCGGAATCACCACTCATGGATCGTATGCCTACCTATGTACGAATATACAACGCCTACTACATATATCACAGCAGAGCACTGGAAACCCAAGAAAGCGCGAGCAGAGATACTAGCAGAACAACGCTCAGATGTTAATACAGCCTCCTACTACTCTTCCTCTTCCTCTTCTTCCTCGTTGGAACTGGTGAGCACGTCGTTGAGCTGGCGGAGGAACTTGGGGAGCTCGGCCTTCTTGAACTGGAACGACTCGCGGAAGAAGTCGAGCTGGTCGACGACTTCGGGCGGCTCGTTCTCCAGCCCGAGCGGGGTGTAGATGAACTTTTCCTCGGACGAGCCGTCGGGGAAGTAAGTCTGCAGCGAGAAGTTCAGACCTGCCAACTGGTCAGAACCAAGAAATACACGGTAGGAGGAAGCGTGCGCACAGGGGCCGCCTTTGTTGGGCTCGGGCGAGAAGAGACACATGTACGTGATCTGGGGCCGGTCGGGCATGGACGCGGCGACGGGCTTGATGTTGGTGACGAGCAGGTTCGTGCCGTCCTCGTAGAAGCGCACGAGCCACTGCTGGTGCCGCGCATCGTCGCCCTTCTTCGCCGCGCCGCCGCCGCCGCCGCCACTGGACTTCTTCGCCGACTGCTGGCGCTCGAGCTTGAGCTCCTCCTGGACGAGCCGCACGGTCTTGCGGAGCTCGTCCAGCTCCGCGTCCTGCGCGCGCAGACGCGCGTCGCGCTCGTCCAGCTCCTTGCGCGCGCGCGCCAGCTCGCGCTCGACGCCGCGCCGCTCCTCCTGCGCCGCGTCGCGCGTGATGAAGTGCACGGCGCCGCTGCGCGAGCCGCGGGCCAGCTTGTCGACGCGTGCGAGCTGGGCCGTTTGTTCTTGCACGAGCTTCTCGAGTGCTTTGGACGGTGGTCAGATTGAAAAATACAGGTTAGAAAGAGAGCGCAGAACGCACTCTGCACGCGCGCATCGTACTCTTTGCGCAGCTCGTCGCGCGACTTCTCCGCGTCCGTCGTGCGCAGCTTTATGAGCTCCTCCGCCTGGCGCTGCAGCGCGTCGCGCGCCGCCTGCAGGTCCTGCACCTTCGCGTCGCGCTCGCGCAGCAGCTTGCGCAGCCGCTCGTTCTCGCGCGCGCTCGCCGTCGGCCGCTGCGTCGGCGGCGCGTCGACCTCCATCGCGTCCAGCTCGGGCTCCGCACGCTGCTTGCCCTTGCCCTTGCCGTTCACCGCCGCCGACGACGCCGAGTTCGCATTGCTCGCCGCCTTCTTCGCCTTGTGCGCGCCCGATGTCGAGGCGACCGGCTGCGGATGTGGCGTGGGCGAATGCGAGGAATCCGAGTCGGCGTCGAGGTCGTCCGCGGGCTGGCCGTCGTCGGTGATCGAGACGACCTCGTGCTCGTCGTCGTGCTCGTGCGGGTGCGGCTTCTTCCGCTTCGCCGCCGCCATGCTGGTTGAGCGGGAGAACGGTCGGAGTTTGGGGACGCGCTTCCGCTGCCTTCTTCCGCCGGCGCGTGTTTCGAGCCAAAGAAATTCGTCACACGTGACGGCTGCAAGTTCTGCTGAACTCAAGACTTTAGCCTCTGAGTGATGACTGTGGCTCTAAATGCAGTGGTATATCATTGCTTTCATCATCGTTCCAGGTTCGATACTCGGCTCGCTCAAATCGGGCGTGTTTGAGCCCGATTGAGGCGACTGTTCGAGCTTAACGTCCAACTATCATACAGCTACAGCAGGGTCGTGCGTCTTGACCGCGGTGGTGCAGTGACAGACGCCGGCGATCAGGCCATGTCGCACTAACAAGACGTAAAGCGCGCAAAGTTTTCGTGTTCCCTCTTGCGTTTGAACGTCCACTTCGACATTGCAAGGCGTATGGACCCCTGCAACAGTGGCTTGCCGGACGAGCTCCTCTTGCGCTTTTTCGACGACGTCGGCATCGAAGAGCTCTGTCGACTGTCGCGAGTCTCGCGGAAATGGCGCGCGATAACGCTCAGCCATCCCACATTCTGGACGAAGGCGGCCATCCGGGAGTGGCAGCTCGCTCGCGGGGGGCTGCAATGCTTCCTCGCGCGGATGGCGCGCTGTCCAGATGCGGGCATTGTGGCCGAGTTCGACTTCCACGAGCACGTGCCGCCGCCCGTGCTCGCCTCCGTTGCTGCCAACCTGCACCGGATTACCTCCCTCAGGATGGGCTGCAACCTGCATGCATGGCCGCTCGAGTTTCTCGACGCCCCCGCGGGCCGCCTCGAGCGCCTCGAGATGCAATCCTGGCAGGCCCACCATAACCCCTTTCAGGACGTTATTACTTCACAACGCCGGAGTATCTTCGCAGGATACGCTCCGCGGCTACACACGGTCAAACTGACCAACACACTCTTCCTGCTCTCGCTCGCGCCGCATGTATCGTTCCCCTCCGTCCGCGCCGTGGACATATCCTACAGCGCCCCGCCGGACGTCGTGGCCGCCGACATATTCGACCGCGTCGCCGCGCTGTTCCCTGCTGTGCAAACGCTGAAGGTCGAGCTGTTCAACTACACCCCCGGCGGGCCCGCGGAGCGCTTCGCGGCCACGCCGCTGAGCGACGCCGCGAGCCGGACCATGGCGGGCCTGCAGGAGCTGCGGCTGTGTTTCTCCCTGGCGTGCAAGGCGACCCTGCGCCATCTGCCCGTCGGCGCCATCCCCAAGGTCGAGCTGACGAACCACGTCTTCAACGAGGCCGACATCATCCCCGCCCTCATCCCTGACGGCGAATTCTGTGTATCCTACGAAGGGACGGCCCACTCCAGCAACTGCAGGGTGTCGGTCTGGAACTTCGACCCGGGTGACGGCCTGGCACTGGCACAACGCCGTGTCCTGGACGCCTCTGACGGCCATAGTCTCCGCAGCTGCACAAGGACCATGCGCGCATACCTCATCAGTTCCCGGCTATTTGCCCTGTCTCTCGATATCCGAGCATGGGCGACGCTTCTCGAATGCATCGACGTCCTGCCCTCCCTCGCAGTGCTCAGAATTGTCATCTGCGCTATGGACACGAGCGCATGGCTCAACGGGACCTCGGGCAGCCTTGGGGGGTCGTTCGCTGCCCATCCCTGCGTACCTGGATTATGGACGCATATGCCGACTACGGGGCGCTGAAGACCACATGCACGATGTCTCGCTCGACAGCACGTCGATTATGGAACAGCGTCCAGTTCGATCAATGCCAGTCCACTTTAATCTTGCGCTGGGTCACTTTGCACTGGCAGGAGGCCGAAGGGGAGGGGGTGGACGACCCCTGCAACGTTGCTTTTGCAAGGGAGGTTGTGGACAACTGCACGGATGCCTCCTGGTTCGAGCAGCTGGCGGCACAGGCGTCAGACGCGCGGCGCTCTTAAGTGCTAATCACAGACCACACAGACCACGGATTTTAGACATAGACCATAGATTTTTAGACTGCATCGTAGAGCATAGAGCATAGAGATTGTTGGTCATGTGTGTAGATGGAGTCATCTGCTGTATTTCTTGCCAGTGACACTCGTGAGGACTCATGTTCATTGTCAAGCACCGCAACGGACCGTTAAACGGGCATGAACACCAGGGTTATGAACACCTGGTCAGCTCAACGCCGATGCCTGGCCGCTTCGTTATCCTGGCATTCTCCTGGCTGAGATGTAGCCCAGCATTGATCGGCTATCCTCAAGACATTTGGAAGGTCAGACACTGGTCGCTGATACCCGCCAAATCAGGATTGTCGCGATTCGCACAAACGTGCTGGATGGAGGGCATCTCGCCTGAATTTGGGAGAATTCCCTCAAAGAAGCGCACACTGTTATGTCCTGACATACAGTACTGTGGCCTATCGGGGAACCTCCCTGACAGAACACACGGCATCGATGCGCCTAAAGCGACTCTGCGCCGTGTCTTTGCGGTGCCAGGTGCGCAATGCAGACGCCTCTGATCGCGTATATATATACGCACTTGACTGCGGCAAAAGAGCCCAAACGGCCATACCCTCCAGCTCACCATGCCGGCTCCGTCGCCCACACCGACCAACGACGTCGTCAAAGAGCTCTTTGGCTCGCGCCTGTCGCAACTCCTTGACGCGCTCGACCCCGTCATGGAGGATATCCTCTGGGCTGTCGAGACATGCGTCGAGGAGGAGACGATCGCGCGCATCAAGTCCGCGCCGCGGTGGTCGCGTGAGCTCCTGCAGGTACTGCGGCAGCGCAGGGCGGACCAGGTGCTCGCCGCCGAGTTCCGCAGCGTCGTCCTGCAGATCGAGAGCCTGCGCGACTTGCTGGTGCCGGCTGCCCGCCGCATGGCCGCTGGCGGACACGACAGCTCCTCGAGCTCGGACTCAAACAGAGGGAAGCAAAAGCTCGCACCGCTGGCGTCCCTGGGCCTCGTAGAGCTTGCCACGCCTGATGGTATGTGAGAGTCTGGGCTCGGTTCAATGCACTCACGGCGCCGCCCCAGCCGTGCGCAAAGAGATCTCGGAGGTCGAGAAAGGCCATCGCGTTTCTGTTATTATCTTCACGAATGAGAAGTCGTAAGTCACATATAACGCTGGTCGTCCAGGATATTGGCGCTGACTGGTTGACTGTAGATCGCCACTGTCAGCCAACTTCCGGGAGAAGCTCCGTGTTCTCAGACTCCAGATGCCGAGCGTCAAGTTTTTCTTCACCGACACAGCTCGATTCGAGATGGGGCTACTTGCCCGAAGCTTGAACATCAAATGCCCGACAACTTTGACATTCGTAAAGGACGGGCACAGAAGGGTGCGAACCCAAGCGCCGTACGACCAATGTTACTGATCAGACTCTCAGACCAAGGGAGAGGACATCGACGAAATCAGGGATGATATCGAAAACGCCCTGGCGGATCTGCGACGTCCAAAACCGACAAGGAGCACCACAACAGATACGCGCTATCCCAGGCCACCGCCGGGTTGGAACGAGACGACGGCGTTGACGTTCTGGCGCATGTTGCCTGACTCCGTGGAGGGGGTTCAAGTTGCCGCGCGCGTTCGGCGCGAAGTGCGCCCGCTGCTCCTCCATACGTTGCCGTATGTCCAGTCGCGCGATCCCCAGTCGCACAGGGCGTTGCAAGGCAGCGTCAAAGGCGTGTGCGGGCACTGGAGCCTGGAGGGAGAGACGATCCACACGTGCATGTACGTGAGCCAAAACGCGCACGTATGTTCATGATCAATTTGACGATTAGATATAGGACGTGCAATAAGGACAGCCCCGTCGATTACTGCGGCCATTGCTTCGACAGGAGCCAGCATCCAGGACACAGGATCGTAACACGTATGGCTTCCAATGGTCGAGCATATTGCGACTGCGGTACGATGGCAAATGGGAAGAGTCTCGGAGTCCAGTGCCAGAAACACAAGGCGGAAGGAGACACAAGCGCGGCACCGAGCGACCTCAACGACTTGTTCGCCGCCATGGTTGTGAGCGCCATGGGTGACTCCGATTCAGATTAGCAACGGAGAGCCTGTAACGCCGATAGCAGCTATCAGAGGATATGAACGTCGCTGCCAGTGTAAATGGAAACAGTTGCTTCAATAAACGCCGCACATTACAAATCCTCGCAGAACTTGCGAATAGCTGGTTCGGGCAAAGCGCCGATGAATTTGCTCTTGGCGGCTCCATTGCGAAAGCCCACGACAGTGGGGACCGCGGTGACCTGTATTTACCATGAAAATGAACCATTGCAGTAAACTTCATAAGACATACCTGATATTTTTGTGCCAGGGTCGTATGCTGGTCAATGTCGATTGTAACGAGATCGACGTTCAATGATTCATCTTTTGCGACGCGTTCAATTGCCGGAGACAACGTCTTACACGGGCCACACCAACTGAAAACGACAATGACACGGGCTGGCAAAGGTTATCGACTCTTTGCGCACTCAGCATAGAAGTCAACAATGACGCGTCTATCCGTCTTGGAGCTATCCTGAATGACTTTGTCCAGTGTCTTCAATATTGGCCGTGTTAGCTAATGGAACGGCAGGTCATCGGGAGGACGTGTCTCCACCTCGGGCGTCGCGGAGTGGAATATTTCAGAGACCGGGCGCGACGACGAGAATGAACGATGTGCGTGGCGCGCCGCCACTCGACGGGCGTGGGTAATTGAAATAGTGGCCGTGCGGAACATGGTGGCCAGAGTGAGAGCGCTAGGGACGGATTCAGAGTCCGCAACAATCTCTGTGCCTTCCCATCTCTTGCGCGTGCGCAAGGCTACTTGCACTTGCTCTATCCTATCTCACGACTGGTCGTCCTGCTTAACGTATTACTCGATTGTACGTGCGCAGCCATCCGCGAGCTCAAGGCTGCAAGATCTCACACCCGCTCGCCTTGTCGTTTTGCAGGCCGCATAACGTTACACCGCGCTCCTCAGCCTCCATAATGCGCTCGTCTATTGCGCTTTTTCTCATCTGCTCTGGGTCTGCTCTTACTGTGGTCGCCGCTCCGGTACGTATCACTTACGCGCCTAGCCCTTGTGTGTGCTGACCGAGGCTCGCCGGCGTGGGATAGCAAGGACCGTCGGACATAAACCCGGCTACGACTCCAACTGCAGTACTGGTCGGCAACGGCGGCAAGACGTTCGACCCGCCCTTTGTGAACGCAAAGCCTGGCGATGTGATCATGTTTGAATTGTGCGTAGCTGTCAGAAGCTCGTGTCGTTGCCTTTGACATCGTCTCGACAGCCGCGGCGGGAATCACGTTAGTGACCTTGGTGCCCCCGACCTCCTGCGGCTGCTGATGATACCTTGATTTTGACCCTGTTCGCGAACACAACGCATCGCCTCTCGTCGTGCATCATGATACCCATCGCTCTCACGTCGTTCTGGCATCATCCACAGACGGTCACCCAGACGAGCTTCACGGACCCATGCGTTCCTTTCGTCAACGCGACGAACGGCGGCAGCGGCTTTGACTCTGGCTTCATGCCCTTCGACGCATCGAGCGGAATGCTCCCTGCCTGGCAATTACGGGTTCTGACGGTACGTTTCCCTGCACGCTGTACGCAGCAGATACACCCTGCTCTCCAGACCCTGTGGCCTCTCGCACAACTTTCTAACGCCCGAGCAGACCGAGCCAGTCTGGGTTGCCTGTATGGCTGAAGGGTGCGTCGGCCAAGGCTCCTATTCGTCGTCATGTTGCTCATACTGTTTCCGCCGCCGTCGCAGACACTGCCAAAGCGGCATGGTCTTCGCGGTACGAGCAACCCTATCGCTCTGTGACCCATTTAATCAAGAACCTTTAACAGATAAACCCCACCGCAGACAAGTCGTTCGATGCATTCAAGGTGCATTCCGTTCAGACTCGAGTGTAATGACCGTTGTGTTCACCTATTTTTGCGACAGGCTGCTGCAATGGGCGTTGGTGGGAACGGCGTGCTGGCACGCGTCCCGTTGACTGGTTGGATGGTCGGCGTCAGCGCGCTCTTCGCTTTGACTCCACTGCTCGCATGAGCAGCGGCCGTTTAGATTGTCCCTGCCCTTCCGCTCTCAAGCTAGCCATATCTATTGGCTGTAGATATCTACCTGGGACATTGTTGTTGAATACTAGCCGGCTTGTAAGAGTATTATGTACTCCGTGTTGCGTGAATTCTCAGCAGCTAGGCGCCGTAAAGTGCAGCCGCCGCGCGCCTCCGGCGACACATGTACATTGATC
This sequence comes from Auricularia sp. M12, assembly GCA_037042885.1. Taxonomy (NCBI): domain Eukaryota; kingdom Fungi; phylum Basidiomycota; class Agaricomycetes; order Auriculariales; family Auriculariaceae; genus Auricularia; species Auricularia sp. M12. The sequence continues at coordinate 3,165,385 of CM073210.1, read as the reverse complement.
ATCACAACCCATAGACGCGGTGCCGCGGCGCAACTTCTCCCTGCACCTCTACGATGACCGTGCTCGCTACGACGTTCGGCCTGACGAAGCTTGACGAACATCTGCCGACGCTGCTGCTGTCGTCCAGCTTTTTCCTGGTCATACAGCTCGTTGCGCAGGCATTCAATGCGCGGCCGACGGTGGCGGGACGCGTAGTCAGCATGGCGCACGGTACGCCTGCAGTCGTGTCCGCGCGCGTGCGGCCCAGCTGTAACTCGACCGTACAGCGCTCTTGATTCTGCCGTTGACCTACGCCGCCATGAAATCCGAACGGCTCGCCACGGACAAGGCGTTCGCCTGGGACCCAAGAGCAGGCATCACATTCGCGGTGGCTTGTGGGTGCGCACCCATGTCACCGTTCCTCCCGAGGATCGACTTATGAATCACTTTCCTTGTTGGGCACCAGATAGTGCGTGTTTGACCTCGTATGGGTTGTCTTAGCTTGACGGCCGCGGACAGCTTTTTGTGGGACATTGTACACTCTACCACGCACTTCGCGGGCGCAGGTTTCGTTGCGCATGGTGTGCTCGCTGTTCTTTATCGCGGGCCCGGTTGACTGATGATGTGATAGCTGTCGCATGTTTCCTGGTGTACATCCTAGGTTTTGTGCGTGGAGGACAACCAGGTGTCCTCAAGTGCTCCTCCGCTGACGTCTGCGACGTAGACACCCTTTCTCGCGTACTATGGGGTCCGATGCTTGATGTTCGAGGCTAGCACACCGTTCCTCAACATTCACTGGTGTGGCTCTAATGCTCAGTCCGGAAATGCCCTGATCTTGCTGTAGGTATCTACTAAAGACTGGGCGTGGAGGCGGGAAGCTAGCGATGGCCAACGGAGTCCTTCTGTTGACTTCGTTTCTCCTTGCGCGCATCATATATGGAACATATATTGTGCGTACCCTGCGAGCGCACCACCGGTATACTCACTAGATCCTAGTCGTATGGTTTCTTCGTCACTCTCTACGAAGTGCGGGATCGCATTCCGCCGGCGTATGTCTACGTGTATGGAATAGCCAACATCGTCCTGATGGCGCTGAACTGGGTGTGGTGAGTGTTCCCTAAAGCAGCATTGCCATCTCTTGTCACTTACTGTCTGCCCAGGTTCAGCAAGATGGTATCATCGATGGTGGCCCGCATCGCGAAGGGAAGTACGCCCGACAAGGACGAATAGACATTCAGGCACTTGGAAGGTTGCTGTACCTTTGGAACATTTTGCTGACTCTAGTACATGGCACACCTAGATTGTCGACATCGCGCACACTGTATACTTGCAGCATATGTAGATATTGAGTACTGAGGGATAGATCTGAGATAAGCCCCTATCTCGTCTGCTCCGGCGGAGCATGAATGCTTAACGCCGCGTGCGACGACGCGTTTGGTCGGGTTTGGTCGCACCATCGGATGTCTTCGCCCAGCACGAGGGTCAATCGCGTCGCGTCCGACTTCGCTCGTCTGCGTCTCTCGAGCGACGGCGCCGACCAGCGCGATGCGCCGTCGATCGCGCCCATCAACCTCATCCCCAGCGAGCTGCTGTCCGAGGTCCTGCTATATGCTGCCTCGCGCGACATGCCGCAGTGCCATGCACAGGGCGAGCTCGCGCCAGAGATCACGCTCTCGCACGTCTGCCAGCACTGGCGCACGGTCGCATCGGGCACGCCTGCCCTCTGGTCGCACATCGCCGTCTCGCTCGTCGGCTGCGAGGCATCCGTCGACCATCTCGAGCTCTATCTCACCCGCGCCAAATCTACGCAGCTCAAGATCGATGTCGACTTCCGCCTGAACCATCCATCGCAACAACGCCTGTTCATGCAGATCATTGAGCCCATTATGCAGGCCCTCGTCAGCCGCATCGAGTACTGGCACGACGTCGGCTTCATACTCGGGCACGGGAGGCAGCTCGCCGAAGTCATACATTACCTCGGCACTTCGTTCGAAGCCCCCCGCCTCGTCCGTTTCGATCTCGTACTGGAGGAGCCCGATCGCATACCGCCAGCATGGCGCCTGGCGTGCAAAACGCCCAAGTTGCGCACAACCATGCTCGAGAACATCCCATTAGACTGGTCCTCCGCCGTCGCATCGTTCTTCCACAATCTGGAGGACGTGAATATCACGTTCGCAGAGGGATACGCGCCTTCTCTCGCACAATTCCAATCCATGATCCACAGATGTCGCAACCTTCGCACTCTTCACCTCGTTTCGTTTGACTCCCCCGCCGACGAATTTGCCGACCACGACCCTTCGGACGTCATCGTGCTCCCTTATCTGACTGTGTTGGTGCTGGGAGACATTCCACCGAAAACTCTCGCCCAAATGCTCGAGATATTCCACTTCCCTGCTCTGCAACAGCTCAACCTTACGATGGAGACGCCGGATCCGACAGGGACCTCCTTCAATCCCGTCGTTCGCCTTCTCACAACTAGACGCTTTCAACTACAGAATCTCAGCATCACCGGTGTCGACTGCGGCATTCCTGAGCTGCGGGCGCTGCTCGTCAACCTCCCGACGCTTACTGGGCTGTACATGGTCCTAGACGAAGCTCACGAAGAGACCTGCGACTGCCTTTCTCCTGGACCGCATGGGGCGATACCCGTACCGAAACTCGAGACTCTCACTCTGCGGACGGCGCACGTCAGCCGGCACTGGGAGCCTTTAGCTGTTCTGCGCCGTGCGCTGCAAGACCGCCTCGATCTCGGCGTGCGGTTGAAAAAGCTTGTCGTCGACAACTTCGCACATCGGGCGGTCGATAACATGAGGCTGGGACCTCCCCTCGTTTTGCAAATCGAGTACCGCAACCTAGAGCAACGTCGACTGTCGGATCGCTCGCCTTCCGTGTTGAGCGAGGACGTCAGCGCCTCCACGTCCGAGGTGGACGAGTAGGACGTCTTTCGTTCTGTTCTTGCTGTGTTTATATGTGGATTCACCCATTCCCCCCGCTCTTGTAGGATGATGTACTGTAGATACGCACTATGCTGCCACCCATGTCAAATGTCATCTGAGGGTTCCGAGGTGTAGCTTGAAATTTCGGAGCCCACTCACCTACCATTGTATGTACTCTATGCGCAAAGCAATCTATTCATGGACCTCTATTAAACTGTATAACCCGAAGAACTTGTACCAATCACCCGGCCGTGTACGTGCTGCATCCATTTACTGAGCACGGGATATGCTCGTAGACGTCGATCGAGCTCAGGGATTTGCGAAGCGCAGTACAAGTGGGCGAATATGTTAGCGTCAAGCGCTGTCGGAGACCTTCTAGGTGTTAGTGACACTGCTGGGCAAGTGTTGACCGCGTACGATGAGCCTAAGAACCACTGGTCGCGACCCAGCCGTTCCGCGAGCGACTTCAGCGCGTCACCAAACGCGTCAATCACGTGCTGGCGGTCGATGCGAATGCCCAACGCAGGCAACGCGCTGCCTATCCCTGTCGCGGGAGGGGGCGGCGGCGAGAGAAGGATTTGCCATTCGTTGCGCTTGGAACGTGCCCACTGGGTCCACGTCGGCGGGGGCGCGTGTAGGAGCTTTGCCATTCGCGTCAGGCATCTGCATCAAGATTCACGCAGCAACGTACCAAAGCGGGGCGCACGGCCGAGCGGAGCAAAGCCGCCCATGCCTGACTTTCGTCGCTTTCGGCATGCGCGCCGGCCCAGTTGGGGATCGCATGTGCGGGCAACAGTTGGCTGTCGGGTAGCTGAAGCGTGGGCAGGCGCCCGTCCACGGAGCCTTCGTGGGTGATGTCTGTACGCAGGGCGACACGGTGTCCGAGTAACGCGAGCAGTGCCTGCGCGGCCAGACAGTCCACATCCGAACTCAACGTGGATGACTGGGACGGCTGTATCCACAGCGTCGGCTCTGCAGCGGGTGTCGTATAGCTCTCGACAGCAGGCAGCGTTTTGAGGGGAAAATGCGCGTAAAACGCTACCAATGGGGCAGGCGCGGCGATTTTGGACGTCATGGTGCTTGGAAGGAACGCGTCGCGCGTCGCGGCGTTTTCCGCGACTTCAGATCACAGATTCGATTTGAATACGAAAAAGCTTAGAGCAGGGTGGATTGCTACATGTAACCTTCCAAACACCTCGTGGTAAGACAATACATACCGCAGGCACCACTGTCTGAGGTAAACAACAGACCCCACCCCTCAAATAGAGTGTAAGGCTGAAGAGTTACATACATGCCATTTATTGCAACTCAAACGCGATCAGCCTATGAGAAACATACGATTGACTTCACAAGGTCAGGAGCGAGTCGGTGGAGGGCCGTAGCCTCTATTCTGCTGGGTGCACATGGCGCGCTTGCAGGCATACCCACTTCCGGCTTCATGGGAGAGTTGGGGCACACGAAATGAACTTCGGCCAGCCCCCGATAGTCAGGAAAATAGGTCTATCCGGTCCATGTTGAGGGACATCTCGAGTGCGGTGACATTGCGGACTTCGGCGCTCCGCCCAACAGCTGCTACTCGTCGACAACTTGCCTGAATGAAATTATCGACCTTCTCAGTGGCCAGGAAAGATCTCGATTGAGAAAAGCACCATCACACCAGGCGATTGGGATCTAAGAAGCTTCTACTCCGTTCTTTGGCGGTGAGCACGGCTCCGTTCTTACTGGCGCCGAGCGGGGGCCGCGATAGCTTGCCAAGAACGTCCTCTAAGACAAAAGAAGGCGCCGTGGGGTAGAGAACGGAAGCGGTGCGCCTAGAATGGACGCGTTTGTATCGTGAATAGCCACTACACCAAGTCTAGAAAGGTGCAGGCGTTTGACTCCTCTGCGGACAGTTCGCGGCATCAGTAATGTCTGTCAAGCGCCAGACGACTTCCACGACAGTTGACATCGGGAATTGCTAACCGGGTGGATCGTCGTGCAGAAACCCGATCAATATTTATGTGCAGACGGCAGCGAACGGCATCCAGCATGAGAACTCGCACAGAACACGCTGCCAGAGAGGAAGGCAGGGGCTAGGCACAACGGGTCCCCGTCCTCCGCGTTGACCCCTGCACAGCACGCTTCTCCAGCGGGCATTGCGAGTCGCGGCGGAGGCGGCGAATTCGCAGGTGGCAACAGGGAGTTTCTCCGCCACCACGAACGAAGCATACACGTCGCGTAATAATAGCTGCTGGGATACTGCTGAAGGGACGGCGGACAGCGTGCGATCCCGCGGTCGGCGCCCAATCACTTCGCCTTGTTCTTCGAGCTGAGGATCTCGAAAAAGGCTTCCTGTGGAACGTCGACGGAGCCAATGCGCTTGAGCCTCTTCTTGCCCTCCTTCTGCTCGGCGAGCTTCTTCATCTTGCGCTCGTGGTGCCCGCCGTACATGCCCGCGGTGACGTCCTTTCGCACGGCAGAAATCGTCTCGCGGGCGATGACCTTCTTCCCGACGACAGCTTGAATGGGCACCTCGAACTGTTGCCGCGGAATGACTTTACGCAGCTTCAGTGCCCACTCCCGGCCAATCTGGTCCGCCGCCGAGCGATGGACGATGAGAGCGAGAGCGTCGACGGCCTTGCCGTTGAGGAGGAACGTCATCTATGAATAGGCTGTTTAGTGCGGGTCCGGGGAACCTTTCCCCACACACCTTGACAAGGTCGCTCTTCTGATATCCGGCGGGTTCATAACTGTGACACCCAAACATAAGCACAACTCAGGCACGCGGGTGAGACGAGGCCTCACTCGAAGCTCGCAAAGCCGGAGCTCCGACTCTTCAGCTTGTCGAAGAAGTCGGTCATGATCTCCCCGAGGGGGAGTTTGCAGGTCAGCATGATCCTGGCCGCCTGATACTCCGAGTCGAGGTAGCGATAATCGACGTCCTGGGCCCTGTGCGACGTGCACAGCTCCATCATGTCACCAAGATAGTCTGCAAGCAGCCGCGCAGATTCCCGCGGTGGGTGGGGGAGGGGGGGGGGGGCGCCTCAACAAAACGCCAGGAACTGCGGACTGCACGCACCGCTGGGCACAATGATCGACGCGGTCACCATGGGTTCTTGCACCTCCTCGAGCCGCGTGCGCGGGTCGTGCACGTCCGGAAAGTCGGTCGGGTTGCTGACAAACACCTCCCTATCGCGGAAGACCACTGCACGCACGAGCACCATCGATGAGCATTGAGCCGAACCAGCGCGCCGGAGACGCTGAACAGTGAAGAGGGCCAAGGGGGGAGCGGAGCGGGACACACAGACACACATACATTTGTACGGCACGGTGGGCGCAGTAATGATCACGTTCGCATCGTATTCATCCTCCAGGCGCTGGCGGAAGACGTCCATGTGCAGCGTGCCGAGGAAGCCCAGTCTGCACCCTTGCCCTGCATCACAGCCATTCACTCAGACGGCAGTTTGGCGACTCAATGGCGGGGACGCCAGCACGCACCCAATGCAGTCGACGATTCCCGCTGCACCGAGACGCTGCGATCCGTCAGCGTGAGCTGCGCGGTTGGTCAGTCAGTCGGTCGGCCGGGCAGACACGCGTCAGGGAGATAAGCTCGCCCGCTTAATAGACTCCTCCAGCTTCGGGAAGTCGTTGGAATCGACAGGGTAAATGCCAGCGAAGACCTGCAAGCAGCAGGTGAGGGCTCGTCACCGCAGATGCGACGACACTCACCATCGCCTTAGCGAGCTGGAAGCCGGGAAGCGGCTCGACGTCCTGTCCCACGCGGTGGAACGTGTCCCCGATCGTTGCTGCAAAAAGAAAAAACAACAAAAACACACGGCGAACAGTCAGTCAGCGTCAACTGAATGCCGATTCAATTGCCGGGCCGCCGGTGTGACGATGCCGCGGAGCGTGACACACATGGTCAGACACACACCTTCGCCGGTATCCTTCATATTGCATGCTGTGCCGCCGCGGACCAAAGAAAAAAAGAGCAAAACAACGAAAACGCAAACGGGCCGGCGGTAAGACTCCTGAGCGGCCGGGCAGCGGAGACGCACCGACCTACCCAGCCGACCTGGCCCGGGCGCAGACACGCCGTGGGAGTCTCCTCGGGGTGCATGATCCCGAGGTCCATCACCTCGTACTTCTTCCGCGAGTGGCACGACGCGATCTTGTCACCTATGCACAGAAAAATAATCAGTTCATCGCGCCATTGTCCAACAACGACAAAAATCATGACTGAGAAGGAAAGAAAGACACCACGTCCGGTGCCGGCGGGCGAAACATAGTCTTTCACTTTCACAAGTACAGACCTTTGCGCAGCTCGCCGTTCTTGATGCTCATCAGCGAGATGACGCCGCGGTAGCGATCGTAACTGTCGTCCCATACACCGTCCAAGTCCAATTCAGCGAGATGAGTCAGTGTCAGTCGGTATATCATGCCGTCAGAGTCAGAGTCGGTATATCACGCCGTCAGAGTCAGCGGTGTATTCGGACAAGGAGCAGACGGCGGACGCACGACGAATCAAAGAGCAGCATTTTGAGCGGCGCGTCCGCGGCGGCGCTCCGATCGGGCGGCGGGATGCGGCGCACGATGGCGGCGAGCACGTCCTGCACGCCGCGGCCCGTCTTCGCGGACACCGCGATGATGTCCGCCGGCGCGAGGTCAAACATCGCCTGGATTTGCGACGCGATGCGCGAGGGCTCCGCCGCGGGCAGGTCGATCTGTTTTTTTTTAATTGTGGGTGCGAGAATTTGAGCGAGTTTGGGATGAGGATCGGGATGTCCGAGGTTCGAATGAGGAGGATCAGGATGGGAATTTCGAGGTTTGAATGGGTATCAGGATGAGAATTTCGAGGTGAGATGCGAATCGAGGTGCGAATTGCGAGATGCGAGATGTGAGATGCGAGTTGTGAGATGCAAGATCTGAGAAAGTGGCGCGCACCTTATTGAGCACGGGTATAATCTTGAGCCCCTTCTCCTTGGCGGCATGGAAGACGGAGATCGACTGCGCCTGGACGCCCTGCGACGCGTCGACGAGCAGGATCGCGCCCTCGCACGCGCCCAGCGAGCGCGCGACCTCCCACGAAAAGTCTACATGGCCCTACAACACAACGGAAACAGGTTGAGAAAGAAAACCAGAAACAGCTGACAGAGAGAGGAGGCGGGGGGGGGGGGGGGGGGGGGGGCAGAGGGAGACTGACAGGCGTGTCGATGAGGTTGAGCAGGTACTCCCGCCCGGCGTCCTTGTCGTGGTAGAACATACTGTTGTGTTACCGTTCGCATCACTTCAAAACCAACGAGGGAGACACATGCCTGACGGTCTGCGCTTTGACTGCACCACCAGCCAGTTCCAGTTCAGTTCCGCCGCACACAAACTGAAACGCGCACCGGTGATGCCGCGCTCGCGCTCGACCTTGAGCTTGTCGAGCACCTGCTGGTTCTCGCCCGCGACGCCGCGCCGGATCGTGTTGGTCAACTGGAGATGGGTGATAGGTGAGAATGCGCGTCAACGGAGGGCGGATGCGAAGGGACGCGCCTCAAGAAGTCTGTTCAGTTACCAGCCAGCCCGTCCGTCCGTCAGTCAATTTTGCGCCGTACTGACCACAAGAAAGACACGCGCCTATCCGACAGAGTCGATTTCCCGTGGTCAATGTGCGCGATGATCGCGAAATTTCTGCAATAAGGCGGCGGCGGCGGCGTCAGCACCAGACCTCGCGCACCAAGAGAAACCCAGGGCGAAGGAAACGCAGACCTGATATTTTCGGAGGGGTAGTTTTGCATGTTGATAGCGTTAGCGCGTCGCGGCGCGCTGGTGCAAATGTTTCGTGTGCGTTTGCACTGGACGGGCAGCGCGAGACGGTCTTGTCGACAGCGCCGGCTCAGACGCGCCGTCAAGCGCATTGCGAGCGACATGGCCGTGGCGCGTGTTGGAAGTGGCTACCTAGCCGGCGTCGAACTTGAAGAAAATAAGCTGAACGTCGGCGGCACCCGAGCCGTGCACAAGTCTGAACTCAACCATAACCATGAGCACGTCGTTGGTCGAGGAGTCCGAGGCGCGCAAGGCGCGGCTGCTCGCGCTGCGCAAGCGCAAGGCCGGCGCAGAGTGCGTTGCTCGTTGCTGCCTTGCTCGTTCGTGCTGCGAACTGAAACTCATTTCTTTTATTGCAATTGCAGCGGGGATCGCGAGCTTCCCATCCGGCACCGCAACTTCGACCCGGAGACGCGGACGCTGCGTCGGCCGACGGGCGCCGGCGCGGGCGGGGACACGGAGACGGTCGAGCGCGCGGTGGACGGGCTCGCGGAGCAGATCATCGCCGAGGACGCGGCGCGGCGGAACCAGGAGCTGGTGCGCCCCCCTCTCCATTCCTTCCCGCATCGTATCGTGCTCATCATCTCTTTGTTCAGGATATCTTTAGCATCGCGCCGAAACGGCCCAATTGGGACCTGAAGCGCGAGATGGAGCGCAAGCTGGCCAGATTGGAGCGCAGGACGCAGGAGGCCATCCTGCAGCTGACACGTACGTGACGTCCTCGCCTGCGTGCGTGCGTCACGGGGTGCTTACGCTCAGCTTCCGCCAGGCCAGCGGCTCGCGGCGCAGCAGCAGGGGTCCGGTGACGCGGACGTCCTTGGCGCGATGGACGCGCAGGTGCGGCAGCAGCAGCAGCAGGACTCGGACGACGACGAGGACGAGGACAACGCTTAATAGAAGTCCGTACCCGATGTTTATTTTTTATTGTCGTCAAGGTGTGGCGACACGGCCGCATGCGATGAGTTGTGTTGTAATGTACAATGATCAATGAATGATGCAGCGAAAGCACTAAGCAGAACTGCGAGCAGCGAAACCCCCAATGCAAGTCTACGCACCCCGGACGCGGAAAGAGAAATTGAAGAGAAAAAAACGGCAAAGGGAAAACATAGCAATGGGGCTTCTGTCACATCATGTTGCGCGCGTTGAGCATCGATATCAGCCGCTGGTCCTCCGCGAGGCGGTCCTGCGCCGCGCGCTCGGCGGCGGACAGCGCCTGCTGGCTCTGCGCGTACTGGGCCGGCAGCGCCTGCGGCTGCGGCGGCTGCTGGCCGTACGGCGAGAGCTGGGGCGCGGGCGTCTGGGCGGCGGCGTACGGGTAGCGTGCGAGCATCTGCTGCTGCTGTGCGAGGCCTGGGTGGTGCTGGAAGTCGGCGGGGAAGACCGGGTGCGGCGTCGCGGGGCCGGGCGAGAACGGCTGGTGCTGGGGGATGTGGGGGTAGGGCGAGGCGAGGCGGACGGGCGTGGCGGCGAGGGCAGCGCGGCCGGGGTCGGCGGTCGCGTACGTGTTCTCGAGGTCGACCTGGCGCGAGCGGGCCTTGGCGCTGCGGTACATGCCGGGCGGGATGACGATCGAGCGCAGCGTCGGGTCGAGGTCGATCGTCGGGAGATGCGACACGTCCGCGTACGTCAAATACGCCGTCAGATGCCATTTCCGGGGCTTCCCGCCCGGCGCCTGGTTGTGCACGAACGCGCTGTACGTCTGCTTCACCAGCCCCGCACCGGTCCCCGCCGTCGCCCCGCCGCCGCCCGACCGTCCGCCGCTGCCGCCGGAGGCCCCCGAGCCCTCGACGAATCGGAACGCGTCCGACCCCGCGCCGGCGCGCGTACTGCGGTGGCGGCCATCAGCAACGCAATGACGACCAAGGGTGCATGTGCCCACCGCGGCTCGTTGGGCACGCGCTCCACGACGCGCTCCTCGTAAAACAGAAACGGCTCCCGCATCCGCGACTGGCTCCAGAACCGGCCGTCCGTCCACCGCTTCAGGCCCAGCTCGTCGTCCGACTCTTCCCACACGAACACGGACCCGGACCGGATGTATGCGCTGCGCTCGGCCTGTGTGAAAACAGATAGGTGAGACGGCAGCGATGAGAGACACGGGCACACGCACGTCGTTGAGCCGGCGGGAGACTATCTGCAGTATGCCGAGCCGCACGGCCTCCAGCAGCACCTGGGCGTCGCGGGCGTCGCGCAGGTGGAGGCGGGCGTGCGTCGGGCGCTGGTGGTCGAGGCCGGGCGTGTAAAACATCGCGGCAGAGGGAGGACGCGGCGGTGATGAGGCTTCGAGAAACAGGCCCTCGCATCGCCCGCCTTTTATGCGTGCGTGCGTGCGGCCGGAGGAGCGGGAGCATTCAATTGCCCCCCCTCCTGCTTCTCCCTCCACGCGAGCCCGCGATGCATTTGGCCGAGGGAATAAATTCTTTCCAATCCGAATCTCGACTGACTGAGATCGCGCGGTCGGTCGGCAATCGAACTAACCGTGCGAATGCGCATAATTTAAGCTATACGCTTCAGCGCGTGTCCCGCCCCAGGCAAATGCAGAGAGCGGATGCGGGCCTGCCTGCCTGCGTGGGCCGGCAGATGGGGCCCCTGTTGGTATAGGCTGTATGCGCTGGGATATCTCCGCCGAGCGTGCGCAAGCGGCAATGCATGCGGGCGCGCGCGGAGTGACATATGTATCGAAGCTCGGGCCACGTTTCACGCGAAAACATCTGCTGCAAATACGCGTCTCCCATCTCCGCTCCGCATCTCCCGGCCGGACACATGGCGCCAGACCTGCTGCCCACTAGCAGCCGCCAGCTGCCTACGCTCTCCCAGTACTGTCACAGAGGTGGGCCAGGAAAAAAAAAATACTGGAATTCTGAGAGCTGAGACGGTCTCGTCAGTCGTGGCCAAGAACATCGACTGTGCGTCGATAATCGAATTGATGCCTCGCAACGCAACCCATCTGATCTTCCCTGCCCCGCCCGCGGCCGCCGTCGCCGCTGCAGTCCTCGACGGCGTCGACGACGTCCCCTACCGCGTCCTCAAGCCCGTGCTCGACGCCTGCACGCCCCAGAGCCTGCTCCGGCTCGAGCGAAAGGCCCCGGTGCGCACGCCCGCACACACACGCTTGCTGGCAATCCTCCGCTCAGGCTGACCCACTGCTAAAGCATATTGCGCTCGAAGACGAAGGCGCGCGCTGACTCCCCCCGACTATCCGCGCAACTGCTGACGCGGCCCGCTTCCAGAGGTCTGGCACGCGCTCTGCGTGCGCGACTTTGCGCAGGAGCTCGACGCGGACGACTTTGGCGAGCCCGCGTCCTGGCGCGACTGCTACCAGGTCCGTCGTCCAGCCTCAATTCTACATCACGCTGACGAGGGCGTGCAGGAGCTGCAAGAAGATGCGGAAAGCCGCATCGAGCAGGCCGCCTCGCGCATGCGCTCCCTGCGCGACGAAGAGCGCGCGCACAAACGCGCGCGCCAGATCGTCCTGACGGACAAGACGCCCCCGCGCAAGCGGCCCTTCCGCGGCGGCGCCTCCTTCTGTACGCCGGCCCTCGCCCACAGACTCTCACTCTCACTCTCACTCTGCTCCGCAGCACGCCCGAAGACGCTCTTCGAGAAGACGCGCAAGGACGCGCAGAAGGCGTCCCTGGCCAAGGCGCAGGCCGTGCCCGCGCCGCAGCCTCCTCGGAGCGCGACAATTGCGTTTGAACCTCGGCCGGCACCCTCCAGCTCCAGCGCCAGCTCCAGCGCAAGAACAGTTCTCACTGGCAGACCGCAGGACGCCGCGCACCGGCCCATCTCCTCCTCACTCTCGCCGCAAGCAGCATCACCACCACCACCGCCGCCAATTCCACCGCCGCCAAAGCCCAAGAAGAACCCCATGGCGTCGCTTTTCATGCCCAAGCACCGCGCGTACTCGCAGCTCACGAAATGAACATTTCCACCGCCACCTCCCCAGTCTCAACAACCTCCCGCTTTGTAAACCTACAGTATCACGCCCTACACTATTCTAGCGCCGACGGCGAGCGCATGGCATGCCCCTTGTTTGTGTGTTCAGTGTTGTGACTTTCACTCGCCACTTGGCGATGACACTCGCCGCCAATCGCCATTCAGTATCCAGTTCTGTATTCGTCCAGATTTTCCGGTCCTGTCACTCCGAGTCCAGTTGTATGACTATTACAGTAGGTATGTGTGGTGCGGCTTACGCAATGCCATACAACTCAATTCAATTCAATTCAATCGTCAAATCGTAATTGCCGTTTCCTGATTGTACAGTAGGTAGTAGGTAAGTATGTGAAAACAGGGGGTTTGGATGGATGGGGGGATGGGAGAGCTATCTATGCGCGCGGATGGATGGATGGACAGGACAGGACAGGACTCGAGAAGAACGCGAGAGCAACGAGACACTGGACAGATGATGCACACGGACAAGGGCGACGCGGATCAGACAGTGGTGGCAGGTAGGTAGTTAGAGAGTTAGGGGGGGTGTGAGCAGCCGGAAGCCCCAAATGGAAAGAAAAACAGAGCGAAGGGAAGGGACCCGTGACGGGTGTCCGGAGAGGAAGAACACAGACAGACGACACATCGAACGGGGCGAGGGGGCGCGGAACGGACGACGTCGAGGAAAAATGACAATGGCATGTCCGAAAATCGCCTTCTGAATCTGAATCTGGCACTGGCTGGCACTGACCACGCGCAAGCGGGGCCGTCACGCCCGCTTGCGCATGTATGTGTACCTATCACTGTCCGCCCATCCGCCACGACGGCGCGGCGTCCGACGTCTGCCCGTCCACGCTCAAAGTTACCGGCACCCCGGCGGGACGGGGCGAGAAACGAGGGTGCCGGGCTCCGCGTGAAGGGGCGCGCGGGGCCTTCCCTTCGCGCGAGCCGTTCACACCCCGCGGCCCTTGCCTTTGGCCCGCGCGCCGGGGCCCAGACCGCCTTCCTGCTGCGCGTCGTCGTCCGCGGCGGCCAGGGCCAGCTGCCGCGACCGCTCCCGCTCCCGCTCGCGTTCTCTTTCACGATCGAAGTCCGGAATGCCGGGCGGCGGGGCCTCCCAGATGCGGATCGTCTGGTCGTCCGAGCACGACGCAAACAACGCGGGCTCCCGCGGGTTCCACGCGACCGAGTTGACCGAGCCCTCGCCGTGCCCGGCCAGCACCTCCAGCAGCACGCCCGTGTCGCGATGCCAGACATAGACGTTGCCGTCTGCAAAGGGGCGAGTGGCAACCGGGAGTACGGCGCAACACGGGTTCAGTCAGCCAGCCGTCAGAAGAGAAACGAAAAGAAAAAACGCTCCAGAGGCCAGCCACGGGCCGAACTCACGCGCGAACGCACCTTCGCTTCCCGTCAGCACGAAGCTGTCTTCGTCGCCTCCGAAACAACTGCGAATGACGTGTTGGCCTTGTCGCTGACCGGTAAACTTGCGGGCGAGGCGTCCCGACTCCAAGTCCCATAAGTGGACCTCCTGCGAAACGCCGCTGGGCGTCAGCAAATCGGCAGAACAGAACCGGAACAGAACGAAGACGGGTGATCCCAGAGGGGAAACTGCAGTGGATCGCATCTTCAGGGGCTGGCCGTATACGCAGCGGCAGCAGCAGCGTGCCCGAAGGACTTGGCTAGGGCCGCGGGATCTGATCCATATCAACGGCCAACTAGATCCACCGCGACACGCGGCGCGTGCTGTGGACCGAGACCAGCACAGGCACAGCGGCCGCGCATCCGCATACATTCGCTTCCATCCGGGCGCAATTGGAGTCAAAGTCATCGACGAAAAGCCTACTCACATCGGGCGCGTGGTTGACAATGGCGTAGCGAGAATCCCGTGACACTCTAACGCTTGTCACCTCTCCGAGGACTTCAATTACACTGCTTGTCAAAGCAATCCTAGTCAGCCACTGGAGATCTGCGCGGCTAATAGAGCCTAAGCCTGCACGTGGCTTGGCCCTCCCCCGTCCACGCTTCAAAGGCAAAGAAAGAAAGAGACTCACTTCAGTTCCTGCTTCGACTGCAGGTTATAGATGACGAGCTTGTTCCTCGGCGCGGCCCCTGCAGGGGTCATGCGCAGGGTATTGACGGCCCCGAGCCCGTTTGCGCCTGGGGTGTTGGTCGGCTGCGATAGGCTGGTAGTCGATGCTGTCGCCGACTCGTTCAACCGCAGGAGGCCGACCGCAATCAGACGACTCCCGTCCGGCGAGACTGTGAGGTCGCATATCCGGATCGGGGCGAGGGGCCATGATTCCCGTACTGATCCATCGTTGTCCTGTAGATAGTCACGTAACAGGAAGGTTCGACGAGTTCCGGGCCAGACACAGGACGGATGACATAAAGCCATACACAGCGGCGGCGGCGGAGCACACAGCACGTCACGAAAGTGTGCGAGCAATGCGTGCGCGAATTTCGAAGTTCCGTGGGCGGACCAGATCGTATGATGCACAGAACAAGAAGTGTAGGCCGCAGCAAGATCGGGGGATGCAGTAGTACCAGGGTGTTGGGTCGGAATCCCGTATTGCACCCGGGATACATCGCGGATGAACGCAAGGGGGAGGTAGCCGGAGGAGCCATGGAGTAGCCGCATCAGGTCCCAGAATGGAGCGTATCCGTCAAAAAGACAAGGATTGACAAGAAAGGTGATCAGTCAATAGTGAACTTCAATTAAGGGTGCAGGCACACTCACCCAAACGATTATCTTGCGATCCATCCCGCCCGATACGAAGCCTGAACCATCCGGCAGATACACCAGTGAACTTACCGTCTCGTCGTGTTTCTTCAAATCCCGTATGCAAGCACCGGTCTGCGATCCGGGACCGACAGATGGGCACGAGGGGTAGGTCGCCGAGAGCAAAGAACCGGATTGGTAAAAGCGGCAGAAATCGCATCGACAGATACATCGCGCGGTGAAGATGAAGAATCGTCCAGGCAGACGGAAGCGGCGTGATAAGACACAGGGCGATTGGCTAGGTCAGCTTCAAATGCGAGTGAAGAATGTATAAAGCCCACGTGCCTTCGCGTTCCACATCTTGATGACGGTCTCGCTGCTCGTGAGCAATATGGAGTCGTCCAAAGACCACGCGAGGGCCGTGACCGGGTGGTCATGGTCGCGCAGCACCTTGTCAGCAACGCATTCTCGTTGTGCCGGGCCCGTCTCCGGCTAGAACAAGAGGCGAGGGCGTCAGCGCACGGGACCGATACACATTGATAGGGGGTAAATTGCAGCCACATCTCGCAGGACCAGCTGAACGGCAAACACATTTGTCGCAACAGATCGCGGGGCGACCCGCCACCCATGCAGCCGACAGAAACATAGGAGCGCAATAAAGACGCGACCGAGTCTGCGTGCGTGCGTGCGTGCATGCGCGCAGTATGTTTTATGCGGACGAAGGGCGAAAAGAAAAGGAAAGAGGGACGTACCCCGATGCTCCAGACGATCGCGCACTTGTCCTTGCTCCCGCTCGCGAGGCTGCGCCCGTCGTGGCTCCAGCGGATGTCCCACACCTCGTCGTCGTGCTCGGCGAGGATGTGCGTGGTGAGCACGGGGAAGTCCGCGCGCGAGCACGCGTGGTCCTCCAGCAGCGTAAAGGGGACGGTTCGCGTGTGGTAGAGGCATTGCGCCCGCTGATGCGCGCGCGCCTGCTCGAGAAGCGCAGTCAGACGGCGCGGCTGCAACATGACCGAGGGCGGTATGTAGGCTGTAGGCCAGTCGCCGTTAAATCGCGCACGCGAGTACGGAGTGCCGTTGAACATACTTTGGAGCTGGTGCAAGAGCCGTCTTCTCGACGTGCCCGCGGAGCCGTCCCAGCCAGCGCGTTCGCGAAGATCGTCGGCGCCTGTGCACATCATGAGCCTGTGAAACTGTCAGGGAGAGAACAAGCATTGTCTATTGAAGTACGCACGACGAGAGCAAATGCAGCTTCTCCTGGTCAGAGCTCATGGGAGCGAGCGCTTCGCGGAGCACCCGCAGCGCAGCCGAAACATCCTGCTGCTCGAGCAGCTCGAGATACTTCTGCTGACTAAGAAGAAAGCGGGTTGCCTGCGCAGAGTGAGGTCTGAGCGTTTGGAGTCACGAGTTCCTTTTGAGACCACGCACGCGGAGGTCGTCGGTGTTGGCGAGCCCGAGGTGGCCCAGCGAGGCCTCGGCGTCGTCCCAGGCGCCGTCGAGCACGGCCCGTCTGAACGTGGCGACTTCAGGCGCCTCGAGAGCATAGCCCGACTCGGCCTCGAGCGCAGCGGCGGCTCCGCTGTGAAGTACAATGGGTGCGCGCGTCAGCCATTGTGCGCGCGGGCGGCGGCGGCGGCAGACGCACTGGTAGCCCACTTCGCTGAGCGACTGGATCATGAGCCTTACGAACTCGTGCCGGTCGATGGACGACGATGCGAAGAGCGGGCGGCCCTGCAGGTGGTGGGCGGTGCGGGTGTGGCCGTTGCTGCTGCTGCTGCTGCCGTTGGCGTTGGCGGTGGCGGCAAGCCCGCCGCCCGAGCTCGCCGCGGCGTCCCCGTTCTGCTGGGCCTGGTGGCCGTCGAGGTCGGTGAGCTTCATGGTCGGGTCGGTGGTGCGCTGCCGCTTCCTGGCTGGTTGGCTGGACTCTGGATCCGACTCGCTCTCGGGCTCTCTCGCCCGCCTCGTCGCTGGGTTGAGGGCTGGTGTCTGCTCGCTGGGCGGTTGGCCCGTTGCTGCAGAGCGTGCGCGCGGCGAGTGGCTAGCAATCGTGGTCGGTCGCCCGGAGGCGATAGCGTCTTCAGAATACGGCTCGGAATTCAGCGCACACGCACCTTCCGCCAGACCTTTCTGACCGTGCCATTTTGCGAGCACAAACCCGTCCTCACAACAGAGAACAACCAGGATTATATACACCTTGCAATGCCCTGTATATCGCAACCCCAAAGGTCCTCTCGTTGTCCGCGGAGCGCCCACTTGTTCAAGGCATACATCCGGGGCATTCCTTGTCCTGTCTACAGTCACTCAACAAAGCATTATGTGTACATTCCAACCTACGCTGTTCACAGAAAGAGATCTATATATCATGTGCCCCTCACTGTTTCCTCCAGTTGTAAAGCCCAACATTATCGTCCGCGCCACTCAGCGGACCCGAGCACCCCATGTCCTCGCCGTTCTGCGCATAACCATTCGCCCCAGGTTTTGGCGGCACGACGCCCAGCGCCGTGCCCTTCGCGTTGTCCGCGCGCAGCTGCTCGAGCCCGCTCAAGTACGCCTCGTCCACGCCGCCCGTGACATACTCGCCGGTGAACACGCTGCAGTCGAACTGCCCGATAGCCGTGTTGAACTGCTTCACAGAGAGCACGAGGTCGTCGAGCTTTTGGTAGATGACGAGGTCAGCGCCGATGGCGCGCGCGACGTCGTCTTCTGTCCGGTTATACGCGACGAGCTCGTTGCGCGCCGGCATGTCGATTCCATATACATTTGCATGTCTATAAGGACGGTCAACGACGGGTCCACCATCTACAGCGTTGCGGCAGACCTTATTGGAGGAGCGCACGAGGCAAAGACAATCTGTTTTGCGCCGACATCGCGCGCCATCTGGACGATCTCTTTCGATGTCGTGCCGCGCACTATCGAGTCTACGCAAGTGTTAGCATCATTACAAGAGAGCACACCGACGTGCTGACCATCCACGATCAGCACATTCTTTCCTGCAAACTCGAGCGCCATGGCGTTCAGTTTTCTTCTGACGTTCTTTTTCCTGACAGGGCTCAAAACAGGATGCGTTGTGGCAGGATGATTTGCTTACCGCATTTGCTGGCCAGGCATGATGAATGTCCGGCCAACATACCGATTCTTGACGAAGCCCTCGCGATACGGCACATGCAATCTTTGTGCAAGATTTAATGCGGCCACGCGCGAGGTGTCGGGAACCTATGCGCAATATAAGAACCAGACAACAGCTCTCGTAAAGCCCGGTGCACGCACAGGGATGACGACGTCTACGGTCACATTCTTCAGGGCAAGGACACGCTGGACCTCGTCGGCGAGAAGGTCGCCCATGGCCATGCGGCTGCGGTATACGCTGATACCATCCAGCACCGAGTCGGGACGCGCAAGATACACATATTCGAATATGCAAGGCGCGAACGGCACCGGGTCTGCACACTGCTTGCGCATTACGCCGTTGCGGGTGATGATGATCGCTTCGCCTGCAAAGAAATGAAGCATGAGTTCTTTCTTGTCGTGAACTCCATAATAATGCAAGGTTCTGACCAGGTTTGACATCCTCCCAGTCAGCAAACCCAGAGGCATCTGCGACAACGCTCTCGCTCGCAAACAAGTAATCTTTGCCGCCACCGGCGGCGTGTCGCGTCGCCATTCCAACAGGCCGAATTCCATTGGGATCGCGGAACGCGATGATGCCAAAGCCCGCGAGCATCGCGACGCATGCATACGCGCCCTTCGCCTCGCCCATCATGCCGCGCAGCGCGGTGAAGATGTCGTCCTCGTTGATGCGGAACTTGCCCGTGCGCTGGAGGTGGTCGGCGAAAATGTTGAGCAGCAGCTCCGAGTCGCTGTCCGTGTTGATGTGTCTGTGCGACTCGGTGTCGAGGCGGCGCTTGAGCTCGAGCGTGTTGAGCAGGTTGCCATTCTGCGACAAACGCCAGATGAGCGCCCAGGATAATCGCAGGAGGATCAGTCAGCATACATACATGCGCGAAGACGATGCCGTAGGGCGAGTTGACGTAGAACGGCTGGGCCTCGGTGCCCGCAGACGAGCCTGCCGTCGGGTAGCGGACTAGTGCGGGGTGCGGTATTAGAGTTGGCCGATGAGCCACATATACAGCGAAAGTGGCGCACCGTGGCCGACGCCCATCGAGCCGTACAACCGCGACAGCGCCTGGGCGTCAAAGACGTCGCGGACCATGCCATTGCTCTTGCACTGGTAGAACCGCCCCTTGGCGCCGCACGTGACGATGCCGCACGCGTCCTGGCCGCGGTGCTGCAGCAGCGCCAGGCTCTCGCAAATCTCGGTGGCCGCATCGAGCGTCGTGTCGTGCAGAAGCAGGCCCAGGATGCCGCACACTGCGCAATTGCTCGATGTCAGCTCGCAGACTGTATGCGCCGGTGGCACGCACTGGTCGACGAGGGAATAAGAATACAACGGCCAACGAACGTGCGCGAGTCTGAAAAATCTCCAATCTGCTGCCTTGACAGCTGCAGGATTGACAGGGCACCGCGGCCCGAATTGCCGGACTAAACCCCGGATCGCCGTCCGGAGCTTGAATTCTTCCTCCTCCTCCCTTCTTGCTTCCTGCCACGCATAATAGCTTTGCACTGTGTACGCAACCCAGGTTAAAGTGCTGGCAATGGCCTACGAAAGCTTCAGTGACGCGTGGGAAGCTGCCAGCACCCTGAGACTTAGCTCTGGATAACTGGCTGCTTCGAATGCCGTTTCGGACAAGCATTCACCCTCGCTTATCGCTATCCCTCGCCCACTGCCACGCGACAGGGGCTCTATCTTCCGATTTCGGTCGTCTACGTACGTGCTGGCGGGAGGTGATCAACGCCCCGGTCATGACTGACCTGAAGGGGCAATATCGGCAGTTACCCTTACTGCGCGTCTTTCTTGTCTGTGGCGTATAGTCGACTG
The DNA here is from genome assembly GCA_037042885.1 of Auricularia sp. M12. NCBI lineage: Eukaryota > Fungi > Basidiomycota > Agaricomycetes > Auriculariales > Auriculariaceae > Auricularia > Auricularia sp. M12. The sequence continues at coordinate 3,145,101 of CM073210.1, read as the reverse complement.
GGAAAATATGTTCTCCCTCTGGGACAAAGAAGCAGTGACAGACGTCATCTTCCATGCACAAATCGACTCTTTGTCATAATGGCTACTTTGACATCATACAGTGCATTCACCTCAGAACCCTGGCCAGATCCTCTACGCAGGCGTTGATACTCTTAAAGCGCATGTGAGCACACAGGACGATGCAACCAAAGCTGGAAACTCACTGCAGAGAGTAAAATTGCCCATCACCACAAACCCCGGCGCCAGCGCCGCTTTGAAACGGTCCGAAAAAGCGACACTGGTCGACGACGGCGTATGCATTGGAGCCCTGACACAGCTTTCAGTCCTGTTGCAACATACTAGGATCGCCCATTAGCCTGCCACTCACGATCTCGGCGAAGGAATACTCGGTCGTCTGGCTCGGGCTCATGTTCACAAACACCACCTGGCATATCCCGCCGGGGAAGAACGTGGCTTGCCCGTGGGGCGGGACGAAAAATGTGCCTCTATAGGAGCGCATTATGCATTCATGTGTTTCGTCAAGTGGAAGACGGGTGTACGTACGCTAGAACTCGTTCAGACGCGGTGCAAATAGACAGTAAGAGACGAAAACGACATACGCTGCGATTGCATGGGCTGATACGCTTGGAAGCAAAACGCGCGATCTTGGCCTTCTTGGATGGGGAGGATGCACGCCACATTTTGGCCTGCAAACATCGGAAAGGGTCAAACTTTACTGTGCTTACCGTATAGGAAAGAAAGCATTCAGGCGCACAGGGATGACCGCTGACGCAGACTTCTGTAGCACTGTTCGGGACAGTGCAAAGGCCCGCCTGACGCTTCTCTTGAACCCAACGCGTCCGAGAAGGGACGAAGCCTTCGGAGGGAACGGGAGTGCCCACGCATCCTGAGATGGCGTATGGCACTGTTCCATTGACAACCTCGACAATGCCAGTCTCAAGAATAGCATGGCAGCCTTCCGCGAGAGCAGTCTTCCATTAGCTTCTCAGGTCTAAAAGGAGATGTGGAGGAAGAATCCGCACCTTGGGTACGCGGTGTAGCATTCACTGCTGCAGATACAACACTGGCACAAACCAACAGGAGCGCCGGGAAGGCCATCGCGAATCCCGCGCAAGTATCAACTCTCAAGAGGAGGGCGTGAGCCTGACACGCTTTTTATAGCTTTCCATTTGCTTCACCGTGCCTTGATAGAAAACCGTGCGAAATGACCGGCCGGCCTGTCACTGTCAGCGCGGGTTTAGAGCGTCCATACACCCACGCACGGCGCGGGATAAAGGATCGATAAGCTTCGAACTTCTTCCATCTGGCCCAAAGCTGGTCAGCGCTGGTCACGCGCCGTCTGCTCGTGAGGGCCTCATCAACTACCGTAGACAAACGAGAAAGACAGGACCACACGGAGGCCGAGGTAGCCACAGGGACCGCGATGGCCCTCATTGCGCAGCAGAGTCTATGTAACAGTGGGAATTTCCTTGCAAGCAGGCGATAGACCTCGAGTACTAAGATAATGGCAACCTGGTTGCCCATAAATCAAGAACCCGCCACTGCGATGACGAGAGCTGGGCAGGTCGCAAGATTGTCGAGCTAAAGCATGCAATATATTCATCGAGAGTTGGTATGGGTTGCTGTGAGTAGACCTTAGCCGGAAACGGTCCAGTATGCCCAGTGTCGGTCCAGATAGGATGGGAAAGGGGCAGCGCAGAGAAAAATGAAGTCTGTAAAAGCCATCCACTGATGTTTGATAGAAAGCCTGCTCCAGTGACTGCTTCCAGTATTATGAGGACCACGCCTTCTTTTTCGGATTTCTGATGCATAGGCTCTAGCAAGTCGTGTTTTGTGACAGTTGTGTAGCGAGCAAAACTGCGAGGCAAGCCAGTCGACGTCCAATTGATTGGACGTTCGAAGATGTGCAGACGGAGGCGCCTCCACAGCGCCATCGAGCGTAGGGTGCTTTTGATTCATTGGCAAGTCCAAATCGCAGGGCAGTGAGAAACTGGAAGCCGTCGACGGTCGAAGTCGAACGATGGTGCGGAAATTACCGCGTGCCACTTGCCTTCGTTTCGTCGTCGTTTTTCTCATGCGAAGCCGCATCAATTGCTTCGTCCGGCCGCCAGCGGGGTGCCAAGAGCAGCTTGAAGAGAGGACTAGATGCAGCGTACGAGCTGGCGCACCTGGCAACCGACGAATCGCTATGGGACCGTCTTCTTCTTGGTCTACTTCGCCCGGCCGTCCAGACGTACCAAGGAGTGTCCAACGCCGAGTACAGGGAGCATGTCGTTGCCTCAAATGACAGAGATCTTGCCTTTTCGTGCGCGCAGGCCCCTTGTCAAGTCTCATGTGCGCTTCGCTTGCTGAGACACCAAGTTGGCCAACTCGGCCATCCCAAACGAAGCGTCTTGTATTATGACACGCACACCCCACAGCCAGTCCTTTTTGACTTATTTCCCAGCTGGAAAACAAGTTGAAAATCCTTCGGACGGATTTTGAACCCATATCCAAGGCATTTTCCGCTTTTTGGGATTTTCAACTGATTTTCCACAGTGGAAAACAGGTTGAGAAGGGCTTGTTGCGGCGTGTGACGGCCCAACTCGCGCCCAGCCAGCTACCAAGCACGGATCCATTTCATTTGGTATTCAGTGGGCGGTTTTGTCCTGGGTCCTTATCAGCTCAGTGTACGGACGACGTTCTTTCCGAAGCCATTGGTTCTGCAGCGGCTAGCCTTCACCAAACGCGCCGTGCCAACCTACGTGGTGGAAGATATCGCATTTATGTACGTCAGCATCAGACTCGACGGCGTCAGGGCGTTTCATTTAAGTAGGACCACGCTTGGAAGCAAATCAGTTGGCGAAAGTAATCCGTGGTAAAATTTCCCGACGTGGTGGGCGGTTGTCGGGATAAAAAGGTGGCGCTGATCCAGGTCCGACCCCCGCTCGCAGTTCCCCCACCACAGTCATCATCCTCCCTCTGACCTATTCTCGCACCCACCGCACGATGAGCCCTACAGCCGAAGTTGATTTGGCGACGCAGGCAAGTGTCGAATTACCTGCAACGCCAGCGATGACCGTATAATGACCTGTCCTTCAGCTGGAACTGCTAAGCCTGCAAAAATCGGCAGCCTCGCGCCGGCGCATCCCCGCCGCGGAAAGGGTGCCCGCAGAAATTTTGGTGGAAATTTTCCTCTGCACCGATCTCGTCGCCGACGATGAGAAATGGGTTCTCGGTCTCGGCACTCAAGACATCTCCAGGATCGCTCGCCCTTTCCGCCTGGCCGCCGTCTGTAAAATGTGGAGGGACGTCATGTTGGCCTGCGTTCCCTCGCTATGGAGCTTTATCTCCATCCCGGAGCCAACGTCGTGGGACTTTGGGTACCGTGCACCCGAGATCCTGCAACTGCTCATCGAACGGTCGCGCGACTGCCCACTCTCCGTGCTTCTGGCGTGGGAAAATCCAGAGGTGGAATACAACTTTACGCCGGAGGATGCGCCGGACGTCGTTGTGGAGTGCATCCAGCTCATCGCCGAGCAAGCCAGCCGTTGGCGCCGGTTCGAATATCGCGCGCCAGCAGGCGGCCTCCACCCTGCCGTTCTTACCACCCTCTTCGAAAACTCGACACCCTTGCTCGAAGATATCCATGTATCGACCCACGGTCGCACGCGCTGTGAAGAGGCGCCGGAAGAGCCCCTCGTCTACCTGGGCGTCGTGAACGATCTCCTGCCGGACTGCCCGCGCCTGGTAGAGGCTGAATTGCACCTGGAGCACTTCGCGTTTGATCAGCCAGTGCCGTCGCTGCGGCAGCTCATCGTCGACTCGCCGATGATGAACCTGAACCTCTGGGACATCCTCTTCTGCACGCCCAATGTTGAGCATCTCACGCTCATGTCCAGCGAGGAGCAGCATCCGGACTCCAACGACGAGCCCGAGGAGCACGCGGCGTTTCTGCTGCGCCCGATGGTCCTGGACTCCCTCAAGCTTCTGGCGGTCACGTCGGGGCGGCTGAGCGAGACCTTCCGCCGCCTGAGCCTCTACACCCGCACGCCGCACCTGACCGAGCTACACGTCCCGCACAGCATGATCTGGGACCCATGCCGCCAGAAGTGGCTCATCGCATTCCTGCGCCGCAACGGGGACACGCTGGAGAAGCTCATCATCTACGAGGACGTGCGCCTGGAGGACTGGATGGCCAACCGCAACGGCATCCTGGTCGACTCCAAGCAGCAGTTCTGGGACCAGGTGTGCGAGGTGCAGAATCATGGCGTCTGGTACATCCCGCGCGTGAGCGTCGTCGAGTTTCGCGGGATCTGCTATATGCCCGACGGGGGCGAATGTTTCCTGCGCTTCCTCCAAGCGCGCCTGGTAGGCAACAACCCCGTTGCGAAGGTCGACGCACTCTTTCTGGAAGGGCGGCGCCCGTGCCGCACGTTTGCGACGTGCCGCTATCTTTTCGGCTTCCCGTGGACGCGCGAGGAGTGGCATTGGAAGATGAACGGGTACCCTGGCTACACCGGCGTCTTCAACGCCAGTGCGTACTTTGCTTATGGTCCAGAATATGCTTTCGAGTACCGCAAGTGGTAGGTCCCATTGTGGCCGAAGATTTAGGTAGAACTTCACCCCAGCTTCTCGCTTTTTCCTTATGCCCTGTCCCGAATAACGACGATCATTCAATGATACACTCCACCATCTACATGTACGAGACCCTATTGTAGTTTTTGGCACGGTCAGCGAATCTAATTGTCCACCGATTTCATGTCCCTGGCCGTATCAATCTGAGGTGCTTCCTGCGCGAGGGAGCTCAGGGCTGTAGCTATCGGTGGATGGCATACGCCTACTAAGCCAGACTGAAGTTCACAGCGACAGAAACATCGGACATGAAATTTTGGAAATCAGTTGCAGACAAAGCATCTAGAGCAGGCTCTCGTCACATGAAATATGCGCTTGGGAGATTATAGGTCTACTGTTCACCACATCGACGATTTAATTGACGATTATCTTCCATCGTAAAGTGATTGGCTCAGGCAGCCACGTCGGAAACCTGCGGCAGACAGAGAGAGCACGCGCTCACAACGCGCTCACCATGGGTCTCGCCAACAAGCTGGACCAGTATCTGGCGCCTGCAGATTAGTATTTGGCGACGACGGCGCAGTCGCTGCCCTTGGCGGCGGACACAACTTCCAAGCTCTACTTATGCACTACGACGCGGCCCAAAATCTATGGTCAACGTGGGGGTATCTCTAAGGGCGCTGCAGGTACAACGCCTTGGCCTCCAGCTACTCGAACCAGGAGGCGTCCGTGCGGTTGTCTCAAGCTCCCTCGCAGACGCAACGTTGCAGTTGCACAGGTCGTCTGCCAGCCTCCTCACCCTCAAGTAAAACTTCCAATCCGAGGCCCCGAAAAGCGCAGGCATGACTCCAGGAAGGAATGGAAATTCGACAACGCTATGGTGAGCCATCATCAACAGCAACATGCACCGTCATGGGTTGCGCACGAAGCAGAGTCAGCCAGTGTGTTAGGTGCAGCTCCTGCAAATTTGGGACGTTCCATGCGGTCTGTGCGCCCGCCTGGAAGATGCCACAACTCATAGTCGAACGACCAAAAGTCACTGCACGAAGCGAGCAGAATCCTCAACGACGTGAGGGAAGCCGCTTCCAGGAACAAGGTCCCCAGCTGGCAGTAGAACTCGTGGATGGCTAGTGAGGTGAGGCCTAGGTTGGTGTACAGGCTGGGCTCCTGCAGAAAATCGTAGAAACACAGTCGAACTGGTAGGCCGGCGGAGTTATGCTGCAGCTCCGCCTCACAATTCGCGAGGCCGAGTTCTAGATGTCCGACGGCGTTGAACATTTCGAGACTGGTCATCACAGTATGTCCTCTTCGAACACATCACCCATCGCATGGGAATCTGCACGAGACAGGCAAACAGCTCCCCGCAGCCATAATCTACCCAGTAGATGTGAAGGTTCCGTAAAGTCCTGTGTGCATGCAGATGCGGCGGGGAGTCCATTGGTTGAATTGCCATACGTTACAAGACTGATTCTATAATTTTGAAAGCCGACTCACGGTGGCTTCAATTGAACACGTTGATAGTAATCAAAGGGTCAACTTCACAAGCTCTGAGGGGGGAAACCATCGCATCAATTTTATCTCCGTACTAGTAGATGGCGTAAGAGCGATTCCGCCAGGGAAGCGTCAGAAAGGTCGTGAGCTTTCCCTCCAGCCTGAGGAAGCGTCGGATCGGCCTTCTATCGTCGTTTTCAAGTCCTTCCTTCAGAAGCATTATACACGGACCCAGACACGTAACTGATGTTTGCTGAGAGATATGTAGGTTATGCACCAACCCATTAGAATTGAGAATTACAGTACTGTATTTCTCATTCTTTGAGGATGCATCTCAATGAACGATCCCAACAGTAAAGCCGGTGAGCCAACACTCGCCGGTGCGGTTTCACGTTATGTAGCCGCCGACCTCAAATGTGAAACGACGCCGCGGAGATCTACTGTTAAGTACTGTTAAGTAGCCACCCTCGCGATGGCACCGCCACCCCGCGTGCTGCGCGACTCCGAGTATCGCCGAGACCCGCGCGCGCACGTGGGCCCGCGGGCGCCAAGTGCACACTTGCGACCTTCGGGGAGGATTCTCATGCCCACGCGCCACACCCGCGTGCGTTATCGATAAGTTGCATGCCAGGGCGCAGATTTGAGCTAAGTACTTGTAGGTAGGTGCTGAGCAGGGCAGCAGGGCAGCAGAACGACAATGACAGTGACAATGGCATTATTTGATTTCGGTGTGGGAGGCGCGATGCGACACGTCGAGCGTAGTAGGGTAGGCTAGGGGAGCTGGAACCGGTGGCCGATACTCATACTGCTACGGGATACGGGAAGGGCGGACGGGCTGTTTCGTTCGTGGGGCATGCGTGCGTGCGTGCGTGCGTGAGAGTGAAGATGAGAGAGCAATGCAAGAGACAGGAGACAAGAGACAAGAGATGAGGCGGACCAAAGGGGAGGATGCAGGAAAACGGCGAAGCAACAGATAGTAGACAGCAAGGGGAGGGATAGAGAGAGATAAGCGGATGGATGGATGGATAGATGGCGACGGCGAAGGCAGTATTAGGCGGAAGGCGGGGCACGCTGATGGAGCGCGCGCGCGCCGGCAATTGGGTGAGCCGGGGGCGCGACAAGCGGACGGGATTGCGGGCGAGCAGACGCGCGACTCGGAGCGCGCGCGGTGCAGATGACGATGGGGGCAGCGACGATGACGAGAGCGGTAATCTAGGGCTGGCGGGTCGGATGGAAATAGATACAGATCTGTGTGGTGGTGGTCGCGCGTCAAGACCAAAAATCGTTGCGAGACGCGCAGGGTGAAGGATGACACACGCACTGCATGGAGGGATAAATACTCGCTGCGGCAGAGTATTATAGGATGGCTGAGTTGAAATCCAAGGAAAAGTTTTGACGATGATGGCGACAGACAGGCGTATGGATGACTCGATGGCATGGCGTCGGGCGAAAAATTATTTTGGAGCGGGATAGAAGATTTGAGTTGCGGCGTGCGCCAAGGCTACGACGAGAGGAAGGTGCGGTAGTACGCTGTCGATGCGGGCTCGTTGGTGAGCCTGACGACGAGCTGTGCTGGGTTGCCCATTTGCGGGTGCGAGATGGTCACTGTCAGGTACGCGGCGTTCTGGGCGACGTGACAGGCGTAAGGCGCGAGGAAGGGGAAGAGCTGTTTGAGCAGGTCGACGTCCTTTTGCAGCAGCACGGCGTTGCGATGGACAAAGGTGACGACGTCGAGCTCCTTGCGGCTTTTTGCGGGAAAAATGTGAGAATTGATAAGAAAAATAAGGTTTTTCTGCGTACGAGTAGCGGATCTGGGTGTCCTGGAAATAATCGTAGGCCTGCTGGTCGTCGAGGAAGTGGAGGCGGACGCTGGAGAGGAAGAGCGAGGCGGGCGTGGCGTTGAGCATCATCTGGCGATACGCGTCTCCAGCCGGTTTCCTCTGCATGGCGGGCGCGTGGACGACGGGACGGGCAGACACGGGGAGCGGGGACGGGGACGAGGGAGCGAAAGCGAGAAAACAGAACGCGGTGTCGGCCGGAGAAAATTGGGCCGGAGGAATTCAAGCGACGCCCGCGGACGGACGGCCCCTCGGTCGTTAAAACCCGCGCAGCTGCGAGCCTGGCACGCCCGGCGACCTTGCAGCCCTCGCGCGTGCCGGGTGGCCGGGTGCGCGCCCGCCTGCTGGATCGTCGCCGCGCGCGCCGGGGGCTGTATGCCGCCGCCCAGGGCCCCCCCACGCGGCTGCCTGCGGGCTTCGGCGGCTGCCTGCGACGACGACCGCCGCGTGTCTGCAGGGCTGACGGCCGGGGGCTGGCGCTCTGCTCTGCTGTGCTCTGGGGCTGCGCGCCGGCGTCGTGCTCCATGCCGCGGGCGCCCGTCGGCTGCGCGCGGCACGCTGCACGGCGGCGGCGGCGGCCCCCAGCGCGCCCAGCGTCGCGCCGGGGCTGGAGGGGGGAGAAAGCAGAGGGCACAGGACCAGAAGCCTGCCAGGTAATATACGGCCCGCACCTCCCCCCTCCTCTCCGGAACCCGGCCCCGACTCCGAACGACCGACAATCCCAGTTCCCAGCCCATGGTCCGTGTTTCCACCGAGCTAAAAGCCAAATCCACCAAGTGCATGCGCTCGCCAGTCGCAGCCAGCCTCTCCGGCAATGGGACGACGCCCGTCGCCTATCCGCCCACCCCCATGTCGGCCCGGACGCCCTCTGCACGTCTCTCGCCTGTCGCGGCTGCATAGTTTATCCCTCGCAGGGCCTGCCCGAACCCAGTCTCATGTTGCAGGCGTCGATGAGGACTCGTGGTAGCCAACGGGACTCCGGACTGGCACAGCGGCACTCCGGTTTACCTTGGAGGACACGTCGTTCTCAATTGGATTCTCGTTCTTGTCGATGGCCCGTCTAAGCCTGTTTTGGAGTATGAGATTTTGCTCCTCACTCTGAGAGGACTGAGATTCGCTTGTAAAGGTCCGAGACTGTATCGTAGACTTTTTCCGATGTAATTTCTATGCAGGGAAACGAGTCTGAGGTGTAGATACATGCACTTGTTGAGGTAAGGGGGTATTAGAAAGGCCGGCGCGATGGCGTGATGCTTTGCCGAGATGCTGTCAGAATAAAAAGACCAGCGTTGCCCGGTTTGCTTTTTTCCGCATCCCAGCCTCCCCCGCCCTCCACCTCCATCCTCCAACCCGCTTTATCCCAATGGCCCCCAACGGAGTTGCTCACGCCGCCGCCCTCCCCCCTGGCCACTTCTTGTTCACGTCTGAGTCTGTTGGCGAGGGCCACCCCGGTGCGCTTGGACCGCTTTTCGGCCGGCGCCTCGTAACTGACCTCGTACGACAGACAAAATCTGTGACCAGGTCTCCGATGCTATTGTGAGCCTAGAGTCTCCATGGATACGCCCTGCTCAACGCTGAATGATTTTTCTTTAGCTCGATGCCTGCCTACAACAAGACCCGAGCTCCAAGGTCGCCTGCGAGACGGCGTCCAAGACGGGCATGATCATGGTCTTTGGCGAGATCACGACCAAGGCGGTCATCGACTACCAGTCCATCATCCGCAACACGATCAAGCGCATCGGGTACGACAGCTCCGAGAAGGGCTTCGACTACAAGACGTGCAACATCCTCGTCGCGATCGAGCAGCAGTCGCCCGACATCGCCCAGGGCCTCGACCACGGCGACCTCGAGAACCACGGCGCGGGCGACCAGGGCATCATGTTCGGCTACGCGACAGACGAGACCGAGGAGCTCATGCCGCTCACCATCATGCTCGCCCACAAGCTCAACCTCGCCATGGCCGTCGCACGCCGCAACGGATCCATGCCCTGGCTGCGCCCGGACAGCAAGACCCAGGTCACGGTCGAGTACAAGAAGGACGGCGGCGCGATGATCCCGCTGCGCGTCGATACTATCGTGGTGTCTACCCAGCACGCGGACGACATTTCGACCGAGCAGCTGCGCAAGGAGATCAAGGAGAACCTCATCAAGAAGGTCATCCCGCCCGAGCTGCTCGACGACCGCACCATCTACCATGTAAGCACATTATTCAATTTGGGCTGCGCACCGTCCTGGCATGGCGCCGTGCCCGCGGACCCAAACCGCTGTGGTGTGGGTGTGGACGATTCCGGCCGTCTCTGCACCTGTTCTACCGTCGCGGTGCTGCATGGCTGTATCTGACGGATACGGCGTCTTACTGTCGAGGCTGGAATCCGCAACGGTGCGGGTGTGTGCGATTTCGACCGTCTCTGCACCTGTTGTACCAGCGCGGTGCAGCGCGGCCGTATCTGACGGATGCGGCATTGTATTGTCGAGGCCCTGACGTACTGGGCTGGCGCCGTGCCCGCGCACCCAAACCGCTGTGGTGCGGGCGTGAACGATTCGGGTACTCTCTGCGCCTGTTGTACCGTCGCGGTGCAGCGTGGCTGTATCGGACGGGTACGGCGTCTTGATACGGCGTCCTACTGTCGAGGCTGCCGGACCCAATCCGCAACGGTGCGGGTGTGGGCAATTCCGGGACTCTATGCGCCTGTTGTACCGCCGCGGTGCAGCATGGCCGTATCTGCGGCGTCGTACTGTCGAGGCTCTGAGCGCTCGACATTACTGCTGCATGACTACGGGACGTACCCGTGGTGAGGCGTGCTATACGGCTGCGAATTTTTGGTACCTTGTGCGACCGTGTGCGGCGCTGTGCAACTGAGGCTCTGAGCGCTCAATCTCACCGCGGGACGTCCCCGTGGTGAGACCTGTATCGACGGCTTGCAGCCCTGACCGCGCAATTCCCTCGGGCTCACGCTCACTCCCTGCAGATCCAGCCGTCTGGCCGCTTCGTCATTGGCGGACCTCAAGGTGACGCCGGGCTGACGGGCCGCAAGATCATCGTCGACTCGTACGGCGGCTGGGGCGCGCACGGCGGAGGTGCGTTCTCGGGCAAGGACTTTTCCAAGGTCGACCGCTCTGCGGCGTACACGGCGCGGTGGATCGCCAAGTCGCTCGTCAAGGCCGGGCTGGCGCGGCGCGTGCTCGTGCAGCTCTCGTACGCGATCGGCGTCGCGGAGCCGCTGTCGATCTACGTCGACACGTACGGCACGGGCACGAAGAGCGACGAGGAGCTCGTCGACGTCATCCGCAAGAACTGGGACCTGCGCCCCGGCGTCATCGTGCGCGAGCTCGACCTGCAGAAGCCGCAGTACGAGCAGACGGCGTCGTACGGCCACTTCGGCAACCCGGCGTACAGCTGGGAGAAGCCCAAGAAGCTCGTGCTGTAGACGCACTTCCGTATCTCTCTCGCTCTCGGGGCAGTTCAACCCTGCCCCACATTCCGCACCCCTCTCACACTTTCGCATGGGCTCGGAAGTTCATCCTTCCACATATATTATTCCTTTTGGGTTTTCGCTCGCCGTCGTCTTTTTTTTGTGCTGTCCTAGACCGCTGCCACACTATAGTCCCCGCCTACCTCGCTGTTGACTGCCACACGCTTTTTCGCACGTCCCATCCGCATCTACGACTCCATCTGTCTCCACCGCATTGTATCTCTGAGCATTGAATACATCATGGGCGCGCTCAACCGCGCTCTTTCCCTGGGAGATGAAGTTCCTTTCTGAGGCTTTCTACTGCGAAACTGTTGGTGAAGATGGAGTGGGTAAGCATTTCACATCTTGGGTCCCGCACGTCGATTTGTGACGTTGCCGATCTGTACGTCCGTCAAGTCGCATTCACACGCCGAGGCGTGGGGTCGAGAACTTTGAAAGGCTGTCAGCGCTGACAGCGCTAAGTCTGACTTCTCATGTGAAGGCCTCATCTGAGATCAGAGCCTTTGCCCGCCACCAGGTATAATGTTCAAATGCCCTTTCTTCCTGTCCAGAGCCTCGTGGCTTCCCGACTTCGGGCAAAAACTTCGAGTTTTTGCGTCCAGAAGCCTGTCATGTGCCGCTTTAGGCCGAAGCCGAGGAGACGCGCGAATTTAAAAGCCCGACGCCGACACGTTGGCGAGCCCCCTCTTTCGAGCCTCCTGCTAGATACAGAGTGTTCCACCCCACCCGCGTGCCCTCAAGCTCAAGCCGTCAAGCACCAAGATGTCCTCGTCAAGCTACCAAGACGCCCTCCAGCGCGAAGCAGCCAAGGCCCATTTTCCCATCCGTCAAGGCTATGGCCAGCTAGGCAGAAGATTCAACGTGCTGGCCAACAACTATGCCATCCTGACCCTGCCCACTGAGCCCTTCTACCACTATGATGGTGCGCGCGCGCGCTGGCGCCGGTGTAGCTGAACTGTCTGATCATTGTGGCGGCCTGGCTGTGACCTGGCGCAGTTGGTATGTGCTTTGTGGCAACCCGCGACGTGAGCGCCGTTCCCTGAGACACTATGGCCCTGCTGCAGACATCACCACCGTGCCCACCGCGACGGGCATCCCGCCCAAGCCGGTCCCAAGACGCCTCTACAAGAACATCATGATCAACATGGTGCGCAAGCTCCCCCAGCCCAGCCCATCTGCGGTCTATGCCCTGCTGTGTGCGCGAAGATATTGCTCGATATCTAATGCGTCGCCCCGCTGTGTGCGCAGATGACCAACAACCCCCAAGTCTTCATTAAGCGCGGGTCGTTCGACGGGAACCGGAACCTGTACGTGCCCCGAAGCCTCGGCATCGCGCACGGCCAGTCGACCTTCGTGCGTTTGAGTTTGCTGTTTGTTGTGTGCGAAGCGCGCGTCGAGCGGTGATTGTGGTGTGGACAGCTCACGGCCTCCGCCGTCGACGGCGAGGAGGGCCCGCACCCGAAACCGTTCAGGGTCAAGCTCACGCACGTCGGCAAGATCGAGATCAAGTGGGTGCATATTCATCTATATTCAGTGCCAAACGCGCTGCGTGTGTTTGTGGGTGCGGCGCTAACAGATGACGGCGGGCGCTCGCGTGCAGGAACCTGACAAGGCTCGTGCTGTCCGGCCAGCAAATTGCCGACCGCCCGCAGGCGCTGTGCGATATGAGCAGCGCCGTCATGGTGCTCAACGCCGTCGTGCAGATGGTGGGCAAAGCGTGAGTTGAGACGGTTTCTTGACGGCTCGTCCTGCTAATGCGTTTGCGCACGTAGCTTGTACCGCGACGAGGCAAACCGCAAATCCACGGTCTACTTCAGGCCGCGTAGGCAGCTCGACTCTGGCGCCCGCTGGCTTGAACTTTGGCAGGGCTACTACCAGTTAGTACCTATTCCTGAACATCCGAGGAGATGGGCTCACTCATTGCGTACAGGAGCATTCGTCCAACGATTCATCGCATGACGGTGAATATCGACAGCACGCACGGGTTAATGTTAGTTAATCCCCTATATTCCACCCCGTTCAAGTTACTCATCTACGTGCCCAGGTTCAAAGAAGGTGCTCTCATGGACCTTGTTCTGTCTCATTTGAGAAAGCAAGATGCCCGGGAGTTGGTTGCCTCGCAGATTAGGTCGATCTCCAGCCTAGGGAGGTTCCTGAAAGGTCTCCTCGTCGTCGTTCACAGGAACCAAACGACCAGGACTCGCCCAAAACCTATTCTGGGTATTGAGGCGCGTGGGGCGCGCGACTACTTGTTCACAAACCGCAGCGGCGATCACATTTCCGTCGCAGTTAGTAAACATCCTTCGGAAATCGCTATTCGCCTCGCTCACACAGATACGCAGGATTACTATCGCCAGACGTATCACACCACCATCAGATATCCCAATATCATCTGCGTCATGGTGGCCAACAAGACGACGATCGTTCCTTTGGAACTTTGCCACATCGTCCCCGGACAACTGTACAAAGGCACAGTGCCGCCAGAAGTGACGCAGATGGCCGTGAAGAGTGCGGCTCAGAAGCCTGGTGTTCGACTGGATGCGATCAAGCAGGCGTATAAGGTGGGCTCATAACGCCTTGAGGACGCGGTTCCAACGTTGAGATCGAATTCTAGGACCTGCAGTACAGTAACTCAGACTTCATCCGCCAGTGCGGTATGACGGTCGACACCAACCCTCTCAAGATCACCGGCCGGAAGCTTGAGCCGCCAACACTTTGGTTCGCCAACCAGCAGGAAGTCAAGGTCGGTCATTATATCGTAGTTCAGCGTGCGCCCCCAGTCTCATCATGGTATTCTCGCTAGGTTTCGACGGATAGCAGCTTCACGTTGCCCGGGAAGCGGTTCTTCGCCCCCGCGGTGGTACAGACCTGCGCAGTCATTTGCTTCCTTGGCCACAGAGATAATGAGAGGGACATGCGGCTTCGCGTCTCCGACTTCTTCCAGCGTCTCTGTGGCCGCTTGTGGGAGTTAGGTATTGCTACTTTCTCAATGATATCTTTTTTTCGTTGTGCTGATGATATTTTCCCGTCAGGTCTGCGCGGACCCGGCATCGACTACGGGGAGATGGCGAAAACTGGGGCCGTAACCTTCGTACAAGCTGCTGTCGGTGGCAATGTTAAAGAGGTGCGTCTCTCCGTCGCCAACAATACAAACACTACAGGATCATCCTCTACATCTTGCAGTACGTCAAGCAGGCAATGGGAAATCTTATGCAGAGCTTGCGCGCGGACAAGCCGGTCAAGCCCTCTCTCATGATTGCGATTATGCCGAACCCCTCCGACAACGAGCAAATTGCTATCAAGAGAATCGGGGACGTCGAGCTGGGAACTGCAACTCAGATTGTGGTATGCATATGTTCATGGCAATGCCTTACCGCGGCTCAAGTTGTGGCTAGCGCACCGACAAGATCGTCGGACGCGGCCTGCCGAAGGATGATTATTTGAGCAATATTTCCGCCAAGTAAGTTTCATTCCCTTATCATCACCTGCCATTCTTTCTCATCGTCTCCACCAGAATCAATCTCAAGCTTGGCGGTTTCAACTGGGTGTTGGGCAAACCCGACCTGCCTGGGTAAGAATGTCGACGGTGGCGTTGTTTTCATTCTATAACTGACCTTCAATGTCTCCTATAAAGGTACAACCCTGATAGCAAATACCTCCCGACCAGCATGATCATCGGTGCGTGTAACTGCCTTCGACACACCCTGTCGAAGTCAGATGTTGACATCTTCAAAGGTGCCGATGTTTCTCACCCTCCGGCGCACAACTCGAGTAGCCCTTCGATCTGCGGCGTGGTTGCGACGCTGGATGAGAAGTTGATTCGTTACGCTGGAGTGACCTGCGTTCAAATGGGCGGCCGCCGCGTAGAGCTCATCCATGGGCTGAAGGACATGCTCAAGGTACTGTTTACGGTATGGCGAGAGCGACCAAGTCCTGATGTAACTTGCGCAGCCCATGTTCAAGCGATACCGCATGCGCCGCCCGCCCATCGAGCCGCATCACCCCGAACGGGTCGCTAGACTTATGGATGCGTGGCCAGCACAGTTGATCTACTACCGGTGCGTCTTCCTGCTAGTCAGACAAATAAGGTTGGCCGAATGCCTTTTGCAGCGATGGTGTTGGTGAGACCCAGCTCGCCGAGGTTTCGAATATGGAGAAGGCGGCCATTCTGCGTTTGTGTCTCATCGTTCGTGCTGACTCTGCGCCTGACATATTGTCGTGCAGAGGCGCTGAGGGAGACGCAAGTCGAATTGGGCGAGCCCGATGCGCCGAAGCCGAGCGTAACGTTCATCGTGGTCTCTAAGCGCCACCACCAAAGGTTCTTCCCCGAACACGGGGACCGCAACGGTAACTGCTTTGCCGGCTCTGTCTTCGACGAAGGCATCGCCTCCCCTGTCCTCTTCGACTTCTACCTGCAGTCACAGGCTGCTATTCAAGGCAGTGAGTAGAAGCACATTGCATTGACTGGGTGAGACCTGAACGTCTCGTAGCTGCTCGTCCCGCCCATTACGTTGTGACCCATAACGAGAACCCTGCGTTTAACTGCGATAGGTTCGTGACCTTCATTTCGCAAGGGGGATAAGAGCTAATTCCACGGGATAGTTTGCAGCAATTTACCTTTAACATGTGCCACGTCTATGAACGTGCGACGCGTTCCGTCTCAATCCCTGCTCCCGTTTATTGTACGCTTAATATCCTTTCTTATCTTCATTTTCCTGAACTACCTCGCAGATGCCGACGTAAGTCCTCTGCCAGATAACGGGGGGTTTCGATCCCTGCTCTGCATTCGCAAAGTTCGCGGGGACACTGACTGTCCCCGTTGAGCTCGGCGGCTGCAGCGCCGGGATCGAAACCGTGGTGTTTTCTCGAAGCTGAGTCATGCCCTGCTTGTTACAGCTTTTATGCCGCCGTGCCAAGTTCATGTTCACTCCCGGGACGGACACGGACTCCGTAACCGTCTCGAGCGGCCATCCCGATGAGACGGCGCTCTTGAACTTTTATCAGTCCAGATATTCTCAGGTTCACCCCGAACAGGTCGACAAGATGTATTTTGTGTGATTGCGCCTTTCGATCCCTTCTGAACAGTGAACATTGTATACATAGCAAGTAGTACATCCTCTTGACCGACCACTCGCGACTGCAGCTGTACTCGTACGTGTGCTTGCTCATGTTCGAACGTGTGCTGTATGTACATCATGTGCTTCGATTTCCCGAATGAAAAAAAAGAATAGTTTTGTGAGCCTGGGCCCGGACGCACGTTCGGTCTTTACGCGCGTTGCGTGTGGTAGGTAATAGGGCGTTTCACGGTAGCGTTTTTGACGCCGTTTTTGGGCCATTTTGATTGCGTTTTTTGTGTTCGTTTTAGCAAAGATTCAACTGAGAAACCATCAAAACGAACTCGAAAAATGGCGCAAAAAAGCGTGGCCAGGCTAAAACGAGTCATGAGTCGTTTCTGTGCTCGTTTTTAGGTCTTTTTTGATCCAGTTCTTTGGAAACGGACAAAAAACGAAACAAAAAACGAGATCAAAAACACATCAAAAACGGTCCAAAAAACGTACCGTGAAACGCCCTAATGGCTAACGTTTTGCCATAAGCAGTGCTCCACAGCCAATGTGAACAATTGTGCATACAGGGAGTCCGTACGGGCACCCGGGCGGTCCACGCAGGTACCTCCCCAGTCGCGAGCGCGCCTCGCACAATAGGGGGTTTCACGGTAGCGTTTCTGGGCCGTTTCTACGCCATTTCTAACGGCGTTTTGTTTGTCCATTTCTGCAAAAACGGGACCCCGGAACACACGAAACAGTACCGGAAACGGCCTAGAAACGGCTTTTGCAGAAACGGCTTCAAGTTGTTTCTGCGGTCGTTTTTTGTACATTTCCATTTTTCCCTTGCGTGCGGTCCGCGGTTACTGGTGCCCCAGCGGCAAAGCCTCAGAGTTCCCACGCTGTAGACCCGCCGTAAAGCTGTTCCGCTCCTCGTGACGCAGCAAAGTATTAGTCGTAGCTACGCGTGAGCCAACCCCAGTCGTGTGGTAAAGACACAAGAGACTGTATTGCGAACCTATTAGTCGTAGCTACGCGTGAGCCAACTATCGGACATGTGAGCAACAGAGATACATGATGAGAGAGAGATGGAACATACCCCCAGTCGTGTGGTAAAGACACAAGAGACTGGGGGAGCGGCGTCGAGGCGCGGAACATTAATATACGAAAGAGAATAATGAGAGACCACTGGGTGGCACTCCGCTTGTATGCTAACACCCCCCCTCAAGCGGAGCGCAGCCCGAGAAGCTGAGAGAAGTAGCGATGCTTCATCGGGGAGAGTGGTTTTGTGAAAATGTCCGCGAGCATTTCGTCTGTCGGTGTGTACTGAACAGAAAGAATCTTGTCCGAGACTCGTTCGCGAAGCCATAGAGATTGCACATGTATGTGCTTCGTGCGGTCGTGGTGCCTGGTATCGCCGGTGAGTGCAATCGAGCTCTGGTTGTCCATGTGTAGCGGTAGCGAGCCCGAGGCGCCGTCAATCTCGCGCAGTAGGTCCCGTAGCCAGATCGCTTCCTTCGCACCTTCCTTTGCGGCTTGTATCTCGGCTTCGGTAGAGGACAGGGCGACAGTCTTTTGTTTGCGCGAAGACCACGAAATGAGACAGCCGTGCAGGAGGAACGCGTAGCCCGAGGTACTTCGCCGAGTGTCTGGGCAATTCGCCCAGTCCGCGTCAGTGAATGCGCAAGCGTCGTGACCATCGTGGAACTGTGCAATCTGCGGCGAAACAAAACCAGTAGGAAGCGAGAGGCCAGGAACAGCGTGCGGCGCATAGAGTAAACCGTGATCCAGCGTGCCCCTGACGTATTGCAGAATACGTTTCGCAGCGTTCCAGTGCGCAGGGCGAGGGCAAGCCGTGAACTGAGCAACGTGCTGAAGTGCGTACGATATGTCCGGGCGCGAGACAATAACCAGCCAGGTGAGACTGCCAACGAGCTCCTTGAACGGTACGCGGTGCATGTATTCGCGTTCAGCCGGAGTGAGTTCCGAGCCCGTCGACAGATACTGTGCCGGTACCGCGGGCGTCGTAACAGGGTGGCAGTTTTCCATGGCAAAGTCCTTTAGGACCTGCTCGGCATACGCGCGCTGCGATATGTGGATAGTACGAGCATCGCGATCGCGGACAACGCGCATTCCCAAGAACCAACGCACCTTGCCGAGGTCCGTAATTGCAAACCGACCCGCCAATGAGTGGACAGCGCTCTCAATTGGGGTCTTATTGCCAACCAGCAGCATATCGTCGACATGGACGGCGATAATGCAAGTCTGGCCGTTAGTCCTGCGTATGAAAACACAGGGGTCGCTGTCGCTGCGGTGGAATCCCATGGATAAGAGTTCCTCCCGGAGTTTCAGGTACCAGCATCGGCCCGCCTGCTTGAGCCCGTAAATGGCTTTGTACAAGCGTAGGACTTCATCTGCTGAGATGCCGCTACCCGGGGGAACTTGCATGTAGATCTCCTCCTCCAAATTGCCGTTGAGAAACGCCGTCTTTACGTCTATATGCCGTGTTTCCCAGCCTCTGAGACACGCAAGAGCAAGCAATGCGCGCACAGATTCGGGTCGACAAGTTGGAGCGGCGGTCTCTACAAAGTCCATACCCGGGCGTTGGGTATATCCCTTCGCCACAAGCCTGGCCTTACAACGGACTGGGTTCCCCTTGTCGTCATGTTTGAGATCATAGACCCATCGGCAGCCCACGACGTTCTTGTCAGCGGGAACACTGCTCAACGGGACTTTCTCCCAGACACCGTGTTCCTCCATTGACTGGAGTTCCACGTCCATCGCGCTTTGCCATTGGCGAGCGTAAGGAGACTTTGTTGCCTGGTCGTAGGTAGACGGGACTTTATCAGGAAACTCTCCGAGCGCATTGAGCGCGAACAGAGGTCCGACTGTCTCCGCCACCGCCATGAGGCCACGAAGGGTACTTCCGGACGTGAGAGTATCACCCAGAGCCTCGTTAACGAGGTTCTCCGCCTTGCGCACTGCATTCAGATTGTCCGCAAGTGCCATGGCTTGTTCTGTCGTCATACGCGCCCCGGAGACGTGCTGAGCACGCCCTGTCGCGGGGTCTGTAGTTTCAGTCACCTTGCGCGATGGAACTCGGACACGTTTAGAACGACGCGGTCCGGAACCCTCAGCGCTGGGTGGATGAACGGCAGCGGGTGTTGGAGGAGGTGCACCGGCGCGCGAGGACTGAGAGTTGCTCTGCGTGACCGTAGTGCGATGGGAATCCAGAGTGCGTGCGGCAGACGGTGCATCACCATCTGCGTCAGAACTCGAATCAGAGTCCGAGTCTGTATGCGTGCCGGCGTCATCGTCGAGCGCGTCGCTCATAGGCGGATCTGGAATAACAACATCCGGGTCAGCGGTGTGTAGATTGGAAGAAAGGCGATGGATATCGTGAGACTCAATAAATGTCACGTTGCGCGCTTTGACGATCGTGCGAGTCGCAGGGTCCCAACATCGGTAAGCCTTGCTGTTCTCGTAGTAGCCGAGGAAACGGCAGCGAATCGCCTTGTTGTTCAGCTTGGGTTTGCGCTTTTTCTTGGATTTGAGGACATAGCATACACAGCCGAACTCGCGGATTTGGACGTAACGCGGTTTCTTGCCATGAAAAACTTCATACGGTGTCTTGCCCTTGTGACGACGAGATGGTAGTCGATTCGCCAGGTAAGTCGCAGTTCGCCAAGCCTCAGCCCAGAAAGTCTTCGGGAGCCCAGCAGCGTCGAGCATAGCGTTAGCGCGGCGAGCGATCGTTTGGTGCGCGCGTTCGCTTTTGCCAATCTGCTCTGAGGATTCCGGAGCGGTTGTCTCATGCACAATTCCGCGGTCACCCAGCATCGTATGATAAGAGCTCTCGAATTCGCCGCCGCCGTCAGAGCGGACGCAGCGGATCTTCTTGCCGGCAGCAGCTTCGAGTTCGGCGAATCGGGCGCGATGCACTTCGGTCACGTCGTTCTTCAGGCGCAGAAAGTCATAGACCAAGTAGCCAGAGTACTCGTCAATAGCATTTGCGGCATAGAGCTTGCGCGAGAGAGATTCCGTATCAACAGGCCCAGTCAGATCGACAATGAGACGCTCCAGCGGTTCCTTCGCCAAGTTCTCCGACTCGCGTGGGAAAGGCAAGACCTTGCCCTTGGCTGCAAGACAGTGTTCACAGATAGGAACTGGCGTGGAGGGAGAGACATGCAGACCTGGGATGGCGCCAGAACGAGCAAGCCGCATCACAGCATCCATGCTTGGGTGTCCTAGACGGTTATGCCAAGTAAGCAGCTGCGACGGAATAGATTGACGAGCAGAGTAAGCCACCTGGATCGGCGAGTCGTAGAGCATGTACAGGCCGTCCGGAGAGCGCTTCGCGACCGCGATGACCTTGCGGCTGCCCGTCTTGCGGCGAACGGTGCAGGCGTCAGTGTCGAATAGCACCTCGAGCGAATCGTCGTCAGCAACAAGCTTCGAGATCGAAATGAGCGAGAGATTGGTGCCCGGGCAGTGCAGAACGTCCTTGAGCTTGAGGATGCGACCCTTGCCGATGCGGTAGTGGACCTCGCCTTTGCCGATGCCGACAGTGTTGCCTGAGAATCCAGCGACGGTGACGGGAGCAATGGGCGTGTACGAATAGAAGCGCGACACATCAGATTCGAAGTGGCCGTTGGCGCCAGAGTCCATGGCCCCCCCTTTAGCGTGCGCGGCGATGAGTGCGATACGGGTCGGCACGATCAGGTCGAGTATTGACTTTTGGTAAGGATCTGCGTCGGCAGAATAAGCCGGAACCGGGTCGACCAAATCGGGATGCACTTGCACCGGATCCACAGCGGCTGTGCCGGCGATGCGCGCCGCCAGGCCGATCGAAACACCAGAGCTCGACGAGTCGTCGTCGTCAGAGACATCTTCAACGCGAGCCGTGTGCGCCTGCGGGGCGGGGGTTGCAGCGGGAGTAGTGGGCTGCGCCGGTGTACTGGTCTGGGACGTGGTGGCCACATTCGCCTTGGGTGCGCGCGATTTCCAGTTTGCTGGGCGTCCAGCGACGTTGCCGCCACCTTCCTCCCAGCAGTGGTCAATGTCGTGAGTGTGCTGCCGACGTGCCTTAATGCAGATGCCGTTCGTGCACCCAGTACCGTTCTTGCCAGGAGCGCGGGTCGAAGTACCGCCAGTACGCGTAGCCACAAGAGCCTGGATACGGCGTTCGTCCGACGCAGCCTGCGCGCGACGAGTCTCCTCGGATGAAAGGTCGAGGGTGACCTGTTCGTGCTCGTGCAGCGACCACTTGTGCGAGATAATGTTGACGCTCTGCTCCCAATCGTCTGGGGCTGAGACGATCATCGCGACAGTCAGGAACTCGTCTGCAGAGAGGCCAACACCGCCTGGGAAAACGCGCTTCGTAGTCTCGACGAGGTGATCGTGCCAGTCCGACCATGACTTGTCGGATGGCTTGCGCGCAGTCAGCATCGAGCGAAGGAGGAGGATGCGCGTTGACGTGGTGTCTGTTCCGTAGCGTCCGCGCAAGTCGTTAAAGGTCTCGGCGGGGCTATCACGGCTTGAGTCTTTGATTGCGGTACGACAATTCTCGGCGATGGTGGTGCGAATGGCCGCAGAAATGATCTGGCAGTTGACGATCCACTCATCGTCGTCAGCAGCCTCAGCAGCAACCTTCGGCAACGGCAGCGGGGTGTACGTCTCTTTCTTGGCTTTAGCCTCCTCGACCTTCTGGTTCTCGCCATGTTTCCAGACCTCAGCGCGAGTGCTGGGCGCCATAACGTTGATGCCATCGACGTAGTTGAAGAGCAGGCCGTTCGTGGTCAGCCAGTCGCGGACGGCAGAGTGCCAGGCGATGAAGTTCTCCTTGCCGCGGAGCACGACGCCGTGGTACTGCGAGAGACGGGAGATGATAGCCATATCGGTGGAGTGCGTCGACGTTGAGAGTCAAGGACAAAGAGCAGAGATCGGATCGGACTGCCGTCACAAAGGAGGGACAATGTAAACGGGATTTCCCGACGTTGTGCCACACGGTGGGAAGCACCGGCGATAGCGACGGACACAGCGCGTAGAAGTGCGGGAATCGCACTTATGAGTCTGGTAATCGATTCTGGAGTTGCCTACGACACGCTAGAATAGCGCAAGGGTGCTCATAACCTATTAGTCGTAGCTACGCGTGAGCCAACCCCAGTCGTGTGGTAAAGACACAAGAGACTGTATTGCGAACCTATTAGTCGTAGCTACGCGTGAGCCAACTATCGGACATGTGAGCAACAGAGATACATGATGAGAGAGAGATGGAACATACCCCCAGTCGTGTGGTAAAGACACAAGAGACTGGGGGAGCGGCGTCGAGGCGCGGAACATTAATATACGAAAGAGAATAATGAGAGACCACTGGGTGGCACTCCGCTTGTATGCTAACACAAAGAACCAGGCTGAAGGTCCCCTATGGTGCATATATTGGTACATAAGCTCTAAAGCACCCTATGCTATAGTTTTCTCACTCTATTCGTCTTTGCCCTGCTAAATACTATCTGTATAAATCATAGAAGAACTCGGGATATGTCTATATAACTATTCAAGCCTTCGGAACAAGTTCATCGACATAGATAGGGGCCTGGAGGGGAGTAGGGACTCGTTCTCGGGATGGGGAAAAAGACATCAAAACTGACCGTAAAATGGATTTCCGGAGGGGGGTTTCACAGTTCAGGTCGTTTTTGATGCCTTTTCTCAGCTCGAAATGGCCGTAAAAATGACTCCAGAAACGGCATCAAAACGGCCCAGAAACGGCCTGAAAAGCCTACCGTGAAACCCCCTAATGCTGGCCGGAGAATGCAAGCTTCGAAGCGCGGATTGTCCAGGCACGTCGGGAGTGCATCGCTGCGATCTGCACCCTTAGACTTCCAGGCACGGCGCGCGCCGGCAGTGCCGGGCGCCAAGGCCCCAAGCGCCACTTGCAACTGAGTGGGAGATCAGAACACATATACAGTGCATAGGCACCCACGCCGTCCAATCATCCAGGCGGTATGGACGGGTAACAAATGACCAGCACATTGCGCAAGAGATATATGTCGGGCGGCAACGACGTCATCGAGGACGTCAACCTCGATGATCCCGTGCTCACCGACCTCCGAAATGCTCGCAACGGAGATCGGCTAAAGTATGTAGGTATAATATCGATCGCGTCGCGACCTCCGGATCGATCCGGCGGGCTCGCCCCTAAAACAATCCCACTTCTCAGAGTGGCGACGAACAGCGCTGTAGAAGGTTGTCGAGTTCCCTCAACTCCTCCCTCAGTGCTTCTGCTGCCCCGCTGCTCCGAAACACAGCATCGACGCGCCTCCGGGATCCCCTCCCGAGGGCTGACACTTCATTCCCGTGCCGCGTGCCGCGCCCCAAAACCCTGTAAACAATCGAACAGGACACGCGAATGCGAATGCGGGTGCGGGTGCTGCTGCTGAATGCGAAGGGAACCCGAAGGCGGAAGGTTGTCTTGCATAGGCTCTGAAGTCAGAAGAAGAAGAGGAACAGGAGAGCACGGAACAGGAAACTAGCAGTGCGAACAGCTACTGGGCTGCTGCGCACGCACGGGTCGGGTCATGCCAGATCCTGGTGGAACACTTGCTTCAGTTTGATTGCGGACAGCGCGATAACGACGGGCGGTGGAGAGATACAATGGGTGAGAAGAGGTCGAAAGATAGATGAGAGATGAAGATGGCGGCAGGAGGAGATAGAGAGGAGGGGAGCAAGGAGGGATTGGGGCTGTTGTTCAACTTGATAGCGACGCGTGACAGACGACGTGAAGGGGCATTTTTCCTGCTTGCTAGAAAATATCGACCCGAAGAAAAAAGAAAATGGACGACCGAACGAAGTAGCGAAGAAGGCGTGGGGCGTGAGCGGAGGGTGGGGGAAACGAGAAAAGGTCGAGGATGCGGGCATGTGCTGATATGTATTTGCATTGCGTTGGGTGGAACAGGGCGGAAGCGAAAGAAGCGATGTCGACCACGAGGCCGGCAGGATCCCGCATTATGGGGACCGGGAGCGCGAGCGGCCGCGCGACCCTCGCCGGCGCGTGCGCTTGGAAAACTGCGGCATATGTGTGTTGGCCGCGATGCGCTCGTCGACGCTGACGGTGCTTTCGCGCCGCGTGCGCGTACGGGCACGCCCGCGACGCGGCTCGACGACGCGCTCGACCTCCGAGTCGTCGCCCTCCACCGCTCGATCTTCGGCCACCGTGACGACGGCCGTACCCTTGGTGGCGGCCATGTCCGTGCTTGTGGGCGCGAAGAGAGCGCGTACCTGGCGGCGGTCGAGCCGGACCGTCGCTTCGGATAACGTACGTCCAAGCGGCACGGATGTCGAGGTGCCGCTCTGGGCGGCGAGTGCAGTGCCCGGTGAAGCCATGCGCTCGCCGCTGGTGTCGACATTGGTGATGGTGAGCAGCGGCTGCAGCGGCGGCGAGGGCTTGGGCGAGACACCGAGCCGGCCGAAATACGCGGGCAGGCTCTGGCGGGCGACGTGCCGCGAAGATTTTGCGTCCTTGTCCTTCTCTGCCAGGTGCGTGGCCTTCTTCGGCTCTGCGGCGACGACCGGATGGCGCCACGCGACCGGCGGAGTGCTTGCGGAGGGTGACGGCGCTGGCCTGCTGTGCTGGAGGTCGCCTCTAGCGTGCGTGTGCGCGAATTGGGCCCTGGTCGGCGAAATGACGGGAACGTGCTGGTGCGGGTGCTGGCCATCGGCGAGCGAGACATGCCTGCGGTGCTGGCCAAGCAGCACAGGAATCATCGCGCGGTTGTTCGTCTGGCTGGGCCGGCGCGAGAACTGCAGCCTGAGGAACGCCGGCTGCGGCGAGTGCTGGCCGCTGACGCTGCTGAACGGGTCGCCGTCGCGCGGCGTGCAGGCGGTCGTGGAGAGCCGCCTGCTTTTGAGGTTCGAGTAGAAGTCGGAGTCTTCGTCGTCGTCGTCCTCGTCCTCGCCGGGCGACGACGGCGGAGACGTGCGGGCCATCGAGCTCGCCGACGCCGACGAGTCGCGGTCTGAGGCCGAGATATCGATGGAGTGCGACGAGCGGCGCGGGTACGAGTACGTGTTGATGGCGCCGAGGGGGCCGGCGCTCAGCGGCCTCGAGGCGGTCGTCTGCTGCGACGACGACGACGCTGCGGCGTCGGCCTTGAGACAGCCGTCGCTGCAGTACAGCCTGTGCGACGGGTCTGAGCTGGGGGTGCTGGGCAGCGGGCAGGCTGGCGTGCTTACCGTCCCGCAAGCGCTGGGCGGCCGCAGACAGCGCAGAGCTCGTCGTCCATGGCGGTCGTGGGGGGGTCTGGGGGTCGTGGGGCGTGGCAGAAGGAAAGCAAGGCAGGAATCAGCGGGCTCAGGATCGCGACATAGGCGGCAGCGCAGGCGGGCGGGCGATGGCAGACCCGTGTCGGAAGCCACGCGCCCCTTTATATACCGGCAGTCCCCGCCCGCTGTGCGTGACTCGGCCCCAAATTTGCCCCCTTTCGGTCGCTCAGCGTGCGTGCGTGCGCGCATGCGAGATGTGCGCCATCCCGGAACAGCGCTTGCTTCGCCCAGCCGCTGCTATTGTTCTCTCACAATTCACACATCCATACAGCGCTATCCAGGCCCTTGCCCGTCCGTCACACCCTCTCCCTGACCCTCCGACCCCGGGGCCGCCGCGCCTGATGATGCACCGCCGCCGCCGCCCGCCGCAGCCGCGGGCACAAATCCGCTCATGCGATCCTTCAGCGACCGCCGCGGCACAGGCTTCTCTTGCACGACCGTCTCCACCGTCGTCCCGATGCCCGCGCCCACGTTCTTCAGCGCGCCGAGCCGGTCCTGCAAATACCGGGCGTCCGCGAGCACCCTGCGCCATCGGAAACCAGACGCCAGATATCACCGAGAAGCCGCGAAGCGCACGCGCAGTCGTGCCAGAAAAGCGCGAGAATGGTTAAAACACGGCAAGATAGGACGAAAAACACACAGAGCGAGGCCAGACAAGTGGGAATCAGCACGCCAGCACTACTCGCCCGAGACGAGAAAACGCACCGGTCCTTCGCAGCCTGGCTCTGAAGCTCGATCGAGCCAAACCCTTCCGAGAGCTGGTTCTTGATCGACGCGAGCACCTGCGTCATTATGAGCTGCACACGTGCAACCGTCAGCCAACGTGTCCGTTCGGAATCCCGCCCGAGGTCAGTCAGCGCGCAACGACCGACCGATGACGAATCCCCGCCCGCGCCGCCCGCGGCCCCGGTTGCGATGACGCCATGCTGATGCTGCCAGCGGCGACAACACCAGCACCGCCCTGGCATCGCTACGCGCGTCTCCGCGGACGGCGCAATTTTTGCACCATCGGACAACAGCGGGGAAACAAGCGCGCGGCAATCCCGCACGATAAACGACAAAACTCACCTCCAGGATCGGCGCCGGCAGATACTTCGACAGCACTTTGTGCAGTGTCTCGGTCTCTTTGACGAGCAGCTTCATGTACGCGTTGGGCCCCGGCTGCTCCGCAGCGTGCTCCCACTGCACCTCCTGCACGTGCGTAATGTCAGCCTCCGGGACAGCAAGGAAACGTTTCGGCGGCCGAACCTGGAGGGACTTGCAGTGCACCAGCAGCCGGTCCTTCATGATCGCGACCAGCTTTTCGTGGATCTCGTACTGGTGCTCCTGGAAATCCTGCGTGGGAGGAAACGCCCGAGATTCAGTTTGCCGTTATAGCGCAGGAACGGGTCACGCGCGCGCGACCCGTGGCTGCCCCAACACGCCCAACTCACCCGCTTGAGCTTGTCAAACTCGACGAGCATGACCGCCTGCTTCGGGCTCAGGTGCCGCCGGAACGTCTCGCGCACGTAAGGGATGAGCGCAATCATAATGGCCAGGCTCTGGCTTGCGAGTGCTGCCGTACCACCGTGCGCATTAGCTCAACACTATACCATGGCCCATCAAAACGTGCAGCCCACCTAGATGCTTGGCAGTTATGTTCTTGAGCCCGGCCGAACGCATCGCGCCCGCGCCGAGCACGACCTGGCACGTTCGGCTGTTGAACGCCTTGAGGAACTCGATCACCTTCCCCACGGCCTCGCTCGAGAGCGAGCCTAGACTCAGCACCGTGCGCAAGTAGTCGGCTACCAGCTCCAGCACCGCGAGCGTCGCGCCGACGGCGAAGAAGGTTGTCCCCTCGATATTGAGCGTCCTGCTGCTCCCCGCAGAAGCGGCGCTGCCGTTCGCCGTCGGACTCGCAGCGTGCCCGTTCCCGTTCGCAGTGGCTGTAGGTGTCGCAGGCAATGCAGATGCATTGGAGAGCACCATCTGCGGCGGGTCGCGCATGGCGCATTCGATCACAAGGTCGGCCGTGCGTTGCGACTCGGCGGAGACCTCGACCTGCGCCCATGTCTCCTCCTCGACGAGCTTCGCGCTCTGCGCAATGCGCGCGGCGTGGAACGCGGCGAGGAACGCCTTGCTCTGCGTGAGCATGACGCCGCGCAGGCCGACGATCATCTTGCGGTTCAGCACCTCGCTGCGCAGCACGAACGCCCACGCCGCCTCGTACACCGCACAGAAGTCCGCAAGCGGCAGCGCCGCGTGCTGCTCGCCCCGCACGCCGAAGATCTTGCCGCACCGCGTGTTCGCCAGCTCCGCCGCGGCGCCCAGCAATTCTTGCAGCGAGGCCTGCAGCGAATCTTCCAATGGCGAGGCGGCCGTGGGAGACTTCGCGCCTGCGCCTCCCGCAGGTGACCGCGGAGGTGGCCTAGGTGGGCAGTTATCCCCGTTAGCCCTGGACGAATCCCGAATACCGCGTCCGCGAGGGTACACTCACGCGAGGTTCTGCGTGACATCCAGCAGGATGTTGCTCTGCAATTGGACCGTCTCCAAACATCGTATGAGGCTCTTGAAAATCGCCCTGGAGACGTCCATAAATTGCGCGTGCGACATGTCCCGTAATTGCTGCGCGAGTGCGTTGCTGTACAAACACGCGTCAGAGGGGTCTGTCCTTCTCACAGCACGCGCGGCCGAAATGTGATTTCACCTTCGCTCAGAAACCTGAGACGGCTTGCCATTAGCTTGCGTGCTGTCGTCGTCGTCGCCGGATAGCGGTAAATGCTGTTAATGATGCAACGTTAGGTTTGATTACTGCAACAAGGAGGCTGGCAGAATCAGCAACGCACCCGTGTGACAGCCGCCCGCACCTCGGCCGTGACGACGTCTCGATACTTGCTCATCGCCTCTTTCACGCCCCGCGTGCGCATCAGGCCCTGCAATACAGGCCGTAAGCGGTCCTTCAGGATCTGATCGGCCACCTCAGGTGTTGACGACGACGACGACGAAGGCTCGTCGCGTCCTAAGCGCTGTTCCAAATCCATCCGGAGTATCGACGCAAGGTCTGACGTGAGCGAGGTGGCTATTTGCAACGACAGCTCGCGCAGGTGGTCGGGCAGCGCGGCGAATGCGGCAAGAGACGCGACAGGGATCGTAGGTGGTGAGGGCGATTTGGGAGGTGGTGCTGGCGGCTCGGACTCGGACTCGTGCACGGTCGGCAGAGGGGAGTTCGCACGCGGCAGGGTGAGTTGGATGCTGGGAGCGGCAGGCTGCGGCGAAGGTGTGGCCTTCCAGAGCGCGTCGATGCTCTCAATAACGTCTAGCGCCTCGCCCCATTCGCCCGCGCTGACGAGCGTGTGCGCCGCACCAATCATGTCGCCGACGTGCTTGATGACATGCACACCCTCGGACACGGCCTCCATGTTGCGCAGCTTCTTCTCCATGCGCACCATCTCCAGCCCGCGCTTCGCCGTGCGCGCGTCGACCTCGCTCAGCATCGCGCGCAGGCGCGCTATACGCGTCAGACACTCGCTCGACTCGCTCTGCAGGTCGTTCAGATTCGACAGCGCGGCAAAGAACGACGAGGAGCGCAGCGAAATCTCCCGAACGAGGTGCAATTCCACGACATCCGCATAGTGCGACAGTTTCTCGAGCAGCGGCAGGGCGTGGGATATGGACGCGGGATCGCGCGCGTCGGGGTGAAGGCCGGACGACGGCGGCAGCTCTGCGACAGAAGCGAATGTCCGTGGGTCACCGAGGTTGAACGACTCGTCGAAGTAAATGGGAGGCACAGTGTCTAGCGGGGGAATGTTTTTGCTGCTTGCATGCAGCGGACGGGGAGTACGCGGCGAAGGTGGAGGCATGGCAGTCAACGGCGAGCCAGGCGGCAGCAGCGATGAAGTGAGCTCGTTCACAGGCGAGGTGATAGCAGTGGTCTCTGTCCCTGTCCTCAGACTTTGTTGAAAGCGTTCCCACTCTGGCTTGATTGCCTTTATGTAGCCGTCGAAATCCTTGCGTCGAACGCGGGGAAGGTCTGCTTGTGGTACAGGTGGTAATGACGAGTGCGCCTTTGGCGGCGCAGCCTTCTTATGTGGGTTATTGAGCACGGTGGATATAGCTGCACGCAATGAGTACTAGTGTTCATAGATCTGAGCAACGTGCGGACCATGGAAGCCATGCTTCGAGCTACTCCATTCTGGCGGGAATGAACCAGTCGCCAGCCCAGAGAGGTTCGTGTCCAATATCTGGCGCACAGTGCCAGGCAGTACGTCGCCCCGAGCATCTGTAGTTTCCGAGTGCACGCTGCCAGGGCCCTGCCTACGCGACGCGTGATCCCATGTGAATCTGTATGGCTGTTGGCGGCTGAAGTTGGGCAACGGGGGCGGCTCTGGCGATGCAGCCCTGGATATAGTCGACTCGGACACACTGTCCGCCATTGTGCAGCTCGGCGGGGCCAACGGAAGGCCAAGAAGGCGAGCTGCTGAAGTGAAGTCGTGCAGAGCCGGCCGCAGCCGTTGCGCGTCGTGTCCAGCGCTCACCACTCGCACCAGCCACTCAACCCATCATGGACAAAATTCGAGTGGCAAAGGCGAGCGGCACAATCAAAGGTCTTCATATTTCTCCTGGCTAACGCTTGCAATAGGTAGAAGGCGTCCGGTGCAGCACTAAAGGCTCGACTCTCACGGGCACCGTCCATCTCACCGCTCACCATCTTATCTTCAAATATGACCAGGATGGCCTTGATGAGCTCTGGGTACCCTATATGCGAAAGCTAATTTGGAATTTCGAAGCTGACACCTCTCCCAGACGGCGTACCCGCTTATATCGCTCGTAACGCGCATGCCGCACACACTCGATGGCATCGCACCTCTCGCATTCCGATTACGCACTTTTGAAACCTTTACGCTACTGTTCAATAAAGACAGCGAAGCTCTGGATGTTTTCGAGAGCGTCAAGGAGCTAACCGTCGTTAGTACGTGACTGGCCGTCCTTCGGGTGTTCTAAGCGCTCACCGCCCCGTCGCAACAGCATCTGTGACCCAGCTGTACGCGTTCTTTTATAAGCCAAACCCTCCTCTACCCACTAATGAGGGTTGGACGCTGTACTCGCCTCGGGATGAGTTCGCACGCATGGGTGTGGGCTCCCGCACAAAGGCCTGGAGGTACACAGACATTAACAAAGACTATCTTGTGAGCTCTGCCCGAGAAGCATGAGCGCTGGTCTTACGCTGGCCCAGTTCTGCTCCACATACCCCGCAAAACTCGTGATACCCTCAAAGATAAGCGACGCGACGCTGCAGTACGCCGTCAAGTACCGCAGCAAGTCGCGAATACCTGTTCTGGCTTACCTGCATTGGGCCAATCTCGTAAGCATCCAGCTTCTCCGCGGCGTGTTAACAGTGTACTGACAGACAGAACTGCAGGGCACGCTTACGCGTTCTAGTCAGCCCATGGTCGGTCTGACCAATAACCGCTCCATCCAGGATGAGAAACTCGTCGAGGCGATCTTCCAGTCGCACCAGCACGCGGACTCGGCATTGTCAGCTTCTAAGCGCATTTACGGCGCGACAGCCACGAATCTGATCATCGACGCGCGGCCCACGGCCAACGCGATGGTCATGGTGGCCAAGGGCGCCGGCACGGAGAACATGGATTATTACAAAGACTGCAGGAAGGCGTATCTCGGGATCGACAACATCCACGTCATGCGCGACTCGCTGAATAAGGTCTTCGACGCGCTGCGCGAGGCCGATGCCCTTGCGGCCTCTACATCGGCCGAGGACGCGCCCGAGTCGGGCTTCGTCGACCGGCACGCGCTGCGCCGCTCGGGCTGGCTGAAGCACATGGCGAACCTGCTGGAGGGCACGACAATGATCGTGCACAACGTCCACATCAACGCGTCGCACGTCCTCATCCACTGCTCGGACGGCTGGGACCGCACCTCGCAGCTCTCCGCGCTCGCGCAGATCTGCCTCGACCCGTTCTATAGGACGTACCGCGGCTTCCAGGTGCTCGTCGAGAAAGACTGGCTCAGCTTCGGACACAAGTTCCTGGACCGCTGCGGTCACCTTTCGTCTGAGAAGCTCTTCATGTCCGCGCCCGCTGGCGACGCCGATGGCCCCCAGGCGTTCCTCGCGAGCGTCAGCAACCGCTTTGGCGGGCCGGCGCATCTGAAGGAAACTAGTCCCGTTTTCCACCAGTTTTTGGAGACCGTCAGGCAGATTCAGCGCCAGTTCCCGACGCGCTTCGAGTACAATGCGCGCTATCTGGAGCGCATCCATCACCATCTGTATTCGTGCCAGTTCGGCACGTTCCTGTTTAACAACGAACGCGAGCGCCGTGCGGCCGACGCGCACACACTGACGGTGTCCATCTGGGACTGGCTCAATGCACCGGAGGAGAAGGCGCTCAACCTGAATGCGGAGTACGACGCGGCCGCTGACGATCCGAAGGGCGCTGACATGGGCGTGCTCATGCCGAACCCGAAGGACGTGCGCTTCTGGAACGAGCTGTACGGCCGCACGGACGACGAGATGAACGGGCGCATCGCGAATGACCCTGTGCCGTCTTTGCCTTCAGGCCCGATAGAGAGCTCAGAGACGGACCCGGTGCTCAGCGTCGCGGCGTCGTCGTCGCCGTCTCCCTCGCCATCTCTCTCGCAGAGCGTGCCCGCCATAAGCACGAGCACGTCCCCGCCAACCACTGCAAGCGAAGACGACTCGTTCGCATCCTCGGTGCCTTCGCTGCCTCCCAAGCCCAAGCCCCAGCCCGTGCGTCAAGACAGCTTCAGACCATACACGAACACCAACTCCGCCTTCTCGCTGCGCGCGCGCACGCCGGAGCCGGCCTCCACGACCCCGCCTGCGCTGCCGGCGATTGCAGCGACCGGTCAGGCGGCGGTGAAGAGCATGTGGGCGCAGTTCTCGTCTGGCGCGGGCGTCGCGTTCTCCGCGGCGCAGAGTGCGTACTCGGGCGCGGCGAAGGAGCTCAATACCCGCCTCGCGGCGGCGCGTGAACTGTCGGGGACACCTCCAACGGTGGCTAGCAGCAGTGGAAGTTCAGGCCTCGGGGGCGAGCTTCGCGGGCGGGACGAGCTGCCTGCATGGGGTAACGAATGGGGTGATGTGCGCTCGGCTTCGGCGTCCTCGCCCACCTCGCCTTCGCGCCGCGCAACGCCCAGTCCCGCGCCCGCATCCTCGCCGTTACCCGCGCCGCGAGCACCGCGCGCGATGTCGGCGCTCGCGGCCAACCCGTGGGCTAGCACGCCGTCTGCTACAGGCTCCTCCTCTCCCGTGCGCAGCGCATTTGCCTCGCCCGCACCTGTGCCCCGGCTGCAGGCGTCGTTGGACAGCCTGACACTCAACGACCCCGTGCCGTCGTGGCGTCCGCCTAGTGCCATGCGGCGAGATGAACCGCCGCTCCCGCCGCCGCCGCCTCCCGATAAAGAGAAAGATATTTCTGCTGTGTCTTCTCAGGCCGCGAGCGCAGTGACGACGCCCGGATCACAGGCTTCGGACCCGTTAGGTGTAGGTTTATTGTAGACTTTCTAACGTGTATCGATTTTAGATCTTCTCTTTTTTCGTCGTGGGTAATGGCAACCTCCGCATGAAATCCCGAACCTGCAAGGACAGCGCGCGCGGACGTCTTGCCCTTTCTTACATATTCAGATTATCCCAGGAGGGATGAATTAAGACTTTATGTCCTGCGGAAAAGGTAATAAGCCATAAAATGTATCTAATGCACATGCAGAGACCGGTATATTAGAGAGCACGCTGCTTGAGTCTTGCGCCGATGGTCCGCAGGTTGGCGTAAACCTTGCCGGGGGGAGAGCCCAGGATGAGCGAGACGATCGCGTCGCGTGCGATCTTGATGTTTTGGAATGTGCCCAAAATGTGTATCTTGCTGGAGATTGACAACATGTGAGTAACAGAAATGGCTGCGCAGAAGAACGTACGTTTCTGCGAGGACGATGCGTGTTCGTGAGGCGTTTTCAATCGTGAATTTCGTCTTGCCGTCTTGGCCTGCTATGCGACCTGCAAATGTACGCGTAAGTTTCCAAATTTGCATGGAGGGAAGTCCGAGGCACGTACCAATGGCACGCGAAAGGTGGTCGCCGTGCAGCGTTTTTACATCCTTGATTTCGAATGAGTCCAGGTACAGGTCGTCGAGTCGCAACAACGCGACAGCATCCTGGAGTAATATTAGGAATGCGTGGGCCGACCGCATCGTCGGGCATACGTTAACATCGAAGCCGAGCGCATAAGCTTTCACAAAGTCTGCGCCGCGTTGCAGTGCTGCTACCTCTTTTGTATGCTTCGACGTCTAGCAATCAACAAACATGAGCACTTACTCAACTATCCAGGAAACTGGGAGCGCACCCGTATCTCAACAGACTTCCGCATTACGTTCATGCGAACTTGAAGGCCGGCCATTTCAGTGAGCGGCGTGAAGATGTGAATCCAGTCCTTTTTCAACGGGGTCATGCGGTGTGGTGGGATGGGGATTCGCCTGATCTCTGAGCGTTTGGTGGCCAGCTGGGCAGAGGCAGGCAACGGTGGGAACGAGATCTCTGCCGTCGAGGGTAACACCGCGTCCGCGGTCGTGGTGTCTATCATGACCGCGTCGTCGTCGTCGCCCTGGGCGTCCACAGGTACGTCTGCCCATTGCACCGAAGCATTTGTGAAATGGTCGACTGCCATCTCGACGTCGGCAGAGGAGCCCGCGGCGCCGGTGGGCGCAGGCGCATCCTCATTTGAGCTCCAATCCGAGTCGTCGCCGTCTTGCTGCATCTCCCGGTCGTCGTCCGCGGCGGGCTTAGGCTTTTTGACGCCCCTGCGCGTCTTTTTCTTCTTCTCGACGCTTGTGGACGGCGCGACGTCGAGGACGACCATTTTCCGATGTAAGAGAGCAAAGCAGTCAACGGAGTTTCAAGTCGGCTTGTCTTCTTGACATTCTCAGACAATGACCGACAAGGCTTCAACCTCCCAGAAAGCTGCAGACGATGCTAAGATGGAAAGTGCGTTCCTTGTTGGTTCTAGACAACGACGCCTGACGCGACCACCGCAGCTTTTCAATCCATACTCAAGTCGCTCAACATTCCCGACCCGAGCGCGGGCGACAACGCGCAAATAACGCCTGAAATGATGCAAAGACTCTCTGAGCGCATTATGGGTCTCCTCGGGGACAATACGCCAGCAGCCAACGCGTCTTCTGGTGTGCGTTCAGTCCAGCCATCGCAGCTCCCAATATTGAACGGTCATCCTTGTAGATTACGGAAGATGGCCTGCCCGTGGTCGAAATCAACGAGCCGGAGGATGTCGTTGAAGAGGAGCTCCCCCCACTCAATTCCAAGGGCGAAATAATCGACGACGATATTATACGGCACGATCTACTTTCACCTGAGGAAAAAGCTCGCCGTCTCGCAGCAGTCGCTCGCTTCATGGACGAACTTGAAGCTGAAGAGAACGAGACGCTAGAACTGGAACGTGCTGAGGCTCGCATCTGGGCGGAGGGCAAGAAAAGCGAGAGCGCTGCACGGGCTGCCAACGGCCTAGCCACTCCGAGAGCTCCCCCACACCCACCCTCCGATTCGAATGGTGCCTCGACATCTACATCTACGTCGGCGGCTACGAACCCCGCCAAAAAGAAGAGTGTCCGCTTCAAGAGCGAGGACTCGGCGAGCGATGAAGAGCAAGGCTCTGGCGACCTCGTCTTCGCAAGATTGCAGAAGCCTGCTTCTTCTTCTTCTGCTCCTCCGCCGTACGGCTCTGGGCTGCGTAGCGACCTGGCTCGCATGGCTGCTTCCCAACCGATGAAATTGGACGTCGTTGAGCGAGCGCCCGGTAAACCAAAGGCAGCGACATCCCCGCCCTCCGAGGCGTCGCCTTTCCACCGTAACCGTTCTGAGCCTGACTCCGACGACGAGACGCCGCCGCAGACCCCCACGCAAGGCTCGCCGGATGAGCCTTCTGGACGCTTGGATCAAGAGGCGCTGCAGGAGATACGCGAAGACTACGAGCGCCGTCGCGCGCAAGTTGCCATCGATCCTGCCGAAATCGACCTCTCCTTGGCCGGCCGCGGTGGTATTGGGTCCGGCGGTTGGGATGAAGAGGTTCGTGCTCATGGATGGTCCATCTACGAGTATCGGCGCTGACTCCACGTGTAGAATGTCCCGCTCGAAGCATCGTTGGCTTCAAAGCCAAAACCTTCTGTTTCGCGTTTCAAGGCCGACCGCATGAAAGAAGGCGGGTCTGTGTCTATACCAGAGATCATTCCCGCAAGCTCGTCAGGCGCGGCGTTCACCAACGCGATACGTCTAGGACGACTGCAGGACGACCAGCTTGTCGCGACTGCGGGCAGCGACAGCGACGAAGACTTTGAGCGCAAACACGCTGCGACACTTGAGGCGCTCAAAAACTATGGCAGCCTTGTCGCAAGACCATCCGCATCCACGTCCTCGTCCACACCCTCATCCACACAAGAGCCATCGCTACTGCCGGCTCAAGTGCACAGTGCTGCGCCTGCACTACCGACCTCGCCAGCTCATGCACAGAGTGTGACGCCAGTAACACCAACATTTCGCGCAGCTGTCGGTGGCGTCCGAGAAAGAGCCCCGCCAAAATCAGGAGCCGCGAAGCTTTCTGTTGCTCCTTCCGCAGAGTCTGTGTCGACGCAGGATGCACAGGTGAAACCGAAGAAGGTTTCTCGATTCAAGGCGGAGAAAGGTGGTCAATAAAGTTTACTGCAGTGGTGACGTCTCTTTACGCCCCGCCTGTGTGTTATGCTGTTTATCACATTCGTGCTCCAGCTATAATACAGCTTCTTACAGGCTGCTCTGCTGTTGTTTAGTTGTTGCCGTTACGGATACAAGTCGTCGGACGTCGGCAACGTGGTCGGCGAATCTGCGCGGATTCTCCGAAGATTGCCTTTGAATCTGCGGATTGGCCGTGACGTGTAATCCGTCCCCACGCGATACATAACGCCAGGCGAATACTACACTTCCCCGCCAGCGACCCCATGACCAGCGCTTGCGCGGCGAATCTTCCGACAATTTGACCTGGTGCACGCCTGGCAACCCGAAGCCCTTCCGCGCGCGGGCCTCATATAAAGATGCGCGCGCGCAACAGCCCGCTGATTCCTCGTCTGTTTCGACAAGGAAAGGACAATCGCGATGAAGGCAGCATTCGCAGCAGCAGCCCTTGCTGGGTTTGTCCCCGCCGCCCTCGCACAAGCGCAGGTCTGGGGTCAGTGTGGTGGTATTGGATGGTGTGTGTGTTGTGCAGGTCGTGATTCTGTGTTCATGCTTCGCATAGGACGGGACCAACAACCTGTGTCTCCGGGTCTGTATGCACGAAGCAGAACGACTACTACTCTCAGGTGCGCACTATCCTTTCCATCGCCAATATTGTATCTCACTCCCATGACAGTGCATTCCAGGAGCCGCCCAACCGTCCCAAACGACGGGCACGGCGACGGGCACGTCTACAGCGTCGCAACCAACGACGACGGGCGGAAACGGCGTATGCAGTGGCAGCCGGACGAAGCTCAAGTTCCTCGGTGTGAACCAGTCCTGCGCCGAGTTCGGGAACACCGCATGGCCCGGCGTGCTGGGCAAGGACTACACCTGGCCCTCCCCGTCGTCCGTGGACTTCTTCGTCGGAAAGGGCATGAACACTTTCCGTGTCGCGTTCCTCATGGAGCGTATTAGCCCGCCCGCGCAGGGCCTCACTGGCGCATTCGACCAGACGTACTTAAGTGGCCTCAAGACCACCGTTTCGTACATCACTGGCAAGGGCGCTTTTGCCATTCTGGACCCGTATGTGCTTTTTCGGTTTGACCCGCCGACGCAGTATGCTTAACGAGATTTTAGGCATAACTTTATGCGCTACAACAACGGCATTATCACCAACACTACGACCTTCCAGACGTGGTGGAAGAACCTCGCCAATGAATTCGTGAGTTGACGCTCCCGAACGCATAAAGAGCTGCAAGTGAAGGCTGATCCTTCGTAGAAATCAGACAAGAATGTCATCTTCGACATCCAGAACGAGCCGCACGATATGGATGCGTCCGTGGTGTTCAACCTCAACCAGGCTGCCATCAACGGCATCCGCGCTGCAGGCGCCACCTCTCAGCTCATTCTCGTTGAGGGAACCTCGTGGACTGGTGAGCCGAGTTGCATTTTATTCGCCGCCACTGGATACAACTGTTTCATCAGGTGCATGGACTTGGACTTCCTCTGGCAACAGCAACGTTTTCGGCGCGATCAAGGACCCGAACAACAACGTCGCAATTGAGATGCACCAATACCTGTTCGTCTCTCACCCCCGAACCTCTCGTCGCGGTCCTAACACATCCCTCAGTGACTCGGATGGCTCGGGAACGAGCCCTACCTGCGTGTCGCCGACGATCGGCTCGGAGCGCGTGAAGGCGGCGACACAGTGGCTGCAGCAGAACAACCTGAAGGGTTTCCTCGGCGAGTTCGGCGCTGGCTCCAACTCCGCGTGCATCTCTGCTATCCAGGGCATGCTGTGCGACCTGCAAACGAGCGGCGTATGGCTCGGCGCGCTCTGGTGGGCGGCGGGCCCGTGGTGGGGCGACTACTACCAGTCGATGGAGCCGCCCAGCGGCGCTGCCATCCCCAGCATCCTTCCCGCCATCTTGGCTGCTACGGCATGAGAAAGTGGAGAGTATGCTCCGTGCTTGTAACAAAAGCCTGGCGGGTAGAAATCGGACTTGTTTTGGCATGAGAATCCGGTTGGAGTGCAATTTGAACTGTCCACACAAGCTGGCTCATGGCATGCTACTATTTGTGCACACTTTCTTCTATGACTGCAGACGACGCCCGTTTCTTGATCTCACACATGGGGTTCCATGTCTCGAACCTCAAAACAACATAAGGGACTGTCATGTCGGTCGTCCGCACCGAGAGCTCTGCGGAATACATATGGCAAATAATTGCTGCGCGCAGGAGAATTGTGAGTTTCCCAATCTGCGTGCAGGCCCATCTGCCATGGAAGCCTCCCAGGACCTTAATGTCGAGAGATGGTTTGAAGGGGGCATATGTTGATGTGCAGTACAACCGCCTCCCCTGTCTTAATGAAAACGCACGAACTGCATCCCCCAGAGTCCAGGCAGTTATGCAAGCCTGGGACTGAGCCTCTGAAGCTGGATAATGTGGGACAATTCCGCGTTGGCTACTGAACGTAAGGTACGGATGTCAGGGTCGCATTCCTTGCACGCCCATCCATCGTTTCCAAAGCTGAGAATCCATTGCGTTAAATTAAACAATGCGAGGAAAGAATACAGCAATTATATAGGCCACGACAACAGCGAGGAAATCGTCTAGAGCATTCGTAAGCGCCGGAGGCCGACTCCCAGATCAGGCACACGCTTGCCCACGATGGGCGCGAGCTCGTGCGAGTCGACGGTAACAAACCACTCCACGCGCGACGGGAACTGGAGGAGGCGCAGGCTGGGACAAAGCTTGTACCATATTTTGACGCGCTGGAACTCAGCGTCGTGGTTGTGCGGCACCTGCGGCAGCGTGGTCATGCGGACGGTGTGCAGCGCGGTGAGCGGGAGCAGGATGTGGTGGATGTGCCGGAAGAGCAGCTCGAGCGACTTCGCGGTGCCGGAGACGACGAGCGTGTGAAGATGCTGCAGGCGCGACGCCGCGGCGGTCAGGAAGACTTCGTACGGCAGGTCGGACGCCGTCAGGTCGAGCTCGAGCACCGTCAACGCCGCGGAGGAGCGCGAGAGCGCGGCCATGAGCCGCGAGGGGGTCGTGCGCAGTTCGTCCGCCTTACACAGCGTGATAGCGACACGTTCGACGGGCCGGAAGGGGACGATCGCGCACGCCACCCCCGCGCACCCTGCAATTTCCGTCAGATGCGGCAAGGCCTGCGAGTCGCCCAGGGCGAGCACGTCGCAATTGATCAGCCGCAGACTTGTCAGGCCTGTCTGGCGCGTCAGCCAGGCACCTAGCAACGCCGTGTCGTTCGCGCGGTCGGGCTCGGTGTAGAGGAAAGAGAACTCGACGTGCAGCTTGGTCAGCATAAACGGAGTGTCGTGCAGGACGTTTAGAGGCGCATTCTCCAGATGCAGCGCGCGCAGATTCACCATGCTCTTCAGGACGGCGCGCAATCGCGCGAGTGGGGCAGGCGCGCAGCGCGGGAGATGGGCGCGTGGTATGCGATACCTGAAGTCGCGCACAAGCAGGGCGAGCGCAGGGGCGTCTGCGAGCGTCATAAGGCCATGCTCGAGGGGCGATGCGCCGCCAGGCGTGAGATGTGTTGCGCCGATGAGGTCGACGGTGTGGTAGATAATTCTGGCGGACTCGGCGTGGAAAACGCGGTTAACCAAGGCGAGCGTAGGCAGGCTCTGCGTTGGCACATATCTGAATATCTGCGCCAGAAGCTCTGCCGGCAGTTGTCGCGGGGCCGGCGCGGGTGGTTTGCTGACGACAAAGGACCACGGCTCGTCGTCCTCGTCGGCGAGCGAGTGCCGCTGCTCGCCGAGCTCGCTGGGACAGCGGATGTCGGACGAGTGGGACGACGCCTGGGAGAGGTCCGAGGCGACTCGGCGCACGACACGCTAGCTTAGGTATGAGCACACGCGACTCAGCACCCGCTGGGCCGCTCTGCTCACCTTCGGGTCGGCCTTGAACTCGACGGGCGCGTAGGCCAGGTTGAGCGTCGAGTGCGTGCTCTGCTTGCGCTCGCGCACGAACAGCGACACGAGCCCGTCGGCGACGGACCTTGAGCGGCGGGGGTGCCCCAGGCTGGCGCTCGACGACCGGCCGTCGTACCGGACATGTTCGGGCGCCTTCTCTTCGAGGTTGAAGCTGTCGGCGGTCGCGGAGGCGGGCACGGGAAAGTCGTGCGCGGTACGCTTGCCCTTCCATATTCGCTTGAGGACGGACATTGCATTGGCGAGAGCGAATGTCGGGTCAAGCGTGAAGGTCTCGGCGCCGCAAAATCTGACCGCGTAAATGGCACAAAAATGATCGGAGGCTCATCATGGCAGTGCT
This sequence comes from Auricularia sp. M12, assembly GCA_037042885.1. Lineage (NCBI taxonomy): Eukaryota > Fungi > Basidiomycota > Agaricomycetes > Auriculariales > Auriculariaceae > Auricularia > Auricularia sp. M12. The sequence goes on along the minus strand of CM073210.1, from coordinate 3,104,379 downwards.
CAGCCCAAACAACTGCCGAACGCAACAGCGATCCTCACTCCTTGCATCATACGCGTTGTAATACACACAATCATAATGCTACAGGCCTACTACAATCTCTCTGCTACAGGCGTATCTGTGCAGTCTGCACGCGGTCCTTCCTGGTCCACGTCCCCAACAGCCCCGTTATGGCTCTATGGTGATGGAAGGTCGCGGAAACCGTTGTTCCCACCAGGTTCCCAGTGATGCAGCATGTCGGTTACCCCAGACGGAACGTGCAAGCCCAGGCAACCCTATCAACCGGGTAGCACCAGCAAAGCCTTGACAATATCAACCGCGATTGCAGTGGACAGCCAAGTCTATCACGCAACATTCGGTAGACTCTGAGTGGTTGGCCAGTGGCAGGAGAGAGTCGCACTGGGCAAAGTACAGCATTAGCGATGAGGATGGTATGGATGTGAATAAGACTTACTGCAACCTATGCTAGCTGGCCTGGCACAACAATTTTCACCGGCAATGGTCAATAGTCCGGGGAAGTGGACCTGTCGACCTCCATGGGACCGTCGTCCTCGTCGTCCTCATCAAACCAGCGCTCTTCGTCGTCGCGGTCGCCGATCGTGTCCCACTTGTCATCCCAGTCCACATCGTCGTATTCGAAGCCCTGAGAAGCAGTGAATCTCCGATCTCCGTGCGCGACACGCGAACGCACATCCAACAACCCATAAATGAACCGTTCTCGCAGCCGTCGCTCGCATTCTAGGCGATGTTCCTCGACAGTCTGCGGCTGCTCTTGCTCAGCAGGCGGATCACCGTCATCTTCCTCTTCTTCGTCGCTGTCTTCCTCCTCTTCGGCCAATTGGGGCATCATCGACTGCCGGACCGCATCGTCGCGCCGCAACTGCCTCGCGCGCTCCGCCTCGCGTTCGGCCTCGTACTCGGCCAGCAACGCGCCGAGTCTGTTGAGCTCGCCGCCGCGCCCGTGCATGAAGTGTCTGTTCGCCCACGCGCGCTCTTCCGCAGCGTTCAGCTCGCCCGGCCGCAGATCGTCGCGCGTGCTCCCGCGCTGCTCCCACAGCAGCGGCCACGCCGCGCGGCCGTTCTTCCAGCCAAGCGCCTCCGCGCCAGAAGGAGACTGCACGTAGTTCAATCGCCGGTTGCGCACCAGCGGGAGCGTCGTGCGCGCCCGCGCGGGCACGCTCGACGCGAAGTATATGGCCAGGTGCTTCGGCAGCTGGCGCAGGTGTAGCTTGAGGAAGTCTAGCGGTGCGCTTACGGGCGATGGCTCGTAGTCGTCTGGTAGCGATAGATACTTCAGGAAACGCGAGGCGTCCTGGGCCTGCAGATTGGTTGCGTTGGTCATGACGGTAGCATTGCAAGATATTCCGCGGCTCTCGGTCCGAGCCGACATGGCTCTTGTTCTGATTGCGTTGCTCAGAAGCTTACTGTAGGCTGGATCCTTCGGTGGAAGACTCCTGTGAGGGCATGCTGGGAAGCCAAGCGCTCTACGAAGACCCAAGGAGTGTAAGAAAGAGATTCGGGCCGCGGGGTACTGTAGACGATGGTTGGCATAGGCAGGCCCCCGGAAAGCTCCGATAAAGGTCCGATCCGCTAGGCCCACACATCAGAGGCGATTTTGAGGGCACTTTTTTCAGAACCGCTGGCCTGGCAGGAATTTTTTTACTGTAGCTGTATGTGAAATGAATGGATCATGACATTCCTGCACTTTAGAGGCAAAAGCTCAAAAACTGGCTGAGATATGCAATCACACCTTCCTTATAAGGCAATTTCCGGCGGAGATTAGGCCCACATATCGGCCGATTTTGGGATCGGACCTCAGATGGACCTTTCCGGGGGCCTGCATAGGCTCATTCGTACGGTGCATCTGCTTTGTCCATCGTAGAGTAATCTCGGTGTGTGTCCCCAATGACAGTCGTCTTAGGCAACATATGCCCATTCATGAGGAGCAGAATTTGGCGGCCTTGCCGATTCGAGCTGCCGGTGCGCTTCCAGCGTGGTGAGTTTGCTCATTCTGAGAATGGGTGCGAGGGCGAAGAAACCGCAGGTCATGCTACGCACGTCCTGAGAATTCCGCCTAACAGTGATAAGTGTTGCTGCAATCGGGCTGCAGCTAACTCAGACTGAGTGGCCAGCTATAAGAGACTGCACAAGTGCATGGTAAGCCCAACACACCCTGAACGCGACGCGATGGCGGCCTACGACACCCCCCGACGCGATTTTGAAGCTAGCAGAAACCGAGCGAGTCACCACCACTGAGCACGACGTTGCGGAACGCTGGCAGCGACACTGCGCAAAGTCCTGAACTTGAGGAAGTATGCACGGCACCTCCGCTCGCTGAAGCCAGAAGACTGACGGGCACATGCAGCTTCTCATAGCGGGCGCAAAGCCGGCGGGGATGATCGGCACGTTCGAGGAGACGGTGAAGTTCTGGCGCGGGCTGCCGCCAACGAACACGGACGCGCTGCTGGACATCCCGCTACGCGACGGGCGCGTGTCCAAGGCGCGTCTCTACACCTCCTCGTCGTCGCACCCACACACACAGGCCCGCGCACGCTGATCGTGTACCTCTACGGCGGCGGTTGGGCGCTGGGCGAGCCGGTGCACATCGCGCTCACCGCAAAATCGCTCGCGGCGGCGAAGCGCCGACGTACCGCCTCTCGCACGAGGCGCCGTTCCCTGCCGCGCCAGACGACGTGTGGGATGCGCTCGCGTGGCTGTCGCAGCCCGTGCACGCCGCAACATTGGGCGCCGACCTCTCCGCGGGCTTCATCCTCGGCGGCGTCAGCGCCGGAGGGAACCTCGCGGCCGTGACCGCGCAGCGCTACGGCGGCGCGCTGCCCGTGCCGTACCTGCTCGAGGCGCCGCTCGTCCCGCCGGGCCAGCGCGCGCTATGGCTCAGCCGCGCGCAGAACGACACGCGCGCAGGTCATCGATGCAGCGGCAATGGACTTCCTGCTTGCCGAATACAAACCAGACATCGACTCGCCGTTCAACGCGCCGCGGGCCTGCCGCCGGTGTTCGTCCAGGTCGCGGGCCAGGACCCGCTGCGCGACGACGGGCTGGTGTACGCGGGAGGCTCAACGTCTACCCCGGCGTGCCGCACATCCACAATCTCGCGTTCCCGGCGTTGAAGAGCGCGTATCGGGCGAACCGCGGCCTCATACTGGGCGTCGGGTGGCTTCTTGGGAAGGAGATCCGGGACGATGAGGCGGGCAGGGCGTTCAGGACAGCACGGGCGCTTGTGTCAGCGTTATAGGTAGAGTTCCGTCTCGTGCAATTCAACTCGTTCGAATTCGACACGAACGTATGTACCGATGTCTAGTAGGAGAGAATCGTGAGCACATATCAACATGCCAAACCCTCATCTACGACGTGTCAGCAGCAGCAGCATCTGGTGCAGCTGGAGCAGGCGCTGCCTGCTTCTTCTCGCGGCGTGTCTTCGCCCAAGCGATGAACTTGGGCACGTCCTGCAAAGAACATAACTTAGCGTAAATGTACAGTGCATGCAATGACCGACTTACATGTGCGATCTGGCCCGGGATGCTCATATCCTGCACGAACTGCGGGATGTTGCCTCCCGCCGCCGAGCTCGTCGCCATCCTAGTGCTCAATCAGCTCGCGTAGTCATTGATAGAGACGACGAGCACATACAGCCACTCGACCTTGCCATCTTCGAGCTTGCGAAGGCGCTCAACGCTCGCATAGCGGCCGCGCACCACATGCGCGTGTCGGTGCGCATGCCCGCGCCATTCGTGGTCCTTATCCTTGAGCTCCTCGCTTGCGCTGACGTCCACCGGCAGCTGCACGACGACAAACTCGTCCTTGTCCGCGGCGCGGAAGACGGCCTGGAGCACGGTGAACACGCGCGGCTGCAGCGGCGGCGGGAAGACGTAGAGCATGCTGTACACGGCGTCGTGCTCGTTCAGCTGCTGCACCAGGCTCGCCTCCTTGATTTCCGCGATATACCTGGCGACGAGCGTCAGCGTCGAGCGAGCCCAATCGCCGCGGCGCGACCGGAGATAACGCACTCGACTTCATTGTTCGCGCGATTTACGCCGAGGCCGTCCCAGAACTCCTCAAAGGAGCATTCCTCGGCGGCATGGGTCGACAGGCGGGCGTGGTACGGCGGGCAGCCCGCGGGGTCGTCCTTCTGCTTCGGCCGTGTCAGGCTCTGGACGGCGCCAAAGACCTTGCCCTTCTTCCACGTGTCCGCTGTGCCCAACAGGGCCTCCGCGGCGGCGAGCAGGGTCTCCCTGGGCGGGATGGCTGTGGAGCATCAGCGTCACGGCGCCCTGGAAGCGACGTCGCGGCGGTCAGCGCACAATTTGGCGTGAGCGGATTGATACTGAGTTGGACTGTCGCCATTGAATATCAAAGTAAGAGGCTGAACAGGAGACTGGACGCGACGGCGTGGACGTGTCTTATTCTTATAGCTCACACCCGGCAAGGCCAATAGGCGGGGGAAGGGATGCAGACAAGCGGCTTTTGTTATTTCGGGTCAGAGAGAGAATAGGAGCAAGCACGATCAGATGCGAGCGACGAAAACGAGAGAGTACAGAGGACATGACAACAAAAATGCAGGAAATTGGAGCGATTTAGGTGCAAGGCTTCGTCTAGCGGTCCTCGGCCCATTCCTAACGAGATCAATGTCAGCGGGCGGTGCTTTAATGAGCGGCGATAGAGTTGGGCAACGCACGTTCTCCTTCTTGATTTGTGCCTCCTCCTCGGGCGTGAAGTCGTTGACAATGTTGAAGAGCTTGCGAATCTCTTCGGGCGTCTTGCCCTTGATCATGTTAGCGACGGTCTTGCAACCGACGTCCCTATTCCGCAGCGCCGGGCCGTCAGCAGCGATGACTCGGACCCACCACAATAAGCATAGAAACTCACAGGAGAGGCTTGATATCGAGGTAGTTCGCCGCCAGGATGATCTCGAAGAGCATCTCCTGGTCGACGGTGATGAACTTCTGGTCCCACTCCGAGATGTCGGTGGACCGCTTGCGCGTCTCGTCCTGGTTGGAGTCGGCGTCGGCGGCGGGCAGCGGCTCGCCACGGTGGTGCTCGCAATACTCCAAGACCTGGCCGATGGGGCGTTGATAAGCATCCCGTGCACCCATAGCCACATTTCATGGTGACGCCCACCTTCTTCAGCACGGACGAGGAGACGTTGGGCAGCGGGATGGGCTGGTCGGACTCGCCGACGTCTGCGCGGCGGGCGGGCGTCAGCGCGAGATTTTTCGGTGCATTGTGGCACCGAGCCAGGGCGGGCAATGAAGGAACAATGGCGCACCCTCAAGCATGTTCTTGATGAGCACCGAGCGCTCGGCAACGTCCTTGTCGACGTTGAAGGTCTCGTTGTCGGACGTGACGAGGTTGACCATTGTGCTGGTGCGGAGGCGGCTGGAGAAGGTCGAGGTTGGGAGACAAGAGATTGAACGCCCGCCGGAGTCTGCCGCGTTCATTTTCTAGCCCAGTGTCGCCATGCAGGCCCTGCGCTTCGCTGCCCAGCGCCTCAAGCCCGCGCTCAGCCGTACGTTCTGCCTTCTTGTCTAGGGGCTCTATTTATCTCAATTTTCCTTGCGGTTGTCTGTTGTAGTCTGGGGCCAAGTCCGCACGGCCACAAAGCGCGTTAGCGGCTCCGGAGGCCGCAGCGGAGGCACCGCAGGCAAGCGACTCGGTGTCAAAAAATTCTCAGGTACGACTCTGCGCGACCAGCGACGAAATCCGAATCTTAATTGCTGCAAATTGTGAACATTCAGATGAACCTGTCATCCCGGGCAACATCATCATCCGCCAACGCGGCACGCACTTCCACCCGGGCCAGCACGTCCGTCTCAGCTTTATGCCTCATCCCAAACCATGATGTGCTCAATGAGACCCAGGTGAAAATGGGCCGCGACCACACGATCTACGCCGTCGTGCCGGGCTTCGTGCGCTTCTACACGCGCAAGTGGGGCCTGCGCGACCGCCGCTACGTCGGCGTCGTCCTCAACCGCGGCGAGAAGCTGCCGCGCGACGAGGCCGCGCTCGGCCGCTCGCGCTACTTCGGCCTCGTCGAGCTCAACGGCGTCAGCAGCCCCACCGTGCAGACCTTCCACCCGCAACAAAAGCAATAACCCCCTTGCCCATCTGAGGCGCAGGCGCAGTGGGATGCCGTCCATCTGATGCGCAACAGGATGCCATTCCTGAGGCGGAATGCAAGCGCAAAACACAGGCACAGGCTTGGTGGTCCCTTGTCCCTTGCGCCGTCGAGATCGGGCTCTCCGTACCCTACCACTCCCCCTACCCACTTAGACCGCACATCTCCCTGTGCGATGCGCTGTATTGCACCCTAAGCCTAAGCCCTAATCGATCGGACCTGCAGCTTTTCTCACCCGCCACGCTTATTTCCTGACAGTGAAGGTGACACCCGGCCCTTCCAGTGTTCGAAAGAATTCCTTCTTGTCCAAACTTCCCGGGCGCGCGGTCACTTCGGAATCCGAGTATGAACTGTCTTCAGAATCCCGCTGAGCACATCGATTCGGAACGTTCAACGTCTATGTTTTTGCGCGGGGCGTTAGCGTACAACATACAACAGGGCAGAGCAGCAGAAGGGAAGAACCCATGATATCAATGTCCGCGAGGAGATGTGCGGGGAGGGAGGTTGGGGAGGCATTACAAGTACATTTGGCACTTATGTAGACAAGGGAGAGGAAGGGTGACGGAACACAGATAGCATTGGATCCAGAACGATTCTTTTGGAAAGCATGGCGAGGGAACGGAGAACTTAGGCGTGTTCGTGAGTTGAGTTGAATAGAGAAGGAAGCAGCGCAAAGCAGATTTATGATGAGGAAGAAATGGAAAGAATTTGAGAGGTGAATTGCACCTTGACCTCAGCGCGGCGGGGCATACATCGTATGCGGATACCCGCCCTGGGCAGCATACTGCTGCTGCGCCTGAGCCTGCGCGGCCGCCTGAGCCTGTGCTTGCGCATGCGCCTGCGCGGCAGCCTGAGCCTGCGCCTGAGCTTGCGCCTGGGCAGCAAACTGCGCCTGCTGCTGCATCTGCGCGGCGTACTGCGCGGCGTACGGGTCGTGGTATACCGGCTGCTGCTGCTGCCCGTGGTGGTAATACTGCGTCTGCATCGGCGCGACAGTCATGGGCTGGTACGTCGGGTACACGGGCTGCGCTGACACCGGCTGCGTGAAGTACGCGTGCTTGATCGCCTCGCCCGGCGGCAGACGCGCTGACGGCTCGAACTGCAGGATCTTGTCGAGCAGGTCCACCGCTGCTGGCGGGGCTTTCGGCAGGACCTGCTGGAACGGGACTTTGGGGAAGCGCGAGAACTGGCGGATCGTGACCTCGGGCTTTGCGAGGGATTAGCCCAGCGAGAAAATACAAGACAAAAAGACGCACCGAATCGGTGGCTATCTTGCGGAGGACGGCGTCGCTCGGCGTGCCGATGATGCGCATGATGTGTAGGAGCTGGTCGTTGTTGTCGCGCCCGCGGAAGAGCGGGACGCCCGAGATCATCTCCGCAAAAATGCAGCCGCACGACCAGGTATCGATGGAGGTGCTGTACGTGCGCGAGCCGAGCAGCACGTCCGGCGCGCGGTACCACAGCGTGACGACCTTCCGGTGGCAACATCGCGTCAGAGGCGTCTAGAGAAAAATTGCGGCCAGATGCGCTGCGTACCTCGTTGGAGAAGGTGTTAACGGGCACGCCGAAGGCGCGCGCAAGGCCAAAATCGCCGATCTTGAGCTCGTTCTTCTTGTTGATGAGGATGTTCTGCGGCTTGAGGTCGCGGTGCAGCACGCGGTTGTCGTGGCAGAACGCGATGCCGCGCAGCAGCTGGAACATGAAGCTGCGCACGGTTATCGGGTCGAGCGCGCCGCGGTCGCCGTGGGTGTCCATGTAGCGCTTGAGGTCCTGGTCGCAGTACTCGAAGATGAGCACCAGCTTGGCCTCCGTATGGATCACGTCGTGCAGCCGCAGGATGTTGGGGTGCTTGAGCTCCTTCATGAGCGAGATCTCGCGGATGGCTGTCGACGGCGTGCCCTCCTCGGCGTCCAGATGGATTTCCTTGAGAGCCACAATCTCGTTGGTCGTCCGCGACCGACCCTGCAAATTTTATGAATATTATTGAATTTTACACGCAGCATATGAGCTGCGCACCTTGTACACCGTGGCATAGGTGCCTGCAGAGCGAACACGTCAGCACCGAGCGCATAATTCCAAGGCGCTACGCACCCTCGCCGAGCTTCTCCAGCTGGATGTAGTTCATCGCAGCGGTGGCGGCTGCGGATGGCCAGCGATTAGCACTAAATAGAATCATTATGATAATTTACGCACCGGGGGGTTTGGCGGACATGGCTGGCGGAATGCTCGCCCCTTGGCGAGAGGAAAGGTGCGGATGGATCCGAAGACCAAAGCAGTGTTGTTGCGCGCCTCGCCGTTTCAGGCTCGCCATGTAGACGACGATGCACAATAGCGACAGATCCAGTGACCGCTGAGTCTTCTCACAAGAACCACGAAGAATCGCTATTGTAATTTCTGCATCGACCCGGATGTCGAACTGCAAAGCATGTGAGGCGTACGGTCTTGTTCGAATTTTTGGTCGCGGCTCAGAGATCAGGTTCAATTCCAAGCTGTGCGGCTTCAGATGATCTTTTCGACTCAGTTAATTCCCTGAATCTTATACAGGTCAACGCAGTCCAAGCTCCGTGCCTGGCAGTTGCACCCTCAGTTCCACGTGGATGGCGCGGCTCCGATCAATGCAGTGCTGCACCGCGGATTGTTCGGCCTATGAGTACTATTTGGATCATTTATTCAAACACAACACACACAATGATTTTTCCTCACACACTGCAACCTCAAATAAAGCTGATTATCCGACTCATACACGTCGCCATTAAGGTTTGATGGGAAAAGCAAACCGAAATCAAAACTTTTGATATTTTCTGTGTGTGTTGTGCTCGGCTGGTTTGTGTGACGACGCAAAACGGAAGAGCTCGGCCGCTTCCGAAGCTCCGGATGTTCTTTCTAACTCCGCTCGCCCTTCGTCGCCTGCTCTGCACTGTGCCAGAGCAACGCAGACGGCTTGTGCATGCGTTGCATGGGGCGGATAAACATCTCTTTGCTGCATGACACGCTCTTCTGCTCAGAAGACCCCCATTTCTGGCATCTATGTGCTGCCACCCAAGATTTGGAGTCGGCAAAGAGGTTGTCGTTCGAAGTCGTTCGTGCGCTGTTTCTCAAACCACTCCCTCACTACAAAACAATTCCGTGTTGGAAAAGGGCTTGAGCGAGAATGTACAGTGGTGCATCAATCAGTTCATGCCCATCACATACTTGTAATGAAGAACCAGACCGACGCAGACAAACCCAACCGCTCCGCTCTCTCAAAACGAGAGTGAGGCCAAGAACAGCTTAATTCCTCGTATCTGTTGCCGCCGTCTGTCACGCCGCCCGGCCAACAGCGCCAACAACTCCCAGGGACTCAGTCTCGCCAGAAGATGAGCACGGTGGGTCGCTGAGGCCGCCGGTGCTGTTGTGGAAGGTGCCCTAGCGGATATCATCACTGACGGGCTGGATGACGGGCTGGAAGCAGGAGGCGCAGGCTACGCTGGATGCGCGCCAGCTGTTGACGGGCATGTAGAGCACCTGGGGGTCGGAGTCGTCGATCGTGAGGTTCGTAGGCTGGGCCGTGCAGGTGCGGTGGGGCCGGCTGGCCGCTGCAGCGCATTGGTGAGGCAGGCGACGTAAGCAGTTACTGAGAAGACAGCTGCTGGACGACTTGCAGCCCAGACCAAACTTGACGCTAGAGTTCCTCGGTGACGGTGAGCTGTAGACAACACCAGTGCCCTCTCCCAATAAAACAACGTTGGAGCACCGTCTAGTAAGTCATGCAGCAAAGATATCTTTATCCAATCCATTCGACGTATGCATAAGCCGTCTGCGTCGCTCTGGCACAGTGCAGAGCAGGCGACGAAGGGCGAGCGGAGTTAGAAAGAACATCCGGAGCTTCGGAAGCGGCCGAGCTCTTCCGTTTTGCGTCGTCACACAAACCAGCCGAGCACAACACACACAGAAAATATCAAAAGTTTTGATTTCGGCTAGCTTCTTCCATCAAACCAGCTTTATTTGAGGTTGCAGTGTGTGAGGAAATTTATTGTGTGTGTTGTGTTTGAATAAATGATCCAAATAGTACTCATATCGGCCTCTTATTTTCAAGAACTCAGGCTGGCTAAAGTCTCAGAGTAACTAACCACAATATCGATGGGATGATGAAGCGACCAGCGCTATATTCAGCGCTGTGTCGGGCATACGCATTAGCGAAAAAGGCACTACTTGAAGACTGCGTTGTGTCGATTCCGAGCATTACATGCAGTGACATACCAAGCAACATATGTATATGCGTTGGGAGCTGGCATGGCCCAAATTATATAAAAGGTGCACGAAGACCCAATGAAGCATCATCTCACGCTGCACGGGGCGCGATCGAAGCGGCTGTGTTAGCATATGCTTCACCTGCCTCCTCATCCCCAACTTCCTTCCCAAGTAACCACCCCGCACCCTTGACCATGTCGACATTGGCCTCGAGTGCACTCTTAAGCTCGGGATACATGCTGCCATGACCGTGCGGGACGCCAGGATAGACGTCCACCCTCGTCTTCACGCCCGCCTCCTTCAAGACGCGCTCGTACACCAGCGCGTCGTCACATAGAGGATCCTGCTCACACAAATAAATGTAGATTGGCGGCCTTTTTTGAGGCCACGGCGTATCGAACGGCGAAAGCTGGGCGAGTGGATGTCGGGCTTGTACTGCCGGTGCAGAAACTCATGATCATATCCGGTGTCTGGGTATGTTTTTACTGGTCCCATATGCACCGCATGTACTTATATTTAGTTGCTGAGTTTTTCAGTCATGCGACGGTTTCGCGGGACAGCAAGATCGGTGGTGACTCAAGAAGCGCCGGTCAAGTCCGAGACAGTAGTATTTGGACAAATAATTGTCTAAGCATCGAAAGTTATATCAGTTGACAAAGCTGGTAGAGTTTAGGTACAGCTACAGTGTACAGTAACTGAGTTCTGCATCGCAACCGCTCGGCAGACGGGCGTCTCGCGAACATGATTCAGTAAATGTTGCATGCACGAATGAAGCGAGCGGCTCAGACACCGCGTCCCCTGCGGCAGTATCGTATAGAGCGCCCTAAAATTCGAAGGAATTTGCAACTGGCCATCCAGCAAGCTGTCAAAGCGTTCGACAGCGCTCCTGACACTGAGACTCATCGCATCATTCAAAGACGGGTGAAGCACCCGCATGAGGTCTTCTTGACTTCGACCCTTCTCGGCACATGCATCGAGCAGCAAGCCTCAAAGTTGACTGCAACTTGCGAGTAGCATCAGACAGAGATCCCAGTCGGATTATACGGAACACTAATCCGCTCATTACAGGACGAAACTTTTAGTTGTAGTCGCTGGGGACCCTGCAGCCCACCTCCCAGCTTCCCGCGCCGCGCGATGCGCAGCACTTGACCATCTCGCCGGTGTTGACTGAACCCAGAAATGTCAGCCATCGAATATACAATGAATGCGCAGAAAGACGCACCGGCGTTGTCGGCGCATCCGCCCTTGCCGACGCAGCGCTGGCCGACCTCGTCGAAGTAGGTGTTCTGCTTCACAGCCGCGCAGCAGTCCTTGGTGATCTGGTAGTGGACCTTGCGCCCCGGGCGGTTCGGGTCAGTGCAGATCTGGCCCTTGCCTACGACCACGCCGTCAGCGGGGGCGGAAAACAAGAGGGAAAGAGGGAGAACGCACCGGCGAAGGCGGTAGCTGCGAAGAGGAAGACAGCAGCGAGAGAGACGGCGCGCATTTTTACTCTGGGATGGCTGATCTGGTGGGGATGGGGAATGGGGGACAGCAGCTGGCCTGGCTTTTATGTGTTCTTCCTCCTCCCGACCTCCCACGCCACCGCCTGCTGTTTACAAGTGTATCAAGGATTCGCGGGCTGCGGGATCCACCTGTCCGCAGCATCATTGACAGGCGATTGGACAGTTGGATACTTGACTTGTGTGAGTGCCAAGAAGAGTGGGTGGATCCCCTGCTCATCCGAATTGCGGCATGTGGTCCGAACATGTCCCGGACAGAATACCTAATGCTCTACTAGCGGTAAGGAGTTGTCATATTCCTCATCGTGGGGAGGTACGCTCTGTGAGGAATTGGTCTGCGGAGTCATAGCGTTACTCCGTCATGTGGGTGGCGAACCAGGGTGCTAATGCAAGTATGTATAGACAGATGGCTTTCGAATCCTCCGGAATCGCAGTCAGGTACAAGTGATGTCGGTTTTCTCGGTCGTGCACAGATACCTGGGCGGAAAGGACTGGATACTTTGGAAACGTTAGCAGTATTCCGTACCAATCCATGCGATACTGGATCACACGCAAGAGTCTTGGTTGCCCTTAGAAAAGCAGGGATAGTCAAGCCGTCCCGGCGCGTCTTCGGGAGGATCCTCGGAGACTGCATAATACGTTACGTTATGGTGCTGCGCGCAAGAGACTCAGACTCTGCGGGCATCACGATCCTGTCATTGCGGACCCGGCCATGGCGCTTGCCCGCATACAGTACATTATACCCCTGCGTCAAGACCCACCTGGCGATGTACGCAGCCTGTCTCCTTGGCTGATTGTTTTATGGTTCCAGTTACGGTGATGCATACATGGGCACATGCGTCAAGCCGAACGACGTACTAACCATTGACCGAACTATGAGTGTGAAGCCCTTGCAATCGCGCACCAATTGAACTATAATCCCGCCTTCTGTGACGTCTGGAGTTTCATTTTGCAATTACTGTACTGTACTTACGTTGGAACTTGAGACTTGAGAGTCCAAAGTTCAATACGAGGCTGTGAGGATTCGCATATGTCACAGATTCACATACCCAGTTGCTCCCCGTGCTCGCGCTCGTGAGCCATGCCAAGCATCAATAGCATTTCTCCGCTCGTCGCGAGGCACTGAAACAAAATGCTGAAACGCTTCGCTGTCAGTGTCAGTGAGCAGAAATGTCATGTGAGAGATGTAGAAAAGTGAAGATGTGCAGACGCAGCCCTATGCCTGGACAGCCACACCCAAATACGTTGGAGCTCACGGTGTCCGCAGTCCCTCACAAAACTCCCCAGTGACTCGTCTTCGGTTGTCCCCCGCGCCAGCTTGAGAATGACTGCTGTCATCAGCTTAGCCACGGTTTTCCCTTCTTCACACTTCGAACCCCACCCGAGTACCAGTACAGGTGCGTCATTACAGAAGTGCTCTCTCTGCATGCTGACGAGCTCTCCCACGCAACGCGAGAATGCGATAGCACTGAAAGGTCATTAAAATGGCAGGGCCGGCGTCGTGCGCGCGCGGGACCTATGAAACGAAATGCCAGTGCGTCAGCGATGAGACAACGGGACGAGGTGGGAAGGGAGCGTTAATCCAACCTGTTGAAAGAGGAAGAGGCGGTCTTGCGAAGGCTACAAGTTGCTGACGCATATGCATGGTAATTTGGATAGCGGCTGGGCATTCAGCCGTGCTCGCCGATGCCCATGGCTAGGGAGCTTCTAGACCATCGAGCTCGGAGCGGTCCCTAGACGCTCCACTCGCGCACAAAGTAAAGGCGAATGTGTTGTACGCATTTTCTTTCCTGGACAACTGCGTGGATAGCGCGCAGTGCACACCGATCAGAGCTCTTCTACAAGCGATCCCAGCTCGCTGAGTTCTGGTCTTCAGTCCGATCGCCGTGGATGCTGTACATAGCCTCCATAATGCGTAAAATAGAACGTCGTGATCGCTGTCAGTGCAGACGGCAGCGAGTTGAGCAATGAGGGACGAAAGCTGATCCATGCGCCCTTGTCGGCCCGTTTCGCAGCTTATTGGTGGCGCGCACATGCACGGCGACCGCTAGCAGAAGGCTGCGAAATGCAGAAGAAAAGCGGTTTTTATTGTATTTCCTGTACTCAGCTGCGACACCAGAATATGAATCACGCTTGGACGGCGACAGTCTGCATGGGCGCGTCCGCGGGCACATCGTCGCGGGAGCTCTTGCCTGCAGTGCGCACATCGTAACCATACCCGCCAGCGACGGCACCAGGCACGTCCGCGCCGGGTCCGTCGTAGTGCATCTTCGTGACATCGTAGTTCGCTGCAAAAGCAAGCACAAAGTCCATTTAGCCAACGACAAGGGAGAATAAACCTAAAAGAATAGGAAACGCACCAATGAACTCCCAGCCGTTCTCGCGGACATGGTACAAGTTGATCGTGTTGCCGGAGAACGCGTCGCGGTGGCCCGCCGCGTAGATGGAGCGGCGGCCGAGCTCCTGAGCCTCGGCGTCGGTGAGGTCCCAGCGGTATCCCTGGTCGAGAACGCCGTAGGCGAAGGTCGAGCCGGAGCCGACGGAGAAGATGTCGCCCTTGAGCCGCGTGCCGTCCGAGTCGACGTAGAACACCGCGGGGCCCGTCTTGTCCCAACCGCAGATCATCGTGCCCATGGACAGTCCCATGCCCTTGTACCCGTACACCAGGTTCGAGAGGTACTTGCTGGCCGCTGCGACGGATATGCGCTCGCCGTTGCGCAGCTCGTGCAGTCGGCATTGGATGCCTAGGTAGGTCTCCCAGTATTGGCAGTCGGCTTTTCAGTTGACGCGTCAGCTGTGCACGGGTGTACACGTACAGCACGAACGCGTACCTGCGCCGCCGGCCATGGTGCCCAGAAGGAATTTGTTGATCTCGATAACCTTCTTGACCGTGCCCGATGCTGCGAAAGAACGAAACAATCTGGTAAGACGACTTTCAATTGATTATTAGGACAATGTTCGTACCAATGTAGGACCCAGCCGTAGCACGAGAGTCTACAGCGACAATTACGCCGCCCTGGAAGCGGAAGGCAAGCGTTGTAGTACCGTGTTGGATCTTAATTCTGCAGTCCGGGTCGGCGTGGTCGTCGGTGTGCAGGCGCAGGAAGGCTGCAGGCTGCAAAGTCAAAATCAAAGTCATATCAGCCGTCAGCCATTAGCTTTAGGCGTTAAGCCAGAGCATATTGTGCGTACATGTGGGACGGATGGCAAGGCGAAAGACGGCCCTGCGCGCGCGCCGGTCAGCGAGCCCCAGAGCTCCTCTGGCACGGAGCTGTCGACGTCGTCGTCGTCGGCGTCGCGCACGGCGTTCTTAATGCTCAGGTTCAACGGGTCCGCCGCGGAGTGCGAGAAACGCGAGACGAGCGAGTGCATGGACATGGTGGGCGGGAGTGACGCGTTCAAGAGACGCGTGGCGGAGTTCAACACTTGCCTTGAAGCGGCTCCTGCTCGTTCAGCCCAAGCCTTCCTCACGAGTGCAGTGCGCTGCGCGTAGCATTGCGGCTTGCAGACGGTCACGCTTCCGGACGGCCTGGACGGCCATTGAGTCGGTCGTTCGCGTCTATTGGTTGGGCCATTGGTTGGGTCTACTGTACGGCCGCTGGGTCGGTTGGGCGCGCAGAAACGTCCCTGGCACGACCGCCAATATCCCCGTACTTTCAGGTTGACGTGAACGACGCCGCCAATAATCAAAAGCAGCAATACTTCGCGCTCAATAACCAGCCGAATCTAAGATGAGACTCAGCCATTCTCAATATGCGACAATTTTCAAAATCAACCGCAACTATCCAGGAAAGCCACAGTCCGCGACAACAGTAGGTACATTGACAAGCTCCTCCCCATCAGACCCAGTGGTTCACGATTGCGCACGATATTCACCGGACGGGACGAGAAACTTTCATTGTGACAAATATCTCGCCCGGCCGAAGTGGCGTTGCGAGTGTAAGGCACACAAATATGTGGCACAATAGCATGAGATTGTACAGGCAAGTGAACAGGGTGTTCATTCGTACTAAAATGAACACCTCTGCGCGGCTGTGTGATCGAGGACTCGCGCCGGACTGGCGCTTACCGATGGCCTTCCTTTCAGACACTGCCGACACCATGAACCCGCTGCAGTTACCTACTACATACCGCGAGCTCATCTGGTGGTGCTTTCCAAATGCTGCCACTGATGTTTCGACTTCCGCATCCACCGCACCATACAGCTGCGATGTGCGACCGGCCGACGGTACGACGCTGGAGTTGTCGACACCGGCCATTGGGGATCCGCTCTGGTCTCGCGCGATAAACGCACTGGCGACCCACCTTGGTGCCCAGAGGCTGGACGCCATCCTCAACAACGACATCAAGGTGCTCATATCGCTCGCGGCCACCAAATGCCCAGACGAACCCTATGTTTCGAAGGAAACAGTCCTGCTCAGGCTGGTCGACCTTCACAATATCGTTAATGCCTGCATCAGAGACCTCTCGCCTGATCATTTTTGCCGCATGACCCCGACTGCTAGCGAGTTCTCTCAACAAGGCGACGAAGTGCACGAGACTTTCCTCCGGGGGGTACAAACGCGGCGCATAGGATGGGTTGTCGAGAGGAAGACACCCAAAGTGCTCCTTGCCCACGCCGCTCGGCTCTACAAGTGCCGAAGGTACTCTGTCCGCAGATACGCTGGCGGGCCAAGATCCATGCTTTTTAAGGTTCGAGCATCTATATGCTCCTGCATTCAATGCCTCACAGTTAATAGATATACCTCCAGATGACACAAGGCAACAGGGGTTGTGCCTTGTTCTATAGCGGCAACCAAGTCATATTTGTGGAGAAGGGTATGCTTCGCCTGACCGGGCTCGCGGTCAGATTCTGAAGTGTCCTGCAGAAGTCTCGCTATCCACGGGAGAGAGGGCCCTGCGGATATCACCTGTGTACGAATGCTTCCACCATGCGGTTGGCGCGCAGGCGACTGGGAGGGCGGTCATTCCGATCCTCGGCGTGCTGCTCGCCCTCAGCATGCCCGATCTTGTCATCCCTCTTGGCAATGGAGGGGAAGTAGTAGTCCCTCCTGACGTTGTCGCTCCGCCTCCCATTGACGAGGTCTTTCACTACGAGAGCGGATCGTCAGACGAGGCATCAGACACGGGCAACGATCCTTCCTCCTCCTCCTCCCACGCGTCGGACCTCACGTACAAGTCGGCTTCCGACAATTCCTCTTCGGATGCTACTGACTCGTCGTCCAACATATGTACGAGGCCCTCCGACGCCCCACTCAAGGTAAGAACCCATTACAAAAGTTTCTCCGCTCTACTCATTCTATATATATGAAGTGCTTCGTCCTTAAGGCAGGCACGGTGCCTGATACGACGAACTCGTTCGCGGAGTCCATGTCGACACCCTCTTTGACGTCGTCGATATCCGCATTATCGTCGTCGTCGTTGTCATCGTTATCGTCATCGTGGGTCACACGATCAACAGAGTACAGCTCGTCGGGCGCCCCGATCCTTTTGGCATCCAAATTCCTCCATCGGGGACCGAACGCCAGGACTTGGCTCGTTCACAGTCCTAACGGCCACACCTATGTGGCAAAAGTCTTTGATGCTAAAGACAAGATGTTCGACCGCGAGGCCAAGGCCGTCGAGACCGTCCGCATGCGCTGTGGTGATGTGGCGCCTTGTCTTTTGGGTCGGTACCGTGGTAAGCATGCAGTTGCCCTCCTCCAGGAGCACGGGGGAAGCACGTTAGACTGCAGATTTGACAAGCTCTCGGGCGAGGATCGGTACGTCCGTGGGTTTAATGTGGCCGATGCAATGCAATAATACCTCTGCAGCACGAAGCTGTGGTCGCTGATCACAATGCTGCACTCTCAGGGCATTGAGCACGGCGACCTGGAGCCGCGCAATATTGTTCGTGGGTCTGACGGCAAGCTACGCGTGTTGGATCTTGGAGGAGCCCATCTCTCGCACAAATGTCTTGGACAAGATCTCTGTGACGAGTTGAGTGATCTGAAGAGGCTGCTGTTCACCATCTAGTAAAAATGTCCCGCCCGTCTTGTCCCAACCGCAGATAATCGTGCCCATGGAGAGCCCCATGCCCTTGTACCCGTACACCAGGTTCGAGAGGTACTTGCTGGCCGCCGCGACGGATATGCGCTGGCCGTTGCGCAGCTCGTGCAGTTGGCATCGGATGCGCAGGAACGCGGCAGGCTGCAAAGTCAACATCAAAGTCATATCAGATCTCAGCATCGAGTAACAATTAGAGCATATCGTGCGTACGTGTAGAGCGGACGGCAAAGCGAAAGACGGGCCCGCGCGCGCCGGTCAGCGAGCCCCAGAGCTCCTCTGGCAGGGAGCCGTCGACGTCGTCGGCGTCGGCGTGGCAGAGTACGAGAAACGCGAGACCAGCGGTCAGTGCATGGACATGGTGGGCGGGAGTGATACGTTCAAGCTTAAGAGACGCGTGGCGGAGTTCGACGCTTGTCTTCAAGCTCCCGCCCATTCAGCCCAAGCCTTCCTCACTAATATGGGCACGGTCAAGACACTGGAACAGCTTGCGAAGGAGCTGGCTAATGACAACAAGGTTAAAGTCGCCGGTCAGTACTGTACCTATACAGTTGCATTCGCCCTGAGATAAGAATTCAACTGTACAGGCATTGACGGTGCGCGATCTTGGTGCTACTATGCGTGTTAAGCTGTATGCTGAAGCGATGAGACAGTGGACGGCGTGCTGAGAGGCAAGTTCATGGTACGCAGCCAGTCCAGCGCCAACCGCGTTATCGCTTATCGACGCGCCGCCACTGCCAGTCGCGCGACAAATTCCTCAGCGCGGCCAAGGACGACGGCTTTGGCTTCTGCAGCGTTATATTGTCTGTCTCTCTCTCGCTCCCATCCTGAGGAACTAGCATGCTGAGACCGCTGCGCACGCATATAGCGGCTGGGACATTCATGACACCGTATACCCGCGCGAGCTGCTCGTCTCGAACCGCGCCAACGGCTATCGCGACATCCTAGCCCGCATTGACCTCTCGCTCATGCGCCGTATTCCCTGGGAGGACAACGTGCCGTTGTTCTTGCTCTCATTCCTCGACCCGGACACCAAGGAGCCCATCCCCGTCTG
Organism: Auricularia sp. M12; assembly: GCA_037042885.1. Classification (NCBI taxonomy): domain Eukaryota; kingdom Fungi; phylum Basidiomycota; class Agaricomycetes; order Auriculariales; family Auriculariaceae; genus Auricularia; species Auricularia sp. M12. Next base: position 3,085,415 of record CM073210.1, on the reverse strand, counting down.
CCCGCGCGGTACGCTCGCCAAAGCGGTCAAGCAGGCCGACGAGCACGGCTGGACATGTATGGCTGGCTGCGAGTACGAGGTAGGCTGATTTTCTGCTGGTATGACGTTGCTGATGCTTAATACCTATAGTACTTCCAATTCAAAGGTATGCATCGCGGCGAGGATGTGTTGGGAATACTGCCTCGACGCCTGGACACTCACCTTAGTCGCGGCGGGAGTCTATCAAGCACTTTGGGGCACTTAGCAGCGTGCTATGTGGTCCCCGCAATGCATAGACTTTCGCCGTAGGGCGCAAGTCAGAGGACGACTTCCCAGCAGTTCCCGATAGATATATCAACGAACGCTAACTCTATTGATGCAGAGACCCCCTACTCCGCGGCCGAGAAGGGATTCACGCGTCTGACACCGCTCACACCCGGCAGTGCGTCCGCTCGCACTCCGTTCTCGTTCTTCGGCGCGTGACGCACGACGCGCAGTGCACGGCTACTCCCTGCTCCGCACGACGCTCAACCAGGACTACTTTCACGACCTCTTCAACATGTCCGAGGCGTTCGGTATCCACATCGAAGGCCACCGTGCGTCCTTCCCCTTTCCAGGTAGTTACACTGACTCAACTTCGGACTGTTGCCAGACACCGAAACGGGCCCAGGAGTGTTCGAGACGGCGCTGGCATACACCGACGCGCTGCGCATGGCGGACAACGCGATCCTGTTCAAGCTGCTCGCGAAGAGCGTGGGCATGAAATACGGCATCATGCCGAGCTTCATGGCGAAGCCGTGGGGCAACCTGCCCGGCTGCAGCGGGCACACGCACGTCTCGCTCAGGACGAAGGACGGCCGGAACGTGTTTGCGCTGAGCGAGGAGGAGATCAAGGCCGGCGGGCGGAAGGACGCGCAGTACGACGACACGCGGTTCATCAGCCAGGAGGCCGAGTGGTTCCTCGCGGGCGTGCTCGAGGGGCTTGCTGACAGTGCGTCGCTCACATTCTCCATGTTTTTTTTTATCCTGACTGACCTCTATCGCTCAGTCGTGCCGCTGGTAAAGTCCCAAACTCGCACACTTGCTTGAACTCTCAACTGACACGAATCCGCATGCAGCTGGTGCCCACAATCAATGGTTACAAGCGCCTCGTCGGTGGCGAGTCGTTCTGGGCGCCAAACGCCGTGACGTACGGCTACGACTCGCGCGCGGCGTCGGTGCGCATCATCGCGCCGCCCTCCTGCCCGCCCAAGGCGACGCGCTTCGAGGTGCGCGTGCCGGGCGCGGACATGCTGCCGCACTACGCCATCGCGGCCATCTTCCTCACCGGCCTGCGCGGCGTCGCGCACAAAGCGAAGCTCCCGTGCGAGCCTATCGGCGTGCTGCAGGCGCGCCCCGGCGGTAAGGAGAGCGTGACGAAGCTCGCGACCAGCTTGCAGGAGGCCGCGGGGGAGATGATGAAGCAGAATAGCGTCGCGCGGGAGGTCTTGGGCGATGCGTTTGTCGAGCATTATGGCGGCACGAGGTTGCACGAGGTCGACGTTTGGAACGAGGCTGTTACAAGCTGGGAAGGTGCGTGCTATATCACTCTGCCTTCTGCGTGGTCTGCTGGGGCTCACGATGTGGTCTCTCAGTCGAGCGGTATCTGGAGCTGGCGTAGGGTAGGTCCATCATGTGAACACACGATTCCTCGCGACATGACGTGGCGGCGCTCGATCTTTTAGTACTGGCAGCAGTATCCCAACGGATTGATGTCCAATACTGCATGGACTAAGTCGGAGGATCACAGCAATTATTCAGGTTACCAAGTCCCTCATGCAGCATGAGTGTGACTGTTCTCAGATGATACTTAGTACTATAGCCTTCGACCGAATCGATCCATGACAGCAGATAGCAAATGAATGGCGGTGTTCATTGTCTACGATGCGGCAGATACAGTGCTTATACAAGTTCCACGGCCAACTTTGTAGGCCGGCAGATGAAAGAGAGCGATGGGAATGCATCAAGGTTTGGGCTGCCAGTGATGTCCTCCACTGTAATAATCCCAAACGTCGGGCCCGACAAACTCACGGACGTTCTGGTTGAGAATCTGGCCTGCAGCCCCGATCTCATCGGTGCCATGCTTCCGCGTAGCCCACTCCTCGTCCGTCAGGGACCCGCGCAGCTGGCAATGTGTGAGGTCGATGACTACGACAGGCGAGCGCGCCCCTGAGACCTCATCTCGAAACATGAGGTTGTCGATGCGCACGTCATCGTTGAGGATGTCGGTGTGCGCGAGGCGCTTGACGACTGCCACGGCGGCCTCGCATGCACGGGCGAGCTCGGAGTCCGGAAGGCGCGGTGTACGGGAGGTCCACGTCGCAATGAGTTGGCGCATCGTCAGGCCGGGGACGTACTCGATTAAAATGCCGGGGACAGTGCAACGCGAAGGGTCGCGGTATGTAACTGCTCCATATAGCCGGGGGATTAAATCGCCTTGGAATTCCGCGAGCGCGTTGTATGACTCCAACTCTTGATTATACAGGTCGGTTGCCTCATATTGCAAGAAATTCTCGAGACGCCCGCCGAATAAATGGTACCGATATATCGAGAAGTTTTCCTCGTCAACGTTCGTCGGCTGAACTTTGCCATCGGCGAGGTCCTGCATCCACTGGGCGTACTGGCGATCTTTCTCAGCGCTCCACATCGCCGGAGGATCATATTCTTCGCGGACGTTGTTCAAGCACCGGCGGTCGTAGAGTTTCAGTATCACCTCGGACGGAAGGTTGGCACCAGGTGCTCGAACAATGCGGACGCGAAGCACGGGAGACATCGTGAATGGACGGTAGACGTGCACTATAGTAGCTTCCACTCGGATTATCGCTGAGCCTGTAGCAATTGCATGGTCGAAGGCGAGGTCAGCGCCAATGATGAATTCTGCGAACGGCGTAGGGACAAGACTGGAAGTTGTCTTCTGCTCGCTGTGGAATGAATAGGAGCTCAGCAGGATCAAAGCAAGGTACAGCAGTGTGATGACGACTGACGAGAGTGGTGGCAGGGCGTCCGTGCTTGCCGTGGTCACACTTGCAGTCAGGGTCAAAGGTACGAGCCCCTGGTCAGCGCATCGAGATGATACCAGGAACGCACGCTGCGCGCCAGGAGCAACGTGGACAGCACGTCCCACGCTCAGCGTTGCATAAAAAGGCAGTCTAGCCCATGCCTGACGCTGCGTGCGAAGCAGAACGGTGAGTAACATAACCCGCGCAAACGCAGGCCAATGTTTGCACACTGTTTGGCCGGTTGTTCAAAATTCGCGCCTCCACGCTCCGGGCTCGAACCCTAGTATTAGCTCGCGCACCTCCATCTCATGAGTTTTTCTTGCTGACCCCTACTCATACACGTGTAGCGCCGCGTAGAGCTCTGTTTAGACCGCTGCAACGCTCGCTCGCTCCGAGTCGAACACCGTGACCATCCACTCTCACATTCCATTCAGCCTTGCGTCTCTGCACGCAACTTGCATGCTGTTTAAGCCATGGTATGTCACCAACACTCGCGGCGGACAAATATTCGGTGCAGTGGGGTCCATTATCTATACACCTGGCTCGTCATGATTCTTGGGCAACCAACGACGTTCTCCGGCATCGAAATGCCAAACTCCAGGCCCAACGTGCTTCTGGACCTTCTGCATGAGAACCTGTCCCGCAGCACCGATCTCATCCCAGTTTTTCTTCCACTCGATCCACTCGTCCTCCGACAAGGAACCGCGCCGCTCGCACTGTGCGAGGTCGATAAGGACGACTGGCGAGCGGTCTACCACGTCCGTATCATCGCGAAAAATGAAGTTATCAATCCGCACGTCGAGGTTGATGAAATCGTAGTAAGCGACGCGCTCCATGAGGGTCACCGCGGCCTCACACGCGCGAGCGAGCTCAGCATCTGGAAGGCGCGGCGTGCGGGATGTCCACGTCATGATGAGCTCGCGCATCGTCGGGCCGGGGATGTAATCGATTAGAACGCCGGGTAGCGTGTACGAGGAAGGCGGGGGGGTACGGTATGTGACACTTCCGTATAGGCGTGGGACCAGATCGCCTTGAAATTCCGCGAGTGTGCGGTAGGCCTCCAGCTCTTGGATGTACATTTTGGTTGCGATATGTTGAAGGTAATGTTCGAGGCGCCCGCCAGACATGTCCTCCTTTTCCCAAAGTCGAACGTCGTCGTAGTCGGTAGGGCGCACTTTGCCGTCGGCGAGGTCCTGCACCCACTGATGGTACTCGCAATCTTTCTCAGGGCTCCAAGTCGCGGGAGGCTCGCATGACTCGCGAATGTTGTTCAGGCACCGGCGGTCATAGAGTTTCAGTATCACCTCGGGCGGAACGTGGGCACCAGGCGCCCGGACGACGCGGACGCGAAGCACGGGAGACATCGTGAACGGACGGTAGACGTGCACTATAGTAGCTTCCACTCGGATTATCGAGCCTGTAGCAATTGCAAGGTCGAAGGCGAGGTCAGCGCCGACGATCAGCTCTGAGAAAGGCGTAGGCCCGTCAACACTCATAAGTTGTCTTCAGAAGTTCAGCTCGCTGCAGAATCGCGTTCAGCAGAATTCAATAAAGGTAACGCATTGTACTGACGATGAAGAAAGTGGTGTGGTAGTGGAGAATCCGGTGCTTGTCATAAGCAACATTCACAGTCACAGGGTGACTAGGTTCGTCGGTTCCGAAGTTCGCGACGTTCGTTTTTGCTGTAAAATTTGCCGCCAACCTCTGTCGTCGCATTGTCGAATGCATCCTCTGTTCCGAGGAAGTAAAATCATATCATTGAGGATACATAAGTTGTCTGTTATATCCCGGCTCCGGTTTGAGATCTGAGGTCATCCACTTGTCAGTCTCTGGACCAATTCTGGACCTTTGAGAGTCTCTCAATGAGGCTCAACACATCCTCGCAGTCCGTTGTGGGCTCGATGACGAAATTCATAGTACTGCTGCACTTGTCTTCATAGGAAGTGCTTAGGCTGCTGTATATTGACTTGTACGCGCACGGCTCACGCAGAGCAAGGCTTTCATTACGCGGGGGGTGGCCAATGTTGTTGCCAGTGCCGCCATGACCGTACACGGCTCACGTGTATAGAGAAGGAGCACGTCATAGGCTCTGTTTTCAAGCCGATGCCGATGTCAATGACTGGCTGTGAGCCTTAGGTATATACTACTGATGGTCTTGGTTTGAATGCGGATCGGAGTTTGAAGCGTATCTTGTGCTGTTGATCATGTCGGCACCCAACCTCGACGCCCTTCTCGGGCCTTTTGGGCCACCCTGTCCCCCAGAACGAGCAGGCCCGCTACGCCGCTACGTGGCCTCACTATGCGGGCTGGATAAACCGCGGTACGCCACATGGGCGTGAGGAATTGCACGGGAGACTGATCGTACGCGCGCCGTAGGTTCCCTGGCTCGCAGCCTGTAAGCTTTGTCAAGAGTGATCTTACGCGTCTCGAGAATAAAGAGTGCGCCCAGCGCATGGCGTCTCCGTTCAGTCGCTGAATACGCGTAGCTATTGGGTCTGCGAAAAGTCGGATGGCGTGCGTGTGCTCATGCTCGTCGTCAAATGCGAAGACAACACACATGAAGTCTTCCTCGTGCGTGGCCGCCTTATAATGCTCACTTTTGACTGAGATTGCAATGATTAGATCGACCGCAAAAACGACTATCGCGCAGTCCTGGGTTTCTACTTTCCACACCACCAGAACCCGGGCATTGCGCTGGGCAGCTCCATATTCGACGGAGAGCTGCTCATCGACGTCGACCCGCGCACCAAAAAGGTGTGATCGATCATGTCAGCGCCGATCGAGTCCTACGCCGCTTACATTGTGCAAGGAAACGAAGCGGCTCCTCGTCTTCGATTGTCTCGTGTGCGACGGGCAGAACCTGATGAGCAAACCGCTCTTGTCACGCTATGGGGTTTGTGCATGCCCCGCCCTGTCCGGCCGCTGAGCCGACTTACCAGTCGTCTTTGCATCTCGCTTCGATCCGCCACAGCGCCTGCAAGACTGGTTCTACAAGCCCTTCAACCGCATGACTCGCGAAATGCCCGACTTTGCCGCCAGCATGCCCTTCCAGTGCGTCTGCGTCTTCGTTTGGTGACCATGCAACTGCTGAACCATGTGCGCAGCATTGGCGTGAAGAAGATGGAGCTGTCGTACGGCCTCCCGCTGGTGCTGAAGGAGTACATCCCGCGGCTGCACCACGGCTCGGACGGGCTTATATTCACCTGCGTCGAGACCGGCTATGTGCCTGGGACAGACCACACCTTGTGCGCCTTCTCATAACTGCCGCGCACCGATGAGGATGGTTGCTAAATTGGAATCCTAGGTTAAAGTGGAAACCGCCGTCGGAAAACAGCATCGACTTCCGGCTCGAAGTTCGATTCCCTCCTGGCGCTGGCAACGACCCCAACTCGCGTGCATTACCTTTGTGCACCCTGCATGTGTGGTGCGGAGGGTCGGTATATGAATACTTTGATGTCTTGGAATTGGACGAAGAGCAATGGAGCAAGTGCGTATATAAAGTTCACGATGTCCCTGCTAGGCTGCTAAAACCCGTATCACTGGCCTGCAGGATCAAGGCGTCCGGCACGCAATACGACGACCGCGTGGTCGAGGTGCACTGGGACTTTGACGCGCAGCGCTGGCGCTTCATGCGCTTCCGGGACGACAAGCGCGACGGCAACCACCGCGACACGGTGGAGAGCATCATCACGAGCATCATCGACGGCGTGCAGGAAGAAGAGGTATGTCAGCACGCACGCATTGCCTACCCTGGATCGGAGACTCATGATAGCCCGCCGCCCATGCGTCCCATCATCAGCTCATAGCTCGCGCGCCGGCAATACGAGAAGCCTGGAAGGCCCGCGAGGCGGCTAGGAAGGCCGCCCCGCCGCCCAATGGGCGACATCAGCAGCCACCCCCGCACGCGCGTCAACATCAACCGCCCCCGCCGCCCCCGCCGCCTGCTGCGCCCGCGCCCGTAAAACCGCACCACGTGGGAAACAAGTTCAGCAAAGTCGGCGGGCCGCCTGTCATCATGGGTTGGAAGCGTTAGAGGGATGGGGTAGAATCCATCTCCGTGTAATACTGTATGGATAGTTCGTGCTTTGCTTTGCCTGCGCATGCTGTATCTTTTTGCTTGTCGACGCAGATTCGATCGTAATGCCATTGGAGTCTCGCCTCAAGCTTGAAGTTCATCTCCGAGCCTTTGGTCGACGTCTAATGTCTGAATCAGTCAATACCACTGCAGCCGCGGGCCTAACTTCTGCGTGCAGTTGGCTGTAAGTAGAAGGCTTTGTCTTGCGATTCAGGACAGATGCGCATCGATCTGTTTCATGCTTGCAGCCTTCTTCCTCCAGGACGTCTTGAAGCCTTCTTGTTCTTGATTCTTGAGCTCGGATCTCGATCCCGTGAATCCATTGGTCAAGCGCTATTCTGGCTTAGTAGTAGCCTTCTGTGCGATCTTCTGTTCTGTTTTCAGCTGCCAGTGAGTGTCATGTTCGGCGACCTGCAGGCGTCAACGGAAAGCCGCCACCAGCGAACTTGAAGCTTGAGGGTCAATCAGATGAATCTTGAACCTTTTGCTTGGATCTTTGAATCTTGACTGGTCTGACCTTGAGGTCCATCAGAGAGTCGGAGCGCCAGCGGGCGCCGCGGCGGCGGCGGCGGCGGCAAGATTTCTTCGCCGACAAGCGACGGGCAGGAATTCGTTCGGGAGGGGATTCGTCAACGACTAAACACAAGAAAGGGCGGACGCGCGTGCGGGGGGACGTGAAGACCAAGAAAGAAGAGCCACTTGAAGTCGGAGGCGGGGCGAGGATGCAGGGGTGGAGGGAGGTGAGGGTGAGGGGGCGGGCGAGAGCATGGGGCAAAGCGGCGGGGTGGCGGACAGACTGAGATGCAGTGGTAGTCTACAAATGGCAGAAAGTTCTTGTTGGTCTCCTTTCTCGTGTCAAGAGTTCAACGTGGCGGTGGTAGGTCGGGGGCGGGGTAATTGGGCGGGAGGAGAGGAAGGGCGAATGTACGTGGGCGGGGCGTGGTGGAGACTAGGCATTACGTAGCAAGGGAGGGCGGGGGAAGGATGGCGGCGCGTCGTGGGCGTTTCGTTTGGGGTTGGGGAGCGGAGCGGGAGAGGAAGAAAGCGAGCAACTTGAAAGGGGTGCATGTCTATCGTTACAAGTGAGCAGAAGGGCGGCGGTAAGAGAACTTTTTACAGGGTGGGCGGACCCCGTCCACTGTATCTGTAGAACGCGGACGACGGAGGCCAGACCTGGTGCTTGGCGCATCGTCCGTGGAGCAGGGACCACCGCGGGTCAAAGAGGTTGTGTGGTGTTCACTTGATACGGCGCAGTAGCCAGTAGTGCCCGTTTTCTTTTCGACGGAAAGCCCCGGGCAGCGCAGAAGATTTTGAGACGGATATGGAGGGGCGAAGGGGCTGCCTGGGGCGGTGGCTTGTGATGGAACGCCTTTGGGTGTCGTCAAGTCGTGAAAGTTTCGTGAAAGTTTGTACAGAGCAAAGGGCAACACCAATGGGAAATGCAAATTGGGATGCAGAGTGAGATTGGCGGCGCCGGCGAGTGAACGCGGCGCTAAGATTGCGGGCAGGCGGGAGCGACACTGTTGTTGGAGAGGGAAGATGCCGAGGAGTTGCATAGAGTTGCGGATGCCATTGCGTGGTCCTTTCCGAGACGAGAATCGAGAAGCAACGTGGATGAGTCGTAAAGATGGCGTTGGCGTGAGCACACGAGCATGATCGCCGACAGCGGACGGCGCGGCCGATAGGTGGACGGCTTCGGCTGTCGACGCGTGCACGGAGCGGGCTCATGCAGCGAAGACTGCAAAAGACCCGCTCGGCACACGCGAGGCAGGCTCTGATGAGGCCTTGGCATGCACTGCAGACGGCAGGCGCACGGAAAGGTCGGCCAGAATGTCGTCGAGGGACATGTCAGTGCGTAGGAACGCGTCGTTTGAATCGAGTAGGTCCTCGAACGACAGCGAGCGTATGGGCGCCAACGGGCGCACGCTTGACGAGCTATAGCTCGAGCCGGAGGAGTGCCTGGACGCGAGCCTGGCGGTCGGGCGCTTGGCACGTTGCGAGCGATATGCCGTCGGAGAGGACGGGATGGACGACGCGGGGGACGAAGTGTGGGAAGATGTCGGCGAAAGCGGGTCCGTCATTGCCGGCGGGCTCGACGGGGGACTAAGAAGATTAACCGGGCCCGTCCGGGGCGTGGCACGGGCCTGGGCGGGAGTGAGCGAGCGTTCGGGCGAGGGTGCGGGTCGCCCGCGGCGGCGGCGGCGGCGGCACGTACGGCGGTGGGGGTTGTGGGCACGGCGTCCACGGGCCCGTTCTCGCCAGCTAAGACGAGCGCGGGCTCCGGCGGACCTGCGGGCTCCTGGGACGCGTTGGAAATGGCGAGCCGGACGGCGTGCGCGATGAGCTCGTCCTCGGGTGTGTCGCCACCGGCATGGACGCTGCCGGCGTCTGCGTCGGCCTCCGGCTCGCTGTCGCGCTCATCGTCAGGCTCGGGCTCCTGGCCGCGCATAACGCGCCACCATTCGATCTCGCCGAGCACGACGCGGCCGCCCTGGACGATGCTGGAGCGCCGCTTGAGCGGGCGCGGCTGCGTGCGAGGCGCCGGCGACGGGAGGGCCTGCAGCTGCTGTATGCTGTAGGGCGCCGGCCGAATCGACGGCTGGGACACGACGCGGCGCAGAGACGGCATGCTCAGCAGGAGAACGAAGAGAGAAACGAAACCGGAGCCCGAAATCCCTGGCGCGCGCGCCTTGCTTTCATTGGCACCGGATGCTTTCGCGCGTGCTCTCCAGGCACCCTGAGCTGCGCCCCGCACCCGGCGACCCACAATCCATCCGTCCGTCCGTCCGTCCCTCTGCGCGCGGCGCCCGTCTCACCCTCTGGACGCGTTCCCGACGCACCCAACGCCCTCCAGCGCCCTCCAGCGCCGCGATCAGGCGCAATGCAAGCCACCGATCATGACAACACCGCGACGCGCCAGTCTTCTCTCATTACTCGGCCGCAATAGGGCGCTCGCCCATCTGCCATACCATGTGCAGTCGCCGGTAGAATCATTCACCTAAAAGTCACGTTCGGCCGCTGCATTCAGCCTGACCGCTCGCGAGCGCAGACCTGTTCGGCGTTGTTACTCGACCTGCCACCGCTCGCGCTCGCGCCCTGCCACTGTGGCCACAACCTATCGCACAGCTCAAACATCTCGCCATTGTGCCTATGCATGCCGGACGTTGTTTTTGTTGTTCTCTATCCGAGCGAGCCCGGTTGCCGTCGGCGAAAGAAGCAGTGTTGTTCGCTCGATGCCCCCGCGCCGGTCGCATGTCTCCGACCCCGAATCTGAGCGAACAACGCATCTCATAGTCATAGACAGATGCAGGCCTATACTAGCCTCTTCCTGACACTGCAACAGGGCTGCGAGGCAAGGCATGTAGCATGTACACCATGTCGAAGTCCGGCTGCCTCAGGCTTCCGCGATTCTGGTCGCGCCGCACACCTTACCCCTGATGACGCGCTTATGCACCTCCAAAACGAAGATCCGCCCTGTCCTACATAGGTATCGACCATGGCATGATCTCAGCCCTAAATATTTCATGCACATGACAAGATGAATGCAGAGGAATCAGCAGAGGCTGTTCCGCGCCGCGCGACAATGCATTGGGCCAGCGGCCATGCGACCGGGGCAGGATCGCACCGCATTGCTGCGATCCCGAAGCCTATGTGAGTGTGTAGATAGAAGGCGAGCACGTCGCATGCGCCCACCTACGATCCAAACGCAAATCGAGGTACGTACAGAACGCGGTATTCGGCTGTTTCATCGTCTTCGCGACCCGTGCTGCCAGTGTCTGAGCCACCGACGTGCGCTAGCCCACACACCCGATCTGCGACGCGAATTGCAGGACAGATGAGATACCGTTGTGCGCTCCCACGAACGGACAAGCGCGTCGAGTTTGCGCGGGCAGGACAAATGGCCTATCGAATACAGACTCCGGCACGCGACGCGTCGTATATTAGCACCGCTTTACGTACGCGTATCCGAGGCCGGGCCAATGACGCGCCGCTTCTCCGCAATGCAGCGTTCGCGTCCGCCTTAAGTGCGGCAACGTAACGCGCAGTGTATATATAAAAGGCATGATTATCTGCCCGCCCGCTGCGTCCTCCCGAATCACGCCGCCGACGGTGACCGCAGCGCAAGATCGATAGGGGTGGGCGCGCATTCACTGTTGTTGGGATTGCCGGCCCCGACGAGCATGCATTGCGAAGCCCTAGCACTGGCAGTGCCCCCTGCTCCAGACCCTGCCATATGCAATAGAGCGCAAGGGTCGCCCCGCGCGACGGGTAATAGCATCGGGGCCGGCGTGCAACTTCGACGTCACGCGTTGACATCCAAACACCACGCAAGGGCGACGTCCCTGCTCGCAATCGCGCGAGATTGTAGCATCGTTTTGCCGTGGTTTGGAGTCTGAGGGGCAGGGATGAGCATGCCAGGACTCAGCGCTCAGCCACGAGGGTCTAGACGGCGCCTTGGTCAGTGTTCATCGATTCATCATCGAATGACGCTGGGAGCGGGGCAGCACACTCACCCTCGTTGTCTGATTTCATGCACGGTGTGTGCCCTCGGGGAAATAGTAGGCCCATACATAGCCACCAATATGCAGATGGCGCCGTCATCGACTTGGTGCGGTCTTGGTACGGGCCTGACAGGAAGATCTGGCCGACGTCGGAGCAGATGAGCGCGCACCGGGACACGCATGTGAAGCAATCGCGGATGGAGCGGCGCCCCGCGCGGTGCGTATATATGTACAGTACCTGCGTGGTCCTGAGTGCTTTCTATCAGGCGTGGATTGTTCCTGCAGTAAGTAGTCCCTGCCCGAGGTGTCCTCGAGAACGAGTCCACCGTCCGCGGGGAACGTACGTCTATCATCGTCAGAGCTATGAATTCTGTCTCAAGTACAGGTCATCGAGTGCCGTGCCAGATAACGAGCCCGTGCGCGCGGTGCGAATGCGAGATGCGGAATGCAAAGAGATAGCAGGTTGTATTTGGCGGCAGCGACATCGAGCGGGCGAGCTTGAGTGGCATCGTCTGTTGCGGGCGCGTGATCAACGGTCGTGTAGGTCTTGGACGAACAATTGCGCGCGCGGACGTCGACGCGACGACCCGTCGTCGATGTCGATGTGGTCGTTCATGCTGAGCATAAAACCAAAGGCCGTTTCCAGGAAGAGCAATGAAGCCGTCGCGTCCTCGTCGCGCTCGCTGTTGCTCAGCGTTAACCCGCCGAGAGATGGCGAGATACTCTGCGCGTGGGCCTGATACCTGCAGTCAGCCCACAAAGCTCAGAAAGCGACGTAGCTTCGCGCCCATCTATACTCAGAGGGCGGTATTCATAGCAGAGCAAGGTTGCTTCGCCTTGGTGTCACACGATGAGCAACGCAGAGGGTAAGTATCTAACGGAAAATTGCCGCTGCGGACTCAATAATGGCGGTCACGTGCAGTGCGAGTGGAATGTGATACAAACACGTCATCACACTGGCAGCTCCTCCTGCTTGCATCTCGTTGACCAGCATGCGGGCTTCCAACGCTCCGCGTAGACGCAATCATGTCAACGTCGATGTACTGGGCCCCGTGCAGTGTTCATGCAAATATGCGTGTGAACCCTGCGAGTCGGTACTCCAGTAGCGCGTGTGTATTAACAGGCGCGCGCGGCATGCGTGCACTGCTTTGTGCCAGGAAGGAGTATGAGTGAGTATCTAATAAGGGCCTTTCATTTCTTCGGAAGTCGCTCTTTTCACACATGGCCAGCGCAACATGATTCTGCTGCCACACCGGCTAACGGTGTGACACTTCGTTGCGGGCGGCTTTCATTCTAACGGCATTCTCAGCTTGACCACCCTTCCCGCGGAATCCTTGATCCCTTCGACAACGTATCCGCCGTCGTTTCCGCTAACTGGACATGCACAGCTCATCAGGATTTTGCCTCTGCGGCCATTTTGCCCGCGACTCACCGATTACGCCGCCAGGCACGTATTCGCCCACTTCGTCAAGGGTGGCCGCGTCCATAAGGGTTTCTATCTTTTCCTCCTTCCTTGCGTCTCCGATCAAGGCATCCAGCGCGCTCTGCGAGAAAAGTCCCGCCGTGCCGGAGTCGACACTGAACGAGGCGAGTTCTTCCCACTCGCCGTCTTCATCTTCACCTACTTCGCCCGGGCCGCTGTGATGGGGCAGTGCATCGTAGTCCACGTTACCCTCGCGCACCCAGGCGAAGCAGACGGCTCCTGACGGAGCGACGGACATGCGCCAAACGCCGGGCTTCGCGCCGGAGATGGACGCGTCCCACTCGTCGTGGTCAGCCTTGGACATCGCGACATCGCCCGCAACGAAGGTCCCGTCCTGATCAACCTGCCATGCTCCATCGTAAGCAAAAGAGACAAACGACGTCGCTTCCCAGTTACCTCCACAAGCTTATCGATGCCTGCCGTGTTCAGCCGCTTGGTCCAGCGCAGTGTCTTCTTCTCCCACTCGTCGAACGTTTCGCCGTCAGCTGCCAGCTCCGGCTCCGGGTCCTGGTTCAGAGTTCCAGCGAGGGCACGCCTGTCGGCTTCCAGCACTACAGCGCCGATCCACGCGCAATGCTTCTGCCGCACGTTGGGTCGAGGGTATGAGCGGCGTAGCCCTTTGAGATCGAAGACGCAATCGCTCTGCCACTGCAGCGCGGGCTTAACGCAATGCAGCCAGTCTGGCCGCCCATCGTCGTCGAGAGTGAGTCCCCAAGCGATGGCCACTGTCTGAGACGCGTACTTGTTAATCGACGACTTCTTGCGTTTCTTGTTGCTTGGCGGCCCGTCGTCGCGCAGAGGCTCTGCTGGTTCCGACGAGGATTGAACGTACCGGCCGAGCAAAGCTCGCGCAGCCTCCGTGGTCAGCGCTGATGGAATGAGACGCTGAGAGGGTGGAACATAATCATTCTCTTGGTGGAGCGTGTAGTCGGCGACCCTATCCCCGATATGCTGTACCGGCCAGTAGAGCGTGCGCGCGATGAGTTGCGGCTTAATCGTCGAAGGTACGATGCCTATGCCGGGCACGTATATAGTAGGTACGGCAATATAGAATTGGGCACCTTTCACCTTGGCTGCGCTGAACCCAGGTGGCGGGGCCGGCTCAATCCATGTGTCGGGCGTCGTGCACCACGACGGCAAGATGCGCGCGCGATCCCATGGCTCAAATAAGTGAGCAGGCGACAGAATGCGTTCATCGTCGTCACGCAAGTATCGGATTGTGTGCTCATCGTTCTGTTCTCCAAGAACGTCAGCAATCGTGCGTGCAGCGAGCGAGTCGAATGTCGCGCTTTTGCTGGCGATGTCCATGACGAGCGTATAGTGTAACGATGGCAGGAACGCGTGCCTGTGCTTCTTGTTCGCTACCACGCGGAAACGCTGCGCGGCCTGTGCGAAAGGCTCGCAGGCGGAGCACGGGATCCTCTCGGGCTCCCAACACTCATCACCGGGTGTCACATCGACGAAGTTCAGCTCGAGAACCTCGCCGTCAGTGGAGACAGGCGGATATGTCCACCACCGCTCCATGGTCTCCTTCACCTCAGCGTCCCGCAACTGGGTGTAATACGCGGCCTCGGCTTCCTTCTGCGCTGTCGACATTGGCGCCGACCTGATTGCGCCAAACAGCGTCTTTCCCGCTGCCGATTCTGCGAGCGCTGGCGTCCACAATATGGAGGCCTTGACGCGCTCCAGCATGCTTTCGACGGATCCTCCTTGGTGAAGTTCCAGCGTGAGCTTTGCGGCCTCGTCTTCGCTTGAGGTCATGGTGGTTGACTGCTGAGGAGTAAACAGCGACCTATCGCCGCTCAAATAATAACTTGAGGTGTCTATTAATAGGCAAATTGGCGAGCCGCTCGGACGTACACACACTCATGGTTATCATAGTACCGCAGGCTAGATATGACGGTGAAGCAAGAAGAAAGGAATACATGTATGCCGGGCACAGTTTATGATAGTGAGCGTACTGGGCAGACATCATATACATGGATATGTTCTTGTACATGCTACAACTGCTACGGGTACTTCCAGTTGATACCGTTCTTGGGAAAACTGTTTCTCAGCAGTTGCAGGTCGTTCAAGTTGAAGCCCGTAGTTGTGGCCGAGCACTACAGCATTGTCAGGTCCAGAGGCCACCGAAGAGGTCAACTTACATCTTTCGGTGCATGTACGTTCAGGGCTCCTCCAGCTCTAGTGATGGCCATCTCCACCACCTGTGCTGCATCGGTCATAAACGCGTCGGCTCGGTCCCCATAATCACCGAGGATGTCCTGCATGATTTGATATCCTCAGAATGGGCAATCTGGCTATGTATCGTGCCTACCGTGTTCAGCCAGGTTCTGGTTTGAAGTACTGGTTAGCGCAGCCATGGATCCGTAGGGACGGGATGGATACTCACCGATAGTCCGCTTGCACGTCGTAGTTAGCTGCGTCAGTCCTGATGTAGGATTTGTAGTCCGCGAAGAACTGTATCCACAGGTTCTCCACCTGATTGTCATGCGTCAGTACGTTGAGAAAAAGCGACGATATAGCAGAGCCGACCTTCTGTGCAACCGCCTTGAATTTCAACTGGATGTCCCGTTCGTTCATGTACTCCACAGAAAGCGCCGCAGCACGAATAAGGTAGAGCGCCCCGGAGGGACTCATTCTATTCAGCTTAACGGGCCTCCTGAATTGGCGCTTTCCCGATATGAACGCTTGCCTGCGTATCGAAGCAGCGTTAGACTCATCGAAGACAATAAGGCTGTCGAGAAAGGGGGCTCACTTTGCGTCGTTGGCATCTTTAAATAACGCAGGCATGGGATTGTGGCCACTTGGCTCCGTTGAGGCTAGAAGGGATGCCAGCCTGTACGTGTTCGGGCCAAAGGCGACCTGGGAGTATACGTAGTTCTGTATCCACTGGCAGAAATTGCCGCTGGCGAATGACTGTTGCGCGATGCGATCCTGCAAGAGCTCTCAAAACTTGAGATTACGTCCAGAGAGACAACGTACGCTCATGAACTGCGTCAGGAGTTGAACCTCATAGACATGCTCTCTGGCCCACGTGACGCCTGGCGCGTTAGCCCCCGCGTCTTGCACCCAGTTTTAGCGCCTGCATGACGACGTTAATTATGATCTCAATACGCAACTTGTAATGCTGATATCTCCCGGACTATGGGAACAAGCGTCAGTGCCGCCAAGCCGGCGGGAGCGGACGATAGCTTACAGTGTGGGCTTCGCCAAATACCAGTAGTTATCGATAATCGTATTCCTGTAGTCTGATAGGCGTCATTATGGCTTTCCAAATGACGCGAACATTGACTCACAGGGCGCCTTCAGATCGGCAATGCCGGGACAGCCAATGACTTTCACACGCTTCTCCACTGCATTCGTCTCAATTCAGTTCATGCTCCAGTAGTCGTATTGACAAGGCTCACAGTCATGCTCCAGTGTCTCATTCGCATGGTTGAACATGTCGTGATGCCCCATGACCATATCTTCGAATGAGAGCAAGTCGCGCTTGCGGAATTCCTCCCCGGTGGTGTCATCATCGTCTGCATCCCCCGGATCGTCATCTGCCAACTCTGCGTCGCACGCGCCAGTTCCGCCAGCAGTTGGTTCGGGACAGGTCAACAATCCGTCGAAGATACCACGCTTCTCATATGTGTGCATCAGGGCGGAGAACTTGGGTGCAGTCTCGTTCTTTGGCGATGCTCCCAGTGACCTCCGACGGCTCATATCTGACGACCCAAAATCAAGATGGTAGCTAGCGGCAGCGTGTTAGTCCACGTGCCAATGGACAAAGTGGACTAACGCACTCGTAGAGATCCCAGCTCTCATGGTAGACGTTGAACGGCCCAAAATTGAACAGGGATTTCCCAGCGGCGACCAAGGGCCCCTCATCGGCAAAATCCGATATCACGTGGCGGGGGAGGGGGGGTCAGCTTTTTGGCCTTATGGGAATTTTTTTCCGCAAGAATTTTGGCTGAATTGCCTTGAAATTGACATAATTGCCAGTTCAGATCGTGTTCTTTGGAAGGAAGAGAGCATTGAAAGGGACCCTCAACACATCAGAGAGTGTTTATTCAGCTCCTACTGCTTTGTACAGAGTATTGGTGGTTCGGTTGTGGTGTATCGGTCAATCGCCGGAAGTAAATGGTGACAGGTATCCGGATGCAAATCAACTCCCGGTGGCTCGTGCTGACACTGGGGGGATGGCACCAGCTACAACACAGCTCCATTTTTTCGACGCTGATGCATTCAGAAAGCCTCCCAGCACCCATGGGCATGGTATGACTAAGCACCGGAAGCAAATGGGGGGAGGGGGGGTCGGTTTGAGACGCTTATGGGAATTTTTGGCCTTGTGTCCAAATTTTTTTTTTCGAGGGGCCCTTGGCGGCGACTCCGGTGTTTATGTCTGCCGTTATGCCGACGTGCGCATTGACGCCGGTGAGGTTCGCGCTAAATGACAATATCATGGCGCCGTCCAGATCAACATAAGCTATAAAGTATGTCAATGGATGAAGAGGAAGACGCTAGTGAGCACTACCAGTTGCGCCGACTGAGATAGGTGTCCCTGGAAGCAGATTGAATACAAGAGCTGCCTCTGGGATAACATCAACTCTAGGAATAGCGTCAATGGGAAACAGCGGGAGGCATGATGTGTGCCCACCGTAGAGAACCGTCGAGCTTGACATCAGCTGTCGGGTTGACTTGCCAAGCTGAAAACAATGTATCCACATAAGCGTGACTACCACGAGCATGCCCATGCACTGACTCTGTGGGGTTTGGAAAGTCTCCTTTGCGATGTCGCGGTGTCCGGCCTGCGAGTTGCCTGTGATGCCCAGGTTGATAAGGCTGAGTTTAACTGGTTGAGCCTTAAATCCACAAGTACTCCGCCAATACGCACGTTGAAGGAATTGTGTACGTTGCTCGGGTGCCAAATGTACCGGATAGAGTCAGGCTGCCGGTAAGCTGCCCATAGAGATTGAGTTCCGGGCCAATAGTCACTGTATGCACGTTGTCAAAGCAAGTACTGGGGTGCGCAAGCTGTCGACTCACCAATCCCGGGGTATGAGAGCTAGTCGCAAAACTATAAGTAGTATCGTTTATCGTCAAGATACATTTAAGCAACGCACCCCGGGCCAATTGATGGAAGGTATGAGCTTGACCTTGCTTGTGTCATATATTATTCCCGCCTTTCCTGATATTTCAAAGCCAAGCGTTGCTGAGCCATCGTTCGAGGCGTAAACGTAGGCCTGATTGATTTGGGGCGGGAATATCTGGCCTTGAAGGTAGAACCCTAGGCGAGGATTCAGCCGCAGCGAAAGCATTGCGAGTCGACGGAACTGCAGAGACCTACCATATTCCACATGTGCCGTTGCACTTCCAAAGCATGTGATGTCGAGGGAAGCAGAGAACGTCGTCGTCCCATCGTCACTAGCGCAGTTCTGGCTTGCGGAGTATAGGACAGAGCTGAAGGATTTCTGCATTAGGAGGTCGGCGCTGGTGGATTTAGAGACTTTGTTGAGACGCGAAAGCCAGTCCCCAAATCCGCCGAACCACCGTTCTTCAAGGGCGCGTCGCTTGACGGGCGAGTGGGGGTCTGCGGCATCATGAATTCGTAAAGAATAATTCAAACAAACTCACCATCTGTGTCTATTTCTTCCCAATAGCCGGGTATAGTGGTGGCATCAATACGTAGAAGAACTGCGCCTTCGGACGCGTCGCGAGTTTCCGCCCTATCCAACCTTCATCACGAAATCCGGCCGGATCTGGTACAGCGTTGCGGAGTTGATAAGATTCCGGCAAGGCTTGCGACACCTTGCAGCGCATTGCCAGCCGTCATAAGATTCCCGCCAGACTTGGGACGGTCTTGTAATACGAAGAATCCTTGTAAACGCCTTTCATTGCATGGTAATAATTTGAGAAGAGTTGTGCTACATTAGAATCTCTTCAAGATGCTTACATTCGCATTGCAGCTGTGCATTACCGCTGTCTGTGCATGCGTCTCAATCACTTACAGAGTATTTGGTTCTCCCGAAAAAGCTACTGTCAAAGTTCACACAAAGAAATCTAGATCGTACAAGTCGTCATCCATGGCCAGATCATCGTTGTCCTCTGAATCGTAGTCCGTATCCCGATCCTCATCCAGATCTTCTGCGTAATCATTGAGATCGTCCATATCGTCGTCAGGGACATCTTCGTCTGCGCCCGCGTGCTCAGTTTGCTGCTCCGAGGGCACAGGCACAGTGTCCGCTGGCTCGGAGTCCTCAGCCGCCGACTCGTCCGCAGGAATGGCTCTACGCGTGGCGCTGGAGGTTGATACACTGGCCGCCGATGTTGTAGTGTGCCCGATGCCACCACCTCTATATCGCATGAAGAGGTCACGATCGGACCATCTGTTGCGCTGTCAGCGGCGAAGAGCTACGAACTGTGTGCTACGTACCGCATGACATAGTACCAATTCCAGTCCACTGGCTGCTTTTGGATACTGACAGCTGAACGGCGGAAGCCATGGGCAAACGCTGGTACGATGTGGCAGGCCCTGAGGATGTGTCGCGGATCAATGAATCCATACTCATTTTCTCTATCCCAGCCAAGACGCATGAGGCGTGGGGGCCCGTTAGGCCCGCAAGCACTGAGGTCCCGACCAAACCAATGAACGTGTAGGAATACCATGCGCTGAGGCGCTGCTGCTGAGCCGCGCAGTGCGTGGTATGCCTTGACGTGGTAAATGCCAAGCACGCGGGCGTACCAGTAGGGGTGCCCGTCCTGAGAGTCTTCTTCGCGCGAGCGAAGAATAACGTCGCACCGGTCGGTATGGCTGCGGATGAAGTCGTCGCCTTGTCGTACATCGTAGGTTGTGTACTTGATGTGCAAGTCGTGATGTTCGTACATCCGCCGATCCACGATAATGACTTGCGCACGCTCCTGATCCGAGTACGCTGTCTCGTCGCCATCGTATTCCGTATTGAGAAGTCTGCCAAGCAGGTGATTCCGCAACTTGGTTGTGAATCCCTGCTAGACGTCAGTTATGAATTGTCCAACCCGATTGATGGCGCACCTCAACTGCTCGTTGACCGGCACGCTTCTTGACCCAGTCCCCGATCACTTCAAACTCTTTCTCGCGCAGAGATACGCTATAAGAGAGCCCTCCCGTGTCGGGCGGTGAAGGAGACGTCGAACCGCCTGAGGGCTGGGGGCGAGGAGCTGAATCGGCTCTATCTGGTGGCACCAGGCTACGCTCCGCACGAGCGACGATCCTTGCCGTATTTGACTGGATGCGCTCCATCTCACCCATTTGCGAGGTTGCGTTTCGCTTATTGCTGCGCCGATATCGCTCCTTGAGCTCAGGGTGAGTATTCTCGGTCTAGTGCAAAGTCAGAAAGACCGCCGGCAAGCAGGAATTATGCACATACCAAGAGAGTCGAATACGACTCCGTTGTGCCGTACTCCTCGATCGTAGGGGCATAGTCACCGAGAGCGTGCATCTTGTAAGTGTTCATATTGAATGTCTTCTCTTTTGGCCCTTTCGTTGTCGTTGTCGCCGGCGCGGCACCTGGAGCTGCCTCGCGTGCCTCCCGCCGGTTTCGTGAGGCTTTTTCCCGCGGCAGCTCCGTCGTCTTAAACGCGCTGCATGTCTCGGACACAAAGAAGCGAAGCTGAGCGCCGAGGTTACGAGTCGTGTCGCGTAGGGCTTGAAGCGTGTCTTCTGTGTGCAGCCGAAGCTTTGCCAACGCATGCCATTCGGCCATGATGAATAGCAGCGTGAGTACGATTGTGTTGTGCGGCTCAGGTAGCAGGCCCTCGAACGCGGGAATTGCGCACTGTGAACACGCTAAGCACCGAGCAAAAAAACATATTAGACACAGTGCCTACCTGGAGGATGTCTTCAAAGTTGTGTGCAGCCAGCTGCTTCAGCTCTGAAACATTATTTTTGAACCGCCGTATCGAGAACCGCGCGAACACCGGTATTTGGCGGAATCTGTGTCCCACATGTGTTCGTCATTTCTGCAGCATGATTTGAATGCAGAGCTCACCTCCGATCTAGCTCCTCGAGCAACTTCGGGTCTTGTGCTTGGAGGAGGCGGAGTATGTGCATTAGCAACGACTTCCACACACCGAGCTCGACTTCGTGCAGAAGATCGACCGTGAATAGCTTGAAGATTGAGAACGACGGGTGAATCGATTTCAAGACCGAGAATGCGTTCTGTAAGTGCAGTTATATTTGTGAAGAGGTTAATTCCGCACAGGACACACCTTCGTGGCTACAAGAGACGTAGGCTTGAGAAGCTTCTCAACCGCGGTACTCTTGAGAGCGCAGATCCCACGGCGAATCCAGCCAGTGACCTTGTTAATGCAGTTCGTCCAAACCGTGCTGTGCTCGCGTGCACCGTTAGTGCGTATCTCGTCATCGGCAGCTGAACCGATCTCTTGAATTTCCGCTTTCTTGACAAGACAGCGAGGACAGGGACAGTCCCCGTTGTCACGAAGCGTCGCAAGCAACATTCTGCGATAGATGTAATGTGTTAATAGCATAGAAAATGAGGCACTCACTTCTCAGGATAATCCGCAATGTAGGTAAAGAAACGCGGATAGAATCGGCGAGTAATGCCGTCTTGACATCGGACGAGGAAGCCATGGGCGTAGGCATCCCGAAACTCGTCGTCCAAGATGTATTGCCAGCAGCCTTGCATCAACTCGCGCCGGAGATGCGCGAGAAGATTACGCTTCGTGGACTTTGGGATCTCCATCTTGTTGATCTCGTCATTAATAGAATCGGGCAACTGTAGAGCATCTTAGTAATTGAGAAAGAATGTTAATACACGATAGACCTACCTTTGGAAATGATGCAAAGTGGTGCATGGCGTGAGCGCTCTTCTCGAGGCGCGTGTTCTTGCTCTGATTTCCGCATCCGGTGTATCCAGGCCAGCCACTCGCCGTGCCGAACTGGGCAAGATGTGTACCGTCTGAGCCCTGCATCAAGAGCAGAACACAGCGCTCTATGTCGTCTTCGGGATCCCGGGGAAGTTTCTGAACCTCGTCATGCAGTTTCTGGGCACGCGGGGAATGGTAGGCCTCGCCGGCAGTACGAACTTCGCGACCATCGGCGGTACAATGCATCAACTTCGATGGGACCCAAGTCCAATTTTTGGCGTCAGGATTGTTCTCAATTTCGCTCTTCCAGAGCGGGACAAGAGGGCGACGTTGAAAGCCTTCTACGGGAACAGTGACTGGCTGCTTGCCTTTGCCGCCTGGAATGGTGACATTGACAGTGTGTGAAAGCCAGCCATCCCCGAAGCCCCCCAGATCACCCGAAACCTCCTTATCCACCTGCTTCCAGTTGATGTCGCGGAGGTCATCAAGCACGAAGTCAGAATCCAAGATCAGGTCGAGCAACGTCTTCCGGCTATCGCGCGTTTTTACTGAGCCGTCGTTCCAGAACCAATGATTGAAACGAGCAGCGCTGCGATTGGGATAGGGGTACCAAGACACAGAGTCGTCATCAGAAGCAATCGACAGCTGGGAGCTGGGCGCCTGTGCAGGATCGTGCGCAGGTTGCTGCCGAAAGATGCGAAACAATCCAAAGGCATTGACGGCAGTGCGGAAGGGCTGGGTGACTCGCAATAGTACGCGGCTGACGGCAGAAGTTGCAGGCTGCGCAGGCGCCAGAGTTTCCGGCTCGAGGTCACGGAATTTGCGCGGTACGCGATGCTGAGTGCGGCGACGCGGTGCTGGCTCTTCGACCATGGGATCTTCGGCAACAGTAGGCAGCGCCATGTCCGGCAGGGGCCCGTCGTCCGAGACAGGCGTGGGCTGTTGAACGTCGAGGTCAAGCGCGCCTATCTGTGATCGGTTAGATAGAGCGTACGTACAAACGCTTAACGTCTAAACGATGCACTCACCGTGTCAACATCCATAGCTACATCGCTGCATGCAGAGGTGGAGGCAGTGCCTCCCGCGGATACTGGGGCTTGTCCATGTGCAGCTGTGCCCGCCAGAGTGAAGCGAGCGCGCTTTGCAGCGGGGCCAGAAGACACTGATGTCTGCGCTGCACGCTTGTCCAGAAGCTTCTGACGGTTCGCCTTGTGCTCGTCGCACACCCTCTGGTGCGCCTTCAAGTGTGCGGCATCTGTATACTTGCCACAAATGCACTGTGGCATGCCGCAGGATCAGAATGCGGGCGAAGGGTGGATATGAGACGCGTTTCGGATTATCCCGAAAGCGCGTCACCGCGTCATTCCTGCTCTAGGCATCCTGCCGTCGCGCTGCTGGGGCTCTGGATCATCCCGATGTTGTGGGAGTGCGTCCTTCACGTGCTTTCCCCCGGCATTTGCCTCAAACTCAGCGCCAGGAGGGTATAAAAGGACCGCTGCTCGAGCCTGACAACAATCCACCGCCCCCACCAGCAAGCGCATTCCACCCTGGTATCCCAATGTCGTCCTCTGCAGCTAACAGCACCCCCAATCCGCCATCTGGTACTCAGAACCACGCGGGCAGCGGTCGCAAACGCGCGGCACCCGAGCTTTCGCGCAGCGGCAAGAAAAAGAAGTGCGTGCATCGCGCGTCTTCACGCGTTTTCACGCGTCTTTACTTACTATTGGCTTCTTTAGATCAGTATCTGGCATTTGGGTCGACTATGGCCGCATATATGGGCGTGCATATAACTTTCTGGACCCTGCGGGCTTCATTCTGGATCTCGGGATCGAGATTGCAATCGACCGTGCATCGGCTGAGGAGGCCTGCGAGGACTATGAAGTAGATGAGTGGTTCGTGCTTATTTTCGTGCCTAAGATGTCTCTAATTCCTATGATAGTGACCGCCGTATCGAGGTCGCATTCCTCGCGCTCGAGAAAGAGCTCAAGGCCAAAGCACCCGAGGCTCTCAAAGACATGGAACTGGCGGCAACGATTACTGGACAGGTCTGTTGACACTATTATGTGCCTATTTTTCCTCGCTGATGTCCCGTGCAGATCGACGAAGGCGTCAGCAGGGCCAAGACCGATGACACCTACTCGCTCAAGTTGGCCATAGTCGAGTGGCTCCCCGAGGTTCCCGGCGCACCTAAGCTATCCCGGACTAACAAGGCTGGCCGCGGGTTCAACCACCCAGCTACTGGCCGTTTACTTATCCCAGTTGGTTCCGTCTGGACCGCAGAGTATGTCTCCGCTTCGATCCGCATTGCTGCTTCAGTTTCTGACGCTCTCTCAGACTGCAAAAGCAGATTCAGGATGGCGAGATGACGTTCACCGGTGAGGAATGGCCATATCTCATGTATAAGGATGAGAAATACGACCCGGAAAACCCGTGGAACGGTTTGGGGAAGAACGAGTACGCTGTAAAGGTAAGAAATAACTGTTTATCTTAGTTCAGTTGCTGAGACCTCATTCAGACCTATAAACACTTCTTCACAAGCCCGTCGTCTGCCGAAAAGGAAAACGGCGGGGACAGCGGAACATCACGCAAGGGCAATGCTGCACTTCACAATTACGACTCGGTCACAGTCGGTTCTATTTGCTATGTTCATGCGCATGTAAGTGGCTTTCTTATCTATTCCGGTCTATTATCTTTTCTGATTTGCAATGACAGCTCAAATTCGCGCTGTCCTCCGCAGCCACCTTCTCAAAGACGGACTCCACCAAGAACGGCGACCTCGAAGGCTTCTATGGCTCGCTCTACGAGCTGCTAACTGATCCCGACGAGAAGGAGAACGTGGACGAGCTGTTGAAGTGGTGGAACAAGCGCATCTTCCCTTCCGCTCGCCGCACGCGCGAACGCTCCGCCAAGAGCACCCGCGAGCAGTTCCGCCGTGTGCGCGAGGCTCGCGCAGCCGCTCAGGAGGCCGATTCATCTGATTAATATGTATGCCATAGCCAGAGTTTCCCGTTTTGCCCGAATTGTGTTCTGAAACTTGTTCGTACAAAATATTGAATATTAGTGCAACGGAACGTCCGGACATGACCATACTTCTCAGAAATATGCATTTAATGTGTGCAAAAGCATCCCGCTGAGTGTCTTTGCTTACGTTTGGATCCCTGACTAGGCTATCCTATGTGAGACTGTCAGAGCGGCGTACGCCGGCATCATTCTGCTCCGCAGCGGCGGTTGGGTCGGTGTGAGACTCGTGTCGATCGATCGGTTCTTGAGGTCGCAGAGAGACGCGCCGACCGCACTTATCGGGCAGTCTGCGGGCGCGCGTAGGATCGGGTTTCGGTTCCGCGTTTGCTACTGAGCAATAAAAGACTTTCTAACGTCTCTCACTGCTTGCGCTGAGTGCGTAGGTTGATCTAGTTCTGTGTTACTATAGCGTGGTTCTCGAGGGTCGGTTTTCTGACGCCCCTCGAGTCCCGAACACGAGCTCTTTATATACATGTGAAGCAGTCAATTCGGGAACTATCCAGGACTGCTGAGCGATCATTCGATGTTCTGGAACTTATCAAGAAGAGAAATGGAACGAACTAAAATATTCTGGGTGCTCGGAGAGATCCCGGGAATCCGTCTTGTTACAATTACTCCCCCCTTAATGAAAGCGATGTCCTCATCGCGTTTAAAGGAGAAATAAAGAACAGCGAATACCAGTGTATTCCCTTCTCGTGTACCCAGATTATATCAGCCTTGCTTTTACATGAAAACAAACATTAACAGTGTTGTAGACTAAACTATAGACCTTCCAGCTCTAGGAGCGTGAACCATACCATTCATCAGGTTCGCCTTCATCACCTGCAAGAAGAAG
This sequence comes from Auricularia sp. M12, assembly GCA_037042885.1. Taxonomy (NCBI): domain Eukaryota; kingdom Fungi; phylum Basidiomycota; class Agaricomycetes; order Auriculariales; family Auriculariaceae; genus Auricularia; species Auricularia sp. M12. The sequence goes on along the minus strand of CM073210.1, from coordinate 3,059,629 downwards.
CCGTCTTCGCCGCGATACTGCGGGAGACGCAACAGCTTGTCGATGTCGTCGCGGCACATGATACGCTTCTTGTCGCCCCAAAACAGTGAAACCATGATGCGACCGTTCGGCGAGCGCCACATGTCTACATCTCGGACGCGCGCGGTGCGGCCATTGTTGAAGCGCACGTCGTAATCCAGCCCCATGTACTTGGGCCAAGCAGCGAGAACGACTGCGATGGGGTCGATGCAAAAGGTGATATCGTTGCGAGGGCAGAGGGCCGCGAGCAAACGCGCCAAGTTGAGCTGATCGTCTTTGTCGAGCTTCGAGACGACGTTGATGGTGCGTTTCGTATTGCGGACAGCAAAGTCGAGCGCGTTGAGCACCTCGCGAACGGTCATGTTGTCGGGCTTCAGCGCCGTGTCCGGCTTCGGCGCCTCGCGCAAGGCGGGAGGGCGATAGATAGTGCACGGCTTCTCGGTGTCGGCGCGCTGAGTCGGCGGGAAAGGGCGAAGATCATCTTGAATAATCTCATCGCCAAGGAGTGAATAGCGAGTACTGACAGTGTGGTATGGTGGCGGCGTGTCGTCGTCGTCGTCGCGCCTGCCCTTCTTGCCCATCTCCGCGTCCGACCCACAGCTTGAGGCTGGGTACGCGCTCTCGTCCTCCGAGTCGGTGGCGATGGCGTACATAGAGTCGTACCCGTCCTCGCCGCGATGCGCCCGGTCCTGAACGTCGCGGACGATGGGGCCGAGCAGTGGCAGCCTGTCGTAGAGGATCTCGTCGTCTGAGATGCCGACTTGGTCGTATATTAGTTATAATCGAGTCATTATAGTAGCTATGCGTACGGTTCTCCGCGACTGCGCGAAACATGTTGCGGAAGTTGTATTGGAGCTCCTCGTCGCTGGCCGATGTGCCGTTCCCGACACGGTTATGCGCAGCGAGGTTGTCCTGGGTGAGCGACAGCATCGAGATGTCCGAGGCAGAGCTGGAGAGCGAGCTGTTGGGCGACATCTTGTTTTACTTGCTGCGAGTTGCTGTTGTGGTTGTCCTATCCGAACGAGCCATAGCGCCTTTTGTACCTTGAGAATGGCATACGCGTTCATCGTTGCGCGTCGTGAGCGCGCGTCCTTGTCGTGTGTCGTTGTCGCAGACAAAGAGCAATAAACGGTTAGCTCCGATCTCATTCTTGTCCATGAGATACACTTCCCTTCACGATTATTCAAGATCATTGGCGCTTTTGTATGCGCGAACAAGATCAGGATACTGCTGTGCGAATTCCTTCTCGCCTTTCCATGTTCGGTGCTCCTCGCCTAGACCTTCCCATTGAATGAGAAACTGACGTCCGCGCCCGGCGCGGCGATGGTCCAATATTGCTTCTGGTGCCTTTCCGTACGCGCCCTGTCTCTTTTCCACAGTTTCGGGGCGCTTAAGAATACGCGCTGCAAATGCGGAGGGCGAGGGAACGTACTTTTTAAGGTATTGACCGTTAATGGTGTTATGAATTTTGTCGACGCCCTCGGGCAGGTCTAGAACGTATGAATTATTGTTCAACCTCTTCAATACTTCATATGGACCCACCCAAAGTGCATTGAGCTTCGGCGTTGGTCGTTTCGCTTCCCACGGCGGGTTAACGTGCTTCGTGGATAGCAGAACTTTTTCACCAGGCTCGAAGATCTGCAGACGCCTATGCTTGTTATAGTATTCCGCTTGCTTTTCTTGAGCCAAGAGCATCCGCTGCTGAGCTGTCTCAGCCTGCGCGCGAAGTCTGTTGATGAATTCGTCCACGTCGGTAATCCCCGAATTCGCGTCCGGCAAAAGACTGTCGTACGGCAACCTAGGTAACCATCCACAGTCCAGCTCAAAGGGTGAATAACCCGTCGTAGGATTCACGGACCTGTTGTATGCAAGCTCGAGAACTGGTAGTAAGTCGCACCAGTTATCTTGCTTGTAATTCACGAATCCGCGTAACATAACCTTGAGAGATTTCACCGCCGATTCGGACTGCCCGTCCGTCTGCGGATGATTAGCTGTACTGAGTGCGATCTTGACACCCAATCTCTTGAACAGCGCCTGCCAAAAGTCGCTGGTGAACTTTGAATCCCTGTCCGAAATAATCACTTGCGGAAGTCCGTGAAGTCTAACGACTTCTCGCATGAACAACTTGGCCGTATCTTCCGCCGTAGCACTTCGATGCGTTGGTATGTAGTGAACTCGTTTAGAAAATTTGTCCACCACTACGAGAACCATGTCGAAGCCATCGTGTGATTTCGCAAATGGCCCTGCGAAATCCATCGTAACTGTACTCCATCTGGCTTCTGGGATCGCATTTGGAATAAGCAATCCCGCAGGTAGCTTATTTGAGTATTTGTTACGCTGACATTTGTCACACGATATCACGTACGCTTTGACGTCCTTAGCCATTCGAGGCCAGAAGTAAGCGCGCGATAGATTCAAGAGCGTCTTGTCTACGCCGAGATGTCCTGCAGACACTGCGTCATGACAGTCGTGTAGTAAGTCATAACGAAGCGTCTTAAAATTGGGAATGCACAATAGTAGCCTTGAGCGGTCAGGATGCCTGTAAAATAGCAACCCGTCCTTGTATGAGTAGTTTTCCCAATGCCTGTTGGCTTTGTTCGCAGCCAGACCATCAGCGATGGCCGCGAAGTGGTTGTCCGAAGCGTACCCATCCATGATATCCTTCAGAAACTTTGCGTCCAATTGAACGATCAACGTAGTGAAAGCCTCGCACTCCATCACCGAGTGTTTCTCCTGAACTGGTGCACGCGATAGAGCATCTACATTTGAATGAGTCTTTCCGGGGCGATGAATTATCTTCACCCTGTCTCTAAACTCTTGTAGATCGATAATCCATCTCTTGAGGCGTGCATTTGTTCCTTTGTAATCCATTATCCACTGCAATGCAGAATGATCAGTAATAATTTTGAACTTCGGCACACCTTCTATATAGGGATGGAATTTCCTCAATGCCCACACCATAGCCAGGCATTCGAGTTCTGTTGCTGAGTAGCGCGATTCTGGTCCCGTGAGCGTACGCGACGCTGTGCAAATAATATGCTCCTTACCGTTTTCCCCTGCCTGAGCCAACACCGCTCCTATACCGGAATAAGAGCCGTCCGTGTAAAGGATGAACTCCTTGTTATAGTCCGGGTGCGCTAGGATAGGTTCTTCAGCCAGCTTATTACACAGTGTTTCGAACGCCGTCTGACACTCACTTGACCAATTCCACGTTGCCTGCTTCGAAAGTAAGTTCGTAAGCGGTTTGGCTATAATAGAATAGGATTTGATAAACCTGCGATAGTATCCTGCCATTCCTAGGAACGTCTGAAGTTCCTTGACGTTCTTCGGCACTGGGAACTCCAAAATCGCGCGCACGTTCTCCGGTTTCATACCAATCCCTAATCTCCCTACGCGATGACCCAGGGCTTGTACCTCTGAATAACACACGTGAGATTTCTTGAGGGATAGAGTGAATCCTGTCGGGATAATGCGCTGAAGCACAGCCTCGATGTGTCGAAGATGTGTGTCAAAGTCTGCGGAATATATGATGATATCGTCAATATAAACGACAGCATAATCCCATTTGGCGTTTCCCAACGTCTTATCCATGCACCTTTGGAATATAGACGGGCCATTCTTCAAACCGAACGGCATCCGCTTGTATTGATACAATCCGATCGGTGTACGAAAGGCCGTCTTCGGACGATCCTCCTCTTCGATTTCTACCTGATTGAAACCGGCATTAGCATCGAAAGTTGAGAAGTATCGTTTTCCCTCAAACTGACTGAGGTAATCATCAATTCGCGGCAGTGGGTACTGGTCCGTCCTTGATACTTCATTGACCTTCCTGTAGTCCACGCAGAAGCGAATTTTGTCGTGCTGTTTTATGAGCACCACATTCGAGGCCCACGGTGAGTCCGCTTCTTCTATAACGTCGTTGGCTAGTAGCCTAGCCACCTCGTCTTCGATGAACTTACGTCCTCCCGGGGATACTCTGAACGGCGGCGTAGATACCGGAGCAGCATTTCCCGTCTCAATCCTAGCTCTTGTCAGACTGGTATGACCCAGTGGTCGCGATCCATACGCGAATGCCCTGCGATTTTGCCACAGCACTTGCATCAGGCGCTCCCTCTGCTCTCCAGTAAGCTTCGGATTAATATCGAGTTCTTTAAGGGCTTCATGAAATGCACGTACATCATTTTCACTTTCCCCATCTGCGTCAGCTTGATACGCTTCAACAGTTGTCGATCTGTCCAACAGCGGAAACACCCTCCCTACGCAATCGCCCACTGCGATGCGCACCGGGAATGGGTCTACGTTGTATACTTCGACAATCTGCTTATTCTTGTCAACTGTCCCTACCATTCTTGCTGCAGATACCGCGCGTTCTTCGCGAATCGGCAGAGGCTCCATATAGAAACATCTTGTTCTAATTTTCTTGCCTCCACTTAGCTCGCATTGTATTCGTACCGTATGAAACGGACGCACTATTAGCGACTCTGCAGCGCGTAACACAGGAAACTTGTCCCTCTTCGTCGAGATCGGGATCCTCGTTATTCCCGTTGGTATGTTCGCAGTGAGTTTCAGTACGGAGTTCGCTACATCCACTGATCCCCCATAGTATGCGAGAAAGTCGTTGCCTAAGATAATCCGCGCACCGTCCGAGGGGTTAATATACAGCTTTACCACGAAATCTATCACTTTGCCATCGACATCATCTGCCGATAATTTCAGCGTGACATATTTTGTTATAGCAGTGTTTCCACTTACCCCTCGCAAGGTAATTACTTGGCATGGCCTCTGTTCGATGTGCGCGAAATATCGTCTATACAGATCCTCGTCAATCAATGATAACGACGATCCTGTATCGGCGCACGCACGAACCTTAGCGTCACCACCCAATCCTTGAGCGCGAACTTGAAAGTACGCAGGCGTCTTATCATCAAACTGCATTCCTGGTACGTCGTCAACGAATTTCGTAGGAGAGTCATATGGTACGTCTGTACCTATTTCCGTTTCACGAACTCTCCGCTGCACTTCCCGTACGTGTCCTGCATCTTCCTGCCCTTCGGTTTCGCACGGTGCCATCTTGTTCCGTCCTCTACTTGCGGAGCAGTCTCGCGTCCTATCCTTTCGCTTTTCGCCTGATTCCTTCTGCTCGGTCGCCGACTGTGTCGACGACCCAGCTATTGTTTCTGGCTTATCCACGTTGATATGACGCTTGTCAACTTCAATAGATGACTTTTCGATGTTAGCCTCACCTGGTGCCGGACTTGTAGAACACGCGACGGTAATCTTCTTTGCCGCTACTCGCGCCGAACGTCGCGGCATTTCCTGCAGCACTGGATCGGCCGTCTGCGCAACCAAGACTTCAGCGAAATTCGAGCTAACTTCCGCAAAGTACTCACCGTCTTCGTCCTCATAAGCGGCCTCCGATGGCTCGTACTCCTCGTAAGCCTCGAGGTATTCAGGTTCCACAACCTGTACATCATGCTCTTGGATGTGATCTGTCGTGTATGACCGCACAGTCCTCTGCGAGCTGTCTTCCTTGCGTTCGAAATGCGCTCGCGGCTCCTGCTGCGCGCGCTGCGTGAAACTCGCTCGCTGCGAAGACCCCTGAGTGCTTACAGCAGCTTGTTCCGAACGACTCGCACCTTGCGTATTACGCCATACCGGACGAGATTGCGACGGTTGTGGCCTGTTCAACGAGTCATTCGCTCTCGTTACATTCTGCTGTGTCGTAGTGCTCACCTCGCGCTGCGTTGGTAAACTAGGCGTAAACCTATTGTTCCTGCGCGGCTGTTGTGTGAACCTTGACTGGCCAGGCTGCTGTACTGCGCGCGAAGCTTCAGTGCCGTTATATAACTGCCTGAGCGACTCACCTAAGTCCAACAGCACGCGCCTTAGATCTGTCAATGATTCGCTCTTGCCGAGCGTCGACTTAATTACACCCTGCATTATCGGCGGGATGCCTGATAGAACGTCGAGCACTAGCAGTCGTTCATCAGCATTATCGCCAAAGACCATACGTTGCAAGCGAGTCCTCGCCGCAAAGTATACGGCGAAGCTCTCGTTCGGCCGCCAAGTGCGCATCCTAAGTTCTAGGACCTTTGCTGACTCGTAGTTCGCGGAACGGAACGTCTGGCGCATCTCAGCTGCCCAATCTTGCCATGTAACCAGCTGTTGTCTGCGTAGACGTGTCAGTCCCGACATCCACGTGAAAGCGTGATCCTTGAGCAACATAGGTAACAGAGCACATACCTTGTTTTCATCCACCCCCATTTGCTCGTAGATCGTCGTGATCTGGTTGATCCAGTCGTCGACGTCGTCTCGGGCACGCGCGTGGAATGTCGGCAAGTCCTTTACTTTCGGTAAATACGCCGGACCGGAGTTCCCATCCGGTGCTATAGATACCGATTGGCGCCGATCTGCAGGCTGTGCACCCCCGCCTTGCGGCGCTCCAGGGTCCGCACCTCCACCATGATTCCCATCATTGCCGCCACCCCCGCTGCCTGAAGAGCCAGGTGGCCCAGGCGGACTCGGAGGGCGACTCGGATGACCTTTATTTGGTCTTCTGGGATTCGGTGAGCCATACAAATCATCCGATGGTATTGACTCATTATCGTAACCTCCTCCAGCCTCTGCAGATTTAGGCTCCTCCATGTGAGGAGGAGTTTCCCTCACCAACTTAGCCAGCTTGAGAATCTGACTAACGTCATTCGTTAGGTTCGATAACGTCTCCTCCATGCGTCTAGCTTGCGCCAATGCATCTCGCTCCTTGACTTCGTGCGCATTCTCCTTCTTCGTCATCTCGTCCTGCCACTTCTTCAAGTGAGCTTTCATGCGTTCGTCAACTACTTCCGCCAATGACGCTCTGTCCACTGTCACGGTCGTCGTATGACGTTTTGGCAACGCATCGACATGCTTGGCCACTTCGCTCAACGAAGCGGCTACTTTATTCATTTCTTTGGTAATACGATTCTGGTCTGCTGTCTGTGCAGCACTGACCGCATTCAAAGAGTCCTGAAGCTTGATTATCTCAGCAGATCGGGCCAATTTATGCTCGCCTTCGTGGATCAAAGGTGCGCCCAATGTTGCTAAGGAATCGTTGATAGTCTTCAACGACTTATTGAATTTTTCCAGACCGCTCTGCAACTGCATGTGCATTTCCGCGGCCGTGTTCACCGTGTGAAACTCAAGGTAGAGCCCCGTATGTCTGATCATCGCCTGAAGCTTATTATATGCTTCTTCGCATGTTCTGTACAGCTCATCGGAGACCCCTTCAAATCGCGACAGTCCTTCTCTAACAGGTACGGACAACAGGACTTTGGCAGCCTCATCTAATGTCTCATACATCTCCGTCAGAGTTCCAAACCCCAAGGGGTCCGGACTGTGCTCCTTATACCTGTGAGCCAGATAACTCCACCGTCGTTGTTCCTGTGACTCATCCTGTGTTTCCTTTTTAACGCCCGGCGTATCCTGCGGTGTGTTATAACCCCACGATACATTGCCCGACCCGGACCTGTACGCGCGTCGTGGACGCTCTGGTCCTTGATTATGAACTGGTGTACCTGGCCTAGAATCTGGCAACGGTACCTGCGTATACGAACGTGTTCCATACGATGGTGGAACGGAACTGAACGCGCCTCCTTGCGGCGCGTGGTGGCCCGACGGCGGCGGCGGCGGCGGCGGGGCATTAGTGGAACCCGGCTGCGGCGGCGGCTGTTGCGGCGGCTGCGGCGGGGCATTAGTAGAACCCGGCTGCGGCGGCGGCTGTTGCGGCGGCTGCGGCGGGGCGGTAGTGGAGCCCGGCGGCGGTTGATGCTGCTGCGGGGCGGGCGTCGTACCCGTTTGCTTCGGGTTAGTGTTTCTTGTAGACATTATTGACTATATAGTCGTTTCTTCTAGGAGATTCTTGCTGGTTCAGCTCTGATTCGTCCACCAAATTGTGAGACTCGTGTCGATCGATCGGTTCTTGAGGTCGCAGAGAGACGCGCCGACCGCACTTATCGGGCAGTCTGCGGGCGCGCGTAGGATCGGGTTTCGGTTCCGCGTTTGCTACTGAGCAATAAAAGACTTTCTAACGTCTCTCACTGCTTGCGCTGAGTGCGTAGGTTGATCTAGTTCTGTGTTACTATAGCGTGGTTCTCGAGGGTCGGTTTTCTGACGCCCCTCGAGTCCCGAACATGAGCTCTTTATATACATGTGAAGCAGTCAATTCGGGAACTATCCAGGACTGCTGAGCGATCATTCGATGTTCTGGAACTTATCAAGAAGAGAAATGGAACGAACTAAAATATTCTGGGTGCTCGGAGAGATCCCGGGAATCCGTCTTGTTACAGTCGGACCTTCAATCACTGCTTTCCTTCGTCCCAACCGCACCCTTTCCCCCGCCGCGCTTCAAGACATACCCGGCGCCCCAACTGGCTACAGCAGGACGACTGCCGCTCCGAGGTACTGTATCGGGGGCCTACTGCCACGCTTGTGTCGCCTGGGGATCATGGTGCTAAATCCGCTTCATATCGCCTCTGGAGTTGCTCTGTCAGTCTGTGTGCGGTCTATTGGTCTTGTTCCTGGGTTCTGCTTTGCTTTGTGTGGCTTGGGCTCAACTTTCTGGCTCTGGGTTCTGCGTTGCGCGCTCCGGGCTCGAACAGCAGGCTGGCACCGTTCAAGTACTGATTTACTATCCCCTCTAGAACTCGAGCATCTTCGGCGATGGCATTCCGCGGTCACGCGCGCACGCAGGTACGTCAAGATGCCTGCTATTGTACTGTTCTGACCTGTTGCAGGCATTTCCAAACCGGATGCGCGCTCCGCGCTCGACGCAACTTGTCGTTAGCGGTCAACGCGAGGTATGTACACTGGCCTTGAACATGCCCAATCACTCATCGACTGCTATTCTCTAGATTGAACGGTACGCTGTCGTCCAAGCAGGTGAGTCGCACCAGCTCCGGGTCTGATATCGCGCGCTCACGCAACGCTAGGCCCCGCAGTGGTCCGCCTCGGCACACCTTTGCGGCACCGTACCTGCTCGTCCCATAGGCATCGTACGTGCTCCTGCCTGCATGTAGCTCTGTACCGTCAGCAATAGACCCTTTTTTCATTTACTTGATGTGTATCGGCCGCGGTGAACGTGAGGATGCGGAACACGAGTGGCACCTGCGTCAGAAACCCTCCAGCCTGATAGTGTGTTTGCAAGGCATTGTAAAGTAGCAGAACGGTTGTGAGCATTAGCAAGACTAGCAATCATTGCATCATTTGGCAAGGCATCACAAGCCAGGTGGGGCCTTGGCAATCCTAACCGGGCAGCGTAATGCGTCACCAGATCCGCCACAAGACTTGTGGTCCTTACAATGAATGTGAACCTTACAATCCGTGATAACATGTTGTAGGATCCGGCCGGATTTCGTGATGTTAGAACAAATATTATGTATGCAAAATGAACTCACAGACGGCCGAACTCAAAATCAAATTGAAGGGTGTACACGGGATACGCGGCAGGCAGTAAAGGTGCATGCGAGGTAGGAAGGGTGGCTGAGCTGTTGACCTCGAGACTGTGTAGGCGCGCATAGGGGCCGCCACAGCCGGCAGGCAGCTTTATGATACTACATATTCGACGATCAGCCATATTTTGGGGCGCACAATACTATGTGGGCACGCACGTATTAGCGGCGCCTTTCTCGAACACAGCGTCGCAGGAACTGGATCCAACTACACCGCAGAATGCTGTAGCCGTCTGCATTCCATCCGTTGCGCCTGTGCACCCTAGAACTACCCAGTCACTCTCTGTGTCGACGGAAGATAGAAGGCTGGATGGGCCATCCATGGCAATGAATCCGAATGAGTTATCTGAGGCGCCAACGCCGTCGCCCGGCACATCTTCGTCGATTGGGTCGTCCTGAAGGTCCCAAGTCAAATCGCCATCGTCCGGCGGGTTAGGAAATAAGTCGCCCTAGGAGCGTGCAGGTTAGAATGAGCAGTGTCTCACATCGCATGAAAGCCAACGCACGACGTCAAATGGGTTCGTGGTGGTCTCTCCATTCGGCGGACGGCTTGGGAAGTCAGTCAACATAGCCACATGAGGCGAGACCAAGCGTACCAGCAGAGCTGTTTTTCCTGCATCAAACATGCATGAAATACATTGGTGTCGCCGTACTCTGCGGGCAGGGCACGTAAATCACAGATATTTGAAGCTCACAATGACTGCCCAACGTACTGTCTCTCGCCTTCGTAAAGGTTCCCGCAGGACAGACCTATATTGTAGATGAGTCAGATAGTGGAACTCAACGAGATCTCATGATTACATTGTCGTTGCAGCTGTTGATGACGAGTCAATCTATGCCCATCACTTCGCACATGGGGGATACGACATACTTCTTGGACTGGTGGCCATTCCAGGTGCAATCCGTTGCGTCTTTGATTTCGTCTGCCGTCAAGCCCGAGTCACAACAGAATACTTTGTGGCCTGATGTGCAACGCTTTCCAGTGCCCCCTTGGTTGAATGTCATGGTCAACGTACGCCGATCAGTCATATCAATACATACACGAGTCCGTTGCAAGCGTGATCTCGCCAACTTCAGTTAAGTCAGCATTGTCCCATGCAATACCCCCAAAACACACCCTCGCAAACACCATTACAGACAGGGGCTTAAATTACGGTCAGTGCGGCATCTTGGACACGTAAACAGTAGAGTTTACCCGTCCCTCTCCAGCGGCAGTTTTTGGGGATCTGACTGAGGCGACGTCAGTGAAAGCCACGAGAATAATTAAGGCGAAGGAGCGCACTCGACCGGGCAACACACTGGATTCCCATTGTCTTTACACCCAGTCTTGGGGTCCGCTATTTTTCCGTTGGTCGTGTCTACAGACACTCTTAGCGTTTATGAAAGCAGCACCACGAGAGCAATGCGCATTGCACAGACCTGACATCTGGATATAGCCAGAGGGACATTTGTTACCGCATCCAGGCTGCATGCAGGTCTTGCCATCCTTCGAGTTCACGTCCCTGGCCTTCGGGATGATCTCTGACAATGCTACATGAAGCCCTTGAGATGTCGCAAAGAGGAAGCACGCACGAGTTGCATCTTGGCCGAGGATAGCAGAGAGTGACTAGCTTGTCCGTGAGTAGACACTACCATACGTATTGCTCCACTGACCGTTGATCTGATTACGCGGATCAGCACGTCAGATGAGATGTGTAGCAAATAATGCAGTACTCACATGTAATCATCTTGGTCAACAGACCAAACCATGAGACCGCCTACACACAGCTGGGTTAGCAGCACCATCTGACAGTAGCGGACTGTACATACCGAACCCAGCGTCTTTCGCGAAGGCTACCTTGGCTTTCAACGTCTCCGCATCATCATAACTAACCCAGTTATTCTTTGTCACACGTCAATGCGGGAGAGCGAGGGGGCATCCAAAGCACGAACCGAGTTATAGATCACGTATTTGACTTTGGCTTCCGTGTCGTAGACGGGTTGAGTGACCGTGACATTACCTTCGCTCGGCGATGTTCCCACGATGTCCTGGATCTCCGCAAAGCTAAGAGTCCCATCCGACGCGGTACAGGCTAGGCAAACGACAGATTCAGAAGGTGAGATCAATGGTCTCGAATAGAACGTACGTCCTCCAGGCGCTGGGCCCGCAAATGGACAGCCTGGGTGGTTGCAAGTCGGGTCGGATAGTTGGAAGGATCGGCCGTAGTAGCCAAGACCAAGCACGATACGACCGAGCGGCACACCTATACGTTGGAAAAGAGTGACACTCTCCTTGATCTCGGTCAAGTTGGTGTGCGCTTGAACGATGTTGCCGATGAATGCATCCTTTGCATCCCAAACGCCGTGCAGATCGTATGCCATGAGGTTTACCCAGTAGGCATACGATAGTAGCCCTAGAATATCAAAGTGCTGAAGGTACCAGTACGACGTGGGAGCAGTAAAAGTGAGACCGAAATTGTGCCCTGACGCATCGAACTACGCGGAGGTTCAACGTATTGACGACGCGATGCAAGCTCGGAAACCAAACGCACCGCCGACCGCAAGGTTTTGAACATGGTGACCATATTCTCCCTGTCTGCTGGGATTCCACCACGTTCGCAGGCAACTATAAAATACGATGAGCGAACTTTAGCTGTGGGATTGCGCCGTACTCACCTGGATACTCCCAGTCGCTGTGAGTTGGTCAGATAAGAGAGTCTCAGCGAAATAGGTTGAAGACTGAAATACGCACATATCTGCACCATTGAAACCATAGGTGATCATGAATCTACGAGGGCGAAGAACCATTAACTTTTTATTCGAAGTGCGTTTCCTGACATACTGGATCAGCGACGTTGCGAAAGCACGAGTGTTTGCGTCCGATGCGGCAAGGTTGCTGAAGACCGATTGTGTAGGTGGGTCATTGAATGACCACCCCCCGATGGATATGTAGGTCTTCAGGTAGGGATTGGACTGCTTCAAGTTCGTGAACTCCGTATATAGGCGGACGTCCCCCGCGTCCATCGGAGCAACACTGTACGTATTCTTTGGAGAGGGTCAGCGGTACTTTTATCGTGCTCGGATCGGCTCACAGGGTCGATAACAGCGAAAGCGAAGTTGAGGTGTGTATAACCATTGGACGGGATGTTCATGGGATACCAGGCGCTGCAAGGTCTCATCGATGACCATCCCTGAAAACCGAGGTCAGCGACAGAAGCGATGGACCAGTTTCGGAGAGTGAGACTCACCTCGTAGTAACCAACGATGCGTGTTGTGTAATCTGTGTTCATGCCTGTTGGTATGGTCGGCGTTCCGCAGTGCTTGCCGACGCAACCAGCGCCACAGAACTCCTCTGTCGACCCGCACTGTAATGGCAGCATGAGCAGGGGAAGACGGCAGTATTAAGCGACCAACAAAGCCGAACTGGCTGCAGCAGACATTCAGTGGGCATTCCTCGTGACCTGGCGCGGCATTGGGTCCACACTCGGCGACCGCGTCGCAATGACTGATGCACCCGGCGCCGCAGAATGCTTCGCCTAGGGGATAATTCAGTCCACTGGTCAAAGATTCACAATCAATATTACGCACCATAGCCACAGAAACCGGATGGGCCGCTGAACAGACAATCAATTCAACTAAAGATTAGGAACGACCGAAGAGGAAAGAGCGCACCAGCATGCGCCATTGGGACATGGAACCGCCGATGAGCAGCTTCCGTCCCAACCAGGCGGGGTTATTGTAATTTTGTTGCAGGACTCGTTGTTGATCTGGCGAGCACGGATGCGACTCGCTAAGCCACCGTGCGCGGAACGTCCATGACCAAGTTGTGCCTTCCGTCCAAGCGTGGATGGAACATCGAACTCCGAGTGTTGCGGCACCTCCGCTGGAGCCACGCTCACGGGCGGGTGACTAGGGGCTTGACGAGTTGCAGGGGGTGTACGCGGTTGAGGTTGAGCCCTCGCAGGAGGATCGTTGTGCCGCTTCTTGGTCAAGGCGAGTTGTTCTCTTCGGCGCTCCAGACGGCGTTGCTGCGCGCGAGGGCTGAGGTAGACCGACCTGACGGCATCGACTTTGGATACGAGTGAGAGCAGGAAGAGAGTGAGGAAGACGACGAAGAATTTTCCCCGCTGATGCTCGAGCCTCTGGAACGCCATAGCGCAGAAGATCTGGCGAGATCGTTTGACTGAAAGCGCCTTTTATCGAATATTCATCAGTAAGGCCGAGGGCGCGCGCGGTAGCATACTGCGAATCCCGAGAGCAAGAAGCGTACGGAGCTTGAGTCCCTGGATCGGGTGTACCGGGCGTGCATTTCAATTGACGAAGCTGATGCGGCGTGGTAGCGCTCCTCGAGGAGCGGGCATCTGGCGGGCATCACAGAACATTAACATGGCGGATCGACAAGGTTGGGTTATAATTAGCAATGTTAGACTTGCACAGCACAGGATGCAGGGGTGTGTGTAGGGACTGCGTGAGAGCCCGGCCGGCGTACCTTGCAATTCATGTGCACGCATCTTCTCTCGCCGGTGTGTATCTGCACATGCCTGAATAAACTGTCGTGGTCTCCGATCATTAGCCAGCGAGTGTGAGAAACCTCCCAAGCGAGTTACTCACAATCGCCAGTCGTTATTGAGATTTCCGGCAAGTCTTGCTTGACTGGCAGCCGCCACCGCGGGTTCTGCTCGTCGCTGACATCGATCACTTCACACTGTATACCAGCCATCCGAACCAGGCTCACCTCGGCAGTTTTCGCATGCTGTAACAACTATATTCAGGTCGCATTAGACTCTCAACGCGTGGAATTCGCTGGGAATGCATCAGAGGACCTCCTGGAGAAATGCCCAAGCATGGGAGCAATCCCGAGCACCAGAGTGGTCCAGAACCTGCTGCCAGACATCCCATCCAGTTCTTTGCGGCCAGAATGAGACACTGTTTGGAGCCTGAGAACGCAACTTCAGATTTCCCCGGTGACGCCAGCCGTTTAAGCCATTCATAACCCAAGTACACAGAATATATTCTTTCATGACCGATTCGCGCCGCGTTGTTCCACACAGACGAGCATGCAGAATACGACAGAGACACTGGCAGAGTCAGCGGTACGATTCGGGAAGAATAAATGGCGCTTGGAATTGATGACAATGGCGCCGGCAACGTCTGGGCTCGCAAACAGCAGATGGACTGCAACACGTGACGATACGAAACGTTCGTTCCAGTCGCAGTACTAGTGTCGCGGGTTATCACCTCGAGATTCGCGTTGGCGGGCGCGCACGGCTAGTCGCGGGCGTATGCGCGAGCTCTGCGATGTAGCCGGAGTCGAACACGACGATAATGTCGGAATTCTTGAGCAAAGCGAGCAGCAGGTGGTCCCGGGCAATGTGTGAGTTATGGATGGTCTTTTTCTGCAACTGGACCGCGCGCAGGAGATGCAGCAAGCGCTGGCCCACGCTATTGTTTCTGGGGCCTGGCTCCTGCGACGACAGTCGGACGATGCGCTTACGGCCTCGTCTGCGTCGAAATAGTCACGGTGCCATGCATGCCCAGAAGCTGGGCACCCTGCGTAGCCCGATGGGGGATGGGGTACATTGCTGCCCGATTTTGCGCCACGGCGTCCAGCGCAATGGCGTGGAGCATCGTCCTCGGCCTCGTTGTCGCGGCCGACGACGCGTGAGATGCCGGGGAAATGGGGACAGCTGCGGTTTCATGGTATTTGAGAGCCTGAGGGCGTGCGCGTCCCGGGAGATGGCGCATATCGTACCCTGTCCATACGGCGTGGCGAGGCCGCGAGCGTCGCAGCAGTGGGCCGCCGCGCTCCGCATGACGACGGATGCGCGCAGTCTGCACGAAAGAAAACTGTCGGAATACGCTAGACAGGCGCGGGCGTAGCGACGCCCCAAACAAAGAACAGAGCGCGCACCTTGACCTTCGCGCCCAGGTCTTCTTACACCAGCCTCGACGCTCAAGAACCTCCATCACGTGCCGCTCCATCTCCGCATCCTTGCGCTGGCTGGGTCGATGGAGCGCCGTCATGGGCAGTCGCGTTTGCAAAGCCGTGGCCGTCAGATGTGTCCAAAGTCGTTGACTCTTTCGCATTCGAGTTCTGGACTTGACTTTATGGTGTCACTGCCACTGGCGCGTTGTGCATGTCCGCGAATTCGGCCGTCAGCTGAATTCAAGCCTCGTCGTTGCGTGCGCGGAGAGTTGGCCAATTACTGTACTTCGTCAGTATTCCAAGGTTGCAGACGCTGTCGAGAGTGCTGTCGCCACATGCATGACATCCCGCAAACGTGAAAGTGACGTCGGGCAGGTTGGATGCGCAGTCGGGTAGCACGAAGTCAGCGCAGCAAATTCTTGCTCTGGTGATCCACCAGCTCCTGTGATCGACAAGATACACCGTGGCAACTGAGGACTCCTGACATGAATATAATTATTTCCGCGCGATGCGCTGGTTGTGCGAGGACTATGGCCTCGGTTGGGCCTCGGCGTCGTCGCTGCTCGGTGTGCTGCGTGGAGTTCGAACTCGCGCTTTGCGAAGCCGGCGATTGCCGTTGCTTCTCTTTCCGCCATCATGTGGTCGGCGCAAAACTGCCTATACCAGCAAGCATTTGCCTATACAACCCAACCCAACACACGCATTCTGCGAATTTCCAGATCCTTGGACGGCTGTCGAGAGCGTCCGAGCGCTGAAGAACCCATCATTCCGCCTGGTCACTCGCCGTCTCTGGAACGAATAACCGCGCGCGAGACACGCCGTGGGTGCTTCCAGCTTCACAGCTCAGGGAATAAGTCGGGACTTGCTTGCATTTTCTAAATATACGCGGCTCAAGTCGACCACGCGGTGCGGCTGCTGTCCGAGCTGGACCCTTTGCGTTCGATAGCGGGTCAAAACGAAAACTCCAGGGGTTAAATCGCCTTATACCTGGTCCCTCTCCCTGCCTCCCGCGCATTCCTTCTTCAGGATGAGCTACCGACTGACAGTTCTTGCGTTGACTACCCTGCTTCTACCCCGCCCGACACCGGCTCAACAGCAGACGTTCGCTGTCTTCGCCGACCCGTCCGATATCTATCCATTGCCAAGCTCCACCACATGCGCGAAGGCTTTGGCGGCATCGATCAACTGCCCGCAGACTCTCGCTTTTGCTATCCCAAGCTCGAACAGCCCTCTGACGAACCTCACTGCATCTGATCTTGCGGGGTTGTGCACCCCTGCCTGCTACACCTCGCTCACCAATGCCATTAGTGCAGTCGACGCCGCATGCGTAGGTTGGCCTTACATCCTCGGCGACACCAGCTATGTTGCCTCGCTCCCGTACGCCATAAGTTCTCGCTTATAAGAAAATGATCAGTCATAGTGCTTCACTAGCTTCCGATACCTTGCGTACAATTGGAACCTGGTGAGTAGTTGCGACTCGCGCATTCGGCCGCTTCTTACGCCCCGCGCTTGTGTCTTAGTCGTGCATCACCGATGGTCCCAATTACTGCGTTAATATTGGACAAGTATGTGCTTTCACGAGGGGACGTGCAACGCTCTCATGTAGTTAGTCGGACCCTTCGACCACAGAGCCGGCTGACCCCTTAGCATCTGCTATCGCTTGTGCGACCTGCAACTTGAACTCCGTGCGCATCCAAATGTCGAGCCCTTTCGGCTGGGACGCGAACTTGTACGCGACACGCTTTTCTGGACTTTCTTCCATCTCGCTCACTAGTACCCCGGTCAGTGTTTCCGACTGGAACACCGTGCAGGCGGAATGCGGGGTCTCGTTCAGCAACACAATGCCCGCAAGCTTGGTGCTTGATAGTGCGTCTTCCAATGCAACCTCGTACAACATCACTGCGTAGGTTTTCTCCACATTCCAATGTTCGTTGCACCGCTAAGTGCTTTACCAGGACGCCTATCCTTTCACCTGCTTCCACTACAAATTGCGCGTACGGGACACTCACCGTTAAGGTGCGCTTCCTTGACGCACACGACACTGACTCCGTTGATGGAGAACCCAGGCCGGCGATACTTGCGCTTCCATCGCCGCGGCGAACAGTCTCTCCTATGATCAACTCGTCTCGGTCAACGGGCTCGACCTGAACTGCACCAAACTTCCACCAGCCGGCGGCAAAGTGTGCTCCTCCGGCTCGTGCAAGCTATACACCGTGAAGACGGGGGACACTTGTGTCGGACTATACACGGCCCAGGACATCACCTGGACTCAGCTGCTTGCGTGGAACCCGTGAGTCCAGTATCGACGCGGAGTATCGCGCAGAGCTAAACGTCCGTACAATAGGCAGTTGGACTCGATGTGCTCCAATATCGCAACGCAGGTAGGCAAGACAATATGTATCAGCGCTCCTGGAGGCGGGTACTCCCCTTCGACGACCGTCCCACCAATCACAGGTGCGGCATCCTCAATTGCACGCCTTTACACATGCTAAAACCCGCGTGTGTAGGATCTCCGACTGCAATTGCGTCCGTATTCTGTGTGTCTATGACACGGATGAGCAGCATTAACGCGGGTTGCAGCATCCCAACTGGGGCTGTGGCGCCGGGCTCCGATAGGGCTATTTGCGGGGGTTGGTACGAAGCTGTGGTCGGAGGTGAAGCTTGGCATTTTTGTACCCGAAACTTTGCGTTGACGCGCTCGTAGACACCTGTCCCCAGGCAAGTGCATGTTCGACCGTATCAATATTCTTCTGTCTCTGATCTATGTCGGCTAGATCCTGTCCTTGTTCCAGCTCACCAACGACACGTTTTATGCGGTATGGTCTTTGTTATCTTCGTCGCGCCACTACTCATGCCGAGGGTGCAGCTGAACCCTCTCGTGAACGCCGACGTCAGTCCCGCTGAGCGTGTCAGCGCCCCGCAAGAACACTCATTGTTATGCAGTGCAGCAACCTCCTTGCCGGCTTCGAGTACTGCATCGCCGTGTTCGGGAGTGAGTAAAGAGTTATGGCGTTGTCACCTAACCACTTAACATACATTCTCTAGATGCCACGACGACGTCGGATTTCCCTGATTCCACCGCGACTGGTGCTTCCTTACTGTCTGTAATCGGTGCGAATCTCCTCGAGCCTTGCGAACAACACTGTGCTGACATCGGCATCGCAGAAGGCGACTTCCCGCTAGGCACTGGCTATATTCTTGCAACGCCGAACATGACAGTCGTTCCAATTACTGCCACAGCGACCGCAACGTTTGCGTCGACTGCCACCCCATCACCGACGGTTGCTCCGGGGTCCGTCATAGACGGCTGCCTGCAATGTAAGCAACGCGAGCTAGGTCGTAGTCATCGCTCACTCTCTCCCTCAGTTTACACTGTCCAACCTGGTCCGCAAGCCTTTGGGTCATTGATGGCAACTACTTATCCTGTCTTAGGCGATTCATGCCTCGGAATCGAGACCGTGAACGACATCACCGACGTTCAGTTCCGGACATGGAATCCTCAGGTATGTGCTGTTTGTTCACGCGAGGATATTCACCCACCCTGTCTAACAGGTTGATGCAAACTGCGGTAATATTCAAGTATGTTCGAATCTATTCGAGCCTATGCTGGTACTCAGCGACGAAGGTTGGGCTCGCGTATTGCATCTTTGGCCCGTATGTGCAGTTTACGCCAACCACGCCTGCTGGGACTCCGCCACCTATATCGTCAACCACCACTTCCACGTCTGCAACGCAGACTTCAACGGTGCCCCCCGTGCCCAGCAATGTAGCAAGCGGAACGATTACCACGGGTTGCACGAGTGCGTGATCCTTCTTCGGTTGCGGTTCGTCGTTGTTGGGCTCATATCGGCCCTGCAGAGTATTATACCGTCCAGTACGTGCCACGGCTGGAGGTCGATTCGTATAGCTCTAAGATACCGGCGCTACTGCTGCTGCAGATCTGGAGACGGGTGCGCAAAGATTGATACGGAAAATTCGATTACTCTCGCGGAATTCTTGGCTTGGAACCCAGAAGTGTTCGTCAGCCAGCACTGTTGCCTTTGTCACCCCACGGCTCATACGAGGGTCTCTGCAGGAATGCACAATGTACGCCTCGTCCACGTCGAACTCAGACTGCTTGCGCAAGCTGACCTCGTCGGGTATGTGCAGGCACGAATGTCCAGCTAGGTCTGGCCTACTGCGTTGCAGGGCCTCCGCCAGCGAGCAGCCCGACTTTACCGGGAACACTGTATGCTTTATCCTTACATGGACGCATGCCCGCTCATACATCCCCCGCATCAGCGCCGGATGTTCTGCGTACTACACCGTGAAGTACATCCTCCTGCGGCCCGCACCTGTCGAGCGCGCTAACAGGTTCTGCTGCTTGCCAGATCTGGGGACACATGTGCAGTTATGGAGAACAACTACGGCATCACCCTCGACCAAATCCGCCAATGGAATACAGAAGTTGACGCAAACTGTGGGTTCTTCGTGCATGCGTGTCCGGCTTATTGATTAGCGATTTCAGGCGCCAACATCCAGCTAGGGATAGGTTACTGCGTAGCTGGCCGTACGATCGCTTCCGTATGCTTACGGTGGTCGCTAACTTCGTGAATAGCTGCGGTTGGATCAGGGAGCCTGCTTCCAAGCGGGGGGTGCACAGACTATTACACTGTGCAGTGCGTCGTCTACCGACTCTGGGGACTCTGCTAAAAGCATATTTCAGGCCAGGGGATACGTGCACCGTCATCGAGTCCACCAGACATATCACTCTTGCCCAGTTCCTGGCTTGGAACCCGGAAATCAACAGCCAATGTACGCCGAACGATGTTCAACGGCGTCCCCTTTGACTTACTCGGTTTTTCGTAGGTACAAACATCCAGGGCGGGGTGCAGTACTGCGTGGCAGGACGTACGCCCAAATACCCAATGTTGCATCATAATTTATGCTGATGAAGATGTGTAGCTGCGAGCAGCACGACCACCCCTGCTCCGCCCGCCGCGCCAACGGGATCTGGAACGATTTCGCCAGGTCAAGGCTGCACCAAATACTACACCGTTGTTTCGGGCGATAATTGCAGCGTTATCGAGACCAAGTTTGGTCTCACGCTTGCAGCGTTCATCAAGTGGAATCCAGAGATAAACTCTGCTTGTGAGTTCACGTCCGCTTTGCACCATTTCTATCGCTGACACGCGGGGTAGGCACCAATCTCCAGCTTGGTGTACAGGTCGGTCCTTCTGCTTCTATACGCCTTGCGAGGTCCATGCTCATAACGGCCCTGCAGTACTGTGTTGCCGGTCCTTGAACGTTGAACATGGGCTAACTATGAAGGCGCGACTTGCTTCTGGCGGCTCTAAGAATATGTTGTACTTACTCTTTCAATTGCGTTTCTGCCGTGGTTTGATCACCTTATCAGTCACTGTTGCCCTGCTCAATAGAGACATCGTGAACTGAGGATATCTCTTCTAGAACACGGGTCCGTGGTAACATGCGTCTATCGTCATCAAAGCAATAGTCCTTCGTGTCGTAAGTACATTGCGCGCCGTCCGGGAAACAAAGAGCAGGCAAGCGCACGTGCGCGTTGCGTGAATGCGTATGGTCACAGTATGAGATGCAGAGAGAGCAGATGCAAATAACGGGACGAAGTCCGCGCCGGCCGGCGGCAAGATCGTACAGGCTTGAGAGCGTCACGATTGCCGTGAGCGCGCGTCCGACTTGCTTGTTGATGAAGGTATCTCCTGCACGCGTGTTCGCGTGCTCGAGCTGGACGCAACGCTCGCCGCGTCGTCGTCGACGTCACGGTTACTGACGTACATGTATGGAAAGCCGGCGCCCGGGGGAAGCGGGGGCGGGCGTCGAGCGCCCGCTGACAGCGCCTCGCGCTCGTCATCGTCCAGTGTGGGGGTCTCGCTGTGCCAGGCCTCGTCAACTCCCGGCGGCTCCTCCATGACGCGGCTGGACAACGGGCCCATGCCGACCCACGGCGAGTATTCGTCCAACGACCGCGAACTTGTGAACGAATATGGACGGGCAATGAGGTCCGGCGAGGGCTCGACCCATGCGCTGCCAGGTTTCTGCGGGCCGTCCACTTCGTCCAGGAGATTGAAGCTGTTGGATTGTATTCGGTGGTGTCGCCGCGGCCGCCACCGCCACCGCCCGCGCAGAAAGAGGAAGAAATAGCCGGCAAAGACGCAAGAGGCCAGAACGGCGAAGGCAGCGGTCGTTCCAAGCGCAATGGCGAGCGTGCGGGCCCGCGCGGCGCCCGGAGACGGTAACGTCTTGCTAATGGTGTACCTGTGCGCGGTCGAGGTCATACGCAATCATCATGCGCAGCGGCAGACACGGCACGCACGTTATCGCGTCGACCACTAGATACGTCGCGTCCTTGGGCATGGTGGCTACCAGAGTATGCTCCTTGTCTTCGAGCCCGGTTTGCGACCAGCGAATCTGCGACAGCACGGTTTCGACTTGGCCGACGCCTTCCTTGCCCAAGGAATCGTAGTCGGTCAAGTCAAGGAAGTGCGCCGTCCCGTTGTCCAGGGTGACCGTTGTATTGACTTCATACGGCCAAAGGGGCGCCCAGAAATATACGGCTATACCTAATGCCAATGCTCAGTCGTCTCGCTTGTCATGGCCACAGAGCTGAGCGAACCTACCCTTGAACTTGAGCGTAGCAGTTGCAGTTGGGTCATACGATAGTCTATGAGAGCCATTGAAGGATAGGCTCGAAGGATAATGATTTGGGTCCCAAATGCCTGTGAAGCTCGGGGTCAGCAGTTCCGCCCGAGAATCCAGAGCACACGAGTTACCTGTATATTTGATGTCTGGCGAGGTGTCGTCTACCGTTATGTTCGACGGCATCGTGCTTCCCGGCTAGTGGACAGGACGCCACAGCAACGACGAGGCCGCAAGAAAGCCCACTGGATCGGCGGCAGCAGAACTGCGCAAGAAGAACGGAAGAAACCGGTCCAGGCCGTCATCTTGCCAGCGCTCACAATCGGACGCAAAGTATCGTGAGACGGTGTACTATCAAATATCTTCGTATCTCATAATATTTCATCGTGGCTGAGACTTGGCTGTGGGAGTTCCTCTCGGCAGACTTCCTCGATATAACCTATTTACTGTCCGGCTACTTTCGTCTTTGCCACCCAGCGACCATCTGAATGGATTTCTTGATCTCCCAGGCCTGACACCATCTGCGTATCTTACCACCCGTGTACCGGGACGCCTGAGGCATTGGGTACGCCAGCGAATGTTCAGGACCCTCAAAAACGTGGCCCCGACTACCGAGCACAGCCACTCTGCAGGAACGCACTGCCACCAGATGGCCGATCCTCTTCGCCCGAAGTCAATCGACAAATTGGAATTGCGGAACGCGCTGAGTCTCTCGCCCAATGCTGGTATGTGATTATACGCCTGGAAAAGATGATACATATCCCTTCAACTTGTGTGCTGCTGCTGTAGGGCGTAGCACACCATGCAGCCACTCCTTTTCAACCCGTTTTCAAGTGTGGAAAATGAGTTGAAAATGCTGAAAAGCGGAAAACGCCTTGGAAACAGGTTGAATATTTGTCCAAAGCATTTTCAACCAATTTTCCAGCGTGGAGAACGGGTAAAAAAGGACAGGCTGCTTGGTGTGTAGACACCTCACAGAGATAACAGTTCGACCTGGGTCCCATTTGTACAACACAAAACATTAACAAAGCACATGTAGTCTGTGAAACATGGTTTGGTTGATTGTATTGATGACGGATCCACGCGCGGGGCTCACGCAGTCGGTGTGCTATCGGACTGGTGGTCGACGATCCATTGACGGATTGCCGTGCTGCTCATCTTGTTCTTTACGAGCGATTCGGCATCCGTGGTCTCGCCGAGTATGCGCGCCGCATCGCGTGAAACAACGTTTATGACGAAAACCTCGAGTTTCGGCAGTCCTTTCTCTTCGCGCAATTTCGCAACTATATAACGTTTGTTAACTCGAGTGGCAAAGCACGCAGTCTCACGCACTAGAGGCTGCACCAGGCAATGTCTCCCTGCTGACTACAAGCGCCTGGATATCTGCATCCCATCCTGTTGGCCCGTAGACGTCCTGAATTGGTACAATATCAAGCTCGAGACCGGGCTTGAAGAGGTCGAGGAACGCTCGGGTGCGAGCAATTCTGACGTCTAAGGATTCAAGCACATGCTTATTCTTCTTCCTGACCAATAGGATGTCGTCTAATCCCATGTGTGAGCATGTTTAGCGTCATACAGCTTGGAGCACGACGAAGAGCATACCGGTGACACCGACGATTATCTTGCACGAAGCTAATGCCGCCGACATACTGAGCAGAATCTTGTGTCCGGCATGTAGGTGATCAAAGGTCCCTCCGAGGGCGACGACAGGAAACGTGTGAAGTGGTTCGTCATCAGTAAGCGCGTCGACCGAGGGTGCAGGTTCAGAGGGCGGTATGTCTACTACTTCAACGCCGTCCAGCGCGGAAGGGATAGGGCTATCTTATGGGCTATACATGAGTACATTACGCTGTCTTAAGACAGCTTTAACGCACCTCCGCTTCGAAACACTCTGTGCCATTGTACATCCGTTGGAATGTGCGGGTGCAGCACCACATCCACGTCCACCAAGGGCTTATCCATCGCGAATGCAATCTGCGTGGCAGCGCCATAGACGAAGCTCAAGACTGTCTGCAAGTGCTCCCAGCTGGGCGGTCGCGTGGCGAACTGGTCCAAGATAATCAGGAGGCGTTTCGATGTCGCAGAGGCAGCGAGGGTGATAGCGTCGGCATGCTCTCGAGC
The DNA here is from genome assembly GCA_037042885.1 of Auricularia sp. M12. Taxonomy (NCBI): domain Eukaryota; kingdom Fungi; phylum Basidiomycota; class Agaricomycetes; order Auriculariales; family Auriculariaceae; genus Auricularia; species Auricularia sp. M12. The sequence continues at coordinate 3,035,446 of CM073210.1, read as the reverse complement.
GTCGCCGGAGAGCAAGAGGACAGCGTGCTCGACGCTAAGGTCTTGCACGACCAATGGCATTGCGTGAGTCCAGGAGGGTGTCCGAGTCGCGATTGAGGACACCGGAGCAAGATCCGAGTCCATGACGCGATTCGGAGATTGCGTCTGTTAGCACCGGATGCCAGCTTTCCCTGGCCGGAGTCAACCTCAAGATTACATGTATGAATCAAACCCGTCATATATCCACATAGATCTCGCATTGCACAGAGTTTATATATGACCTTCAGAGTTTCGCCCTTCCGGCGACCGGCATGCCAGTGACGGGATCACGACCAGTCTCATCCTTGACCCTGTCCCGAAGCTGACGTCTCATAATCTTTCCTGCGGCACTAGAAAACCATGTCAAACATGGGATTATCAAGGATTTCGCGCGTAACGGACCTCTTCGGAATGGCGTCGACGACTACAACCCCGCCGCGCAGATATTTATGCTTTGCCACCCTCTGTTGCACCCACTTCGTGATTTTCAACTCGAACTCAGCCTTCTGTTTCGCTGCCTTGAAATGATCAAGCCCTTTCGCGTGCACAATGTACGCCCTGAATGCGACCCGTTAACCGAAATTTGTCAAGAAATCAGGCCGCTTGCTACGTACCTCGGAAGTTCAGTCTCGCTCTCTTGTGAATATATGCCGATGACTCCGGCATCGACAATATCGTCGTGCGAAATGAGAACGGCTTCGAGTTCTGCTGGTGGAACTTGGAATCCCTGCAGGCCACATTAGCAAATTGAACAGCTCCCCGGCACGCGCCTGCTTTGCCCACCTTGTACTTGATGAGCTCCTTCTTCCTATCGACAACGAAGTAAAACCCTTCACTGTCACGAGCGCAAATGTCGCCCGTCTTGAAGAAGCCATCCTTCGTGATGACATCGCGAGTCGCCTCCGGTTTGTTCAAATATCCCTATAGCCGCATGATGAACACAGAACGGAAGAAAACAATCAGAGTAGCAACTGACCTTCATGATCGTGGGGCCGCGTACCCAGAGCTCACCGGGCTGCCCATCCTCCACATCCTTCACCCCTGGCCCATCCTCAATGATGCGCGCCTGAAGATGCGGCACGAGCTCGCCGGCCGAGCCAACCTTACGACGCGCGTGTTCGTCAACGAGATAGAAGATGGTGGGCGAAGTTTCCGTGAGACCATATCCCTGGGTTATGATCACGTCCTTGCAGCCAAGCTTCTCTAACCGGTTCGTCACTGCAGAAACCAGGGACGCGCTCAGCGGGGCGGCTCCGGAGACAGCACGGCGGAAGGAAGTCATGTCGTGCTGGTCGGGGGCAGGATGCTTCGCGAGCGCAAGCAATACGGGCGGTACGACGAGAGACGTGGTCGCCTTGTATTTGGCGATGTTCGCGCAAAATGAATCAGGGGTGAATGCGCTCTGTATCACCACAGGGACATTGAAGGTCGGGTAGTAAATGGTGAGGAATAGAGCGGCAAACATGTGATAGAAGGGCAAAAATCCCAGGATGACCTCGTCGGGGTCGGAAAGTAGGATTTTGCGTAGCATGATCACCATCGAAGTAACGTTGTAGTGAGTTGTTTCGACGCCTTTTGCTAAGCCGGTGGTTCCTGAGGAGTAGCACATCATAGCAGTCTCGTCAGACTTCGCGTCATCGAACGAGACAGCCCGCGGAAGCGCTCCAAGAGATAGCAGAGTCTTGACGCTGATCCAACCTGATAGCTTCGGGTCGGAAGAAGTGCTGCTCTTCCATGGCTCCCAGTCTACAATGACAGTACGTGCGCGCGCCTGCGTTGCATCGACATTGCATTCGGCCCAGGCCTTCTCGAGCACTGGAAGGAGAGTAGGATGAACAAATGCGACCTCCGCAGCGCTGTCCCGAAGCTGATGAGCGAGTTCGCGCGGAGTATAGGACGCGTTGGCGAGCGTGGTGCGCACGCCAGCGGCTTGCAGACCGAAGAAGACCAAGGGGTAGGCGATACCATTAGGCAGGAAGACGAGCGCGACCTGGCCTTGACGCAGGGGAAATCCGCGCTGCCTGTGAAGGACGCTGCTCAACAGCCCTCCAGATGCATGAGGCGGCGCGAAGTGGGTCACGCCGTAGCCAAGGGCAAGCGCTAGCTGGCGAAGCTCGCCACGGCGCAGAACGTGACCCGTGGCTGCGTCAATGAAGGCGCGCGAGTGGTCGGCGTGTCTGTCCGGGTTCGGGAATACTGCAGAGAATATGGAGCAGCGCACGAGCTCCTCCGTAGCAAACGTGCTCTCGTAGATCCTCATTATCGTCCAGATCCTCCTGGTTCAGCCTTTGGGAGGAAGTGTGGTGTTGGAGCCCAACACGAGCTGGAAGCATTCGGCAAGCATACCTGAATGCGGGACAAATGCGGGGTCAGTTACATTATTATAATGTAACTGACCCCATTCAATCGGATGTAAACGCTTTCGGCAAATTCCTGCGGGCAGGTTTCCCGACTCTAATAACAAGTCCCAGTCGCACATTTTCCCTTCCAAATGGACCTCCAATCGTTTACATATACATGTCCAACAAACCCTAGGTCCAAGCGTTTTGGCCCGATGTCTCCTCTGAGTGCTATGGATGAATCAAGTGTTCCGGCTAACTCTCACGCAGTCAGCAAACCCCCCAAAGGCCTAATTTCGCCCCTGTAAGCATTCAGAGAAGCTAATAATGACCATATATGCTTACTTATTTAGTTTGGGACTTCAGGATGTAGTTTTTAGCTCTCCATGGACGGGCAAAGTCTACCAGACAGCATTCACAACACCTGTGGATCTTCTATAGTCTGAATCCGAAAAATACAAAGAGCAGTTTTACGCAAAGTTCAGCGCATTTGGTGCAGAATTGACGGCACAATTCGAGTTGCACTGTTCCGGAGGGTTGTCCACAATGGTGATCGGGAACTCCCGGTCCCTTCGGTTTGGAGTGGCCAATCATTATAGGTGAACTTCGTCTTTTGTCGGGTCACGGATGATACGCCGTGGCGGAGGTTGTTCGGGCCTGTTGAAAACAATGATATTACATAGAGTAGAGAGAGAAGCTGTGTGGCGGCTGTCGAAGCGCTGCTGCTGAGGTGAGGGTCGCGAGGAGAAAGAATCCAGCCTAACATAGATCCACTCATCACAGACTAGATTCTGTCACTACACTCGTGCCTCGCTTCATAATAGGATAACGAATGTCGTCGACCTGCCGCCGCCGCACGACGCCGACTCCGACGCAGCACGGATATATGTTGGATCAAAATTCAAATCCTGACAATACGAAACCCGGGTACCTTTTGAACCGGAATTCATGCTGAGGACTCAAATATTGAAAGTGCTTTGCATACACTTCCGAATAATTCAGTAAGATGAAGCAAGCCGTAATGTCACTTGGCGAAATAGTGCGCTATGTATCCACATAAATAGCATCATGAAGCCGTTTGACTGGGAACTCAGAGCTTCGCCTTTGCAGCCACGGGCAAGCCAGTGACTGGATCCCGACCAGTCTCATCCTTGACCCTGTCACGGAGCTGACGCCTCAAAATCTTTCCGGCAGCACTGGAAATTCAATAGTAAGACATGGAGATGACAAGCTACAGTTGCGCGCGCGACGAACCTCTTGGGAATGGCGTCAATGGCCACAACGCCGCCACGCAGGAATTTGTGCTTTGCGACCTTCTTTGCAACCCAATCCGCGATATCCGCCTCGAACTTGGCCTTCTCTTCCGCCGTCTTAAAGTGTCCAAGCCCTTTCGCGTGCACGATGTAAGCCCTGCATGCGACTCCGTCAAGCAAAGTCGAGCGGACAGGAATAAATTCGGACAGACCTGGGCAGCTCAGTTTCGCTCTCGTGCGAGTAGATACCAATGACGGCGGCATCTACGATTTCGGGGTGAGAGATCAGGACAGCTTCGAGTTCTGCCGGAGGGACTTGGAACCCCTGCGACGACCATTAGCCACAACTCCTCGGCGGAGAACAAGTTCACCTCTACCCACCTTGTACTTGATCAGTTCCTTCTTCCGATCGACGATAGCGTAGAATCCTTCGCTATCGCGCACGCAGATGTCGCCGGTCTTGAAAAATCCATCCTTATTGATGACATCCCGGGTAGCTTTTGGATTGTTTAAATATCCCTAAAGTGTTCGACGTCAGGCATCAAGTCATAACTCGTACATGGGAGAGTAAACTGACCTTCATGATGGTGGGACCGCGCACCCAGAGCTCTCCCGGTTGCCCCTCCTCGGCATCCTTCTCGCCGGGCCCATCCTCGACGATGCGGACTTGAAGGTGAGCCAAAAGCTCGCCGCACGAGCCAACCTTACGGCGCGCGTGCTCGTCAACGAGGTAAAAGACGCTAGGCGAAGTTTCTGTAAGGCCGTATCCCTGGGAGATGACAACGCCCTTGCAACCGAGGCCTTCCAGACGGTTCGTTACCGCAGACACCAGGGACGCGCTGAGGGGAGCCGCTCCAGAGACAGCGCGACGGAAAGAAGTCATGTTGTGCTGGTCGGGTGCGGGATGTTTTGCGAGAGCAAGCAGTACAGGAGGCACAACGAGAGCCATCGTCACCTTGTATTTGGCGATGTTCGCACAGAAGGAGTCGGGAGTGAATGCAGTCTGGATCACCACGGGGACATTATAGGTCGGGTAGTAGATGGTGAGGAAGACGGCGGCGAAGATGTGGTAGAACGGCAAGATGCCCAGGACAACCTCATCGGGTTCGAACAGAAGCAGGTTGCGGTGAATATTTACGATCGAAGTAATGTTGTAGTGAGTTGTTTCAACGCCCTTGGCCAGGCCAGTTGTTCCAGAGGAGTAGCACAGCAAGGCAGTCTCGTTGGACTTCTCGCCGTCGAATGAAACTGCCCGCGGGAGGACCCCGAGCGACAGCAGCGTATTGATGCTGATCCAGCCTGACAGTTTCGGGTCCGAGGTGGGACTGCTCTTCCACGGCTCCCAGTCTACGACGACGGTCCTGGCGCGCGCCTGTGCTGCGTCAACACCGAGTTCGGCCCAGGCCTTCTCGAGCACGGGAAGGAGGGCAGGATGAACGAAGGCGACTTCGGCAGCGCTGTCCCGCAGTTGATGGGCAAGCTCGCGGGGAGTGTAGGACGCATTTGCGAGCGTGGTGCGCACTCCGGCCGCTTGCAGGCCGAAGAACACTAGCGGGTAGGAAATACCATTAGGCATGAAGACGAGCGCGACCTGGCCCTGGCGCAAGGGCAACCCGCGCTGCCTATGAAGCACGCTGCTCATCAGCCCTCCAGACGCATTGGGTGATGCGAAGTGGGTCACGCCGTAGCCAAGGGCAAGCGCCAACTTGCGAAACTGGCCGCGGTAGAGGGTATGGCCTGTCGCTGCGTCGATGAAAATGCGCGAACGGTCGGCGTGTCGGTCTGGGGACGGGAACACGGCCGAGAATATCGAGCAGCGCGCGAGCTCCTCAGCCTCGTACTTGCTTTCGTAGATCTTCATCTTCGTCCGCGTCGTTCAGGAGGAAGAGCGTCGGAGTTCCACTTGGGCCGATAGCATGTAAAATGCGGGGTCACGCTGCCCGCGATCAGGAACGACGCCGTTTGATACCGCAACATTTGTAAGCTGACGAAGCCTCGAGCTTGGTGGACATATCGCAAGCCAGGGTCTCATGGCCTTGGAGGTTTGCAAGTCTCGCACATAGAGTGACGGAGCTATTATGTGTCACCATGGTATCCTGCGCTTGGTTCCTCTCAACGCGACAACGCCCGCTTCCCGGATAGCAAGCCGGCGCAGCGCCCAAACGGTAAGAGAATGCAGATCATGCGCACTGCGACCTAAGCAATTTCTGGCCACCCCAGAGCTTCCGTTCTCTAGTATCGACAGTACATTGCACTCCAGTTCACAAAATGACCCGGGGTGCTGCTGGACAGGATCGGCTTATTCAGGTCTGTCGACCGTTCTCTGCGGCCTTCACAGTCTCCACATTTTCGACGGTGGTGACCTGCGCCTTGTCATCGGATGCCGACGCTTCATGGCCATCTATGGTACGTTTTCCAGCATTGGCATGCGCCTCCTCGGTGTCGTCGTAGCGAATCAGCAGCTCGCCATGCTTGCCGTAGCGGCGGGGCTCCTCACGGGCAAGTCGAACAACGTCAAAGGCCGAGGTTGCTTTGTGGAAGATGGAGTCCATCTCCTCAAGAGACCGATAAGCTGTCTCCGGATAGAACCAGTAAATCGTAGGGATGATAAACGCATTTCTGTTTGGACTCGTCAGGCGATCAGGATCAGGCAAGGGATGCACTCACATCACTGCGAAGATAATGTATGTCTTGTAACCAATCGAGGAGAACGCGACCGGGGTGACCATAACAACCATGAAATTGAAGGTCCAGTTTGCGCTGGTCGACAGTGCATTAGCCGGTGCGCGGATACGCAAAGGTACTATCTCTGCTGGATATAGCCACGACATGCCGAGCCAGCCCACTGCAAAGAACGAGTTGAACACAAACAGAAAGGCAACTGCGACAATGCCGGCGCTAGCGTTGCGCTCGCTCGCGTCTTTGTCCTGGTTCACCGAATTAGCAGCAGCGAGGACGGCCATGGAGAGCGTCATTCCCACGCTGCCGAACAGCATGAGAGCCCGGCGGCCAGACTTCTCGATGATGAAGACGGCGATCCAGGACGCGAGGAAATATTCAGTCCCGTTGCATGCAGCCAGGATGCGTGCGAGTGTCGGCGACAGACCCACGTAATTTTCGTAGATGTTCGCCGCGTAGTAGGTGATGAGGTTGATGCCTGAGATCTGCTGGAACACTTGGTTGACGTAGGCGAGCACGGTGCGATGGAAGTGACGGTCCCGGCCCATGGTGAACAGGTCGCGGAAGGTGCCCTGCTTCATCTCGAGTACAGTATCCTTGATAGCCCTGTACTCAGTCTGAATGTACAAGTCTTCCCTACTCCCTTCATTCAGGGCGCAAAGAACTTCGATGGCTTCATCGTCGTGACCTTTAAGAATCAACCACCGTGGAGACTCTGGCAGCTCGAGGATGAATGCCAGCACGCCGAGTGCGAAGACCATTTGAAATGCGATGGGAAAGCGCCAACTAACGCTGCTGGGCTCCAAGTACGAGCACCCGAAGTCAAGCCAGTAGCTGATACAGATGCCCAGCGTGATGAGCGCGCCGTGAATCATGACCAGTTGGCCGCGACGATGCGACTTGGAAGTCTCGGATTGCCAGGTCGGAACGGTCGACGTATTGAGACCGTTTCCCATCCCTGTGACGATCCGCCCCACGATGAACTGCGGCAATCCAAACGACGTGGTCTGAAGTATGGCACCGATGACCATTATCATAGAGCCGATCCAGATAGTCCACCGCCGCCCGAGAATGTCGCCAATCCATATGCAGGCCACGGCACCACAGAGGCAGCCTAAAGTTTGTTCAATATAAAGCGGCTACGAAGCACCGCGGTAAAACAAGACCGACCAAGCGTGTAAGAGCCGACTGATATACCTTTGTACAATGTCAGTTTTCTGCTGACGAGGACAGAACATCGGAGTGAACATACCCTGAATCGTAGACCTATGGTTCCGCTCAGGCCCCTCTGGCACGCTGCTAACGTCGAGTTGGGGGAATACGGCGAGAAACGAGGGGAGGGTCAGAAGGCCTCCCATCACGCCTTGGTCATAACCAAACAGCCTGCATAGAGCATAAAAATCGTGTATATTCCTTGCCCAGATGCCACGGTCCACGTACAGGAAGTCCAGTCCAGCGATGCATCCGATAGCAATATTCAGCCTCGTGCCTCTCAGGCCGAAGTAACGCGTCCCGAACATGGTGAACGCAACTGTCTAGGACTCAAAGCGATAGCAGCCCACAAGACAGTGGCACGAGCTCTTCCAAGCCGAAGCACCGCACGCGTTATATACACTGCGAGCTCTTCGCGGTCCGGGTTGCACAAACGAAGCAGAGAAGACTCTCTGCCGTCCCATGAGCAGCCGGCCATCTCGAGCGTCAGTGCCAACCCCAGTGACGTCGAGCTTCGGAATTGTTTCGAGCTGTGGTTCGGAGCGCCGTCGCTGCCGTCAAGGCAAAACTTGTGACTTCCAGGCATATGGGAACCAACAGGAACCCGCGTCTGTCGCGGTCAGCTGCCGCGCAGGCGTTTCAATGGCCATAGACACCGGTGCCGAAGGAGCGCCCGCGGACAATGTCGTGACCGCTGAGTAGGCGAAAGACTGAAGACGATGGAAGGCAAGTGCAGCGAGCGGCAAGTTCCAGGTTCCTGGCAGTGCACTCAAAAAATGTTCTTATGCAATTCTTGGCTGGCATCTACATGAACAAGACACAGGGATTGGCAATGTGCAGCTCTACAGAGGAAAACAATGGCGCTGCGCAAGATCTAGCGAGCGATTGTATCGATACACGCAGTTTTAAATGATGTGCCAGTCAAGGATATCCGCCCACTTCTTGGGGAGCAAGTCGTAAATCTGCTCCACGTCCTTGTCGCCGCGTCCGGACAGGCACTGCTCACAGTCAGCCTAGCATCACAGGAATACAATGTCGGACAACGCACAATGACAACATCCTTGTCCTTTGGCAGCGTCATGGCCACTTGAATGCCGCCCCAGATCGCGTGAGAAGACTCGAGCGCTACAAACCACCAGTCAGTCAAAAGCCGGCGCAATAACAATAAAGAACGAATCAGCGTACCAGGAATGATGCCCTCGAGCTGCGTGAGCATCCTGAAGCCGCGGAGGGCCTGCTCGTCCGTCGCGACCGTGTACTCCGCGCGGTTAGAGTCCTTGAGGAATGCGTGCTCGGGCCCGACGCCAGGATAGTCCAGCCCAGCGCTGATGGAGTGCGTCTCGAGGATCTGGCCGTTGGGGCTCTGGAGGAGGTACGTGCGCACGCCGTGCAGCACGCCGGGCGTGCCAGCGCTGAGCGTAGCGCTGTGGCGGGGCGTGTTGATGCCCTCCCCGCCGGCCTCGACGCCGATGATGCGCACGCTCTTGTCTGGGATGAAGTCGTAGAAGGTGCCGATGGCGTTGCTCCCGCCGCCGACGCACGCGACGACGGCGTCCGGCAGCTTGCCGCGCTCTGCCTTGAGCTGCGCCTTGATCTCCTCGCCGATGATCTTCTGGAAGTCGCGCACAATCGTGGGGAACGGGTGGGGCCCGATGGCCGAGCCGACAAGGTAGTGCGTGTTGTGCAGGTTCGTCACCCAGTCGCGCATGGCCTCGTTGATGGCGTCCTTGAGGGTCTTCGAGCCAGACTCGACGGGAATGACCTTGCCGCCGAGCATGCGGATGCGGAAGACATTTAGCGCCTGCCTGCGCACGTCTTCGGCTCCCATGTAGATGATACATTCGAGACCGAAACGCGCGCAGACGGTGGCAGTTGCCACGCCGTGTTGACCTGCGCCGGTCTCTGCAATGATCCTCGTCTTGCCAAGACGACGAGCGAGTAGGATCTGCAATAACATAAGATATAAAGTATGCCAGCAATAAATGTCAACCGACCTGGCCAACAGCATTGTTGATCTTATGCGACCCGGTGTGGTTCCTGTCAAAGCGTCAGCATCCCAGGCAATGTGTATGAAATAAAATGCGTACAAGTCCTCGCGCTTCAACCAGATTTTCGCACCGTTAACGTGCGTAGTAAGGCGCTCCGCGAAATAGAGGTTCGATGGGCGGTTCATGTACCCATAGAAGCTCTTGAACTCTTTCAGGAACTCAGGATCGTTCATAGCATCCTGGTGCGCCTCCTCAAGTTCAATGAGAGCGCCCACAAGGGCCTCAGGCACATACTGCCCGCCAAATTGGCCAAAACGCGCGGCGAGCAGGGTCGTCTCGATGCCACTGTTCTTGCTGATGCGGCTGGTGAATGAATCGGTCGACCGGGCGTCGCCCTTGATCTTAGGGCGCGTCGGCGCGTTGGGCTCGGTGTGCGTGAGGCTAAGGCAGTACTCCTTGACGCGCGCGGCGATCTCGCCCTTCGGCGACGCGTTGATCACATTTACGACCTTGCTACCGACCACGACTGCGTCGGCGCCCGCGCTGGACACGTATTCGAACTGCTCGCGGGTCGAGACGCCGAAGCCGACTGCAAGCGGCACGGTTGCGTGCTCCCGGACGCGTTCGATGATGTTGGGCAGAGCAGCATTGATGGCGATTTGCTCCGACGAGCCTGTGGTGCCCATCTACGCGCCAGCCGTTCAGCCACAATTTACGGGTGCGTATGGAGCAACGGCACCTTGGACACGATGTAGATGAAGGAATCCGCGATATCAGCGAGGAACTTGATACGTGCGAGGCTCGTGGAGGGTGCGACGAGTGGCACATAGGAGATTCTGAGGCACGATGTCAGTGATGGCCAGATGGACTGGGGTATTGGATACGTGCCCTTGCTTAGTGCAAATATCTCTGAACCGCACGGCTTCCTCGGGCGGGAGGTCGACAACGATGAAGCCGTTGGCTCCAGCAGCCTTGGCATCCTGAACGGCTTTCTCTTCGCCATAGGCCAGCAGTGGGTTGTAATAACCTAGTAGCAGTTAGCCAAAAAAAAAACAGATTTTTCGCCGCCGTCAACTGAAGACGCTTGCACGCACCCATCAGCAACACTGGCGCGGTCAGGCCCTTAGCGCGCGCCTCGCGCAGCATCTTGAGGACAAGGGTGTAGTCCACGTTGTTCTGGAGCGCGATCTATCGGCAGCGTGGGTGAGCTCCAGCTACGCCAAAATTCTGCCTTGCGTACAGTGTTGGACTCCTGGATGGCCGGCCCGTCCGCGATGGGGTCCGTGAACGGCACGCCGAGCTCAATGACGTCCGCGCCGCCTGCTTGCATGGCAAGGAGGACATCGACGGTGTCGGCGACGGTCGGGAAGCCCGCCGTCACGAACGGGATGAATGCTGGCTGGCCCTGCGCCTCTCACTCAGTCTCACGTTGACGGCGGTGGGTTGGCGCACCTTGGCCTTCTTATCCTCGAAGACTTTCCTGAGAACCTCGGTCATGGTGCGATGGAGGGTGTTTCTGGCACTGAGCAAAAGCGATCGGCCGTTTTATGCCGGTGGAACTCCGGAAGCAGATTGCCAAATCGGTGACTCGAGCATTAACTTATGTAATTTACATCGTGATGGCAGAGTTCAACTGAAAGACATCGCTACATGGAAGGCATCCTTGACAGACGTAGTACGGCGATGGCACTAGGTAGCGCCCATGCGACCGCTCTACCAATCGACCTTCCGAGACATTCAAGACTACAAGATTCTGCGAAGCTCGGTTGAGCAGGTGGATGAGATAAAGAGCCTGCTGTCCCGAAGATGTATACTGTGGAATCCTGCCCAACTAGATTACCAGCAGCTTAGCGCTCAAGCCTCAGACACCCGCAGGCGGAAGGCGACGTCGCTGGAACGACAAGGCTGACGTTCGCAGACAGTAGATCTGAGGAGAACCTCCCACGCACATCGTGGCTCTGATCATGAGTGTCTGTGCGGCGTCCGATGTCGAGATCAGCGACAATTCTGTGTCAGACGTCCGATCGCGATGACTGGCCTCGTTTGGCGGCAATCGCACCGAGCTTGTCCTTTCTACCTTTCCGCTCAAGTAACGGGCTCCGAAGTATGATTTATCTTCAGCGGTATATCAAGACGAAACATGTATCACATTATACCTGCGTCGGAGTGGGTAAATCAGACTGCCTCGTTGCTTGTGCAAATCTGAGCCGCCTTGATCTTGAAGGAGGCTCTACGATGGTCTTCTAGCTGCTTCCAGGCAAGAGCTCTCCAAAAATTCCTGAACTCTGCAGTCACTTTGCTGGAAAGGAAGCTGTCAATGCCGCCCAATTGTGTCAGAGGCGAGATGGGGAGTCGGCCAGGGCATTATAGGATATCCGTTGTGGCCGCGAATGTTGACTTCCGGTTCGCCTCGGAAAGCGTTGTACGCCAGCATAAACAGAAAGCACGGCATGCAGGATAGCTCCGAATGGCCAATGTAAGTGAAAGAACCATACGGAAGAGCATCGAAGTGTCGCAACAGCAGCATTTCGGCATGAAGTGGGACCTCCACGTACGAGCACGTTGCGCCCGAATACTGCACTGAAAATATTGTGCGGCGGGGTTCGAGAAGATAAGTTTGTATCAGCGCTTCGTCCACAGGGCATGACTGGTCGGATGGGGCAGGCCGTCCCAGCATGCGCAACAAAGCGATGGACGGAAGGACTCGGAGTCAGAGTAAAGACGGATGTCCGCGGAGGCGGAGTTTTTACAGCCGCTCGTTGCACGATCAATCGACCAACACAATCCATTCCACATAATAGGCAGAAGCAGTCTAGGGTCAGTTGATATTATCACATTGCGGCACTAGTACAAGACTGGGTCATTGGAGAAGGGCACAATTACAATTGTAGTCGAAAGCAAACAAACTAGATGCAAAAGTCGTGAAAAGCGCATGCGTAATTGCAGACAATAAAAGCGTCCAGGAGTCCCTTGAAGCGGCGTCCCAAGGTGCTGCGTCAACGACGTTTGTACTTGGCATCATTCTCCTCCATGATCCCAGGATCGAGCGTATTGCGCAATCCAAACAGCGTCTTGCTGACCGCCTCGCTCGCACCAATCATCGGACGGAGCACAGCGATCGGAACAGCGCGTACGACGGTGTGCAGCGTCCCTTCAGAGCTATCGTGGACCTCCATCGGCACAGCAAGAATCGTTTGCGCTGCCGAATTCAGGTTCGTCCGCAAACTCTTGACGGCACCTCGCATGCCCTCTCGGACGTTACCCGGCTGCTGGGCGTACTTGCTCTCCCTCTCCTCGGGGTCCATCCCCTCGGCATCGTCACTGACAGCGACTTCAAGCATACCCTCGGGAGCACGCCCTCCCAGCACGCCCTCGGCATGCTCCAAGATGACTTGAGTCCCGGTCGCCAGCCGCGCCCCAAGTCGGAGAGCTTCCATCGCGGTGCTTCGCACGAAGCTGGTCGCCCCGCGCTGCACGCCGCGTAAAAGTCGCTTGTCCTTCTTGTATTGCGCTATGGGCAGAAGGACGAGATCAGCTACGCCGGAGCCGACGTTCACGATGGACCGTATGGGCGCGACGCCGCTGATAACGTCCGCCAGCTGGTTTGCCTTCACATCAGGTGTCCACAGGTCGTTCAGAGTGTCGAAAAGCCGCGGCCAACCAGTCAACTAAGCGGAACAGTCATCAGAAATTGTGCAAGACGACAGAATATAGCCACATACACCGGACAATGTGATGTGTCGCAGCGTCATCTCCGCGCCGTCGAAGTGGAAGAAATTCATAAGCTCTATGGTCTTCCCATCGCGGAGAGCTTGGAAGTCCACCCGTTTTGGCTTATAGTCCAGCTTGAGATCGACCGGAAATATTTCGGCGTGCTCTGTATTCGGAAATCAGATGCTTTACCTGCAACGTTTTGTGCAACTCACGGAAGAACGTGTCATTAGATGATGGGCCAGCTGGGCTCGGAGGAGCAGCAACGCGAGGATCTCGGAAGGCTGCAAACTTCTTGAGGAAATCAAGCGCGTCCTGGTCCACATGTAGTCGCAGAGGCAGAATCTTGGCCTGTGATGCATTCGAATCAGTAAGACCGAATATGGATCATTGGGCACACGGACCTTCAGGCGCGCTTCTTCGGATGGATGCCCTGGTACAGGGCGAACCATAACGAGCTCAACACGAGCCATATTTGAGCCGGTCTCGCGCACGTTGCCATGCGAATCCGTCCGTTTGCCTGTGAGGAACTTGCGCCAGGTCGAGGTCTTGATGTGGTCCAAGATTTCGAGATCGCGCACACCCACGAGGATGCGACTCGCCACCGCACATTCCGGTGTGAGCTTGTCCATCTCCAGCGCAATGCTGGACAGTCGTATCTCGATCAGCGGCTTCGCGGACCGCCGGAGGCGACGGTGAGTCTTGCCCCGATGTTGTCGCTGAGGCGCCTTCTTCCCGCGCATGGCGGGGTCCATGGGGGTCAAACTCTGCCACGAGCTCACGCTCGCAGCGTCGTTGTCGTCGCCAAGCTCCTCGTCGATCGCAACAAGGAGAGCGCCGGGATCCAGCTCGTCGGGCGACTCGCGCAGACCGATGTGAACCGAGTTGAACAGCAGAGCGCTTGTGTCTTCGATGGTTTCATCCGGCGTCTGACCATCGGCTAGGAGCTGCCGAATCTTCTCGAGGCGTCGCCTTATGCGCCGCATTTCGTCCTCGATGGCTCGTCGTGTCCCGGACCAGTCATAGCCATCGTAAAGCAGAACCGTAACATCACACTGCGACACGCGTACGCGGAGGTCTTGCTCGCTATGGGGAGTATTAGCTACCAATAATTCCCGCAAAATATAGCACAAACCCAGACGCAAGGTCATCCACGTCAGGAGGAAGGTTCTCGAAATAATCGTCAATAACGTGGATGCCGTTGGGATCTAGCATCCTGATTGTCTCGCCGCCGAATTCCGATACCACGCCAGGTGCTGAGGACGGTGCTGGTTGTCGAACGAGGTATGAACCGTCGTCGTCTTCCTCGCCGTCATCGGGCAGAGCCATTAGCCCAGCAGCAGTGCCGTACGAGACGTCGATATAGTTCATATTCCGCGGAAGGTCGTCAGTCACTAGATCGGGTGCGGACCCGACGGCAGGCAGACGGCGGAAGGCATTATCATCGACAGATGCTGCAAGGGCGTTAACAATAGCCAAGTGGACGAGTATAGAGCTTATACCCATAATGTCGTCCCCTCGCTTTGCCCGCTGATGCAGAGAGTGCACACCAGCTGGCTTGGGAGCAGGCTCTGGAGGTGGTCTGACATTGGTGATAAGAATAAGGCGACACGAGGACGCATTTCGACACCCACGTTGCGTCTGGCCCAGCGAGTGCTTTACCAAATGCGCTGACAACCCCACCGACTGCCCCAAGTGTATCTGCGCATGCATGGACGGTAAGCTTGACGCTGTTAATGTCGAGCTACGCAAATTTTCTTCAGCATTAGAAGATCAAAGGCGGCGCAATAACCACATACGGCCAGCTTCGGAAACACGGTCTGTTTAACGACTCGCGCGGCGAAATCTGTGACTTCCGCTAGCACGGCGTAACCGCGACTCTTTCGCCTCTGGTAAGCATACGGATAGAACAGATTGAAGACCGGTACATACGCGCCACACATCCTGGCCAGATAGATGGCTGCCCTCTTCGTGCAGTTCATCTGGTACATCTGCAGCCATATCATCCACGGCGAATACTGCGAGCTCGCCCGCATCAACATTCAAGGCTATGTCAGGTGAATCGCCCAGCAGCTCAGTCGCAAGCTCCACGTCGGTCAAGGCGAGCGCCAGTGCGCCGTCGTGACCTTCGGTAACGATGTGGAGGGAGCCATCGATAATCTTGACGTTTATTCGCGTGCGTTCGGTAGGTACTACAGCCTCGAATGTCTGCGCGAATAGTTGGTGGAAGTGAGTGAGGGCAGGATATGGCGACGTACCCCTGGCGGATTCTTGACGAAAGCAGCAATATCTTGAACCCACCCCAGGTCGGAAGACAGTGTGTATGTGAAGCCATACAGCGTGAGCCTTAGTCGGACTTCCTTGGCGCCAGTCCCTGAGTCCGTCGACGATGCAAACCTCAATTTGACTAGAGGATGCGCAGGGCTGCTCTGTTGTATTTCCCATGAGTGCTGCAGCCCCAGCGATTGATTGATACTCACAAAAGTGCGCTCGCTTGTAAGGCCGAGGATGTCGACAGTATCATCGTTCGCAGACTTGTCCACGATCCGGACGTCCATGAACGACAAAGTGATGAGCGTCTCACTCTGATGCCATTAGACTATCTTCAGTTCCTGCAAGCGCATTTTGACCAACACCACTACGCACCTTGCCTTCAGGCTTGGCTTCAAGAAGCAGATCCATGTCCGTCAAGCTCAGCGTCAACGGCCGAATAGCCCCATCAGAGCTCGTGCGAGCCATGAACATCTGGACATTCGCTGCGAGAAATTTCAGGACATTCCACAACCCAGGCGGAAGAAATAAGACGCACCCTCCTGCAAGACAACTCTAATGACCATCTCCGTGGCCTTAGGCTTCCTCTGCATAGCAGAGGCATACCCAGAACCCGCGGATGAGCTGGCAAGCGACTCCGCGCGGTGCTCGAACCACCTGCTCCCAATCACGGCAGAGTCCACAGCCGAGCTGGGTGGCGACGGCGAACCGAAGGCATGTTCCGCCCACTGAGTGATGTCGTCCGCCCAGTATTGCAGGCCGTCCAAGACGGGCTTCGACAGCAGCCCGTGCGCGGCGGGCAGCGTCACCTCCAGCGACGACTTGCGCACGACGAGCGAGGAGGGCCCGTCGGCATGGAGCGAGAGGAGCGTCGTCGCGCGGGTATCTTCATGTGGCAAATTTGATTAGCAAAGGGTATGAAAACGGAGATAACTGCGTACCTCCCACGCCCGCGTAAGCCACCACGATCCGCCGCCATTCAGCGCGCACAAGCACCTTGTACTTGCTGCCTGCGCCGCTGCCACCGGAGGGATAGCCCTCATGCGCAGCAAACGACACGCCGCGCCGTTCCGTCTCGGATGCCGCCGCGCCCGAGTTCAGTCGGATGTCGTGCACGTCGATGACCATCGCGCCGCTACGCGCGGTGGGTACGCGCACTTCCACGCGCACGCACGGACACCGGAGCACGGTCTGCATTTCCTCCACACCCTGCATCACAGCTCAATTAGCTCGAAGCATAGAGACTCAATGTAGGGACGCATACCTGCAGTTTCGCCTGAGCGTCGAGATCATCCAGAAGCCTATGCGTCTGGTCACTCGCGCGAGGCGTAGCGGGCGGCGTCTCTTCATCCTCATCCTCATCGCCTGACCTACTCTCCATTCCTAAACTCTTCACAAAGCCCAGCGCGTGCTCCACCACACGCAAATCCACAAACACTCGCAGAGGCGCGACCTCGACCTCCGCAAAGCTGCCCTCGACATGCACGCTCAGTGCGGAAGCATGCGTCTGCGCCGCGGGCCGCTTAGCCCCAGCAGGCGGCTTGACGCGCCACTGCGCAATACGCGGATGCGGCGTGCGCGTGCTGTGCGGCGTCCAGTCGGCAACATCGAACGATGGGAAGGTTGCCGTTGCGGCGTACTGCGCGGGCAAGTTCGCATCGGTGATCACTACCGGCGCGTATCCTCCCTCGTCGTGGAGGAAGACGGAGACGTCGGCCAGCGAGAGCTTGGTCACGCGCTTGCTCGTCGGCGTTGGGAGCGCGATGGACGCGGAGGACGAGGCCAGGCCGAGCGAGGAGACCGTGCTGAGCGCGCCGTCCAGCGTCTCCAAGTGCACGCGCACATGGCGCGCAGCGGGAGCCGCGGAGAGCGGATGGCGGTGGAACTCGTCCAGGTCTGCGTGGTCCTCGAGAAAGAGAAGAAAGACGATTCCGCGGGCGTGCGCGTGGATATCGACCGCTGGCGCTGGCTTTGGCGAAGACGCGGGCGGCGGCGGTTTGGGCGCGGAAGGCAGGGAGCCCGCGAGCTTGAGCAGCGCGCGCAGTTGCGAGGCGCCGATTGCGCCGGAGATGACGCCTACTTTGGCGTCGAGTGCGATGTGCGCAAGTCCCGTGGAGCGCGCAGTCGTGATGGTCAGAACGAGCGGGTCCGTGCCCATCGAAAGCAGCTTGTACGGATGACGCTCTACGGTCGGCGCAGGAGGAGGAGGGGAAGGAAGTGGCGCTGGTGATGGAGGCGGAGGAGGCTGCGGCGGGAGAGATGGCGGTTGTGGCCTTGAGGGCAGCTGAGTTGCTTGTCGCGACCGCGCAGTGAAACGCGAGTCGACGACAAACTGCGAAGACGTGTCGCGCGAATCGTGGAACACGTCGTTATCTTCGTCTTCGTCGTCGTCGTCGTCGCCCGCCACAGACGACGCAGCGCTGTGATAGATACTGGCGGACGTCATGGTGCTCCCGTGCGAGTATGTGCGCGGCCGCGGAGGCGCCAGGGACGCGATGCTCTGAGACATGGCCATCATCGCGGACTCGTCCATGTCGCTGTCGTCTTCATCGAATGAAGAAGCGCCATGTCGCAAGCCCAGAGCATCAGGCGGGTCCAGCTGCGAAGCGGAAAGTGATAGTGGAGCCGTTCGAGGAGACACCGTCGACGCCATACTGGACTGCGAGTCTGACAGGGATATCGGGGCACCCAGCGTTGGTGGTGTGATCACTGACTGCGTAGAAGCAGCCCGTTGCGAGCCCGCAAGAGATATCGGGGCAGCTGGCGGGTCAGGCAAGCCCACTTGCGTAGATGCAAGTGAGGATGCCTCCGACGGCGGCGTGAGATCGCGCATAGACACTGAAACGCCGGCCACGCGGCAGGTGTGTACGCGCTTATCGTCAGTGCGCTCCGCATCTTGCTGGTCGACACCAAACGCAACTTCGTCGAGCCCCAGCGTGAGCTCTGCAACATTGTCGTGCACCAAAGCGACCTTGATGTCCTTAGCATTGAGCGTGAAGCGAGCAAGAATGCGCTCGACGACGGAGGCGAGAACGGAGACACCCTCGATGGCGGCCTCGACGTCCTGGACGTCCTCGAGGTCCTCCTTCTTCAGCCACGGGTCGATGGAGCCTGGCGGGTTGTAATTGCCGTCGTCAGATTCGGAGTCATTGTCTTCGTCCTTGCTAATGATAATGGACTTGCGCAGCTCCTTGTTCTCCTCGGGCGTGAGCTCCTCGTGCACGAACTCTTCCGCAACGAGCGCCACGGACTCTGTGAGACCTCGGACATGCTGTGGGCGGGGAGGCGCGACGGCGAAGGTGAGTCTGACTGAGTTCAGAGAAAGCGCAAAGGTCGCCGAGAGGATGTTGGGCCAGGGAACGCGTGCTGTGACCGTACCCACGACGCCGCTGACGAGCCTTACAGGCAAATCGCTCAGCAATTCGTTAATGGCCTACATGAATAGTTAGCAGAGACCATTTCGCATTATTCTACGCACATTCTCGTCGAGCTGGATGTCCTTGACCTCGACGAAGCCGCTGCCAATCTGAGCTTCGATCTGTGCTGGGTCGAGCTGGCCGGGCTTGAGCAGGTGGCCGATGGACCGGCGTAGCGCAAATGACAGAAAGCGCGATTGTATGGACGCTGGGATCGCGACGGAGGGTATGAGCTGCCTGAACGGGAACATGCAGGCTGGACGGCGCAGTGGCCGTCGAAAGTGGCTGTCGGCCGGTTCCGGACCGTTGCTCTCTCATGCTCCTGGTTTACATACGGCGTCTCACAACATGCGACAAAGTTCACCTCACACTGTGCCGATGCTAATTACTCACCATCACCACCCTCTCGCCTCTCTAGTGCACTCATACCCTGGGTGGAATAGTTTCGAATGATGATCCAGGGCAACATCACTCACTCGGCTCCTTGGTGTGTCCCAACCATTAGGCAGAGAGGCTCTCGAATCACAAACAGTCTTCCAGTGTTATGTTCTCTGCTAATGTGCATGTCTGGTGCAGTACCGGTATCAAAAGCATTGATAACAGTCAGTACAAAGGCACTGGGATTATGCAAGATGGAAGAAGTCAAAATCGAGGAATAAAAGATTGTATTCACTCTAAGTGATAGGGAGCCCGAGGTGGAGATCAAAAGTAAAAAGTAATCAGCATCGAAACACAGGCAATACCTAAAATGGATAGAGCTGTAGAATTCCTCGTAATTCTTCCAAGCATGCAAACTCGTGTTTGTAATCCGGAAATAAGGTCTTCACTGCAGCTATCCAGCTGCTGGGGGTGAAATGTCCCGGAACCCCAATATTGGACACGGCGCAGGCGTATTCGAGATAACTCGAATACCAGCATGCCAATTCCCAATTGATCACCCATAAACGGCCGTCATCATCGAGTATGAGGTTGCGTGGTGCGATATCCTGGTGGGAGAATACAAGCGGGTAGCTTGCTTGGTATATGATCGTCGGTCTACGAAGCTTCGTCTCCATCCATGACACCAGTGCATCGACAGTGGTAAACGGACCAGCACCATAGCGGAAGTATGGGCCTTGGCAACGACCGCCCTGTAATGGACCGGGTGAAATATTTGAGGATGGCTGGATGCGGCGCAATTGCTCCAAGTATGAAGCTAATTGCAGCATAATGTCTTCGCGCTCTGTTGCCGATAGGTTGGGCCAGATGTCTTGTAAGCACCTGCCCTTGATTTCGTCGATGACCACAAACGTGGTTGCCCCCCGCGTAAAGACCAGATGGACCCGGGGTACCGGAATCTTGGTATGCTGCTGGACGAAGAGCATGCTGTTGGCTTTAACAACGCGTGATGATTCCGGCCCTGATTTTGCAATGAGTGCGCCGGAGAGCTCAATAGCAGCGGACAAAGGAATTCGTTGGCCATGGCGCAAACTATCCCATACGATGGATGGACTCAACGAGCCCTCAGGCGCGCAATAATGGACGATGATGGAATGAGGATCACGACTATTCAGATGGTTCATGAGTCTTGGGATGAAAATGTACTGGATGGACGTACACCAAGCTCGTTTGACTACTCTTCACGAAGCGTTCACGCTCGGCTAGAGCATGATTAACCTGAGGGCCCCAGAAACACGGCCCAGTTCGATGTCGAGCGCGACGTGACGTGTGCGAGCCCTTTGAAGCGCGCGGTACACGGAAATCGCTCAAATTGTCGTTAATAGCATATCAGAGACCTAGATGCGTTCGTCTAAGCGCATTTTCGTCGAGCTGGATGTCCTTGACCTCGACGAAGCCACTGCCAATCTGGACCCTTGATCGATGCTGGGAGCAGGCGGCCGATGGAACGTCGTAGTGCAAAGAATAGGAAAACGAGATTATATGGCGGTGGGATCGCGAGGAACGAGATAAGCTGCCTGAACGGGAAGATGCAGGCTGGACGGCGCAGTGGCCACACTCGAAAGTGGCTGCCGGCCGGCTCCGGACCGTTGCTGCTTTCGCTCCTGGCTCGCGATGCCTGCGGCGCCGTTCTCACAATATGCGTCCAAGTTCCTCAACGCCTCCTTCATCAACCCGGCGCCGTCCAGCACAGCGAGCACGTCCCAGCCGCTGTTCTACTCGTTCACGGACCAGTCCGAGCCAGGCTCGCAGCGCCTGGGCCGCTCGGACGACCTCGACGACGCCGGCGACCCGCATCTGCGCGCCTCCTCCAGCAGCGCGCGCCTCGACGCCGCCAGCGACGGCGACGACGACGACGACGACGTGCTGAACCCATTCAACGACGACGCGCCGCTCATACCGTCTGAGCCGCGCCCGCAATCTGGGTGGCTGGCTCACGTGCACCGGCCGCCATCGCCTGCGCAGTCGCTGGCGTCGTCGTCCTCGTCCTCGCGCTCCGTAGACGGCCCGCCGGACGACTTCTTTGAGCACCAGCCGCAACGGACGAACCTGCGCGAGTCCCTGCTGCCCCGCGACGGCGTATCGCGTCCCGTGTTCTCGCTGCCAGAGCCCGGTCGCGTGCCACTGCGCAAGTACAACGACCCTGCCTGGACTGTCCTCTACTGCACGTGCCTGTCTCTCTGTCTCGTCGGCTCTGTCGTGGTCTTTTTCGTTACAAGCGTGAGTCACTTGCGCTCTATACGCGTCACTGCCACCAGCTCATCCGCCCGCAGCCTAATACCTCGCACGACGGCCCGTTCCCATACTACACGCTCAAGCACACTGTACCATTACTCACCATCATCACCCTCTCCAGCGCACTCGCTTCCTACGCCCACATCTTCCTCCTGCGCGCCGCAGTACGGCCTGCGCTCCTCGCCACCGCAGTCTTCATACCCTGCGCGCTCTTCGTCGCTGCCATCTGGGCCTTTGCGGGCAGCTTCATCTGGGACGGCTCCGAGGGCACCTGGGGCGAGACGGTAGGGTACGTCAGCCCAAATTGCGCACACGCGTCCCCCGCCAACCTTTTCACACTTTCCCAGGCTTCGCATATTTTCGCTCGTCCCGCTTGCGTGTGCTGTCCTCTCAGGGCGTTCACTGCTGTCACGGCGGAAGCAGCTGGAGCAGACCATCAATGTCGTCGAGCTCTCCACGAGCATCCTTCTCGCGTATCCGCCACTGTTCCTCCTCTCGCCCGCGATACTCTTCGCGTGCATGCTGCTGTCCCTCCCGCTGCTGTCGCTCGTCTTCAGGCTATTCATGGTCGGTTACTGGGGGAAAAGCGCAGGGTCGTGGGAATGGCATATCCGGACGTATGCGGGCTGGCTCATCTTTGCTGTGACGGCCTTCTGGCTGTGGACGTGGGCCGTGGCGCGCGGCGTGCTACGCGTCACAAGCGCGGGCGTTGTCGGCGCCTGGTACTTCCGGCGCTCCGAGCCGGCTGCATCAGCTGAAGACGCCATGGAGACGACGACGGCAGCGCTCTTCCGCGCCTCAGGGCCGTCGTTCGGCTCCGTCGCGGTGGCGGCGCTCTTCCTCAGCGCTGCGCGTGCACTGAGCCTTGGCACGTACGCGCTGTACCGCCTCACCACGCCGCCCGCCATCCCGCCCTCGCTGCACCCGCTCACCATCCCGCTGCGCATGCTCGCGGCCATGCTGCGCAGCTTGAGCAACTACGCGCTCGTCTACGTGGGCATTACGGGCGAGCCGTTCTTCCCCTCGGCACGGCGCGCGCGTGCGCTAACGTCTGTGCGACGGCCGATTGCGCGGGGTGACTGTACGTCTTTTTGCCCGCGTCGTCTTATCGCTGTTGCTGATCGGGCTCTGTAGATACGGTGCTGAGCACGTTGCTGCTACTCAGCGCTGCCGCAGCAGGGACGCTATCCGCGCTCGGGACGTACCTCTTCGTCGCGCATACGCTCTCCGCGCCGGGCAGTGCGCCGTTTGCCTCCTGGACTGCCGGCGCGGTGACCTTCCTTGTCGTGTGGTACAGCGTGGGACTGGTCGACGATATGTACGCTGTGCCTTCCGCCCTTCGACCATGGCCCCCTACTTATCACGCACCGCAGAGCGGACACACTATACGTATGCTACTGTCTCGAGCGCGACGCCGGGAGCGAGACCTGTCCCGAAGCCTTCGCTGCGGTACGTGCTCGTCGCTCCATTTGTGTTGCACATAATTAAGCTGAACTGTCCGCAGTTTGAGGGGGGACAACATCATAATGGCGTGCCGGCTGCGGGGACGCCTTAGGATAGGACTGGGGCTTGTGCCCGGACGATGCATCATGTATAATTGATGATAGACGCCATTCCCTGCTCTATAGCGGGTCGAATCATGCACCGAGATTTGTTTCCTGAATCCGCGGGCATTCGCTAGGTTGTTGGCTATCGAAGATAACTCAAATGTGACCGGCGACGAATATTATAAACTGTACTGGCAGCTGAGGTTTATGGCGGCCGCCGCGAACAAAGCAGAAGAACGGCGGCGGCGCGTCAGCGCGGTCATTGCGGTATTCTTAAACTACGAAATCCGCCTCTCCCATAGTCTTCGAGGGCCGCTATCACCGTGAGTGATCATCAGTGCGCAGCGCAAATCCACCGCGAGCTCGCAGGATTTCGCTGATATCTGCAATGCCAACTAGCTGTCATCAGCTCTCAATAAGGTATTCCAGTTGTAGACATGTAGTCTTTGTATATGCAGTTAACATCGTATGATATGTGTGTGTGTGTCTAATGTGTGTAATCAATGCTCTTGACACTTCCTTCGACCCTCAAAAGACCTCAACCTGACCGGTGCTAATCGAACGCTGAAGCTCTGAAGTTTGGCTGAAGTGCCCAAATCTCAACGTTTCAACACCCGTCCTTTTGCTGTATTCTTACAAGTAGCTACGTTCCGGGAGTACACAACCCTTGGCCATGGCTGCGCAGCTGCAAAGGTACCTGATACAAGTAGTTTTCGTGATCCTGTTGTACGGCTGGCCAAGCAAGGCGTAGCGCCACCCAGGTGTGCGCACGAAAGCATTTATACAAAGCACAGCATGTAGATACGAACATAGCACGAGAGGAATTTACGGCTAATCGACATCCATCGACATTCCCATGGAAGTGCCCTCGCCCGCGACAAGTGCCGATTTGCGGGCCGCCGGCTTCGACCTGACCTTGACCTTAATCTTTTCGCGCGTGAGCGACTCGGTCGCCTGTTCTGCAGACGCTATGGCGGGTTCGACGAGGTCCGTGACGGTGGGTTGGACACGCAGGCTCTTGCGCGAACTGCGTATCTTTTCGCGCGCGAGCGCCATGCTATTGCCATGCCAAATGAGCAGCTTTCAATGGGGGCCTAAGAAACCCACGCACCGGTTCTTCCAGAATGCGTGCTCGCGCCGCTTGCGGACCTCCGCGATGCGTTGCATGGCCTTGACGGTCGTCTGTATGAGCTCGCGGTCGTACCGCACGGGCACATTTCTCCGCTTCTCGAACTCGTACGTGGAATCCTGAGTGTCGCCTTCAGTTAGGCATTCCAGGGGGGCGACGACTGCACGCGACACGCACGATGGTCATTTCCTTGCCTGCAGCCTTGCGGAACGCCTTCGTCCATTTGACCTTGCGCGGATTGCGCTTCATTCTGCCATCCCAGTAAGTACTATGGGCGGTAATAAAGGCAAGAACGGCTTACTTAAAGTTCTTGTGACATCTGAAGGGCGTCAGTAAGTGAACCCGTGTTCATGTGGCTGCACACACTTTGACGAGCAAAATCTGAACATTTTGGCATCGTTGCGAACAAACGCGCTACCTGTATGCTAATGAACTTGTTGAAAGCAGCTTAGAGGGAGCTATGCTTACCATGGCCCGGGTAGCAGGGCTTGGAGCAGAAGTAGCACTTGTCCACACGCATGGTGGCAGAAAGGAAAGCGGCGAACCGGAAGCAAAGGACGGACCGTTCTTGTCTATGAACTTCACTGTTCCCACGTTCACGCTCATATATCTCACCATTGGACGCACAAGGTACATTTCAAGAGTATTTAATACTTCTCCCTGCTTGTTGTTTCTGAAGAAAACCGGTGCTGACGCATCTCTGGCGTTCCTGCTACTGGCTCTTGTCCACGTCGGCAGCCTTGCCGACCCCATCCGGCTCGACGTGGCCGTCCTATTCCTCAATACTGCATGTCACGGCTTGCGTTCAATTTTTGCACGGTATGGGGGTACCACAACATGTCGCTCATACAGTAGCTTGCTTGTTATCGGGCTTCACGCTTGACCCTCCCACGCGGCCGTCCACGGCGCATCCATTGATGTTAGAAGGACATTCCAGGCTGGCCAAGGCGCTCAGGTCCCCACTACTATGCAGCAAAACTGCTTCTTCTCCTCGCGGCTTTGCAAGCCTGGTCTCGGTCAACGGACGCGCGCATTCGATATCACCATCTGTTTATCAGGACTTGGACTAGCTGCTCGTCGTCTCTGGCCGACAATTCCAAGCCTCTGAAATCACTCCTCGCACTTCTGTATCGCGCTGCTTAGACTTCTCTTGCTAGGTGTCTTGCTGCAGACATGGACAATGATGGCAATACACCAGAGTTAAGGAGCGTGGGTTGCGGCGCGCATACGCGGCCTCAAGCAACGAACATACACAGATACTGTGCGCATGCACATTGGATACATGCGGCTTTCGAAGTCCAAGATCTAAACTATACCCTTAGAGCGCGAGGCCAATGCACTGGACGTTGACGAGGCCGTTTGTCCCAACATCTTGGCAGCACACCGTGGACGAGGCGCTGTAAAAGACATGAGCAGGCAATCAAACTGCTAGGAGGAACTTATGAATTGACCAGGTTGATTGCAGGACGATGGCGAGAACGCTGACTGGAGTGCACTGCAGGTTCGCGATGACGTTGATCGGGACGGAAAGGAGGTCCCCCGTCGAAGCATCGACTGGCTGGTTGAACGAATCGCAGCAGTACGTCTGGCCGCCGGCGCACTGGTTGACCGTGTTGCTGCCCGGGGTAGGCGCGGCAAAAGCAAGTGCAGCGAACACAAGAGAGGTGAGGACGGAGAAGCGCATATCTGAGCAGAGAACGACTGAGTGACTCGGTGAGTGGATGAGGCTTCGAGGACGACACGCGCTGGTATTTATATGTTTTCCAGCATCATAGAGACCCAGTTGCCGTACCGTTTCTGACAAGCTCAAGTCCTGAAAGATCTTCTCCACCGACCCTGAGAGCTGTCGCGAAGTCAGAAGCGGGCCAACGAAGCCTCGTGCATATGCACCGTGACGTGGTATGGCCTCGAAGCTGTGCCTCTCAGTGTATGGCCAGAATTTAACCATCTGCTAGCAGGATCTCGTTGACAACTGGACGTACTCGACCAGGCGTGTTCATTCAACCGTCTCGCCGCTTAGTCCCTCCCAAAGCAAGCCTCCCATGTTTCATTTCTTCGCCAGAAGCCTTCCTGACCTCTGTCGTCCAGGTTGACTTCACCCTGCAGAAATAGCGTGTTATCGCAGTCCAGAATCGGATGCCGGTGAGTGCTGTGATTATTCTGGTGGTATAAGCGACTCATGGATTATGTCAGATTCAAGCATCTTCCGTATGTCTGCAATCACTGGCACCTTGTTCATTTGACAGCATCCAACCTCCATGAGCAAAATTCGATCGTTGTCGCTGCGACTCGTTGTGTGCAAATGCACTATCTGCGCGAAGAATGGCATGCCTACCAGAGCCTCGGCAGCCGAGCTCGCAGAACGAAGAGTGTCTTTGCCCATGCGCATGACGGTGGCAGGAGGGAAAGCAAAACCCCGGATCGATCTCGATCTCATGTCTGTCCGTCCATGTCACGTCGATGCTTAAAATGTATCGTTGGCTAACGACAGCGCTGCAAGCCTGCGATCTGACAGCCTCTTCGCTTCGGCGGTCTGCGAGGGGGTGGAAACAAGATGGGCCGGGACGCATTGCTCCTCCTCTGACAATGGCCTCAGGACAGGGTCTACCTGCCTCACCAGCTCCCGCAGCTCCGAAGAGGTTGCCGTTTGGAGTCTTGCTCCTTTTCAAGTCGCAGGCGCAGCTTGTATTCACGCCAGCGCGGGGGGGGGGGGGGGGGGGGTTACTTCAATGACTTGGTTACTTTTGGCGTTCACTTCGGCGCGCGTGCGTCACCGTTTGTCGGTCCACTGCAACTGGTCACGACACTTGTTCTGCCTACGCTACAATGTGCAAATGCTGCTTCTTCTCCATGCGACTTTGCTAGAGCTAGCCCGACTATCGTTGTCAACTGCGAGGCGCCTATGTCAAGCAGAAGCCCAGACGCCCGTTGCCCATCGCCCGGTCTCCCCATCTAACGTACTTGCGTCTAGCTCGATCGCTATGCGTTGATTGTCAAAATTCACCGCTGAATCATTTGCTCTCGCGACTGTGGCCACTGAGGATTGCGAGGACTTCAAGCTATGCTCAGATCTTGTCTCGGGTAGAGAATCGGGGCCCTCTCGTCGAGTTCAGAGATGCGGTACTCCATTGTCTTCTACTATATGAGCGTGTCCTAGTGCAAGGCACGTGTGGCGGCCAATTTCCAATTTAGCTGTGGTCTCTGTCTATGCGCTCTCAGTGAAACCGAACGGCTTCAGTGTTCTCATCGCACCCGGCTTCTCGACGGCCTTCCGCAGCATCCACGAGCGTACCCACCTCTCAGCCATGAACTCCGTCGACAAACCGGGCACTGGCGACACCGTTTCTATCGTGCGGGTAGAGCCGCGAGCAAATGTGATCGAGGACCCACTCGCATCGTTCACCGCAGAAGAACGGCGCCGCGCATGGCGCAAGGTCGATCTGCGCGTCCTCCCCGTCGCGATCCTGCTCTACGTCGCATCCTACATCGACCGGCAAGTTATGTCCTCTCTCCTTTCTCCTCAAGTTCACTGACTGTGGCGCGTCGTCGCGCAGTGCAAATATCGGGAACGCACGTGTGCTAGGACTAGCTGACGACCTGCGTCTCAGTAACGGGCAGTATAACTGGGCGCTGAGTATATTCTTCTTTGGCTACGTGCTGCTCGAGACGCCGTCCAACATACTGCTCCGCCGCGTGCGCCCCAGCCTGTACATTCCCTGCATTACGGTCAGTGCGCGCCTCTCGGACAGCTCGTGCCTGCTTGCTGATCTATTGGCATGAATATTCAGCTGCTGTGGGCCCTTCTCTCCGGCTTACACGCCATCGTACGCTCTCCCGGGGCACTCTTGGCGGTGCGTTTCGCACTCGGAGTCGCTGAGGCGGGCTTCGTACCTGGCGTCGTATTTTGGCGTGCGTCTCGTCTCTCCTCTTCTCCTTCCACCCCTTCCTTGTCTCCGGGAGGCTTCATTCTCGCCAGACTCTTACCTTCCTGTAGTGGGATGCTGGTACCCGCGCAGTATGCAAGGCCGCCGCTTCTGCTATCTCTTCACCGCAGTCTCCTTCACTGGCGCCTTCGGTGGCCTGCTTGCCACCGCAATCTTCCAGCTCGACGGTGCTCGTGGCATTGCGGGATGGAGGTGAGTTCTCGATATCATCCGCATAATTTGCCACTGCTCACTGCGTGAAAATCGCGCAGATGGATATTCATTATAGAAGGCGTACTGAGTGCGCTGATCGGACTCCTTGCCTTTGTGATGATGGCGGATTACCCAGCCACCGCGTCCTGGCTCAGTCCGAGGGAGCGCGAGTATGTGCTACTGGCAAACGAGGCGGACCGCGCTCAGCTGGCCGCCGAGCCGTTCGACCGCCGCCAGATTCTCAGCGCTTTTTCGGACTGGCGGATTTATCTCTGGAGCGTCGTCTTCATCTCGGTGCGCATTCCTCCCTTCCTTGTATCTCTCGAGGCTAAAGACGGCATTGTGCTGTCCCAGGTGATCATACCGTCGTACAGCGTAATCCTCTCTCTCCCGAGCGTCGTCGGCGGGCTCGGATTCACAGGAATACATGCGACACTACTCGCCTGCCCGCCATACGCGTTCAGTTTCTTCCTCATAGTGGGATTTGGCTGGAGCATCGATCGTCATGGGCATCGCTTCCTCCACTACGCAGCCGCATGTTCCATCACGCTCGCTGCGCTCGTCGTCCTCATGTCCGTGAAATCCGACGCCGTGCGCTACGCCATGTTTTTCCTCGTCATGTTCATGTGCGTATCGGTTCCATCGCTGCCTCCGAGTCGCCCCTTACCCCGAATGACTCTCACTAGGCTGGTACCTATTCCCACAATCTGGGGCTGGTTTTCAGGCAACGTCGCCGGCGTGAACAAACGCGCCACGGCGACGGGCTTCGTGCTCTCTGTCGGCAACGCCGGCGGCGCCGTTTCCGGCCAGATCTACCGCAGTAACTGGGCGCCGCGGTATGTCCAAGGCCACGCGATCAACGTCGGCTGCTATGTGCTTGCGCTGTGTGCGGGCGGCACGCTTTGGTGGAGCTATAGGAGGGACAATATCCGGCGTGAGCTGATGGGTGTAGAAGATAGCGCTGAGAAGGACGTCGGCACCGTGGAGATGCGTGAGACGGCAACTGCGGGCGGGACCAATATGCTGGGCGAGCGGCTGGGAGATTTGGGGGATAGGTGAGTTTCTTTGAAGGATATGAATGACTGAATGATCTCGTTCTTGCACACTGACTGCCAGTCTCCAGACACCCAAGATTCAGGTACTTGTTGTGATGGCACAAGATTTGTGTTATAAACGATTGTGTGTGAATGGTTGCCTCTTGCTGCATGCCCTCTGGCAGGACATAACAGTGATAAACGAGCGTGGATTGCGACCCGCATACGCGGCCTCAAGATACAGACACACACGAACACAATGCACATGCAGACTGGGTACATGCGACTTTAAAAGTCCAAGATCTGCTTAGAGCGCGAGGCCAATGCACTGGACGTTGACGAGGCCGTTTGTTCCCATATCCTGGCAGCACACCGTGGACGAGGCGCTGTAAAAGGCATGAGCAGGCAATTCATTTGAGAGGAGGAACTTATAAATTGACCAGGTTGACTGCAAGACGACGGAGAGGACGCTGATTGGAGTGCACTGCAGGTTCGCGATGACGTTGATCGGGACGGAAATGAGGTCCCCCGTCGAAGCATCGACTGGCTGGTTGAACGAATCGCAGCAGTACGTCTGGCCGCCGGCGCACTGGTTGACCGTGTTGCTGTCCGGGGTAGGCGCGGCAAAAGCAAGTGCAGCGAACACAAGAGAGGTGAGGACGGAGAAGCGCGTATCTGAGCAGAGAACGATTGAGTGACTCGGTGAGTTGATGAGGCAAAGGGTCACTCGAGCAAGGCATTTATACAGTTTCCCATACGCCTAGAGCCATTTTGTTGTACCGTTTCCGGCAAGTCAAAGTCCGGAGAGATCTCAACAGCCCTGCTCTTAGCTGTGCCGCGAGGCTGTATATGTCGCGCTTACGGATCCTCAAGTTCATTGAGATAGTTTAAGACTAAAATATGGATCTGTCTGCGAGTCACCTCGCTAGAGAAGTTCTGAGTCATGGCATAGGTCGTGGTTACTGTCAATGGAGACGTCCCTTCATGTTTAGTACCTCTCTGCTCTCGTCGAACATCAAGGGTTTCCTACTAAGTCCACGAATGAGAAAGTATCATTAGTGTGCTCACTGGGGTCCCGTATCTCAGATTTCATGACGCTTTAGCTGTACCATCCAGATAAACGTGTGATATTGCGTTGCGACCAGAAGATCGTGCATATGTAGCGCGGCACATGAACATGCCTGAATGGGCGGGTGCTGTTTTCAACCTCACTACTTGCCGCCTACTACTATAAGTAGAAGGCGATAATAGATATTGATGGCTGTCATTTTCAAATCTTGTGACTTGTTGGCGAGTTGGTCCTTTACCTATGTAAATCGCGATTCAAGCTGTTGGTCCCCTGGGTCCCTGGCTGACAGGCATTCTCGCATGGTGTCGAACGACCAGCGGTTAACCGAAAGCTTGGGAAAGATTAGATCTGATCCAGATCCACCAAGCACCTGTAGCACGAAGATGCGAAAAGGGTGTGAGCCACTGGCGTACAAACGACCAGATGCAACAAGTCTCCAGTCAGTCAGGCAAATTGGGAGTACTGCACGGCCTAACCGATCCATCGCGCATATCCAAAAAAGTGCGTCGTTGTATGAACGAAGGTCCATCTCCATAAACAGTGTACGCGTACGAATAAGTCACGAAGGAGAGTCTGCAGATCGTAGAGCCTATACAGATAACACTGCGCGCGCGCGGTCAGTGCGAGTTGCGAGGGCTATCGGAGGTGTTGCGCTCGAGGCTCGCGAGGGCCTGCTCGAGCTGTCTTGCGCGCTCTGCGTCCGACCTGACCTCGGCATCTTCCGTCGCGCTCACGTAGCTCGCGGGCCTGGTGTCGGGTATCTGCTGCATGCGCGGCGTCCGTGGGCTGAACTGCTGGCTGTTCGTCCTGCCGGAGAGGCGACGCAGCGCCGACGCGAGCAGAAGCACGCTGCCGCGCGTGTTGCCGTACGCGGGCGGTGGCGGCGGCGCAATCACCTCGTCCTCGACGTCGCCCGTCCCGTGGAAGCCGAGCGCGGCCGCGTACGTGGGCAGTGGTGGGCGGTTCCACGGAGCGAGGTTCATTCCTCCCGAGGAGACGGCGGTGCCGCCCCGGTGAAGCGGGAGGGTTTCGCCAGGATGTTTGTACCGCCAGCGCTCGGCGCGCAGCTGGAAGACGGAGCGCTCGATAAAGACAAGCTCGATGAGCAGAGCGACGGCGAAAGCGACGTGGACGAAGATGGACATGGTGCCTGCCATCGTCGCCAAGCTGCTTGAGCTGCTTTGACGGTCGGGCGGCGACGGGTGATTCATGTGCTGAGCAACGACTGCCCAGCCGGCGATAGTGCCTACTATGAGCGTGCAGATTATTGTAAAGCGAATGACAGAGGGACCCTGGAAACCCCAGAATAGCGGCGCAGCGCGCGACGAAGTGAGCCGATATAGGAAGCCAGTGCGTTTGGGCGGCATAGTCGATGCGAGGCTGGCAGTGGACGCCGCCGCGGTCGACGGCGCGGGGGTAGATTGCGACGGCGACGGTGCTGGATCAGATGGGCTCGTTGCGGGCATATGAACGGGGGAGCGCGAGCCATTGCCGCTGCCAGCGTCAGCACCTTCGGTTATGTCCTCTTCGCTGACGGACTGCAGCGCTGGGTAGCCGAATTCGCCAACCTTGACTGGGAGCGGGCCCGCCTCGCGCTCGCCTGGTCGCACCGCGCGGGAAGACGAGGCGGTCGACGCCATTTAACCGGACAGAGAAAAAGGAAGGAGACGGGAAGAAAAAGAGAACGACTGCTGTTGCACCGGGCAAAGCAAACAGCACAGTGTCGGACAGAGGGGTATGGGAGGAGGCAAGAGAGCACCGATCTCATCAAGGCACCGCGCGCCCAGCTTCCCTGTCAATCAGTGCGGGGTCAACTTCATATATACATCTGGAAGATAGTTTGCCAAATGAAGACTAAGAATTGCACAAGCTCATAAGAGTCTGTATATCCCATCTCAAAGAAATTATTTCTATCAACGTAGCTATGTAGCATGACGAGCAACAGTCCATTTCAAATAGACGCCGACTCCTCTCCGAAGGGCAGGATAAAGGAGCCGCAGGTTGTGGTTGCACAGAGAGCTGCAGTGCAGCCAGGGGACAAATCGTTGACCCTTCAGGGGGTGCAGATCGTGCAGCGTTCATGAACTTGAGCATGGGATCGCATAGCTGAGCTCATGTTGGCAGCGGGAATACTTTCGCGCGAGGAACTTTTCATGCCTCACGCGCGCGGCCTCAAGGAGCTGCGTGTCGAATGGAAGACGAAACTATGCATTATCCCAATGTGACATGGAAAGGAGAATAACTGCAGCTCGTGAGTCTGAGGAGGAATATCGAAGGCAGAAAAGACGCACATTGAACAGAGATTATTGTTTTGACATGAAATTTTGCTCCTTTATTCTTTTTCGGTTCTCAATGCGCATGCGCATCTTTTCGCCTTTTCCACCAGGACCATCGTCAGGGATGGACCGCGGACTTGTTATGGTCCACAACCACTCAGGATACTCCTCGTCCGGCAGAGCAAGAACGGGCGGCTGGCCCTTCAGGTAATTGATGCCCGTCATCACCGTATTTGCGGGGCACGAAGACGGCGGAGGTCCTGCAGCGTGTACGGCGTCAGGTGCCGCTTACGAGGGCAGCAAAGCTACGCACTTGGCTTTATCGCGGGCGCCGCTGGTTCGTCCTTCGCGGCTTGACGCGTGACAGACGCGTGCAGCAAGCGACCGTTGACCATCGTAAACAACTTGCAAGGCAAGCACGGCCGTAGTTGACGACACAGCTGGTTGACGACGACGCGCATGGCCCGGAATGGAAGGAACGACGGCAAGCTTGAACTTTGAAAATACGCCGGCCGCAGCCGCATCTCGCTCTCCTTCCTCCTCCTCGCGTTCTCGCGGTAACCACAATTTTGGAATACGCCCAGGGGTCCAGGAACACTCTGACGGAGAAATAGGCTCGCCTTAAATTTTCTGGGATTCTTTTCCATTTTCTCTCATCGCACACCGTTTATCGTTGACAAACCTTCGACTGTGACCTTGCACCGATGACAATTCGACACCGCGGATATGAGATGCTCGGGACATGCTGACTTCCGATTTACCTCTGCATCACCAGCTACCTACAGTCGAAGCCCTCATAAGCCATAGCCCTCTTCGTCCATAACCCATAGCCGGCCAGAGTGTTTGGCCACCTCCGGAATCGCAATTTACATACAAATACCCGCCCTGTTAGGCCATGATTCACATAACCCATAGGTTTTCGGGGGTCTCAAATGCCATGGCTTATAAGGGCTTCGACTGTACTTGCTGTCGGCACCTATACCTACGAATTCATTGAGGCACATCTACGACGACTCGAATCTGGCTGCGCGTGGCTGGCTTTTTATGCGGATGCTCGCGGGCTTCTACTGCGATATCCGTTGCTACTGCATACGTTTGCTAGTTTGGATCTGCCATTGCAGGTCATTTTTCTGCTATCGTCGTACATTGAGGCAATCGCAACTAATGACCGACGAAGAATCGCCTTTCATGAAGTGCTGTTTATTCACTCTGCAGGATATCTGCACCGGCCTTGCGCCATATTCGGAGCGCAGCAGTGTCGCCCATCCTTTGCGCCTTACTCAGTGCAAGGGCAACAAACCCACCACGAACGTCAGAGCCTCCGAGAAGCGCGCCAGCCTGGACCAAAACCTCCACAACAGCTTCGTGACCCTGTCTTGCAGCCTGGGGACTCATCAACCGACACGAGCGAGATGAAGAGCTAGATGAACTGGACGCACGTAATAAAGCGGCGAATGGTCCAAGGAATCGCGCATGTGCACGAGGGCCCCAGCCTCCAGTAGGACATTCACACAGCGCAGACTTCCATTCAGCGCTGCGGCGTGTAACGGCGTGCGTCCAGAGGCCGGGTCGAGGCAGTTGATCATCCCACCCGCAATGGCGTGTCGACCGGTATTGATGCCCGCCTCCGAGTTCGCCTCGACGTTCAAGCAGAACGTAATGGCCTCCGCATCGTCTCGTGCAGCGGCAAGATGAATGAGGAATGGCGCCAATGCTGCCTCAGTCGAGACCGTCTCGGAGGCCGTAGACCCCCATGTTGCCGTGATATCCAGTGCCTTATTCTCGGGAGCTTCCAGAGTAATCGTTATGGGTGGCAATGCTGGCCGTGAGCTCGAACTCGAAAAGGCGGAAGATACGGACGAGACTCGAGTAATGTGGGATAGAATGTCTTGCACAGTCTCGGCATTCGTCAGAGTGGGAGGACGGTCGCCGGTCGACGGTGTTAGCTCGCCTCGCAGCGGCTTCCCCACAAGATTACGAACTTCCTGGATGGAGAGTTCTGTTTTAGACAGCAGGTATGCCAGTTTCGCCAGAGCCGACTAGGAGAGGTTTTAGCTACGACTTAGCCTTCGATGTGCAAATTACCTCGGGCGTCATATCCCCTCCGGCGATTACTCCCGCCTGCAAAAGGGTCTGACCAGTCTCGTAAGTGGCTGATACGGACCCCTTCGAGCACTGAGAGATGGCGACAATTACAACCCCGCGTTCACAGGCGTCCCGGAGAGCATCCATGAGATCTTGGCGCTGTGGTGCGTTACCCGCCCCGAACGTCTCCAAGACCACCCCGCGAATAGGAGGGCTCAGAAACGCGCGCACTGTGTCACCAGTTATGCCGGGAAACAATCGCAGCGTCGCTATCCTATCGTCAAGGAACATTGCGCAAGACCAAGAATAATCCCCATACCAACGTTTACAGCCATGGCTGTGCGAAAGTGTTAGACGAGGCCGGTGTGAGAGAAGCAGACGTACATTTGTGAGCATGAAATTTACGAAGGCTTGTTTGTCGTAAGACATTGCTCCAATTGACGACAACGTCGATCCCGACTACGGAGGACGATGAGCTCCGTCGCGTGTACCGTGAGAGACCATGCATATTACCGTTCACGAGAGGCGGAAAGTTGGGGCTCTCGAACGCGTTGAGAGCGAATGAGGACATTTTGCTGCAGCGGTTGCCGCGATACAACACATGATTGAAGTACAACGAAACCTCTAATGAGAATAGAATGAGCATTTGCTTCAGAGAGTCAAATTGAACAGCACCAGGAATGATGTAGTGTCCAGCCACCCAAAGGGCCCCGAGAAAGTTGTCCACTGCGTCGTTACGCAGCTGCGACAGGGGAATTTGCGCGCCGGTAAGGATCTACACGATGTGAGTGCCAGTGAGTCCTGGCAACAGGACTTCACTTACCACTGTTTTCCCAAGATCTTCAAGGAGGAAGCTGAGGGCACTGCTACTGTAGCACATCGTGTCCGTGCCATGCAAGACAACAAACGCATCGAAAAGGTGGTAATTGAGCTCGATCTCGGTTGCGATCCGTATCCAGTCTGAACACAGCACGCCGTGAGTCGCTTGGAGACGCATTGTAGCTCGGCCGTACCTGCGATGTCCATATTGCTCGAGTCCAAGAGGGGCTCCCACTACGCAAGCGCATGAGCGCGGTGGGTAGGCACGGATGGACGTCAGACCTCAAGCACGGCGTAGCGGATGCGCTTCCAGTTGCCCTGGGTATCGAGCGAGCGCGGCGTAACGAGACTCGGGAGAAGCATCTCGTAGCATTCGTCTGAGACCTTGCGCGAGGTGTACTGGTTGAAGAACGAACCACCGGCGCTCGCGCGGTCTGGAGGCGGCGAGATAGGACGAGACGAGCGGACCAGCAGCGTTGGGACAGCCGGCGCTTCGCCTGGTGTAGCAGGGTTGGGACTTGACAGCGGGCTGGAGCGCCCCGAGCCGCCGCTCGCATTGTGCGTCCAGGCGCGAAATCCAGCGGCAGTGGACGCGTGCGAGAACAACGAGTCGCCGAGGGGGTCGTGGAAGCGGTTCTGCGAGCGCAGCGACTCAACCAGGAAGTGCGGCTCGGGCGTGAAGCTCTGATTCGCGCCAACCAACATTCCTGCAGCTCAGCATCAGGCTCCAAGCTTCAGCTCGGCGGCGTTGTGACCTATTGTGCCACCAGTATAGAGCACGAGGACTTTGCTATCGACATCTGTCGCAGGGTCTGGAGAGCTAAACTCTTGCATGTACCGCGGAAGAGGACAAGAAAGAAGCGCTCATTTCCGAAGTAAAGCGCCCGACATTTGAATATGTAGATATCTACACCTCCTGATTGCATAAAAAATGACAGAGACGATAGTCCAGGCCCGCAGCAATTACTATGCTGCAGCAGCAGTCTGCGGATCCTCACTCGCCGGCTGAGCGGGCTGCCTCTGCCGCCTGCGAATCAAGGTAGTGGACCTCGGCGCATTCAATGCGCCCGTCAAGTGCCTCTGAATTTCCGCGAGCATCTCGAATCTTATCGTCCGTCGTGCTCAAAAAAGAACTTCCTTTTGAAATGACCTCACTCACCTGCAGGAAACTTGCGCACAGTCGCGCTGCGGAGGAGCGGAGGGTAGAAATGAAGGTGCATGTGTGCAATGTCCTGTGGCGTCTTTGGGAACAGGACGTTCGAGGAGGGAGCGGAAGGTACCGCACTGTCAGCCTGCTGGGCGCGTCCGCAAAGCTGGCTTGTTCAGCCCCATCGAGCTCCTCGATGGAAACAACATGTCGATGCGGAAGCACTGTCACGAACGTTTATGTCAGAGGTCAATATCGGTTGACGATTGTAGCACCTTGAAAGGCCGCGGGGTACGGCGCATACCCAGTGCTCGTTCGGGTCGCGCAGCTCCGTGGAAGGCTCGGTGGGGATGCTCGATGTTGACCAGCCTTGTCCGTGCGTGTGTAAATTGAGAAGCCCATTATTGTACCGCTGGTTTTCGCATCAGAAACGTGACGTGCACGTCCGCATGTTGTTGACTTGTAGCTAGGGTGTACCGACGAGTTGGGCGTTATGCTCAGCTGAGCCTCTGCGAGGCGCGGCGTGGGAACTCGATACATCGTACTTTTTGCTGCAACAGGCTGTCATTGGGCAGAACAGTCAGCAGAGGACGAACTCACCCATCGTGCGCAGAATGATCCTGGCCACGGACTCTAGGTAGGATGGATGAAACGCTGGCGCACGTTTTGCCAATGTCCATTCGGGGTTTATCGCGAATCAGTGCTCACAGTGTCAGGTCACAGCGACTGACACAGAGGAGCTCGTTGTCGCCATGCCGTAGCAGCGTCTGCTCACCAGGGTTGTACTGTAAACCCAGCGCAGTCCAAATCACGACCGATGTCGGCGAGCGCAACTCATTTACCTTATTATCTCTCAGCCCTTGTCTGCAGTAAGTAACTTGGTAATAGCAACTAGCCAGAGGCTCGTCAGAATGCGTCGGCGTAACTGTCATACTGTAACAGCCGTCAGGTCCGCCTCAATGGCATCCGCTGTCTTGCATTGGCTGTCTTGGCGACGGCCGAGAAAAAGTGAAACTCCGCTACTCAGCTTCTCGCCGACTCATCATGGTCGGAGAAAGGGACGAGCACACATTTATCACCGCTCTCAGCTTCCTTCCATGGCAGCCCTGTGCATACTTCGAGTGTCAGAACCAACATCAGCAGCTCACGGAACAGGGACACCACGGCAGCACCATGGACGTTCTCGATGCACTTGCTGCAATGTGTGTATGCGAGTCTTTTGAAACATACTCCACCGCGCTGGTTCTGCAACGGAACGAAGTCTGCCTCTTCGTTTCGAGCTCACGGCTGGTGTCGGACGGCGTCGTACGACGCTTGCAGGCTATCTGGCAATTCATGCGTATGATCCACGACCGCGACGATGTCGTGCTTCTGAGCCAAGGCGATATGCCACGCATAGCTATTCAAAAGCTGGCCCGTGATTTTGGCGTGGAACAATATCGCTATTCACTACCGGCCCTTCGAGCGAGGCTTGCGCACGACGCTGTCATTGTTGCCGACTCGGTTCGCGCCGTCCTTGGATGCCACGCGCCGCACACTGCGTATGTGTCCATTATTCTGGAAGAAACTTGGCACGAGCACGATGCACTGTCGGATTCGGAACGTCAAATCCTGGATCATCTGGTGACCAGCTTGGAGGACATGCAATCTGCTGTTGCCGTTCAGGAGATATCTGACGAGGCGATTTTCGAACTCTTGCGTGATATGAAGGACCTATATAGCCGGATAGAGGCGCTCTTGCCGTGGAACGAGACTGTCTTCACGAGGATCGAAGCCATCTGTGAGTCTTCACGTCGTGGATGCCGCGCGATCTAACCAATGTTCAGGTAACATTCCAGTTCGCTACCATATTCGGCGCATACTGTGGCTTGTGGATCCCTGTGTCGTTGTCCCGGCTTTTGCAATCTCGCCGAAGTTTCATCTATTCACGAACATGCATCTCCGCATCCATATAGTCCCAGCCGTCCGGACCTGCACCCTCCCCAGATGCGATCAAGAGCAGCTTAGGTCATTGGCATTGCTCTCCTACCCCAAAAAGCATCGTGATGCCTTCGAGGCGGACTTTCGCATCTTTCTAGCCCAAGCCTTACTTTCTGGGGCAGGGGCTGCACTCGATCCTGGCTCGGAGACAGTCGGGAACTATCAGCTGCATGACGAAATGGCACTCCTGCAGCATCTCGACGCGCAATCGCTGGAACCGATCAACTATATTGGACATTCCGAGCAGTGCTGCCTCCCATGCCACCTTTTTCTGCGCGCGTACAGCCTGCGAGGCAGTCGTTACGAACTGCATGTCCGTGGAACTCACGGACGGACCCTCTTCCCGTGGCTCCCCCCTCATCTCTCTTGCACAACGGACAGTTATATCCATCTCGTCTTCTCTATGAGTCTCGCCGGCCAT
Source organism: Auricularia sp. M12 (assembly GCA_037042885.1). NCBI lineage: Eukaryota > Fungi > Basidiomycota > Agaricomycetes > Auriculariales > Auriculariaceae > Auricularia > Auricularia sp. M12. The sequence goes on along the minus strand of CM073210.1, from coordinate 2,996,243 downwards.
TTCGATGCAGCATGGCGAATCGTGGCTAAGGCTCGGCAATCCGAACGTGTTACCTGATTAATCCTCTTTCCGTATTTTATTCATGACCTACGGCGTGCCCACGTTTCCCACGAAAATCTTGACGAAGGCTGGAATGCAATAGCCTGTGCGTGAACAACTTCACTGTTGCGACGAGCAGCGGTCGATCCCTCTCTTTCACTCCTCAATGGCCGACGACTCGCAGCGCTCTACCTTTCTAGACGAATACTTGACCGTTATCTCTGAGATTGGGACCTCAGACACCAAGAGCCGGACTGCGGGGCTCAAACATATGCAGCCGCTCCAGTGCGAGCCGTCCGCAGCAACATTTTTGGACCGACTCGCCGCTATCATCTCTTTCCAGTCACAGACGCCCGTGGTTGCAGTCACTTTGCAGACAAGCCCGTCGGCCCAATTTTTGGTTTCCACAAATTCCAATTATAAGGGCATAAAATCGGACGCTCGCTGCAACCGCATCCCGGCGCACTCGAACAGCATACTTGCACTTCTTGCGAAGGCGTCGAGCCTGCCGCCTCATCAAAACACTTGGGAAGACCCTGTCATCGGCGAGGAGCTGACTTCGCGGCTACATTTTTTCTGCTGGTCGAAGTTTTCCGACCGTGTTCACCGGCAAGAAGCGCGGTCCGATCTCTCGGTAAGATACAGCATCTTCTTGTGTCACTCCTGGAAAAGCTCATGAGCGGATTCTGCAAATATTTAGTTGGGGCGACGTTCTCAGAAATTCGAACACGTCATTACAGCACTACAAAAGCAATTCAAAGCCCCCTCCGAGTCGTTTACGGCCTTTCTCCGTCAGTCCGATTTACCCGCCGGCTTCAGCGCCATCAACCACGCAGGCTTCCTTGAGACTCTGATAGACCTCTGGGACGAGCTGGTCGCCGCATTGGCGGAGCAGAAGCAGATTGCGCAGCATATTCACTTCGACATCGCCGATTTGGCGATCCTGGCCAACATTCGCTCCGTCACCGCTATTCTCTCCAAAATCTCTCGCGCACTGTTCTAACTCGGCGATTCGATGGAGACAGTGAAGCTCATGCTTACTGGTTTTGACGTGATTGGTTAGCAGCAGAACTAAGCAATGAATGCTCCTGACTGATACGTTTGTGTACGCAGCGACTGCAACTGTCAGCCTCCCTGGCGGGAAGCCCTTTCTCATAGGCCGTTACATAGGCAAAGTGCTCGACATCAACTTTCACGCGGCGATGCTTCTGCATTTTGCCTCGCAGGTAACTCATGTCGTTTCTTTGAAATGTCCGACAGCTGTTGACTCCAGCGTTGCGCAGGATGCCTTCAAAAAACTAGTGCAACTCATTGGCCTCGACTCGTCAGGAAACCTGCGGCCAATTATGTGCAAATTCATTCAAGGCCAATGCTCCAACGACCGGTTCGCTCCAAACTTGGAGGATCCGTACTTTCTGAAGGACGCTCTCGCTGCAATAATGGCTGCTTACAACGTGAAACAGGATGAAGCCGGTGGCTGGATTAGCCTGGTTCAAGCCAAAGTCAAGGCGAGCACAGTCGGGCAGCACGGCAGCGAGGCCAATTCACATTGCGAATGCGGTCTCGATCAATACCTCATAACGGAGGATATACGGCCCGACAAACTCTGGCAGTCCTACGCTGGCCTTTCCAAGCTGTCATGCTGGGCGTGCTTCGCATACCTCGACGTCGTTCGCGAGAAATCCGGAGGAATCAGTCGGCTCACGGCACAATTCTCGTCCCATGGCGAACGCCTACAATTTCGGGCGAGGTGGGAGACGCCATCGAGGCAGAGTTTTACGCTCGTGTCAAACAGCTCCTCGCAGAACGCGCCATGGCGATCGCGACGAGTGCAGGCCAGGATAAATCGAAAGGTCGCACGGCGTCATCGAGCACTGTCGCGAGCGTCGATAGCAATGTCTACAAGGATTTTTGCAACAGTAAGGTTTTTGCTGTTGACATTTGCTCTGCTCCGCTAAACTATTTTCTTGAAAGCGAACTCTGAGTTTACGGCCAGCCCATCTGAGCTCGCTGAACGTGTATCCTAGCGCTTAAGATCATACTGCACTATTCCCTCTGTACATACGCCATGTCGGCTCCCAACGTACGCTCCAGGTTCAAGGTATGCGGCGGATCTCATGTGGACAGTAGGATCTGGAAGGAAGATGGGTTGAACACGGGAGGCCGCAGTATTCAAGACTGCCGCGCTTACTTTCTGGCCAGCTTCATCGTTGTCCTTCATACTACTCCTGCAACATTGGCAAGTATTTGGGCAGATCATAGCCGCTCACATACCGTAGCCAAAGGCACCCCATCTCATCAAGATCATTATGCAACACTATATAGTTTCTTCACGAGAATTCATGTTCTCAGCTCTTGAACTGAGATAAAGTATTGATGAAAGAAGCCCTCATTTCCGAAGCAAAGCGCCGGACAGTCGAGTTGGCACACAGATATCGAGACGTCCTCATAGCATAAACCAGGGGAATGATAATCCACACCGACAGCTATCTATGCTGCAGAGGCATCCTCACTCACTGGCTGAGCGGGCTGTATGGTTGCCTGTTCCGCCTGCGAATCAAGGTAGTGGACCTCGGCGCATTCGCGCAGGCGCTGAGCCGCCGTTTCTGCCGTCAAGTCCCTCTGAATTTCCGCGAGCATCTCGAACCTGATAGTCAATCGTGCTCAGAACGGAACTTCCTTTCGAAACATGGCCTACGCTCACCCTGCAGGAAACTTGCGCACCGTCGCGCTTCGGAGGAGCGGAGGGTAGAAATGAAGGTGCAAGTGCGCGACGTCCAGCGCAGGGTCAGGGTCGGCGTCCTTGGGAACAGGGCGCTGATGGATGCCGAGGACGTAGGGGAAGGTCGTCCGGAACACGTTGTCGTACCGCACAGTCAGCCTGCTGAGCGCGTCTGCAAAGCTGGCCTGTTCGGCCTCGTCGAGCTCTTCAATGGAAACAATATGTCGGTGGTGCGGAAGCACTGTGAACGACGTTGTTAGAGCTGAAGATAACGATGCAATGGTTGACCCACGTAGCACTTCGAAAGGCCAGGTTGCCCACCAGGGTACGACGCATACCCAGTGTTCGTTTGAGAACACGACACGCGTTTGTTGGCGCAGCTCGAGAGCGGCGTACTCGCAGAGCAAGCATTTGCCGTCATGTTCGGCCGCATATTTGCGCAGGTTGCGCAGCTCCGTCGCAGGCTCGGTGGGGATGCTCGACGTTGACCATGCTTGGCCGTGTGGGTGTGGATTTGACGAGCCCATCATTGCACCGCGGGTCTTCGCATGAACGCCTGTCAGATGAAAGGGCGTAGAGAGATAACGGCGGGCTCACCTCGAATATCTGAACATGGCCGATACCTTGCTGGTGACCACGGATATCGTACAGTGCACGCCACTCCTTGATCACAGCGCGGATTTGTTCTCGCGACATGCGCGCCATGAGCAGATTGTGCTGAGGATTATACACGATCACGTCGCACGCGCCAGTCACAGGCTCGCCCTTGAGCAGTTCGTGCGACGCCGGCACGTCCTCTGCATGGGGTAGCAGCGCAGGGAAATCGTTCGGGAAAGTCTAGTGTTTCGCGCAGTGGTGAGCGCGATAAGATCAATGGATCTGGACAGATCTGGCGCACCCAAGTGGAGGTATACTTGGGATTTGGTTCAGTCTTGCCTGAACGAGCGTTGCCTGGACACAGATAGCATTTGGGGTCGTATTTCGGCTCTGTAACTGTGCTGGGCTCGTCAACCTGGCCCTGCCACGGCCGCTTGTTGCGCTGTGGCGATACGAGCACATATTCGCCAAGCAACGGGTTATCTACGCGTATAATCAGCAGGAGGATAAAACCACGCGAGTTAGCGATCACTCACAGCGACGATGGGGCAGCTCCGTCATGCTGGAAAGCTGGAGAGGCGCAAGTTGAGGTCACAGCCCAATTCGCAAATGAGAATGCGAGCAACGTGGGTTTGCTGTTGGCATCTGTGTAAGCTCCGGGCCGTCGTCCGCCGCTCGCGGTCCATGCGAGTTACTGTTGAGGGCATGATGAATGTAGGCTCAGCAAAGCATACCAGCTGAAAGGCTGTACGTATATATTGCCAAGCAAGAAAGCAAATACGAGAATAAAGATCATAACATCGACCTGGATCAGATACAGGCGCTCCGCGCACGGAACAGCGCAGTGAGGAGCATATTGGTTCATTCGAGCAGTCTTCATAAGCGCGTCACCACCCTATGAGCTGTGGAGGCTTTAACCTGACGAGGAGGGTCGGCGAAGCTTGGAGGGAAGCTGGCTGAGTGAAACTCCGCTACTTCCTTCCCTTGTTCTCGACGACACGGAGTCACCGCATGGCCGGAGATGACGTTCTCGAGCACACATATATCACGTCGCTTAGCTTCCTCCCTTGGCAGCCCTGTGCATATTTTCAATGCCAGGATAAACATCAACAGCTCACTCAAGAGGGACTCCATGGCAGCACCATGGACGTTCTCGATGCGCTAGCCGCAATGTGTGTCCGCGATTCTTTTGAAATATACTCCACCGCGCTGGTGCTGCAACGGAATGAAGTCTGCCTCTTCGTTTCGACCACCGGAGTTCCAGTGCCGGACGTTGTCGACTGGCGCTTGCAGTCTATCTGGCGATTCATGCGCATGATCCACGACCACGACGATACCGTGTATCTGCGCCAAGGCGATATGACGCGCATAGCTGTTCGAAAGCTGGCCCATGATTTTGGTGTGGAACAATATCGGTTTTCGCTGTATGCTCTTCGAGCGAGGCTTGCGCACGACGCTATCATCGTGCTCGACTCGGGTCGTCCTTGGATGCCACGCGCCACACACTGCGTATGTGTCCATTATTCTGGATGACACTTGGCACGAGCACGATGCGCTGTCGGACACGGAGCGCCAACTCTTGAATTGTCTTACGACCGGCTTACAAGACATGCAATCTGCTGTTGCAGCGCAGGACCTATCCGATGAAGCCATCTTCCAGCTTTTACATCGAACTCAGGAGCTGAATGGTCGAGTCAGTGCCCTCTTACCGCGTTCCGAGACTATCTTCACGAGGATTGAAGCTATCTGTGAGTCTGTCCATCGGGCATGCGGCATTACACAAGCATAACCGACGTTCAGGCAACGTTCCATTTCGCTACCACATGCGGCGCACACTGTGGCTCGCAGATCCCTGTGTCGTCGTCCCGGCTTTCGCAATCTCGCGACACTTTGCACCCATTGCGAAGATGCAGCTCCGAATTCACAAGGTCGCCCCCGTTCGGCTCAGCACACTGCCCAAATGCGATCCAGAACAGCTCCGGACAGTTGCGTATTCCCGCTACCCCGGGTTTGAGGAGGATTTCCGCGAACATCTCGTCCAACCGCTTCCCTCATCTTCAAGTTCCAACAGCGAACTTGAAGAAGCCTGTAATTCGCCAGCCGACTCCCCGGAGACCGTCACTGGTACAAGGAACTACGAGATGCACGACGAAATGGCTCTCTTGCAGCATCTCGACGCACTGGGGCAGAAACCGATCCAGTATATCGGCCATTCGGAACAGTGCTGCCTCCCGTGCGACCTTTTCCTCAACGCCTATAGCCTGCGAAGCGGCCGACAGAAGCCGCATGTCCGCGGCACTCACGGACGCACGTTATTCCCGTGGATCCCGCCTCAAATCCGCTGCACAAATGTCGAAGATATCCACTTTACTTTCTCATCTAATCTCGTGGGATTTGTCAATCCAGCGTGGCGGACACTGTGGGGGGAGCACCGGCTGCTGACCAGCCGTCACACGACTGGAAACGCACAAACAGCAGTTTACCTGCTGCTTTTGGCGCCGGCTGGTTTGCGGCTGGTTTTGTAGGCTGCTGAAAACGAGTCGGACGCCGCATGATTTTCAAACCACATACAAAACCTCCAGAAATATATAAGAGACATGGCCTATGACTCCTTTTAAGCGAAATGATATGCCTCTGAATACCAACACATGCTGCTCAGTCTGCGAACAGCGAAGACATGTTGACCCGGCTGAATGGCCGGCATCACATCACGGACTCTACTTTCGGAGTCCGACCCAACCACTTTGCCCTGCCCGGCACCCAGCTCACTCGTGCGTTGCCCGCAACGCTTACCTGGCGCTGTTTTGCCTAGCCAATACAGCGCAGCATTGCAGTTGGTCTCATGGCTGGCCCCCGTGCGCTTGACTGCAATGCTGCGCTGTCTCCGCGCTGTCGGCCCAGTCCAATGACCTCCCAGTCTTCAGCAGAGCTCTAGGGCTCGACGCGACTCTCCAGCGCTCTCCGACTCTTTCCCTGTATGGCCTCTATCTACTGCCTGCATTTTGTACTTGCTGACAGTTTCTGTGCAGTCTTCTCGTCCGTTCGTCCCTTGCCGGCGTCGCAGCCCCAATGAGCACTGGCCCTTCCGTCGAAGTGCAATTCATGACCCTGCTTTTCCAGCTCCACATGGTGCATTCGGTACAATGCCCATCATGATCGTGGGGCGACCGCGTCTGCCCCTGAGAACAACGCAGTATCACCAGCTTCGCTATCCACCTTGTAAGGTCTGTGCTTCTATCTGAGTGTCCCACTTATGCTGACGTTGAGGCAGTCTTCTTCATCCTTCGTTACCGCGGCCGTGGATGCCAGTGAGCGAGTTGGACGCAGATCGCAGTCCGGGCGCGAGCGTATGCGGCCCACGGGTCGTACATCGGCATTGTACATACATAGTGTCCGCCATGTCATGCAGTAATATACTACATCCACCACCATATTCGCTTCATGCGCCTGCGCCCGTAAATTGGCTGAAATGAGCATTTCCAGCCGCCAAACTGCGGCAAACCAGCAGGACTCGAAAATGCAACACTGTCTGATTTGTTTCATTTTCCGTCTGATAATTCACCGGCAGAAACCAGCAGCCCACCAGCTACAATGCAGTAGATTTTGCTGAAAACAAGCCGGGTGCCGATTAAGAACCAGCAGGGCGACGGCTGGTTTGCCGTATGCTGACCAGCCGGTTCTGCCCCCACAGTGGGATTATCGCCAAGGCTCGGAAAGCTGAACGGGCCAGCCTAATTTCTCCTCCCGAAACACATGGCGATGGCGATGCATGACACTCTGAACGAATGGAACCTCTTCCATTGGATTCTGCAAATGCGACTCGGTCGGTGTCAACGGGTAGGACACTCAGAGGACTTGCAATTGACGAGGACCGGAAGACTAAGTAAACCCCATTGACATCACTTTACATAATATCTGAAGTAGAGAATACCCGGCCATTCGTGACTTACTTAAGTACTGTAAAGTTGAATCGAACTGCACTTCAATTCCAGGCACAGCTTCGCGCGATTCCCCAGATTCAGGGGCCGGGTCGGTGATAAACCTCGAATGCCGGTGGCCGGACCGGTCCGACCGTCGCTTGCTCACTTCGCGTCCGAGTCTGAACTTGCACTGTGACTGTGCAACTTGGCCCCTCATCCGTTTACTACTACCATCCCAGAGCGGCCGCGGTCACTCTCGCGCTTGCGACGCGTGCCTTTCTCCAGAGTCTAACGCTTCCAGTCACCTCCGAGTCGTCGCAGGCACGCTCCCGAGTCCAGGCCAGTTCCAATTCACACCTCGCGTTTCACATACAAGACATACCAATCTCGAAGACCCAGACCGTGCGATGTACAAAGCGGTAATATTCGACATCGGCGGTACGTGCACTCTCCGGAGCACACCTGGCAGCTGAATGGATTATGGAACGGCAGGCGTCGTGGTGGGCTCGCCCTTCCTGGGCATCGCGGCGTACGAGCGCGCGCACGGCCTGCCGCGCAACTACATCAACTGCCTCATGTATGTGTCCCAATTCCCGCTGTGGGTGTCCTGAAGCAGACGGCGGCAGAACGGCATACGGCGACGACGGCGCGTACCAGCGCTACGAGCGCGGCGAGCTCGGGCTGAAGGCGTTCTACGCCGCGTGGGGCCGCGAGCTCAACGACGCGGCGCGCGGGAACGCCGCGTACAGGGCGTACTGCGCGAGACGGTCTCTGCGTGCGTCCTCTTCTCACAGTATTGGCATCGGTCTACGCAGTCTGAAGGAAAGTAATGCAAGCTGTGCCCGAGACGCTGCCGCAGTCGCTCAGTATCGACGCGCGAGATGTGCGTTCGCGTTCAGCAAAAACAAAGGAGTGAATTCATGCATTGATGCGTCGTTCACTGCAGCTGTTCGGCCAGATGATGCGGCAGGCCGCGACGACGGACGCGGGCGTGGTGAACGCCATCAAGCGCATACGCGGTGCGCGTACCCCAGTTCACATCGGCGAAAGCTCACGAGAGCGTCCCGACAGCTCATGGTCTGCGCGTGATCGCACTGACCAACAACTACAGCAAGGAGGAACTGACCGAGCACAAGCCCGACGCGCAGGAGCTCGCGCACCTCGGCTGGGGCGAGGGTGCCGTGTCCAGCAAGGTGCGCGAGCTGTTTGACGACTGGGTGGACTCGAGCGTCGAGGGCCTGCGGTGAGTGAGGTTCGCAAAAGGCTGCATCGACTGAGAATGTGGGCCAAGGAAACCTGACCCGGCGTTCTTCTTGCTTGCATGCCGAAGGAATGGTATCCGGCCTGACGAGGCCATATTCCTGGACGATATTGGCGCGTATGTCGCGAGCGTCGCTGCACTCGATGATGGGGCCTTGACACGACGACGCAGAAACCTGAAAGCGGCTGCATCGCTGGGCATGACGACGATTCGTAAGTGGTATGCATTGTAGCACTTGCGCAGGCTTAAGAGGAGAGCAGATGTGCCATTGGGCGGGTCCGCGGGAGCCTTGAAGATGTTGGAGGAGAAGCTGGGATTCGACGTGACGTCGTCTGCGAAACTGTGATGGTTGGGACAGAAGAGCGCAGTTGTTTCTATAGGAGTACACCAGAAGAGGCACTCTACGAGGTCCTGTCGCTGGGCGGCCGGTGGTCCTCGTAATAGCTCCCAAGCTGCGAACGTTTTGATGAGACGTGGTCAAATGGCAGACTGGATGCGGCGCACCAAGGGGACCTTGCTCAGGACTTCGCGCCTGACGAGCGGCGTCGCCGAGAGAATGTAGAGCACGTAGATGCCGGCGCCGACGCCCCAGACGGCGGCGGAGGGGCCCCAGCGGCTAGTGAACTGCAAGCACGTTCTCGTCACTGAAAATGGCCAGCAATTAATGCGCGCACCGAGGGGTGGATACCCGTAATGCGCGTGTAGAGAGGCGGCGGGCGGAAATAGGCACGCTTGGCGACCATCGTGGCGGTCGAGAGCAAAGTTCGTCGAGTCGCCGGGATCGGCCGGGTCGCCTCTCGCCCTCATCCGCAACGTCCCGATGGCCAACCCACGACAGCGCCGCAAACGGCACGGGCACACGAAGGTCAAGTCGTCCCGGCGCCAGCAAAAGAACCTGAAAAAGATGCCGCGTGAGTGGCCGCTCCTTGCTGGCCGGACGACGCGGTGCTGAGAGTTTGCATGCGCGTGCTTGCGCTGGCAGCCATCCGGGGGCCCAAGGCGTTGCAGGACGCGTGGGATAAGGAGAAGACTGTCAGACAAAAGTGGGTGCATACAGTAACAGTCCGCGAAGTGATTAATGGCGTTGCTCGCGGCCATTCGCCCTGCGTGTGCAATTGCATAGCTAACTCAACTTCACTGCAGTTATGCTGCTTTGGGCCTTGTGGAATCTTTCAGCGTCGCCGCGGCGCCGGGGCAATTGCAAGCAGAACTGCAGCCCCAAACGCCAGGCGGTGCTGCTCCCCTGCCCCCCGGCCGCGGACGCATTCTGCGCGACGCGGACGGCAATGTCGTCGGCGTCGAGCTGCCGCAGGAGCCGGACGAGGACACTGAGCCGTCTCACGCGCCCCCAGCGAGCTCCTCCGGCGAGACGAATCCGGTCGTCAAAGGTGCGTGCGCCGAATATTAGGCATCTCATTAATCTCCGCGAATCATGTCGCGCTTAACGGGGACTGGCAGAGCTGGAGAGTCTCGCGGCAAAGGCAGCGCCCAAGTCGAGACATGCGTCCCGGGGCGAGGTGTCGCTGATGAAGGAGCTGCAGCGGGTGCACGGCGCGGACTATGAGGCGATGGCCAAGGACCGGCGACGAAATGTGTGGCAGCGGACGGCGGGCGAGCTGAGACGGAGGTGTGTGTGTGCAGTGAGGTTCGAAACATCTGATTACAGTACTGATATGATTGGCAGCATGGCCAAATGCGGTCTTATTGCCTCGATGTAATTCCTTAGTTATAGTATAGAGTTGAGTCCTTCAGTCAGGCACCTTTTCAAGCTCCTCCGTCCGTTTCCGTTCCCTCTCTCTCTCCCACTCGTCCTTCCCCTCGTCGTCGTCGCCGTCGTCGTCGCCGTCCGCGATGCCCAAGGACGTGCCCGCCGCGGGCCCGCAGCAGGCGCAGCAGGCCCCGCAGCAGCGCAAGGTCTCCAAGCCCTACGGCCGCGTCCAGTTCAGCGCGTGCGGCGCCTGCCGACACCGCCGGTGCGTCCCCCAGCCTGGCGCTGTGTGCTGCCGCTGACGGTGCGCGGGCAGCATCAAGTGCGATCTCAAGGGCAAGCAGGCCGAGCGGCCCGACGTCGACCCGCGCCTGCTGTCGTGCTCCAACTGCGACGAGCACGGAATATGCTGCGTGTGCGCCGCCTCCCCCGGCTCTCCCCCCGCCGTCCCCTCGAGTCTCACCCCGTTTCCAGCGACGAGTACGCGGAGTCCAAGGCCGTGAAGCAGCTGAGGAAGGGCAGACGCCTACAGGAAGTCAAGTGCGCGCACAATTTCTACTGTTCTGCTGCATCCCTGACTGCCGCCCAGGGCTCGCTATGGCGAGCGCAAGATGGACCCTGTGCTGCCCGACCCGCGCGCGCTGAGCGTGCAGCAGGGCGCAGCCATCCCGCTGCTCCACCCCACCTTCTTCCACTCGCGCTTCTTCGCACGCTTTCAGATCCAGCGTAAGCGCATTTCGATCAGGCAACCCCCTGCAAATCGCTCATACACAATCCCCGGACTAGGGCCCGTGCTCCACCCCGAAGAGTTCGCGACCCGCTACTGCAAATGGCTAACCACCCGCGACGACGGTCTCGGCTCGGCGGGCGAGCTCATCGGCAAGGTCCTCGCGGCCTGGGCAGCGTCCTACGGTATCGACGAGTGCGGCAACGCCGAGCCGCACCAGGGCATCCAGTCCATATACCAGCGCAAGGACCGCACGAACGAGATGGTCCGCGAGATCCTGCACCTCATCGACGTGCACGCCATCCTGCGCAAGCCGAGCTGGGACGGCGTGCGGGTGCTGTTGCTCATCATGCCGCTGACAGAGGGTGCGTGCGCCGTGCCAGCTCACAGACCGCGTTCGCGCCACATCTGCTGATCGCGCGTGCGCCTGCCAGACGTCCAGGACCAGTTGGAGCGGCTAGTGCGTTGTCTGTTCTCGACGTGCACGGCCGCCGAGCTAAACACGGCCGGTGTGCCCAGACCATGTACGAGGCCGCCGTCAGCCAGGTCTACACCCTGTGCAGAATCGCCGACGTCCACAGCGTGCGCAGCGGGCAGGGCCAGGTCACCGACAGCTTCGTGCGCGCGCGCATATTCTGGTACGCCCATGTGCACGAGGGCATCACCACCGGCCTCAAGGGCGGACGTCTGATCCTGTACGCGCGCATCCTCCAATCCATGCACAAACACGCGGCACCGCTCTGTGCAGTATTTGCGCGACGCTAATTCGCTTTTGCAGTCAACAAGAGGACATCGATGCATTTGGCAAGGACGTCCCCGGCCTAGGCAACAATCGGGCGCTCGTCGATGCCGCGGGCGCGAGTGATCAGTTCGCGTATCGCTTTGCCACCGTGCCCGTCCGAATCGCCGCGGCGTGCAGGAAGATCCATACTGCGCTTACGGGCCCGAGAGCAAGAGGCCGCGTCGAGGTCGATCGGCAAAAACTGGAAGACGCCTGGGAAGCTCTCGCTACGTCTTACGAGGAGCTCGACGATCTTCTGCGGACCATCCCTCCTGACAGCACACGATACAAGGCAGAGGATATTGCACGCTTCGTTCATGGGTGGAAGGTAAGGATCGCCGTTGTCGTCTTTTTTTGCACCTCCTGACGTCTGGCGCCAGATATTTATCTATGAATGTCGTGCGTATTGACTTCACGAGGTCAAAGGTCTTGACTGATCTCAGAAACTACAGAAAGTCGCGTCTGGACCGGACTGAAGGAAAAGGTTCAGGACCTTTCCGAGCATAGCACATCGCATATTGAGGAGGTCGACGGGGACGACGAGACGCGCGAGTCACAATATGCGACGATGTTACGGCGCACGAGGCATCTCGTTGATATCGCCTATGACAAATGCTCGAGTCTCGCGCGGGAAGTCACGGCTTTGGTACGACAATACCTCGGGACGACGTTCTTCGAGTACGACGCCGCACTTGTTCGGGATGGCTCTTTCTTCGCCGCTTACCTGCTCGCGGACGAGCCGGGCTGCGAGGAAGACGTGCAGTGCTGCCTCCGCGCGATGGACGAGATGCGTTGGGCGTTCTGCAAGAGCGACCAGTACCGCATCGACCTCGAGATGAAGCTGGAGGCCCGCACCATGCGCGAACGCAACCGGGCGGCCACGGCCCAGGGCCCCTCGCCGCTGTCGGACGGCGAAACGTACTGCAACTCGCAGTGGTCGGGCGTGGTAGAAGCCGTGCGCACGACGCCGGCGAATGCATCCTTGTCGCCGTCCTCCTCCCACGACGGCGGCCACAGCATGGGATCTGGTGGCTCGCGCAGCATGCATTCGCAATCGCCCAGCGGCATCCATGTTGTTGCAGCCGTGCAGCCGCAACAGGGACCGCAAGGCGCGCCCCCACCCAATTTCGTCGCTGCGCCGCCACCAGCGACGGTTCTTCCGCAACTGCACACCATGCAGCCTATGCCACTTGCGCCCGAACAGCTGCCACAGCCTGGAGCAGGGCCTTACCTCGCCAACCGTGCGTCTGCGCCGGTGCCCGTGCAACCCGTGATTACTCGCGCCGCACCATTCGTCCCGTCGCCACTGCCTTCGCCCTCGCGCGCACAGCACCAACATGCGGGGATATCCCAAGGGAGCATGCCTTCTTCCGCCGCGCAGGGAGCGCAGCAGGCGCCGCCAAATGCAGATCCTGCCCAGGCGATTTTCTATTTGCAGCAGCAGCAACGCCATTTGGCGGCGCAGCAGCAGCAGACGGCCGTCTTGTTTCAGCAGTACCGCCAGCAACAGCAGCAGCTTCAACAGCAACCAGCCGCGCCACTGCCAGCCTTCGCGCAGGGACCGTCTGGGGTTAGCTCGCACCAGCAACAGCAACAGCCACTCCGCCGCTCGCCGCCGCCCCAGTTGCGTCATCTGCAGCACCCGCCACCCGCGCAAGCTGGAATCATGCCGCAGCAGGGAGCCGTCCTTCCCGAAGCGTATCGTCAGCAGGCGCCGCAGGAGTTCGAGCAGCTGCAGCCTGTTTACGCGGCCTATCAGCCACAGGCGGGTGAATACACCGGCGAGTACTATTACGATCCTTCGCCGTTGGAGCAGCAGCCACGACAGGCCGGCGCACCGCCGCTTGAATACCCGCTCCAGCCTGCTGCGGGGGACATGCCCGTCGCGGTGTACGTGCCGGCCACCAACGGGGCGCAGATGGCGGGCGACCCAAACGCGTTCGAATACGTGCCGGCGTATCAGGAGTACACGTACCCGCCAGAGCAGTATGCCCAGCCACAGGTCCCGTATCAGCATCCTGCCTACGCCCCGCAACAATAACGTCCAGCCGCGTGCACACATACGCTACGCACGCGTGACGCGTATCTAATTCCTCGGCCGCCTTATTGCGCCGAGCTCCCGCTTAGCTCGCATATCCAACTTGTGCAATCTCTCGCCCGCTCGCTCGCTGGTATAAGTATAATACTGTCTGTCTCTCGCTCACCATTGCTGCCACTCTCTAGGTCGAGGTTGCTCCTGAGTGCCGATGCTTTTCTTGTACTATCTTATAGAGTACGACCCCCGCCCCGCATACTGTATTGTAGGATCGGTCTGAGTCGCTGCGGCTGTTCCAATCCATCTCTCTGCATCTGGATTCTGGATTCGTGCATTCGTGCATCCTGCTGGCATCGGACGTTGTTGGGCAATCACCGAACTGGTCCCGATCGCGAGTTGCGTCAGGCCGCCGCAGAGCCACACCACAGCTCTTCCTGCACGTTCGAACTTGGACACGACGCGGACGGAATGGGTGCGTGGGCGCTGTCTGCCTGTGATTGGCCGTGCCTCTTACGCGGCTACCCCTTTGCAGCATGTATTATCAGTGCGTGCGGGCAGGTTGGCGTGTGACGCCGACACTGACGGGCTCGCTGTGATATCGCGCAGTTGGATGCCCGACCATCGTCAAGCCCGCGGACGACCTCAGCCCGCGCGTGTGCCCGAAATGCAACAACGGTGCGTGCGCCGGCCGTCTCGTGCGCCGCGCGTGCTGACGGGCATGCTTGTTATGTACTTAGCGTCGGTGGTGGACGCCAAGGAGCGCATGTGGCTTGAGCTGTACGCCCCTCACTGCTTTCCTCTCATGGTCGCTGACGCTGCCGGGCAGCTGCTTCATCCGCCTGGTGCCGTTCTACTCGAGCCGGGTGTGGCATTGCACGATCTGCCAGTGGCAGGTGCCGCACCAGAGCAACTGGGAGCCCGCGCGCGTCGGCCAGGGCGCGTTCTTCCACCAGCCCCAGCACGGCCAGGCGCCCTACACGCAGCAGCCGCCCCCGCAGCCCGCGCCGCGGTGGTAGTGCACAGCTGCCCAGCCAGTGCTGAGTGCTCACATGAGCCGTTGGTCATCGGCCGCGGACCGCCGGCGTCCGTGAAGCCTTGATAAGTATGCCCCCCAAGTCCCTGTCGGTGTGGATTGTAATTGTACGAGTTGTTGCCTGCAATTCCGCTCTCTCTTTCTGCAACGCCATCCCGACTCGCGAGGTACTTACCGTTACGGTTCCTCGCCTCCCTCGCTGCAATCTCCAGACCAACCACGGAAATCAGGGACCCCCGGCCCGCGGGGCGTGCAGTATCTGCATCGCCACAGGGATCTTCAGGGCCCTCGGTCCGAGTGGGCGCTTTTCTTCTTTCATCAATTCCAAATGAAATCGATCCGGGATCCCTGTGTGCAATGTGCATGCGCATGCGAGTTCCGACCATGCCAGCACGCAGACAGCATGTGCATTGCCCGCCAGATCATGCGGACGCCATGCAGGTCATCGATGCACAAGACTGCAGAGCGTGAGAAGCTTAGACTGGAGTTATGACTGGCAGACGCTGGCGTGAGCAAAGCGAAACATGCGCGATACTGTACCAACTGTACTGTAGAATACTGTACGTGTGCCGGAGGCGGGAGACAGGGAACCAACGAAGCCGCTGAGAGTACATAAGGGAAGGCAAGAACAAAGAGGAGAGTAAGGGAAGGCAAGAACAAAGAAAGAAGACAAAGCAAAGGGTCAAGTGCAAGTGAAACACGTCTCAAAAACCGTATGCGACGTTTTCACGCCCTGGGCCGCCGCCGTGCACGTGGGAGCGCGCCGTCGCGGTTGCGCCATGCGTGCACGAGCACGGCCGCGACGCCGAGCGCGGTGCCCGCGGCGAGCGACACCGCGAGCCACGGCCAGCGCGCAGAAGGGAGAGACGGCCGCTGCGCACGCGCGAAGTCGGCATTGTCGTACAGCGGCGCGTGCGCGTCCTCGCCGCGCTGCGCGCGGAACTCCTCCGCGCTCGCGACGGGGTCTGTGAGACTGAGCAGGCCGAGCGTCGGCGGCGTCGTGGCGTTCCCCGCCGGGTGGTGCGTCAGGTACACGTTCTGCAATAGAGCGGGCGGTCAGTCCGAGCCTTGAGATGAGATGAGAGGGAACCGTGACAGGACGCACGCGCAGGAAGGTGTCGCCCAGCAGCCAGTCGCCCGAGATCACCTGCGTAGCAAAAGTAAGTGCAACGTCAACTATGCGTTACTCCCACTCGCGCCGTCACGCACATGATTATTCGGCTGAATACCCCCCAAACACCACTCCCCCTCCCCCTCCCCACCTCCACCTCCACCATCAGCAAACCGCTCGCCGGCCCAACTCACATCAAACGGGTGCACCGGATACTCCCTGACATTCCCCTCCCGATCATCGCCGAGCGCAACACTCACACCCACGCGCCGGTCGCAGCGTACCTCCCACAAACCCTCCTTGGCCACATAGCGCGTCGCGCCGGGGCCGACAAGCGCCCAGAAGCGCGCGACGTCCGCCGCGGGGCCGAGCATCAGCGTCGTGCCCGTGTCGAACACGGCAATCGCGCTGCGCGGCGGCGCGTTGGGCAGCTTGGACGGGGAGAGCGCGAAGTGCAGCCGGTGGGAAGAGGGGTGCGGGTGGAGGTCAACGGTGAGGTGGCGCATGGGCAGCTTCCAGTAATCGTACGCGTCGCCGCGCGCGTTCGGGAAGACGGCGCTGTACGCGATCTCGCGCGCGCGGGGCGCGACGGCCGGGTCGAGCTCGCCTGCGCGTCCTCAGCATTCATATCTTATCTTATCTGACGCGGATCGGAGACCGTGAGACGCACCGACGCCGAACGAGCTGTTCGCGCCGCCGCGCGCGAGCCGGACGCCGAAGAAGCGCTCGCGCGCGCCGAGGTGCGCGAGGACGGTGTCGAGGAGCGGCGCGCCGGCGTCCGCGGCGATCGCGGCCTCGCGCGCGAACGCCAGGCCGAGGATGCCGCTCGTGCCCGTGCCCGCGAGGTCGAGCGCGTCCGTGCTGTGCACCAGCGCTGCAAAACGCGTCGGTGATGTGAAGTGAAGGCGAGGGAGAGGGAGAGGGAGGGGGAGGGGACGCACCGAGCGCCTGGTGCGCGACGGCGAACGCGCCGAAGACGACGGTCTCCCACGCGACGGTGCCGCGCACGGCGCCCGTCAGGTAGCGCAGCTCGAACGCCAGATTCTGCGCTCAATGAATGCGGTTCGATTATATCAATATTATATAGGCGGCGCGTGTACGCACGGACGTCGCGAGCGAGGGGGACAGCGCGGCGTCGTAGCGCTGCACTGCGGCGCACGTCGCGCTCGCGCACTCGGTCGACACGAGCCACTGTCGCCCGTTCAGACTCATGATCATAATATGAATTCCCACTAAACCCGGGCGACGTACGAGGTCCGAGGAGCCCGTATCGAGCATGACGGGCAGGCGCTGGCTGCCCACTCTGTACAGTTCAGTTCAGTCAGTATGCCGCGGAGCGAATGAATGTATGCGCACGCACGCAATCGTCAGCAGGTACGCGCTGCTGCACGTCAGCACGGGCACTGGTGCGACGAACAGTGACAGAACGCACAATTCATTCGTGTCACGCAGCGCGACGGTGCGGCGGACGCTTGGGCGGGGCCGGCGCGCGACGCGCTCGAGCGGGAGCACGAACCCCATCTTGCGGGCGTAGGCGGAGTGAGAGAGGAGGACGGCGGACAGGAGCGCGTCGTGAATCGCGATCGTCGCCCGGCACGTGATGGCCCTACAGTAAGTAGACTCTGCTTCCGCGCGTCGCATACATTCTGTCCGAGTCTCGCTTGGGCCTGTCTCGGGACCTAACCCGAGCTTGACGCGCTTCGCCTTTGTGCTCGCTTTAGCGCCCGATCTGAGAAGCGTCAGCCTCAGGGCAGATACGCGGCCATTCCAATGTGTTGCGTTGCCATTCCATTCGGCAGAGATCAGCGCATCGGGCCCGCCGTGTCCAGAGGGAACTCAATAAGGGGGGCTTTCAATAGAGAGCATGTACAGTGCGATGGGATGATGGCGAGAGCGTAAGATGCGATTGATGAGCGACAGTCAGAATGATATGTATGCACGGGGAACCAGTGAATCTGATGATAGGGACGGGCAGGAGCGTGATCACCGCGCGGGTCGCTGCTGAGCCTGGTAGGACTGACTGAGACCGGCCATGGCATTGGGCGCGGCGTGGTGGTAATATGCGTGCGCGCGATCTGCGTGGCCGGCGCGGTGAGGTTAGTCATCGCAACACGTCACAGCGGCGAAGCGAGGCGAGGCGCACCAGGTCCGGCGGGCAGGGGAGCTGGAGCTGCAGTGCGGCGCGCGCGGGGTGGTGCGTGTCCGTGTGGGTGTGCGCGTGGCTGCGCTTCTCGCCTGGGGCCCGCCGCCGCTTGGCGCTCGGACGGTGGCGGCGATCGGCGCGCGCGCTTGCTGCGCGGCGACCTGGCCGCGGCGTCCACGGCCTCGCGCTCCAGGGGCCGCTTGCGCCGGCCGTGGGGCTGCTGCGGCTGCTCGCCCTGGCGCAGCAGGTCGTCGGGCTGGAAGCCGAGCAGCGCGTCGAACTTGTTGTACCCGTGCGTCGGCGTCGGCGCGACAATCGGCACCTCGGCGGGCGCGGGCATTGGAAGCGGCGCAGGGATGGCAAGCTGGAGCTGGAGCGCGGGCTGCGGCGCATAGACGGCGTGCGGGTAGGGCACGGGGGTGTAGAGCAGCGTCGCGGACTTGGCGGCGGCGGCGTCGTGCAGCGGCAGCGGGCGCTGGATGGGCAGCGTCTCGACGTCGGCGAGCGGCAGCTGGACATAGGGCGCCGCTGCTGCTGCCGTCCAGGGCGGGCCCCACGGGTCGGGGTACTGCGGCGGGGCGTCGAGCGCGGACAGCGAGGAGGCCGAGGTCGACGGCGAGCAGAAGGGGCCGTCGTAGAGGGGCATGGTGATGGCGGGCAGAGGACAAGGAGCGAAAGAAGGCGGCAAGGTTTGGCGCGGCGGCTCGACGCCATCTCACGTTGCACAGGGTCCCGGTCCAAACTCGAAGCACAACCGTCCCAATCTCCGATCACTTCCCGCGTCCACCATGCCCTCACTCTGCCTCCGCCGCGCCCTCGCCACGCGCGTCCAGCAGGTCCAGCACAAGTACTTCCTCGCCCGCAACTCCCGCGGCTCCCTGCCCGTCTACTCCGACATCAAAAACAACGGCACAAAGTACGTCGTCGACGTCCGCAACGTCGACGGCGACGCGAACGTAAGCCGCCTTTATTTCCATCATTTCTTTAAAAAAACTCGCGTAGGCACTCGCAGCCGAGCTCAAAGACACCCTCTTCGCCGACGCAGAGCGCAAGGCCCGCCTCTCCGTCCAGGTCGTCCGCGCCCGCCACATCCGCCTCTCCGGCCTCGCAGCCCACTACAGGAGCGACGTCGTCCAGTGGCTCCAGGCCCGCGGCTTCTAGTACTCGCATTGAAATACCCGCGCCCGCTGTATCTATACCTGCACCAACACCAAAAAACCAAAACGGAACGTCCACTCGCACGCACGCACGCCGCGGGAGGAAGCACGCGCTGGACCCGGCGCAGCATGCGCCTGAGCCTGAGCATTGGCCGCCGCCTCGCCCGCAATGCGCATTCACATTGCAGCCGGACAATCCCCTGCCAGCCGTACTTACCGTATCGCATCGCAATGAACGTCAGTCGTCACCTGCCCCAAATGACATCGCCATGTCGCGTATCAGCAGACGGCCTTGTATCGCGCACCGGCTTGCTTTGTCTCCCATGGCCACTCGTGCCTCTGAGACAGGGCGCCTTAGCGCGCGCATCGTGATGCGTGAGCACTCAGCAACTATGTATGTGGTTCCAGGCACGGCTCTATTCCAGTATACTCTCTGGACCTGGCCCCTGGCGCTACATTATCATGCGGAATGGAATCCTCGTGAGTCCATGGTCATATGCTACTCGGACGACGAGATAAGGACCTGCCAGTGCCGCGCGGGGATGGTCCTGAGACCGTGTCTGGCGCCCGGGAGCAGCTCGCCAGTTAATTCTGACTGATCCTGAACATCAGCTTGACGCCGTCCTCGTGCTGCGCAGACCCGACGCGCGCTTTCATCCCATTCCCAGTGCCAGTGTCAGAACATACTTCTCAGTGCTTTGATTGCTGTAAACTGGCTGCGCACGCTACGCTGTCCATTGGCAACTGAAGCTCCACTGACCGCCGCCCCACCACTTCCTTAGTCTAAGCATTTCCTGTCATCCGTATCGACGTCTCTTGCTAGGTATGCTACCGGCGGAAGGCACACGAAGGCTGTACGAAATCTCGGCTGCTCGCTCGCTCGTACTTCGCGCAATCTCTGGAACTATCCCGCGATGCCGGGGAGGCTCGTATACTTACCACGTACTACTCATGATCTGGCGTACTACTCCGAGACTGTGTAGTTTGATGTCGCAGCGGTGGGCTCTGCCTACCGACGTCATTATCCATTCTGTGGTCAGCAGTGTAACGTCTAACAACTGCAATCGATCGATGCCCCTTTCCGTCCAGACGACCTGGTCGCCTATTTCGTCAAGTAGTAACCTATCCACCGACTTAGCGCTTAGCGCTCACCCGTGGTCTGAGTTCATTGCTCGTTCACTGTTCGACACACTGCCTAACTCCTGCTATGGTCCATCAAACCACCCGCTCCCTTGTGGCCAATCCCATGACATGAGTCACGATCCCTGCCTGCTCCACGGCTTCTGAACCTCATTGACAGCGTTCGGATTAATATTATTCGCACACTGCGTCATACCGTGACTGTATGACATCGTCCATCTCGATTGAACTTGGACTTTGCGTCTAACATTGAACAACTGCCAATGGAGATTCGAGAATAGGTACAGTAAGTATGGGCGGGTGCACGGTGTTAGATGTCATCGTCATCCCACCACACCACTCGTATTCGGAGGGAGAATGAGATGCTGCCCGGTACTGTACAGTCTATGAGGTGAGGAATCTTAATCTTGGTGTAAGTACTCTATATCTCGCCGAACGTTGTTTTCTCGGCGGATGAGTGCCAGCCAAGGGCCACAATGGACTGATTCTCGACGGCAACTTCAATATCGGACAGCCCCCAGGGCCCAGGCGAGATTCATTCAGCTGGTCTGTCGTCGCCATGTGCACTGGCAGGCAACGAATTTGTTTGCAAAACGCCTCACGCCGGGCTCGTACATCGGGACGCGGCGAGCGTTCAATGAACTGAAGCGTGCTGCTCGCTGAGTACTACGTCTCATAAAATGTAGACACCGACGGTGCCCAGGATCTGCTGGTGCGTACGCGGGGATCGGGCGGCTGCTTCTGTAAAATGTGATTTGCTCAGGAGCGCGTGCCTGATGCTCAGGCTGTGCTTCGGTGCTTTCCGGCTCACGCGCCGCTCAGGCGCTGCTCAGGAGCAGCAGAGCGCGTGAGCCGCTGAGTACCTGCGCTACAAGTTACACCGACTTCGACCACGCTATTGTCCGTATGTTCACGCCGTGCAGATGTGTAAATATGGCCAGCAAAGTATGATTTTCATAACATGGAGCGATACAAAGGCTTATCAGCGTAGTTATTCACCCAGAAGTCACCTTGCCAGTCGTCAATAACGGATATGGCTTTGATGGAACGGGGTATAGACGGTGTCTGACGATCCAGGGCAGGCGATAGGTGGCAACTACGACGAATCGTCGTCGCGTCAATGACGGACACGTTCCGCTGCTTGTCAGCGCCAACACCAGAGCCTGTCCGCATATCTCTCGACACGCGGAACATGCGTGAATCGGCATCACGGCGCCCCAGCCTCGTGAACCATTCGACGAAGGCAAGCTTCCCTGTGGGCGGGGCGATCCCCACGCGCTGGATGGCTGCGGCTACCTTGGCCGGCAGCTCGAATATCACACGCAGGTGCCCTACTCGAAGCCCTGCTGGCTGTCAGATATGAAGGTGGCCTGCAACTCGTGCGTACCTTGTGTCCCGCCCTCTCCCGCTCTTTCGTTCGCCTTGACAAATACCGCAGAGAAACGCGCATCCAAGAAATCGTCGTGGGCGTCGTCATCCGAGGAGCTGGCGTCAGATTCAGAGTCTGAGGTGTCACCGCCTGTGGTGACCTTGCTCTTGATGGTGCGCTTCCTCCGCCGCGGCTGGGCATAGGCAATATCGTGAGTATCCTTTGCGTACAAAGTCTGCAGGTCGGGAGTGTTGAATTTCATGCTGTTCCAGACGGCAAGAGTCGTGGATGTCTTGACTGTTGGCAGCGGCGGAACTGGGACACCGGGGTGCTTCTTGCGCCATTCGCGATAGCAGTGGGCCTCGATGAAGACCTGCAGCGCTTCGACGAGCCCACCTGCGCGGTTGTTGGCAATCAGTTCGTCCAGGGTCACATAGCCGCCACTGGGCTTCTTTGTGAAGACAATAGGATCCTGCCCTTGCTCTATCGCGCGACGCTTCCGAGCGTCGTAGGTCGTGCCTGTCTGCCAGGCGTAGAATAGCGCGATGTACCGCATGGCTTCACCGGAGTCGACCCATCTGCACATCTGCGTGAGGAACTGGCCGCGCTTCTTGTTGGACGCTGCATAGGCGTTCTTCGTGTAGTCGATATGGAGCCGCTCGCCTATCTCGGTATTGACCTTGTTGAGCGAGCCGAACCTGCGTATCGCGTCGGGATAATGCTGCAGCGAGTGCAGTTTGGGAAGATTGAGGGCTAATGGTTTGTCAGTGACGTCGTCAGTGCATGACATGCACGCACATTTACAAGCACCCTTCTCCAGGAACACCCCCTTGTCCTCGTGAAAGTCCGTTATAGCGTCGACGACGTCGGTGATGGTGTCGTCGGAATGACACTCGTACTGCGCCATCATCGTTACATCCAGCAGAGCACGCGCGGATCGGACAGCACGACGGTCGGTAGTGCCACCAGCAACGCAAGGCATGAGCTGGTTTGTGATGGCCTTATGCTCCGTGCCCGAGACACGAGAAAGGACCGAGATGCCCTTGTCGAAGTGCCGCAGACCGTGCATCAACGCCTGCCGCTGGAAGCGAGCGTCGAGCTCCTTCTTGCCCACGAGCTTGGTCATCCATTTGACAAGGTGCTTGATCATGCCCTGGTAGAGCTGATGAAGAATGTCTGGCGTTATCGCTTGGTGGATATCGACGTGCGCCCAGTCTTTCCAGAAGGGCTCCAAGACGAAGTTGAGGCCCTGCGCCTTCAAGTAGTCGTTAATCGCCTTGGGATCACCCAATGTAGCAGCGTGTTCGATGTGCCGGAGAGTATCTTCGGGCGTGCGAGGCTCAGCGGTACTGTTCTTGTCGAAGTCGTCCTTCTCAGCCTTGCAGTTGGGACAGGCTTGCCCAAACCGACACAGGGCGTGCTGGCACTGTTCGGGGTTGTCGAGGTCATCGACAGCGAGAATCGGATAACCGTCACGGACAGCTCCATCCGCGCTGGTCAGCTCCATGCCCTCGTGCGATGCTCGCCGCAGGGGATCAAGAATAACGCGCATCGACGCGTGAAAGACGCGAAGCCGAAGGTTACGCTCCTCGTCGGCCGAGAGCTCGGGCACATTGAACTCGCCGGTCGTCACGAAGCCAATGAGGATATGCGCATGGTTCGAGACGTTGTAGAGCAGCTCAGGCGAGATGGTGGATATCGTGAGGTAGACCGGATATGCTGAATTGTTTGCAACGCCAACAAGTTGACAAAGCTGCGTCTTGTCTACGAAGACCTGTACAGGTACCATCGTCGCACCGTCGGGCAGTTTCTCCTACTCTGATTTAGTACGTCTGCTGCAGCTAGTGTCCAGAGTAACATACCTGGATAGACCACATCCAAGTTCCTGTATGAAACTCACTGTAAAGCCGTACTTTCCGCGTCTCGTCGGTGAACCGCTGCTCGGGAACTAGGGCGATCTTGCCCTGCAGATTCAACCGGCTCCACAGCTCGCGGAGGGCATCTTGCGTATCGCGGTGTATAACATAGAGTTTCTCGGGGGCTCCTTCGACGCGAAGCTCAGTCTTCTTGAAAGGTGCTCGACATGGAATCTTGTCGATAAGCTGCTGCAATTGCCGGGCGTTTGAAAAGCTAAGACCAAGCAGCTCTACCACCTGTATATGCTCAAAATTTGCATCATGTAGTCTGAAAGAGCTGAGCGCACCTTGTCAATCTTCAAGAATCTATCCAATGCCGCGCTTGAAATGGACTCGGACTTCAGCCACTGAGCAAAGTCGTATTCGAACTTAGTAGAGAACGGGTAGAATGGAAGCCCGCTGCTCCTCCACGCCGCTTCGAATTCAGCGTGAGGCGAGGCATCGTAGCGTTTGATCTTGGCAGGCTCGCCAGGAAAGACATCAACAACGGGCTCATCCTCCAATGCAGCGACGTGCTGTGCATGCGTGGCTGCACGTCCGCTGGACTCAATGTCGTCGTCGTCAGGATCTGACAGGCCAAGCACATCCAGGATATCCATGTCCTGATCCAAAGAGTCGTCCATCTCGATATCCTCGTCACCATCCACATCGGGTGAATGGGCGTGGCCGCGACGACGAAGTCCAGCCATGCGGTAGGCAACATGAGCGGGATCCTTCGAGCTTTGAATATGGCGCTCGAGGTTGGCATTGCCAGTAAAGCCTCTGTGGCAGCATGGGCAATATGTTTTTTTTTTTTTTTTTTTTTTTTTTTTTTTTTTTTTTTTTTTTTGAGTAAGGCTCGATCCGGCTTTCCTCTTCGGTACATTCCCCGGATGTCAATGCCTTCGGTCGCAAGGCCTTCAAGGCACCTGCAGTTGTCCCCTTTCAGGGAAACTCGGGTGAATGCATTTATGCACACCCGGCCGAACCGCAGAGTCCGGGCCGGGTAGTGTGGGACTCCGACATTATGCCGACTACCCACTAAACCCTATGCGGCATGATCACGAGGCTTGCATTGTGCAAGACTCGCCGGGGGCAGGGCTTGAACTGGTGACCTAAAGGCCAGCAGTCCCTGCGAGCTTGACTGGCCTGCCACTGGACCATCCTGCCCCCTAGCATGGGCAATATGCGTCGAGCGTGGTCTTTGGCATGTAGATTGCAGGTGTGCACGCGGTGCGCGACCAAGTCCCGCTGTGTCGGAACCGGAACCAAGCCATCCTCCCGAGTCGCAAATAATTGCAGATATTCCCGCTTGGCCCCGCTCGTCAAGATATTTACTGAGATTATACTGACCACAGATCTCATGAAATTGTTATAGATAGGGTTGCTTGCAAAGGATGGCCCCGGTAAGGGTTCACCTTGACATTTTGGCTCCGTGGAATCGGACCGGAACAGGCACTTGTTGTGGTCGTGTTTGGCTCGAATTCAACCACCTCTTTCTCGTCGCAAGTCCAGTCTGCAGCTCCTCCACGCACTTGCGCCATGGCAGCACCAATACATCCGCACTTTCGGCCGGTTCTTCACCGTTACTCTATAGGCGCTGCAATGAAGACTTCCGAGTCGCTGTATGCGGTCCTGATCGTGCTCGATGCCCCTGGTCGGCAAGACCCAGCCTGAGCGTCATCGCATCTCGCGATAGCGCATATTGTTGCGGGGTATCCCTGTTTCAGGGATCTGCATTCGCGAAAAGGTATTTAAGTTGCAGCCGTGCGCGACGCGCTGACTGCCCTCCACTTCCAATTTCTCATTGTCTACCATGGGCAGGGGTTCGAAGAGCGCGTCAGCGGGAGACAAGAAGCGGTCGCGCTCCGCAGAAAAGGACAAGGCTAACAAGAAGCAGAGGTCCAATGATCTCGACGAGGAGGCTCTGCGTCAAGCAATGCAGGCGCGCCCACAAACACCTGCAGGGCAACCTGCAGAAGAATGTATGTCCTTAATTTTTCTAGGAGCTGCAACGTGCTGAACACGGTAGCAGCACAGGCCACAAGAAAAAAGGGCCGAACCAAAGATCGAGCGTCGAACACGCAGCAGCCCATCGCGCCTGCTTCAGAAAATGGTAACGTTGAACTCTCGCTGTGTAATGGGTATTTCCTCGCTCACCGCCCACAGCTTCAAATCAGAAAGGCAGCAAGAAGAGGAAGGGAGCGGCGTCCAACACTGCAGAATTGGCGACAGCGGCACTCGCGACCTCGGCCACCGTCCAGCAGCCGTCTGCGCGTCCCCCGCCGCCTCCAAAAGCGTCCAGAAGGAAGTCGAAGTCCATGCGCTCGCATGGCGCAGAGGATGCCACAGACCGCGACGGCGACGTTCAGATGGCAGATGTGAATGCGAAGCAGTCTGACCGCCGTTCTTCGCGCTCGACCAGCAGTTCCAGCAGTGACTCAGAGAGCTCCAGTAGCTCCAGTGACTCCAGCTCCAGCTCCAGCTCTGACAGCGAGGATGAACCAGGCGACGATGAAGCAAACAGGCTGCGCCCTCACAACCGTATTTGCCGCCTGTTCATGACATTTCGAGATGCTAACGCATCCACAGCTTCTAGCGGCGACGACACAGACACACAGGTGCAGAAACGGACAGAGCAGCTCCGCCGCAAAGCTCCAGAGGTACGTCATGTGGTGTTTGTCATTATGCGCTGCTCATTCTGTAGGTGCAGGCTGGCCGTACGGAGCAGCTCTACAACAGGCTGCCTGAGCGGCATTCCGCAGACACGCGTCCCACAACGCCGCCACCGCAGCAGCAGCCCAATGGCACGACCGCACCAAAGTGCACCCCATACACGCGCAAGACAGGTCCAAACAAGGCATCCGTCGTTCGTGAAACCGACTTCACGCCGGCCTCTAAGGGTGTCGTACAAGCTGTTAAGCCTGTATTTCGTGTTTATCTCGTCACTAAGAACGCCTATCCATCTATGGCGGAAGCCGCCAAAGTTCTTGACGACGATATCCGCAAAGCTCTCGGTAGCGGGCTCGCGAAGGACCTCAACCGGATCGCGCGCATTGGCGACAGCGTCTACATGGATGACCTGGTGAAAAATGTAAGCTCTGGTTCGGTTTCCTGCCCTCGTACTGATGCGTTGAAGCCGTTCGAGACCGCCGCAGCCCTTCGGAACCACGTGTTCTCAACCGCAAAGTCCATTGTACTCGAAGAATATCTCGCCGAGACCAAGACAGGACGTGCCCGCAAGAAGCGTGTCAAGAAGTTGCTCAAGCGTAATGCGTTCATGTATGCTGATACAAATGAGGTCCGTGTTTCATGTGAGCAAGGTGTCCTTCTGCTTACACTGCGCCGTATGACTACCTAGCTTCTCGGCATGTTCGAACACCCCGCTATTCGCAGTGTCATTGGGCGGGCGTTCTTCGTATCCCATATGCCCGCATACAACCTCGGTGCAGAAAGAGCTTACATACCCCACTTCAAAAGCCTGCCCGATCCGCTTATTGCATTGGCTTGTGTTGGGGTGAGCTCTGGCTCTGTGACCTCTCACACCGCTCACCGGCTCCAGATTGCGGGCGCACTCAGCGCATGGAGCGACGGCTACGAAAGGAAGATCAAGTTTACCGCCAACGCGCATCAACCTTTGTACGATACCTTCAAGAAAAAATTGCGCAAGCTTGTGAAGGGCGAGGATGGCGAGTGGTTTAACAGAAAGCGCGCCGAATGGTACAACGAGCTATGGCAAGTTGACGATTTTCGTTTCTGCTGCAGCGCTCCTGACGGCGCTACAACAGGTATTCTGCAAAGCTCCCGCCAGTAGATTACGACGGCGATGACGACGACAGCGAGGAAGACGAGGTGCTTGAGCGTAACCGCGCACGATTGCGGGCCGAGCGGCTGGCAGCGGAGACCAACGGTGCGGTTGGAGGAGGTGCGGGAGCCGCAGGAGGTGCACAGGCCGCGGCAGATGCATGAGCAAAAGGCATAGCTCCTTGCCAGAGTGCGCAACGAGCACAATATAACCGTTTTGCCCTTCCACGTTTGCTTTCCGTATGAATTTGAACCGCGGGGACCTGGAAATTGCAAATCAAGTGTGCTATTCCATTTAAACCTGAGCAGAGTACATTTGCTAAGCTGCTCACGCACTGCTCTCGCCCTGCTCAGGAGCTGCTCAGGAGCAATCAACGGCACGCTCCGGCCGGCTCAGGAAACCCGGGGTCGTTAAGGGGACTTTCCGGCTCTCGCCGGCTCAGGAGCGCTCAGGAGCGTCCGCCATTTTTACAGAAGTGGGGATACTGTGTGTCTATGGAATCTGTGGAGCGTGTCGACCGCCGCACTAGCAGAGAGAGATTCAGTGTACACGCAGCGCTCGAACTGAGTTGACGGGCCTGAGACTCAGAGGAGACGACCAGATGCTGACAGTGGGAAAGCCAGAAGCCACGTTTCCTGGCATGGAGCTCATATTATTGCAGCGCTATGCTGCTCGGGCGGGCTTCGTGCGCCTAGTAGCTGAATAGTTATCGTGTGAAGGAAATCGACTCGGAGGAAGGTTACGACGAAAGGCGTCCTCGGAATGCGGATAACCTGGCAAGCTGCCCCGGAGTGTACATTGAGAGCCTGTGCGTGCAGCTTCCGAAGAGGCGGGAAGCACGCGGTGAATTGCGTGATTGGAGAAGACGAGGCTGCTATGTGCAGGCCATAGCACACGGAGATTGCTATAGAGGACTAGAATGTTGCCTGTTTGACGCGGCAGGTCCGACGACGGTTCAGATAGATACGTACAATCCGATACAAGAATTTACGTTGATGATGGAGTGAAGGACGCTGTGTTCGTATTCAGCCATAATTGGATGATCCAAGCTGAAGCCTGAAGCTTGAAGCTTGAAGCCTGAAGACGGATAGGAACTGATGCAGCAGCGGAGTTTCACTTTGTTGACACGCCGGTCGCACCGGACCAGGCCAGCGGTTGTTCTCACTTTATCCCCGTCGTCGGCGTCGTCAGTCATCGCGCTTTCCACGGCGCGCCGAGTAGATCTCTATGCTCTCGAGTAGGGGAATCCTTAGGCGGATATCCTCCGTTTCGTTGCCTACCCAGAAGGATCCATCACCAGCTATCACCAGTCCGACGAGATACTTCCCCAACGCGCGTGCCAGGCGCTACTTAGAAGTTATATGCTGGCGCGCGCCGGAAATTGCAAGACCTTAAGGCATCCCGGACCAGCAATGACCATTGACGTGACGCCACACTCAAATTGCGACTTGCAGACGGCGGGATCCGTGCATGTTGTGGGTTGCCCTTGCCAGGCAGTGGTCCCCCAGGGTCCATCGCACATTTTTCAGATGGACACGCGTCCGGCATTCTCGCCGACTTGCGCAGCAGGAACCTGTTTGTCTAGCAGGATCAGGAGAGACTGAGAGCAAGTGCCTCGGCGAGAGTGGCAGGAGATAGTTTGAAGCTCTAAGCTGAGCCTCTGCACGAAACTGTAAGAGAGATCTTGCTATACTATACTATGAAGGGGTGGCTGAAATTACGACAATCTCAGCATCAACCCGGGCTGGTGGCGGCCAATGGTCGTGTGCATCACAGATTGTCTCCTCGCGCCATCCTCACGGTTCAGCCTCGCGATATAAGGCGCAGTCCTGCCTAGTCCTGCACACGTTGCTGCCCATCCACCATGTCGCACCCCACGACTAGTAGCCAGGAGTCGTCTCCTCCGCCAGTCGCACTGCCGCACTATGAGGACGGCATCGTGCCCAACGTCGACGCGGAGATCGCAGTGGATGCATCGGCCAACTATCTCGACTACCCCGAGCGCGAAGTCTTCATCCGGCAGCTGAGCCGCGACAGCGTCGGCGCCAGCGCCTCACGCAACAGCAGCAGCCGTAAGCGGCGGCCGTGGTGGAAGCGCCCCTCCATTTACTGGTGAGCAACGCGCCGTACAGTAAACCGTGCTTGCAGATGCTCAGCGAAAATAACTCCCAGGGTGCTGCCGCTTGCGACGCTACGGCACCTGTGCATTATGATGGGCGCAGCCCCGCAGATTGAAATCCTCACGCGCATGGCGTGCCAGGTGCACCGACCCGACCTCGAAATCGGGCACGTCCAGTATCCCGACTGGAGGGACGATCCGCCGCCGCGGCTTCCTCCCGTGACTCGCCCGCCCCAGTTTCCCTGGTCCGTTCCGCTTGCAGCCAACGAGATCAACGCCTTCGGACTGGGAGACATAATTTCGAGTTGGAGGAATTCTACCAAGCCTCCGACCAAAGGTCGGCTCTGCGCCAAAGATCCTGAAGTTATCAAAGCGGTTGGTTCCGTCATAACAGGTATGAGCGTTGTCAGAGGATTTGGATGCTGAATTCTCATCATCGCGCAGTTGTTAGCGTCATGGTGGGTCTCACGACGACGCTCACCGCTGCCTGGTGGGGACAGGTGCGCTGCACATCATTTTCTGCCGCTGCAGGATCCTCACCTGAACTAGCGCGCGGACCTCTGGGGGCGTACGACTGTGTCCGCAGTTTCTGCCCTCGCACAAATAATCATGTAAAGCACTCTGCTAGTTTGCGGGTGAATTACCGCTAATGGGCCTACAGCGACCTGACCCTCGTCATGGTCACTCATTTCTCCTCCCAGCTTCCCGGGAAAAGTTACTGGTGGATAATACCAGGAGGAATGGTGGCGGGAATGTTAGGAGGTCCGTTATCTCTATCGCACTGCGGATAAAATGAAACGGCATTCACCATTGACTCAGGCGGATATGGCTCCGGACACGTCTCGGCATACCTCAGCGACTGCACAGAGCCCAGCAACAAGTACGGATTGTCTTTATCCGAGGGAGCACGCCGCTCACTGTGCCGCAGAGCCGCCGTGTTCGCTATTCATTCTGGGACGTCAATGGCAGGCCTTGCACTCGCACCGATAGTTGGCGCACAGCTTGTCCACCATAGTGGAAACTTGCTCAGCGTGTTCTATCTATCCTTGGCGGTGAACGTATTCGCCATCCTCATGTGGAAATTTGTTGTCCCCGAGAGTCTCTCGCCGGAAACCCGCGCGGCGAATATCAAGAAAATGGACGAGGAGCGCATTCGCAACATGCCTGACCCAACACATCGCTGGGCTAGTATTTACCGCTGGTTCCATCCCATCGTGCAGCTTCTGCTCCCTCTCAAGGCGTTTATCCCGCGTTGGAAAGATGCCTCTAATCACGCGTTAGGACGAGACTGGAACCTCACTGTCCTCGGCATCGAATATTTCGTGGTCGCCCTCAGCGCTGTGTGTTCGCCTGCCGTCGTCCATGTTGTCTTGCTGATCTTCGCATCTCACAGAGTGCAATCAATTACTTTCTGCCAATGACTCAGGCCCTCTGGGGTTGGGACAATGAAATGGTGCGCAGATGCAGACAAGCTGCGATTGCTCGTCGTCAACACAATATTTCTCTCAGGTCGGATACTGGCTCGGTCTCCTTGGAGCCTCCAGAGCGGTGTATCTCTTGCTCATTTTCCCAGGTGCGACGATGAGTTGGTTCCATTATTACGACATCTCACACTGTGTAGTAATCGTCCGCGTCTTCAAGCCCAAACCACAACCCGTCGCGCTCGTGGGACCAGATGAGCAGCTGCACGCCGAGCTATCTCGACCTCGCCCTGGCGCAGTTGCCGATGCTGAGGACGAGCCTCCCGCCCCCGTGCACACGGCGACACCGGACTTCGACCTCACGATCGTCCGCATCTCGCTCGTCCTCGACGCGAGCATGTATGTCTGCCTTTTCCTGTCTGCAACGCCAGCGCAGTGGATGCTCAGCAGCATGGGGCTCGCGATGGGCGGCAGCCTCTTCCCATCCCTCATGAGTCTCGCGCTCGTCGTCTACCCCGGCGGCGACGCCGAAGCCGGCACGCTGTTTGGTGGATTCAACGTCGTCCTGTCACTCGGGTGCGTTGCTGCCATGTTGAGCTGATTCGGTGCCAGGGGCTGACCTATTGAGTGCAGTTCCGAAGTGTTTGGGCAGATTCTGTTTGGGTCGCTGTTCAGGCTCACTGTTTCGGTGTTCCCGCGCTTCATCATATTGTTCGCCGCGGTGGTGATAGGATGCGCTTTGCTCGTGACCTTGTTTATCCGCGTGCCGAAGGCAATGTCGCCTGGGAGGTCCGCCTAGTAGACGCTTCATATATTACACGGTAGTGGATTTTATTCTTGTATGATACCGTGCCGCACCGGGAAGTGCCTACTTTGTGCACTTCCTGGTGTTTTCGACATTTTCGACCGCCGGAAAGCTTGGAGGGCTCTAATGAGTTGACAACCCTTTGAAGGCATAGAATAATGGCTAGGTTGACTGTTCAACAGAACAAAATAAGGCACCGTACTTTGTGGGTAAGGCGGGCAAGGGCAATCCCCATCCGGACGACCGCGACAGCTCCTACAACCGACACAGTGAATATGCGGCCCCATGAATGTATATTCAAGTGGGTAAGACCCATTTTCATGGAACTACCAGGTCCAGTGGCCGCCCTGGGGTTTAGTTGGCCCTGTGAGGCCCAGAAATGCCGAAAACACCAGGAACACTAAGGCAGTCTGTCAAAAAAAATACCCTTCAAGACGTTCTGCTTCCTGAAAATGACATTCACATACCACCAGGCCACTTTGGGCGAACGGTTTCGCATACACGAGACGCACGACTAATGGATTCTGAATGTGCCCTCGACCATTTCCTAACAAGCACTGAACCCTGACGGCTTCGGTCTCCGGCCTCCGCAGAGAGTCGTTATGAATAGTGGCAGTAGTATACATCATGAGTTATCGTTTCGCCGTCTATGTCTATCTCGTGAGGCGTTCCATGAAAAGTGTCATACAGTCGTTGAGACTGGCATGTCAACGGCCGGCGTCGTCCGCATGTGGCTTTCATCCGCGACGCGCTCAAGCTCTTCCCGCTTCAGACGGTTCATCCGCGGATTGAGGATGGCAGCCAGAATGAAAACGCCAACTTCCAGGACAACGAGGCCACCATACGTTACGCCGGCAAGAACGTCGAACTCCTCTTGGAACACTGGCGGGCATCAGAGCATGCCGTGAGCCCATGCCGTAACGAACACGCACCCAGAGATAAGCACGACACGAGCCCTCCCAGGAGGTCCACGGACAGGAAGAGCAGTGAGATTCCAATGACCGCCTGGCGAGCGACTCGGATGAGTGCTGGCTGCCCTGAGAATCTTGGACGAAAACGGACCTTGAACTTCCAAATCTCGTAATATTGCGGGATGAGGCCTCCCATGATCATTACCGCCGCGAGGATGCCAAAAACCTGCGCAGGAGCCTCTGTACCATGGTCTTTGCCTGCCTATGACGAGCCGGGAGCAGTAGCGCAATTGGTCAGCAGGGCGCTGCGCATCGGAACAGTCGAAGAACTGGTTCTCCCTCTCACCCTTATTGCGAAGACGAACGCGACCTCCACACTGCCCACGATGGTGCAGAACGCTATCCATGCTCCGGTCGCCTGCAGCCGCGTCAGGTTCTGCGGGATAGGAGGTGGCGCGTCAGGAAACTAAGCAAGGTCCGCGGCGCACTCCCGCGGGGGGAGCAACTCGGCACGGACGTGAGAATAGTGGAGACACTGCGCCCAGGATATGCCACAGAGCGCGGCGAACATCTGCGGCTGGATGATGAGCGGGATGTTGAAGCCCTGGCCGATGTTATATGCGCCAAGCGGCAGCCCTATGCAGTTGCAGTGAGTTCTGACGGGAACGTCCTGCGCAACGCGAGACTGACCTGCGGCCGACCAAATGAGCATGAGCCATGCGGACAGGCCAGCGGTGGACTTTGATCGGTGCGACTTGATGATTTGAGGGATAACCCTGGAGGCATTCGGTGGCCCAGTGAGGACACGAGCAAAAAGCTGCTAGAGTATAACGCGCAACGCAACTGGATGGACCAGAATATGGTGCCTGTGGACGCGGTGAGCGGCCGAGTAAATGCGAGCAGTGCAGCGTGGGACTTACCCATTGTGCCCAGGACATTGGCTGCAACAGGGTTGACGCGTCCCATATGGCAGCGACACGGCGTGGCGTGCAGGGCGTCTGGGAAAGCCTCGGAACCCGCGCCGCCTCCCGGGTGCTCGATCGGGCCCAAACGGCCGACGGCGCATTTTTTTCGCTCAGATTTGCATCCGGAGGCCCTTATCTTATAGCGTGCACGCGATTGGACGCCCTCCGAGATCCTCTCACTCCCCGTGCACATCCTCGCCCGCCTCTGCTTGACATGCTCAGCGAGGGCGCCATCCCCGGCCAGTTGGAATTCGGTCCCCGCCAGCGCCCCTTCGACCCGGACCACGATGTCCTCCAAGATGCCGCGGAGGCCTTTGACCCAGAGTCCTACGCCGCCGTCGAGCGCGATCCCGCGTCATGGGCCGGCGCTCAGCCCGCCAAGCAGGGCCTCTACGACCCCGGCAACGAGCACGACTCGTGCGGCGTCGGCTTCGTGTGCCAGATCAAGGGCAAGCCGTCGCACAAGCTGGTCTCGGACGCGCGCCAGCTCCTCTGCGCCATGACGCACCGTGGCGCTACTGGCGCCGACGCCAGAGACGGCGACGGTGCTGGAGTGATGACCGGCATTCCGCACGAGTTCTTCAAGCGCGAGGCCACGCTCGAGATCGGCGCGGCGCTGCCAGAGCCTGGCCAGTACGCCGTCGGCAACGTATTTTTCAACCCGACCGACAATGCGACGCTCGAGGACCAGAAGCACACCTTCTCCAAGATCGCCAACGACCTCGGCCTGCGTGTGCTTGGCTGGCGGTCTGTTCCTGTCGATAACACCATTCTCGGTCCAGCCTCCAAGAGCCGCGAGCCGGCCATACTCCAGCCGTTCGTTGTCCTCCGCGCCCACTACGGCGACGGCACCGTCAGCGCGAATGGCGAGTTCGACCACACCCGTTTCGAGAGGCAGCTTTACGTGCTCCGCAAGCACGCTACTCACACCATGTTTGTGGAATTTAATACGACTCTGCGCTTAGACTGCATGCTGAACCTCATTTGCCTTTCCGTTGTTTTGCTTGTAAAGTGGTCTTGCAAAGTGGTTTTACGTGTGCTCTCTGTCCACGAAGAACATCGTGTACAAGGGCCAGTTCTCTCCCCCGCAAGTGTACAACTACTACCACGACCTCAACCATGTCCTATATGCCTCCCATTTCGCACTTGTCCACTCGCGTTTCTCCACCAACACGTTCCCCAGCTGGGACAGAGCTCAGCCGCTAAGATGGGCAGCCCACAACGGTACAAACCTTTCAGATTGTCATCTAACCCGCAGGTCAGCGCGCTCATTAAGTTTCTCTTCTCTTAGGCGAGATCAACACGGTGCGAGGCAACAAGAATTGGATGCGTGCTCGCGAGGGCGTCCTTCAATCTGAAGTTTTCGGTGCCGAACTCAAGCTGCTTTACCCCATTATCGAGGCAGGCGGTTCAGATTCTGCGGCGTTCGACAACGTCCTCGAGTTGCTCGTCGTCAATGGAGTGTTGACCCTTCCCGAGGCTATCATGATGCTCGTCCCAGAGGCATGGCAGGGTAACGAACTCATGGAACCCGAAAAGAAGGCCTTCTACAACTGGGCAGCCTGTCTGCAAGAGCCGTGGGACGGCCCGGCACTCTTCGCGTTCAGCGACGGCCGTTTCTGCGGTGCGAACTTGGATCGTAATGGCCTTCGTCCATGCCGCTACGTCGTGACGAGCGACGATCTCATGGTGTGCGCATCTGAAGTCGGCGCACTTTACATCGAGCCCGAGAAGATTGTGCAGAAGGGCCGTCTCAAGCCTGGACGCATGCTTCTCGTCGACACCCAGGAGGGCCGCATTGTCGACGACAAGGAGCTGAAGCGTAACACCGCGCGCAAGCAGAACTTCGCGGATTGGGTCGAGAACCAGATGCTACACATGCCGACGATTGTGCAGCGCGTGATGCGCTACCATTCCGTCGAGCCCGTCATCGACGACGCGCCGCTCAGCTCGGATCCGAAGCTGCTCGCGTTCGGCTACACGGTCGAGCAGCTCAATCTGCTCATGCTGCCCATGCTCTCGGACGGCAAGGAGGCGCTCGGTTCGATGGGCAACGACGCCCCGCTGGCGTGCATGGCCGCGCAGCCGCGCCTCATCTACGAGTACTTCCGCCAGCTGTTCGCGCAGGTGACGAACCCGCCCATCGACCCGATCCGCGAGAGCATCGTGATGAGCCTCGAGGCGTACGTTGGGCCTGAGGGCAACCTACTCGAGATGAAGCCCAACCAATGCCACCGCATCAAGCTGCTCTCGCCCGTCATCACCATCGAAGAGACCAACGCGCTCAAAAACATCAAGGCCGCTTACCCGCGCTGGGAGTCGCGCACCATCGACATCACGTTCGACAAGTGCGAGGGGCTGCCCGGGTACCAGTCTGCGCTCGACCGCGTATGCAGCGAGGCCATGCAGGCCGTCGAGGACGGCATCAAGGTCATTGTGCTGTCTGACCGCGAGACCGGCCCGAAGCGCGTACCGCTCTCTGCGCTCATGGCTTGCGGTGGCGTGCACCATCACCTCGTCCTCCTCAAGAAGCGCGCAAAGGTTGCCTTGGTCGTCGAGACTGGGGAGGCACGCGAGGTTCATCACCTCTGCGTACTTGTTGGTTATGGTGCCGATGCAGTTTGCCCGTATCTCGCCATGGAGGCCATCATGAAGGTCCACCGCGAGGGCCTGTGAGTCTTCCTCAGTTGATTGTCTCGGCTTGCGTTGACAATCCGCTTTTTGTAGGCTGAAGAAGGATTACACGCTTGAGAAGCTCATTGCCAACTTCCGCAAGGCTACAGACGACGGCATCCTGAAGGTCATGAGCAAGATGGGCATTTCGACGCTCCAGTCTTACAAGGGTGCTCAGATCTTCGAGGCGCTTGGTCTCCACCAGGAGGTTGTCGACAAATGCTTTATCGGCACCGCGAGCCGCGTGCAAGGCGCCACGTTCGAGCTGCTGGCGCTGGACGCGTTTGAGTTACACGAGCGCGGCTGGCCGAGCCGCGAGACCATCATTCCGCCCGGCATGCCGGAGTCGGGCGAGTACCACTGGCGCGACGGCGGCGAGGCGCACGTCAACGACCCCGCCGGTATCGCGAACCTCCAGGACGCCGTGCGCGAGAAGAACCAGACGGCGTATGACACGTACTCGCGCAACGCGCTCGAGATGATTCGCAACGTCACCCTCCGTGGTCTGCTCGACTTCAAGTTCGAGGCTGCGACGCCCATCCCCGTCGAGCAGGTTGAGCCGTGGAACCAGATCGTCCGCCGCTTCGTCACCGGCGCCATGTCTTACGGTTCAATCTCCATGGAGGCTCACTCCACGCTTGCTGTCGCCATGAACCGTCTCGGCGGCAAGTCCAATACAGGAGAGGGTGGCGAGGACGCTGAACGTTCTGAGCGCCTGCCCAACGGCGACACCATGCGTTCTGCTATCAAGCAGGTCGCCTCTGGACGCTTCGGCGTAACCTCCAACTACCTGGCCGATGCGGACGAGCTGCAAATCAAGATGGCGCAGGGCGCAAAACCGGGTGAAGGTGGTGAGCTGCCCGGACACAAGGTCTCGGGTTCCATCGCGCGCACGCGTCACTCCACGGCTGGCGTCGGTCTCATTTCGCCTCCGCCGCACCACGACATCTACTCCATCGAGGACCTGAAGCAGCTCATCTACGACCTCAAGTGCTCGAACCCGCGTGCTCGCGTGTCGGTCAAGCTCGTCTCCGAAGTCGGTGTCGGCATTGTTGCGAGCGGTGTCGCCAAGGCGAAGGCAGACCATATCCTCATCTCTGGTCACGACGGCGGTACCGGCGCGTCTCGCTGGACTGGTATCAAGTATGCCGGTTTGCCATGGGAGCTCGGTCTTGCGGAGACCCACCAGACGCTCGTCCTGAACGATCTGCGTGGCCGCGTCACAGTGCAGACCGACGGCCAGCTCCGCACGGGCCGTGACATTGCCATTGCCTGCCTGCTCGGTGCCGAGGAGTTCGGCTTCGCGACAGCGCCGCTCATTGCAATGGGCTGTATCATGATGCGCAAGGTAGACTTAGCTGTGTTTCTTCTTCATGAATTTTGCTTATCGATCCTCCCAGTGCCATCTCAACACTTGCCCCGTCGGTATCGCAACGCAGGACCCTCAGCTTCGTGCGAAGTTCGCTGGCCAGCCCGAGCAGGTCATCAACTTTTTCTACTACGTGGCTGAGGAGTTGCGTACATACATGGCCAAGCTCGGGTTCCGTACAATCAACGAGATGGTGGGGCGCGCCGACATGCTGAAAGTCGACGAGGCGCTGCGCACGACGAAGACGCGGCACCTGGACCTTTCGCCCATTCTCAAGCCGGCGTGGCAGATGCGCCCTGGCGCCGCAACCTATCGCGTGCGGCAGCAGGACCACAAGCTCTACATTCGTCTCGACAACAAGTTTGTCGACGAGGCGGAGCCTGCGCTCACTAAAGGCTTACCCGTTCGCATTGAGTGCGACGTCGTCAACACCGACCGTGCGCTTGGCACCACACTCTCGTACCGCGTCTCCAAGCTGTACGGCGAGGAGGGTTTGCCGAGGGACACGATCCACATTTCGATGAAAGGGTCGGCTGGCCAGTCGTGTGGCGCTTTCCTCGCGCCAGGAATCACCATTGAACTCGAGGGCGACGCGAACGACTACCTCGGCAAGGGCTTATCGGGCGGGCGCCTCATTGTCTACCCGCCCAAGAACTCGCCATTCAAAGCGGAAGAGAACGTCATTACTGGCAACGTCTGCCTCTACGGCGCGACCTCTGGTGAAGCGTTCATCCGTGGCATTGCGGCAGAGCGCTTCGCGGTGCGCAACTCCGGCGCTAACGCTGTCGTCGAGGGTACTGGCGATCACGGTTGCGAGTACATGACGGGAGGACGTGTCGTTGTACTGGGCACGACCGGTCGCAACTTTGCCGCTGGCATGAGCGGTGGTATTGCCTACGTTCTCGACACCGCGCACACGTTCGCTTCCAAGGTCAACCAGTCCATGGTAGAGCTCGGCCAGGTCACCGATCCTCGCGAAATCGCAGAGCTTCGCGGCCTCATTGAGGACCATCGTCACTACACGGGCTCGGAGGTCGCCAACCGCGTGCTGCAGGACTTTCATCACCTCCTCCCTCTTTTCGTACGGGTCATGCCAGGTGACTTCAAGCGCGTGTTGGAAGAGGAGGCCGTTCGAGCAAGGGAGGAGAAGAAGAAGAATAGCGCGATTGACTTGGTACCGCGCACGGCGAGTCAGGTCGAACTTGCGGCCTCCGAAGGACTCGACGAACTCCTCATGCCCAAGGACCCCTTGCACAAGAGCATCCCGACGTCGCATCTGAGCACCCCGCGCTCTCATCGTAACGAGCCAACATTGCAGGATTTGGAGGACGCGATGCTGCACCCGAACGCGTCCAAGGATCGTCTCGCGAAGTTGGACAAGACTCGTGGCTTCATGAAGTACAAGCGGCTGGGCGAAGCGTACCGCCCGCCCCGCAAGCGCGTTAAGGACTGGAAAGAGCTCTCCAGCCGTCTTACCGAGACTGAGCTCACTGTGCAGGCCGCCCGCTGCATGGACTGCGGTGTTCCATTCTGCCAGAGTGACTCCGGCTGTCCGATCAGCAATGTCATTCCCAAGTGGAACGACTTGGTGTTCAAGGGTCAATGGCGGGACGCATTGAATAGGTTGTTACTCACAAACAACTTCCCCGAGTTCACGGGGCGTGTTTGCCCTGCTCCGTGCGAAGGCGCGTGCGTGTTGGGTATCAATGAACAGCCGGTCGGTATCAAGAGTATCGAGTGTGCTATCATCGACAAGGTGCGTCCCTCATATAGGCGAATTGCAATGGTGTGCTAAGGCGCAACTAAGGCGTTCGAAATGGGTTGGATGGCGCCGAACGCACCTGCCCATCGTACCGGGAAACGCGTCGCGATCATCGGGTCTGGTCCAGCTGGCCTTGCCTGCGCCGACCAGTTGAACAAGGCCGGCCACACCGTCACTGTTTATGACCGTAATGACCGCATGGGTGGCCTGCTCATGTATGGCATCCCAAAGTGAGTGTCCCGTTCGTCTGTCCTGCTGATATTGACAGCTATGTCAGCATGAAGCTTGACAAGTCTGTTGTCCAGCGCCGTCTGGATCTCATGGCTGCCGAAGGAGTGGTACGTCGCCATACTCAGCTTACGTACCGTAACTCAGCTCCTCCAGATGTTCATTCCAAACGCAAACGTTGGTGTTGACGTCGACATTGGCACCATTCGGGCAGACAATGACGCCGTTGTGATATGCACGGGTGCTACATGGCCGCGAGACTTGAAAATACCTGGTCGTTCTGCAGAAGGTGTGCACTTTGCAATGGAGTACCTGCAAAAGAACACAGCCGCCCTCCTCGATTCCAACCTCAGCAACCCCGAGGAGTACATCAGCGCGAAGGGCAAGGACGTCATCGTCATTGGTGGTGGAGACACCGGCAACGATTGCATCGGTACCTCGATGCGCCACGGCGCAAAGAGCGTAACAAACTTCGAGCTGCTGCCAAAACCGCCCGCAGCGCGTGGCCGCGACAATCCCTGGCCACAGTGGCCGCGCATCTTTCGCACAGACTACGGACACAACGAGGTGCTCGCGCACTTCGGCACTGATCCGCGTGAGTACAGCATATCGACGAAGGAGTTCGTCGTGGATGAGGGCGGCAAGTTGAAGGGTCTCAAGACGAGTGAGTCACCTGTTCCTGGCATCTCTGCAGGCTCATTCGTAACGCAGTCCGCGTTGAGTGGACGAAGGATAGTGGCGGTCGCTGGCGCATGGAGGAAGTCCCCGGTTCCGAGAAATATTTTGAGGCGCAACTCGTCTTCCTCGCGCTCGGTTTCTTAGGGCCGGAGAGCGAGCTTATCAAGGCACTCGGCGTCAAGACAGACCCACGTAGCAATATCGCTACACCGCCCAAGGTGCGATGAAAGCAACGCATATTCTGAATCAACTTCCTAAAATCCCATGTAGAAGTACTCCACGAACGTTGAAGGGGTCTTCGCAGCAGGAGACTGTCGCCGGGGCCAGTCGCTCATTGTTTGGGGAATCAAGTAAGCGCCGCATATCTTGAGAGCTTATTGTCTAACGCCAAGTCACAGTGAGGGCCGTGGAGCTGCCGCGGAGGTCGATGCATGGCTCATGAATGGTGTAACCCGCCTCCCGCGCGCGGGTGGTATTGCTCCGCGTCATCCAATGGTCAGCATAAGATCTGATCCGACCCGCATTGTTTTAACAAGGTTTCAGGCGTCCTTCCAAGCCTGTACCAAGGGAGTGAGCAGCGAAGCTTTGGCGTCTACTCCCGTCAACGTCGAAGCCTGAGGTCTCGTCTTTGTGACGCTTCACCCTACGGTCGTTCAAAAGAGCTTTGTGTTTCGGCCTTTTTCGTCTCAAAATTGCACTGTATTGTATGCATGGCCTCGTTTTCGGCAGATTTTCACATGGCTGGGAGTGGATACTCAAAATACACTATTGCTCGTCATCCCGGCGTTTGGACTCTGTGCCAGTCATTCTTGATTGGCCCTTACTATGCGCAAAACCTCAGGAGTAATGTATCATATGACTTGCGGCGACGGCAGCACGGTTCGGGACGCCACCGAAGGCTTATATTGCCGTTACCAGCGCAGAGCAGGCCGACGCTCATAAACCATGGGGAACAGCAGCTACAAAGCTAGGGCCGTTACCCCATACTTACGGAAGCATGCAACAAACCTGACTGACATCTATGGTGTCCAAACTGTGCATTTAATCCGGCGCCCCCCGTCGGCTTATTTTTGTGCCCGTGGTAATACGCCGGGCTCCCGCCTATGGTGTCCGAACTGTGCATTTAATCCGGCGCCCCCCGTCGGCTTATTTTTGTGCCCGTGGTAATACGCCGGGCTCCCGATCCCGTCGTAAAATTGTGCCCCCTCCATGTAACAAATTCCTTCCATGTAATAAAATTTCCTTCCACGTAATAAAATTTCCTTCCACGTAACTCAAACTCCTTCCACGTAAGTTTGGCCTTTTGTAAATGTGACTCCCGCCGTAAATGTGCCTCCCGTCGTAACTTCCCGGCGTAACTCCCGTCGTAACTTGCTCCCTGCATAACTTCCCTTCGAAAACTGGACTCCCGGCGTAACTTCGTCCCGTTGTAACTTCCTCCCGCCGTAAACCTGAGTCTATGGTGTCCGAACTGTGCATTTAATCCGGCGCCCCCCGTCGGCTTATTTTCACGCCCGTGGT
This sequence comes from Auricularia sp. M12, assembly GCA_037042885.1. NCBI lineage: Eukaryota > Fungi > Basidiomycota > Agaricomycetes > Auriculariales > Auriculariaceae > Auricularia > Auricularia sp. M12. Next base: position 2,954,348 of record CM073210.1, on the reverse strand, counting down.
AATACGCCGGGCTCCCGCCGATCCCGTCGTAAAAGTGTGCCCCCTCCATGTAACAAATTCCTTCCGCGTAATAAAATTTCCTTCCACGTAACTCAAACTCCTTCCACGTAAGTTTGGCCTTTTGTAAATGTGCCTCCCGCCGTAAATGTGCCTCCCGTGGTAACTTCCCGGCGTAACTCCCGCCGTAAACTTGACTCCCGGCGTAACTCCCGTCGTAACTTGCTCCCGCCGTAACTTGCTCCCGCCGTAAACTTGACTCCCGGCGTAACTTGACTCCCGTCGTAACTTGACTCCCGTTGTAACTCCCAGTGTAAGCAAACTCCCGTCGTAAGCATTCTTATTGTCAAATCCCCACGAAAGTGTATAAATCCCATGCCTGACATAACTCACACAGTCATTGCCAACGAGGTGCAGAGTCAAGAAGGTGGAATTGTCCAATGATGACTATGCTAAAGCGCGCAAATTAAAGGGGAGTTGTAGACGCAGACGCAGTAGATACTGATGATAAATGAATGTGTGCGGGTATTGGGATGTGCAGGTATGTGCGCTATAGCTACATGGCATGAGATTAAGCTGGGCAATATGATAAATCATGATATGAATGTGCATGTGGGAGACATCGTGATATAGATCTCGGCGTGTGCGTGGCAGTCGGTCAAAGACGTATGCATCGAAGTGCAAGTGAGATGTGGACAGCGCGCCATAAAACAAGCGTGAATGGGAAATGAGGTAAAAGTGGGATCAGTGGAATGAGTGATGGCGTTATAGAATGGAGCGAGCACAGGGTCCGGAATGAATTATGAAGGCGAGGAGAATGTCTTGAGCGCGGGCGGAGGAGGCATGCCAGTGAATACCAACGTTGGAGTTACTTCGCGATGCGGAAAATACGTGGACCATGAGTCAGACAGCTCAGCTGTGTCTGCCTGGCAAGAAGGGCCAGCCTCAGGACTTGGAGAATGCTTGGTGCGCTTTGCGACTGCAAGAATGTCAGGAGCATATCTCAACACCAGATATCGAGTGTACCAGGGCCTGGGGAGCTCGAGCGAGTGCGCTTTTTCCCCCGTTTAGCTTGTGTCATGGAGCGTGTGGTAACTAGGGTTGCGTCAGCAACCAAATCTGCGCAGAGTCGGAAGTAATACCTGGTGCATCCTTCTGTGCTTTGAGCTTTGGAAGCGCTTTGCGCTTAGACGATGTTCCTGTTTATCTGGTGAGCTACAGTCTCAATCAATATCAGGCACAAACATCGTACCAGCACTAGGTTCAGCGTCACTGATCTCGATGACCTCGATGCTCTTGTCCCAGTCCTTCCAAACGGACTGGGGGATAGCGTACTTTGACACTAGTGGATACTTGTCAGGAGTGATATTGTCAGCAGACTGCCAGAACATTACCAAGAACAAGGCGGCGAGTTGTCGAGGTCTTCTTGTTGGCGATGTAATCATCGAGTACTCTGCCAGTAATCCTCTCCTCGTCGATGACCGTTATACGCGCTCCACGCCCACCAGAACTCGTAGAACCGACACGGAAGAGAGGTTCCTCGGGCCGATGATCGACATCTTGGTTGGCGCGCTTCTCGAGGTAGGCCATCGCCATAGGGAAGGTCGAATGAACCCAGCGAGTGCACTCGTCCATTGTCCAGGTCTTGCAGATCGAAGCGTCTCGAATAATCAAGCCAGACTTCTCCATCCTGAGAGCCAAGTTCGTCTCGGGCATCGCGAGTCGTGTGTCGTCGGTGATGTCCTGCAATGAGCATCTTAGTCAAGCACACTCAGCACATTAGAAATGCGGGTAGCGCACCTCGATGCCGTTGACTAGGAGAACCACCCTGCTAAGCGTGACCTGATCGGTCGACTTTGACTTGGACTTCTCCTACGCATTGTGAACAGGATTGTCGAACGCGAACAGCCATATGAGCACACCTTGATGGTCCGATCTGCAGCGTCGTCCAAAGTGTCAAACACTGACTGGCCAGGCTTCTTCTTGCCTCCCTTGAGACCCTTTGCAGTCTCGCTCTTGCCAGCGTTGAGCAAGAGCTGATGGTCGACGGCGGCGGGCTTGAGCTTGATCGGGCCCTTCTTCTTGAGAATCGTATCAACGTCGTCCTCGCTGTCGTCGTCGTCATCGGTCGCGGGAATGGATGCAGAGCTGGCGCCAGACGGATTGTCGGACTCGAAGTCGCTGTCGTATCTCTTGGTAGACTTCTTTGCCTTTGAGGACGACACGCTGTGGCGCTGGTAGGAATGGCCGCAGCCCTGACAGTGGCGGCCAGGCAGAGGTTTGCCTTCGTATTCGTCGCATGGACACTTCTTGACGCCGTTGCCAGAGCAGTGCATCGCCATTGCAAAGGAGCGTGGAATTGAGATGGGAAAAAAAAGTAGGAGGGAAGGACCGGGATTCACCGGATTATCCCACTGGACTGTGCCAACAGTTTAAGGTTATGAACCATGAAGTTGGTCCCCTAACTCAAATTCCTCCTCTCTCTTATGAATTAAATGTGCAAAAAGAGTCTACCCCCTGTGGTACTCAGAAATTGTAACTCTGGCGTAATTCCCTAATTTGTCCAAGAGTTGACTCACCATGTCAATAATGCTAGTATCACATTCTGCGCATCCCACAACATAAAACAGTTTTTTTGAGCTCCATTGATCTAACAAAAAATTTGCCAAGCCCAACACCGGCAACTTGCGAAACTTGCGCACGGGCGCTTGAATTTGGGCGCAAGTTTCGCAAGTTGCCGAGAAGTGCGTCATTGACAATCTCCATTGATAATTATTATATATACATACACAATGAGATACTCAGTAAATCTGCCTGAGGGCTACAAAGCTTTACATTATGTTCTGGTGATTGTGTCAGGTCTCCTCGGCCCGGAGCGGCAATCCGAGTTTCAACTACAACCACTCCTTGCACAACAGCTCCTCAGCCTGTGCACCGATTCCGACGCTTCAGGCACCGTTCTGCTCGTATGATTGTCGCAATAACGCGCGTTCCATGGCGCAAGTCTGCAGGTGCGATCCCGGGTCTGCTTTGTTCGATCTTTATACCTCTGACTTGTCTGTCTTGTATCTCAAGAACTACTGCCTCGAATTCGACGATCAGACCTCCGTTACACTCGCATAAGTGACGCAAACGCAGTTGCAACGGCGCGCCGGTGCGATCAGCAGTCATTTTCGGTGTAGGTGTTCCTGCTCTCTCCTGCATCCATGCTGATATCTCAACGTCTACTGCTTGTATTCAGACTATTGGACCTGAATTCGACGCGCGGATGTGACGCGCATACGCCCACTTTCTTACCCGAACTGTTTCTCGCGTCTACGGCTTGTGTTGGTTCCTATTTTGACGCAGAGGTCCGTTCACCATACCCAACCTGATTCCCCGTCAATTCTGACAATTACACCAGTGTTCTACTCGCCTTTATCTGATCAAGAACCTTCCGGTGCTGCAGACCTCATCACAACACACCGGACATGCACCCGGACGAAGCAGCGCTGCGGCAGTGTGGCAGGCGAAGGACCAGCTCGAGCAGCCCGTGTACAGCGTCAACGAGGGACACAGGCCACTCAACATCGCCGTGGGGCGACGAAGCGCAGCCACGTCACGACGAAATGGTTCGCGGATTGAGATGGCGAGCGCGTCGGCGCAGCAGCAGTTGTGCGGCGCGCAGCGGGCGTCGCGCGGCAGGTCGCGCGGCAGGTCGCGCGGCGGGTCGCGCGGCGGGTCGTACGCGAGCTGGACGGCGTGCAGCGCTGGGCACGCCCACGCGTGCTCGGCGTGCAGCACGGAGCACGTGCCATCGGTGAAGATGCGCGAGCACATGCGGTAGTCCGCGCACGAGGCCATCACGACGCACAGCTCTGCCAGCGCGGGCGCGCGCAGCAGCGCCGCGTCCTGCAGCCAGAAGTGCTCGTTGATCGTCAGCCGCGCGAGGTGCGCGAACGCGCATGGCTCGGCGAGCAGGAAGGCCGCGTCCCAGAACGCGCGCCGGATGTGCAGCGTCGTCGTGTGCCCGTCGCGGTCCGCCGCGCGCAGCTGCACGTACAGCAGCCGCACGGCGAACGCGCGCGGCCGCGGGTACTCCGTGACGATTGCATCGGCTGTCGGGAAGTCCGCGAGCATGCCTGAGTGCTGGCACCCGAAGTGCCGCACGCCGCAGCGCACGAAGAACACGCGAAGCCGCGCATACGGCAGCGAGCCCGCGCGCACGTCGAAGATGCGCGCGGTCCGCAGCGCGCGGTTCCTCGACGCGTTGACCAGCGGCAGCGACACGGTGTCCGTCTCCTCGGTGTAGTCCGCCAGGAGGTGGTCTGTGAGACACAGCATCCGCAGCGCGGGCAGCCTGTCGAGCAAGGCGCTAATATCCTCCAAGTGCTGCGCAGGCGACGCGTTCCACGCGTGATAATACAGCGACATGCGGTTCGCAAACGTCGCGCAGGCGCGGGGGAGCACGACACTACTGAGGACGCACGAGCGCGAGCGGGCGGCTGGGCATGAAGACGGTGCATTCGATGTGCTCGTGCGCCGACTTCCCAAGAGTCTGGTTTATGTGAGGTAATGTCTCCCAGGTTTCTCTCCTGGCATAGATGGTGTGTCCAATCCACCCCTTATTGCACTTATTCATGGTTCGGCAACTTGCGAAAGTTGCGCACAGGCGCTTAAGTTTGGGCGCAACTTTCGCAAGTTGCCGAATTCTTGCATTTGTCACTTTCTCAGTTGCAAATGCAGCAGAGAAACTGCAGTAATAGCAGTTATGTGCATGGTACTGTCCGGAAACCCACAATTCAGTTTAATTTGGCTTGTTCTCAGATTACATAGGGTTCGGATCTACTGTAACATTACGACCATATGTTCGTTGTAACGTGTAACACTGGCCTCCGAGAAAAAGGTTAGATACCAGAAATCGCCTCCGATTACCTATCGGAGCTTCATCAGATTAGATTTTTTTGATAAGATGAACAAATGGTCGTAATGGTACAGTAATCATGGCTGCATTGCCCACAACAGACACAAACAAATTACGACTTGCCCTGCTACGTCGCACCCACAGAGCATATCAGCCTCGTCTTCAGGCCACGACAAAGTCGTCTTGCAATGGCAGCTTCCAGCATCTCTGATGGTGCTGATCTGCTTGCTCTGGCCGATGCATCGTCGGCTAGATTATCGCGCCCTCGGTGCAGCCAACACGACGCGACAAGAAGGAAGATTCAGGAAAGCATCTGCGCCTTGGACGCCTCTGTGGATGATGCTATGTGGTCCCCCAGCAGCGCTGCCTCACCACAGGCATATACCCGCTCCTCCTCATCGCTCACACCATCTCCCATCCCGGTGCCAAGGCCCGCACTGCCTTCGGCGCTTCCGGCGTTGGCCCTGGAAAGCCTGCCACAGCCGAGTGCGGTTTTGCACGAGTGGAATGCTGACCCTGAGGAGCAATTCCAGAAACTCCTGGATCGTATCCGTGCGTAAAATCAATTGCTATCGCGATGATGTCTTATTCTGCTGCAGGACCGTTCCGTGAGCCATTCCGCTCGTCACAGTCTCCGTCGCTGCCTGAAACATTCACGAGTGCGTAGAATTCTTTTCAACCTTGCACTGGTCTCATGTCGATCAGCACCGCGTTATACTGCACTACCGACGGGGCCAACTGGTCTTCCGGTCGTAGGTGTTTCGCGTGTCGCAGAGTGGCCCGCAATCCCGTTACCTTTGGACCAGCAGCTCTATGGCGAGAAGGAGATTATGACTGAGGCCAACCTAGGACCTTTGGAACTGTACCTGGCGCACCTGTGGCACCGCCTGGCTTCACGTACCCTCGTGCTCCGACATTCTATCCATGCAAGGGCAGGGAGTATCTGACCGGCGTCTATGATGCATTCGAGTTCGATGCCAGCACCGTCGAGCAGCAAGCCGAATACGTGCTCCGGAGCGCTACTCAACCTGAGCTTTTGCCCCCTCCGTCTGAAGATGGTTACCCCGAGACATATCACGTCCCAGGCCAGCGTCAGATGACGCCTGGTGTCCCGATTGTTGCGGTGGATAAGAACGATCCTCACAAGCGCCGTACATACGCAACTCTGCATCTTCCCTCAACACTTGCCAAAATCCCAGCAGTTCGCCGCCTGTTCCCTGACGTGATGAAGCTGGTGAAGGATCTCATATACGTGCTCTGGGGTAATCCGGATGCGGAAGGCGATGCCGCTAAGCCCATGTACAAGCTCGGGTACGAGCTCAACATGCGCAATGATCCGTCCGCTCAGCGGCAGGACAGCGAGGGTGCCTTCTCAATGGCAGCAACGTCGAGCGAGGGGCAGGGCTTAGGCCATGTCCAACCTGCAAAGCAGGCTGAGTCGGACGAAGCTCGTTGCCGCCGCATGATATTCAACATCACTCTTGGTGTGTAAAGTATGCTTTGTATATGCGTGCAAATACTCATTGCATGCAGCACAACTTACGACGGCACAGTTACTTGCCTCCATTGCTAAGCAGGAGTTTGCGACTGCGGGCTTTATCGGACACATGAACAACGTTCCAGGCGCTGGCCATGTTTGCAACAAGTTCCATCCTGCGACGCAGAAGAACGTCTCGTTCATCACCAACAATGTCCGCGACTTGCTTTGCTCCCTGGGCTTTCACCAAGGGTGTAACCACGTTGATCCACATGACTATATTGCCTTGTGGACGTCGTTCTGCCTGATGTGTCGCATGCCAATTGGTAGTGACCCTGGTGCCTTCTGTTTTTCGGAGATTGGTTCTTACGCTCATTCGACGGAGATAATCAAGCTCCACGACAACGACAAGATGGTCTTTCATATCTGTTTCCTCACGTTCTCTGGACGTAACATTCACGGCGGTCTCACTGGACGAATGGCTCCTCAAAAGATCAAACCACTCTGGATTAATGCGCTGAAGCGATTCTTCGAGGGACCATTCGAAGGCGAACGGTTTGGGCTGGTCTCGTACCCCTTGTTCCCCTCGGTCATGCGCACAGGCACCTACCAGATCTCCCCACCATTGGGCTTTGGCTCGTCAATGGAGCATCCAGCGCGTCGCCAAGAACAGCGTGACTTCCTGCAGGATGGCCTTGCTCATTTTGGCACAAAGGAGAATATGGCTACCTTCCATGCACGTGAGGCTGCATTTGCTGCACACAATTCGCATATAATGGCACAGGCAGCAGGCCTCTTTGCAGTGAACAACTACGTGCCACTGCGTCAGCGAATCGAGCAAACTCGTTGGCTTGACGAGGCTGGCGAGGAACGCAGCTGCTCCTCAGAGGGTATCATCGACCCGGTGCTCGAATGGGAGCAGTATGCACGCTTTATGTGTGCAGCAAGCTGGCTTGAACAGCTCGCTGAGCACTTCTCCCTCCACATCTCGAAGCCACAGGTCAAGGCTTCACGCCGCGCTGCCAATGCACCAACGTCTCTCGCTATCCCGGAGTTCAGTCACGAATCGCTTCGCGCGTGCAATGAACCTGTCTCTCAGGCTGCGGATTCGCGTCTTTACGCTGGTGGAGTTCGCAAGTTTGGTTTTTAGCGGTTCGTGGTGCTAATGATCTTATAGATCCATGCCGCATATGCTGTCTGCCTTGCAGCTGAGCCAAAAAAGGTGGTCTGGGTGTCTGATGCCAAATGGTGTGTGGCTTGTTGCTACATTGGTCATGTCTCACGCGAGGAATATAGGGAGCAGTCGCAAAACAAGCAGGATGTTCTTATGCATTATCATACTTCGGTATGCAAATTATTCGTGCCCAATGATCATACTGTGTAAGCTCTTCCCACTTGAGGGTGGAAATACTCATTTGTTCAAGCACTGCCGTTGTGCCTACAAGAGATGTCGACATGGACGACGTCGGAGCTACGCGCAAGCGAAAGGTAAGCAACAGTCATTGATCACTCGCTTTTTCTCAGTCTCTGTAGACACCTGGTCAGGACGAGCATAGCTATGCAGATACAGCATCAAAGCGGGCCAAGGTATGTAACAATCTTCTCAATCTCCACTTCTGATAATCTCCCTTAGGGAAAGCCAAAGCCAACCACACGCCCAAAGCCATCTCGCACCAAAAAGAAGCGCTCTCGAAATGCAGACGTGAGTCTTATGCACTACAGATTTACTAAAGTTTAAAATTAGAATTTAAGGCCAACGGAGATGAAGACGCCAGCAGCAGCAATACAACTGGCCGCGCGATTACGGTCAGACTCAATTCAGACTATATTGGTCGTGCACTGGAGACAACCGATTTTTCTGCACTGCTACGCTATATCGTCTATGGTCGACGATTGTTCACCAAGAATGCAGCTCGTCGTGCCAACATCCAGAGCTTGTCGCGTCTCTCCGCATTCATCGACCAGTACTCAACTGCGTCTCGGCTTCTCGAAGTAGGCAGCTTGAAGCGTGGTATACTCAGCCTTGAGTTCGCTCTGGAGTGTGCCAAAATCCACCCGATTCTGGATGGTGCAGGGTACGTGGCTCAAATCACGAGCTGGTTCAGTACGCGGGCTCTCTGCGCCATTCTTGTGCATCTGAAATCATGGATACTCGACGATGGTCCAGAGCTGGCGGAGCATCTATTCAAGCCGCTGCGGTATGACTTGAATGCAACTCCATCACCATCAGGACATGAGTGGCTCGATAAGCTTACGACAGACCTGGCCGACTACGCTCGTTCCTTTCAGCATGGAAACCCACAGGCAGTCAAGGAGATTTCTGTCCAGGACACCACACCAACTGCCGCTGCTCCGCAGGTCACCTTCCTTGCTGAGGAAGATGATTCGCTCGAACTGCTAGCTGCCGACCTACAGCCTGACCTTGAGATCACAGACATAGAACCTGGTGATGCTCTCTCGGATTCCAGTGACGAGCAGAGCGGCTCAGAATATGGCTCTGACTGTGATAGTGATGATGCGATGCATTCTCAGCTTCGGCGTACCATCATCACCGTCACCCGCGACAGTGGAGAAACTGCCAAGCCTTCTCGCACACTGAAGCGCACTGTTGTTCTCAACGGAACTCCTCGCGGTAAAGCTCAGCTTGTCAATGCTCTTGTCCCACTCCTAGTCGAAACTATTTTCGCCTTCTTCATGGAGCCGACTCTGCGCCGGATGCTCACAGCGGTTGAATCGGCGGATGCCAAGGTCCCCACCATCTGGGCCGGTACTCAGCACAGTGCGGACCAGCTTGCGCAACCACAGGCAACGGGCTCTTTGCGTCGCCGTTCAGGATCGAGCACCGCGCACCTCATGGCGATTGTGGTTGCGCGTGGCATGGTGCTGGATGAACTACAGCAAGCGGCTGGCACGAGCGCAATCTGGTCCTTCGCAAACCTTCAGGCACTTCTTTGGGAGCACCCATACAAGTTGTTCGAGGGATCAGGCTACAATACGTACGAGAAGGTCGCCTCTCCATTGCGTGCACGGGGCGGTGTACGATCACATGACACCCGCACCATGCTACACGACTTTCTTCAGGACTGGTTCAGCCGCAGACCAGATATTCTAGCTGTCTTACGGCAGACAGATAGTCATCTGTCTTTTCATTTTGACGAGGCACAGATGGGGCATCTTGCTTCTGCCACATCTGAGCATCCGGTCCACTTCCAGGTAGCACACAAGCCGAAGCGCTCAGCGGGGTCGGGTTCAAAGCGATTGAAGAGTCTCACTTCACCATTTGACGTGACATACATCCTCCCTCAGGAGGGCACACTGCACATCGAGATTTCTGACACCCTTCTGGCTGTTGCCTTTGAGCGACGCCGCGGCAACGCCTCCAACATCTCTGCTCTCGACCGCTTCTGTCTTGGTCAGCATCCTGACCATGCTGGGCACCTGAACAGGTTCTACGCTGACCAAATGAACCCGATCATCTCACACTGGGCTATGTTGGACATGTTCAACACGCACCTACCCACTGAGACCATTGCTACTGGTCCAGGATTTTCCAACTTCCTTGCCGCTACTGGTTCTGGGCAGAGTGAGCCCACCCGCGTTTTCTTCGAGCAGCACTGGATGCGGCCAGGGGAAATGCCTCAGACTGGGGCACAGATGCGTCAAATCTGGCTTAAAGCGGTGCGCCATAATGCCAACATCGAGCAGCAGTCGGCCCTCACAGCAGGTAAGTTTGATGTTCGATCTCTAAATAAATACTTATACATTTACTAGGACGCCTCACCAAGAAATATCTCGCTGCGAACAAGACATACCTCGTGGTCGAGAACATGAGCGTGTGGGGTACGCCGTCGAACTCTATATCCTGGGGCTCAGAGGGTTCGAATATCGATGACTGGTTCAATCCTAGTGTCATGGAGCGCTGGACTTCGTATATTCAAGGCGGGCATCGTGTCACCTGGAAAGGGATGCGCGACTTCATTCAATCCCTCGGCGTGGCACCTTTCAAGGGTGATTCGCTTTCCGCATTGCATCTCTGCAATAGGCTTGCAGAGCGAGGCTTCTGTGATCTTCCCTCCACAGACGAGATTGGAGAGTGGATTGCCGAGCACACCAATCGTGGTGCATACCGGGGTTTGCAGCTCCTTGGCTTCAGGAACCTCGACAACAAGGAACATGTCATCGCCGCCTTCAAGATTGTCTTCACCCACTACGACTCTCTGCTTTCTGATGAGCAGAAGCAGGCCATGCTGTTTAGCCCCATTCTTGTGGAGAATCTTCTCTGCAAGGTTTCCCGCGCGCACGCTGCACTCGACAATCTACCATATTCCCTCTCTGCTTGGGGTAATGAATACTGGCGCATTCGGCGAACAGAACTTTTGCTCGGCACTATCAATATTCAGAAAATCGTGCAAGATTTGATTCAGGAGGAGAATAAAAAGACGATGGTGATGTTTTTTTGTAATCCAGAATTAATGTGATGATACGGTCTCAATGTAACACACATCAGCTTGACACAATCACAGCTCGATCCATGCTCTCCTCGACCTCGTCCAGCCACTTCTTCTCCAGAGTCAGAGGCGCATTGGGAACCTCAATTAGATGCCGCAATGTTCGAGCACGACAGTTAATCGACATTTCCTCGATATGAACCTTGGTCAAGAGCGCCTGTGCTTCAGTCTCCGTACAGGGTGAAGAGGGGTGCAGATAGTGAGGCAGGAAGCCCTCAGTCCAGGTAACGCGCCAATTCCGCTTGCATCGATGATGCGAAGAGCAACCGTCACCTGAGCTTGCATTTGCGCCAACAAGAGCTACCTCTACGCGGTGGCGTTTGATGCGAGCTGCAGCACGGGCAAGAAGGCAGAAAAACGGGAGGTTGTCGACGGAAAAGCGATGGAGCCACTGGAGCTGAGTCACTGACAGACAATCGATGCCAATTCGAAGTAGAGCATCAATGGCTGGGCGACGCCACGCAGCTATCTCCATCTCGAGAGAGGAGTAGAGCTTGTGAGCAGCATCAAATTCGACATGTCGACTGAGGGCCTCCTCGCAGCGCTCTGCCTCCTTGGTCATGAGGTAGAACTTAGAGAGGCGGAGGATGTTGAGGAGTTCGTGAGGTGGACGAAAGTCAATGCGTGCGGCATCATCAACACTAGAAAATATGAGCCAATTTCTGCCTTTAAAGATTTAGCACGTACTCCTGAGGGAAAATGAGTGGCAGAAAGTCCTCATATTCTTCGATAGTCCCGTGCTCGAGTCGGATCGGATTATCGTCACTGGCACCTTCGGGCCCACGCAGAGTCTGTTCTTCTGGCCGACCAACGCTGAGCATGTCGCGAATGATGGAAGAGCGCCGGGCAAACTGCTCCGAAGAGACCCTGATGAGCACATTGCTCTTGACGATCTAAATGATGTTAGACATCTGCGTGCACCTTTTTAGATGCCAACATACGAGAAAAATGGTTGTGTCATGCGGCATGTAGAATATAGGGTGGCGTGTAGGAACCGGTGGAGGCTGCAGCTGTGGCTGTGGCTGTGGCTGCGGCTGCAAAGACATTTGGCACGTAGGAATTGGACTTGTAGATTTCGGTGGATTGGGAATGGAATTCAAAGTCCGGTCGACGGCTCCGACCTCTGCTGCTCGCACACAATCACCTTTGCTCAAGCATGGATTTTCCCGGCCTGCCTCAAGGCCACGTATGGTCAGGAAATGTGCTACTGGCTTACGGACAGCTACTGGACATACACGAGCGCTCAGTTCGACTGCTTGACCTCGACGACGCCGATCCAATTCGGCTTCAACTACAGCTAGAAGCCATCCTGGGTCGAGGTCGTCAGATGCTTCTCGACTGTCAAGACATCGGCGGTCTCCGTACATGGGCAAAGGCAGCTGCCCGTGTGTTTCAGCAGCAGGTCGAAGCGCTTCACGAAGCTGCGCAGGCTGCGCGTGGCGTGTGCGTTGTACATCAACATTGTGTATTGATGCTGAATGATATTCTGCCATAGTGATAACCTCAATGTCCGCTACATTGCCCCAGTCAAGATCGTACGAAACGGACGGCGTGGACGACCCAAGAAAATTCTGAACCGTGCTTGGCTCGCAAATGGAGTCTCATCGAAGCGTCGTCTGCGCATCACCACCCTGGCCCGAGTCGCGAAGGTTTCGCGCCGCACGATGCAAAATTATCTCAAGTTGTACAAACTCAAGCGTGCATTCTCGCGGCTCGACGACGAGGAGCTCGACACGCTGGTCCGCTATTACAAGCTCCGTCACCCAGCAGGTGGCATACGCTATGTCATGGGTTTCCTCCAGAATCTCGGACTACGTGTTCCTCGGCAACGCATTGAAGACAGTCTACGTCGTGTCGATGGTCTTGGTCGTACCCTGCGCAACAACAACAAAATCAAGCGTCAACAGTACAAAGTGAAACGTCCGCATACGCTCTGGCACGTCGACGGCCATCACAAGCTCATCCGGTGGGGAATCGTGGTACATGCTTTTATTGACGGACGCACCCGAGTGGTAACTTTCAAACTCTCGTTCAGACGCCCAATACTGATTTGAACTTCTGTAACGTGCAGGTTACAGGCGCACGGGCAAGTAACAACAACCGAGCCAGGGCAAAAATGGATAATGCACGGCCGACTTTCATTCCGAAACGTCAACTTAGCGTTCCGAAACGGCGCATGGAGATGGGTACCGGAGGCGCTTCCAATCCCCTTCCGAAACGTTTTTATTCCCTTCTGAAACGACCAAGTTCCATTCCGAAACGACTGACTTCCATTCTGAAACGTTGAATATTACCCTTCCGAAACACGGTGATTACCATTCTGAAACGTTGTCAGTATCCTTCTGAAACATTGTCAGTATCCTTCTGAAACAACGTTACTACCCTTCTGAAACACCTCTATTACCCTTCTGAAACACCCCTGCTACCCTTCTGAAACGTTGCTAATACCATTCTGAAACGTTGCTAATACCATTCTGAAACGCTCTCAGTCCTAGTTTTAATAACTCACCAAAGGAGTGCCCGGAAAATTCCGTTCAACTTATGACAAATATCTATAATTCAAAGGAAAAATATCTAGATACTTTCGGAGGCAAATGTCCGACTCCTTGATTTGATATACCATTATCTTTGTATTTAAACTGCAGCCAGCAGATGTGTGACTTCTGTGGCAGGCTCGCTCTGGGAATCAAAGCCTTATGTATAAGAAATCTTCCAAAATGTGTTGCAAGATATCCTAGTCCTCACCAGAAGTTCAGAGCATGATCTGAGGTAGCAGGAGGCTGAACTTGAGGCCGTCAACAAATCGCAATTTTGAACATCACCGTGGCAACAAGAACTTCGGTTTTCTACACCATTGACTTTTGGGCGCCAAGACAATTTTTTTGGTCATTTTTTTGTAATTTTACGTCCAGTCCTTCAATCGCTGTAACAGTTTGCATGGCGCCTCTTCAGCCTCAACTCATTTCAGAGTCAGACACTCCTTCCTTGACCTCCAACCACTACCTTCCGCATTTGGAAACTCTGGTGAGTATTATGTAATAAATTATATTCGAATTTTTCTTTTTCTTTTTCTTTTCTTTTTTTTCTTTTCTTTTGATCGTGATGCCATCATTTTTTATTATCTAATTAAATAAATATTTTAAATTAAATTAAATTAAATTAGTTATAAATTCATAAATATTCAATTAATATTTTTTTCATATTCTACCTTAACTTATGATTGCTTCTCCTTCCCCCCATCATGGCTTCTCTCTGTGCTTTACTTATATATCCTTTAGTTTATCAACATGTCTGAGAGGCCTGGGCGTCCTCGCCTGCCTATGCCTCCTCCTCGTGGGCGTGGATCTTCGCGGGGCCGTGGCAAATCAACCTCGCGCAATACTTCTGCTGCTGGTTCTGCATCCTCATCACGTGCACCTTCTGTCTCCCGCAATTCTGGACCTCCCACTCCAGCGTCTGCTGCTCCATCTGAGCTCCCTGCAGAAGATGAGACAACGCTATCTGTCTTATCTTTTCTCCGCTCTGGTCCCCGCGCTGTGGCTAATACGCTGCCTCCTCCTCCTGCTCCACACATGCCCTCTGCTGGTGGTCGCAAGACTGGAGGATTGCATCGCATGAACCGCACCTCCACCGAAGACTCTATCTGGACCCTTGTCGGCAGTTATCCAACTATTAACCTATGGTCTGAGATTGATAAGTTGGTATGTTGAGGTTCTCTACTCTTTAAAGTGGAAAATAAATCTATTTTAGGCACACGACTATCGTAATCCAGACTATAAAATCGACCCTCAGCTTACCATGCACTGGGTTGGACATCCACTGGACCGTCCTTATGATGTGCGAGCACGTGCATTCATGGTCTCTTGGCACAACAACAGTCCACAACGTCCCGCTGGAATGGATGCCGATCAACCAGTATTTCGAGTTTCTTACAACTGCTATGGCAACTGTGCATGGCCTGACGACCGCGAGCTCGATGACACCGACATTGCTGGTGATAACGATGTGGAGGGGAATGAGAACGACGAGCAGGAGAACACTGAGCAGGAGAATGATGAAGATGCTCACAGCTCAGCTGATGAGAGTGCAGCACCCAAACGTGCTGCTAAGCGACGCCTCGTGTTATTTGTCCTCACCGAGGGCGCTTGCAGGTGTGTAGTCAGAGTGGGAGGTTATTGCTCTTCTGATTATATCTAGATTGAGATTCTTGCTAGAGATCTCAGCCGTGCCAATATCTGGGTACAAAGCGCTCCAGAACACCCACACCCCCACGAGTCCACACGCTTAAAGTCACACTTCGTCCGACACCAAATTATGGAGTGCGCCTCTATTGGTTTGACTGCCAGCCAAATCAAAAAGCGTATGTCTTTCAATCTTCTATATACATATATTGATTACCTTTTTCAATTTAGGCTTGACCCAGACTTTTGCGGAGATGAAGATCGTGGAAGCTCGACAACACTCAGCCAAAAATATTGCGTCCATCGTGCAAGGATGGCGCAGGCGAGGTCGTTTTCATCATGATCCAATCCGTGCCATTGGCAAATTTCAAGAACATAAGCCAGAGGCTGTATACATGTTTGTACCTCTATTTCTTTTCAAGTAAAAGGCTAAGACTTTGTAGGTTTGCGGCCCATGATCCAGATGCCAACCCGCCAACAAAGTTTTCTGTCGCAGTATCCGATAACTTTGCTATGGAGAATCTGATTCTCCATGCGGGCACAATGGGTTGTGCACTCGACTCCTCGTGGCGCCACAAGAACGAAAATAGGTCTCCTTTGACTTTCTTGATTACTGTCAATCAGGACCTGCATTGCCTTCCTGGTGAGTGTCTTTGTTCTAATTCTGTTCCTATTTAAAATTGTTTTAGGGGCTGCCTATCTATCGGAGGATGTGAAGGCTGCCACTCTAGTGGACTTTCTGCGCACAACTAAGACTCGCATTGAAGACTATGCCAGGAAGATTGTTTCAAGTACGATTTTCCTGCTTTGTATAATCTTTGTCTTACACCTTTATAGACGAGATTATTCTTGAACATGCTGGCGCTGAGGCTGAGCAAATCAAGAAGATTGCGGCACTCATCGTTGAATCTGGCTGGACTCCAGCATGGTTCATGATTGACAAGAGTCGAGCTGAAGCCAATGCAATCTTGGAAGGTTGGAAGCTTTTTTCTTTTGGAGGCACCACAGCTAATGGAAGGTTTTTAGTATGGCCAGACATGATTATCCGTCTCTGCCAATTCCATGTCATCCAGGCCATTATCAAGTTCGAGGGCGATGAACCTGAGGGCCGTCGTCCCAAGCTTAGTCGCGCACAGAAGGAACTACTTCTGTATTCCTTCCGTGAACTACAGCGCTGCCGGCGTGCAGAGGACTTCCCCAATGCTACAGCCAAATTCAAGGAGTCACTGAAGCAAATTATCAGCGACGAAGACGCCTCAACTCGTGAACAGGTTTGGCGGTACTTTGAGAAGAATTGGTTCAACACATTTTGGCGTGGTGCGCATTACTACTCATATTTTGTGTGTGGCCTGCTAAATGTAGCTATTAGCTATGTGGACCGACATTGGACTCCCCTCAGGTCGCAATAGGGATGGCATGCTAAACACCAACAATTGGATTGAGCGCTCATTCAAGACCTTTGACCAACTCTTTTTGGATTGTCGCTCCAACAAAAGGTATTCTGCTTCTATAGTTGCTTTATTAAAATTATACTTATGTGTATTTTTAGGCTGGACAGACTTGTTATGATTCTGGCGAATGAGTTCTTCCCTTTCTTCAAGCAATGGGACCCTCGAGAGCCTACACGCAATCAAGCTCTTCTTCGTGAGATCCACGAAGGCCACTATCTTTGGGGCGAGCCTCAAATGCTTCGAACACTGTCCAAGACATCATGGAGAGTCTCAGAGTTTAAGTGCGCTTTAAATTCTTTCCTTACACATGGTCTTTAACATGAAACTAGATCTGAAGAACGCCTTCAAGTAACTCGCAACGAGGACGACAGCTTCAACTGTAGCTGTGAAGCATTTACGCAGACAGGACGATCATGTTGCCACATTTGGGCCATACGACTTCTTCTCAATAATGGTAGTGCATCTGAATGGATAGGTATGATTTTTTAAAATGGTTGTGCAATTATTCACATGGCTCTTAGAGCACGAACTTATCCGTCCCAAACGAGGCAGCCAAGCAGCAGGAAGGAAGAGTGCAGCCCCCAAGAAATCCAAGGACGCTCCACCAGTTCTCGAATCAAGGACACGGGATTCGACTGTTCGGAAGATTCTCGAAGCCTACATGAACAACTTGGCAGTCAAGTCACTAGAGGATTTGAAGAATCGTCTAGGGAAAGGCGGTAAAAGGATCAACTCGCCTGACTCTCCCTCTGCGTCTGAGGAAGAGAATACTGTTCCTGATGCAGACTTGGACGTGCGCAAAGACTTTGGTGTGTGTCTCCTTCGTTCCTCCCCTTTAATTATTTACAAAATTTAGGCAAAGTCACACGAGGTCGTCCAAAGGATACAACTTCCCTTCAGCCTTGGCGTTCTTCAGGTTTGCTATGGTATTGAAGATAATGATTGAGGTACTCAATCCTTCGTAGGATCGTCCAGCAAACTGCGCTTCTCAGAAAAGTCAGGGCGCCCTTCTGGTCATCCCAACAGCTTGCTGCCAGCCAAATCAGCTTCAGATGCTGCAGTGGTCTGTCTCTCACGTTTTCTACAGCACCAGGGCGATTTTCTCATATGTTTCTCAGATCAAGGCAGATAAAGGCAAAGGCAAGGCCAAAGCAGTGGTCGAAGATCATGTAGTCGAGGTTAGTACCATTCAAACCTTGCAGGCAAAGAGCTAAGTTATGGGGCAGGAGGCCGTGGTTGATACCTTCAAGAATGTTCGAATCCTCACTGCGCTTCTCAACAATCTAAGCCAGGCAATGGAACGCAAGATGGTAGTTTTGCCTGGCGAATATTGCTCAGACAGAGAGCGCATCCAGTTTGGAATGCTGGAAGCAAACTCAAATAATCCTGAGGTATTTGAATCTTTACCCCGGCCGAGACAAATCTGACCTTCACAAAGGGAGGCCTTTGGGAGATGGCAAGCCTTGCTTTTGGCTTTCAGCCGAGTGTCGAGCGTATTCTCTTTTTCCATCTTTGCCCAGCTTCCAATCACTGGATGCTCTGCGAATGGAGACCAAAGGGTGATAGTGTGCCAGCATGCTATGGTGTCCAGAACCAAAGTGGGATGGATGTTTCATCACTCCAGCATCAGCGTCGCATCTTGAAGACATTCACCAGCTTCGAATCTCAGGTTGAGGTGTGTTTTACCACAATAGACTTGTACATTGAATGTTTATCGTTTTCTCCAGCCACTGTTCGTCCAGATTCCCCTCCCACCCTCAGAGGATGAGGAGGTCACCAGTGCTCTGCTTATGGCTGGCATTGCACTCCATATACTCTTTGGCAAGCGCCCTACAAAGCAGTCCAAGCTTCCAAGCTCAGCAGACCTCATTTCTGCCATGCACCACATCTTGGACGCATACCCAGGCATTATTCCTAAGGAGGATCTAGCCAGCTGGTTCGCCTCCATGGAATTGGAACTTCCCTCCAACTGTCCTGTGCATATTCAACCAGAACCGCGGTTATTCTTCTCTATGGGTGACTTCGAGCACAACCTAGCTGTATGTGTTGTTCTATGATCTCTCTTCAACCTTTGACATGGTTATAGCCCGACATACTAGAGGATTGGGCCCCTGAACCTGAACCCACACAATTCTCAGCAGAGCAACCTCCAGCCCCACCAGACCCTCGAGATGTAGCTCAGGTCAGTTGTCATATTAAGATGCAGGCGGCATTTTAATGGAGTGGTACTTTAGTTCTTAGCCTCAGCGCAGAGGGATACGACACAGCCACCATTATTTACTATCAACAGGATTCCTATCTCAGCACATGAAGCTTGGATCCTTTCCCAGCCGCTGGCCTGGTTCAACGACGAAATCATCAACTGTTGGGTAACCTTGAACAAAGGACGATCGTACGACTCAGATACAGCCCGATGGTTGACAATCTCGAGCTTTTTCTACACCAAGCTTGTAGAGGCCCTATCCCAGACCGGCGAGCGCGTGCCAAGTCTCTGACCGCGCTACATAGATGGTTCACAGCGAAGGTGTGCAATCAATCTGTGGATATATGAGCAGTTATTGATGAATCCATGCATAGGATCGCAATTTGAACTTAATGAAGTTGTCGCACCTCAATATGCCTATCAACCTGGGCAACTCGCACTGGATCACTGCCAGCATTGATATGCTGAATCACAGGATTTCTATCTTCGACAGCTTGTCACCCAAATCTCGGGATCGTAGTGCAAGCAAGTCTGAAGCCCATGCGATTATATATCAGGTAGACTGATATATAATAATTGTGTCATTTGAAGCTTACTATATTTCTAGAACCTCATTGAATATGTTGCATCGTACTGTGAAACCACAGGGCAACGCTTTAGACCATCTGAGTGGATCAAGCATGCGCCTGTGAGTATCTGTTTTATCTTTGTTTGAGCAGCACAATATTTATTTTCATTCAGATTGTGCAGCAGCAGCTTGACCATAGCAGCTGTGGAGTCTTTACCTGCTGGTTTCTCAAGCAGCTCTCAGTGGACAATCGCCCCAAGTCTTTCAAGGAGGATATTGATCCCACGAAGTACAGGCATGTTATTGCAGAAGAATTGGTTGCCGCCCACCAGACCAGCATGGACGTAGAGTGAGTTTCAAAGTTTTGTAACAGTCCTTTCTCAACACTGACAATATTAAGTGTTGCACTAACTACGCCAACTCAGAAGTTTGCATCTGCAGTGATGCATTCACCTCCAACACCTCATCAACCTGGTGCAGCAAAGCGCCCACGACGTGAAGGCACTTCTCGTGCTCCAAAGTGAAGCAGTAAGGTTCACAATTTGATTATACCCGCCAGATACCCATTATAGGCATGGACATTATCTGATTTTACAACTTCAATTGTATCACTATGTAACTATACTCGCCCAATACCCTTCATAGGCACGGACAATAAATTACTTATAGTTTTTGTATAATCTGGATTGCTTGTGATGGGAAACTATTCCGCCCGTCCAACCACCAGTGTCTGTACAAGATCACATGAGGGGTAATCAAGTACGAGCCTGATCAGAGCTGTTGCTGTTGGCGGCAGTGTCCTGTGTCCACACCGTTCCCGTGTCACCATTATCAATGCTCAGGTCTGCATTCGTCGCACTCAATACCCACCGTCATGTGTGCCGTGAGGGCCACCTCGGCCCCGTACACTCTGGTGACATATCTCAGGGCCGTCGACCTCCGTTCTACATATGCCGACGCACCTGTCGGCCTCCCTGCAACACTGGCCAGTCCTCCATCAGCCACAGGAGGTCATGGGTGTACTTGGACTATAGTACGCTCACATCGGCGTAGTACTTATGCTCGGTCTGCCGGTCTTGCACTTCGTGCACATCCACTACCAACCTCGAGCATTGGCACCAATCTCAGTCGCGGTCTTGGTCTCACCGCACCCCATGAGGGTATCAGGCGGGAATCTGGAAGAGACCGAGACCAAAAAGTGCAAGAGCTGCTGCACAGCGTGACCAAGAGTGTGGAGTGCTAGAATCGTTCCACAGCAAGACCCAGACCATGACCAAGACCAATGCCGATGCCCGAGGTTGGTAGTGGGTGTACACGGAGTGCAAGACTGGCAGACAGAGTGTGAGGGCGAGGTGGTGCTGCTGGAAGGTCAACAGGGGCGTCGGCATATGTAGCACAGAGGCTAGTCATCTCACAGAAAGACCCTACTGAGCTTAGGGGCCCTTAGCTCCTGAACGCGGGCGTGGATGGAAAGCACTCTCCCAAGTTTTGGAACTCTTGTCATTGCGTACCCCTGATAGTTTCCAGAAGTGACTTCTTGTGGCTCGTACCCACCTCACCTCAATGGCCTTCATACATAATGGGCCCAAGTGCTAGAGTGCGATGTTCTGGTCTTTACGGTCCTGGCTGGCTCTAGCGGGTGTGCCCAATGATTTTACACCACCTTACAGAGGTGACCGGTACCTATGTCAGGTGCTACACCTCTGAGCAGCAGCATGCATGCTGTAGCCCCCAGCTGGCCACAACGTAACTGTGTTGCGGTTTGCAGCGGTGTCCTGCATCTGCGCATCTCTCGCGCCACCATTATTGACGCTCAATCCGCATTGCCGCCCTCAATACCCACCGCCGCTGCATGTCGCGAGGACCACATCGGTGCCATACATTCCGGTGACACACCTCAGGCCCATCAGCCTCACCGCGCACCAGCTCTTGCACTCCCTGATCTCAGTCTCTTCTAGGTACCTGTCACGGAGCGCACCATAAACCGACCATGAGGGGTACTCAGGAGGAACGGTCGGACACATAAGGGGCTACATAATGGACCAGAACCAACATAGGGTACACGGATCGGCGATAGCCGGCAACTATGGCGTGACCGGAAGCAAGGGGAGTGCAGCCACAACACCCTACAGAAGGGACGGAATACCGCGGCAGCGGCGCGGCGCAGCCAGAGACCGAGGTCAAGCACCGGTAGGCTCGGAGCACGAGGTCAACCGACCGAGGATGGGAGGTATTGGGCCTGCCATGGTCAGGGAAGGTGTAGTGGGAGTCGCCGACAATATGGATGGTGCGCCGACAAGAACCGAGAGGTGCCCACTGGCTCCAAGGCGTGTTGCAAGGGTATGTAGGGCTGGTCCGATGATGAACGCGGGCGGCAACAGCAAGCACCGAGGGCAACAACCGAGGACTGAGCGTCGATAAAAGTAGACTGGGAACGGCGTGGACGGAGGACATCGCAGTGAACTGCAACAATACCCGCCCGATACCCCCCATAGGCATGGACTCTAGTTTAGCATACTTCTTCCCACCTTTGCTTCATCTCCGCTCTTGGTATGGCCCCCATCCCTTCACTTCTCCGAGGTTTCCTTGTGTTGCTGATGCCCCCTTGGTCCCCGGTTTATTTGTGTGCTTCCCTTCGGTCACCACCCCAGTGTTTGCCCCTTCTGTCCCACATCTTGGCCCTGTCTGTATGGTGGTGTGGCTGCACTCTCCTTACTTCCGGTCACGCCATAGTTACTGGCTATCGCAGATCAGTGTACTGTAGGTTGGATCTTGACCGTCATTTGCCTGGCCTTTCCTTCTCCTGAGTACCTCGTCTGGTCGGTTTTTTGGCGCACTCTGTGACAAACTAGGCAAATTTCCTCATGTAGAGATCCTGTGTCTGGCCAAAGAGTCCAAATATATAATGATCACAAATAAATACAAAAGATAGCAATTATAAATAAATAAATAGAACGAGCGCGCGCAGTTACATGAAATTGAACGCAATTCGATCCTTGTGGATATCAAGAGTCAACGAATTGACTGTGTAAAGAAGTCGAGCGGCGCTGACTTCCTGGCGCATATCCTGCCAGTATTGGCGAGCGTTATCTGACGGGCAGTTAAAATCTAAGAATATAATGTCAAGGTTACGCACAGCAAATATCGCAATCGAGTGTGTGGCAGACGATCCATGTATCAGGGTTGTACCTTGGATCATCTAGAGAATATCAAAGCCAATTCTAGCAAATAATAAAATGTATCACGTACCACAGACAAGATGAACGAGTGACAGGTACCGGGTATGGAGGTTGACGGCGAGGTTTCTGCCACGCTGCATGGCAGTAGCAAGGGCTTCAGCTTGAGACACAGGAGGTGCCGGAGGTACTGCAAACTGCGGTGGAATCCCAACAGCCAAGGCGGAGGGTGTGTTGGAAACAGCGGGCGTAGATGGAGGAGATGGGAAGTATGAACTGGGAGAGGAGGGAGAAGATGTGCTGGAGACCATGGGCGAGGATGGAGGAGATACGCTACCGCCCGGAGGTGCCGGAGAGAATGACACCTCCGCAATCGGAGCAGGAGGGACAGGAGAGGAAGAGGGTATAGTAACCGGAGGCAAAGAAGGGATGGGATGGGATAAAAGGCCATTGGGTACAAAGGCAGGAGGGAAAGATGGTGACGGATTAGGAGGGGGTAGAAGTAAACCATTGGGTACGAAGGCAGGAGGAGCGCCACCACGGATGGCCATGTTCCCACGAAGGTAACGGCGCTGGCCCCGGCCGCGAATGTTCGAGGGACTACAAATACATAAGCAAGACAAAAATAGTGATAAGGAAGATACACACGTGCGAGCCATTGAAAAGATCTAGAAACAAATCAGTAAGGAAAAGCCGAGAGGAGAGGCAGAGGCAAGCAAAAAAAAAAAATAAAAAAATAAAAAAAAATAAAAAAAATAAATGATGGCATCACGATCAAAAGAAAAGAAAAAGAAAAGAAAAAGAAAAAGAAAAATTCGAATATAATTTATTACATAATACTCACCAGAGTTTCCAAATGCGGAAGGTAGTGGTTGGAGGTCAAGGAAGGAGTGTCTGACTCTGAAATGAGTTGAGGCTGAAGAGGCGCCATGCAAACTGTTACAGCGATTGAAGGACTGGACGTAAAATTACAAAAAAATGACCAAAAAAATTGTCTTGGCGCCCAAAAGTCAATGGTGTAGAAAACCGAAGTTCTTGTTGCCACGGTGATTTTCAAAATTGCGATTTGTTGACGGCCTCAAGTTCAGCCTCCTGCTACCTCAGATCATGCTCTGAACTTCTGGTGAGGACTAGGATATCTTGCAACACATTTTGGAAGATTTATTATACATAAGGCTTTGATTCCCAGAGCGAGCCTGCCACAGAAGTCACACATCTGCTGGCTGCAGTTTAAATACAAAGATAATGGTATATCAAATCAAGGAGTCGGACATTTGCCTCCGAAAGTATCTAGATATTTTTCCTTTGAATTATAGATATTTGTCATAAGTTGAACGGAATTTTCCGGGCACTCCTTTGGTGAGTTATTAAAACTAGGACTGAGAGCGTTTCAGAATGGTATTAGCAACGTTTCAGAATGGTATTAGCAACGTTTCAGAAGGGTAGCAGGGGTGTTTCAGAAGGGTAATAGAGGTGTTTCAGAAGGGTAGTAACGTTGTTTCAGAAGGATACTGACAATGTTTCAGAAGGATACTGACAACGTTTCAGAATGGTAATCACCGTGTTTCGGAAGGGTAATATTCAACGTTTCAGAATGGAAGTCAGTCGTTTCGGAAGGGGAAAAGAATGTTTCGGAAGGACAAAAAAACGTTTCAGAAGGGCAATTGGAGACGTTTCCGGTGCAAAAAAACTCAACGTTTCGGAATGGAAATGCGACGTGCATTATCCGATCTTGCCGAGCCAGGACCGTCCTGCGTGTATTCCGCAGGGCAGTCAAGAAGTATGGATGGCCATCCCGAGTGCGGGGCGACCGGGGACGTGAAAACAGTAAAGTGTCGATTGCCATGGTGATGTACCGCGGTCCACGTCGTGCGTCGTTCATTTGGGGCTGGTGTGTGGTCTTCATATACATCAATTATCTCTGACCGGAGCCTAGCTCTCCACGCAACACCCGAATCGAGCGGTGGTGGGTAGAGTTTGGCGCCCGAGTTGGTCATTACTGGCGCGCTTTCTTTACACGCCTCGAGCGCTTGCACCATCTTGACGCGAGCAACGCTACGCATCTATGGCTTCTCCATACACTCTTCCTCGACCTCATTAACGCTGATCTTGAGGACTGTATCAACGAATGGAACTGGCATCCCGTATCTGGTATTGGCCACAACGTGTCGCCGATGGTGAGCTTTGTTCATAGACATATCAATTTCTTACACCATGTTTAGGATGCCCTTTTCCTTGGCCAGACTGAGGAGGGCATGTATGAAGACGAGCTACAGGATGTCAACCCAGAGGTTATTGAGGCATATTACGGTGCAGAGTATTCGGACGATGAGTTCGACGCCCACGGTGAGTTTCTTCTGGACCGTATCCATTGCCCAGCCTCTGACATGTTGCAAGATGTTGCGGCACGTGTCAAGGCTGCTCAAGCTGGAAACGTCCATGAAGAGCCTGTTCCTGTTCCACAGAACAACTCACCGTTCGCATCCACTGCAGATGAGAACACATTTCTTGCCGCAGTTTAGGAGGTTCAGGCAGCAGGAATTGTTCCTGAACTTTTTGCAGCTGCCGTTGCGGATGGCTATGAAGAGGTTGAGCAGATTTCCTACGGTCGTCGTGGTACACGTGAGCTGACGGTCACGCTGCCCCATGATATTTGGTTTGCACGCGCATTACTTTGGGCTCAAGCTATTGATGTACTCGCGCGCATTCAAACCATGCAGACATAGCAATTATCCCATATGTTTCTAAGGTAGGAACCGTGTATACTCAACAAACCATGTCACACGTGACGTGACTTGCCCTTTTTAGGAAGTAATCAAATGGCTTTCATACTAAACGAGCCCTTCCAAAGGGCTCAGGCAAAATTGGTCACGATGAGTTTGTTCTAAGTTGTACCAAAGATTTGAGGACCGCGTATTAGCCCAATTGGGGCCGAACTGAGGGACAAGTTCCCGAAATACTGTTTCTCCGTCCATTGACTCTCTTGGTGCCAGTTCACTAGTTCTCATGTCCCAAAATCGTGGTAAATAAGTTATTATAAACATATTCTCGTGTATCTACCAGGATTGAGGAGTAAAATTGGTGCATGAGACTGGTTCTTGCTATACACTATATAGTTACTCACTCCCAGGTAACCAGGAGTGTCTCTGGCTTGATTTTCAGCCTCCATAGGCTGCATGGTATCAATATATAGCGCATGACAAAGTGAGAGTAACTTCCAGGCTCTGTGTCTTTTGCCTCTAGGGAATGTCCACCGGTCAACCGGAAATCGGGATCTCCTCTGTGGGAAATGAATTCTGCTCTATGATATGTACCCAGTGTGAAACACATAGTCAGATACTAGTTTCTCATCGCGACCGATGTGACCTTAAGGTGCTCGACAGCCTACAAATAATCAAAAGGTATCTCCGGACATCATATCATTGCCTAATTTGGGCATGTCACGGGGGCTTGTTGAGTATACACGGTTCCTACCTTAGCTTTTAATTGTACTAACTCGTAATATGGAATTACAAGCTCCCTTGGAAATTTTAGTACAGTAGTGCTTATGACGAGAATCATGAATGCCGGGAATTACAATGGGAGTCAAATTACGCCGGGAGTCAAGTTACGGCGGGAGCAAGTTACGGCGGGAGTCAAGTTTTCGGAGGGAAGTTACACCGGGAGTCAGTTTATGGCGGGAGTCAAGTTTACGGCGGGAGCAAGTTACGGCGGGAGCAAGTTACGACGGGAGTTACGCCGGGAGTCAAGTTTACAGCGGGAGTTACGCCGGGAAGTTACCACGGGAGGCACGTTTACGGCGGGAGGCACATTTACAAAAGGCCAAACTTACGTGGAAGGAGTTTGAGTTACGTGGAAGGAAATTTTATTACATGGAAGGAAATTTTATTACATGGAAGGAATTTGTTACATGGAGGGGGCACAATTTTACGACGGGATCGGCGGGAGCCCGGCGTATTACCACGGGCACAAAAATAAGCCGACGGGGGGCGCCGGATTAAATGCACAGTTTGGACACCATAGACATCGTCAATTCAATGCAGGCCTGGCATGCGAAAAAGGTCCGAAAATGGATTCTGTGTCTCCCCCTTGATAATAATATGAGTGTCACTAGGAGATTGTGCCAACGATGACTCACCGTGACAACACGGACGCCCTTGCGCGCGAGAATAGCTCGAACGTCCTCAAACTTGGGTTCATCGTACAGCGCCGTCTCGGCGACTTTGGCCTTGATGCGACGAGGAACAGACCCGGACTCGCGTAAAAGTCGAAAGGTCCGCGGGTAATTCGTGCCCGCCGCCCATCTTTCTAGAAGCGCAAGCACAGACTGGCGGGGAAGCAGCCTCAACGAGAGCGACTCGACGAGCGTAAATGTGTCCAAGCCAGGCGGAAGCATTTCCAGGACGCGGCGGAGGTAGTTCTCCTTATACTGCATTTCGACCGCCATGTAGTTGGCGTCCCAGAAGCTGCTGTCCTTCCAGATGTCGCTGCCGTCGACCAGGAACTCGCGCAGGTTGGGATAGCGCGCGAAATCTGGAACGGCCTCCAGCCTGTCTCCGCTGATGGCGAGGGAGTGCAACGTCTCGAAGGGGTGTGGAGCTGCCAGTTGCGACCGCTCGGGATTGCGCCAGATGAGCGTGCGCAGGGATGGCATGGCCGCGCGCATGATGAAACTCGGCAAGCGCTCAACTGCGCGCAGTTCACGCAAGTGCGGAAGCGACAGCGGGTGCGTTTCATACTCATACGACAGGGGGAACCGGCGACTGTAGTGAGTGTCGATGTGCAGGTAGACAAGATTGGGCGTCGACGATAGAATTTGCGCAAGGCTGCCCTCTGTGTCGGGTACGTCAGTCTGGAAAGCGTCTGTCTTGCGCGTGAAGGAGAGGCTGAGCAAGGAATGCAGAGGCGGCACGTCCGTAATGTCCACGCCAGGAAACGGAGACTCTGTCCGTGCGGTGCGCTGTAGATCGTAAAGCTGAGGATCTGCAATAGTGATTCCGAGATGCTGCAGAGCTGGACAAGAAAGCAGGAGCTGGCGGAGATGAGATGGTGCCGCCCAGTTGACGCAAGTACCCTCGTCGTCGCAGAGGAAAGTTGGGGCGCCAGGCCCAATGTAGCGCTCCAGGTAGGGCAGTGAGAATCCTTCGCCCATCTCGAGGTGCAGGGAATGCGTGTGCCCTTTGCGAGCCGGGGGCAGACCCGCCAACGTATCGAGCAGGAGTTGGATAGAAAGCGTTTCCTCTGGTCGCGTAGATGCAGCGACGGTAGTAGAGCCAACATATAAGTCTCGTAGGAGCAAGTACTGGGACGCGACTGCCCATGCCTTGCATACAAGACTCGTACACAGCAATAGCTCGTTGCGAGCGCCTCGGGTTGCTGCGTCTACTGGTTCGACAGTGCGCAGACGTCCAGTCGCAGAAAATTCGAGCATATGGAGAAGTATCTCCGGGGGAAGACGAGCTGCGATGCTCTGCGCCATGATGATGCCGCTCGCGTCGCGACAAGGACGAGGGTAAGGACTGATTCGGGCTTCAAACCGCGACTCACTCCATGCAGTGATGCACACACAGCCTTAGCGCGTCAAATCCAATCTCAAGATCCATAGAATCGGATGAGAGACTCCTCAGTTGGCAGGGCGTGCGCAACGATGGCGAAGAGAGGGGATGAGAAACTTGCGACTGTGCGACTGTGATTCATCTAATCTATGTGACCACGCAGCGATGGACGATATATACAGCCGTTCACTCAGACTCCTGTACAATGTCCGCCTTTTTGGGTTTGAGATCCTTGATCTCCTTCCCCAGGCCAATGATGCTCCGGGCGTCCTCGTCCACACCGAAACCTGCAGCATGCAAGACGTCAGCTCTCATCGCCGCAGAGGGCAAACGATGAGGTCCAGAGGACGCACCCATGCCGTCCTCCTTGGCGAGCTCCAGCACGTGCTCCAGCTGGACGAACCCGTCCTTGTCGACGTCGAGCTTGGCGACGATGGCGTCCACGTCCTCCTCGTCCGGCGCGTGGCGGATGACGCGCAGCGCCTGCTTGAGGTCCTCCACGGAGATGCGGCCTTGCGGGTCGCACGAGATGAGCTGCAGCGACGAGCCGACCTTCGCGTCGTACGCGTCCAGCTGCTTGTCGATCGTGTCCAGCATCTTCGTGAGGCGCTTCGCGACCTTCGAGCCTGCCGCATTAGGATCCTGCGGTAGAAAAAAAAAAAAAAGAGGGGCCGAGTTCAGTGTGCGTCAAGTCGGGGGCACGGAGACGTTTGGCGTACGGCATCTGTGTCTTTGCTTTCGTCGACCAGCTCGCGCAGCGCATCACGCTCCTTGAGGATGGACGACTTCGAGGAGAGCACCGTGAGCGCCTCGCCCAGCTCCTTGACCTGCTCCATCGTCATGCGCGCGTCGTCGTTCACGTTCAGCTCAGAGTCCGGCAGGAGCATCTGCGCCGTCCGCGCCTCCTCCTCGCTCTTCGCGCGCTCCTCCGCCTCCTTCCTCGCGCGCTTGCTCTCCATCTCTTTCTGCGCACACGTTCAGCACGCAAAAAAACACCCCAAGCATCAAAAAGCCAAACGCACCTGTTCCTGCTCGGCCTCGTCCTCGATGAGCTCCTCCTGCTGCTCGAGGACGTCGAGCATCTGCTTGTAGCTCGCATGGTCGCTCTCGACCTCGAGCTCGGCCTCGTTGAGCAGCGTGTCCGGCAGGCCGCTGAGCACGGCTTCGAGGCTGAGGATGATCGGGTCCTTGTCGCCGTCGTCCTTCACGCGCCGGTCGAACGCGAACGCGCGGCAGAGGATGAGCAGCGCGCCGCAGACGCCCTCGTTGATGTGCAGCTCGATCCACGTCTTCAGCTCCTCGCGCAGCCGCGCGGGCGAGATGTTCACCGCGCGCTGGATGCCGCGCGCCTGACACGCCTGCTGCAGTTCCGCAGTAGAGAGCTCGTCGATGCCTTCAGCTGCGATGAGCTATACGAGAACGCACGCAAAGTCAGACCCAGGCTAGTGTATGAACGTAAACGTGAGGACCACATACAGAGTCGTCGCGCTTGATCTGCTCGAGTCGGTTATTGATGACCCCGCGTAAGTAGTTGTCCGTCCCGAACGCGTTGAGGCCCATATAGCGGCACATCGACACCAGTTGCGGACGCGACAAGTTCGTCAGCGTCAGGTCGTTGTCGAAGAGCTTTGCGACGTTGATGATGTCGCTCCTGGACGGACTTTCGCCCGTCGAGCGAACCTGCGCATTCCGATTCAGCACAACGTCCAGCGTCCAGCGTGGAAAGCCGACCTTCTGGAAGAAATCCTTGAACTCCTTGCTGCCCATGATCTTTGCGTTCGCCTTCAAGCCGGACTCGCGGATGGTGTCCTGCAGGAACTTGGCCATCTCGATGCGCATGCGGAGCACCTTGCGAGCCTTCTCTTCCTGCAGTCCGAGCATGAGTATGAGTATGAGCACGCGACCCCGCCCCCAAGAATGCCAGAGAAAGTACTCACAGCAGCAAACTTGTCCTCGAACGTCGACGGGAGCATGTTCGGGAAGAGCTTGAGCGCGACGGGGAGCAGGAACTCCATGAACGGCACGACGACGAAGACGGCGAACGGGATGAGCCTCAGCAAGTCCTGCGTCGTTCTGCGCAGCTACACCGGTGGCCACCATTCAGTCTTAAATTCATAAACCGCGCTCAGGAAAGAACAGTAGGGCGCACCTGGCGGTACTCGCGGCGCGTGAGCGAGGAGCCTCTGAGCAGCTTGAACAGCAGCCTGCGCGATATGCGGATTTCGGACACGAGCAGCTTGGTGCCGTGCCAGTAGTGCGACGCCTCGTGCTTGACCTTGGCCCACACGCGCGGCAGCAGCGGCTCCTTCGCCGGCTGCGGGACGGCCGCCTTGTCGCCCGACTTGGGTTGGCGGGCTCCGCGGCGGCGCGCCGCGCGGGCGCTGGGTGCAGAAGCCGTCGCGAGGCGAGGCCGACGGGGTAGACGAGCCGTTGTGGATGGCGGGCGCGCAGGAGGTGTCTGCTGGCGGTCGCGGTGGTCAGGGCATGTCGCGGTGAGAGCATAAGAGTCGATGCGCTCTGCCGGCCGCACGCGTCACAACCTCTGCCATCGCACTTTTTATTCACGATCCCCGATATGAAGACTTGTTTTGCTCTGAATGTACGTATGTGTGTGTGTCTATCATGCCAGTGTACAACCTCCCCACTATATATGTATAGCTTAGAGCCCACGACCCGCATAGAGCCCGCCCTTGATGGTAGGTTCTCTGCAGAGAGCGGTCAGGATGTTCGCGGTGACGAATGCAGCGGTGGCCATGGCACGCACATGTTGAGGCCGACCATCGCCTCGCCCAGATCCTCTGAGATTTCGGCCAGCAGTTTCGGGTTGTTGTAATGCGTGACCGACTGTACGATCGCGCGCGCGCGTTTTGCAGGGTTGCCCGACTTGAAGATGCCAGAGCCGACGAAAACTGCTCGCAGTCAGCCAAAAAGACATCCTCCGAAACCAATGACTGGCGTACCTCCGTCGCATCCGAGCTGCATCATCAGTGCAGCGTCCGCTGAGATTATGGGTGAGACTACAAAGCCTTCAGACAGATGTCAAGGCGCAGCTCACCGGGAGTCGCGATGCCGCCCGCCGCAAAGTTGACGACGGGCAGGCGCTTCAGGCGCGCGGTCTCCTTGAGCAGATGGAACGGCGCCTGGAGCTCCTTAGCGAAGGCATAAAGCTCCTCGTCGCTCATAGCGGACGCGCGGCGGATGTCGGCCATGACGGCGCGCTCGTGGCGCACGGCCTCGACGACGTTGCCGGTGCCCGCCTCGCCCTTGGTGCGGATGAAGGCGGCGCCCTCGGCGATGCGGCGCAGCGCCTCGCCGAGGTCGCGCGCGCCGCAGACGAAGGGCACCTTGAAGTTGTGCTTATTGATGTGGTGCTGCTCGTCCGCGGGCGTGAGGACTTCGGACTCGTCTGCGCACGCGCTGCGCATACAGTCGCGTCAGCCGGCGGGACGGCACTGAGCAAGAGACTGACCGATGTAGTCGACGCCGATGGCCTGCAAGATCTGTGCCTCGACGAAATGGCCGATGCGGACCTGGGCGCGGTCAGTGCGCGATCGTCACTCGTGGCGCGCGGCGACGGACCTTGGCCATGACGGGGATGGTGACGGCCTCGATGATCTCCTTGATCATTTTGGGATCGCTCTGCAACGTGCGCGGCGCTGAGCACGCTGGGCCAGACAGAGACGAAGCCGTACCATGCGCGCGACGCCGCCGTTGGCGCGGATGTCGGCGGGCACGCGCTCGAGCGCCATGACGGCGCACGCGCCCGCCTCCTCCGCAATGCGCGCCTGCTCGGCGTTGATGACGTCCATGATCACGCCGCCCTGCGCACCGTGAGCCCAGCCTGCGAGAACACTGCGGCACACGACCGACCTTGAGCATCTGCGCCAGGCCCGATTTCACCTGGACCAGCCAGTCAGCACACGCGCACAAGACCTCAAAGGGGGCAGCGACGACTGACGCCGAAGCTGCTGTTGGCCGCCGTGCCGGGCGTGCCCTCGCGCACGGCCTGCGTCGCCTGCGTGCGCGCCGCGGAGAGCGCCCGCCCCGCGCCGTCCTCCACCTTCAGCGCCGCGAGCGGGAACTCGGGCTTTTTCACGTCGGGGGTGCTCGTGCCGTCGATGGACGCCATTCTCAGTGCTGAACGAAGTGGGACCGTGTGGAGAGTGAAGCTCAAATACTCGCGCAGGCAACGGCCGACTCGCGCCGCTGACTCGGACTCGGACCTGCTCGTCCCGAGTCGACCACAACTGTCAAACATGATCCGGAAACGTACGTAAACTTCTTACTTGAATACACAAACAACTCAACTGCTGCAAAGATACACTCAAGCAGGTATACTCGGAATGAACGTGGGCTGCGACTCTAAGAAAGCGCCGATTATTCCTCCTCCTCCTCCTTCCACAATTAATCGCTCAGCAGCGCCTGCACGACATTGCCCACGCGCAGCTGACGAAGGTCTGTATAAGTCTGCAGAGGCATCAGTCCGACCGGCCATGGACAGGACGAGCAGGCCGAGCGCGCACCTGGCCGCAGCCAACAAAGATGATAGGCTGCCCGGTGACATAGGTCATCGAGAGCGCCGCGCCGACCTTGTCGTCGACCGTGTCCCACTTGGTCACCAGCATGCCGTCGATCCCGCGCCCGGTCCCCGGTCCCCCGCCCACGGACGAGAAGTCGCGGAGCGCGCGGTCGAACTTCTGCAGCTGGTCCACGGCCTCGTTCCCGACGAGCGCCTCGCCCACAAAGATGATTTTATCGGGATTATTCGTCGACACGAGTTTAGCGAGAGCGCGCATGAGCGGCTGCAAGACGTTAGGCGTCGCACACAGCGGGCAGGCATACCGTACCTCATTATCCTGCATTCTGCCTGCAGTGTCTATGAGAACGACATCAATGCCGGACTCCTTAGCTGCACATCGTATTCAGTACTCAAACACCTTCCCTGGAGAAATGATAGGCATACCGTATGCTATTGCCTCTTTGGCAATTCCAGCGGCGTCCTTGCCATAGCCGCGTTCGTACAGTTCCACGCTACCTTTCTGCTCGCCTTCCGCAAGCATGCCCAGGTTGCGCACGTGTACGCGTAGTTGTTCCACAGCGCCAGAACGGAAGGTATCGCAAGCTGCAATGAGTACCTACGCGACTGTAAGTAAAGAAATCAAGTCCTTTGACGACTCTTACCTTGAAACCGTTTTGGATCAGCCAGAAACAGACTTTCGACAGATTTGTCGATTTGCCCACACCGTTCACACCGACAAAGGTGATAGCATACGGTGTGCGCTTTGCCTCTACCGATGAGCTTGCGGCAGAGGCGCTAGAGAGCTTCGCGCGGATGGAGAGTAGGAGGTCCGTCGATGTCTTTGGCGTGAGGATACGAGTCAGCGACGCCGACAGCGCGTTCTGCACCTCGGCCTTGACGGCTGTGAGATCGATGTCAGCAAGCTATACATGTCCCATGGACTAGACGAACTCTTGAAACCAGAGACCTTCTTGCCGACCAGCGTCTCGCCGACGTTCTCGCACACCTTGTCCGCAATCTCTTTGGCGACATTCTTCTTCATGAGATGCTGCTTCATCGCGTCCAGCACAGGCGCCAAATCTTCCGCCGTGAGGACCTTGCCCCCGTGAACCGCGCGAACACGCTGCTGAGCGCGCCAAACGAGCCGGTGTTCGCAGCAGCATTCGCGTCGCCCTCGAGGACCCAGTCCTTGACCTCGTACAGGCCGTCCTTATTGCGGGCGCCCATGCTGGCGCGATCGACAAGCGCGTCGATGTCGATGTCAACATCACCGTTGCGCGGCGGCGCGTCCGCGGCGCTGAAGTCGAACGCGGTCATGTCGCTCTCGGAGAGCGCCTCGTCGCCCCACTTGCGCATCACCTTGGCCGGCTTCTTCTTCCCCGCGGCCGCGGTCGCAGCGCTGTCCGAGCTGCACGTGGGCGGAGGTTAGACGGCGAAAGAGGGAATGATGCTCCGCGTGTGCAGGGACGGTGACGCACTCTGAGCCCGTCCTGCCGCCGCCGCTCTGCGGACGCCCGCCGCGCCCGCGGCCCCTGCCCCGCGCCTTGAACGCGTGCACGTTGCGTGCTATCTCCTGCCCGTCTGGGGTGGAGACTTGGGCCACCTCGGGCGTGTCGTCGGACGGAGGGGAGGGGTCGGTGCCGGAGACGCTGGCACTGCACGTCGCGTGCGACGCTCCTATATATGAATGATAGGTTGGGCATCGTCAGAAGAACGTGCCAGCTTGAATGAGGACGCTGAGACGCTGACCTGAGCAGCTTTATCCTCGAATTTCTTGAGGACCTGGTCGAAATACTTGTCCCAGCCCTGCAGCGCGCTCGAAAAGTCCCAAAGCACGGTGTCGAGAGCAACAGCGCTCGCAGACGCCGCGTGCAGCGACGCGGCAAAGCTCGTGAGGAAGGGCTCGTAGAGCTTGACGAAGAGGGCCTTGAGGGCGGCAATGAGGTCGTCGACGTAGGTGAGCTGGAGGATGCGCTGGTAGGCGACGACGAAGATGAGCTCGAGGTCGTTGACGAACGACCACTTGATCGCGTAGCCGTCCTTCTCGTATTTCGCGTCCGCGCCCGCGCGCGAGTCGATGAGCGCCTCGCGCACCAGGCTGTTGACCGGCGACGCCGCCGACGCCGCCAGAGTCTCGGCGGCCGGCGTGA
This sequence comes from Auricularia sp. M12, assembly GCA_037042885.1. Lineage (NCBI taxonomy): Eukaryota > Fungi > Basidiomycota > Agaricomycetes > Auriculariales > Auriculariaceae > Auricularia > Auricularia sp. M12. The sequence goes on along the minus strand of CM073210.1, from coordinate 2,919,660 downwards.
ACGAGCGCTGCCAGAGCACGACGCCGCCTGCGCACGGGCCGTCAGCATACATTGCGCGGGGACACGGGGTGCGCGCGCTGGCCTTTATGGGAGATGGAGCAGTGGTCGAGCATGAATGAGCCAAGATGCGCGCGGGACTATCCGGCCGCACGTCTCCAAAAAGTCTGGCCGTCGCCGTCGCCCGCGATGAGGTCCCAGTTCAGACGCATGTCCACGGCCGCCGCGCTCAAGGCCAGTCCATGCATGTATCCGCCCGCGTTTTCACAGAGTCTGATGCGTCTGCTGCAGGTCAAGGAGCGCGATTTGGGCAAATGGGCGCGTCCGCCCAGCGCCCGGCCGCCTGCGCCGCCTCCTCCTCCTCCTCCTCCTCCTCCTGCAGCACGGATCCTTCGTTGGACTCCCGACATGGCCTCCCAGCAACCGCCAGCACCAGCAAGGCAGCCTGCACCGGCTAATGCGCCACCGGCTACGAGATTATCGTCTGCTACTCAGCCTGTTGCTGGTCCTTCTCAGCAACAGCAGGCACTACCGCCCAAGCAGCAGGTAGCAGCTGCTGATGGCGCTGGCCCGAGATATGCGCCGCCAAAGGCCCTTACATGGTCGCCCGGCGATGCTTCGAACTCGAAAAATGCACCTCTGTCATCTCAGCCGAGTACATCTCAGCAGCAGCAGCAGCAGGCATCGCCAGCAGCGACCGATAGCCCTAGTCCGAGATATACGCCACCAAACGTCCTTACATGGTCGCCGGGCGATGCTACAAGCTCTCGCCCCGCCGCTCAGACTGCTACACAACCACTTAGGCCAGCTCCAGCGACTTCCTCCGGCCCCAGCTGCCGCCTCGCGCTCACCAGCGAAGGACAACTTTATCGTATGGCGACCGGGGGAAGGGACCGTCGTCCCAGAGACAGTCAAGGCCTTGCGGGAAACCTTCAAGCAACAACAAGAAAAGCAAACGCCACAACGCGAGGAAGTCGTGTATGTTGACCTCTTTCGTCGGCGCTTCAGCTACCCAAACTCACATGTCGCACAGAAATATTAGACAGCAGCCGCAAAGGCAGGAACCGCGCGGACCACGACTAGAGGATGCACTGTGCGCCTGCCTGCGATGTGTTGTCCAGCGAGCTTTCTCACCTAACCCATCCACAGAGATGCCCTGGACTCTTTGGATTCACCGACACCCGTGTCAAGACGCCGCAGCGGTCTTCGCTGAGCGCGGAAGAGTGGCGTTCCAAGAATTCTGAAGCAGCGCCCAAGCTCAAGGTCAAGAAGCCAAAAAAGCCAAAGCCAAAGAGGTCCGCGTGTCGAAAGATGTCTACATCCCCGAGGTCATCACCGTGGGGAATTTGGCCAAGTTGCTGAATGTTGAGCTGCGTACGTCCAATTCCTCTTTATTCGAAACGTTCTTAGTTTTGAACATGAACTCCACAGGCCGGCTACAACACGCAATGGTACAGGCGGGTATGGAAGAGAATACCGATTACGATCAGGGTTTGTCCAGCGTACACCCCATGCATATGGACATTGACAAGCCCGGACCAGTGTTATCGTACGAATACGCCAGTCTGCTCGTCCAAGAATTCGGCAAGAACGCGGTCATGAACGAAGAGGCGGCCTTCGACATCTTCCCGCGGTACGTCCCGCGCACACGCACAGATAGATTCTGCGGTTGGTGTTGAACCATGCGCCCGTAGACCCGAACCCGCGGACAAGACGAATCTTCCCTTGCGGCCTCCCGTGGTGACGATCATGGGCCACGTCGACCACGGCAAGACGACGCTGCTGGACACGCTGCGCTCGACCGCCGTCGCCAAGGGCGAGGCGGGCGGCATCACGCAGCATATTGGCGCGTTCTCCGTGCCCGTGAAGGGCTCGGACCAGACGATCACCTTCCTCGACACGCCCGGCCACGCGGCGTTCTCCGCCATGCGCGCGCGCGGCGCGAGCGTGACGGACATCATCGTGCTCGTCGTCGCGGCGGACGACGGCGTCATGGCGCAGACGATGGAGGTCATCGAGCTCATCAAGAAGGACGCGGACAACGTCGGCGTCGTCGTCGCGCTCAACAAGTGCGACAGACCTGGTGCAGATCCCGTGCGTTTGCTCATATATCGTATCGTATCTACTCGCCGTCACTCATGGCCGCATAGGAGCTCGTGCGGCTGCAGCTCATGGCGGAGGGCATCGAGCTCGAGAGCCTGGGAGGCGACATCCCGGCCGTCGAGGTGTCCGGGCTGACAGGCGCCGGGCTCGACGAGCTCGTCGAGACCATCTCCACGGTCGCCGAGCTGATGGACCTGCGCGCAGAGAGGACGGGGCCCGCGGAGGGCTCGATCATCGAGTCCAAGGTCGTCCAGGGCATAGGGTGCGCACTCTCGTCCATCATCATCATCGCAGAGCGTCTGAAGTGTGAACTCGTTGCAGCCCGGTGGCGACGGTGCTCGTGCACCGCGGCGAGCTGCTGCCCGGCGCGAACCTGATCTGCGGCACGACGTCCGCGCGCGTGCGCATGATGAGCGACCCGAGCGGGAAGACCGTGACCGCGGCGCACCCGGGCGACGCGGTCACCGTCGCGGGCTGGAAGGACGTGCCGAAGGCCGGCGACGAGGTGCTGCAGGGCACCGACAAGGAGGTGCAGCGCGCGCTGGCGAACCGCGTGCGCCGCGCGCAGAGCGCCGCGATGCTCGAGGACGCGCAGGCCATCAACGCGTACCGCCGCCTCGCCAGGGAGAAGCGCGAGGAGGTCGCCGCCGCCGCGGAGGACGCCAAGCAGAAGGGCGCGAAGGCGCCGGGGGAAGAGGAGAAGCCTGAGTGGAAGGAGGATACCGGCCCCAAGGTGCTCAATATCGTCGTCAAGGCCGACGTCCGTGGCAGCGAGGAGGCCGTCGTGGGCGCTCTGCAGGAGATTGGGAACCATCAGGCGTGCACGAAGATTATCCACAGCGCCGTCGGCGACGTCAATGAATCGGACGTTGAGCTCGCGAAAACGGCTGGAGGTGCGGTAGCTGGGTCTCTGATATGGTATTGTTCGACTCTAATGTTTGTCTCAGGCATGGTGGTCGCGTTCAACGTGAAATGTCCGCGGCCGATCGAAGTCCTCGCCAACGCCAGCGGCGTCCAGGTATTCTCCTCGGGCATCATTTACCGCTGCACAGACGAGATCCGCGCGCGCGTCTCCGCGCTCATCCCGCCGATTATCGAGAAGAAGGTCATCGGCGAGGTCAACGTCCTTGCGCTGTTCGAGATCACTCAGCGGGGCAAGTCGAAGCCGCTGAAGGTCGCAGGGTGCCGTATCGCCAACGGTGTCGTGCAGAAGACCAAGTTTGCGCGGGTCATGCGCAACAGGGAGATGATATTCGAAGGTGCGCTTTCCTTCTCCCCCTTGGATGTAGCAAAGCTCACCCGACTGCGCGGCTACAGGGCCCATCGAGACCCTGAAGCATCACAAAGAGGATGTCATGGAAATGAAGAAAGGACAAGACTGTGGCCTATCTGTCAAGGGCTTTGACGACCCTCAGGTCGGCGACGTCATTCAGATATACACTATCGTCGAAAAGGTGCGTGGGAACTACAGGCAGAGCTATCTGCGTGACTGACTGACTGTTTGCTCGACGTGCTGCAGCCCGTGATGCTCTAACTTATCTTTCGTTCTCCCGAGCATCCCATTACGCGACTACTACTACCACATTACGCGCGCAACTTGTTGTTCTCGTCCAAGATCGGCGCTTTGCCTCCAATGGTGCCCGTGCGGCCGGTCACGCCGAACGTGATCTGGCTATGCTGCGTCTCCGACTGTTCGAGCGAGTTCCAACTTCGCGTGTCCTTCTTCGTCAAGACGAGCTCAATCTGTACATAGAGCATTAGCATTGCAACATCCCCCCCTCTCATAGATCACCACGCAATGTGACATAGATTAGCAAGCAGTCTCACCTTCGTACCCAGGAATGTATATGTGGATGCCTCAGGCTTGATCGGCGCGTAGAGGTTCAGCGTGCGGACGAAGCGCTTCGAGTCGGGCAGGACGATGTCGAGTTCAACCTGGAGGGACGGGTCGTTAGTGACACATGTTGAGATTGAAATGACAATGGTGCGCCATACCGTCGTCTCGCCAATGACAACCTTGCTCTTCTCCTTGTCGGCCTTCTTTGCGAATACGGAGGCGTGGATCTGACCGGGCGTTTGGTAATGGTCCACGCGGCACTGGACAAACTCCTCCGGCGTACTCCCGTTCTGCGCATCTCAACTCAGTCGTCGCGGCGGGCGGGTGAAGGGGAGGCGCGACGCACGACAGGAGCAGCCTTCTTCTTGACGAACAGGTGTCGGCCCTTTTTGCAGCCTTCAATTTTGAGGAACTCGTCGAACTCCAGGACCTTGCGCTTGCAGCACATGTAACCCTGAGCAGCAGGCTGAGGATCCGCACTAGAGCGCGAAACGGCGGGGTTGCATACCTTGCTGCCCTCGTGAAAGAGCGGCTAGAACGGTGTCAGAGGCCGTGTGAGCGACGGAGGATGGCGGGCAAACGCACTGGTGCCGGGTGGTATATGCACTCTGCGTCGGGGCCGTCGCCGCGCCTGCTGGCCTCCTCGCTGATGAACGTCTTCTTGCAGCCGTTGCGGAGACACTTGGCGCCGGGCTGCACGGGCACGTCGAGGTCGTCCGGGTCCTCGACGTAGACGACCGGTTTGGGGGGTTGTGGCGCGAGTTTGGCCGGCGGAGGCGCGACTGCCGGCGTGCTCGCTGGTGCGGGGTCGGGCTCCTTGTAGTTGGAGATGCCCGTGGAACGCGCGGGCTCGGCCTTGGGGGCGTCCGCGGAGTGCACGCCGGTGGTGCAGCCCTGTTACAGTAAGGTGTCAGTGACACTCAGACGCGATAACGGCGATCGCGCACTGGCAGGGCGAGGAAGGACTCGAAGTCGAGCACGGGCTTGTTCCTGTCCGCGCAGCAGCTCCACGACTTGAGGCCCTCGTGGAACACCTGCGAAAACGCGTCCCGCCACCGTCAGCCCCGCAACGCGCGTGCGCCACGAGCCCGCACACGCACCGGACCGCCAGAATGGTAGACGCACGAGCCCTCGCCGTTGTTTTCTGGCTCAAACTCCTTGCCACAGCCGTTGCGTGAGCACTTCATCGTTCGCAGGTGAAAGCAGGATATGGAAGATGTCAGAAGTCGGTGGAAGAGATTGTCAGTGGCTGTGCGCCATGAATTGCAAAAATACAGCTATCCAACTGCCAGCGTAAAGCGCTCTATCCAACTAGTACAGATATCAGCGTGTTCAGCCATTAAGCCACGGTCGCATTGGCATCCGGTTTAGCAAAGTCCTGCCAATGGAGTTTCGTCGCTGTCAATACGACAGTTTACAAAAGGGACATACCCGTATCATGAAGCTCAAGCGTTGTCCAAGTCCCTCCCCTTGGGATGGCAAGATAGAATGTTTGAACTGATACCGCACGGAGTCCCTGCGGCATCGCAGCATCTCAGAACCAGTGCCAGTCATAGCAGGACGACTCGCACCTCTGCAAATAGACGCTCCCTGAGGGGAGTGCAACCTCGAAGCGTGTGTCCGGGTGGTCGACTTTCTCCAGAAGCATGCTACGTTGCGCGCCCAAACTAACGCCTAAAATCCAGCTTCCACTTGCACCAACGTTATCGATGTGCGGCGCAATATAGCCGTTGCTGGCGAGGTGCAAGATATGCGACTGAATGCGACCTTGTCCCTCTGGAAAACCGTCGGGAAGAAGACCTTGCACGCGCCCCAAAACTTGTTCGAGATCTGGCGAAGCTGGCCACGTCGAGACGTGCATTTCCCTGTAGTTGCGGATGACACCGTCGTAATGGCCCTGTTTCCAGAAGGAAACCCGATTACGTTCGAGACGCGGCGATGGAAGAGGGGCGAACTTGGTGAAATTCGTAATACGCGTCTGGCAGGAACAGGTCTTCCACAGAGTCGCACGCGTCTGCCCGGGCGCCCGAGGCGTTGTCGGGGGACCGTTGTTGCTGCTGTTGCAGGTGCAACCGTCGGCGTTTGCGAAATTCCCGCGATTCCATAGCATCCAGCTTTTCCAGGCAGGCCGCCAGAAGGACACACTGCTCGCGCACGCTCAAAAAATCCGGGATGAAGGTGAAGTCGGATGGCAAATGCTCTCCGAGGAAAGCGCGAGTTGGGGGGCTGCTAGTCGAGTGAAGCCTGGCCAGAAGCCTGGCAGCATTCTGAGTCCACGTTCGACGAAAACAAGCCGGCATGGTCGAAAGCAGAAGAGCCTGAGCCTGCGAACCGGTCAGAACTCCGAGTTTGCCGACTTCGGCATCGCGTCCGCGCCAGCTCAGGGCGCGCTGAACGCCGAGGACGTCGGCCAGAACCCCATGTCTTCGTCGACACAACAGCCAGACGGCGCCAACGCGTCGCAGGCCACCACAGCGCAGAACATCTGGGCCGCAGTCGCCCGCACGGCCGCGCGCGGGGCGGCGCTCTATTTTTCGCGGCCCGTCAGGCTTTTTCGCCCCAGCAAGAGTCCGTGGCGCGCGTTGCTGGCGGAAGCTGACTGCATACTGACCCCACGATGCAGTCAGCGGCTGGCAGACCCTTCGGGCGCGCGCACGCTCAGACGGATCGTCGTTATCGCCTCAATATTTGCTCTCGTTGCTCAGATCTCAAGGAGTGAGCGCCCTACGCCCGTCTCGCGCGTTTTCGCTCGCCTAATCTCGTGGGGACACCCAGTTTCATGTGATATCACACCATTTTATTCCGCCGTTGCTCGTGAACACGGCGCTGGGGACAATTCTCTGGACTACGTACTCGGTCGCGTCGACTGAGCTGCAGGACCACGTGCGCCACCCTGTGCTTGCCTCAGGCTTGGCGGGCAGCATCGCTGGTGGAACACAGGCGCTGGCAGCTGCCCCAGCAGAGAACGTCCGGATTCTCCTGGAGGGTGGCGCGGAACATGCTCGGTGGTCTCAGGTCTGGAAATCTGTCTTTCGCGCGTCAGAGCAGGCCGCGGCACACCCGCAAGACTCTCACGACAGGATATCCCGCAATGAGGCCCGAAGATTACGAGGATGGGTCAAGGAAATTCGCGGTGAGTCTGCTGGGATGACGCGCTCGAACCTCCCGTTTGACCGCCTTTTTCCAGACATGGCAGGTGAAGGATGGAGCGGATGGAGATGGACAGTTGCGAAAGACTCTTGTGGTGGGCAGTCAAGATGCTTGATGGATCACAATTGCTCACGCGGCGTTAGGTTTTGCTGCGTTCTTCATGATATTCGAGGTCTCAAGGCAGGTCGCAAATGAAACCCGGCTCATCATCCGTCGATCGCCGGGCGATAGCCATCCCAAGGCTCGGGCGAATACTGAAAGGGTCGTCTATGCAACGACCTTGGTGACTGGAGGAGCTGTGGCCGGTCTTGCATACGAGCTCGTCGGACGGCCTTGGGATAACGCACGGCACTTGGCACGATTAGAGGAACTGGCACCCCAAACACCTCGTTTGACCATCTTCCAATTGCTCGCCCAGAAACTGCGCGATGAGGGGCCTCTTTCGTTCTTCAAAGATCCTCACGCGGCCCCGGCCGCGCCGACCTACAGCAATGCGTTGCAACAGCGTCTATACGTAGCATCTCGTACCCTGGCTCGAGTTGGCCCCTGGGGGATCGGTTTCCTTGCATGGGAGGCGTTCGGACAACAGTCATGAGCTGGACATCCCCGAGATCAACGCTTCCTCTTCCAGGTGCTCTGGGCATGCTGCATCGCGCTCAAAGATGCGTTCCTCTTGTGCGACAGCTCTGGGTCAGTTTCTCCGCGCCGCCGAGCGTATGCTTCCTCCTGTCTGACTCATCCAGGCAGACCCGCCTCGAGTGGACGTAAGATCAGTGGATTCCGCGACAGCCACAACACCGAGGTCGACGACGCGATGTAGATTCCCCTTGCGCAGCATCGCCGCAAGCGCATGGCGTCTGTGTTCTTGTCCAACCGGCGGGATGCCCCGACTTAGATGCTGTCTCTGTGTGTGCATGGTGCGGATGACGCTCGATTGGCCGATAGATGCTCCGCACCTCTCTTCCTCTCAAATAGAGACACCATCTGCGCCCGTCTCATTCAATTTGCTCTTTATATCTCGTCCTTGCGGGAACGCACGCATCACAACCATTGACGCGCTTGTTGACTGGGTGCGCGACTGCTATCATGTAAGACAAACGCCAAAGTCAGTCTCGCTCTATGTAAAGGGATGCTTGCTGTGTTAATGTGGCGAAAAATGGACCGCTTCGAAAAGGGATGCTCCCTTGCTGTGGCCGGTCAGGCTTGCCCTCCGCCACGTGACTTGCAGCAGAACGGATCCTTCAATGCACCGACGATGCTGCAAGAGGTCTTCTTACTCGTCAGTACGCCAGTCATTACGCCATCTTGCGGCCTGACGCTCATGTTACGGTCATGAACGCCATAATGCTATGGACTCGATAAGGAGGCCAGTAACAGCGGTACTAATTGGAAGTACAGAAGCAGGCAACCTGATTAGCATGGAGATAGCGAGGTTTGAGATCTGCCCTCGTGCAAAGGGTCCACTAGAAACCGAGAGAGTCCAGGCGTATTCGAGTTCAGCTCGAACAGTGGGCACCTCGTTGTGCACTGGGAAGCTTCTGTCTCCCATGACGTTGCATTGAGACTTCGCTGCTCAGGCTGTCGCATGGAAGCAGCTCGTTTCTTCGCGGGTTCCTGCAGGATTCTACTGACGCTCGCTCGCCGGGTGCTCTTGCGCGCCGAGCTTCAATAGGCGTCATCGCGTCGGGTCAACCTGGAAATAGATAGGCTTGCTGCGCTCTACGTTCGGTATTCTGCGAGATACGAGAACACGGGACCGTATTCACTCGGGCTGCAACTGGCCCAGCACGCCTAAGTATCCGCAGCATGCAGGATGCATCCTTCGGCTCAGGTTCTCGCTTCCAGGCACCTATATGAAATAATTGAATGCTTATGCATATGCAAACACGTGTCGTGCATAGCCTCCAATAGACAATCTGCTCCTGCAATCACTGGAACCACTGCCGGACAATTTCAAAATGGATCCCGTTCCTCAGCCACGCGAGCTGCCCATTCAGTCCACGTTTTCGCAATCTCACGCAACGGACGACATATACTGCCGCGACGGCGATATACCGTTGCTCATTGCACTGAGGCAGGTCAAGGATGTCATTTGCGGCGCTCAGGGGGACATTGTCAGCTCGTACGTGTCGCCAGTTTTGTTACATCACAAGGACTGCATGCGGATGTATATTCTGGCAGAGGTTAGGCCAGGCAGGGACAAGGGGACTTCCCTGTCTCGCGCGCACCGTGGCACGGCAGATACGGGAGTGGGGGCCAGTCGGGGTCCCGAGTGCGCGTTCGACGCTCACTGTGCACGGTTGACATAAGTGAGTAGCATCGCGGGCTCTGTTCGCAAGAATGCTGTCGACGTCCCGGGTTGCCCGACAAGGAGCATCCTGAGCCCGGGATCGCTGTGGGATGCAACGTGTATGCCGGTGTTTACGAGCCCTGCAGTACCGGCCTGATGGCGTCAGGTCTATTCCGCCGAAGCTCTGAACTACTTCATTTCGGGCGTCGTTGTGACTTCGGAATGGAGCGCGCGACTCTATTTTGCACGGCGAGCGCCGTGTGATCTATGGGGACACTTTCTAGGGCTACAAGGGTTCGACTGTTCAGGTCCGAGTCTATGTCTACGATGGTCCACGCCAAGAAGTCCGAATCGCCTCACAGAGGCTGAAGCATCGCCGTTCTGGGATTTTTGTAAACTTCTTGCACAGCGACTGCGTGGGAGAGAGAGAGTCCGCTCACGCTATTGTGATACTTTTGCCGCTCTCGAGTCTAACAGTAGCAACTACTGTGCCCTGACGCCCGTGTGTGAGACGACACCGACGAGACACGCAAACACGCATACTCACATCGCCTAAGCGTTCGAGACGCTGGATGATACCTGCAACTTTTGCGCCGTGATCTGTGGCCATGACACGCATGCCAGGCTGAGACGCCAGTCAACTCAGGGTAGATGTCGACGACGGCGACGGAGAACGCACTCCGAAGGAGGGTGTTGCCATCACCATAATAAGTTTACCGGATGTGGGAGGGGCAAGGGTGCCTGCAGGAGTGGCGGGAGTGGCGAGCTAGTGTAGACGTATCCTACGCGCTGAGCTTATATAGGCAGCAACCACTTTGTGAGGTAAGAATGCTTAATGCATATAAAATAAATCGAGGACTGAGGCAATGAAGCGTAGATCGCTGACGTCTGGGTGAGAGAGAACCACGAAGACCGGGTAGTGGAGAATAGAATGGAATAAAGGGCATGGTGAATTGGGGGCCTGCAAGGGTCAGTTTCTCCGGTAGCATCAAAAAGGCGAGAACTCGAGAGCGGGAGCACTGGAGAGCTGTCAAGCAAAGACAGTTGGAGATAGAGGTTCAAGTTTGCTGGTGGTTTGGAAATAGCCGACATTTCCGTTACAGTAGCAAGGAAACAAGGGAACTTGCGGCTTAAATCGGGGGACGATCAGCGCGCGCGTAACTTAGATATCGGGGCATTCGGTGACGCGTGTGGGTCGCCCATGGACCCAAGGCGCATCGTGCGTCTGCGTTATCGGTTGTGGGCGTCCCTGGGCAGCCTTAGAACTGAGAACAGCGCGTCGCAGAGGCTGCGTTGAGAACGCGAGCCGCCACGCTGCTGTCCGAAATAAAGCCTGTCGGGCCGCGGGGCCGTACGCGTGGGAGGACCGTTTGGACGATTGGACGGAGTCGGAAGAGAGCAAGCAGCGGGTCGGACTGCCGGAAGCAGCCGGTGCTCACTGCGCGCGATGGCTTCCTCGCTTTCAGTCATTCTCGTCACCGGCTCGTACGACCATGAAATAAGATTCTGGGAAGCCTGGAGTGGCATCTGCTCCCGCACCATCACCAGAGGCGGCGAATCTGGCGTACGCAGCCCGGCACTGGCAAGGCGCGTATATCTGACCCCTCGCAGCAAGTTAACCGCCTCGCGATATCGCCAGAGTCTGTGCTCCCTGCATTGTTCCCATAATCTGCCGCCCTGACGCGTCATTCGGTCCAGCAAACGACTATTAGCCGCTGCCATCCACAAGAAGGTCAAGATATACGAGATAAACGGCACCTCCTCCACTCCCGTCCGTCGCCCGCTGCAACCTAGCTAATTAACACTGACACGCATTACAGCTCATAACATTCGAGGGCCACACGGGCAACGTCACCGCCCTCCAGTTCCACCGCGACGGCCAATGGCTGGCAACGTGCAGCGAGGACGCAACCATTCGAATATGGGATATGCGGTGCGGCGGCTGACGGCGACCTGAATTCTGCTGAGACCGATTTGCGTTTCTGCAGCCACAAACATCTGCACCGTACCTACGAGAACGGCTCGCCCGGTACGTACGGAAGTCCTGTCGCCGTGTCGGCGGCGGCTGAGCGGCTCTTCGTGTTCGCGCGCGCGCGCAGTCAACGACCTCTGCATCCACCCAAACCAGGGCGAACTCATATCGTGCGATCAGGCGGGAAGCGTCAAGCAGTGGGATCTCGAAGAGAATACCTGCACCCTCGAACTCGTACGTACCACCCAACCACCTCTTTCTTCAATGCACCCATTTTCCGTGCTTGGCCCAGACACCCGCCGGCGACATTCCCATTCGCTCAGTCAGTGTCGCAAAGGACGGTTCTTGCCTCGTCGCTGCAAACAACAAGGTCCGTTGGCGCGCACCCGCCGAGTCTTGCCCGAGTTGACGCCGTGCAAGGGACGCGTTTTCGTGTGGAGGATCAACGACGAGAATTCGAACCTGCCCCGATACCAAGCCGTGACGCGATTCGCTGCGCACCCGCGCTTCATAACGCGCATCGTACTGAGCCCAAACTCTGCGTACGAGCGTCTCCACCACCGCATCTGACCCAGTGTTTTCATGCTTGGCCACTCGCAGGTTGTTGGCGACGTGTTCAGCTGACACCACCGTCAAAATCTGGTCCATCTCGCCGAAATTAGAGTTCAAGCTCGAAAGAACTCTGGCGGGTCACCAGCGCTGGGTTTGGGATGCAGCCTGGAGCGCAGACTCGATGTATCTTGTCACGGGTGTGTACTCGCGCTCACTCTTCACTGCGATATCCTACGGTGGCTGACGTTTGGCGGCGCTCCCAGCATCGTCCGATCATGTGGCAAGGCTGTGGGAAGTTGGCACTGGCGAAACCGTGCGTCAGTACAATGGGCATCACAAGGCGTGTGTTTGTTGCGCTCTCGCAGACCACCCTCTGTCATGAGCATGTTTCGTGCTGTGGTGTAAGATTAATACTGGGTGGTGGCTTCAGCGTCTTGGAATGTCCAATCGCGGTCCTGAATCTCGCACTTGGTCCGGTTACGTCGGCGCCCATGGCCACCCTTGCGACGACATCGGCGGTGTTCCCCCAAGGCAGATCGCGCTGTCTTGCTGCCAGTGCGAGATCTTGCGCGTTTACAAGAGACCCGGGTTTACGTGTCGACGACCCTCAGATTCATTGGTGCCCTGTCAATCGGTCCGTGCAGGTTCAAATAGCGCACGCGAAACCTAGTAACAACAATTCGTGGATCCTGGCCCGGTATACAGTACATCTGCTTGCTCCAGATCTCTTATCTTTTGCGCCTCCCCCTTCGGCGTAACGGTCAACAACAGTGAAGTCATTTCGTCGAGGTCTAAACCGAGTAAGCGACAAGGTTGTCCGGCAATGCAATGTTCGGTGGCACACTGTTGCACCAGATCTGGACGGTGGCCCTGCAGGCGTGCTGCTGTCAAGGTAAAGGGCGGGCGCCTCATGAAATATATGCAGATGTGCTCAGCAGAAGGAAGGACTCAATTTCATTCAGATCTCTTGTCCCGACACCCCTGGTGTGATATCAACATCGTGCCAGTACGTAGCCGGCGGTCTGGACAAAACGTCTTCATCGCTTTCCCCTGGCGCCTGACGAGGGTAACATCCCACTCGCGAGGCCCTGGCGGAGGACGCTCACAGATTACCGCACTGCTTGAATCATCGATCGTCCGACGTCGACTGCCCATAGCCCGATAGCCAACTGGTGCTGACGTGCAAAGTTTCAGGCTCCATATTTCAGAGCTACAAAATGAGATGAAAGGACAGGTATGAGATGTCCCAATCAATATTATTGACCGAATAATCATGCCTGCGATTTCAATTCAGAGATCAATGACAAGAAGATTCTATGGTGAGCGTCTTCCGGCCACCACTTTTGTCGCGGCAAAATCGGTCTGCCAAGGTTGCCAGAGAAATTTTTCCAAACCAAACGAACAAAAATATCGTGATGGCGATCCTCAGGGGCGCGGTAGACCCGGCTTCAGGCAATGTTCCAGAATCGGCTCAAAAACCATTTCATTTTGACGTACTAGATAGCGCAGGGCAGACACAAGCGAGCGGGCGACTATCAAACTCTGTCAGCGGCAAAATGGATGGTTGGTGCCAAAATTTAGAATTAATAAAACATTCTTCATTTCAGTGGCTTTTGTGGTTGTGAGAATTTAACGGAACGCAATCGTGAAGGTTGGACTGGGCGATCCTCAGGGGCGCGAGGTGAGAAATTTCATTTGACGTACTAGTAGCGCAGGGCAGCACAAGCGAGCGGGCGACGAGCCTGAGAACATTCTTCATTTCATGGCTGTGAATTTAACGGAACGCAATCTGAAACTGGGGTTGATCGGAGACTTCGTCCAAGGGCCGGGCCGTCCTGTTCCATGCTCCATGAGAAGCGCAGAATATGTTTGCGCCAAAGGGCCGTTCATCGGCGCATTATAATTGTCCGCTGGGAAGGCATAGAAGCATTGAGATAGACTCGGCGTGCCCCGCCCGAAATTCTTGCTCAGTTACAAATAAAATGATAACTTAACTGATGATGGAGAGAATTCAAGGTCATGCTACCCGCACCTGCCGTCAAAGTCGTACGGCACTGGTCAACTGCAAGGGCATCGACGAGAACCACGATGAGCAGACGCCTGGGCTGATGTGGATTCCGATTTATCGTCACAAGCAGCCGGGCGTCCGATAGCAGGCAAGCCCACTTGCAACGCTCCCACTGGCGCAGCAGCACACTGTCATGGTCAGAGCCACGTCAATAGCGACCGCTTCTCCACGCGTGGCACGAAACGTAAGTTATAGACAATCGGCAGCGATGCATGGTCTTATTGGCGAAAACGCAGAGCAGTTGCCTCTGCGCCAAGCGAAGCAGGGATGTGGCCGCCACAGAACCCAAACGCGACGAGGGCACAATCTTATGAATCCATGGGCATGAGATGTAGTAAGTGAACAGAGCGGTGGAGACAGCAGCCAGCCGAAACTTTGCCCAGGTAGATGCCGTGGTTGCCTGCAGAGAGAGGATACAGACGAGGTACACATGCAGAGACGGCAGACATCCACCACTGCAATTGCCAATCGACCGCGAATGGCACACCCAGTCATGAGAAGCTCGAGATCCACAGTTGAACATGTTCGAAACGATTCAGGAGTCTCCGCGGAGGTGGCCAATTACCGAGGTTGGCACGGATTCCAAAGAAGCGGTCGGACTTTGGCTTTGTAACGGACGACCGTTCACGACATCGATATCATGGACGAGGAGTATATGCGCGCCGCCCTCGCCGAGGCCGACAAGGCCATCCCGACGCCGACAGCCTTCTGCGTCGGCTGCGTCATCGTCGCCAACGGGCGCATCCTGGCGACCGGGTACTCGCGCGAGCTGCCGGGCAACACGCACGCCGAGGCGAACGCGCTGCACAAGCTGCCGCCCGACGCCCCGCTGGGCGAGGCAGACGTTTACACGACCATGGAACCGTGCTCCGTGCGCACATCTGGGCTGGCGCCCTGCGCGGACGCGCTCGTCGCGGCGCGCGTGAAGCGCTGCATCATCGGCGTCGGCGAGCCGGCCGATTTCGTCGTGTGCGAGGGCGCGGAACGGCTCAAGAAGGCCGGCATCGAGGTTGTCTGGCTCAAAGGTTTCGAGGCCGAGTGTCTGCGCATTGCCCGGAAAGGCCACAACGCGTAGACAGGAAAGAGGGCGGTCCGGAAGCACGTCGGGCTTTCAAATGGAACAATATTTGCATTTTGCTTCATTGACTGTTGCAGTACAGATCGAGACCTCTGCCCATAGCATCAACTGTTGGAATTTGTACTGAATGCTAAGAGATGTGAGTTCCAGAACGATATGCCAGCGAGTGCGTCGAGCAGTTCCATGTCGTCTAGTTTAACGGTCCGCATCGCCTCGTCCGTTTGGCAAGCGCGCACCGTACGAGGGCCTGATCATCCAGGCTAGAGGTAGCTGTGAGTCGGGGTGAATTGAGGAGCGGTAAAAACAATAATGCTAGAAATCAACGTGCTACGGCCGCCACGGTTCGGTTTTGGTACCGGGAAGGGAGTGCCAGTATTTGCGCATTGCAAAACGCTAAAGAGCAGGTGTCGTGAGAGGTGACAGACGGAGAGCCAAACGGTGAGTTTCGTCTGTAGGACGCTTGCCTAATTCGGACGAAACTTGCGGTTTGGCTCACTGAGATTTTTCTTTGGGCAGGCGTCCCCGGCGTCCACTTCCACCACACCGTCGCAGTTGCAGCACCATGCGCTACCGAGCACGTAGAAGTACCGCCGCACGAAATCCCTGACATCCAGCGATTGCGAGCGGACAGCGAGGACAAAGTCTTGTGGAAGCTCGGCGACCAAAACCTGCTTGTTCTTGAACGCAATGGAAAACCGAAAGTGCCCATCGCCCCAAGCCTTGGTGGGAAAGCTGACAGCGCAAGGTGGCTGATGTTGCTGCTGCTGGTACCACACGGTCGCGTGAGGGCGACAAATTGGAAGCTCCCAACGTTTGTCGTATCCAGGCACTGTCAGGATCTGTTGTCTTGTCCAGCCAACGTCGAGTAGCCGCTGCAACGACCGCACCTGTTCTTCTCGATCCTCCAGGCAATCATGGGGCTGCCTAGGCGCAAGTTGGCGTTTTGGCATGGCAGGGCAATGCATTGATTGGCAACATAGTCCCAGTTTAAGAACCGGTGGGGCCTCATGGGATCGGAGGCGGAGACTATTATCTGAAGTCAGTGTTTCGGTGCGCGGGCGGGATAGACGGGGCATGCAGGGGCCCATCAGCCACCTAAATTGGTGTGACACTGCGCGACAGCCCCCCGCCGCCCGCGACGATGACCGGACGACGGGGAGACGCAGCGCGAGCGTCGGCGTCGGCGGTCTCGACCAGCAGGCCTCCGCCGTTTGGCTGTGTTTACGCCAATCATCTGATCTCCTCTTCAAGTTCCTCCTGCCAGTGCCATGCAAGAGCTCATTGCGCCCCGCCCGCTCCGCCTGACCGCCACGCCGTTCGGCGCCAACATCGTGGGCGGCCACCAGCGCCGCATCTCGGCGCCGTTTGCGAAATACAGCAGCCCACCGATCTCGGATGCGCTCTCGCGCCTCGAGCTCGCCGCCGACCAGCCGTACGACGGCAGCAGCGCCGGCGCGAGGGGCAGCGCGGACCCCGAGCGCGCCGGAGCCCGCTGGGGGTCGAGCCCGGCCGGTGAGTGCGGCTCATTGCTCCCTGTAGCCGCCCGGGCTGATAGTGAGACGTGGCCCAGGCTCAACGCGGAGGCGCTCGAGGAGTTCCTGTCCATCCTGCGGCCGAGCGTGCTGCTGAGCCCGGCGTCGCCCATTGCCCGCATCCGCGCTCGGGCCACCACTCCGCGACGTCCTCGCTGTCCATGCCGTCCGGCTCCGTCTCGCCCGCGTACGAGCGCCCCGGCCACCCCTACAAGCTCGCCCGCCGCGACACCTCCCGCTCGGCGTCCTCAGTCTCGTCCGACGGCGGCGCGCCCGACTCGGCCTCCAAGCGTGCCAGCATCCGTTCCACGACCGACCGCGAGTCCGACGCCCACCCGGCCGAAATCGACGCCGTCCTCCTCGGTGAGCACACTAATATCCGGATTATCTTGTGCTCATCTGCCACACCCCAAGCCTCGCCCATCTCCCGCTCGCACACCATGAACCCGCTCCCTCGCGACCCATGCTACGAAAGCATGACCCAGAACCTCTCCTTCCGACTCTCCTCCCGCACTCCCTCCCCCTCCGGCCTCCTCCTCACCTCCTCGGCAGTCAGCCCTGCAGCCCGTGAGCTCGAGGAAATGGAGGCCAGCCTCTGAGTCTGTCCCCCAGCAGACCGTCGAGCGTGACATCATAGTGTCTCGCATTTTCCTCGTCTTCAGCCTCACATTTCACATTCACATTCCTTTGCTTGCATCTCTCTTTTCTTGATTATGTATCTGTCGTCGCCCAGTGCACGCGTACCCCGTTGCAGCTGCCTATTTAAACCCATCTACTCATCAGTTTTCCTGTACCATGTCGTTTACCATGCCTGCCTCCTTCCTTTCTCTCCTCGGCCATTTTTCCAGGCCGTCCATGTATGTCTTACGTTGGGCTTTCACTCGAACATGTACCTGCTCTTATCCCCAGAAATCAATCCAATATAACCAGTCATCAGTCCACATCATAAAATGAATCGTATAAGAAGATTAGGATAAGGCTCTTCAT
Organism: Auricularia sp. M12; assembly: GCA_037042885.1. Classification (NCBI taxonomy): domain Eukaryota; kingdom Fungi; phylum Basidiomycota; class Agaricomycetes; order Auriculariales; family Auriculariaceae; genus Auricularia; species Auricularia sp. M12. Next base: position 2,902,094 of record CM073210.1, on the reverse strand, counting down.
GTACAACCAACCGCTCAGATTATTTTCAACATAGGATAGAGAGCTCGAATCACAACTTCGGGGCAGCCTTGCGCGCCGGGATGCCTGCCGCGTACAGCTCCTCGAATATCTTGCCGTACTTCTTCTCGACGTCGGCTCTGTGTGCGTGTATGTATCACGCTGCGTGAAACAGACAGATAGGACACACCTCCGCGCCTTGAAGGTCGGCGTGAGCAGGCCGTTGTCGACGCTGAACGGCTCGATCTCGATGTAGATGTTCTTGATCTGCTCGAAGCTGCCGACACACCAGTCAGTCAGTCGACGCACGCAACGCAGCGCAGCGCAGCGCACCCCTTAAGCTTCTCGCGCTGCGCCTCCTTGTCGAGCGCCTGCAGCACGCGCTCGATGACGCGCGGGTCGCGCGCGGCGCGCTCCAGCGCGAGCCGGTCGTCCGGCGCGATCTTCTCGCCCAGCGCGCGCGACGCGAGCTCCGCGAACGGCGCGGGCTCCGGCACCGCGATGCCCACGAGGTACTCGCGCAGCGAGTTGCCGTGCACGTACACCTGCTGCAGCAGCGCGCACGCGCTGTACGCGTTCTCGCAGCGCTCCAGGCCGACGTACTCGCCCTGCGCGAGCTTCATGATGTTCTACACACGCGCAGCGCACAATGCATCATCAGGGAGGGCAGAGGATAAGCGAGGGGAGGGCGGGGGGGATGCACACCTTGACGCGGTCAATAATCTTGAAGCGCCCGGCCTCGTCGACGAGTCCGACATCGCCGGTGTGCAGCCATCCCTCGTCGTCGATGAGCTTGCGCGTGTTCTCCGGGTCCTTGTAGTACTCGGAGATGCACACGTCGGACTTGATGCAGATCTCGCCGCGCGGGTACGGCTTGTCGTCGCCCGAGTAGCCCATCGCGGGCACGTCGACGAGCTTGACGTGGCAGAACGCGTGCGGCATGCCCGCGAACCCGCCCGCGTCCTTGTCGAACGGCAGCGTGCGCGAGATGGTCGCGCACGTCTCCGTCATGCCGTACCTGTCAAGCGCGTCAGTGTGGTGTGTGGTGTGGGAAAAGGGAGGGAGGGAGGGAAACCCACCCCTCGACGTTCTGCCCGCCAAACGCGACTTTGATCAGGTCGAACACGTCGCGCGACACGGGCGCCGAGCCGCACGCGATGCCCGACACCTTCCCGCCCGCGACCTGCTTGACCTTGCGGAACACCAGCCGGTCCCACAAGAAGTGGTTCGGGTCGCCCGTTCGCCTGAACTTCTCGAGCTTCGCGTCGATGGCGGTGCGGAGCATCGCGCCCTTGAGCCCGGGCTGCTTCGCCATGTTCGCGATGCCGGCGTAGATCTTGTTGAGCACGCGCGGCACGGCGGGCAGGTAGTCCGGCTGCAGGATCTGCATGTCCGCCAGCAGGTTCGCCGTGTCGCCCGAGAAGTAGCCCACGCGCGCGCCCAGCGCCATCGCGAACAGCTCCGCGACGCGCCCGTAGATGTGCGCGAGCGGGAGGTAGGAGATAACCGTCTTGTTGTGGTCCAGCTCCGCGCCGTGGCACCACGCCGACACCGCAGCCACGACGGCCTTGTGCGTGAGCACAGCACCTGCAGGCACACAGCGCGTCAGACCCAGATCGCAAGGGCGAGAAACAGCCGAATCGCTGCTGACCCTTGGGGTTACCCGTCGTGCCCTGCAAAGTTATCGTCAACACCAGGTACGCGCGCTGTTAGTGTTGAGACAGCTTCAGGACATACCGAAGTATAACATATCGACGCGACGCTCTCCGGGCGAATCTTGGGCGGCTCGATCCTGTGTTTCTTGCCCAGCTCCTCGACTGCGTGCTGATATAAGCCGGCATGTGCTATACGCCGGTGAGGCAAATATTCACGCACTCTCGGCCATCCCGACGACCTTGACGCCCTTCTCCGCGCCCCACGCCTCGAGCGCGGGCCTCACGTCGGGCTCAAGCGGGTCCATCGAGACGAGCAGGCGCAGCTTGGGACACGCCCCGCCTGCAAGTCTCAGGATCGCCGGCAGGTTCTTCGCGCTCGAAAAGATGACGGTGACCTCGGCATGGTTGATTCTGAAATCCAATGAGATATGACACGATATCCGCGACGCGCGGCACGATCTTACGCGTATTCTGGCACCAATGTCAGCATGGACGTTTTGAACATGAGCAGCAAAGCGCAACGAACCTACTGCGTCGGGGCCGAGCGTGTCGTAGAGCGCGACGGTGACGAAGCCGTACAGCTGGTTGGCGAGGTCGACCACCTGCCACTCTTCGTTTCATTCGCAATGAGCAAAAAGCAAAGGCAAAAGCAAGACTGGACGCGCAGACGCACCGGGCCTGTTGACGGCCCATATGCCGACGGTGGGGTGCTCGCCGCCGCCGAGCTCGCCGTTGCGGAAGAGCGCGAAGAGCGCGGAGCCGAGGTCGCGGCGGCGCGCGTCGATCTGGCCGTACGTCTCCCAGACGTAGCGCGGCTCGAGCTGGGGCGGGTGCGTGTGCGGGACGCGCGGGCGGTGGCCGAAGAGCGTGCGGTCTGCGCCGAAGAGCAGGCCCGAGTCGAACACCTCGCCCAGCACGCTCACGCCGTAGTCCAGCGGGTGCGCCTGTGGCCAAAATGCTGTTTTTTGGCTCTCAGCGCCGGCTATCTCTGCCATATGGCGACTGGCGTACCGTTGGCGTAGACAGCTGCAGGCACGGCATCGTCAGACCGTCCGCGTCTCAAGTGCGCTGCTGTAATAGTGCGTACCGGACTGGCCAGGGCGCTTGGTGCCTGGCAGGATGATACCCTGCTTGTTGTAGTCGATGTCGGGTGGGAAGGGGACGAGCTTGAGCGGCATGGTGGGCGTCTGGGAGCGGGATGGGATGATGAGGGAAACGAAGAGGAACCGCTATAATCCTGGGGTCAAGTGAGGCACAAACAATCACGTGCCGGCAGATCCACGACAGCTGCTTGGCAGCCTCACTTCTTCTGTCCACTCTTGTCCATTTCGAGCGAAATTCCTCATCATGCTTGTGAGGAAAAAAACGAGCGTTGGCGCCGTATTATTGCTACCAATAACCGAATACACGAGCGTATATGAAGATTACAATACATCTGAGTTAAAATTGACGGGTTTCTTTCTTTCTCCTCTAGATCTCCCTTCAAGCAGCCACCCATGGCATGGCAGTCAGCAGGCAGCACGGCACAGACCCTTAACGACGGCGCCCACGATACGGCGCCGCACAGATGCCGCACACCGCAAGCGCCACCGCGAGGCCCACCAGGAACGAGCGGATGACAATCTCCCACTGGCCTCGGCGGACGATGGGGCTCAGGACCTCGGCCATCGGCTGGAAGATGCTGCGCACGCTCTCGGACGCCTTCGAGCGGCGGGCGAGTATGCTGGCGTTGCTGGGGCGATGGCCCACTCGAACGCCGACGAGGTGTTGCTCGTCGAGCGCGGGCTCATCGGGCTCGACGGGCTCACGGGCTCCGCGAGGAACGGCGCGATGACGCTCATGGACGTGCGCGACGGCTGCTGCTGCGGCAGCGGCAGCTTGACGTCGACGGTGCGCGCGCCGAGGTGGCTGCTGCTGTCCTGGCGCCGGATTTTCTCGCCGACGGCGGACTCGGTGCGCGCGAGCGCGATGGCCTCGTGCGCGGCGCCGATGCCTTTTGTCGCGACGGAGCTGCGCCGGCTGCGCGTCTGCGCGCGCGCCTGCACGATCTCGGCCTCCGAGGGCGCCACGAGCTCGTGCGGGTGCAGCTGCCGCGCGTCGCCGAACAGGAAGATGACGACGCAGACCTACAGCTCTTATATCAGCGCACACGAATCGGGGGAGCGGGAGCAGGCGCCGGACGCACGCCATGCAGGCCCGCGACGAGCGTGCCGACGCCGAGCCAGAGACACGGCAGCGCGGCGAACGCCAGCCAGCGGTTGCGCGCGGCGCCGTAGAACGAGAGCAGGATGGGCGCGAGGCCGACGGCGCATGTGAGCAGGCCGACGGCGATGGCGAACAGCCCGCGGCGGCGGCCGGCGTTGCGCGAGTGCGCGGCGACGAACGCGTGCAGCGAGTGCTGCAGCATGTCCGTCACCTGCCGCTTGGCCTGCGCGAACGCGCCGGGCGGCGCGGGCGCCTCGTGCTCTGTCTCCAGCGGCGGGAGCGGCAGCGCGTCCAGCACGTCCGCGGGCAGGTTGAGCTCGAGCGGCGCGTGTGGGATCAGGAACGTCGCGCGCGCGCAGGCGTACGACGCCCGCAGCTCGCGCGCCACGCCGCCGTCCTTGTCCTCGCCGTCGGCCATGCGCGCATACGTCTCTGCGGCCGGACCATCAGCTCGCTACGCGGCATCGGCCCATTCACACAACACACACCCTCGTATTTCTTGAGCCAAACCAAAAGTAACTGAAAACACATCTCAGAGCGAGGCCACGGACGCAGTCGCATGCAGTCTCACAGGTTCTCCGCGGAGCGCTCGACGTAGAGCAGGTACTCCTCAAACTCCTTGAGGCCGAGCGGCGGGAGATGGCGCGCATTGAGCACGTCGTCGAGCCTCACATCGTACTTGGGCGTGATCCTGAACGAGCGCACGGTGCCCACGCCGGCGTCGCACGGACACAGCAGGCGCTGCGGGAACTGCCTCAGCGTGCGCAGGCGGTAGTGGAAGCGCGACGGGCGGGAGTACGTGGGCAGCTCCTGCGGCATCTCAGGCGGGGGGCGGGCGAGGATCGTGGGATGGGGCCTGCCTGCGACTTATAGACCGTCCTCTCGCGATCGACTGTTTCAACGCCGGACGGAAAATCCGCCCCGCGTGCGATCGTCGCGCCTTTCCCTTTCCTCTGGCACCAGGCTTTCGTCACCCATACTGTCATATTACTGTATATCGCGTGCTTGGCTGCTACCAATACAATTATGAAACCCGACACCGTTGTTAGTGTACTGTACGGAATAGTGTGCTGAGGGGAAAAGAGAATTCATGATCGTGAATCGTGACATCCTGAACGAGAATCATGGCGCGCTCAGGGCGACCTGCCAAAGAATCGTGTCAGACACCGCCAGGAGTCGCGGAACCGCCATGCGAGGACGCACCCGCATGAACTGGTCATAAGACATGGCGACAATGCCGTCTCTGTCCGTGTCGAGCCTGTCAGTCCGTCAGAATGTGAGCATCCGCCTGGGGCGTGAGCATCGTCGCCGCGGATTGGCGCACCCTTGGAAGCTCTCCGTGAGCGTCTTGACGACGACGCACGCCCGCACGAATCTGGGGCCCGGTCACATCGCGAATCCCTCCGGCGGGTTGGGCATACCTGTCGAACGTGATTCCCGGCGCGGGGCCATAGCCTGACGCGGGGGGCAGAGAGGCTGGGAGCGCTGTGAGCCGTCAATGAGAACACGCCCCAGGGACGGGGGTTGGCTGCGCACGCACAGTATTTCTCGGCGATGATTTGGATGGTGCGCGGCGAGAGGTGGTAGCCGAACGAGTTGAGCGCCGTGCCCAGCTCGCCCTGGTCGATCGAGCCGCTGCGGTCGCTGGGAAGATGAAACAAACGGCGTCAGACAGACAGACAGACAGACAGCTTGAACGGCGGCTTCCTGGACGCACCGATCGAAATGACGGAAGACGTTCTGCCTGAGAACGGGGGTGGGCCGCTTCAGCGACAGAATGCCGAATATAAGACACGAACGACGGCGGCGGTACGTACCAGTCCGAAATGTACTTCCACAGGCCGGCAAACTCGTTAAACCCTATTGTGCCGGAGCGGTCAGTATCCTGCGCAATAGAATGTCAATCCATTGAGCGCCAGTTCAGGAAGCAGTGGGCGCACAAAGATCGTCATGAGCATCTGCAGATATAAGACGTCCTGTCAGCGCACACGGCAGACACAAGCAGCTGCATGGCGGGCACACCTTGACGGTATCGAGGTCGAACTGGGTCCAGTTGCCGTTCACGAGCGCCTGCTGGAGCTCGGTGGCGGATATCGAGCCTGTGCGCTGTCAGGACTAGTGTCCGCGTCACGCTGGCAGGGCGGACGCACCTGAGCCGTCCAGGTCGACCGCGGAGAACCACGCCCACAGCGTCGGATCGGCGCCCGGCGGCGGGCCCGCGCGGTGGTGGGGCTGGAAGCCGCCAGCGAACGCGTTGCTGCCATAGCCCGGGGCCTGCTGCTGCTGCTGGGCGTACTGCTGCTGCTGGGCGTGGTACTGCTGTTGCTGGCTGTACTGTTGCTGCTGCTGCTGCTGTTGCTGGCCGCCGTACGACTGGCGATGCTGGTGCTGCGGGTTGGGGCTGGGCGAGCTGGCGGGGCGCGCGGCGCCGCCGCTGAGCATTGCGGACAGTCTGTTCATGGGAGTTCGGTGTTTCGGCTGCAGCCTGGGCGCGTCATCCCTTTTAGTTTATAAGCCCGGCCGCCCGCGCCAAGCACCGCTTGCGGCTTGCGGTCTGCGAGATCATGCTGCGATTTTCTGACTCTGACTCGGGAGGAACTTGTGCGCGCGCTCACGGGGCCGCCCAGCGGCGCAGCGCCTTCGGTATCCCGCCGCTGCGCCGTGTGGCGCGGAACGACCCCGGCGAGCCTGAGTTTTGCATGCCGCGATGCCGGTGCAAGCCCTGGAAGATCCGCTCCTTTCAGGTTCATCTTCTCAATCCATCAGGATCGCAAGCCACAGCGTTCAAGCTGTCAAATATTTCCTGGTTTATGAGGGGTTGTTTCACCAGCCTCCATTCAACTGTAAGCTAGCTAGCCGTGGCACAACTCCCGGAGCTACTAGAATTCCAACGAATAGAAGCTGCCAGTGGCACAGCCAAAAACAGGACTGTGTCTCGCAGAGGCAGACTCTCGAAGATCATTCTATGAAGTGCCCCTGTCAAGGCGCCTTGCCTGATGCCCGCATGTTCATCCACGTCTACACTTGCGTCAGAAAGCCGTGGTAGGTGCATGGAATAGACCGCGTGACTTCAAACGCCGGCAGCTAGAAGATCTGCCACATCCCGTCTCAGCTTTTCAGATGAGGTCCGACCTCAGCTGCCTTTTCCATCGTTTGTTTTGGAGATAGCAATTCGCCGGACCAAGTCAGAGGGGTTGGCCTGCGAGCATTGTACCCTCCCTCGACTCGACCTGCTAAGCGGTACCAGAAGACAGCTCTCAGTTACTCAGCGCAGTACAGTGCTGAAATTCAAATCGCACATTCCTCACAGCTTTAGATTGTCCCCTAGGAGCGCCTCTTGTGACCCGGAAAACCCATTGCTATGATAAAAAACGATGAGCGAGGCGCTATAGGACGTATATTATGATTTCCTATGAAAATTTGAGCGCCCGGAATGGTAGAACTAGTTTCTCTTCATCCATGCCAGGGAGAAAGTCACGTGCCGCTGTTCCTCCTGTCAAAGTGGTGATTAGGTAAGTCAGTTTCCCCGCTTTTGTCTTCCGACCATCACGCACGCAGAATCGCAATGGCCGCCGACGAGTACAAGCTGGACGGCGAAGACGACGACTACGTGCCGTATGTGCCCGTGCACCAGCGGCGGCAGCAGAAGCTCGCGAAGCTGGTCAACTCGACGTCGTCCGTGAGCGCCGGCGCGAAGCGCAAGTTGGACGAGAGCGCGGCGGCGGCGGAGGAGCGCGACGCCATCGACGAGGAGGAGGCGCGGCGCGAGCGCATCCGCAAGGAGCGCACGCTGCTGCTGGAGGCGCAGGAGGTGCACCAGCGCAAGGCCGTCCAGGGTGCGTGCGGCGCTGGCACACGCGGACAGCCAATTTGCTCACCGTCTTAGACGCGCAGAAGACTGAAGCAGAGAAGACGGAGGAGCAGGAGGCCGAGATCCTCGCCGCCATCGCCAACCGCCGCCACCTGGCGTCCGACCGCGAGCTCGCGAAGGGCATTACTTACACGGAGCCGCTCAAAACCTCGTATGTGACACGCCGACTCGCACGACCCAGGCTGAGCTCATTGTCTCTTAGATGGCGACCGCCGCGGCATATCCGCGAGCGCACGGAGGAGCAGCACCGCAAGCTGCGCGAAAAGCACCACATCATCGTCGAAGGCGACGACGTGCCGCCGCCCATTGCGCGCTTCCTGGACATGAAGATCCCGGAGGTGCTCGTGAAGCACTTCAAGGCGAAGCGCATCGTCGACCCGACGCCCATCCAGATCCAGGGCATCCCGACCGCGTTCGCCGGGCGCGACATGATCGGCATCGCGTTCACCGGCTCGGGCAAGACGCTCGCGTTCTGCCTGCCGCTCATCATGCGCGCGCTCGAGGAGGAGTCCAAGCTGCCGTTCGTGCGCGGCGAGGGCCCCGTCGGCATCATCCTGTGCCCCTCGCGCGAGCTCGCGACACAGACGTACGAGAACGTGCTCGACTGGACCGCCGCGCTCGCCCGCGGCGGCTACCCGCAGCTCAACACGCTCCTCTGCATCGGCGGCATCTCCATGTCCGAGCAGTCGCATGTGTTGAACAAGGGCATCCATATTGTCGTCGCTACGCCCGGCCGGCTCATCGACATGCTCGAGAAGCGCAAGCTGACGCTCGAGAGCTGCACATACATGTGCATGGACGAGGCGGATCGCATGATTGACCTTGGCTTCGAAGAGGACGTGCGCAATATCATGAGCTTTTTCCAGGTGCGTGGCTAGATGCCTTCTGTGGGCGGCGTTAGTTCTGACACTTGAATTTCAGCATCAACGACAGACGCTGCTATTTTCCGCCACGATGCCCCGCAAAATCCAGGACTTTGCGCAACAATCGTTGGTCAAGCCCGTCCTGGTGAATGTAGGCCGTGCGGGTGCGGCCAATCTGGATGTTCTGCAGGTGGTCGAATATGTCAAGCAGGAGGCAAAGATGGTGTACTTGCTCGAGTGCTTGCAGAAGACTCCTCCACCCGTGATCGTCTTTAGCGAGAGCAAGAACGAAGTCGATGGTGTGTTGGCTCCAGCGTACGTCAGAATCTGTGCTCATATGTTGCAGATATCCAAGAATACTTGTTGCTCAAGGGTGTCGAGGCTGTGGCCATCCACGGCTCGAAGAGTGCGTTTGCTGTTGCCCTCACTCTCTTGAATTTCTACTGACATATTTTCTGACACATTTTCAGCTCAGGACGAACGGCAATATGCCATCAAAGCATTCAAATCCGGCCAAAAGGACGTCATGGTCGCATCGGGCGTCGCCTCCAAGGGACTGGACTTCAACGAGATCCAGCACGTCATCATCTACACCATGCCCAAGGAGATCGAAGACTACGTCCACCAAATCGGACGCACGGGTCGCTCCGGCAAGACGGGCATTGCCACGACGTTTGTCAACCTCAACACGGCGGAGCAGACGCTGCTGGATCTGAAGTACCTGCTGATGGAGGCCGGTCAAAAGTGCGTATTGCTTGTCCTCTGCCGCCGCGTCTCTTGATAAAGCTGACGCGTGTACACTCCATTCAGAGTCCCGCCCTTCCTGTTGAGCATCGAGGATCCGAGAGCTAATGCCGCGGGGGGTAACCTCAAGGGCTGCCCTGTATGTGGTGGTTTGGGACACGCCATCTCCAATTGCCCGAAGCTCGAGGACAGCCAGCGCAGGCAGATGGCGTCGCACAATCATGATATGGGCGGTGGGTACTGAGTGTGCGCGATTCGGTGGTGTATCTCTGCGTCCATTTTGTAATTCTAACAAATTGAGTGGGTCCCATTGAAACAGTTTACTGAATCCAAACTGTTGTCCGGAGTTTAAAGTTGTTGACACTGCCTCTGACTCGGACTCAGTCAGAAGGCCAACGTTCGACGTCCGGTCATTGTTCAACGTTCAACGTGTGCCGTTTAACATCCAACTGGAAGTCTGTGGAACTGGCAGCGGTGTCGACACTCGCTGAGTCGCCGGTACATCCTTCACATGGACATTATGCGACATGAGGATTAGTCAGCAGACGGAATTAGAAAACTATTTGATACGAAACGTTCCTCCTGCTGCACCTTCCTTCTATGGGCATTTTCCGCGGAAACAAACGACAGGAACAACAGTGACAATGATAATGCTAATACATGCTCGGGCGTGCTTTAGACCTTCGTCTCCTCGCGCTCATCACTGCACCCGTCTTGCGCACTCTTCCGCGAAATGCCCGATTATCCAGCTCTGCATGACAGCCAAGGCATTTGGACTATGCCCAGAGTTCTATTTGGATGGCCTGCCTGCTCACGTGTGTCAGCTGGAACCTCCGAGACTGCTCAGTGAAAAGATGTTCTCTTCTTCTCCAAGAGACTGTGTGGAGCGCGTGGTGCTATTTGAACTGCGCCGGACCATCCGCTTCTGACCGGCGTCCAGGACTCTCTGCCACATGTGCTCGATAAATCTCTCGCGCGCATCGGCCACCCACTCCGGCTCCGTGCTTGAATTGTTGTCCTTGTATACGGGAAGATACCAGGGAGTAAAGGTACTGCTGTGGCTGCCGCGCACTTTAAGCCGTAGATTCTTGTTCGTATCGCCGACGGCACGACAGTAGTCGAAGCAGGGAAGGCAGCACAATTTCGAGACCCCGATGTAGTCGACAACAAGATCATCCTTGTTGTATCCGTGCTTCACCATGAACGGAGGTATCGCGGATTCGCAATGCACAGGACTGGTGTGGTTCAGTTCAAGCGACATGGTCGATTTCCAGAATGAAGTGCGCATCCTCTCCTCGAGACCTTTGATCAAAGCTGCGTGGAAATCATCGTAGTCCTGCCCCCTCTCTTCGACCCTGTGTTTAAGGGCCTAGCCGAATGCTGAGCTGGTGTCGAATGAGGCAGTGAACGGAAACCGCTGTAGCACCGTGTCTGGGTCGCCGACATACCGCACGACTTCAACCGAGTTGGGTGAGGTGGCCCATGTCCGGAACTCGTCTGTCTTCGCATATGCAATGAGGTCTCTGACATTGTTGAAATACGAAACCGTCTTGTTGAAATGGTGCCCGAAGGTATCCTTGTCCCCGACATCTGTGGACAGCAATGAGTGATATGATGAAGGATATGTGGGACCTAAACTCACTAATGGCCCTGTCAAGTCTATAAATCACCATGTTTGCGTCATTGTTGACTTCGTCTTCATCAAATGCCAAAGAACGTCTTGCTGTCTCTGCCTGCTGGAGAACGGCTGCATACTTTTCAATCACTTTACCGAAGGTTGATTCCCACCCGCCCTCTGGTGCTGTGTGAATGAGCCTGGAGTTCTTCGAGACTCTGTCTGACATTTTGCCAGTATCGTCGAAGTACGGCGCGCGGTACGTATTAGGTGGGAACTTGCCGTTAACTTGCGGACCAATTGCAGTGACCACAGCTTTCCAAAGCTCGGAGATAGCCTTGATGACATTGTAATCCGGGTCGGATTCCTGCAGAGTAGCGTGGAAATTTTGCAGCTCGGTTAAACCCGTGGGTCCTTTGCCGTGTTTTACGAATCTTTTCGTTAGCTTGCGCCAAAAAAGCCTAGGATGGTGTTCCAAAGCTGCGTCTCCGCTGCTCGGACCTCAGCCTCAGACGCTGATCGAGAAATTGCGAAGAGCCATGCCAATAGATCTTGTAGATATCCTTTGATCCCCCGAGGAAAGTCTGCCTCCGCGTTCGTGGTCACGACATGTTGCGCTGGGCGGTTCGCCGTTGGCTTGAGCATGACACAGGCGATAACACCCTTGCTCTCATGATTGGCACAGACAGCTGCTAGACCATTGGCGAAGTTTAAGAACTTGATTTTCGCATCGTCCTTGTTGTAGGATACTCGGCGACCAGCGTCGTCCAGATCGCGAGGACCAAAGGCGCATAGAGCGGCCAAAAGTTCGTTGATATGCTGGGACTTGGAGCTGAGAGCCATTGCTGAGACGTAGCGAATTCGGTGCTGAGGTGCAGAAGGATGCCCAAAGACTGAGGGTTTATATACTTGAGAGCACATCACGACCGGGCTACTGCCGTCACAGCAGCACAGTACATGACAAGGCAAGATCCCTGGGATGTCTCATGAACCAATCAAGGGAGCCCACGCCCAATAACAGGGAGACAAACACTCCAATAGGGCGGTTTCACAACTTTGGCACAATGTACAAGGGATGTCCACTGCCTTGGTTGAGAGAAACGAGCATTGAGAGTTGAAGTAGCAGCTTGTGATTTACATCCGGGGTCATCGACTCCTCAAGGGTTCCTTGCGTCTCGGAACATCATGATGTGCGAAACACCCTGGCGGGATAGCTTCACAATGGCACAAAGCAATAGGTAGACGGACTAAGGATACAGGCTCTTCTCAGGGCCTCTGTCGAGTATTGAGGGTTTATGATCAGTGAGTGGGCACAAGGACCCTCCCACCAACGTAGTGCACTACAATAGCCGCATGATGGCTAGTGATAATACTTACCCTGAATCATCCGGAACATAGAACGACACAAACCCCACAATGATTCTATCATCCGTCAATCAGAACACGTTTTACTGGTACTAGTACTTGCACCGCAGTCGCAGCTTCTCAGGACTCCAAGCTGAGCCACGGAGTGGTTAACCCTGAATTCCAGATTGCACCCGTTGTACTCACAATTCCTGTGTTTAATTTCTATTGTTGATCCGACCCTGAGTGTCTCCCATGTGATTCTGTGCTTTCCTATTTGTATGACGGTAACCTGAGGCAGTGACTCAGATATTAGGGTTGGAAGCGCTGACACTGGGACGGGGTTCCCCATCCGGCGGGCGGGCTTATCGGTCTATCGGTCGATTAGTAAGCTGAGTAGGTCACGCGTGGCTTCTCAGGACTCCAAGCTGAGCGGGTTGAAGATGCACCCGTTGTACTGCACAAACCTGAGGCAGTGACTCAGATATTAGGGTTGGAAGCGCTGACGCTGGACACAAATGCTCGGGTTGAAGATACTTGCACAAATGCTCTGTCGTGCTACTTGACACGGATAAAACTTCCAAGAATTGTGGGATCAGTCAATGCAATTGCGGGAAAGTAGATAAGTACAAGACTCCTGCATTGTGCATGGACACATGAATGTGAACCCCGGACCCGGACCAAACATCGGCGTTCGAATTAGTTTATAAAGCCGCTGCAGACGGCACCGGTCTGTTGTAATTCAACCTTCGCTCTCCCCACACCGTCTACGACATGGACACAGACACACTCGAGTCGGTCGGTATACGCATTGCCGGTATGGGTATCTTGAATAAATACAACACACACTTGTCTGTTCAGAACCAGATGGACGAAGAGAAATTCGACAACGACGGTCGTCGCATCCTGGACCTTCTCGACGCACTCGCCTCCATCTGTGTTCGTGAGTCATCCGACACATTCGCCACTGCTTTGGACCTCTCTGCATCGGTCACCGTCTGGGTCGCCTCCAATAGCACTGCAGGAGTCCCCGAGGCAGCGATCGCACGACTTAATGCTGCTTGGGATTTCATCAAATCGATTCAGAGCGATCCCGCATGTGAAGCCGCTGCCAAGGACCTCAGCAGCTATCCTCGCCTGGTGGAGAAGCACGCCTCATTTCTTCATGGTCAACTATACTATTCGTCCCCTGCCATCAAGGCTCGAAACGGGCAGGAGGCTTCCGACATTGTCGCCGCCTTAAATCGAGCCTTGACTCACAATTGCGCCATCCATAAGGCGGACTGCTTGGGAGGCCAGTGTATCAATCACTTGACCGAGGAGAACAAATTGTTCCTGCGCGAGGCGGTAGACAAAGTCAACCGTCTTCGGTCTCTGGATACAAGGCAGCATGAAGGGTTGATGGATGCCATTGATGCACAAACCAGCCTCTATCGCCATGTCAGGGGTGTTTTCAAGGACGATCAGTTGTCCCTGTTTGTCCGTTCTATTGAACAGATCTGTACGTCGCTCATTTGGCCCCCTTTCCGGATTCTTACTGCGTATATCAGCAAGAACTCCAGTTCGGTTTTTCCTACGCAAGTTATGCTGGCTTGGAGCAGCTCGTGTCTGTCTGGGCAAAGTGGCTCACAACACGAGATATCGCGCCTTGTTTACGCGCAATCATGAAATCATCGCTGTGTCACCGCCGTCGGCGCGCCATATCACACTCGATTTTTCGGAGCCAAGGCTATTTCACCCTGCAGAATCGTTCTATAAATCTGGCGGATCTCCCACCCGACCGGCGCAGCTTGAGGCAGAGTGGCGCGCTTGCGTGCTTGAGCCTCTACGCGCGTTCTTCGGCACCGATATGAATGGCGGATGGGTCGCCTCAACACATGCGTAAGGTAGCAATCATGTACAGTCATCCGACGCTGTCACATGTGACGTGACATGCCCTTTTTGGGAAGTAATGTGTCATTGAAAACTGTTGTTCATATGGGAGCATCTGAACCAAAGCATTACTACAAAATCTGTCGCCAACATTAATTCTGAATGTATACTGGCTATCTGTATACCCGGATTCAGGGTGATTGGGGAAAATCTCAGGGACAAGACCCCAAAACACTGGAAGAATGAGCTACAATTAGAGACCAGCTACAGAAGCATCAGACTGAGCTGGTAGAGCCTCAGCCCTGCCAGAGCAAGTGCTGGGCGTCATCTATACATGTATTAGAAGTGATGAAGGCAATTATCAGTGACAACGGGCCTCATTTTCTGTGGCCTGCACCCGGGGTTTTTTGCTGGGGGTTTTCCGAGGGGAAGCAAGCCGTTTGAGGCCATTGCTGATGCCCTGGACGGCTGTAGTAAGTCTGGCCTGCGCACCCGCCATGTTGGCGATCTTCTTTGCACGCCAGGCCTTCGCGGGCGGCATCGTAGGAAGAGGAAGCAGCAGAGCCGGCAGTCTCCGGGGGTCTCCTCTGTCAGGAATCATCTGTTGCTCACATTCTCAGCACAAAACAAAAGCTATACCAAGACCCGAATTTATGTTGACGCCAGATCTTGCTTAAATAGATTGTACCATTTTATAGAAATCAAAGAGTATCTCCGGACCCTTCACAATTGCCTTTTTGGGCATGTCACGCACGTCGGATGACTGTACATGATTGCAGGACCCCCGATAATGTCATTAAATGTTAAATTTCCCTGTCGGACATCGTGATATAGCCTGGGCCGCAGGTCTCTGCGTGCCTGGCGGACATTGTGTATGAGGGTCGGCCTGAGCTCAGATTCTGTATTTCGGACATCAAGCACCCCTCTGAGGGGTTAAATCTTGGTTTCGGACATATGGCAACGTTGCACAGTGGTAAAGTGCTGGCATTTGAAACTTTGAACTCGTGTTCAGTCCCCGTCAATGGCTTTTTGGTTACTCTGCCCTGCGTGCAACCGCCGAGTTGTGCGTCATCCGGGGCCCGTTGTCTGCGCACGGACCGGTGCCGGTTTTTTTTTAGTATCTTCTCATCACTTCCGTCAACTCGCCGTCCAATCTTACCGTGCAAACACTTGCTTATCTTGGTACGAGCTCCTGACTGCCTGATGTGTTCTATTCACTGGAAGTTCCGTAGATGCCTGAATCCAATGCTGTCAGGGTCCGGACCCCTTTTCCCCTTTCCATTACTCCTTTTCCCTTTCTGTTACCAGCCTGACCCTGTCTCAATACTGTCTTGTCTTCCTTTCTGGCATTCCGGCTCGATTACATAAGCCGGTGTTTGCCGACGCAAACGCCAGCTGGCGTTTGCGTCGGTAAATACCGGTGGCTGCGCACCATCAATCGGACGGTTCCACTTGTGTATATATATCTGATTGTTGGTAGCGGTGATCCCCAGTCTCGTTCTCTCAGGATCCCCGCTACCCAGGTATGCTTGTATATTCCCTGTTCTCAAATATATACTCAGGATCCCCGCTACCCAGCGCGCATTCCCACGGATCCGGACTTTGTCTCGGTGGTGCTGGCCTCGCTCGCTTACTCCGGACTTCTCCCCTCGTCTCCGCTCTCTCGGCCGCGCGCTCTAGCGTCGCCCTGACAGTAGAACGAGACTCCACCTATCCCGCACCACCCCCTATTTCGAAGCCCTCACGATGCCCGGACTTGGTACCGGCTCAGAGGACTTCGAGGACGCCGCACCCATTGAGGACCCCCTCATGGAGGTTGCTAGGTTACGCTCCATCATTGAGGAACGTGATGAGGAGCTAGCCCGGACACAGCATCGTCTGGCTGTGCAACAAGAAGCAGCCCGACTGATGGCTGATCAACTGCGGTCTGCTGCGCATGCAACTCCGGCACAGCCTCCGGCCGCCGTGAGCTCCGGCGCGAGCTCTGCTCCGGATCAGGGCCGCTCCGCTGTTGCCCCGCCGGACGCGTTTGACGGAAATCGCACCAACGGCCGGCGCTTTCTCCGACAATGCTGGCTCTACATGGAGTCACGCCCACGCCAGTTTCCGGATGTCCGGAGTCGGATTATCTTTGTGTTGTCCTACATGAAGTCCGGCTCCGCGGCTACCTGGGCCGGAACTGTCACGCAGACCCTCATGGATAATCAGGCGTCTTATTCCGCATTCCCGGACTTCCTCTCGGAGTTCGCGCTCAACTTTGTCATGTCCGACGAGAAGGGCGACGCGGCCAACCGGATTGATGCGATGGAGCAAGGTTCTCGCTCTATTGAGGACTTCATTACGGAGTTCGACTCATACTCCGCGCTCTCCGGCTTTTCCGACTATGAGCTCCAGCGGAAATTCAAGAAAGGGCTCAACTCGCGCCTCCTGGACCGGATCTACGCTCTGGACCAAGCTCCGGTGACCATGGACGCGCTGAAGAAGGAGGCGCTCCGCCTGGAACAGCAGTGGCGTGAGCGCCAGACTTTCCGCAAAACTCCGGCGACCTCTGGTGCGCGAACCGGAGGTCCGACCTCGACTCCAACGACCGGGCGCACTCCGGCGACATCTGCTTCCACCCCAGCTGCAGTGCCGAGCGGAGCTCCGAGTGCCGCGGCGCGTGAACCTGACGTCAAGCCTATGGACGTGGATCGCAACCGGACTCGGAACTCTGGCCCTCGCAAGCGCACCTGCTTTGACTGCGGACAAGAGGGTCACTTCCGCGGCGACTCCCGTTGCCCCCATCAAGCCCGAGCGCTCGCCGAAGCGGTCCGCGCGGCCTTGACTGGACTGGGAGTCTCTATTCCCGGGAGCATCGTCCTCTGCTCCGGAGAAGACTTCGTCGACCTCCGCTAACTCCGGCGAGGTTTTTGACGAGGCCCACGAGTAAGGACACGGCTCGTGGCGCCAACCGTTTCTCTGTTCTGGAGGTTGAGTCGTGTAACTATATAGACGAATACGACTCTCCTCCGAAGCAGCTAGACGTGTCCGCTCCGCCCTCTGGGCGATACTATATCCGTTCCGCGAGCTTGCTCCGCTCGCTCACGGTCAAAATCCAACTGGAAGAACTCGACAACCGATCCCTCCTCGCGACTTCTGCTCTCGTCGATTGCGGAGCAACAACGGAGTTCCTGAATGACGCCTTTGTCCGACGTCTCGGTCTTCGGACGCGGAAGTTGGAAACTCCAATTCCGGTCTACAATGTAGACGGAACCTTGAATGAAGGAGGGTCCATCCGTGAGGAGGTGGACCTGATCATGCGCTTCGGACTTCACTCGGAGCGCGTGACCTTCGCCGTCTGTTCTTTGGGAAAGACAGACGCTATTCTTGGATTTACGTGGCTCCGACGCCACAATCCTGATATTGACTGGCCCAGTGGACAAGTGCGTATGACGCGTTGTCCACCGGAATGCCTTTTGCCGCCCGCTCCGACTGTCGCGCCAGCGGAGCCGGCGAAGAATCGACAACTCCGTGGACCTCCGACGTCGGAGAATGCACCTCCGCGTCAGAGCTTCTCACCCTTTCATTCTCGCACTGTCGGACGTCGGACAAACGCCCGTCTGGCATCGTCCGCTAGCTCTGCTCCTCCTCCGCAGGATCCGCTGAGACGAACCAAAACTCGGATGCGGTCTCAGCGGGTCCGGTGCGTCCGGATTGGCAGTCCGGATGAGCCGGTTCCGCCTGCGGTTCTCCACGATGGAGATGAGGAAGACGAGGCAGTGTGGGCGGAGGATTGGGAAGAGGGCCACCGTGTCTTTGCTGCTTTCGTTGAGCCGGAGGGTGAGGCCATCCGCGCGCACGGCACAAAGTCGCAGGAGTTTGCAGAGCAAACTCGGGACCGCACGGTCAAGTCCTTTGAAGAGCTCGTTCCGGAGCAGTACAGGGACTTTGAACCGGTCTTTGCCAAAGACCAGTTCGACGAGCTACCTCCGTGCCGCCCGTGGGACCATGCGATTGAGCTCCGCCCGGACGCGGAACTGCCCACTCGCACTAGGGCTTATCCGCTGTCGCCGGCAGAGCAGAAGGAACTGGACGCGTTCCTGGAGGAGAATCTCCGGACTGGTCGTATCCGACCGTCCAAATCTCCGATCGCAGCTCCGGTCTTCTTTGTCAAAAAGAAGGATGGAGGTCTCCGGCTCGTGCAGGATTACCGGAAACTCAATGCCATCACGGTAAAGAACCGGTACCCACTTCCGCTCATTGAGGAACTTGTCAATCGACTCTCTGGAGCTCGGTACTTCACCAAGTTCGACGTCCGTTGGGGGTACAACAACGTCCCAGTGAAGGAAGGCGATGAGTGGAAGGCGGCGTTCCTGACGAACCGCGGCCTATTTGAACCGTTGGTGATGTTCTTCGGCCTCACCAACAGTCCGAGTACTTTCCAGACGATGATGAACGATCTGTTCCGCGACTTGATCTCCGCTGGAAAGGTCGTCGTCTACATGGACGACATCCTGATCTTCTCCGCGACCCTTGCAGAACACCGGAAGATCGTCCGCGAAGTCCTGGACATTCTCCGATCAAACAACCTTTTCCTCCGACCGGAGAAGTGCGTTTTCGAGCAGGAGTCGATTGAGTACCTCGGACTTATAATTCGACACGGAGAAGTCGCGATGGACCCCGCCAAGGTGCACGGAGTTGCGGACTGGCCCGCTCCGGAGAACCTGCATGACTTGCAGTCGTTCCTTGGCTTCACCAATTTCTATCGGAGGTTCATCCGCGACTACTCTCGCATTGCGCGACCTCTGCATGACCTCACCGCGAAGGACCGGAGCTGGTCCTGGGGTGCGGAGCAGAAGTCCGCGTTCGATGCGCTTAAGCGGTCCGTCACGTCTGAGCCCGTCCTGATCCTGCCGGAAATCGGACTTCCGTTCCGGCTGGAGACCGACGCCTCGGACTACGCCTGCGGAGCTGTTCTCTCGCAAGCGCGAGGGGATGGACGGTGGCTTCCAGTGGCCTATCTGTCAAAGAGTTTCACCGCGCCGGAGCGGAACTATGAAATTCATGACAAGGAGATGCTCGCCATCATCCGTGCACTCGAGGAGTGGCGGCATTTCCTGGAAGGAGCGGAGCATGTGTTTGAGATCTGGACGGACCATCGGAACCTGCAGTACTTCCGGACGGCGCAGAAGCTGAACCGCCGGCAAGCCCGATGGTCCTTGTACCTGTCCCGATTCGACTTCACACTTCACCACCGACCAGGTCGGTCCATGGTGAAGGCCGACGCTCTTTCCCGTCGTCCGGACCACCGTGACGGGGTGTCCGACGACAACTCCGATGTCGTTTTGCTTAAGCCGGAGTGGATCCGAGAGCTTGCGGGCCGACGGGGACACTTGTCGGAAGCACATGGGGAGGTTCAAATCCTCCGCGACATCCGGAATTCGGAGGAGATTGACGATGTGGTGCGCAAGGCGCTGGACGGACTCCATGATCTCCGATCACGTGGATTGGAGAGCGACGAATGGTCGGAAGAGGACGGGTTAGTGCTGTACCGCGGTAAGGTCTATGTTCCGCAGAATCCAGACCTCCGACGCCGTGTCGTTGCTGCTCATCATGACAGTCTCATGGCCGGACACCCCGGACGTTGGCGGACTCTGGAGCTTGTGTCGCGGAATTACTGGTGGCCCGGGATTACGCGCTTTGTTGCCGCGTACGTCGCAGGCTGCGACGCGTGCAACCGGACCAAAATATTCCCCGGAGCTCCGAGTGGAAACCTAATGCCGAACCCAGTTCCGACGCGGCGCTGGCAGTATGCCACTTGCGACCTGATTGTGGACCTTCCGGAGAGCGGAGGTTATGACTCGATCTTTGTCGCTGTGGATCGCCTTGGAAAACGTGTGCACGTTGCTCCGACGAACTCCGAGGTCAGCTCCGAAGGCGTCGCAGACCTGTGGCTCGAACGCGTCTGGTCCCAGCATGGGCTGTCCGATGGTATTATCTCCGATCGGGGTCCACAGTTTGTCTCTGCGTTCTCGCGTACGCTGCACAAGCGCCTCGGAATTGAGACTCTGGCGTCCACCGCGTACCATCCGCAGACCGACGGACAGACAGAGCGGATCAACCAGGAGATTGAGCAGTACCTCCGGCTGTTCTGCAATGAGCGCCAAACCGACTGGGCACGACTACTTCCACTCGCAGAGTTTGCATACAACAACCGGGTGAACGCCTCGACGCAGCAAACTCCGTTCTTCCTCGCGCATGGGGAACATCCGCGGATGGGTGTTGAGCCCACGCGCGAAGGCCGCGTTGAGGCTGCGGACGACTTTGCCTCGCGTATGCACGATGCACTGGAGGAGGCCAAGTCCGCGCTGCGGAAAGCGTCGGAGGACATGTCGCGCTTCTATAACGCCCACCGGAGCGGAGATCGGGATTACAAGGTCGGGGACAAAGTTTGGCTTGACGCGCGGGACATCCGCACGACACGGCCGACCAAGAAACTAGACGACAAGTGGTTCGGACCCTATCCAGTGGAGAAGGTGGTATCGCGGAACGCATATCGCTTGAAGCTGCCCGCGTCAATGAAGATTCATCCGACTTTCCACGTATCCCGTCTCCGCCGCTATATTCCAGACACAATCCCAGGTCGGACTCAGCCTCCGCCACCCCCGGTCGTCGTCAACGGCTACCTGGAGGAGGAAGTCGAGGAGGTACTCAACTCTGAGTGGTACCGAGGCAAAGTCCGATATCGCGTGAAGTGGAAGGGTTGGTCGCGGGAGAACAACACGTGGGAACCGGCGGAACACCTAGAAAACTCGCCGGAACTCGTTGCAGACTTCCACCGGAAGCACCCCGACGCTCCGCGCCCTGGAGATGCTCCTCCTCCACCAGCCCGAGGACGGCGTCGTCGTCGCTGAATGCGCGTCGGGACGCCGCACCTTGAAGGGGGGGTGATGTCAGGGTCCGGACCCCTTTTCCCCTTTCCATTACTCCTTTTCCCTTTCTGTTACCAGCCTGACCCTGTCTCAATACTGTCTTGTCTTCCTTTCTGGCATTCCGGCTCGATTACATAAGCCGGTGTTTTGACGCAAACGCCAGCTGGCGTTTGCGTCGGTAAATACCGGTGGCTGCGCACCATCAATCGGACGGTTCCACTTGTGTATATATATCTGATTGTTGGTAGCGGTGATCCCCAGTCTCGTTCTCTCAGGATCCCCGCTACCCAGGTATGCTTGTATATTCCCTGTTCTCAAATATATACTCAGGATCCCCGCTACCCAGCGCGCATTCCCACGGATCCGGACTTTGTCTCGGTGGTGCTGGCCTCGCTCGCTTACTCCGGACTTCTCCCCTCGTCTCCGCTCTCTCGGCCGCGCGCTCTAGCGTCGCCCTGACAAATGCGCTCGAAATAACGGACGAATCAGACGCAGCTCCGTACGACGAGCACCGGTGGCGTCGCCGCCATGTTCTCTGGAAGGACGTCACGCTAGTGGTCCGCGACGCGCTCAGCGCGCAGTGTCAACTATCGGCTGACTTCTTTGACGGACTCCTTCCACCGCGGGATATTTCTGTTACAGAGCTTGTTCACTTCGATCTGCCTTCGATTCGGACAGCGCTCGTTACCCCGCCTGTCACGAGTTTCTTCAGCAATGATGAGCCCGTTCAACCGCTTAATCTCTCGGTGCTCAGGGCATGGCCAGCTCCACCGGCTGCCTGCATTCAAAATATCGTCGAGGCGCTCCCACAATCCTGGTTGGATGGGACCCAGTCTGTGATTTATGCTCATACCAGCTCGCATCTCCGTCTTCCACTCTCGGTTGTGTCATTCTGGAACGAGCTCGCAGCCATCGCACGGAAGCGCTCCCGGTGGCAATCAGTTTTGTCGTGGCTTGCGTTGCAGGTCCCTGCTACTGATATGGAGCGGCAGCTACTAGCCAGATGCCGCCAGTTCTTGCCTCGCTTACGCGCCTGCCGGTCTACCCTTCATCTCAAGAGCGCGAACTGCGAGGCTTCCGATTTGGTTCGGCTGCTCTCCGATAACTGGCTGAGCGATTCTGTTCTCGCGGCTGCAATCCGACTCTTCGAGTTGCGTGCTCCATCCCGCTTGCGCTTCGTGACCGTATCATTCTCCATCGACCTCAGTGTATCGTATTCGAACCGCGAGCTTCGTTCCTGGCTCCGAAAGCTCGGAGATAATCTCGAGGATGGGACGTACGCAACGGTCTTCGCGCCAATCCATAACCTGCATGCGATGAATGCGTGGAAGGCCGACCATACTGCAGAATGTGTAGATCATTGGTGTGCACTGTGGATCGATTGGCCGTCGCGCACGGTGGCCTATTATAACTCCTATGGCAACAAAATGCCATCGCTACTGCATTCAGCACTCCAGTGGTGGATCCGGCATTGGTCCTCCGCAGCATTTAGAATGCACGAGGTCACTCACGCCGGACATGGCCAAACCGACGGCATGTCCTGTGGACTGTTTGCTTTGAACGCAATTGAACATCGCGCCTTCGCAAACACGCCGCTATTTGTGCAAGAGAATGCGCCGTGGGAGAGGTTGCGCATCTTCAATAGTCTCATGGAGATAGAACTCGCGGTAAGCTCATCATATCAGCTTCTAGGAGGAGGTTGCACTGATAGACCGTACACAGTCCCGTGCGCTGCCGTTTGGCGTCCCGCGGCGCTCTATTCTGACAATAGACCAAGAAGCGTGAGCACTTGCGCGTTGTGCTGCCATTATCTCACACATCTGTTACTATAGCCTTGCGCCTGCAGCAACTCATAGCACGCCCGAGCTAGACTCCGGCGATATCACCATGTCTGACGCATTCTGCGCCGCCGGGTCTCTCATCTCTGTAGATATGGTGCCTGGCACCGTAAAATCCTCAATTTCAGAGCAGCCACCGCAGGCCGCGACCCAGGAACTTGCACCGCGCCGAATCCATCAATTCTTCACGCAGTTCTCGGGCGATCGCACCTCAGTTTCAGCAAAGCGCCCGCCGCCTCCCATGCCAAAGCATGTGCCAGAACGACCTGAAAAGATGGCTCGTCTTGATAACCCGTCGTCAGAGCCCACGACACAGCAGGGGCACTCGCGGTCGGCTACCGATGCTCGAAGTCTTCGCGCCGCTGCAGCAAAAGGGGGCTTTGTCGCGAATCCGAAGCGGTTCAAGACGTGGAAAACTAATATTCTTGCGATTGATCCAGACGCTCAGGTCAACGGAGAGACGTGTGATCATGTCCTCTGCTCCCGGTGCAAGACGTGGCGCAAGGTCAAGCAGCCATACGACAAGGGCCGCTTTCTTGCTCACTGGAACGACGCCGCAGCATGCGAGAAAGCTCGCCTATCGTCCCTGGCCAACCGCGGCAACAGAGTCGCGCCTGATCAGAAGCTGTCCCTTGCGTTGTTCACGCCGACTACGACTCAACAACCTGCGGGCACATCAACCCACCCCTCTCTCTTGTCTTCGTGGGAAGATCCGCCTCTCGAATCGCATGAAGTGCAAATGCCTTCTCATACCGTGTGTCTCGGACTACGAGCTGAAAAAGAGCCCAAAGTGGGCAAGTACCTTGACAGGACGGCGGCGCTGGGCGGGGGTGGGTGTTCCCGAGAGAAGCTCGCCCAGGACGTCTTTGGCAACCCGGAGCTCGATTATGCGAGCCGGTCTATTGCAGAGAAGGCTATCGTTCAGGTCGCACAACGTGACGAATGGATCTGGTGAAACTACCACGACATTCGCAGTGTCAAGGCCGTTGATTGTCACAAGACCGTCAATCACCGTCTTTCGGACACCTCACCACAGGCCTGCGCCGCATGTATGGATCTCAAGAAGGAGCCTCGCTTCCAATCTGCGCTGAACCACCGCACCGGCGATCCCGAAAACTCCAAGTTCACGCCAAAGGAGTTCCGACAGGATGCTCTCTCACGCATCACTTTACAGCAGAATCAACTGGCTGGACTGCTCCAGGCGGACCCGTTGCAGCCGAGTGACTCTGTCTGGACGCGATTCATCAAGGGGGCCTTGCGTGGAGACTTTAAGGACGACAAGGTTTTCGCAGGCCTTATTGAAGCGCTAATCCTGACCAAGGATAAGGAACGACGTGGAGTAGGGATGCAGAGCATGCGCTGGAACCCCGACTACGATCGCGCTATGCACGAGCTTGCGCTTGGCTCCCCGCGTGCATTCAAGCTCTACAAAACACATTTCCCCGCAAGAACCTCGCGCAACTTCCAGTACGTGGTACCATATTCCTTTGATCTATCTCCAATTTCCCATTGAATGACAGGGTCAAACGCGCTCAAACGTTGCGGTTCACGCTTGGTCCCTCGTCGGCCGTGGCACAACGGATTGCCAAGTACTGTGCGGACTTTGGGTACAATGACATTATCGCATTATCCTGCGACGAGACAAAGGTCAACATCGGTTGGAGAACCGATTGGGATAAAGAGAAGGGGGCCTGGATTGTGATCGGTGGTGTTGGCGCGCCACCAGCCTTCAAGACCCCCGACGAGCTACGGGAGATGTTGAAACGGAATCCAACGGAACAGGCCACAAAGGTGAGTAACCTGCTGTATCTATGCTATTCTCATTGTCTTCAGATTCGTGTCTGGTTTGCCCAAATTCCGTTGCCAGGTATCCCTCCTGAGCCAATCTGCGTTGAGCCGGTGGGAAGCAAGATGGACGCAGAATCATCACATGATCTGCACCGCATGGTCTATGCATCTGCTGTTGCCGCGGATGCACACGTTTTGTCTTATTCCTGCGATGGGACAGCGGTAGAGCTCAAGACACAGGAGCTGTGGGCGAAGTCTGCGACGGCCCACAAGACCTACTCATTTGCACATCCAGTTCACGGAGAACCCGACATCATAATCAGTGTACCGCTCCACGACGGGTTCCCAGTCCTGAACCTACAGGACAACAAGCATTTCCGCAAGGACTGCCGAATGGCCCTTCACTCTGGCGCACGGTTTCTGGTTCTTGGCTCGCAGACAATATCCTACTCACAGCTCTGCATTCTCCTTGACGAGGATAACTCCCCACTTCAGGTCCGCGATGTCGAACGTGTCGATAAGATGGACGACTTCGCTGCTGCACGCTTGTTCTCAGCGGCAACGCTTGCCTACATATACAAGAATCATCCGGACTGGCAGGGACTGATCATTTATTTGTTTGTTGTTGGGGAGCTCGTTGACGCCTATCAGTCACGCAGCATGCCCAACGCCGAGCGCGTCAAGATCGCGTTTCGCTCTCTCTTTTTCTTCCAGCTCTGGCGCGCCTTCATCGACAAGGCTGGATACAGCTCATCGTACTTTCTGGCCCCAGAAACCATGAAGATTGCGCTTATAGTCTGCCAATCACTCGTTGCTTTGGTTCTTTGCCACCGTGACTTTCGTCAATCGCCAAATCTCCCCCTTGCGCCGTGGCTACATTCAACGGAGCCTGATGAGCACTGCTTTGGCGTCACACGACAGGAAAACCCGTACTTCACAGTCTGGGACTTTCTTGCTATTCTGGTGAAGATGCGGTTACTTATGGAGGGCGACTTCAGCAGAGCGCAGCGCAAATCTAGTCGCGAGAAGACTACGGCATCTGGCTACAATCACACTTACTACGACGCGCGTGATATGGATATGCGCGAGGCTGCGATCTGCCCCACAGACGACGAAGTAGCCTCGCTCATCCAGGACGGCTTTGACGAGGCAGCCAGCCTTCTTGCTGCTGTGGGAATCATTGCTACGGATTTGATGTCTGTCGGATCTGGAGGACTTCCGAGCATCCAAGGAATGCTTGAATATGACTGGCACGCGGCATTTTCAGAAGGATTCCGTGCTGCGCCAGTTCTCAGCGGACCCGCGCTGGATGAAGACGCCGGCACACTCCTCAATCAGCTTTTCACCGATCGCGATCAGGACGAACTCATGCAGCCGCACATCGATGATCGACTGGAGACGTTGTATTTCACCAATGTGGCACACCGAATGCAAGATGCCGAAAATATGTGCGTAGCCCTTCGAACTCGAGCTGCCAGTGACCTGACTAGGTGTAGCGCCGCCCTCCCCGAACCCAGTGAAGATGATCTTCGTCGTGGTCAAGAGGCTGTGCAAATCATGCTTGGGGTGCGTAGAACAGTGTCAGAAACCTAGCTCACTTGCTGAGAATGGTTTTCAGAGCACAGCGGCGACTGAAGCTCCTCGCACCCTTCACCTGCAACGCTCGGCGGCTACGGAGCTTTGTGACTTTTCTGTGCTTGTCGAGCTACGCCAACGTCATCAGACGAAAGAGGCACATCATGCAACGCGCAGATACGCGTCCAGTACTCAGGCAAGGGCCCCAACCGACGTGGAGCGCGAGGACCGTGGCCAGAAGCGTCGAGAAATCGTTGCCGAGGTCAACGCTGTCTTGCGCGAGCAGAATGATTGGTCGCGCGGGAGCCAGGGAACTGGCCTTTATACGGTCTCTCGGAGACTGCAGCGCTGGGAGTCAGACTCTACTGCTGCAGTTCAGGTGCCTGCACCAGCAGCCGCTGGTAATGCTCGGAACGCACAGGAGTCGGCTGCAACTCGAGCCAGCAAGGTACGTTCTTCCTCAGAACTTTGCGTTATGCATCTCCGAACGTTTCAGGCGGTCTCCTTGCGGAAGAAGTGTGTCAAGGACCTTGTGGCGTCCATACACAGCTCGCTTGGGAATGCAAATGTTTCGGTGCGAGAGCCACTGAGGCCTGGCGTACCCGTTATCTTTTGGGACGGAGAAGTCCTGCTGGGAAAAGGTATGTCACTCGTGGTCAATATTATGGGTGTTCTGATAGGTGCATTGTAGTGGTAGTTATCTATTCCAAGGGCGGAGGGAAGGCCGGACGTCACGGAAACGTGCACGAAATCTCCAACATCGGCGCGGCATCGTACATCTGTGTGCAAGCTTTCCAGCCAACATTCGGGCTATCATTTCGGTCTCGTTTTGGCCGGTGTGGTGCAATGGGTCTACCGACGTTCAAGCAAGTACCGCAGTGGAACTTCATTCTTTCGCTCGGCGGGATTGCTCGAATCGAGACGGACATGACGGGGAACCTCATGTTATCTAACATGACCGTTTTCCGAAGCGTCAAGCAGCATAGCGCTTCGCTTACGAACGCGCTCAAGTCCTTGAATCCTCGCCGAAAGCGGAAGGGAGCCAGGAATGACGAAGATGAGGACGAGGATCACGACACAGCCCCCTAGATACCCTTGTTCGCTCTCCGGAGCATTATAATCCGTTTTTGACATCTCAATTCATGTCTCTAGTGCCTCAGATAATTTTTCTCGATTTATTGAACATTTTCTGGGAATTTTTGGCAGATTTCGGACATTTGGGGGGTCTGGCGAAGCTTAGATGTGGTTTTCCGGACAACAGGGGCCCTCACACGCTTTTCAGCTTTCGGACATTTGGCCGCCTCTGGCGGCCGAAAAAAATTTAACCTCTAATGACATTATCGGGGGTCCTATGATTGCTACCTTATAAGCATAGTGAATGTACTCTGCTCGAGTACCTTGTTCACCACACCCGCTCTTGCAAACCCTACATCGGTGTTTCCGAACCCAGTTGCATGCCTTGCTGGAAGATGTTCCAGGCTTATAATGTGTATTTCGAACGTCGCCCCTTTCACACTCGCGGCTGTAGTGGACAGAGCCCAATGACCTGGGATTGTCCTCATTTCGACGGTGCCCCTCCGGAGATGTATCGTCTTCAACGTGATTGGATAGTCATGGCATTCCCTAGAGTTGTGCGGAGCTGGCGTCTCGCCAGGGGTTCGTGACAACATCGAAGTATAGTCCAATGTTGTACATCACCTTGCCCCGCCAAGGTCTCTCGCTTACTGGAAATTATAGGCGCGCGTGCCATTTTCCCCGAGTCTTTTCCGGAGCGCCCGGCGGAGACTGCACAGCGCTGCAATTGCGGACTTTGGCTGTTGCGCTCATCCATCTTATCGCTGATCAGCCCCAACCGCTGCAACTTCCTGCCCGTGTTCATGTTACCTGCTACATCTGAAAATACACCGCTGCACCCTCCATCTGCTGCAAGCCCCGTTCGTATTCGGCCTTTGTTTCCCTATCCAATCTCTCCAGCCGTTGGTCCTCCACCCGCAGATACTCGCTAGGGTGCGTCATGAAGAGCTTGTAATCGAATCCGCGTAATAGGCGGATGAAGTCTCGTCCTCGCCCGCGCGAACACGACACATAGACGCTGAAGCCGGATAGGTTTCCACTCGGCGGCGTCGCAATATCGACCACAACAGGACACAGTGTTTGGCCCTGCGCGCGATAATCTGTGAACGCGTAAGCACCCGTTATCGGGAGCTGGCTTCGCTCGACTGAATGGCGTCCCGCAGCTGTTTCCAGTGCAAACGTCTGTTGCATCGGCACGATAGGGATGACGCCTTCCTCTAAACCGTCCAAACGCTTTGCCCGTGTCTTGTCCAGCTTCACCAACACGTACGCTGGCGGGTATCGAAGTTTTACCTTGGGTGCCGACTCGTCGATGTGCGGCTCGTCGGCGTGAAGAGCAATACCAACAACGGTTCCACGCGCACCGTTGGCAATGTCAAGCTCGGTCTGGATATTGAAGGTTACCATGACCTTCATCCCCACCGCCATTCGACCTCGTCGGCAAGCCGCCGCCGTTCCTCGCTTCCGCTCTTGCTGGCGTGCAGACAGTACTGCTCCGCGAGCGTGAGCGGCCTCTGCGCAATGCGGTCGTCCGCGGGGCAGCGATATAACTGCTGCCCAGACCGAGCACAATGTTTGCGCAACGCCGCGGCATTCCATCGGCGTCGAACAGCATGCCTCGGAGTCACCAGGACGGCGTCGTTCCAGGCTGGGTCGTCCGCAATCTCGTCATCCGGGCCAACTTGGAGCTCGTGCAGCATGTCGATATCATCCTTCGTACACGCGCCGTGCCGAAGTCTACGCAGAAATGATGTCCACACGGGATCGCAGGTACGCATCTGTTGTCGCAGTATCACGACTGTGCGGAACTGCTCATAGATTTGTCGTCCAGTCATTTGGCTCGTCGAATCTGTCGAAGCGTTACAGGGCCAAAATAGTGCGCTGGCCTTTTTCTTGACCACGGGCGGGAACTGATGGAAGTCACCGCAGATAATGACATTCAGCCCGCCAAACGGCAAGTCGCTGGCGCCTCCCCGGGCTTCCGATATTATGCGAGATAGCATATCGAAGAAGTCGCGCGAAATCATGGAGATCTCGTCGATGATGAGGTACTGCACATGCCGCCAATGCTCTTCCAGCCAGCGTCGCGTTCGTTCGGGAATCCGACCGTTGCGACGAGATATCTTGGCCAGCATATGCAGGGTGCTGCCGCCGATCAAGGGATGCAGCGATCCCAGTGTAGGCACCCTTTCGAAGCATATGTGCAACGCCTCGTTGATGGAACATGGCAGTGACGAGCTCGATGACCTTTGTTTTTCCCGTACCGCCCTCGCCTTGGACCTGCATGAGCAATTGCTCGGGCTGCCTTCCGTCCAGCAGTGCGTTTAGATGCCCGATGACAAGGTCATATGCGCGCCGCTGATCCTCGTTCAGAATTGATACATCTTCAACGGACTGCGACTCTTCGTTCGGGACAGCAGAAACAGAGCCCCAATCCATGTCCATGCGGTCCATGTCCATCGTTACGTCGCCTGCTTCACGCATGAGTCAATGAAGACGGTCTTCAATGAGTACGTACCATCATTCAATTCGGGCTGTTCGTCAGCTAATTCCTGTCGCACAGCATGATCTGCACTCATGGCGTCCTGCCACGCTTGCAACTGCTGGCTTTGCCCGCCTACTGCGCGACCCGCGGTCGGTTGCGAAATGTTCCAGCGCTCGCAGGCGGGAAACAGACCGGCTTCGACTGCTGCCACCATGGCTGCGCCAGCGTGCACTTCTTCCCGCCCATTCTCTGCCGCAGCCTTTACACGCTCGACATCATCCTCGGTTACACGGAATGACACAGTCTCTGCGGGTTCGCCGCCATCCTCCTCCATGGCGTCGCGCTGTTCGTAACCACTGTCGGCTTCACCTGCGTCGCGGCGCCAGCCAGCTCGTTCGTCTCGTTCGCGCTCGGCACGCGCTGCATCCTCGCTCTCTTGGCTGTACCGGATATTATGCAAGACATCCAGTGCTGAAGGAGGAGCGCTTGACTGCCACGCTTCAAACGCGGCCGCCCATGTAGTGTTGGCATGTTTTAGGTTGTCACAGGTGCGCCACGGTTTAAGCAGCGCGAGCATCGAAGCATAAAACATATCGCGCTGCGCAGGGTCCTTTTCTGGAGGAAAATAACCTCCAATGATGTTAGGTAGCGTGTTGTGGCCCGCTGGACGGACAATACGAAGGCGCGTCTCGCTTCGCGGGTGTGGGTCGCGATAGCGGACTCGGACGGCCCTTGGTCTCCCAGGTCGGCGACGCTGCTCCAGGTCCGGCGGCTCATGCTCGACATCTCTATCACGTTGCGTGAGTTGTTCCTCGTAAGTGTCGGTCGCAAACTGAAGCAGGTTCAACCCTTCTAGACCATCGCCGCGGTACTGATAGTCGCAGATCTGCGAACGGGCAATGACGTTGCCGTTACGCTGAATTTCCAGAGTAACAACATCATTCTGCTCTTTTGTAAGCACGCTGCGAGCTGTTCTTTCGACAGTTTACTGACCGTATCCGGAGATTCAGGTTCTTGATTTTCGTTGTCTTCTCCTTCACCTGAATCTGTACCTTGCTCCATCTGCTGGTCTGACCCACGCCTTACAACCGATTTAAGTTACCATGCAACTTGAATAAAATGCTAGCAAGCGTACCTCTTTTGGAGTTCGGCAAAACTTTGGACGAGAAAGCCCTTTACTGATGACCAATAGATGGGAGCATAACGGTGCGACTGAAAAGTGTCGCCCCATCCCATCAAATACATCATAACCTGTGGGCCAGAAAGCTCGTTCTCCCGGTTGAGCATATTCCAGCACCGGTACAGCAGAACCCGGTTTCGCTCCTGCACCTCGTGGAGGTACGTGTCGCTCGCCTCGTGTCGCTGGACGGCCTTCGCTAACAGTGCCGAAGCGTTGTATGTCTTGCCCTGCTTCTTGGTCTGATAAGAAGTAACATACCAGATCACACTCTTGGTCTCGGGACCGTGTGTGAGGAGCTTGATATCGTGGTTGCTACGAAGAAGTGGAAACAGCGGCGGGCACCAGCTGTTCAAATAGCCCTGAGTTCGCTTCGGTCCCCACTCCCCACTCTCAGACACCCAATCGTCGGAAGCCAGTGGGAATGGCGCCTTGCGTTTACAACGCTTGGCCCCGAGGCGATTAACCTTGAGACAGGTCTTTTCGGAGCATTCGTGCAGCTGCGTCGTGCGAGCCAGTCGGGACTCCAGTGCAGAAACATCCTGCTGTAGTGTTGGGGAGTTGGCGGCCGGTGGACGAGAGTAAGCAATCTCCTTCTCCGCGGGCATGCGCTCAATCGCTTCCTTCGTAAGGTCGTTGTGATGCGCGCGGATGTTTGCGTGAATAAAGGCAACAACGCGAGCGCGGAATGCCTCTGATTTTAGGAACTCCAGTATGCGAAAGGCTGTTGGAGCGCCGAAAAGCCATATAAGAAGGTGCAGATGCAGGGTACCTCTGCCCTGAGCCTCAACAACACCGAAATACGCGCGCACACGACCGAAGATGCCGCGTTTTGAATGAACGCGATACTTCGTGGTGCGTATTCCAAACACCTCCTCAAGTATCAAGTCAATGATGAACTTGAAAAACTTTGCCGCTGCGTAGGGATCCCGAGCCACGTTCCGTGCGCGTTCGTCCTTGTCCGGCCCGGCCAAGTTGTTGAAGCGATCCATGTCTACATCGGCCCCTGCGAAGACCTGGACAATTGGATCCTGCAAGTCGTTCGGATTGATCGTGATCCAAAGCGAGGGGGGGTTGAGAGCAAAGCAAGTGCCCCAGAGCATACTACGGTAGTTCGCACGAGACTGATCAGAACCCATAATTCGACCCGCAGTAGCACTGAGATGGCGTCGAAGAAGCCGAATGCGGTCATCGGAGAAAGGCTCTTTACGGGACTCCTCTAAAGCAGCCTTCTCGAGATCGGCGTGACGAAGCGTGGAGAAGACGCAGGACACCTGCTCAAAGTCGCGCCGCTTCATCTGAGTTCGAGCAGAAAGCAGAGCCTCCCGCTTTTGCACCATTCCGAATACTGCAAACGGGAACGAGTGGTGCAACCTAAATCGGCGATCGTGATAGCGCATGCACCAGCGAATGTGCTGCGCGAATGAAACGGGGCGTGGGCGATCTTGTTCGATTAAACCAACGCCATACGGGAATAGGACTGGAAATGCAGAGCCGAGCAGGTTCTCTTCACGAGCCTCTGCAGTCTCCTCTGCCTCTGTTCCTTGAACATGAGCTGGAGGACGCATTGGGCCAATATCCGGAACAGCGCGACGAGAATGCCGAACAGCATAGCCACCCTCGTGCGGTGCTGCGTCTCCGTTGGCGAGAGCGTACATTAGCATTTGACTAGTGCTGACTCCGGTCAAGTCGGTGTCCTCTATTCCGACGTTGCTCAACGGAACAACTGCTGTTAAGGTAATGGCGTCAGCAATAATACAAAGAGTGAAAGCAAATTGACACTGACGATCTTCATCAGGATTGTCCTCAGTGTCATCAACGTCATCATCGCCCATTCGACCCTGATCTGAAATTGAGTGAGCTCATACTCTGTGTACATCGGTATGAATTTGGATCTTACCTTCGTGCTCTGCAACATTTGATATGTCCGGCGCGTAGTTCTCGGCCTCTCGCTCTGCTGCAGACGAATCCTCGGATTGGCGCACATTGGCAGAGATCTCGACTGGAACATCGTCTTCGGGCAGAGAGCCGAGTCTGTCCTCGCTGATGATGATGTCGCGATATAGGGGATTATAGGCCTTCAGCCAGACGAGCGCCTCGTAAACGCGGCGGCGACGAACACGAAATGTAGCGCGTAGCCACCGTTCCGGCAGCTTTCCAGATCCAATGAATGAGACTGCGATCACGGACGAAAGGACGTGCAGCGGCCGAGGAACGATGTTGCCTTCCAGCATGTCGATGACGCGATCCGTATTCCACTTGAACGAACAGACATTGCCTTTGAAACCGCGTTGCAGTTGATCGGCAGGCACCCAGGTACCCTGACCACCGTCTCTTCGTCCCGACTTCTTGGGATATAACTTGAAAACAAAGACGCGGGTGTAATGCAGAGAAACGAGCATCTGCTCTGGCAACGTGAGGATGTCCAGGCACTCGGGTACGTCGCCAATCCACATGTTGTTAGCTAGCGCGAGGCTTGGGATCTCGTGCTTCCGAAGCGAGGTCAGACAGTCGTAACACGCCCAGCATGTCTGTCGGCCGTGGAGCTCTTTAATACAGCCCGACAATAGCAAAACGTCGCCCTCGCCGTACAAAGAGTGCTGAGGGTGACGACGAGCAGGCGAGAGAAGCTGAGGATTGGGCAGATCGTCGACAGGCGTAAGCTCGCCATCGTCAGGCGAATGCTCTTGCGCGCATATAGCACAGACTTCGCGGCGAAGACTCGCATTGGATGTCTTCTGCTCGAAGGTACCATAGAATGTCCGAATCTCGTCGGCATCGGGCACGGACAGGAACTCCTCGTCACAGCCCTGAATCGGCTCATCCCCTCCAGCTGAAGCGCTCTGGGCAACTCGCGGCTCGACACGACGGCCACTAGTCTCGTCTGGGGCGCGCTTGCGCTTTCCAGTGGCTGCCTTTGAAGGACGCGAACTGGCAAACTGAATCAAGCGAGCGCAATCGGCCTCCGGTAAGTCCTTCACAAATTCAAGAAGAGCTGCCTTGCTACGTCGAGCTTCGCGCGAAAAATCCACGTGTGGGAGGACAGAAAGTATCTGCGCCTTGGTCAACCCGCGGATAGCATCCATGACGAGGTCACTGAGCGACGAAGTTGGGACGATTATGGCAAGATAGTAGTAGCGTACACAGAAAGCACACGCAACGTTGAGTCTCACCACTTTGCGAGGACCGGAATCATTCATTGACGGAAATCCTGTTGACCTGACCGGTGAGCGGGCAATGCAAAGTGGGTTTGCTCGACAGGATAATCCTAGATCCCAACTGCCGGAATTTGCGCCACCATAATCCTGGGATATGTGTAAGCCCTGAACAGCATGACGCGAGAGGATGACAGCATTGAGTATATGCCATTGAATCTGAGGGCAGAAATAGGAATATGAAATTGTGCTCCGCGGCGAATGCACAGCACATTCGCCACCGCATATCCTCTGACGCCATCCTATACCGGTCATAAGCAGGTATAAAGCCTCTCATCCACTTCCCACTCACAGCTTACATTCCCTTCAGTCGACGCGCATCCAACAATGACGAACACCCAGACCTCGCTTCCAACCACGACGCCGGCAACAGCTGCTCTCCAACGACTCACTCCCTACGCTTTCTTCCTCAGCAACAACATCGACTTCGCGCGCCTCAAGTGGGCTGAGGGTATGAACCCAAAGCACAAGCGCCTCTGCGAGGTAGACCCTTCCACGGAGGCGGAGACACCGGCTACTTTCGTTGCCATTGGCAGGCTGGCCACGGGACAGTACCGTTTCAAACTGCTGCCCGAGGGCGAGCTCGCCGGCGGCGGGAATGCCCTGGAGAAGGGAATGGCGAAGGTGGCCGCGACAGCGGAGCTGATTCAGCCAGACCCTCGCGACAAGGCAGGCGACACGATCTTGCGCGATTCCTGGCAGCGGGTTATGCAGAATTGCCAGCGCATCGTCGAAAGCGGGAGAACTAGGGTCGCCGAAGGCGCTGCTGCGTTGGTCTGCATGGGCTTCAACAGCAACGGCAGTATCAAGCTCAAGCACAAGTTGTTTGCCGTAAGCAACACTGTTCCACTCTGTTGACGAGAAGACGCTTGAAGCTAAGTCATCACGACAGGAGAGCACTGGCTACGACAGCGACAGCACGATGTCCGAGGGTAATGGCGCCGCTATTAGTAAGTCCAGCATATTTTTTTTTGCCGTGGCACGGCTTGAACTGATTGCGCTTCAGCTGCTAAAAACGATGGCATGGCATTCCACATCAGCGAGTGGCCAATGCCTAACGCGTACAAGATCGAGTTCGACGCCCTCAAGGAGGAGAATCGATATGACGTAGTGCCGATCCCGGCCTTTGACGTGAACACCGAGCCAATCGAGCCAGCGCGCTACCGTTCACAGCTGGAAGGCGCTCTAGTTGAGCTCCATTTCACCGTCGAAGCATGGAACTTTCCCGAAAAGACCAACAAGCAAGGAGAGACGACCAATGCAAGAGACGCAGTGTCTGCGATTTTGACCGACGTCCTGGAGCCGAGGCGTCTCGAGGTACCCCAGTCTCCAATGCGGCCGCGACGCACCAAGAGGCAGGGGAGTGCTTTGTCCAGCCCGCCGAAGCGTCGTACCACGGAGGAACGCAATGCCAAAGCAGACTAGAGCATAGCAAATGTATAGCACGATCTCGTAAAATGATAAAACCGATATTTGATGCAGTTCTTTGAGCAGTTGTGAGCGCGAGTGCAAGGTGAGCCTGCCGGCCCCTGCCGGCCCTTATCTAGTAATGGATATCGCATGTAATTGCGATCGCTGAATGATACTTCATTGATTCATACAATGAACCCACTGCAATTTTGCGCGACCACGAAATATGCCGATGGGCTGACCCGGCGGTGCGGGCACCGGCGGCGAGGTGATTCCGGCGACTTCAACGTTGGCGAATCTTGTGGCCCTTGATCTCGATGGCATCCTCCATGTCCAGCGTCTCGAAACCCACTGGCGCCTCCGCGAGCTCCAGAGATAACGTCAGCACGCCAGCGATATGAAATCTAAAAAAGGCGACAGGCATATGTACAAAGCTTGGCTTTGCCGTCTGTGTTCGGTCTATTGTCGCCTCTCCACCATCGAAATGGACGCAGCATCGACCAAGTCGGCAGGTGTTCGCATCGCTTGCATGTCTAGCTTGAACATGTATGGCACCCACAATGGTCGAGACCAAACGGACGAGGCCATGTGGAATGTTAAACTCGACGACATGGAACTGCTCGACGCACTCGCTGGCATATGTGTTCGCCAATCATCTGACACGTACGCCGTTGCCTTGGAACTCTCTTCTTCATTGTCCGTCAACGTCTACGTCGCTTCAAACACGACTACAGGAGTGCCCGAAGAGGCAATCGGGCGACTGAAGGCACTTTGGGACTTCATGCGGTACATCCAGAACGATCCCAACTGTGCTGCCGCCGCCGGAAGTCATATAATGGAATATCCCGACCTTGCGCAGAAACATAGATCGTTTTTCGAAGATCAACTACGCTATTCGTTGCCTGCCATCGTGGCACGACATGGGGAGGACGCTCGGAACCTCCTTATCGCTATGACTCGAGCGCTCGCCCACGATTGTGCTATTCATAAGGCGGACTGTTCAGGAACCGAGTGCGCGAAGCAGCGGACCGAGAGCAACATAAAGTTCCTGCAAGATCTGGTTGACCGAATTAGCGATCTTCAATCCCAGGGCACGTCTCGGCGAGTCGACTTGTTCGCTATTCTCCTCAAGCAACGTCAAATCTACGCTACAATCGAGTATACGTTGAAGGACAAGCGGTCCTCCCAGTTCGTCCGCCACGTTGAACACGTCTGTAAGCCAATAGTTTTACTGCGACGCGCGTTTCCGGACACTGATGGATGCCTGCTAGCCAGAACTCCAGTTCGCTTCTTGCTGCGAAGGCTATGCTGGCTCGGAGCGGCTCGTGCAGTCCTAAGCAGCGCAGCTCACGACAATCGTTACAAACAGTGGTTCCAAACCGAGCCCCAGATCATGCCGGTGCCTCCATTGCCGCCTTATCGCCTCACGCTTGATTTTCTACAACCGAATCTTTTCAATATCGCAGGACGCGCTTATCATCCTATCTTGACCTCTGCAGGACGCCCACCGCGGTTCGAGGAGGAATGGCGGCAGTGTGTAATTGAGCCTCTCCGCGCGCACTTCGGCACTGCGATGACTGACAGATGGGTGGCCTCGGTCGATGCCTATCAGCACAGCGAATGTGCCCTGCTCGAGCATCTTGTCCGCGGCGGGCATTCTTGCCAACCATACATCGGCACTTCAGAACCCAGCTGCGTGCCCTGTTGGAATATGTTCGAGTCATACAATGCGTACTCTGAGCGCCATTTCTACCTTCGCGGCTGCAGTGGCCAGAGCCCAGTTGTCTGGTATCCTCCTGACGTCGCCGATGATTCTTTTCAGACGTATCGCCTTCAGTCGGGGCTTATGGCAAAATCGTTGTCTCAAGTCGTGACAAGTTGGCGTCAAGCCGTGGATGCGGTCCGCGAGGTATGATAGTTGCCCTGAAGGACATGCTGGGTTATCGCATGTACTTAGGCACACGGAATGCTTAGGATATTTGATTGCGAGGTGTACACACAAGGAAACTACTGCAACTTTTGTTCAACCACAACGAGATGCCCTGGTTGGTCTATGATGATGGGTCAGGCGTCTCCGACGCCGCGGGCGCACCGATAGGCTGGCCTGGCGGCGAGGGCAGCGGCGTCGAGGTGATCGTGGTGACCTCAACGTTCGACACATTGTGCTTCTCGTCCTGGCGAATCTTATGGCCCTTGATCACCTTCTTGACCTCTTCCAGGTCCAGCGTCTCGAATTCCACCAGCGCCTCCGCGAGCTACAAAGATACCGTCAGCACGCCAGCGAGATGGCATCGAAAGAAAAAGAGGCGGGCATACCAAGCGCAACTCCTCCCTCCTCGTTGTAAGTATTTCCCTGGCACGGTCGGACGCGCCAGTTAATATTCTGCAATCGTCAAGTTATATCAGCGGAAGCAAGGTTTGGGCGGACGGCGCGCCGATGCTGACCTCCGGACCTCCTCCTCGATCATCTCGCGCTGGTGCCCGCTGATGTTGTGGTCGTTGGCAGAGTAGAACACAGGGCCGACCTTGTCCGACATTCCGAAATGCTGCAGAGCACCCAGGCATCAGCATCACCGGAGTTAAGATAACGAGAAAACGCTCCGCACCCGAACCATGGCCTTCGCAATGCTTGTCGCGTTCTGCAGGTCGGACGAACAGCCGCTGGTAACGTCCTCGGGACCGTACACTACGCACAGCACGCGATTAAGTAACGACGGTGGTGACAAGATAGACTGCACGGACCGATTTCTTCAGCGATGCGTCCACCCATGCTGACATCGATGGACGCGCGGTACTGTTTCAGCGATACCGATATCCGGTCCTTCTCTGGCAAGAACGACGTCTACGAGGCATGGTCAGCGACACGGCCCGCATGAACGGTAGGTGGTTAGACATACGTGGCCGAGGGAATGTCCGCGCGGCATGCAGGTGACCTTGTACAGCGGCATGGCGCCGTCCGTGTACAGCGCGACGAGAGCGTGGCCGCCTTCGTGGTAGGCCGTCATGAGCTTGGTCTTGTCGTCCATGAAGAAGCTGCGGCGCTCTGCGCCCATGATGATGCGGTCCTGATTGCGTCTTCAGTCTCGTGGAGAGAAGAAGACTAGTGCAATTAGACATACGCGTGCCCACTCCAAGTGCTTGCGGGCAACATGCTGGAACCCGTCCTTCGCAGCCTTCACCGCGGCTTGGCTACAAACATAAACCAGATCAGTATAATTAACGCGAGGTAGGGTAGTCAGGGACGTACTTGCACAAGTTCTCGATATCAGCGCCGGAGAAACCAGATGTACCACGCGCCAGGATGGAGATGTCAATACCTGCATCATGTTCGTCAAGTCGAAGACAAGCCGCGCTCAGACCTACCAGGCTCCAACTTCGTATTCCTAAGATGATGTCTCAAGATCTGCTCGCGGCCGCGGATATCGGGCAGCGGCACGGCGATCTTCTTGTCGAAGCGGCCGGGGCGCACGAGCGCGTTGTCGAGCGACTGCGGGAAGTTGGTCGCGGCGATGACGATGATGCCGTCCGCCGGCGTGAAGCCGTCCATCTCGACGAGCAGCTGGTTGAGCGTCTGCTTCATGTGCTGCTGGTCGCGCGCGGAGCGTTTCGTGCCGATCGCGTCCAGCTCGTCAATGAAGATGATGGCCGGCTGCTTCTCGCGCGCCGCCTTGAACAGGCTGCGCATCCGCTTCGCGCCCACGCCCACGAACATCTCGTCGAACTCCGAGCCCGAGGCGAAGAAGAAGGGCTATAGTGACAGTGCGAATGGTCAATGAACGCAGCAATGAGGACGATTGGGACGCACCACACCGGCTTCGCCAGCCACGGCCCTCGCGAGCAACGTCTTACCGGTACCAGGCGGGCCAGTGAGCAAGACACCCTTCGACAGCCGGCCGCCAAGCGCGGCGAAGGCGGTCGGGTCTTTGAGGAACTGCACGATCTCCTGCAGCTCTTCTTTCGCCTCGTCCACACCGTGCACATCTGAGAACAGGACCTGTTTCCCCTGCGTAACCTGGTACTCGGACGGCTCGTTCCTCTGCTTCAGGATGCCCGCGTTATCCGCGATGAGCGCGACGAAGCTGAAGATGAAGAAGCTGCCGACGGCTAGCATGGCCGTGAAGCGCAGGAAGCGCCACATACCCTCTCCCTTCGCTGTGAAGTTTTATTTCAGCTTTCGAGGTCACGAATGCGAGATGGAAGACGAACGTTGCGCGATGGTCACGTAGATTGGAGTGTCCTTCCCGCCAGCACCGCCAGCCGAGAGCAGAGCTTGCACACCAGTCAAAGGGCTAGCTGGAGTTGTTCCAGTAGCCGTCGCAGAGGCCGTGGCAGTAGCAAGCGGGTCAGACGTAGGCACAGGATCAGGTAAAGCATTGAGCTTCGCATGGGCCTTGGGGTCCTCGAGCACCGAGTTGGCAATCTTGTCCGAGCGCGTCTGGCCTTCCGGGAGAGCCTGCGCCGCTGGTTGACCAGGGAGCGGGTTCTTGGCAAGGATAGACTCCCTCCGACGGGTGGCGGAGGGGATAGAGTCCTGCTGGCCGGTCTTGACGAGCGCGAGCACGTACAGCCGGAACGCCTCGTCGCTGCGCAGCGTCGGGTTGCTGGGCGAAAATTCGCACATGCGCTCCCAGCGGCGGATGATGCGCTCGTAGCCGACCTTGTTGTCCAAATCGGCGAGGCCCTGGAGCAGGGCGATCTGCCGCGCAGGTTCCTGCGGCGCCAGGTCGGCCTCGTCCTCCAGCTTTCGAGACGCGCCATATTTTGAATGGCGACGGCGTCGACGGCGAGGTCTTCCAGAGCGACGAGATAGACGAAAGCGAGATATGTCGGGTGTGTGCTGGCGGTGCTGTGGCTGGTCTCCGGGGAAGCAGAGACCTTGAGGAATGGAAGGAGCGAGCCTGCGCAGAGAACGGGGATAATATCGCTTGCGCAGTGAGGGGTCGGGATGTCAAGAAATTACTGGAGTACGATATCCGCGGAGACGAGCGAAGAATTTGGCCAGCGAGTCCTGGCAGCATTATAGATCCACATTGTTGCGACTGGCAGCAAGCCCTGAGCTGAGCGGAAATACGGCCACAGTAGCTGAAAGGACTCACCGTTTCGCGAGCGCGGGACTGGGACAGCTGCACCAGTGGCCGTGGCCGCGCGAACGCGGCCGCCCACGAGAAAGCGGACTCGCAGGCGTTGAGTGCGCCCGCTGCCTACAAATCCTTCATATTAGCGCCATATATACGCTTGAGAGCGCCGAGTGCGGACCTGCAAACCTAGGCTTGCATGCATTCGACGGTGAGAGGGAAGGGAGGTGTACGCGGCCCGTGCCGGCGGAGGAATGTCTTCGTCCGCGTCCTCCAGCACCGACGACCATGCAAAGGCCACCGCCGCCCTCAAAGCCGCAGCCAGTACCGCGGAGGCAGCGCTGAACGCCCTGCAGTCCACGCAGAACAGCGAGGCAGCGCCGGCGATCGACCTGGCCGTCCTGCGCAAGGACTACACGTCCATTCTGACGCTGCTGTACGCGGCCGTGACCAAAGTCGCACTGGCCCTGCGCCCGCCCAAGCAGGAGTGGAAGGCCGTGCTCCAGCCCATAGCCGACATGGGCAGCGCGACCGTGGCGCTCTCGTCGTGCGCCTCGCTGTTCTCCGCACAGCACCACGGCGCGTCGCTCCGCACGCAGGCGCGCAACCTGGCGTCCGACGTTCTGCGCACGGTGCAGCAGCTTGCGAGCACGTTGGAAGACGATAGCGAGGATCTCTACGTGCGCACAGGCTCCGTACACGATGCCATCGATCACGCTCGCAATGACCTGCCCGCGTCCGAACTCGACGCAGTGCGCAGCCTTTTCAAGGAAAACCAGGCGTGTCTCGACGATGGCTTGCCGGAACTGCAAGACCTCATGGAGGAAGGCGGACCTGAAGGGCCTGAAATTGACGGTGGCTGGCCATGGGACGGCGATGAGTTTCCGTCCTCGCAGCTCTCGCCTGCCGAACGACAACGCGTCAAAGACGTATGTCACTGCCCACGAAATTTATGATCCTACTGACGTCGTCCAGGTGTACCCACTGGTCAAGGTTGTGACCCAGCTTCATAAGAAAATCCTCACTGCGCATCTAACACCCGCACATGAACCCCAGCTTTCAATGTCGCAGTTGGAATCGCTCCAGCCTTTATCAACGGAAGTCCTCACGCGTTTTGAGGACGTAGTGGCCGCTCTTTACGGTCCCCAAGACGTCAGCGTTATCAACGCAGCAATAACCTCCATTCTTGACACCGCAGCGAGTTTGAAACGATTATTGCTGCCAAACGGAGACGACATTTCCAGCCAAATGGAGAACTTAAAACTGGATTCGGCTGCATCGAAGACGACCAAGTGGTTGCATCTATGTTTTGCACAGATCGATAAACTAGGGCAGGCAGCGCTGGCAACATGATATTTTGCATGCAACTAACTTCAAACAATTCAGTTTGCCGAATGCACCACCATCCATGAAGACGATCAGCCTGCTAGTGCGACGTTCTTGTCTTCCTTTATCTCATCTTCAGTGTCGGAGAACAAAGCGCGTTTCGGCGGCGGCCGGACGCGTTCTGCTGCACGCGTCCAGTCCAATCGCAGCGCAGTGGGAGCGCTGGCATCAAGCCCATGCATAAATTCGACCCTGGACTTGAGGAGAAAGCTCATGTGTCGTTGGTACAGGCTAACGCCTTCCTCCAGGTTCAGAGGCTCGAGCCTCGGTACAACCACTTTGCGGAACTGATACAACGTTACAGCCTTACAGTACGCGATACATGGCTCCAAGGAGGACGGAGTACAGGAAAAGCTTTAAGTGTTATACACCCTACAACGCAACGCCTGCCGTGAGTAAACGCTCATTGATCGAGATGGGACGGAGCACTCACTGCATATACCAATCCGGCCACTGCGCAGTACACACCCCCGGGCATCAGTAAGCGTTGAAGGCGGCGATAAGGCATCTATGCAGTGCTTACGTCGATAAACGACCCGAAGGCCGCGACACACTTCCCACCGGCAGCGCCGTCTTCCGCCTGGCACGTCTCGGCGATATAGTGGCCTGCGCCTGCCCAATCCGCGTAGCAGTACGTCAGCGGCTGGGGCTCCTCGCTGCCTCTAATTTGGTTCTGCGGAACTGCGATTAGGTGGTGTCCGCTGTGTAGATGGCTGCTTACCGTGAAGCTGGTGCCGCAGGATTTGAAGGTGTACAGAACGTATCCGTCCTGGCCCAGCGTGAAGTTCTCTGCGTAAACTTTTTAACCACCATTCGTGCCCTCTATCGACTGGGACGTACGGGCTTTCCCACCGGACAGTGCGTCGAAGATAACTTGGCAATCTATCCATTATGACCGTGAGCATCTGACGTTGCTCCATAACCAGGGCTTTAGACTTTGGGCACCGCACCTGCAGGGTCCGGGCTCCTATGCCCTTTGAAGCACACCTATACAGTACACGCAAGCCGCTCAGCGTCCGATTCAACAAACGCCGGAGGATATTCTACGAACCGTTTTGCAAGGCGTGTCGCACTCGTCGCCAGGCTCCCGCGAGTCCGGCAAGGGCGAAATCCGCCACGCGCTTGCGCGCGCGCGCCGCGAGCGTCGCGTTGGACGCCGCGCAGGTGCCCATGGTCATCTTCACGCCGCTCTCGAGCAGGTACGAGACGCTGTCCACGGTATGGCCGACTGCGCCGTCTCCGCACGCTTGCATGATCGCGGTCTTCGCTGGGGCTGCAAGACAGACGGTATGCGCAAGCTCAGCCGTTGCACACAACACAAGCGCAGGCAATCCACGCACCGGCGCTGAGAGCGAGTCGCAAGGCCCCCTTGAGCGGCGCTGCGAACGTCGTGGCCGCGGCGGACGCGAGCAGCGGGAGCGTGGACAGCAGGAGCATTCGTTGAGGTGTCATGACTGTTCGTGAGAGAGTGAGAGACCTCCGAATTCTGTCAGGGTGCTGTGCATAATTGGGAAGGGCTTTGAGTGGACCACGAATCCGGCGCGCCACTTCTGGGGTTACAGCAACCGGCCCCACGTGCAGTCAACGAGAAGAGCAGCTCCAGAGCGCTGAGATCAGGCACCTGGCTGCATAATAGGTACAGTAGGCCGTGTCCTCGAAGCTCGGACACCAGGTGCAGGGGCTATGGCGTTAGCGGCTCGCGCTGTGCAGCGTTGGGAGCGATCCTGCTTGCACAACCTGGTTTGACAGGGACTGCGCAGTATGAGCGTCAGACTCAGAGCGCATCCGAATGTCCAACGCCACGTCGAGCCCATGTGACATTCTTGGTTTCGCCAATTATCTTCCGGTTGTCAAGTTCTAAGGTGAACAGCAGCTCCAGGATAGGAGTATCTCTCCTTCCCGTGCGGTGTACGTGCAGGGGCCTGATGATAATGATTGGCAGCGGATATTGGGGAAAGGAAGCGGTCGGCCCGGTACCTGCACGCGTGTGAACTCCGCATTTGCCGTCGCTTCCTCTCCTCTCACTTTGGCAGCACAATGGGCTCTTCATCGAGAGCGATTGCGCACAATTCGACGCGGCTGACTTTTCTTCAAATTTCTACTTTTTATCGCCTTAAACCCGGCAGCTCGTTCTGCTCACCGTGGATCGGCCTTGCTGGCATGATGCTCCAGCCACGCGGGACCCGTCTAAAAACTGCTCTTCTTGCATGCCCGTCATGCGTTTGGTTCTTCTCCCATCTTGCGACGGCGGACCGACGGATCGTTTTTGCAGAGCTGGCGAGCCCCATGGACGCATCATGACGCCGTGCAATCATCCGGAGTTCGACGTTGAAAGCTAATATAACGCAGTATCCATGGCCAGCGTTGCCCCCAATTGTTCCTTTCCTTTTCTTTTCTTCCACGCCATGGTTGCACTTTGGCGCTTTGCCTTC
Organism: Auricularia sp. M12; assembly: GCA_037042885.1. Taxonomy (NCBI): domain Eukaryota; kingdom Fungi; phylum Basidiomycota; class Agaricomycetes; order Auriculariales; family Auriculariaceae; genus Auricularia; species Auricularia sp. M12. The sequence continues at coordinate 2,857,562 of CM073210.1, read as the reverse complement.
GCCTTTCTGTCAGCGCTCCCCGCGCTTGCGCTGAATGTGTCCCTTTCGTCTAACACCCTGCTCGACTCGTCCGGCATCTACTTCGTCTCCTATGACGGGCTCGTGAACGTCAACTCCTTCCAGTCGAGCGCCGTCATTACTCACAACGGGTACCAATACGCTGCTTGGTACACGTCTTCTAGGGCGGCGCGTCTAGCCCGCCGCGCTCTTCCCACCGGCGCGTGGTCTTACTTCGACCTGCCGCACAACCTCACGGCCAATGACTCGCACAACGTGATCTCTTTGGGCATCTCGCCGGCGGATGGGGTGGTACATGTGGCCATGGACTGCCATGCCACTAAAATGGCGAGCGAGCGTGGTGGTCGTGCAACCCTGTTGACCTGACCGAGCGCGCGTAGTACTATACCAAATCTGCCAGTGGGCTAGCCAATGACCCTGCCTCAAAGACATGGGCGGCCTCCAGCTTTGGTGCCATCCAGACGACCTTGGGCAACCTGGACATCGGACCGTTCGTTGGATATGTCTGCCAGTTTATGTGTGGAGTCTAACAACGGAATTTAGCACCGTGACCTATCCGCAATTCGTGGTCACTCCCGAAAACAAGCTTCAATTCGTGTATCGCACTGCGGTCTCCGGCAACGGCGCTGCACAGCTTGCAGAGTACAGCAATGGCGCTTGGGCTAACGTCGGACAATGGTCGTCGGCGACTGGAAGCTATACAAATACGACCGGCGCTACCAGTAAAGCTCGGAATGTGAGTTCGATATGGTGTTCAATTATAAACCTTCGTTGAATTCAATCGCACAGCTCTATATTCATGGGTTTACTTACTCGAAGTCTGGCCGTGTGCATGTTTCTGGCACCTGGCGCGAGAACAACGCCGCTGTCAGCTGCAGCAGTGGTGGTCTTACGAACCACGACACTGTTTACTTCTATAGGTATTCCATCGCCGCGAACACCCGCAAGTTACTGAACTGCTGAAATAGCGACGATCGCGGGCGCAATTGGTTTAACTCTGCCGGAAGCAAGATCGGCACATCGGGAAGCTCGCCGATCGCCGTCAGCACTGCAGGCATCATCGTTGACCCTCTCAACGCCGACCATGCCCTGATGAACCAGGAGAGCCAAGCAACTGACTCCCAGAACCAGCCTCATATCATCATCAGCTATGTACCGGGTGCGCTGATTGTGCCGCGGCACTTCGAATCTGTGGCGGTTCAAACAGGCTGACCCTGGTCAGGTCGTTTCGGACAATGCGTATCCTCGTACGAAACCGGGCGCGTGGCTCACGGATACGCTTTCCACCTTTTCCGGTCCTCGTCAGGGAGCTGGACCAAGATGGAGATCCCGCAGCCGATCGGCAGTGTCGGACGGTCGCAGATCTTCCTCGACCCGCAAGACAACGTTTACGTCGTGCTGCCGTTCGTGCGCGTCATGGCAGCCACCAAGGCGTCAAACTGGACGGATTGGTCCCTTGTATTTGACGGCAAGTCTTCTCTTAACGCATTCGGCGAGGTGACACTTGACCGTCGCCGGTTGGCAACCGAACGCGTGGTATCCGTCCTTTACCAGGAGAAGTCGGCGAGTAGTTCTCCGTCCGCGGTCCGCGTTGTGGACCTGAAGTTCTGACCTCAACGAGGAAATCTCCGTTCGTGTAGTTTGTCACAAGCACTGTCTGTATGTACGAAACGATCTTCTCCCAAAGACATTCAGGCGGACGATGCTACTTGATTTGCCCTATTCCGTCGAATCTGACGCATTGATTCAGTGGGATCGGCAGATCACAGCGACAGCGCATTGCAACCGCGCTTAGCTGTCCGAGCTGCAGTTAATGAAAGTCAAAGACGCTCTGCACTGCACGCCGATTTATATAAGATCATGCTGCGGCGGAGGATCCCTGCTATCATGCCCGATACGACCCAAAGCCCTGTCTACCTCAACGTCTTTGTGAGCGGCAGGGCATCGCCTTCCACGCCCTCGCTCATATGCCTGCATTTCTGGGGAGGCTCGCCCGAACTCTACCAACCGTTGATGGACGAGCTCCCGGACATGCACATTATCGCCCCGGCGTTTCGCCAGACTCTGGCCAAGGACAGCGATGGGGATACGTAGAGATGCTGGCGTCTGACGTGATGAACCTTATTCTCAGTCGTCGGCTGCACACTGGCGCGGGATACGTCGTCCTCGGGCACAGCATGGGCGGCAAAGTGGCCCAAGCCCTTGCCGCCCGTCGGCCCCCGGCCTGCACGGCCTTGTCCTCGTAGCGCCAGCGCCGCTGTCTCCCGTCGTGCTTTCGCAGGAAATGCTGGAGCAGCAGATGAACGCGTTCCACGACGCGGAGTCGGCGGAGCACACCATCCGCACGCAGCTGCTCGGCCGCCGGGACGCGGTCAGCGACGACCTCATGCAACGTCTGCTCTGGAGCGCGGTAACAACTGGGAAGGCATGGCCGCGGTACGGCATGAGGGAGGATCTCCAGCGTCTTGCGGTGGAAATACGATGTCGGGTCCTCGCCGTCGTGGGGACCTTGGATCGGATCGAGCCCGAGAGCCGAGTGAGGGCTGAGGTGCTCGAGAGGATGGTGAGGGCAGAGGGCACTGCGATTGTGAGACTGGAGTACGCTGGCCACCTCGTGCCCCTGGAGGCGCCGGGACGGCTGGCCGAGGTCACTCGGCGGTTTGTGCGATCCTTCTGTAAATGACCTCTTTAGTTGTCCTCCGTTCCCTGGCTGACCTGTAATCTAATTCAGAACGATCCTCGCGATTGCACATACGCCGGTCGAAATGCTGAACAGGCTGAATATACCCCTTCGGTGAATTTCCTTGAAAGTCAATCTGCCCTGTCAACCGAGCAGCAGTGGACGTCTTCTTCAGATCTACGCTGGCAGTATTGGTCTGGAACACCAGATTCGTTCCTGCTGGGCCTAGTCAGTAAGGCACGGCCTCTTTGAGCATCTCTCCGAGCCAGCTTCCATGCACCAGCAACCTCAACGGCTCACGACACCCAGGTTGCCACGCCAGGAATAAAAGAAAAGAAATTTGATTGACGATATCATGGTGGGTATGCAAGGGGTATGCAACGCATGACAGCGCGAACCGAATAATTTAGATAAAAGATGTGCAACCCGTTCAACTCGCGTTGATAGGGTGCAGTGCCAACTGAGCAAAGCGCGCAGTTTGGGCACCAACATGTGCTGGGATTGATAATCTTCAAACCTCAACGTTGTTCCTGAACAAAGGTCAGCACAGGGTCGAGCATAGCAGTTGAAGAGACTGACGCAAAGTCGCCGATGTAGTTGCCCGGCGGTCCGTACATGCAGGAGTGGAACTTGGCGGGACCGTAGCTGGCGTCGAAGATGCTGCCAGCCGGGCACTCAGACCAGGCGCAGCCGACCACCGTCGAGCTCTTCCAGACGACCTGGGTGAAGTGAGAGGGGACGGGGTTGCTGGGGTTGTAGTCCGCTGCACATACTTGGTCAGCAACCGCTGGAAAATACACATCGAGTTGTCACTCACGAGCCTCAGCCATCCAGCCCGCAACACCGTCAGCGGGCTTGTAGTCGCCGGTACCAGCTGCGAGGTTCTCGCCGTACGCGGTGGAGCTCAGGCTGCCTCCGCTGTGCTCGAAGTTGCAGTTGCTGGTCCACTGCTTCGCGAGCGCAGCGAGCTCGTCAGACCAGGTGAGCGGGTTTGCGTGGTACTGCGCGCGGGCGGCGTTGTGGGCCTCAAGGTACGCCTGGGCGTCGCCGTCAGCGGGAGCCGAGGGCGGGGCGGGGGCGGGAGCCTCGGTGGGCTGCGGCTCCGGAGCAGGGGCAGGAGCCTCGGTCGGCTGCTCCGGGGCAGGAGCCTCGGTCGGTTGCTCCGAGGGCAGGAGCCTCAGTGGGTTGGGGCTCTGGAGCAGGTGCGGGCGCCTCAGTGGGCTTCGGCTCCGGGGCGGGCTCCTGCAGTGGGTGGTCAGATTGCGATCACGCATGTCAGCGACGGAAAACGTACGCCAGTGGGGAAAGGAAGGGGGATTTCGGTGGGAAGCGGGAAGGGAGCGGGGTCCTGGGGACCGGGGGCACCGGTGGGAGCAGGTGCTGGGTCAGACCCGTCCTTGGGCTCCTGCGGGCACGGGGGCCAGGGGAACGGCCAGTCCTTGCCGTCGGCGGCGACACCAGTCGGGAGCGTCCAGCTGGTGCTCCACTCCCAGCTCGTCGGCGTCGCGTGCGGGCCCGACGGGAGCGGGAAGTTGGGGTAGTGCCAGCACGGCGCCTGGTCGGGGAACGTGCCAGGGATGCCAGTCTGCACGGCACCTGCGCTGCCCGTGTGCGTGGGATGATGGTGCCCCGCGCCGCGCGTGTGCGTGCCGGTGTGGGTGTGCGAGTGCGAGCCATCGTGCGACCAGGTGTGGTGCGAGCCGTCGTGCGACCAGGTACCGGTGTGAGTGCCGGAGTGCGACCAGGTGCCGGTGTGAGCGCCCGAGTGCGAGTGATGCTCGCCGTGGCCGTGGCCGTGGCTGGTCTCACTGGGCTGCGCCGGGGTCGTCGTCGGGGCCGGGGCCGGGGCAGTCGTCGGGGCCGGGGCCGCAGGGGCTTCCGACGAGGGCACGGGCGCGATCTCGTACTGCCTGTTGGCCCAGAACGCGTGCACGTTGGCGGTGTGCGCCTCCTGGCGCTTGACGACCGCCGACTTGACCGCGGTCTCGTAGTGCTTGTGCTGCCACGGCGCCTGGGTCTGGGGCGCAGGCGCGCGCTTCGCGGCGGGTGCAGTCGATTTGGCGGCGGCCTCGTAATGCTTGTGCTGATACGGCTCAGGGACCCTCTTAGCGACGGGCGCTGCGCGCTTCACGGCCTGGGACTCGCGAGACGAGTCAAAGTGCCTGTGCTTCCAGACATAGTCGGTCTTGAACGCGTTGGCCGCGACGGGCGAGCGCTTGACCTCCTCCCTGACCGGGAGCGGCGCAGCGGAAACGCCGATGGCGACGGCGAGCAGGAGAGTTGCAGAGCGCATTGCTTGAAGAAATAACAAAAATAAAAAGAGCACAAGGACGCCGCAAACGGGTTGCGAGCGAAAAGAAAAGGCAAAGAGGTGGAGGCGAAAAAAAGAGTAGAGTCGGGGAGAACAGATGGGCTGCGCGCTCCGATGCTGCTTTATACTGCGCGCATGCGTCACTCAGCCTGCTTCCGGATCCCAGGGCGGTGACATGGCAACTGGTGATCGTGTCGAACTTGCACCGGGTTGACTCTCAGCTCCAGGTTACTGCACAGCTTCGTGCTCATCCAACCATGACGAAGGGTCCATGAAGTGTGATAGGCATGGTACATGGGCAAAGAGTCCAATCTCATCTGTTACAGTCCGATCTCAACGATCTAAATTCGTCGCAAACCTCCCCTGCGCGTAGCCCTGGTCCGAGTTGTGAATCCTTGTCGGGCCAAGGGCGCCATAGTCGACGTCCGTGGGACTCCCAGTCGCGTAGGCGTCTTCCGCGTATGCCCTCGGGGGATGCAGCTGCGGCTCATACGGCGGCAGAGTGCCCTGGCGACCTGGTACGGGTCCGACGGCCACCGGGAACTCAGACGAAGGCGTCGTCGGTATAGACCCGCGCCGAACATCCGTGCTCGAGCCCGACGGTGTGCGCAGTCCCGGCGCACGTTTGAACGCGGCAGCAGAGATCTTCCCGGGCGTCGACGGCTGCTCGCCCGCGAACGAATGCGCCGGGGTCGAGTACATGGACGGCGGCGCGGGTGGAGGCGCGTACGATATGTTTGGAGGCGGACCCGATGGCGCTGCGTACGGAGAGCTTGGAGCCTGGGGCAGCGGGTGCGACGGCGCATACGATGTCGGGCTGAGCTGCTGTTGCGGTTGTGGAGGCGAGTATGATTCCTCGGGCAGCGGCTGGGGCATGACGCTCGGCGACGGCGTACGCAGCGCAGGCATGGCGGCGGGCATGGGTGGCGGCGGCGGGACGGAAATGGTGCGGTGCAAAGGGTCGTTGGGCGCAAAGATAGAGAGCCCGATGTCGCGTGCGGCCGCCTCGTTCTTCTCGCGCTCTTGTTCAGGCAGATCCGCCCACGAGCTGCGGCGCTCCGGCCCAGCCGGGGCATCCCACGGATTAGGTTGATTTGCTTCATCCCGCGTCGGGCTGCGTGGAGTCGGCGTGTGCAGGTCAAGTGGGGGCCCGCTGGAGACGTCGATAGAAGATAGATTCGGGCTCCCGCTTAATGCTTCCTGGACAGACTGCGCGAAGGATACATTACGGTCGTCGCGCCGCTTGCTTCCCGACGAAGGGAACGTCGAAAAGGCGGAACGAGGCGGTTCTTCCAAGTGGTGGTGCGCACTGGGCCCAGAAGCAGTCGAAGGGCGCGACCGGTGGCCGCTCTCCTCGCCAAATTCTGATGTGCGAGGCATGTCTTGCGCTGTTGGCGATGCAACGTGCTCGCTATTCTCCGTACGATGCGAGCTGACGGTGTTAAAGTGCGAGCCTCCCGTGTTGAGAGAAGGCATCATTGCCGGAGCCGTGCTGTCCTCCGATACCCTGCCCGAGTTTACCCATGGCGGAGCGAGCGAAGTAGCTTCAGGAGAAGGAGTGAATACCACCTCGCCCACACAGCGGTCAACTTCTTGTACAATTTTGTTCGTTTTCTCGAAACCTGCGTTAGAAAAGTGTCAGAAATGAACATGATTGAGAACGTTTCAATGCAAGTGTAACACCATGCGGAAGTCTGCTCACCTTGGTACATAGGTCGCTGATGACCAGGTGGCGTGCGTTCAAGCGGTATTTCCTGCAGAATCATGTAAGAATGCACAGCGTCGGAATAAGCTACTGCCACACTCACGTCGATCAGGACTCTACCAAGTTCCCCCACGATCTGCAGGAGTTATGAGTAAGCATTAGCAAAGGTTTCCGCATTGAAACGCACAGAGCATTTTTCAGCAAACTCGTTGAGGCCGCCGAATTTCAGTGTGAGGAAATGCTTGCATGCTGCGCGTTTGAAATCCGACAACTCAGCCTCGTCCTTGAGGATTTCCATGTCGAGCTGACGCATTTCGTCGCGCAACCGGTTCAGGATGTCGGTCTGCTGCGGCAGGTTCTTGTGCTGCGTCGAGGGCTGGACTCAGCAAACGCGTGGGGCGTGACGGAATGCAGTGTGCTCACGCACCTCTCCGGACATCTTGGAGAGCTTCCTCTCCGCGTCCTCGGCCTTTGCGCCCACCGTTTTGCGGCGCTTTCGAAGCTCGGCCAGCTTTCCTCGCGCGTGCGGATGGCCTTCATATGTCCGCGGACGGTGAGCGTGTGAGTGGCGAGCTGATTGAGCGCTGCGGAGACATGGCCCATTATGCGAGCGCTGTGGCCAAGCACATCGTTCAGGTCGTCGCCTTCAGACGCGCCGTAAGCCTTGAGACTGTCCGCAGCCTTCGCATAATCGGCTGACAGACGCTGTAGGCTTTGTGCGCATCGATGAGCTCGCAGTCGCGTGCAGCGAACGGTATGCGGCACCTGTTAAGCACGGTCTTCTCATTATTGATGAGCTCTTGCAGATGCCGCAAGTCCTGGTTGCCCAGTGGGATCAGGGCTGTATGCGCGATCTTAGTGGCAAAGCTGCCGCCCTTGCTCGACTTGAACATGACGGATGGTGGACAGAATAAATCCGAGTCCGAGCCGGAGCTTTCCTGCGCCACACAGCCCGTGCAGCTGGTGCGGGCCGTTATATCCGCTCCCTTGGCGGCCTCGACCGCGACCACGACTCTCACCCACCCAAGTCAGCCATGTGCATCGTACTGCTCTCGACGGCGCATCCGGACTTCCCGCTTATCCTGCTCGACAACAGGGACGAGTTCATAACGCGTCCTACGAGCCGCGTGTCATGGTGGGCACCACCAGGATCGACAGAAGATCCCTACGTGCTGTCCGCGGTCGACTTGCTGCGTCCTGAGCACGGCACCTGGATGGGCATCACCAAGCAGGGCCGGCTCGCCGTGCTCACCAACTACCGCGAGGACAACGTGCAGGACGCCGCGCATCCCGTCGCCGGGACGCGCTCCCGCGGCAGCATGGTCACCAACTGGCTTGCGCTCCCCTCGCACAGTCCCGACACTGTGGAAGATTACTTGCGGCATCTCATCCACGACGAGGGCGGCGTGTCCAATGTTGGAGGCTTCAGCCTCATCTTTGGACGGCTGCAGCGCGCATCCCCTGATTCACATACACCGGGCCCGCATCGCGTCCCCCCTCTTGCTCTAATCAGCAATCGGCCAGCGATGTCAGCCATACCATCTGGCTCAGCGGCGATGCCGATCAAGTCTATGGCCTGTCCAACTCGGCGTTTCTGGAGCCATGGCCAAAAGTCCAACGCGGGCAGGAATTGCTCAAGACGGCTGTCAAAGACTCTGTCGCCCTCAGCGAGCCTAAAGGGGAATTCGTCAAGAGATTGTTCAGCATCCTGGACGAGGACACGCTCCCTCCCCGCCCAGAGGGACAGTCGTTCGAGCATTACCTCGACAACCTGCGCTACAGCATCTTCATCCCTCCGATCGGCGGCCCAAAGGACTACGAGGAATACATGAGATCGATCATGCAGCCGACGCCAGTTACCGAAAGTCCTCCGAAGGTCAGTACAGTTCGCGTTCGTCGAGTCCCTGCTCATCATTCCTTGCTCAGACCACCGCACCGCGAGAGAATGATATGACAGGCGTTTACGGCACGCAGCGCCAGACCGTCTTGCTAGTGGATAAGCACGGCCACGTTTCCTACATCGAGAGACGTCTTTTCGATGAAGGCGGTAGACCAATATCGCGCGGCCAAGGGGATCAAGTCTTCGAGTTTGACATTGAGGGCTGGTAGATCGTAGGAAATTCCAGGGACAATGAAATGTTATACCTCAATTATATACCTAATTGTATGCCAGACCGACGGATGTTCCATGCCTGTCAATGGTAGTTTTAACTCCGGCAAACCTGGTTATTGTTGCGTGCGGAGCCTGTCAAGGACTGAAAGGCGCCGGCAAGCTTCCCATTCAAACAGGGCGATGCGATGACTCGTGCGCCTGGTCAGTGTTGAAACAGGGCGAAGGCTATGTCATCGGATGTTAAATTTGACTGGATCCATGTTGCGCCTGGTCAAAAACATGTTGATCGATCGTGCAGAATTGTGACGGAGCCTTAAATGTCCGAAAATTTTCAGCTCCCCAGTATCACGATGTCCGGAATTCCAAATTTAACCTCTAAAGACATAGTCGGGGGTCCTGTGTGCGATCTGATATGTGTCCGTGCCTGAACGCACTCAGTTAAGGCTCGCTGATGTTGCTGTATTTCGCATGATCCGCTGTGAGGCATCCCGCCATTCTTAGCGCTCTGACGCTAAAAGTTCTCAATAGGTTATTGCATCGCCTAATAGATCGGCACGGACCTGCGACAAACTGCTGGCATACCCAGTACCCCTCCGCAGACTCCTGTCTACTGGCTCCAGGCTTGATGTAGTGGACGTGCTTGAAATGTGGGTCGAGCATATCCCGCCGGAAGTCGTTGAGCAGCGGATGCGCGAAGTGTTTTCAATCTGCGTGATGGGTTTTACTTAGCGCGGTGCAGGGGATATGTATTTACGAGGAGAAAGATGTACACAAATGTTCCGCCAGAGTGAGCCACGGATGCGTCGAACGGCCGAAGATGGTCTCGCGCAAACGCAAACGCAGCCGTGCAAAGGTCGAGTGACGCCTGGCTGTCGGAAATGCGGTTGCCTGTCATGTTTGCGCCCATATCTGAGAGTACGACGTCCGCGTATCGTTTGCCCATTCTGCCCGCCGGGATGAGCAGCTGGACCATTTCCTGAACAGCAGGGTCAAGAAAGTCGCCCTGAACGAAATTGACGCCAGCAATGGGTGGCATGTGCAGTAGGTCGACGGCGACAATGGTCCCGCGGCCCTTGGCAACATCGGGTCGCCGATCCTCGAGTTCGTCGCTCCAGCTAGGCGTGCGGCCGGTGATGAGGTCCAGTTCGCGGCGCGCCTCGGACTCCTCGACGATGACCTCTGCGGGCTTGCGAAACCAGCCGAGCTTGGACGCGGCGACCTGGGACCACCCGCCCGGCGCGGCGCCGAGGTCGACGACGACGCGGGCGCGCTTCAGGAAGCGGAACTTCTCGTCGAGCTCGAGCAGCTTGAACGCCGCGCGCGAGCGGAACTCGAACGACGCCGTCTGGCGGCCGCGCACGTACGGGTCGGCCAGCTGGCGCGCAATCCAGCGGTTGGGGCCCTTGGCTGCCAGCGCCGTCGGGCGCATGGTCGCGGTCGGAGAGAAAGCGAGGTCGCGCTCGTGCAACTCCGACCGATGTCTCTTGTTCCCGGCTACGTCCATGTCGACGCGTTCGGCCCCGATGAGGAGTACGAGAGCGGCGAGGAGGTCGAGTACGTCACGCTTGACCTCGGCCACGTCGAGCCGCAGCTCGTGCCGCAGACCTCGTCCTACCGCTTAGCAGTATGAACCAGAAATTGCTCTGGCAACGCATGCGGCGAGCATAACGCGTTACATAGGGACTGGACACTCCCACGCCATTCTTACAACTTTCGGGCGCGACCTTCAAGGGCGAGCACGCGCAGCTGTTAGGCTCGGAGATCCTCTTCGCGAATGGACGAGGTGCAGCGCATGCATCCTGCCTGCCGTCCACAACTGACGAGTGCATCAGACGAGGCCCATCCCAACCGTAGATTCGTTGTCCCCGTTGCGACGACCTCCAAGCGCATCCGCTTCAGCGAGGTGCACATCCGCGCGCCGCCTGAGCCCGGCGACCTCGCCGCCGCCGAGGAACTGCTCGAGGAGACAGTGACAGCCGCGCAGAAGCAGCTGATTCGACGCCGGAAGCGTGCGAGCAGGATCTTCCAGCGGTCGGACGACCAGCCGCGTCGCCGTCGACGACGGAAGAGCGAGGTGGAAGCCGACAAGAAGGCTGCGAAGGGCAAAAAGAGGAAAGAAATTGACAGTACTGACGACGATGCTGAGTGGAGCGAAGACCAGCAGAGCATCGGCGAAGACGGTTCTGATAACGCTGCTGATGAAATGGCCGTGGACAGTGCACCTGTGGCGAGCTCGAGTCGATTACCTGCAGAAGAATCGTGAAGCGTAATCGCTCATCTGGCCTTCAAGTTTGCTGATGCGTCCATTGTGTGTACATGTACAAGTATAATCCGACAAATCAATGCGCGGGTACGCGCAGACCGAATCATTCATAAAGATGCTGAAGTGCGTTTGTCTCCTTGGGGCAGACGAATGAGGAAGAGCAACGCGAATGCTAAGCCGTGCAGAACAGCTGAGAACACCAATATGGCTCGCGGGAAAACTGCGACAGTCAACGCAAAAAGAGCTCCAGAGAGCAGCTGCCCAAGGACGTCGTCGCTGCAGGAAACGGTCATTGAGAAGGTCAGAAAGTTACGCAGCCCGCCCACCCCAGTGAGAGGAGCACGCCGAAGGCACCGAAGAGACTACCCGCCTCGGCCGATCCTCCAGGTGAGAGCGCAAGGGCGAAGCTCATGAGAGACGGCGGTAAGCTTCCGCCCAGAGCTATGCCCATCGTGCTCGCTGTCCACTGCTTGGGCGTCCGCGAAAGGGCAACGAGCACGTAGACCACTGACTCAATCAGCAGCACGACGCGCGACAGCAGTAGGTCGAAGCCCGGTGTGGAGTTCTTTTTCCGTGAGGCAAGCTCGTCCGCTCCATCGGGAATGCTGGAGCCGGATATCAGTTGCTCTTCTGGGCCATCCAGTTGCACAGCAGATGTTTTCGGCTTGAAAAGGCGGATGATCACTGCGCCCGTCTGAGACGCCTGGTACGGGATGGAACAAGGATGGGACTCACAAGGGAACACCACCAAAAGGTATACCGCCCGACAAAAACCAATCAAGCTCAGCCAATAACCAGTCTTTGAAACGCATGGTGAATCCTGATTCAATCGCTTGACCAAGAGGGAACACGCACCATTTCGCTATCCCATCCCCAGAGAACCTGACCCAGTTGCATGAGAAATAATGCGTAGCCCTACCAATCTGTATTCAGTACTCTGACGTTCACAGAGAGAAAAAGAATGATGGTAAAAGCGCACTGTTCCAATCGCAAAGAGCAGGTACGCCACGCCCATGATAGGAAATTCCAATCCCTACCCAGCTTATGATCCCCGGCATCCCGCCATTTCGGCAGGAACACCTTAAGGGGACGGATCAAGTCCATGAGGAAGCTGTTCTGCAGCCAACACGAAACCTGGCTCCAGCGGCACCGGACGCCCGCGGCGCGTGCAAGGCGCTTGCTGCGCTCCTGCTGCGCTTTGCGCTCGTTCTCCGCGCGGTCGTCCGGCGATAGACTCTCG